>CM069294.1:5965000-7295000 GCA_035609425.1 Epinephelus awoara
CTGCTATAGAGTGAGTGAATAATGGACAGCTACTTGTACAAGTAAAGTAGCTCGACAACATGGCCATTCTCAAGTGTGATACTTAATGTATTAAACTGGTTGGACCTTGAACTAATGAATAAGGAGAAATCTGGACCCTGTGGCTGGACAAGGTGGGAACCACTGGCCTATAGCCTGTTTCCGGACCTGTGTCCAGTCTTGTGGAATATGTGCATGGAGCAGCACAGAGCCAACAAATAAGACCTTAAGTGCTACGTCGTAGGCAATTGGACTTGCTTAAGTTTCTTGAAGATGTTCCACCTCTCATCCAAGAGGCTTCTTCAGTTCTAACAGACTGGTGTGGAGTTGGAGGGTTTAGTTACCGTGTGTGGGTGTGAACCCTTACAGACTTGTTTTAGGTCACATGGGTTTCAGAGTCGTAAAGGTCACATGTGAGTCATCAAACAAATTAGAGTGTAGAGTGGCCAACCTCTACATGGAAGATGTTGAGAAGAGAGCCTTGACCACCTTCACAGGAATATGTCCTAGCCACTGGTTCAGATATGTGGCTGACACCTGGGTAAAAGTCAAGACAAGGGGAAGGCAAAGAAACAGACTTAAAATCTGTGTCTATCCTAACTGGGCCTTTGCCAAAAGTTCTTCAACAAGCACCACACCCCTGTGCACTTCAAACCCAGTAACACATTGAGAAAGAAGCTTGCCCTACCTAAGGACAAAACACCTTGACAAAAGCAGTAATTGAGTGCACACTGGTGAATGCAACCAGCACAGATTTGTACATTGGGAAAACTAAACAACCACTCAACAAGCGCATGGCACGGCACGGCACGGCACGGCACAGGAGAGCCAGCTCCTCAGGTCAAGACTCAGCTGGCCACTGACTTCTAAAGTAGAAGGGACACGTCTTGGCCCGGGGAGGACAGATGGTTTGAAAGAGGTGTGAAATAAGCCATCTAGTACATCAAAATGGACTTTTGTTTTGCATATGTACACAGAGCCATGTGTAAACCAAGTGTTAAACAGTTCCATACTAACTTCTTTATGCCAAGCTAAGATAACCGGTTGTTGTCTCTAGCTTTATATTAAATGGGCAGATATACAAGCGGTATCTATCTATTGACAATAAAGCAAGGAAGTGTAGTCAGTTCGAGTGTGAGCATCATAATTATGGAGGACACTTTCTCCTTCAATCAGAAACTCATTTCTGAAGACCCTCTCAGCTCGTCTGTAAGGCCAAATGTGTCTGCGTTTTTGTTAGCTTGTCACGATGGCGCTGAGAGCATAAAAACATGATTATACATCCGAGTTTGTATTAAACGTGTGTTTGAGCTCTTTGGTCTGAGTGCAGAGTAGCAGGCAGACTTTTAATGGCAACGATCACTGCTCTCAGAAAGAGAACATGAAAAGATGTTTTCACAACAAAAAATGCGGAGCTTTAAAATTACGGCCAGACATCACACAACACTTGGAAAGCAGTACATCGGGCACATCAAGCTCCAGTTTGTGTTGTTTGTGTAATCACCGTCATTATGTGACACTTAAACGTCTACAATTACATTTCAGTCTCATAGATAAGCCTCTGCTTGTGTCAAAACCAAATCAAAGCAAACAGAAGACACAACAGGCTGTTAATAGCATGCTGTTTGTGGTTCAGTGCAAGTCAAGATGGAGATGTTTCCACAAAGATAAAGTCCAATCATAATGCACTTGAAACTTGAGCTATTATTTTTCATAATGCTGCGCTAATCAATATTTTTAAGTTAACTATAGATCAAGTGACTGTGTAATGTGAAAGAGGTCAACTCACAGAAATGTATCATCCATCTTTGCAGTTCCACTGAGCTCTAAAAATCAATAATACTGCAGCTTACTAAGCAAAGCAAGGATAAGTTGTTACTGTGTTCATATTTTGATTGTTCAATATAGCCACACTTGTATAGGCTGATTCAAATCAGTTTGCAATATGCTTCTCAATGACTGGCTCATTCACAGCAATGTATCAAGCAATGTCCAATCATTTTAATGCAGGTGTTCAGGATATTACATCCTGACAATTATCACTTTCCAGGCTGTTTTCTGTTTGCACTTATGTATACCTATGAAATGTAATGTGCATTAATTTGTATATAATTACTGTAAGCCTGGAGACTGTGATCATGTGACCTATGCGCTGCAGGCTGTCAGGAGCAAAAGAGGAAGTCAGGTGACAGTATAAAAAGCAACAGAGTGCCTGTGGGGAGGCGGTCAGGGTGGATAGAAGGGTCAAACAAACACAGGACTTAGACCCAGAAGACTGCCGTTCATGTCTCGTGTGAAAACAAAAGTCACGTAACTTGATGATGCCCAACTGGTTACGTACTGTACTTCGGTTGGTTCAAACGAACGTTTGTTTGCCCCTTAAGTGCGGTTTGTTCGGTTCGGGCCGAGACCTTCTTGAAGAGGTGGTCTCAGTCTGGTTACAAACTAACTCTGGTGCGGTTTGTTTGTGGTGAGAAGGTGTTCCGACCTGGATGTGAACCAACTGCAGTCACATGACACATTGTTTGGGTTAAACATGAGCATGTTACAGTCCTGGAGGATTATTAATGTGCACCTCCTCCTGTACTGCCTTAATATGCACATTCAGCACATCCAATGCATCAAAACATTGTTTTCTAGTTGGAGCCGCGCCTCGTTTTCAAACTGTATGGTTTGACTAAAATGAACAATGACAGCAATACAGTCCACGATGAGCAGCGCTAAAATCAACCTGCGTAGTTGTCCCTCCATTGTGACATTACAAAGTGTCACATTTATCTTGCATGTGTACTCTTCTTCAACGTTTGCTTTACTTCCTGGATTTTTCCCCTCATGGAAATTCTGGCCAATCAAGAGCAGCTTTCTCACAGAAGGCATTTGATCTGGTCCCTGATTTGGACCAAAGCAAGACAACTCTAGGTCTGAGAGCACCCTAAGATGATAGGCTGACAGAGAAGATGTGTCGCTGTATTTTGGTTGATTGTGAATCAGCTGAAAACAGCTGATGACTCAACTGACCTTTCCAGACAATAATACTTAAAGATAGTGGGTAAGCATGTGTGTAAGGAGTGAATGGCAAGGTGAGAAAGAAAACATACAGCCTGAACATGAAAACTATTGTCTTCCTGACTGAACTTTTGCTAGAGCTTCATTTTATTCAATTAGAATTCATGGTTATGTATGTTTTTTTCAACTTATGTATAACACAGTTTATAGTGGGGTGATAGTAAAAATGTTACTGGTTGCACAACATGCCCCCAGAGTTATTTTTATTAAAATCTAATCATCATAAAATTGGCCTGTTTACATGTTGGCAACATAACACTTTTTCCATTTGTAGCACAGACTATGCCTTTAAATTAGGAACAAAAAAAACACATGACTGAAGGTGCGAAGCCTGTTCTCACCTGGTATTAATTCACAGCCTGATTCCAGCAGATATACTGTGACTAGAACATCTAATAAATCCTGTATAATAACTTTTTGGTTTTTGCAATTGAATTTGGAATTGTTGCATCTATTAAAAACGTGTGAGTGTGTAGATACCCTGCCTGTCTAAAAGCAAGAGGAGAAATCCTGTGCAGGCATTGTGAAGCTAAATCAAACATAATAGAGGCTGTCTTCATTTCTCTGTGTGTGACAATCACTTCGATTGACAGCAGCTGAGAGGCAAGTGGCCACACTCCATATCATATTGATTTTAGCTCATAATGGCTGCTGTGTGCAGACGGAGGGATGGAGGAAAGAAGCAGGGCAGAGATTGCTGATGGTGATGATGATGATGATGATGGTGGGTGCAGTAAAGAAACAGAGAGCGGTGTGATTGACGTGGGGAATGAGGGAGTGCAGCAGAGGAACAGTGCACGAGGGAGATGTTTAGTGAAATGTGTTGATGTGTTTGAATCCCATAAATGCAGCAATTTGTAATAATGACTACGGGGTAGAAGAGGTGGGATTGATATTTTCACTGGTTACATATCAGTGCTGCTGCATTCCAGTAGGGCCACCCACAGCCTCCCACATTTGCAGAGAATTGATCAATGAGTGATTGGGCTGAAAATTGCTCACTCTAATCACTCTCTCAGTAATCAAAAGGAAACAAATCAAGAAGCCACAGCACTAACCGCTGATCTCCATTCAGATGTACAAAAACCTCCTCAGCAAATTGTTTTCTGTGTGTGTGTGTGTGTGTGTGTGTGTGTGTGTGTGTGTGTGTGTGTTATCGTTCTTGTTTTATCACATTCTCTGTTAAATGGCTAATTTAGAATTCAGTATGTAGCTATTATCCTAAAATAAAATCCAGCTTTAGTAGTCGGGTGATGTCACTGTTTAGCAAATGTTTGTGAAAATTAAAAAAACAAAACAGGACAGTAATTTAGCATGTTTTAGGTGCCTTGTTGATGCCAGAGGTCAGAGGAGAATGGCCAGACTGGTTCAAGATGATAGAAAGGCAACAGGAAGTCAAATAAGCACTGGTTCCAACCAAGGTGTGCAGAAGACCATCTCTGAAGCAACAACACCTTGTCCAACCTTGAAGCAGATGGGCTACAGCAGCAGAAGACCACACCAGGTGCCACTCCTGTCAGCTAACAACAGGAAACTGAGGCTACAATTCAAAACTGGACAATAGAAGATTGGAAAAACCACATTCAGATGGAAGCATGGATCCATCCTGCCTTGTATCAACGCTTCAGGCTGCTGCTGGTGGTGTAATGGTGTGGGGGAGATTTTCTTAGTACCAACTGAGCATGGTTTAAACACCACAGCCTACCTGAGTATTGTTGCTGAGCGTGTCCATCCCTTTATGACCACAGTGTACCATCTTCTGATGGCTACTTCCAGCAGGATAACGCACCATGTCACAAAGCTCACATCATCTCAAACATGACAATGAGTTCACTGTACTCCAATGGCCTCCACAGTCACCAGATCTCAGTCCAATAGAGCATCTTTGGGATGTGGTGAAACGGGAGATTCTCATCATGGATGTGCAGCCGACAAATCTGCAGCAACTGTGTGATGTCATCATGTCAATATGGACCAAAGTCTCTGAGGAATGTTTCCAGCACCTTGTTGAATCTGTGACACCAAGAATTAAGGCAGCTCTGAAGGCAAAAGAGGTCCAACCTGGTACTAGCCAGGTGTACCTAATATAGTGGCCTGTGAGTGTATGTTACAAAGGGTTAATGAGTTACAAAAAAATGTGTATGATTTATAAATATGTGCAAATGTATCTATTTTGTTATGATTTAGGACTTAATACCTGCAAAACTAAGGCATCCGCATCTGTCTCAGCTGTATTTTGTGTTAAGTGTTAATTCATTAAACACTAGCATGCTAACACACTGTAGCCTATATTTGCTTTTTATCTCTATGTCATTCTCTTCATATTTTTTTTTTTTAACAATGCAGTTATTGGGTTTGGCATGGAAAGATATTTTTTCATTTCACTGTAACACCGGTATCTTCCCAAACAGAAGTCCAGAGCTCAGAGTGAGTGAGAAATAGATTTTTGTTTGACTGGCAGAAGGTTATCGAACCATGAAACTTTCAACTGAGCTCAGTGTGATAACTGACCTGAGATGTACTCCTGAAAATATCTGAGAATATAGACTGAACCAACCTGAACACCACACAGTCAGCCTCCAGTTCACTGCTAACAACACAGCTACTGAGGGGCAGTTCTTCTCATCTGTGGTGGAACCACATATTAACCCTAACCAGGGACTGACACCAGAATCCAGACTCCTTCTCCGAGACACTATCCTATGTAACACAGGAGTTACACAGCATATGCAAACATTCAGCGTGAAGGAAAAGTGTTTACATTCATGTTTTCATCAAATTTGCCTCTCTGTGTTTTAAAGGTATGTTTTGCAGGAATGCCGGTTACTGCAGCATCACCAGCAAAAGTGAAAGTGAGAGCCAACCCCAGATTTTTCCCATGCCGTGGTTGCAAGTTTTGTAACTTCCTCTTGGGTCCATGGGGACAACGTGGTCTCTCAGAAATACATGAAATGACCACAACACTGCACTATGTGGTAGTGGCATGTATTGTGTAAAATTACATGGTGGCAGCATGGCTGGGTTTTTGGCTGGGTTTTGGCACCAAAACTATTTGGTTAGGTTCAGAAAAAGATTGTTTTTTTTCTCCATTAGAATAACTGCATCAGTTACATACGGGACGTAAATAGGTGGGTGGTAAAGTGACTAAAGTATGTAATGGTACATGAGGGATGTAAGGGTGTACATCTAAAAGCACTCAATGTTGACTTTTAGTTTCACATGGGACACATACAGCAGTGTCCTGGGTGAAAGCCCTGTGTTTGTTTGGCCCATCCATCACGACCTCACCTTCACACTGTGTCTGAGAACATCCCAAACACAGCAAAAGAAAAAGAAAACACAGGGCAGAGTCTCTGCAAATAAATTAACCAGCACACTCTTCCAGTTAGTCATAAGTGATGATTGCAAAAATCCAATCATCACTTTTGACTAACTAGAGGAGTGAGCAGCATCAGGTCCATCTTTCAGTCTAACACTTTGGTCCAGAGCTAGAAATCTGAACAACTGCGACGACATTTACGGGTCCAGTCTCAGCAATCGCAGACTGGCGCAGTTAATGCCTAGCTTGGCTAGCCAATTTTTTTCTCAAGAAAGTGTGGACGCTAATTAGCTATAACAAATTTTAAGGCAATAATACCATAAAGTTCAATTAAAAGTCTTGTCCCAATTAAACGCTCACTCCCTTTTACTAGCCCGGTGTGGCAAATGTCTCAATTAGACGCCTGGTCTGGTTGCCAACAGTTCACTTTGTTATATAAGTATTTCGAATGTACAAAACCGGGTTGTTGGCTACCTCAAATTATGTGCCAATTCCTTGACTACCCTGTAAGTTATTGATATTCCTTCAGTCTGTAAGGGTCCTCAGAGAAACCAAAAGGGCTTTTCAAAAAAAAAAAAAAAATCCAGGTTGTGAGGATTGTTTGAACAGGATAAATTGGTGTTGTGTTGGTATGCCAAGTGCCGTGATCCTCGAGAGCCATAACTCACTTTCTATAGCCCCTTTTACACTGCCAGATTTTCCACGAATGTTGGGCCATTTTGCCGGCAAACTGCGAGCGTTTATACACACAGAGCCGGATTGGCGAGTTGATCCGATGCGCCCAATTTTCCGCCTCGTAGAGTAGACATATTGGCGGAACCCTTTTAGTTTAAAAAGAGCGAGGCGCTCTTCCGCAACGGGAGGGGCTGTTGATGACTTGTGGGAGGAGCTGTTGATGATGCTGCACGTGCGATCCACTGGTGGTGGATAAACAGGAAACAGCTGATAGCAGGAATTAGCAAGCACCTAGTAGCAAGAGGGAAATGCAAACCTGACAGACACTGTAAAGATGAGCAACTGGGGAGACAAAGAATTGCGCGCCCTCCTTGCCCTCGCAAACAAAGAGGCCATTAACCACCAGATGACGGGGACGGTGAAGGACGGGCCGACTTACGAGATAATCGCAGAAGGACTGACCAGCTGCGGCTTCCCTCCCACGTCACTGTTTACGTCACACGCTGAGCTACACGTTTTGTTACTTGCTCACGCCCCCCATTGCCCCGAAAAAGACGCATTCTGTATAAACAAAAGTAGGTAGGCGGCATTTTGCTGCACTCCCTGATTTTGTTTTTATACTGCCAATGCTGAAAAAAGACTGATTGGGCTTTCCTGCAAATTTGCACAAGTCCTATCTAAAAAGGGCTACTGATTCTCTTTCTATTAAAGCGAGATCAAACGAACAATTTATAAGTGAGTATATGAAGCTTAATTTTTAAACAAGTAATATTTATACTGGTTTAAATAAAAAAAATCCTTGCATGTCGCATCTTTGCTGATTAACAGTTTTGTGTCTGTCAGTGTACTCGTGTCCTCATTAAGAGTTTATTTTTCAGGAGCCCTGCTCTCTCCTGCTCATTGTGTTGTATAACTGCCATCAGTTGTATGGGTGTAATGTAAGCACACTGCAAAGATCCCGAACTTTAGTCTCAACTTGGAGTTGAGCGCCGCGGACTTGTCTCCCACTCGATGTTTGGTGGCTCATCTGCAGCACCGGGGCACAGAGAAGCCTCTGTCTCTGTCAAACTTTCCACCTCCCACGTTTCCTCTCACACTTTACTTTTTTTCTTCTTGCTCACCTGTTTTTTTCTCCTACCCATAACTCCCACTGCTTCCGCCTGCGTCTCTAGCAGCGCAGCACTGCAACCCTTCGTTAGCTTCCATCATCCCAGGCAGCGATGAACCTTCAGGTGAGGGGAAAAAAAGTGACAATGTGTGAAAGATATTTCCTCCTGTGTGGGGACAATTACAGCGAGCAAAACCACCAGTGTGCGGTCTATATTTAACAATTCCTAAACAGGCAGAAAAGATGTAATATCCCATTTGTTTTGCTTGATTTCCTCCGCTGTGCTGGTCACACTGCAGTTTGGTTTATTAATAATCTTTAATGCCTTGCAGATGTGTCCTGATTGGATCTATAGTACATGCAGTTTGGCATGCACATGTTCATATGTACAGTACACACACATGTACAGACACACCAACTGATGCAGGCCGCAGCATTAAAGGAAATCATATGAGAGAGGCAGCGAGCAGAGCAGAGGGAGGAGTGTGACCGATCGAAGGCACACTGAAGGAAAAGAGAAGGGCATTGGAGGGAGGGGTGGGTTATCTCAGGACAGTGTTTCATGATGCTGTGTATGTCTATATCACAAACCCACTCATTATGTGCTGGTCATTTCTGCCCCGGCTTACTTTCACTACCAAACCACATTTATCTGTGCATAAAGGAATCAACAGTTGTCCCAGGTTCAACTCAAACACGCAAAATTATGCTGCTGAACCAACAAGAAGGGCTGTTTCCATTTTCTGCCTGTACCATGTGGTTCTTGGAAGTTGCTTATTTTTTAGCTCAAATGCTTAAAAGTACCGAGGGCAGGCGAACAGAGTGCAGGTCTTTTCCCTCCCTGTTAAGTTTGAGTTAGCTCTGCCAGAGATTGGAGCCGAGATAAACATATGAGCCACATTTCCTCGGGGTTTTGCAGAGGCTGGGTTTTAATCTTTGCTCTGGCTCTCCCCTCTCCATTAAAGTGAATCAGAGTAATTAGATCAATATTTTTGACCGTGAATGATTGTCTTTCAAAACTAGGAGCCAAACAACTGGGCCTCTGCTAAAGGAGAGATTTCTGGAGAATTGATAATCAATAAGATTTCGACTTCAAGGATGCGTGGGAAGCTTGTTTGAGGTTATTTCTTTGTGGAGCCAGACAGTGTGTTCATATTGACAGAGAGCATAATGGCACAGTGTGTGTGAGTCCAGTTTATAATTCTCTGTCAATGTAGAAGCACCAGAAAATGTCTCCTGATGATACTGAGGATCAGAGGATCGACTGGCTGCTGTTTTTATGGGAGGATCTTCATTTTATTGTGGGAACATTGTGATAGATCGATACATATCCAGTAATCTAACCTTGATTTTACTGCCATTACGTGGTTTCCTGAAGTCGTGGCTTTCAAACATTGTCAGAGAAGTAATTAACATGTATGTCAGTTTACTTTCCTTGTAATCTACTATGTTTTTGTCCGTGTTCATGGATTCTTCATGTCATTGTCAGACACCTACACTAAGCTAATATTTTGTCCATCTCATTTATATCAATGAGGGAAGAATACAAGCCTGGTCTCACTTCCCCAGTGGTGTCTGTCTGATACCTTTGTGCAAGGCACCCTTTAGCGTCTTCACAAGAAGCACCCAGTTTTCCCCAAACTCCAGTGTAAACCCATCTGTGTCAGTATTATATGCTGATAGCAACTGACGTAGTAAAAAATGACACATTTGGTGGAGATGGTGGATGGGTCAAACTTACACAGAAAAGTCTTAGAGCTGCTGTGGGACTGCACCTACTTACGGCAACAAAAAGTTTATCTTGGGTGCGTCTGTACAATGGACAACCAAAAAAGGACGGCAGAGGAGATACCCGCATACCAGTGCAACTGGGCTGACTACCAAATCACAATGACCAGTCATTACTATTCACAAGATTCTCAAACACTTGTGTATGATAGCAGAACATATACAAATGTACAAAAACACAACCATACACACAGAAGGCAGCCATCCTTTCAAACGTACACAGGGCTTTCAACCAGGAGACTGTTCTTTCCCTCCCTTGTGTAACCAAGTCAGTGTTGACTTATTTTAAGGTAAACTAGGTTACATAGTTATGTCACATATTTACATCAAATGACGATTAATATTACATCTAACTTTAGCTTATATTGGAGTTATGCTATGTAGCGTGTGAACTAGGGTATGGTAAATGTGCTAGGATAGGTAGTGTCGGCACTGTCTCTACCTGGAGCTCGCAGAAACGGAGTCTGGGTTTGTTGAAGGTGGCAGTGCTGTTTGGGCTGAGAAAGCCATGTGTAAGTAAGGTAAAGGAGGTTGTTGGATTGGTGCGGGGAGCAGTGAGACCTGGCATTAGGGGAGATCACTGTCTAGCCTCCTGGAGGTGTCGTGGGACCAACCAGATGAAACACTGGTGAAAGGAGGTTCCTACCTGATGACCCCAAAGACGTGCTAGTTATCACTGCTCACTGGTCTGTATAGTTAAGCCTTGCCGTAATAGCTTATCATAGGGCTTAGGAGGTGATTCACTGAGTGCTGATCCTTTCTCTAGAGCACAAACTTCTTGTGTTTATTTGAACTAACCCTAAACCCATTACAATCAGGAGAGACTTGCTCTGAGAGAAAAGAATATTTATTTACATGTGAACATAAGTATGAGAAATGTGAAAAGTCTTTGGCGATTAGAACCCATCATGATGTCATCTACTCCAGGAGGATGGTAAAGACGTAGTAGATTAGGGATCCCCCACTAAAGAGTCTAGACTAGAGATGAGATGAAGAGGAAGCTGAGTATCTAGATGTGAAGAGGACTGGGCTTTAGATGAGCTCGTCCTGGGCTCTGGATAAGGTGACTGGAGGTGTGTGGGGTGGAGGAGGGAGCGATGATTCCGTCTTAACTCTGATTTAGAGTTTGGCAGCAACATGAATGGCTGAAGGAGATTGTGCCAAAGTTTAATTGGCTAACTAGGAAAGGGAACACCCACAGTCAGCTGATTGGTGTTAGTGTTGGGAGTGGGATAGAGAGAGAATTGTGAATGGATATAGCATAAAAAAACCAAGCACATTTGTTGACTCGATCCATCCGCGACCGTTGAATGCTGACCTTGCCAACATATCCTCATACGACGATTTGTATGATATCTACAGGATTAGTGCAACACAAATGGCCTGACATACTTAACATAACGTAGGTTAGGTTAAGGTAAAAAAAAGTGTGCCTTTAAACAACTCAGAGTTTACTTGGTTTAACATAGTTCTGAAGAGTGACCTCCTGGAGGAAAGTCCTATGTTTTGTGACCAATCCCCACCCCAGCCTGCCTCCTAACATGATCACAGCCTTCCCGATTATGTGAGTTATAGACAAAATACTGGCTCAGGATTAAATGGGATATATATGTGTTGTGGTGCATTACTTTTCATAGGTATACATACAAATAATGCATGGAAACGGCCTGCAAAAGCTGAGGGGGCGTGACAAAGCCCTGGTATCTGACAAAGTCAAAAAAGAGTTGAGAGTACATATAACAAACCCTCACAGTGCTTTAATGTACTTTAGTACAATCCAACAGAATCACAAACTACATCTACAGTGCAGCAAGTAAAGCTCCACGGACCACATTGTGTAGATCGACGAGCTGAGAGGTGTGTGTGTGTGTGTGTGTAGCATCAGGGACCAAATGTGATGAAATTGCTGTTTTTCTTGGAGAGTAAACATGTGTCAACACTCTGCAGGTGTGTAGGATCAAACATAGAACACAGTGCCTAAAGGAGCAACTTGTTCCCGTCCCATGAAAAATAAATAGGGGCGAGCTTAGTGTATTTTACAACAGTATGTTCTGCAACAAAAGTATGGATCTACAGCCAGGTTAGCTGCTGTGTGAGGCTGTAATGCTCACTGTAAAGGAAAACAGATAAAAGTTGAAGTCTAAAGGCTGGTGGTAAAGTGCTTGAGGTTGTCAAGCAAACATGATTACAGTGAAGACATTAATAGGCAAATGTTTCTTAATGTTTCAGTGGTGCGAGAGGAAAAGTCAGGGAATCCCCAAACTCATCCTCTGGGGGCCATAAATGTCTGTTTTTATTTTGATGGTAATTAATCCAATAGATATTTCACTCAGGATCAAAGCTGGAACTAACCAAAAGACCAAGATGTCACAAGTGTAGCTAATAAATGCCATAAACAAAACCATGTGATTCCCTTTTATTTAAAAATCACATCCACTTTTCTTCCTAAAATATATTTATTTCGAAGAATCCACATTTGCTGAGGAAAATAAAGGAAGCATTTTTACATCTATGAACTGTGTTATGATCTGCATGGACATGCTGGTCCAATCAGAAATGTATTAATAACAGGAGCAGAGAAACCATCAAAATCCATGTGACTTTAAAACTTGAAGGATAGACTTTGTTTTATCCCTCCTTGTTCTCTCAGTTTACCTCATTTTTCATTCACTCTCCCCCTTCCTGTGTCTCTCCACCCCCTGTCGGCTTATGAGGACATGCAGATGACTAGTGATGAATAGTGATGAGCATATGGGACAAATATGTGTGTCTGTATGTGTGTGCTTGTACGGCGTTGTTAATGCAAGACCTGCAGCCCTCCTTAGTCTCTGTCCCAGCTTGAAACCTCCCTGCATCCCTCTGGGAGGAGACATCCTGATTCTGTCAACGACACCGACTCTAACCAGCTTTACCGGCGGCTCGGCTCCGCCTCCAAGGAGATGAAGCACGCTGGAGGAGAGAAGGGTATCCAAAGACAAGAGGAAGTGGAAAAAAGATAAACTGATTCCGAGATTGGCAAAAGAATAAAATAAATGAAATTAGTTTAAGAGTGTGTACAGAAGCGGTGCTGGAAATATGCAGAACATCTTCTTTTGTGGTTCCCTAAACACACTTATTAACCTTGTGTTTTTTTCCCATAGCTGCTCAGTGCTGCTGTGGTTTTCAGTAAACAGTGTCAGTGCAGCGCTTCAGTGATAAACAGATTTCTGCGAGGCTCTTTTAGGTCCAAATATTTCACTTTTAGGACAACACTGCCTTATAAAGTCTTGTCTGTGTGGAGATGAGAGTTACAGCTCAAGGGCAGCTGGTGGCTCCGCAGCTGAGTAGCAGGGGAAAGGATTTATAGTGTATCATGAAATACATAAATCCACCTGGTAAAATAAGCATTTGCAAGTCTCTTTATATGTGGCTGGGGCATGAAGTTTATTTTGGGTATCTCAGTGTAGGCTATCACAGTGTCTAAATCATCTTTAACATACTTTAACACATATGACAGGACACGGAGGAAAACGCCAAAGAAAGACCCCCGTACACAAAATGCTGAGTGTGCTATCTAGTAGGCTATTTGATTGCAAATATTTAGCAAAATTATGATGATACGAATGATAAAAAAAGTATTTTTATTGAGACAAACAATATTAAAAAGAAAATAAAATCAAGTTCATCCAATTAAAAACAGCAAGAACAAGGAAAAAAGTCAGAAAATTAAAAGTCTTTAATGGTGTTTGGTATATCTGTAATGTTTAACATAAAAACATTTTATAATAAGCAATTACTTCCAGTATTCCAGTAGGAATATACGTTTTTAAAAATTTTCCATCATACCTCAAACTTCCAGGGAAATTTAAATTACTGAAGCCTAGAGCTGAAATGATTAGCTGATTGGTTAATCCATTAATTAATCGTAAACAATTAATCATAGAAGCCACGTTTCAAGCGAAAACACTTGTTGCTTTTCTCTGAGCCCTGTCACCAGAATGTTGCTACAAGCAGCAGATAGCAAAACCAAATGTGTCCCAATATGTTTGTAGCAACCACCAGGTATTTATGTTTCCCATAGCGCTGTCACAACATAAAACTAAAATGTAAAGATTCAACATATCCTCCTGAAACTTGTTTGGTACGCACTTTTAATTTCTCCTAGCTATTTGGGATCAGTAGGATCAAGCGTTAAACGTGATCAGGTTTTGTCCACTGTTGTGTCGGGGTCGGCTGCAGACTGACGTGGCAGAGATGGCTGCCAGATTGTTTATACATGGATTTGTGTTTTGTACTCTTACTACCACTAGATGGCACAAAAAAGTGTCCATGAACGAGGACAACAGGTCTGAGTTAAGTAGAATGAAGTACAATGTCAATGACAATAACAATCACTTACCATCTCTGTTATAAGGCGGCTGATCTCGTCCTCTGCTCGGAAGGTAAGAAGCTCCCGACCTCATTGTTTTTGATATTTTCAGACCTCACTCTTCTTCTTTGAGTAGCTGCTAACTACTAACTGCTTTTTAAATCTCCTGCGGTAGGCTGCATGCATAACACATTCCCAAAGCGCCACACCTGTGCCGCCCGTCATCTCATCCTGCTAGCTGTCCCATTTTTACAGACATTGTTTGGACGCTGTTACTACCTCTGATGTCGGTTAAAGGCCCTATCCCATGATTGTACTTTTTAGAACAGCAAGGAGGCATAATGGCAGGTAATTCCTGCTGTGAAGAGTCAGTAAAAGGGGTTATCTATTCTGGGGACTGGATTTTTTCTCTAGTTTAAGTCTTTATAATTGAATATCTCCGAAGTAGTACTTTCAAGACATCAACTTAGGTGTGGGATAATGCGATGGAATTTTCTTCTCACCAATAATTGGCAGATTGAATTAAAATTAAAATAACTATTAGTTGCAGCCCTGTTGAAATTTATATGGGATTTTATTTCAGACTCTTAACACTGGTTCTTAATTGGATTATTTCATGTGTAGCTGTCTTTGGTTATGTCTGTATCCATATTTCCAATTTGACCACTTTTGGGGAACTGAAGTGATGATCTGACAAAACTGCAAGGTGTTGAAGTAATGGAAAAGGGACTGTCTGAACTCATGTTAATTATTTTGATAATTTCTTTGCAGAATTGTAGATTTTTGGAACTAAGGAGGAGTCATGAAATGAAGATTACAATTACAGCAAATTTACTATAAGACCAAAAGACGGTTGTAAAAATCGGTAAAGTGGATTTATATAGTAATTCCAAGATCAGTGTAATAAGCCTTAAAGCAGATCTATTACAGTGCTTAAACAGGCCTCTATGTGTGTGTGTGTGTGTGTGTGTGTGTGTGTGTGTGTGTGTGTGTGTGTAAGCAGTCACTTCATCACGCTCCAGGCTCTACATGCAGGACTAGTCATACTGGATTAAGCCCAAGGCTCAGATATCATTAGTATCCAGTCACAGAGAAGGTTTTTGTATCAACAGGACTCACATTACATAAGCACAGTGAAGGCTTTCCAACTGAGAGGCTCTTTGTTTTCAGTGGTAAGCTCGCTTGATTATAAGTGAATCCATTAAGCCCCCATATGGACGTGTTGATCATCAGCCTAAATCAAATGCCTCAATTAAATGGTTTAGCGTTTCTCAGCGGGGCCCCTCGTTCCTGTAAGCAGGACAGTCATACCTTTGTTTACTTGGATTATGGAGTTTGTACAGGTATTTTGGATTCTCAGCATTGTTAAAAACTCTCAATTTTTTTTTCTGCAGTTGGAGCACAGCTGCCCCACCACTGGCTGTGTTTACACAGTGATCTACAAGATGTACATGAGCTCTGTGATAAACCAACAAATTTATAGCTGCCATTAGGATTAGCTTTTCCCAGAGCTCCAGAGAGCTGTTCCCTTAATTATGGGAACCCTCCTCCAGGAACCTATGTTTTTAATACAGAACACACACCTCCTGTAAGCTTGACAGGTGGGTCTGAACAACACAGTCTCACTCAGACCCCGTCACACATCGACGTTTGGTCATGGACCTTCCACGTCCAGATACAAAGTGCAAGGTACCTTAGGCGTGTTGGTTGTTGATGTTTGAGGTTGTCAAGTTCTGCCTGTTACATGCATTGTCTTCTTTCAAATACACTTCCATTTTCACTGGAAATTTACCATTTACATACAGTCTCTTTCAAAATAAAAGCACTTCGCCAGTACAACAGCGCTTCCTACAACAAAATCTTGTGATTCGGTTCAGGAAAAAATAGGGTTTGGCTTTATAATCTTAGGGGACGTGACCTGGGTGAACGTTGGTGTTTATTGGACCCATCAACCACAACTCCTACCCACCTGTCGCCATCTTAACTTTCGCTCTTGTCCCGCCACATTTCCCCCTATAATGGCAACCGGCTACATATCATGTCACTGCCCAAGCACCGGATTTTGACAACTTCGGAGTGAGGCTGGGTTGGTCTGAAGAGTTTGTAGCTAGCCCCTTGTCTGAGACAGCAGCTTGAATTCACAGCTGACAATAAACATTTTCACAGGAATGTATGAAAATGTCCACTGAAAATTGAAGATGTAGAAGACATCTAACATACACACAGGCCCAAATACACACACACTTGCACAAACAGGACCTGTACACATACAAGGAGGGGGCTGCCTATGGTCAGGCGCCGTAAGCAGTTGGGTGCTCAGTGCCTTGCTAAGCAGTGCCCAGGAGGCAAACTGGCACCTCTCCAGCTTCCAGTCCACACTCCATACTTGGTTTGTATGGGGACTTGAACCTGTGACCCTGAGGTTCCCAGGTCAAGTCCGCACAGACTGAGCTACTGCTGCCCAAATTGTCAAACCACCCCTGTAGCTTAACGTGGGTATATACAGAGCTGCTATTGCATTTGGATTTTAAACTTTGTCCTGCTCACTGTTGCGTGCAACAAAGCTCAACGCCCAACAGTGCTTAACAACAACCTGACAGTAAACACAGGCTGTGTATTTAGTCATATTTAATGGTAAAAACGTGAGTGTTTGGAACATACTCCAAATACAGACCAAAAAATGCAGTATTTATGTACTGTTACAACACACAGTAACTTGAGAATGGAAACTCAGCAGATGATATAGGTTAATGAATGTTACGAGCTTTGCAAGGTTGCTGGCAGCATCTTATGCAGCCATTTAAGTACTTAATAGGATTTAAAGAAGTATATCACTGCTGGAAACATGGCCTTTTAATAAAACTAGGATGTCTGTGCAGTAGAAACTTTTGAATGTGGTGCTACAGAACCAGAGACAGCAGAGAAATACGATGCTTTGCTCCCTTTCGCCCTGCAGTGTTAAAGCAGATGGATCTTTCTTTTTAAAACTAAACAGCCTGACTGGAACATTAAATTTGTCCTGCTTTTTATTGGCATCTGCATGTACCAGTATGGCCTTGTCGGACATGTTTTGTCATATTTTGTTTTTTCTTTTTGATTATTCTGTGTTTTTGTACATTTGTATATGTTCTGATATAATACACTGGTGTGTGAGGATGTTGTGAATAGTATAGTACATGACAGGTGATTGTGATTTGGTCGTCAGGCCTCTGCTCCTCAGAGCTGCTCTCATGTAATTAGTGGCAGCTGCTGATTGATTCATCACACCTGGTAGTAATCTCTCTGTGTCTCTGTCTGTTCTGTGAAGCCCTCATGATGATAGTCAGGGACTGAAACATTTGCTGCTGTTTTTATTCACCCTTTATCAATGTTTTGCATTTTGAGCACCCTTTTTTGTGTCTTCAATAAAATGACTATTTTTGCATTGATCTCAGCCTGCGGACCTTTTCATGACTTTCTAGCCCAGTCACATTGGTGCGCAGGTATCTCCTCTGCCCTCCATTCATGCACTGTTATAACACACATACTCAGCAGATGATACAGGCCGATGGATGGATAAGTACTTAATATGACATAAAGACGTATTTCGCTGCTGGAAAGATGGCCTTTTAATAAAACTAGGATGTCTATGTGGTAGAAAGATGCAAATTCTTTTGAATTTGGTGCTACAGAACCAGAGAAAACAGAGAATGCTTTTGCTCAAGAGGGAGAAAACCTAGAGCTATCAGAATGCACTGTGCCGCACCAGCTCAATAAAGAGACCCGCTGATGGTTAATGTGATGTGAACACGTCAGTTCAAAACAATGGCGGCTGGCTGGCAAGAAACAATGATTTATTACAGTTAAACAGCAAGCTGAAACATGTTTTTAATAAACAGGCAAGAAGTGTGTAACCCAGTAACAGTAACCAGCGACAAACTGAAGCTACGTGAGCCTGTTTTGCCAAATTTATTGGTAAGGACAGTAATCGGAACACTTCGATTGCAGGCTGAGAGGAAAGAGGAACAATTATCACTCCATAGAGTGCTAAAGAAGTGCTCCCATACACTTATAATACCCAACAACTTTCTCAAATACAGTCAGACAAACCGCTTTTATTTAGCCTCCCTAGCTGCCTGCAGTTGGCAGCTAAGCTACTTGGACAATTTCAAGCAAGCGAATGGCATATTATTACATCCCTGTCTTGACAAACATAACACTTACACAGTATTTCTTTCTTGTTTCTATTTGCCTTAGTGTTCATGTGTGAGGACGCTTTTTAAGCCACCACCCCTCGTTTGTCACACACATTGAGAAATGTCTCTGCACTGCTGTCTACAACACACTCAAAGAAAAATAAACCGTCTACAGTGAATTTCACTTCAGCATACTGCCTCGTTTCTGCTGGTGCGCCCTGTCAGCTCGTTTTGGTTAAGTCTTGACTGCCAGCTTGTGTTTCATGCTACAGCTTGGCGTCTCTGGGCAATTTCTTAATTTTCTGGTCAGCATTTAACACACTCTGGCCCCTGTAAATGACCACCAATATTTCCTTTGGCACTGGTTGTTTCTTGCCCCTGTCACACTCATTCACAAGTTCCCCCTTGCTGCCTTCCACAACAGAAAATGTCAAAAATAAACCGTCCATGGTGAGTCACTGCAGCCCGGGGGCTCAGGCCTGGTGGGCAGAGTTGTTAGCTCCATTTTGCTAACACTTTGTATTTAAACAGCAAAAGATATAGGGATTTTTCCTATGGTGATCAGACGTTACTAGCATGGTGTCCGGGTCTGTGGGGACGTAATATGTGGGTAAAAATCTGTTTAAACTGATGTTCTTTTATATGGGTTTTGAAGAAAGAGCCCAAAGGAAAAGCCTCATAAAGTATATGATCTCTTATTTTTTTTTACAACATGCGACTCGGTCTAACCTGCCATCTGGCTATACTGAGCGTAGGAGCTAAAACGATTATGTAAAGGCTGAAGTTTTGCACACTACACAGCCACTGCAGACAATTTTCAGGAAGTCTTTAGCAACAGAAACACAAAGGTGACATTTATTCACATTGCAGAGAAGTTAAAACAATCCATGTGTAATGCAGTACTGTAGTAGACTAAGAATTAATTCCATATTATACACTAATTGCACAGATTAAAAACAGGCATTAAGTGGCCATAACTTCTTTGCCAAGCTTTAAAACGGAAAACTGGAGAGGGAAAAAGTTGGCGCAGTCCTAACTGTCTTGGACTCGAGAGTTCTTCTTACACAACTCAAAAAAAAAACTTTTGGTTGTCTTTATCCTCAGCAGCAGTGACTGTGATGAATGATGACACGGAGATACTGCCCATATATCAGCAGGAAAGAGATACGTCCGCAAGGGAAGAGATGGCCTCAAACCACCAAATAGCTATTTAGTGGGTTGCCCAATATTTACAGCAGGACAAAACTTTAACTCATCCTGAGTGCCGGCCGTGACAGGTTGGCTCCTGCGGAAGAGGCGACCTCAGAGTCAGGATGTGGTCAAGAATTTACAATCCACGATCGGAGCACTGACTGCACTTGTGGGACAGACTTAACTCTGCACAGACACAAGGGTCAAACAATTGTGTAAAACATGAGAATGCATTTTCGAAGGGGACTACCAATGTGTTTAGAAACGTACATTTAATTCTGTCTGTATCTAGTTAACATTTCCCCCAGTGCACTGTAATGCATTTGCAACAATGTCTTGTGTCTACATTTGACTTCTCTGCAGGATTTGGCTGTTTTCTTGGCGATAATATTTTTATATGCTACTGTTGTTGGCATATATTGGACAATCTGTAATGTATTAATTGCTACTGTAATTGTTTTTGATTCTCTTTGTATATAAAATACCCTCACCTCACTCCAAATGTATAACTCTTACTGAAAACCCTCTTAAAGGGTGAGTGAGTACAGCTGTCTCCACACAGCACCCTCATTCATTTCAATTAGGCCACTGTGTTGCAGATGCAGAGGCTTTTCCTCACAGTTGTTAAGATAAAATTGTTGTCTCGACGATAACTTCCCTCATTCATAGCGTTGTACAACGTTGTGCAATGTTGTAGCAGCTAATAAGAATTTCACCAACCTGCAGGGGCCTGTTTTGCAAATATGGCAACACGCAAGCTGTGATTTACGACATTAACACTCATTTTACACATTTTCACCAATGAAAACTAATGCCAGACTTGTGAGCCATGCATGAGCGTGCAAGAACCCTTCAGGACTCGTTGTAAGCGACAATCCTTTGTGAAACGTGTCTGAAACAACACGCCCACACCAGTCAACATGTCCACTTGCATTTTTTAAACGCAGTGCTGTTTTTGATTCCCTTTTTCACCTTTCCAATCTCCAAGTAAATTGTTGGCATTGGCTGTTTCTGCAAACCATGGATACGTTCCATTTGTACATTAGTTTAAAGTGGATACTTTGAAACTCTACTCTTCCAAACAACGCTGCGGTGAGCGTGTGGTTCGGTTTAGGCACAAAACTCACTTGGTTATGGTTAGAGAAAGATCATGGTTTGGCTTAAAACACCTATGTTTGGTGGGGCAAAAGCTGCTGGAAAAGCAGACGGGTCAAGGAACTACACATGGGAGTTGAACTGGGGGGGAAAGGGCCCAAATGGAAGGGGGGCCCTCAACAAGCCTGGAATAAAAAGTCAGTTTTGTTTGCAGGCTTTTATTTCTAAGTAACTACTGCTATAACTAAACAAAATAGTGGCTGAATAAATAGGTTGTGGAAGTGGACTTTGTATGAAGAAAAAGGCCCTCTTAGGCCCCTCTGACCTCCTACTACATGCACAAAATGTCTGCCCCCGCACATGGATTCTCCTCTTAACACAGCTAAAGCAGAGTGAGTAATTAACTGACTGCTTGTGTTGCTGCTGGAGCAGAACTGTCACTATGTCTTTCCCCAAAAACTGAAATTGAGGGTTTCAACAGCTTTTAACTGATTTCTTTCAAAAGATTTAGTTAATATCAGAAGTTGTTTAAATTGAAGGCAGTCAGACGGACAGGTATCTAGCTTGGAGCATATTTGCATTGTATTGTATACCATATATTAGTCAGTGTAAGAAAGTAGCATTAGCATTACATGCCATCAACAACAGTCAACACAATAGCAAAGCATCATGGACCATATGGCCCAACAGCAGCCACAGGGAGTGGAGCAGTTGCAGGTCCTTCATCATTTCCTGTTAGCGTTGAAGCCTATACAACACTGATTTGTATTGCACTGTGGGTAATATTTTGAGCCAGGTGTGGATGTGTGCTTTTAATAAATTAGCTGTGACCACATTCGCAGTAAAGGTGGGACTAAGGGTCTGTAACAATACTCACACTTCCCCTCAAAATTGCGTGTTCCCGTGAAGGGTTAGGGTGTCTCAAACTTTAGGGAAGTACTTTTTAGCCCTTAAAATCCCCACTTAACTTGAAGGGCTGTGCAATGCACACTTACCAACCCATCTCAACTGTGGGGAAGATTGAATTTCCCAGGATGCATTGCGAAACTATCCAGTCAGGCGAGTTTGCTGCTGTTTCTTCTCCGTTGATTTGTTAAACAAAGAAGGATGAAGAACGAAATAGGCCATACAACTACTGGAGCCGGCATTTTGGAAATGAGTGCAAGAAGGCTATGTCGACGATACTGTGATGTAGCTGAACACGTCTGTTACGCTAATTTGCATGAAGAGGCGTCCCAATTCGTAGGTAAAATTCCCTACTCCAAACCAAGGGTTAAGGTTAAGGGAAAAGGGAATGGCCTCAAGACTGTGTTTTCAGTGTCACTAGGCCTGTGTGATTCATATGGACTTGTTAAAAAGCCACATTTGGCTTTGGAAGACATTTTAAATGAAGCACGTGACATTGTGAGTCTTTTGAAAGATAGAATTCACAAGCTGTAATTGTCGACTATCTTCTGGCAAAGACAACTGATAAAAATGACAATAAAATCCACAAGGCAATGCTTTCTTTACAAATGATTTCCTGTATTAGGCTTCCATTTCAATGTGACTGACAGAGGCTGAGTTCATGTGCATGAGCATGTGTCCCTAATACAACAAATACCCGGGGATAAACTCACTGCGAAGCTTATACTGAATCTGTTTTTCCTATCTAACAGGTGTTGATTTGAGTCTGTTCTCAGCGTGTAATTTTGTGCATAGTGGTGTTTGGATTACATTACATTGTAATATGTTCCAAATTATTTTGTCCCTACTCTGTAATTGGGCTGAAATGAAAACACTGATGAAAAAAGGATGAAGCAGAGAGATTTGCCGTGTTTACTGTAATTGATTGTCTCGCTCTGTGGATGTTGTTTGTCATCCTGATCAAGAGTTAAAAATAGCTTTCGCAGAAACAGGAAAAAACTGCTCTGATATCTGTAACCATGCCGACTCTGGAGAGGTGAACGTGAACCGTTGGCACCGGCTTAAAAAACAGCAGTATTACCCTTTAAAAAGAGTCAGTGCTTTAAGCTCAGTGATCCATGACATGATGTGACATGACATTCTCTCTCCCTCCCAAATAAAAGCCTCAGTGTTTTATTTTCACAGGTCAGTCCACACTTAGATAATCCACTTCCAGAGGAGGTCCACCTTCTCCCTCTCTCGCCCTTCCTGTTCCTTTCGAGCGAAGAAAAACTCCTAACTAAGCTCAAGAGGCTCTTTGACAGCAACCGCAGCCACTTCTTTTCAAATCAAGCGTCCTAATTAGGGCCTTTAAGTGAATGCAGATCCTTATGCACGGCGCCATATGCGGGACTGAATATTCATGCGGGCACCGAGCAGGCTGTCCCTGCTCTGGCCCGAACGCAGCGTTTCTCTTGCCCTCATTATTCTGACACGCTGACAAAGACCAACAAGGCAAAGAACAAGGAGGAGAGAGCAAAGTCAGTGTCTGGCAAAAGTTCACTCCAAACTTCATGACGCTGGGAAAACAACAAGCATCGAACTGGATTTCTTGTGAATGTGTTTGTGTTATGGTGTAATCGTTGTAAGTGGACGCTTTGACGTTTCAGCTCATTATGTAGTGAACGTGAGTATTTGACATTACTGCTGCCTGTTTCCCAAAGCGAACATGTTGAGGTGGATTTCCTTCCCTCTGGGCTTCCCCTTATAGGTAGTGGGAATTTAAGAAATACAGCCTCCTGTCTTTAAAATTGAAATAAAGAGGACTGGAAGCCGCATAAGTAAACTGTGACAGTGTTATTTACAGGAACAATATCTGCGATAACTCACAAGAGTGCGTCTGAAAAGAGAAGGAAAAGGCAACAATGATTCATGCAGCAAAACAAATACAGCTTAACACTTAGGCGGGCATTGATTTCACTTCATTTTAGTATGTCATGAAAATGAACTTGTAGAAACTTGCTTGAGGTTGGCGATCCATGACAGTGAATGTTTGGTTGCGTCATCGTAGCGTTGAAGTTCAGTTACAATTAGGGATTGATTCTGAGTTGGCTTCCAAGACGTTTTGCAGTCACAAGGTGTGTTAGCACAAAAGAAAATGAGGCAGACACAATAAGGAAACATGGGCGTTGTACAAAGCAAAGTGTGAAGTGGGTTGTTTTAACTGGCAGCTGGTTGATTTTGTAGTTTAGGCTATCATTCCACTGGGTCTTCATGACATCGTATACGCTAAACTTGTGGTTAAGATCTGGAAATACAGTGACATTGTTACAAAGAAAAAAGTCTGATAGGTTAAGAGACCCAAGCAGTCAGACAGTTACATTTTAAGCAAGCCTCCAGGTTGGTCAAACTTAAGATCCATTATTAAAATTTTCGGAACAGTTTTTTCACATCCGTCAGATCCTTTAGAGATGTTTGACCAAGGATCAGTGGAGAAAATGAGACACAGCTGAGACAAGACAGAGAAACAGGGGGCACAGAATCATTTCACAACACGATGCCTGAACCAAGCACAAGTTGACGCCCTGTTTCCACCAAATACTTGCAGTATGGTACCTTTGGCACCAACAGTAACCCTTCACACATGGTACCTAGACCCTCGGGGTTTCCACCACAAACAGTACCCTTAAATGTGGGCGTGGTTGTTGTCACTCACTGCTCCGTCCAGCACTCACTGTATTTCCTCCTTTATCAATCTGCACCTCGTTTATCGTCCACAGAACGAAGCTGCGCGCCGACATTTTCAGAACAAAATAGAACAGGCTGCAGTGAGAGTCTCTCAAGCTCAGGGGTTTAGTGCTGCTGGAGCCCACAGGAACGATGCTCTGCAATGCTTTTTTTTTTCTCCACTCATTACCAAAAGTGTATGTCATCCAAGAGAGACAATAAAAACTAAAGTAATGTTCAAAGTTGTGTGTTGATTGATTCACGTCGTCAACTCATGCACTGACTAACATTACAATTAAATGTTCCACCTTAAATGTTCCGCCCAGTGAATTTTGTCTCTGACTCCAGCTGCTGTGAGAGGCAGCAACACATCCTTTCATTTTATAGTTACAGCTTACTTATAAAACTCTCCACAGTATGAACAGTGGTTTCATGAGCCTCAAAACCAGACACAACTCAGCCCTGAGCAGAGTGACCGTCCTCTACTGACCAATCAGACTGCAGTGTTCACAGCTCATGGTGCCATCCACAACTTTTCACAGTGGAAACAGAAAAAAAAGTGTACCAAACTGAACTGTTCGGTGGAAACGAAGCTTAGGAGTCCAACACTGATGCTGGATGTTTGCCTGAACTCTAAATGAACTGCAAGCCTTTTTAACAAAGATCTCCAAATTACTTTTTAAAGTCGCTTTGGAACATTTACTGTGGTGCATTACCTTTATACTGCTCTATTTATTTGTTACTATTTATAATGAACCAAAGAGGAAAGAAATGGCTGCCCGGGACATTTATATAAATGACTCTAATTATGGTGGCATACACTGTAAACTGGTTGGCAGGACATATGTAGCACCACTGAGCAGTTTGCTGTCACAATGGGGGTTGAATGTGTCTGAAAATTGTTCATCTTTAAGAGAAAAGATGTCGCTGATTACCAGGCTGACGAGATAACATCATCTTTATAAATGAATGCTGCTGTGTCACACCTCTCTTTATTATTGGGCAAATAATGAGACCCTCCTCCCATCCTGACACCATTATCACAAAAGAGGGCACAGCGTATGACAGGCATTTTAATTGGTACTCAGGAAGTAAAGTGTGTTATTTAGTGAAATAGCTGCGGTTTGCACTTTCTCCCACAAACTGGGAGCGTTTGTTGCAGGAGTCAGAATGGCAGCGTCAACAGAACAGCGGTGTCATGGCAAGTCATGGAGAAGCAGCAGTAACAAGCAGAGGTGTGTGTGAGGGTGAGTGTGTATATGTGTGGGTGAATGTAGAGTCAAAATAATTTGATGTGTGCTCCTACTGGAGGAGGAATGTGAGGTGAAGAATGAAGAGCGGAGCAGCTCCTGCGCTGACAGTGCTGCCTGTCCTTCACCTCGCTGCACCGCTCAGGCTTCAACACCTCCAGCAGACTCTCGCTTGGACGAGCTCCAAGTGCCGCCAAGGTCAGGAGAGCACTGTCATTCAACACCACTGAGTGTGTGTGTGTGTGTGTGTGTGTGTGTGTGTGTGTGTGTGATGAGGTGGGGGAGGGGAGGGGCGAGGGCAGGGGGTACGGACATGAGTGCAAGAGCAAACACAAGCCTAGACGAGTGTGTTTGTGTATTAGTTGCTGTGGTAACTGCAAGAGACAGTAACAACAGCAGAGGCGGCTGTGTTTGTGCTTTATTTCTCCTAGCTGTGTTTTACTGTGTGTGTGTGTGTGTGTGTGTGTGTGTAACAATCACGTCAGAAAATCCGCCGGCCCTGACAGTACCACAGCAGATCTGGATCATCTTTATGTCAAAACACTGTACCAGTGTCCTGAGCAACAGCCCTCCTGACATTCAAATGAAATAATATAATCCTCATCATATTGCTTGTTCCACCTTGGATTATTTTAAATTTGGAAAATTAGCTCTTTCACAAAATAAGACTTCAAAATCAGCACACGTTGACCGTATTTGAACGACACGCACAGTTATTAATATGCATAGAAACCTAACAACAATCATAATAATCATCATAATTCTGCTCATGAATGAGCGTTAAAAAAAGTCCATTTGGAAAAAAACAGTAGTCTAAGCCTTCAAATACCAGAAAAGTATCAGGTACAGTATGTTGATAAAGTCTACAGACAAAAAGACGTCCCTTCTGTGAGGTTTAACTGTCTATTTCTTTTGGCTGCGTAATCTCCGTTTGAGGTGTTCTTAGGCTCACGTGAACCGCAGACAACACATCAGACACCTGGAAAGGAACCCGGGTTTTAAGACTACAAGTTGTAACGTTTCGTGTAATCTGACAAAGTGCTGATGTTCAACACGGTGCTGCTTGACGAGTTGTTTCCTGTTTGTCGACAGACCGTGTAAGTAAGTAAGTAAAGCTTTATTTGTACAGCACTTTTTAAAACACACAGTTACAAAGTGATTCACACACACAAACACACATGAAGAATATAAATGCAAGCTCTACAGAAAGGCTCGTCTATTAACGTGGGTTTTTAGTGGACGGCACCGTACACACACTCAGTTTGGGCCGAGGCCGAGCAAAGTTGCTCAATTTTTCATTTGTTATTATATAGTTTGTTATAGTCCGTGATTTCCCCGCGACGCTTACAAATGTTTGCGTAACTGTGCTTGGATGTTGTTTTATGAGGCTCTGGCGGCTTTCAGTTGTCTCTTTGTCGTTAACGTTACACAGCTCGGCTTTCTCTCGCATGCATTCTTCCTGCTTTTCTCTGCGCTGTCTCAAGTGTTGATATAGCACGTCTTTCTGTTCAACGTCGCTGTACGTGAATACAAAGTGGGGGGTTTTTCCGCCACCAACTCAGCCCGTTCTTGGTCGTGTTCATGCTTTTCTTCATCGTCTGTGTTGGTCACTGCTGCATGCCAGGTGGTCACCTGACCATACGTGCTGCACACACCAGGATAGCTTGTGGGCGTAATGTCAACAAACTCCACACACTACAGGAGAGGTAGTCACGTACACGTTAACATTTATTTACATTAAATCGCAAATCGCAGCCTTTTATGCGGTTATGTAATCACACAGCCTGACGTTGTGATTGCGATTAGATTAATCGTGCAGCACTACCATGGATGCATGAAGAGAACTCTGTTACTGTTTCGTGTGAGACGAAGACTGTTTGAGGAGAGAATCTGTGTTGAGGTCAAGAAATATCCTGAGCTAAATGACCCACAGTCCTGACGTTATAAAGGCAATGGCCAAAAAGATATTGCCTGGCGAGTCATGGCTCTGGAGATCAGCCCTTTTGGTGAGAAATCAACTTTAATTAGAGGCACATGACTTTAAGCTAATGCAGAGGTGGAGGAGGCACAGGTCTTAAATAACTTTGTGTGGTTGTCTGTTAACAAGCTGCAGCGCAACACATCCAGTGTGTGCCAGGGGCAGCACATGACATGCGTCACGTGACGTACGTGTCACAGTGGCACCATTGAGCCTTCTGTCTGTACTCTGCGTTCATTTCATCTGTATTTGTGCAACATAAAGGATGCATGGAGTACGAGGGCAGTGATATTTACAACATCAGCACTCTAGTTTTTGGATTTGGGAGAGAGTTGTTTATGTTTAATATTTTTGGACTCTCTTAGACCATAGGAATAACATGTATGAACATGTAAAATGGGTGTACTTCCCCTCTAACGGCAAGTCTTTCTGTTTGTGAGCCTCGATAAGAAACTTCCTACCGTCGAGGGTTCTGCCAGCTACAACACCAGATCTCGTTCCTATGTCTCTGTTTCCATCTCCACCATAAACCGTCAGCCGTCTACAGTGAGAGTGTGAGGAGACAGTGGTTTGGCAGGAAGCAGTAATTCTTCTGATGTCGGTCATCCTGCTCTCCTCCCCTCCTGTCATCACACTGGAGGGTCTCCGGGTGAAGTTTAAGGAGTGCTCACTTAATTGCCACTCACTCATGTCCACTTCGCTGCACTGAGTGCCACTAGCCGATCACTCTGCTGAATAAAAGGGACTTTATTTACAGACTGTTATCTGTGTACTGATGTATATGTCTTGCTTAGTAAGTGTCCTCTGTATGTCTCTGGAGCTTTTAATTCAGAGTGAGTGATGTTGTGGAGGCTGATCGTCCCGCCGCCCATCACTCCCTTTTTCCTCTCTCAAATTTCCTCTCCAATCTGCCTGAGCAGTCTGTCTGACCTCGCTCTCTCTCTCTCTGTCTCTCTCTCATTGTCTTTCTCATTTTTCCTTCCTGGCCGTGCAGGAAACGTCTGCCCCTGCGGTGGTTTTTACAATCTGATTCAGTAATGAGAGGAAATTAGAGTTTATCTGCTTCAGAGACAGACGAGCGGGAGAAGAGTCAAACTTCTTCGACCCTGAGCAGGAAAACAAAGCGTATTTTAGCCATTTCTGGGAGCTGCAGAGACATAACCACTAATGAACGCAGGGGCTGTTCAGTGGTTAAACTCTGATGCTTCCATGCAGAGAAATATAAAGCTCTAATTAGTGTTTCTCACAGGTGAGGTGAGGAAATTGTGAAGGTAGGGAGAGAAATAAAACAGTACTTTTTTTCATTTAAATCCACACAGCAGGCTCTTCATCAGCATCGCATCATCATTTTGCCTCACCGCCCAGGTAGTCAGCCAGATCAGGCTGAGATGGACTGACGGGAGTGGATCACATGTGACCCAGCTCTGGCCCATGTGTCTGCCAAATTTGGCAAGCTTTTAAAAGTGTGGCTGAATTGGGGGAAGTTCATCAAATATCAATGCTTTGTCACGAACCTCAGCATCTGAAACTGACGTTCAAGGCACCCTTTAACGTCAGTATGAGACACACCAGGCATTCAACTAAGTCCAATGTAAACCCAGCGTGTCAGTGTGGGTTTCTCTGTGTACTCCAGCTTCCTCCCACAGTCCAAAGACAAGCAGGTTAAACGGTCATTCTAAATTGCCTGTAGATGAATGTGAGTGTGAATGGTTGTCTGTCTCTACGTGTCAGCCCTGTGATAGTCCAGTCCACCTGCGACCCCAAACAGGATAAGTGTTCACACCTGATGTGTACTTTGCAGGGCTACACATGAACCGTACTCGAGAACAGATCGGTGTACCGTTCCTGCACATGGAAAACACAGGTTATAGTTGCAGATTGATTGATGGGTGGATGTCATTTTGTGTTTAACAGGACGAAATCATGATCGGATTTCAATTTAAGAGTAAGAAGAAAGTGATTTTTTTTGTTCAGCATATCTTGTTAAACAGTGGACAAAATGGCCGGATATGTGATCTTGAAGGGTTAAAGAAACATAAATATATATCTATATTTATCTATCTATCTATCTATCTATCTATCTATATATGAAGGTTTTGCACTTTTTGTCCCCATTGAACCTGATTACCTGATTTCACGTTGCCATGTACTACCTTATGAATCATATGCTTTTATTAAGAAATTCTGTACATAGTAAGTCAGAATATAGACATACACCACACATATTCATTCAAGCGATTGCCACACTAAAATCTTCTCATCACACCACATCACCACAGCACTTTAATGCTTGGTCTGTGCTTTGCTCACTATCACTGTCAGTAATTTCAAACCATTGTTTATTCAGGGAAAATTTATACAGCAACGACCTGAGTTCACATTCAGTGGACTAGAAGGATACAAGTGTGTAATTAGCAATTGCAGTAAAGTGATGAAATAAAGTCCATATTCAATGCCTATCATGAATTATAAGCAGCAATAAAAACAAAAGATAAAAAAGGCAAAAAAGTTAAATAATAAAAATAGAGTCTGCCTTAAAGGACAGTTACAAAATCATGTCTGTCAACTAACCGAAGCAGGAACACTGTAAAACAACCATATCATATAGCATACATTTGAAATGGTCTAATGACACATACCTGTCCAATTTAAATACATCTTGTAACTTGTTCCATTTATTTGGTGCAAAAAACTAAAAGCTAATTTACCAAGCTCTGAGCTAATTGTAGGAGTTTCAAGGGATATAAATTCCTGTGAGCGAGTGTGAGGAGAGATGGATTTGATCTTTAAAAGAGGTTGAATTATCTAATAATTCAAAGTGACTCTAATAGAAGCTATGCAGGATAAAGTGTCAGAATAACATGAAGACCGTCTCCATTATGTTTGTGTCGTTTATAGAAAATGTACCCAGTGTCATGTGTGTTATATAAGACTCTGTGATGTAGACATGAAGGGATTAAATTGGCTTTCAAAATCTGATCAAAAAGGAGTTATGTTGGCATAAATATTTATGACCTCACAGCTATACAACCCCAGACTGTCACCTTTATCCACCTCTCCTCACATAGCCTGACGTGTTTTATGTTTCATCACTGCATTCATTTCTCCCTGGAGTGTGTTTCTTTTGTCACACGATCTTTCACGTGGTAATTTACAACTTTTCACCCACAGAACCTTAAAAACCCACTGACCATGAACTCATGTGAACAATAATGAATGTGAAACCCACAAACACTTGTACAGAAATTCAGCTTTTGTCGCTTTTCAAAGGAAGCCTTTAAGGGACAAAAGGAGGCACATCGGCATTGAGTAGATGTTGAAATAATGTGTATTGGCCCCTTGTGAATAGAGAAAGTGACTCTGCTTCCATGCAGAACTCAGGCCTGATGTAATTCCTGCTCTCAGTTTGATTAACAGAATAATTCAATTTATGTATTTACTTGCACAGCCACAGTGCGCTCTCTTCATATTCCCAATTTCATGCGCTCTTGCATAATGTGATTATTGATTGAATGCGTCGCCCCTAAGTGGCTGCACTCAAAGCTTGCGCTGTCATAAATTACATTTATATTAGTCCCATGATATTTCCGTTCTCTGCGTAAGACTCCCACATTATTAAGTGTGAGAGAGAGGGAGGCTGGATGTAAACAAAGGTAAGAGTTTCTAAAAATTAACATCTTAGGGTTCGTTAAGCAAACGCAGCAACTCGTGAAGTCTCTGAGGGACAGGCTTACATGGCTGTGTGATGTTTAAATATCCAAACAGGCAGTAAGTGCAGCACAGTGTGTCCCATTGTAATTGTGTAACATTATGTTGAATATAATCTAAAAACAAAAAAGGTAAGATTACAAATCTGGCAAGTCGAACTGAGCATGTTGATATAAACAGTATATGGATGTTTCAACAACAGCCAGTGTCTCAGCTGGAGCTGCACACACTGATTTGTGGGTACTTCAGGGACGTGACCTGAGGAAGAGGTTAGGAAATCAATAAATGCGTCATTAGAGCCAACAGGGACACAAAGCCTCAATATTGTGTTTGTATTTCCAAGATGATGACATTTCAGGATCATATGTGAGTTAAAGCAGTGACTCCTGTCTTAACCTGTCTCACTATCTCATTTCTTTTCCACTGCCACGCCACACCTGGAGTCAAGGGCGTAGGTTTGTTTCAACATTTATGGGGGGTGGGCACGAATGAAAGGGATTCTGGTGATCCTCCTCAAACACTTCATTTTATGCAATTTTATGTCACTTTGGTTTGCTACAAGCTCTGCTTTGTGTTTGTGGATGATGAGGACAACTTCTGCCTTGTTGACCAGGTGGATTTATTCTATGTGCAAATGTTTTCCATTGTGCTCTATTTGATGAATAAAACAATGACATCATTAAAGCTGTCAGATTGTGTAGTTAGAATAATAATGTGTAATTTAATAGATATTTCCCACCCATCAGCAGCAATTTTCTATATTTCATTAGAACAAATTTACATAAAAACAACTTTAAGGGAGCTACACGCATGTGCAACACACATTAAAATCCGTACAGCAACTTCCCATGACCAGCTTTCTACAAACACACCTTTAAAAACAAAGTGACAACACAACAACCTGCGTGAAAACCTGCCGTCATGCTCCTTTAGCTTGTCTTGAGATCGGAAACTTGGGTCAGTTAATTGTTTCAACATTGGGGGTGCAGGACATTTTGAGCCTGTCTTTATAAAGCCTACGTTATTATTAACCTCATTTACAGACAAGTCTTCATGTCTGCTGTTGTGCTTGTCGATATATTTTCTCTTTTCTGCTCTGCCACCATTAATTGTGCTAATTTGCTGTCGCTGCTGTTTGCTGTTAGTGCAAACTCAACACTTCCTGCATCTGCTTCACATTAAAAGCTCCTGATCGGTTCAGGGGGCAGATTTCCCAACTGAATTTTTCAGAGCTTCTGTTTCGTGTGTAGCAGAATGTGGCCTCTGGTTTTTAAACAGCACTTGTTTCTTCATTTTGCTCTTATGAAGCCATTTATAACTCACAGAATATTTGTGTGTGTGTGATTTTGAATGAATTGGCACATACACAGATGTTCTTATACCATAAATCATCATTTATTGTACATGTATGTCTTGGTGTGACACTGAAACCCTGTCCTGCATGTATATAAGACTATTTTGGACTGTGTTTTGCTGGTTTTTGTTTTTCAGTGTTCCATTCTTGTGCTACACAAAGGTCGTAAGTAGGTGGTCGGGGTGGGCGGTGGGCACACACAGACCAAGACCTTAACACCAGAGACAGTGATAGCTTGAGGCTACAAAAGGACTTTGGTTAATGTTAATAAATTAAACATGTGTTTCATGCTTCAGGTCACTGTTGACTTCTCAATATTTTACCAAGACCTTAACTGTGCCTCTTGAGCTCCTAAATATCATGCTGTACTTGCTACAAGCAGATGCTGTACTGCAAGATAAGAACAGATGTTGTATGAAAAGTCAATGAAATACATTGTCAGCAGATCGTGGTGAACATTTTGACATGGCAGATACGTTTTAAAAAAAAGCATACTGTCATTATTTTGATTAAAAGAAAAAATAATTTGACAGGTCAATGTGATATTTTGTCAAGTTTATGTTCACGTTTGTGTCCAGTTCCTGTTTTATTCTGAAATGTGTTCTCATGGTGTTTAGTGTTTCTTTTACTTCCTGAGTTTTCCCGCCTCTGTTGATCACCTAATGGGTCCGTCCCAAGTCTCTTCTTTTTATAGTGCTACTGCTAGCTCCTCGCTTGAACCGGAAGTCGTTCAAGGTCCGCCATCTTCTAGGCCGTCCCAAGTCTCTTATTTGTGCAGCGAGGAGCTAGCGCTAGGAGCTAGCAGCAAGCTTTAAGCAGCTACGAGCTAGGATGGTCGAGAGCTTCCTATCCGGAAGAGTTTTTCAGCAGAACGCCATGACGTATAAATACTATATACTATATAACTACTCCACAATTTGTTTTATTTCTATTTTTTACTTACAATGGCCCTAATATGGAGGTATGATGTCTAGGACATGTTTTTTTTTTTTTTAAATTCTATGTTTTTTAAATATATTGTAGCAAACTGGGGTTTCTTGCTAATAAGGAGGCAGCAGAAAGATGAATTCTGAACCAGGAACTGCTCTTTATTTAACAGTAGCATACCTTTTCACTTGACTTCCTAAAGTCTACGGAGGCAGGAAGTGGCTAACATTTCATATCTGTCTGCCCTGAAAGATGGATCCCTCTTCTGCAGCTCTTCTACAGGTCTTCAGGGGCACAAATATACATACAGGATTTAAACATGAATGCAAAGCAGAGGATTTTAGATATTAATGTGCTACCCCATGTATTATTGATTACAGAGGAGGAAAATATCTACAGCCTCAGGACAAATTCCAGCTCGCTGTCCTGTGACGACACGACACCTGTCCAATGTGATAGTCAGTTCCTGCATGGTTCAGAGCTCTGTTTCCTTATGTGTGTGTCTGTACAGCTTCCTCCTCCTCCTCCTCTGCCCTCCTTAATGTCATTCATTGCCTAATTTTCAGCGTGAGAGGTAAGCCCAGTGGAGTGTGGAGCAGTTCGTCACTCAATCGGCTTTAAACAACAATATCCTGTTCATCACAGCTCTGTGCAGCCGCCAGCTGTCAACACATCATCCACAGAGGGTGAATAAATAAGTAATGGGGGGCGTGTTTTGCACCGTAGGCTGAGATGTTTGCTGTCTTGACAAAGCCTTGGGGCACTGGTGCAAACCCAACCTGCTCTGGACTTCCCCTAATCAGCCGCTGTCCATCATGGCTTCCCCCGCTCTGCTGCTGCTGAGTCGACCAAACTGGTGAATCCGCCTCCACCAAGGCCGCCGTTGCCGAACTGCTATCTCTAAATATACACAAATTAGCTGCTTTAGCGAGGCATGCCCCAGGGCATCATTTAATTGGCAGATACTGAATGACATCCTCCGCTCTGTTTCTTCATCATCTGGCAGAGAGGTAGAAATGAACACGCCAGGGCCGAGGCAAAGATTTTGGAAGTCACCTTGGCTCAAACCTGCAGGTTTTAACCTCCTTGTCTCCCATCTGACACCAGATATCCCTGCATTATATTTACATATATTCTGAGTTTGTGCACTGCACTTCATTCACCTGCTCTGTTCAGCATTTCAACAGCAAACAACAAATAGTGCACGACCATTCATGCAATTTAAGTGTTCAGTGTTCGAGCCTCCTGCTGACATTTATATGCTAACCCTGATTGATTCATTGATGGCAATGTTAAGCACAAGCCTCAAGCTTGCAGATCCTCTAATGGCCACTACAGGCTGGCTCCCAGAAAACTCAGACTGTATCGAGGTCAGTTGAATCATAAGCCCTCCTCACATATACACTGCAAACTTGAATTTATCTAACATTATTCAGAGGAGCTGTGTGTGAGAACGCAAATGTCCAAATCGGTAGGATGAGACATTAAACGAACTTTACTGTGTCAGCTCCCAAGTATTAAGACTGTGCAACATCCATTGAGCCCATGTGTAACAGAGCAGGTAATTGTCCAGAGATGTCACTCTGAGCAACTCACACTCAACACAGGCTCCCCACAGGGATGTGTCCTGGGCCCCCTGCTGTACACACTCCTCACATATGATTGCTCTGCAAGGTACCTGAGCAATCATGTAGTGAAGTTTGGACTGATCTCCAGCAAGATGAGTCCCTGTACAGGCAGGAGGGGAAAGAACTTGTGGACTGGTGCAGAGCAAACAATCTCTGCATCAGTGTGGGGAAGACTAAGGAGATGGTGGTGGACTTTAGGCGTCAGGCCACACCCCCCCTCCCTTCTTCATGGGAGGAGCAGCTGTGGAGATGGTGTCCACGTTCAAATACTTGGGCCTGCACATCTCCAGCAACTTCAGGTGGGCTACCAACACAAGACCCTGTGCTTTTTGAGGAGGCTGAAGCAGGCCAGCCTCAGCCCTGTTGTCCTGACCTCCTTTAATCTGCTCAAAAAATAGCCAACAGCAGCCTCGTTTCCTTGGACGACATTTATATCAGCAGGTGCAGAAGCAGAGCGTCATGTATCATGAAGGACTCCATCCACAAGGCACACAACCTGTTCACCCCCCTCCCCTCAGGCAGAAGGCTGCGCAGCCTCAAAGGCAAGGCAAGCTTATTTGTATAGCACAATTCAACACAAGGTAATTCAAAGTGCTTTACAGAGACATTAAAAGCAACAAGACACAATTTAAAACAATAAAAACAGTTGATTAAAAAGGGAAATAGAAATTGAGAATAATAGTGATAATAATAAAATACAGTAACATAAAATAAAAACAGGCTCAATACATTGAACAGTCAGGATAAGAAAAGAAGTAGAATAATAAAAGGCATAAATCAACAGTGTGTAGTTAAAAAGTACGGGCAGTAGAATACAGCAGGTAAGTATTTAATCTAAGAGTACGCTTCAGTAAACAATAGTGTTTTTAGCCCTGATTTAAAGGAGCTGACAGTTTGAGCAGACCTCAGATCTACGGGAAGTTTGTTCCACAGGTGAGGAGCATAATAACTGAATGCTGCCTCACCTTGCTTGGTTCTTGTTCTTGGAACACACAACAAACCTGTTCCAAAGCAAGAACGACGCAGAAGTGCAGCTTCTTCCCGGAGGCTGTGAGTCTGTCCTCTGCACTTTATACTGCACTTTAAGATGCTGCTTGTTTTTAATGTGTTGTATTTATTATAAGCTTTTAGGTTATTTAATTATCTGTAATAGGTCTATCTTAAATGTTATTTATTCTGTACGCTGCTGGACCTCATGATTTTAACATGTTTGAGTGACAATAAAGTGAACCATGAACCTTGAACCTTGTGGGCATGTAGATGACATGCAGCTCATGTCAAAACAAATATCAGTGGGTGAAGAAGAAGGGTAATGTATGCATTTACTGCAACGAAAATGTCAAACCAGAGAGAGAGAGATGAGATTAAGGAGGGTCTGTAAGGGCCAGAGCAGAAATCATCAGTCAAACTGGAGGAACAGAAAGAGAATTGATTGTTAACGATTCCTTCAGTTTTGTAGTTTATTAAGGAGAATGTTTTTGGCATGTTTGCTCAACTGACAGGTATCGAGGCCTGTAATAGTCAGCCATGGTGTTTGCTCTTTGCACCTCAGGCGTCTTTAACCAGCAAAAATGGCAGCATGAGTGAGTGAAAACCACAGAAATCAGTGGATGATGACACAGACAGGTTCATGTTTTTCCTACATTGTATGTGTACGTGTCATTTTCACTGCCTGTTAGGCAATGTTGCCAAGTATTTTTACTTTTTCACCTTCACCTCCTGAAGCTGAGGAACATTTTCAGTACTTTCGCTCTAATGACGCATCAGTTTCAATATATTCAGTCATATTTGTGAAGAACAGGCTGAAATGCACTGTCACATTCCTTGTTTGGCCTTCCACTGCAAAAGTTTGTAGTTTTTTTGGCAACTACATTCAACATGACACACCAGGAAGACAAACAAGCTCCAGCTTCAAGCCAGAGTGATTCATTGTCATCTGTGACTGTTGTGATTGTTTGCATAATACAGCTGACTCATGACATTACAGTCCTGCTTCATGCTGCCGCTTGTCCCATATGCACATATTGGTATTTGCTTCTCTAAGACATTAATGTATTTGGTGCACGGGTGGGCAGTACCTCTGGCTTTGTTGTGCTTTAGAGTGGGAAGCCTGCTGGGGATTATGTTTTTGTCTCTGCACTAGCAGCTCCTACTGGTTGTGCAGACCACCCGCATGAAGGGGGATGGAAACAGGGAGCATTAACTTCAGGTGAAACTGGGACTCCATCTTTGTAGACTTTGTTTCTTCCAGTGTCACAGAAAGACTCCTGTTGGCTCTGACCCAAATATTACCAGCTTAGTATCAACAAAGTCATATAGGCTAGCCACAGATTACAGATGTTGTTGGCCTCACGAACCTGGTGAAAGTGTCCCTCACTTAGTAGCTGAAAACTGCTAGCTCTGCAGTCCCATCAGGATGTTGTGATGTCACAATTGCACAAATTCAACCAATCCCCATGAATTCGTCATGAGCCTACAATTTTGTCTAATCGTCAAAACTCACTTTCTTGTTTCTGGTTGTGATGATGCAGACATACAAGACACAAACTCCTCACATTTACCAATACAAAATAGAGCTAAAGACCTTGCTAAGCAACTCTGAGATGTTCTGCACTTAAGTGGGTGTAGACTGTATTACACTGTGTGCAATGTTGCGGTTGTACGCAGACCATTTTTCTGTCACAAAACACACCCGCAGGATGTTTGGAATGCATGCAACTGACAATCAGCATGACAGACGGTTCAGTGCGTGCTGAAAGAATCAAGGTGAGTTAGATTTAAATGTATGTGGTTAATGGTAACAGTTGTGTGTTGTAAAAATTGATAGAGACGTGCCTGCCTATTTATGTTACAAACTGTGTGTGTGTGTGTGTGTGTGTCTGTATGTAACAATGAAAAAAGTAAAATAAAATGAAATAAAATGTTTAAAAATGCTGTGAAATCTGTATTCAGACGTAATGTTAAGATTAGTTACGCCACTCAGAACAGTGCAGTTTTATTACCTCCGCCAAGGAGGTTATGTTTTCACCGGCGTTGGTCTGTGTGTCTGTTTATCTGCAAAATAACTCAAAAGGTTCTGAATGGGTTTTGATGAAATTCAGGAAAGGTGGATAAGGGGACATGGACAGATGATAAAATTTTGGTGGTGATTGACTGAAGCAAAGTGGATAAAATAATAAATAAAGTCCATCGTCTGACAGCCTCAGCAGTAATTACAATTTCTAAAGACCCTGAAAAAAGCGCCATCTGGTGGCCGGACAGCACGTCTTGTTCTGCTTGCGAAATGTTGTTGTAATTCTAAAGTTGAAATTAATGTTCTGTGTTGGAAAAAAAGAAAGTGAAAAATACAAAAAAACGTATTATATTCTGTGTTAGTACAAAATAAAAGCGAAATAAATACACCACAGTGTCTCCATGGTGAAGGCAAATATAACCTAATAATGATAGTGATGCAAATAACCTCATTGTGATGCAGGCTGCAAAATCTGATGCAGAGGGGGAGGGAATATCACCTACTTGGCGGAGGTCTGCATGCTTTTCTAGTTCTTTCTGTGAGAAGTTGCCTACATAAAAAATAATAAAATGCAGCTATGCAACATGCAATTTCCAGAAAAGCTGCTGTGAAATCAGGCGTTTTTAGACAGCAACAATCCCCCAAAAAAGCCTGCAAAATCCCAGAGGGACTCGCTCGGTAGTCACTCATCTGCTTGCTTAGCTATCTAGCTTTTTTGGATTTCGGATTCATTATTTGCTTTGCACAAGCCTGCTTTTACAGCTGTCTGCTGTTCTAGCTAATTTGAACTCAGCGTAGCTTTGTGTATTAGTGTCTTGTCAGGAAACAGTGTAGATGCCACCAATATTTTTAAATGGACACTGCAATGTGGGCAACATATCCACCTGCAATGAGTCACATGATCTCGCAAAAAGTCTCTGGGGGAAAGGTTTTGTGTTTTAACCCGTCCACCACTGCAACCTGCCTCCTTATGTGGACGACCTCCTTCTTCTCTTCTGTCAGTGCATAAGTCACATGATCTAAGACTTCCCAATTATTACATGGGTCATATACTGTATGAATTGTGGTACATTACTTTTCGTAGGTATACATACAAACAAGACTTTGTGGATTCCAGATGATGTCACGCTCTCTTCATGAACCTCTGCCTGTGGGAAGAGGAGGGAAGAGCAACAAAGAAAAACAATGAATGAAGGCGAACTGTTAACCACTTGAATTTGCACCTGGTCTCCAACCACCACGATCCAGACTGCCATTCACAGGCATGCCTGGACATAACTTGTAATTTTGTACAGCTAAAGTGTAACCACCTGTCAAGCCTTGATGAGCTAATTAAGAGGCAGTTAGCTGATTGTGGGAGCCGCAGAGTTGATGTGCAGCCAGATTGGAGGATTGTCTGTGTGCTGCTATTAGCCATTAAGGGTTTACGCTGGACTGACTTCACACAATGTGGACGGGGACGGAGCTGTCCTTTATACAGAGAGAGGAAAAGCCACATTAATGGAGGTGGAGGATTCTCATTCTCTCTGTCCTTCCATCCCTCTATCCCTCTCTCATTACCCGTCTGTGGAGTCTCTCGTTTGTTTCACATGCTCTTCATAAGAAACAATAAACTGACCCCCTTCCCTTCACCCCGAGGTGCTTCCTTTGGGGAGACGGAGGGGCCTCTGAAAGACAGAGAGTGCAAGTGTGTGTGACGCATTGTGTGAGAGTGTATTAGTGAGAGGGTCTGAGTAATTAAGTGTGTGATATTGTGTGTGTGTCACTGTGTGTGTGTGTGTGTGTGTGTGTGTGATGGCCTGCATGTGGGTTCACTCGTCTGTGTGCGTGACTGCACGTGTAAATGTGATCACAAGTGTGAGTGTGTGTGATCTGTTTCCAATTAGCCCTCTTGTGTCCCTGGTAGCCCGGAGGCATGACTAATGTCTTGGTGGACTGAAGCCCCAGCTGATGTCGCTGAAAGGACCTCCATCTGCTGCGAGAACATCACAATGAGGAGCTGGGCAGTCACAGACAGAAGAGCGCGACGGGGACTAAAGGCGACGAGCATCATGGGAATGACAGCGAGGGGGGAATAAGCTATTAGGGACAAATTGTGCTTGGGGGGCCACGTTCACTGGATACATGGTGAAGAATGCCATTAGCACCGTCTAGCACGCAACAGCACAACCAGAAGGGTGCACACACACAAGTAGACACAGACATGTATGAGTAAGTCATCAAGGGTGTTCAGGATAATCCAGATATCTGGGTCTTTCTATCTAAGGAATAATAATTTGCTTCAGCTTCCACAGAGTGACATCACAGAAAACAAAGCAGCTGTCTGTTTTCTTTTCTGCTTTATGGTGTTACTCCAAAGACTGTCAATCACCTCACACCCACAGTCTTTCAAAATATGCTAATTTACAAACCGCATTAGACGCATCTATGTCTTAGTCATCGCTTATGTGGGACGGAAGTTCATTTTCAGCTACTATTATATACTGTGGAAGAACAGCACAAATAGACAGTTGAAGCCAGCTACACAACATCAAAATATAGTTTCACTACATTCAAGTTATCTCCAGGAAAATGTAGCAAACTAAGCTACGAGAAAAATGGTGGGCAATCGTGTCTATCTGAACAAGTGTGGCAGGAACGTCACTAATGAAGCTGATTAATTGACTAAGTAGTGCGGGATCGTCTACAAAAGTTCCAAGCTCTTCACCCAGGAAAAGCTCTGAAGTGCATTTTCTTACTGCAGAGGTCTTGATTAGGAAACAGATTAATAAAGCCCAACTTGCAGTTTGGAGACCATGGTGAATAAATGTGTAGGAAAATGATGTAGAAACTCGATTAAACACACTACAGTGACTTTTGGGGCATTTTTGTGAAAGAATTTTGCTTCTGCAGCTAAAAACTCACTAACCGGAAGTGACGTAGCGTATCGGAGTCCGGCCGAGTTTGATTGAGTGTAACATTAACAAACATGGATCCCAGTACCAGTTTTAAGACTGAAGAGGTTGAAAATGTACATTCATATGCATACGACGGCCCACAGGCTTATAATTATGAGCCTGCTAGGCGCCCAGGAGACCAGGAACAGATCAGGGTTAGGAGAAATAACGGTCCCAGGAGAGAAATAGAGCTGTGGTGTGAGGAGAGCCAGTGGAGAACTGGGCGGGTGTCTTGGCGAGCGACCAGCATTAGCTAACGACAGCTAACAATGTCTAACGCTGTGTTCACATCACAACATTAAGTTTGCCGTCACGTGTAAGGTTATAACAAAGCTACCAATAGTTCTGCCAGTATTAGATAACTAATGCTACTTACCCAGAACAGAAACTCTACGCAAATATCAGCTTGTATCAGATGTATTTTGCTATGCGTGTTATAACTTCGCATTACGGTGTATTGACGTCCGCAGGGGAGACAGCAAGAGAGAGAGAGAGATACGAAGATTTCCTGATAATGTTTTGTATGATAGGTGCTTGTGTGGGAACTGCCAGCCTGTGTCCACAGCTGTGGTGAGTATGTGCTGCAGGGAGGTGGATGCCTTCTGGGCTCTGGTGGAGAATCTGACCCTCAGACCAGACATAATATTCCTCACACTGCCCATCAACGCTCACGCCACCCGCTCCCGTCTCAAACACGGAGAGGCTCGGGGGTATGTGCGAGGGCAGGCGGGCTCCGCCAGATGAAGCCGTGAAATCGCGCCTCTTCACCTGCACAAAACACACCCAGGCATGAAAACTAACTCCACTCCTTTTTCTGTCCAGAAAACGGTGGACTCGACGTCCACTCGATGTGTAACCTGCACAAATACAATAATTCAGCATAATCACAAATGGTTGATGTTGAAAAAAAAGTGTTTTTAGAAGAGGAGCTAAAAAGAGCCACTTTTTCCTCTGAGTCTGAGCCCTTATGTCGTGTATACCATAATAAATTCTGAATTAACTTCTCATATGTTAATTTTCAGACAAGGTTATGTATATATTTAAAAAAAAAAATTTACCTGCAAGTTGCACTTCAAGGTGGTTTTAGTGTGAAGGGGTTGGATTCTGTGTGTGTCGCTGATTTTTGTGAGAGCAAACTGAAGCTGGTTCAACAGCATCTCAGCACTTACATTCACATGCACAAAATATGCTTTTTGCACATACTTCAAAAAGACAATATTCACATTTGAGCCTAGTTCACATTACACGATTTTCACCGCAATTTTGACGTCGCAGAGGATCTTGAGAGCCACCTTGGGTCGGAGGTGAGTCGGCAGATAGTCTGCCATGACGAGTCCTCATGTGTGAACAAGCCTACGAGCAAGTCGCCCCCTCGTCTGAGACTGGGACTGGATATCTGGCATGCTAGAAAACTGGAGAAGTGTGACACGACTGACAAAGAGCATCAGCCAATGAGAGGCGGGATACGTCCCACATCAGCACGCAGGAGGACGGAAGAAATGTGAGGAGGACAAGCTGCAGGGTTGCCAGGTCCAGTCTCTTCTTCTGGGCTTGTTTCCATAGCCCTGGCTGCTTGTTTCTCTTCTCTCCCAAGATCTGGCAAATCTCACAAGCCGGCAAGCAACAACAACAATAAAGTGGTTTATTGTCAACAGGAATCACACCTCTTGCAGATTTGGTTTGCAGTCCATGTGACTCAGACTTGCCGATCTATATAAGCAGGTCTATTTAAAGATTTTCTGCTTTTCCAAGAAAAGAAAACATAACCTACATACAGTAAAAAGAAGACAGACTTGTGTTTTGATAATGGATTTGCAAAAGAAAAGGCTCTGTAGCGTGTATTGTTTTCACAACACCATGTTTCCAGGCAACTATGTAACAACTGTGGAATCAGAGATTTACACTGGCCCTTTCATTTCTCCCTCTCTAACACCCCATCAATGCCTGTGACTTTGGAGGATTGTTTTTGCAGAGTAAAAGCTCTGGTTGGCACGCTGTACATTGAGATGTACTCACAGAGTCCTGACACACACACACACACGCACACACACACACACACACACACACACACACACACACACACACACACACACACACACACACACACACACACACACACACAGTGTAATCTAATCAGTGATCTCTTATTGTGACTGTTGATGAATCACTTAGACGCTGGGGACGAGCCTTGGACACAAACTGAATATGCAGCCACTGCAGTTAAAACCATTCAGATGGTATGAAATCCTTTGTCGTCACAGCATGTTGGCAGTTAAGTGGGTGAAGATATACAGGATCTAAAATGTCCACTGCAAACCCTTTTGGGGGTGTCATCCAAAATATATATATATATATATTTTTACATTTCCAAGACAGACTAGCCAGAATGTTTGATCTTAATAAGATAAGATTTATCATCTTAACTTTTATCATCACCAAACAATAAGATGAGAATGGATTCATTTTATTTTAACTCAGACCGTCTTAGTTTTTAATTTCTCATCCTTTACAGCTCTGTTGAGACTGAATAAATTACATAATTAAAATACATTGTTAAAAAGAACTAAAGACCAAACCATGTTACTGTCACTTCTTACTTTAATTTGGCTCAAAGGAATACTTAGCCACTGAGTTTTCTTCTACCAACCACTTCTTATTTTTGTAGTCTTTGTCCACACATTTAGGCTGCTGTCAGACCTAGAGTTGTCTCGCTTTGGTCTGAATCAGGGACTCATTTTATTGCAAAGTTGTATAATTGCCTAGAGTTGGTTCATATTGTCACGGCAGCATTTACAAGCGGACCAGATCAAATGCCTTGTGTGAGAAAGCTGCTCTTGATTGGTCAGAATTTCCATGTGGGAAAAATCCAGGAAGTAAAGCAAACGTTGAAGAAGAGTACACTTGCAAGATAAATGTGACACTTTGTAATGTCACAATGGAGGGACAACTACGCAGGTTGATTTTAGCGCTGCTCATCGTGGACTATATTGCTGTCATTGTTCATTTTAGTCAAACCATACAGTTTGAAAACGAGGCGCGGCTCCAACTAGAAAACAATGTTTTGATGCATTGGATGTGCTGAATGTGCATATTAAGGCAGTACAGGAGGAGGTGCACATTAATAATCCTCCAGGACTGTAACATGCTCATGTTTAACCCAAACAATGTGTCATGTGACTGCAGTTGGTTCACATCCAGGTCGGAACACCTTCTCACCACAAACCAACCGCACCAGAGTTCGTTTGTAACTGGACTGACACCACCTCTTCAGGAAGGTCTCGGTCTGGATGTTTTGGTGCACACCTGAGTGTGATTGCTGTGTTCACACCTGGCAGTTGAACCGAACCAAACAGGCAGGTGTGTAAGGAGATTTCATTGCTGAAATCTGTGGATGTGTTGCATTTCTAGGAAGGAGTTAGGTAAACAGCACACAGTCAAACAAACAGTTGTCACGCACTCCACAGTTTAGTCACATCATCTGAACAGAATTATGGAAATTGTGTTTGTATTGTAAAAATGCATGACTGCAAAATGTGGGTTATACCTTTGAACTTCATTCCAAACAACCAGTTTGGAAAATGTGTTTGAACTGAAACAATTTGTAACGTCGCTGCTTCCTCAGATCTAGTACTCACTCTGTGTTGATAAACTGGTGTGATGTAATTTTAGAATGACTGACAACATGAACAAAACACTCCAGTTGTTCCTTAAAGAAGGTCTCCTGAGGACAGTCTGCTGAAACGGCACGTCGACAAAGTGTGAGTCTGTGAATCAGCACATCTGAGATGGCTGCACTTTTTACCTGTGTGTGTGTGTGTGTGTGTGTGTGTCACTGAGGAGGCTAGCAGCTTATTGACAGTGATAGATGGATGCCCTCCAAAGCTGCAGATCGTTAATGATAAGGGATCCTTGAAAGTAAACAACACACACGCGCGCGCACACACACACACACACACACACAAATCCAGTAAATCCTGAAAATGCAGAAAAACATTGTTTTTCTATACAGCTTGTGATATCACATGTACCTGCCCATGTACACATTGTGCATTAACATTTGTAGGAATGCTGTCACACCTGGTTCAGTTCAGTTGAACTCAAGTTTGTTTGCACCCTAAGTTTGGTTCGTTTGGGCAGGTGTGAACACAGCAATCACACTCAAGAAAAAAGCAAACATCTGAGAAACTCAACAGCAGTGTCTCTTTCCAGAAATCATGACCCGGTTACTGAAGATAATCCACAGACCTTGTTTTGAGCATTTTCAGGTTGGAACTATTTTCTTGCTACTGAACTTCACTCACCAGCCGTGTCACAGAACAGAAGGAAGTGTGCATCTACTGCTAGCTCACCTAGCAACACTGAGCTAGCTAACATTATAGCTCAGCTGAGGACGCCATTAATGCTTATATCTCGCTTGGCCGCTCATCCATCCGTAGTTGTACACTTCCTTCTGTGGGAAAAAATATTTCTACATGAAACTGCTCACTACAGACAAGAGGAATAATATGTATTTTTGATTTTGGGGTGAAGTGTGCCTTTAAGTTGTCACCAGTCAGTACTGCGTATTGGCTGAAACACAGTTTTGGCCTCCAGTTTATATTTGGGACACACCTGAGTTTACGGCTGTCATTTTGTACAGCTTGCATTTCTTTCATGTGCCAGATTGTCAGAGCATTTTGTTGATCCTCATTTGTCAGTTCTCTGCTCCAAGAAATCATTTTCCAGGTCATGATCGATCGTAAAATCATCAGACGTGCTTTGCGAAATCAAAGCATCAACTGTCTCTGACTTTTTCTTGAAGTTTAAAAATAACAAACCAGCTTCCTTTCACAGCGAGAGTTCTTGAACTCTGCTGCAGCCAGTTGCTAGTGATGTGAAAATAAGCATCTTTAATTATTTTCATCTGACACTTATATAATTTATTTATTGATTTGAGCTGGGTGGATTATTACGTATTTAGGGTTGCTATTGGATGCAACAAAGACATCAGGGAGTGGTATCTTTGATGAATGAAGGATGAGAAAAATAGAGAAGGATGAGCAGAGGAATGATAATAGAACCAGTTGGACCACAGAGACACCTCTGGCCTTGAAACTCAGAGAGGTAGACTTTGTCTTTGCAGAGTCTTTGTGTTTGTCCTGGTGACTCGGGGGGCGTCGTGTCTGTCTGTGTGTTTGAACGTCCAGCAGCTTGAATCTGCCTCCCAGGTGTTGAGCTGCAACAACAAAACTACCCATTTTCATCCTGCGGCCGGCTGCCACTGCAGCACAGCAACCCGCTGAGCTGAGCGGGAGTACAAGAGAAAACAGTCACAAAACACAGAAGAAAACTAACCCAGAAACACAAAGAGAGGCAGTGAAAGAGGCTGCCAAAACACTCTCAGTGATTTTTATTTCCTTTATTGGTTTGTCCTTGTGGTTCACATGGGGCAGCTGCTTTTATTTCATGTTGCCATTGTGCTTGTGAGTGCGTGTGTGTGTGTGTGTGTGTGTGTGTGTGTGTGTGCGTGTGGGTACCTCTTTACAGAGAACATGCTGTTCTTTGGTTCAGCCTTGGGACTAAACCTTTCAGTGTTGAACACCGTAGCTTCATTTAAAGTCCTCTTCAAGGTGTCATCCATTGTGCGGTGCCTCCACTGATTTCTGATGTTAGTCACCACTTAAATAAAAACCTGATCAGTTTTCACTGTGGAGCTGCATGAACAGAAGCGAGCTGAAAAACTTCAAAAGACCTTGAGCTGGACCATAAACCCCTGAGTTTTGTGTACACACACAACTAGCCGCTGCTGATGGATTCTCTTCGCTTATGCAACAAACTGTAAATGGTTGAAACCGTGCAGGGGTATGAATGGATATCCCAGCTGTAAAAGCAGATTTATGGTGCAGAAAAGGCTCGTGGACACGTCTCGGACTCTACTAAACACGATTATGCATGGATGGACAGCTGAAGCGAGGGTTATTCATCCTCAGGAGGACAGAAATGAGGCTCGAGTGGACAGTTTTCCCCGTCGCGTTACTGTGAGCACATCCTGCCGCTGGTCGCCGGAGAACCTTAAAAAACAGCCAAGAAATATGTTGTTAGGGATTTGGAGGTGTCCAAGTTGTCAGCAGTGAACTGTGAAAGCCATTTACCTCGGTGTAGCATTACAGTTTATGCTGTGCCGCCTCAAGTGTGTGTTTGAGCGTTAAATGGCTGAGAATGTTGTCTTCCATACTTAATGCCTGACATTGTCACGGCTGTCAGTGTTTAGTGTGTTGGTGTATCTGTTTTTGTATTTATCCATCTTGACAAAAGCCCACGACAGGGAGGAATGCAAAGCCCTCCATTTTCACAGCAACAGGACTCAAAATATCAACACATGGCAGCCAATGTTAGCAACTAATGTGTGAGCACAGTAAAGCATTTAGCACCTACAGAGAATCAGATGGTAGAGTGACACCTTGTTTCAATACAGTTTTGTTTTGTGTCTGTATTTCAGTATATTTAGAGTATGCAGCCCAGTGTCCAATGCAAAGAAATGCATCTCTTTACAGTGACAAATAAACCCCAGTTACCACTGAGCAGTAGGGTTCAGTTCAGTTCGGTACACATTTTGTCCGTCTCCACTGTGAAAAGTTGTGGATAGTGCTAGTGGAACCGTTCTGTACTGTTCCCATTTTTAGTCACCACTCTGTTCGGGCACCAACATGGAAACAAGGCTTGTATCAGATGTTTGGTCATATACATACATACATTTAAATGAATGCTAACGTTGCGCCACACTGGATGTGACGGTGTTGTGTACAACTTGTTTCTACTGCCCCCAAAAAAGTTTAAGTGTGATTATTGAAACCTTAATACCTAGATAGCCAACAAATAATTACTTATTTGGACCAACATACACAGATTTGACTCTACCAATAAAGAAAACAGCATCCATTTGTCAATTAAACAGAAAACAAAAAGAAACAGAGGAGTTGAACTGAATCTGGATGAATTCATAGACTCTGCAGAGTAAGTTGAAGAATCACTAAACGTTTGTTGTGTTCAAAGGCATCATACTGCAAAGGTTGTTTACAAGCGAGTAATCCATTGTGCAGTTTAAACTTATTACAAAACTTTTTCGTCCAGGGTTAGGGTTACAGCACTGTCCAGCCGGCACTTGCACTGAGCTAAAAGACTAAAATGACTACAACCTTATTGTAAACAACCACCTGTCTGTTTCCAGTGGCGGATTACTACCAACGGACAATGAGGCTTCTACAGGAAACCAATGCATTAGACAAAATGTCAAATAAATCATCATGGAAACCACAGTTTGCTACGATTTTGATGTCAGAACATGAAGGAACACCACTGACCACTGGCTGAGTTTCATGGCTTTGAAAACGAACGTTTAGGGTGGTTTTAGGACAGATTCACACATGGCCATAGGCAGCAGTGTTAATTCTCCAAAAATGAGCAATCATCACTATTTTGAATTTAATCACTCTATTTCATCATAAACAACTGGACTTCTCCTTTAAGAGAGGCTGGCATGCTGAACAAGTCATTTGACTTGTTTTATAGGAACCTGCACAGAGCCTAAAGCAGAAACCCTGAGTTAACACAGCCAGCTGATAACCACCATTGTGATACCTCTTATCTCTGATTGGGACTTTATGCTTTGTTGAGCTGGCTAAGGCTATAAAGTCTGACCCTAATGAACTCGCCTTGTGGTTGTTACGCTGATGATCGTGAAAACACTGACATGCTCTTATACATGTGAAGGGGGGTGGGGGGTGCAGTTTTCACCCTAATACTGTTTGTCTGATATATTCTGCTCTACAGCAGGATGGGCCAGCAAGTGCACGCATGCACATCTCCTCTCCATAATCCTCCTCCATCCGCCATCCGTCGGTTTGGGCCAATTATGGTGACCCCCTACTGCGGCAGCTATTTTATCCCTCTGAAGAGGCGTCAAGACTGACAAAAATTTAACCGTCCTCGTATCAGGACTGTGGAGATGTGGAGTTGTTATGTTTCTTTAACTTTTTAGTTTGGAAACTTTTGATTCTGTAATAACTTCTACCAAAAGGGGAGCAAACACAAAATATTTCCGTCACATTTTTAATAAGGTCCAAGGAAATATGAGTAGTTATTAAGAAACAGTTGGTGATTTACCACTTTTATTTGAGTTATTCAGGAAGTTCCACTTAACATTTAATTAATTGTCGGGCTATTCCTGATTGGTCCCTTAGCATTCTCGGAAACCATCGGCTGTATTCGGCGTCTGACTTCTGGAAGACGGCGATACAGCCTCTGGCATTCCGGTTTGATTTGGGCGGAGGAGGTGAATTTCTGTTTCCGACTTTCGTTTATTTTATTTTATTGGGGTATTTTTGCCTTTAATGCACAGGACAGATAAGTATGAAAGGGGGAAAGAGAGAGGGGATGACATGCAGCAAAGGGCCACGAGCCGGATTCGAAACCCAGCCGCTGCGGCAACAGCCTTGTACAGCCTGCTCTACCACTAAGCCACTGACGCCCCCCGACTTCCGTTTATATATAAGATATATATATCAGAGTTTGCAGTGACGCCAATTATGTTCCACCTCATTAGTTTACCGCACGGACCGTTTAACCTGGCAGCAACTGTTGCCGGCTCAAACATGATTGGTCAATATCACGCGGACTACAAACAGCCTACAACTGGAAACCAGGGCTCTTCCGCTCTTCTTCCGGAGGCAAGATCTCCGGGGTTTTCTACATTCACTGAATGTAGAGTCTGTATATAGAGACTAGTCCCTTAATAACTACTCTAACACCATTCTCACTCCAACCTCGTCACATATCAATGTTAGGTCATGGACTTTCCACGTCCACATACAACTTGAAAGGTACCCTGTTTTCAGTGATTGGTTTAAGTTAAGAAATACATAGATGCATTGATTCATTAATCACCTTGGAAAAGCCGACAGTGTATTGACATCAATCTTGCAGCGAGCATCCGGCAACCCAGCTAACAATGATCAGCCAAATGAGGACGCTTTAATGAAAGGTCAAAATTTGAAACTTAAATGTCAGCTGTCAAACATCTGTGGTGCAATACTGGTGGCACTTTGTGGTACTGAGGACATAACTGCTGCAGCTTACAGCCCAGCTTCCTGCCATCCCTGAGGAATATTTGTGTTGCACAGAGAGTGAAAGACTTAAAGTGAAAGTTTGGTTAGTTAGTTTAGCAAGTGTCTGTTCTTCTGCGAGTACAAAATATCCAAATTTGACATTGGTGTCAGTTAGGGATCAGAAATACTTTGTTATTCCACAGAAAGAAAGAAAAGCAACAGAGCGCCTGATGGAAGAACAGAGGAGTGAAGCTGTACACATTTATTTCCATGTTCTCTGTAATGTATACAGATACAGATGTGTCAGCGCTAATGCTGTGTATATTTGTGTGTAGAGTTGCCCTGGCAGCTTTGTAAACACAGATGTACTTCTGGTAAATATGGCAGAGAAAGTTTGAAGTAACAGTAAGATCGCTGTCAGGTCAAAGACACCCCAGCGGGCAGATTCTGCTGTCCAGCACTGGCTCACACTGATTCACAGCAACACACACTACTCACCCTGTGTTACATTGATTTCATGAAGAAGTCTTTGTTTTTCTCACATGCCTTCATGGCGAATAAAAGTATCCCAAAAAGGACAAAATTATTGATGAATTGAAACTATAGGGGTCCACCTTTTACAGCAGCAAAACTATATCAACACGTCTGTTTACAAAAATTCAGTGATTTTAGTCTGCATGTTATCATAATAAATGTACTTTATCTTCAATCAGTATTTATGCAGTTGGGACAAAGGTACGGTTTTATCCAGTTTTGTGGAAAAAAAAACATAACTATATCTCTAGATTTTAGACCAGGCACGCTGTCTAACATGGCAAGAACCAAGCAGACTGTTCGTAAATCCATCAGAGGCAAATCCCCAGGAAGCAGCTGGCTACCAAGGCCACCTGTAAGAACGCCCTGGCCACCGGTGGCGTGAAGAAGCCTTACCGTTACAGGCCCAGTACTGTGGTTCAGCTACCAGAAGACCGAGCTGCTGCCAGCTGCCCCTCCAGCGCCTGGTGAGGGAGATCGCTCAGGACTTCATAGATCAACTTGGCTTCCAGAGCTCCGCCGTCATGGCTCTGCATGAGGTCAACGAGGCTTACTTGGTGGGTCTGCGTCATCAATACCCAGAGGGTCACCATCGTGCCTAAAGACATCCAGCTGGCCCGCTGTATCCGTGGAGAGAGGGCTCAAACTCACCTGACAACAGTGAAACTCACCTGACTCAACCTGCTTTGCCATTGCAAAATGACATGAGGCCAGGGGCCACTCGCAGCAGCCCCGCACATGTCCACAGGGGGGTTTCTAGGATTGAAGGACATCTGAGGCTTAGTCTGGACCTCTGTCAGGGGTCCAGGGGATCCTCCCATCGCACTTTTGCTGATGAACAAGCTCTTATTTGATGATTTTTACGCACTCTGACACCTTGTGTATATTGAAAGTCTAAAAAAATTTGTGAATCCATTTATTTTCACTTAGAAAATAGTTTGGGGCCACCCAGCACCCTATCAGGGGCCAGATTTGGCCCATTAGCCATATGTTGAGTATAACCGCTCTAGATTATGTCATGTGTTGTGGGTAGAAATGATTTCATGACCAGACTTCATCAACAACTAACTATCTGCTTTGCAGATAAAATACAAGATAAATGTCTTCACCTGTTCACCTTCTGTGCCTCCTCCACCTTTTCTGTGTGCTGCACATGATGAATTAGGACACATAGTGAGTGGGTAGATGTATATGTGTGTCTGTGTGTGCTTGTGTTTGTGTGTCATGACTTGTGGTTCGCAGACTTTCCGACTGTGGCCTTCAGAAGCCCAGCTGACTCTATAAATACTGTGCGGAGCTTTACATAAGTGTGGTTGTCATTAATGTGGCAGGCTTTCCTCCCTTCCTCCTCTGCAGCACACACACACACACACACACACACACACACACACACATTCAAATAGCTGCTTCTCAAGTTACGGCCCATAGACCGTCACTGTTGCTCACCAGGAAGATTTTATTTAAAGAAGCGCAATTATGGGACATAAAATGTTCCAGTATTTACAGATGATAAATGCAGACAAACCTGACTGTGTTTGAGTGGTTACATTTAAAGTTGAACTTTTTTGAAAATCCAGGCACGCTCAGTCGAACTCCAGGTAATGCATCAGAGCTGGAATTGGTCTTAATTTGAGCTCTGAAGAATAAAGTTACTTAAATCTGTCCAATCAGGCCAATTTGTGGCATTTTAACAGAAAAGTCTTCACTCAGCAGTTTTACCTCTTTTGAAAGAGACGAGCAAAGTTCCTTTGTGTTCGCAGGTACCTTGCTTTTGAGAGGGAGAGATGACAGTAAAACAGGAAAAGAAAGAAGAAATGTTGTGAAAGGCGTCATCTAAGATTAGTGTGTGATAACTGCAGCACCAGGCTAGTGTCAACACTGCAAAATGAACACAGGGCAGAACTCAGAACTGTGGACTGTCACACATGGTCTGTTTTGATTGCAGTATCCGTCCAGTCCGGCCCTGAGCGGCACAGCTGGATCGATTATTTGTTTAACAGCTCTGTAGTGACTTTGTTGCCTTGGAGTTTGTATTTTCACATGTGCAAAGGAAGGTCTGGTAAATCTTTGAGGAAGGCTCCTCCGACCACAATTAAGAGCCTTGGAACATCAATAATGATGTCGCACCAGGTCTGCACTGCAGTTTAGGCACCGGAAAAGGAAATCTGACAGCTGGATTTAAATTGTCCTCCATGGTTCTTCCTCGGTTCAGTTTACAAACTCAGCTATCAATACTGTATTTAGCTCTTTAAATGGAAGCATTTATTACTGTAAACCTATGAAACAACGTTAACAGCTTTGTGCCGGACACAAAAAAAGTCCTGGTTTTCAGCACATTTGAGATAAATTTTATGATGTTATACTCTCCTTGCTTCAACACTGATTTGTCTGTATGTGTGTTGGTCAATCAATATCACACTGTCTTTGTTAGCCTGTGCGTTATAGACAAACATCGTGAGCATTCCAGCCTGTTATCATTCCCAGGTGGACAAATACCAATACTTTGTCACACCCCTCAGTGATCCTGGGAGCTGTGTTGTCCATGGTGACTAGGGTAGGGTTTCCTAAGGCAAAGTGGTCCCAGGGGAGGAGCCAGACTAAGAGCGAATCAGTAGGACCACAATGACAGTCGAGGAATCAGTACTCTACCCGCTATGGGGACACCAGGGCCCCCCTCTTGAGCCGGACCTGTGTGGCCGGTCCTCTGGGGCCCAGTTGCGCTCAGCCTAAATGAATTACATGGAGCCGCCACCCTGTGGGCTCACCACCTGCAGGGACTGGCATCGGAGCCGGGCGCAATGTGAGCCTGCTGCTCAGCCTGCTGTCCCTGGGACCCGGCTTCAGATAAGCGGTTGAAAAAAGATGGATGGAAGGATGACTCCTGAAAAGAAAATCTGTCTCTTTCAGCCAAATGCTACACTATGTTCACCAGCTAGTCGCTAACTCTGTCCGTCTGCCGTTCGGTGCTGGACAAGACGTGTACAGGGTGTTTTTTAGAGCTTCTTTGCTGAAAACAGTGATAAGTCTCTGTGTGTTCGTCACTATGAGCAACGTCTTTCACATGATCCTATGCTGATGTTGATTAGAGCAGCTTTAAAGTCAATGACGTGTCTAATATTCAAGGAACCGTTCGCCTTAAAATAACCTGAGACACCTGAGCACTGCATGTGCTGTACCTCCCACACCTGACTGTCAGCTCTGACTCTGCATGCACACACTCAATGTATGATCCATTTCACAGTGGAAAAGACCAAAAAGTAGAGAAGAAAAGGACACTGAGCACGCCAGGGAGCAAAGAGAAAAGAGGAAGAAGAGGGGAAAGAAAAAGAAGAAAGAAAAAGGAAACATCAAAAGAAGAGGAGGACGTGATGGAGCAGGCCCGGGGGAGAAGCAATCAAACACCTCCCTCACACACATTCAAACACACACACACACACACACACACTGAGCGTGCATGTCACTCATATGTCAGAGAAGAGGGCAAACCCCTGTTGGAGATTAATTACTCGGTGCCATTCACAGGGGGAATTTGGGGATTTTTCTCTCTTGTCCCATTTAGTGGACACACACCTCTGCCCGGGGGACGTTTGACTCTGTGGGTGCAGTGCTCCCAAAAAACTCCCCTCTCTTTTAATAATGACTGTGGGCCAAATGCTTACTGAGCAAGTATTAATAGGATAAAGAGAATATGAACTCTACTTTGAACTTCAGCTCACATGAAGAAAACCAGGACACACATTTGACTACTTTCACATTTTTTTTTACTAATAATAACCCCACCAACCCAGGAGTTTATTCCTTAGTGTGAAAACCAACACATTCTCACTTTGACCTCATCACAGATCAACATCATGGACTTTCCACGTCCAGATATGACGTGCATGGTACCCTGGGTTCGTTGGTTGTTGACGTTCTGGGACGCCGTGTCAAGTTCTGCCAATTGCGTGCATTGTCTTCTGTCAAAATACACTTCCGTTTTCACTGGAAATGCAACGTTTACATAGTCTCTTTCAAAATAAACTCACTATGTCAGTACAACACTGACTTTTTTTCCCCCTTCAACAACTAACACACATGTTTGGGTTTAGGAAAAAAAGAACAGGGTTTGGCTTTGTAATTTTACGGGACAGGAACACTGCTCTCCCAGGTGAAAGTCGGTGTTTGTTGGACCCATCCACCCACCCTATTCAGACTTTTGCGGCCTTAACTTTCACTCTTGTCCTCCCTCATCTTACCCTGACGCCACCGGCTGCTGTAAAATTATAACAGCGACCAGCTACATGTCATGCCGACGCTTTTTTGTTTGGTATCTGATGCCAGGAGTCACTGCCCGAGGGCTGGATTTCGATGATTTCGGAGTGAGACCAGAGTGGAAAAACTGTGTCAAATCCAGACACCTTTAAATATTATTCAGATACTGAAAGATACTGAATATTTCTGGCTGAATTTTGTTTAAGTGTGTGTAAAGAAACGCTCAAGAGATGTGTATTTCCAATTGATTTAGCAATGCAGAAATGTATCTTAGAGTCTTAGATTGAAATATTTAATTCAATGCATTCCACTAAGGAGATTAAAGACCTTTGTGTCGTTTTGAACGTTTAATTCACAGCGTACCTAAAAAACGTATTGTATTCCAATGACGTCTGGTAAGAATGTTCGGCCACTACGCATTCATTTTGTTTTATCTGATAGGCGTAAACCTGGAGGGGATCATGCGTGTGGGGTTGAGTGCGAGTGTTTAAGTGTGTGTATCTTTTTGTCAGCGAGGCTAATCAGCCGCACCTGGACTTTTGCAGGCCACATTTTGGCCTTCGTCTCAGCTCATAGGATCTACGATACAACATGAATTAGTCCCTATATTTGTTATCTTCACTGCCATCTTGACCGTGAGGGAGCCACGAGGGACAATTCAACTGGCCAAAGCTCTGTGCAGTGCAATTTTGACCTCCGCACGGCGTTTTGCCTGCCTGAATTTATTGACTTACAGATTTTGTTGATTTGCTTATTTTTCCTTGATATTTGTGCTTCTACCATATTAAGTAAGTAGGCAATGTAGTGATATGGTTTCTTTTTGTCTATTTTAATGAGTGTTGTTGTTTTAATTTCCTCTTTGTAATGCTGTAGCCTACAGACAATGTTATTACTGTTCAAAGTTCAATTATAAATTAAATAGATCAAAAACTTGCAGCTGTGTTTTAGTTATAAAGAATACATTCATCCTCATGATTGTATTGTATATATGTATTTCACATACAGTGCCTGTTAACGGGACAGTTGAGTCTGCTCTGTGCAGTGTGAAATCTGAGGTTTAAAGTGAGGATGTTAACGTCCACATCAGATGGACACTGTGGGAAATGTTGCCCATTTTATACAAATCCCTCAAGGGTAACAGCACACAGAGAATGCAGAGACAAAACAAGGAAACACATACTGTATCACTGTCCTGATGCTTTCTGACTGCACTGCATAAACAATACAAGCAGCCAGCCTCATTAAGTCTGTTGCATTGACAGATATTGACTATTCACAGCAGCAACAGTCCCAGAAGAGTAAAAACACAAAGTAGACGTTGCCTCCCCAAATGTGGCTCCATGGTAACCTAAAAATATCTGTTTCTGTAGATGAAAATTCAGAAGATGGAGATGAGTGTGGTATACCTGTCAGAGGGGGAACATCTCTAAAAGGGAGTCTCGGGCTATATTTATACTGTATACACAAGTACATGGAAACAAGTTTAAAGCAGCAGAATTTGTTCTCATTCATCACCACAGCTGCAGAATATTAATAACTTTCCCTCCACTGCGGTACGGTTTTAAGGTCCTGGATTTCTTTTTTTAGTTACTTATAGTAATCCAGCTGCAGTTACTCAACAAAAGATGTCATCTTGTTTCTCCATGTTATTTTTTCTGGAAAAAAGCCGTAGAGTTTTTAGAGTTACTGTAATATATACTCAATATTATAAGGCTTTCTTCTTGTAATCGTCCACCAGAGGTTGTTTCAACATTATGTTGCTAGTGGCAACCCCTACTCCCCACTGGCATAGCTCTGTTGATCATATGCAGCTCGCCCATTCCTTCGCCATTTCCATTTCCAGTATTGTTTTAATCACTTCCTGTTGTGAATACCAGCGAAGGTCAAGCTGAGTCAAAGGCCTTGCTGCTGATTGTTTTGCACAGCCCCCAGTGCATTTCTCAAAGATGGAAACACTTGTCACATTATGACCACACATATATGACCTGACAAGTCAACATACAGACAGAATATTGAGAGTAAGTTTTGGCATCAAATAAATAAATAAACAAAAATAAAACCTAGGCATTAAAAATTACTCTATCTGGGTTTTTTTCAGTTTCAACTTTCCATCACTATTTTCTTGTGGAGGGGAGGAGTTTAAGGGGGTGCACAAGGACGGTGTTATTTACATATAATATGCACACTAAAGAGAGAGGGTCACTCTTCCAGATCCACAGTGCGCTCCACACATTTAGCGTACAGTAATATGATGTCATGAGTTCACCTGGAACTCAGAAACAGTGACTATGTTCAGTCTGTGTCTCCCTGACGTTGGTTTTTAACATGCAACCGGGCTGATTAAAGTTAACTTTTAACCGCTGGAATAAGCGCCAATGTCAGCTGTCATTTAGCTTACCTCAAGCTCTCTGTGAAAAACAATGGCAGAGAGAAAACGAATAAACATACTTGCTGTTTGGGAGTTCCAGGTGACCTCATGAGGCCCGTTTCCACCGCAGGAACTTCGGGGTAATTTTACGGGGCCGGGGCCGTTGGTGCGTGTCTCCATCGCAGGAACCATCCCCGAAGGACAGAGTTAATGAAATTTACAGAGGCTAAACAAGTCCCTGCCTCGGAGTAGGTACTCCGAACGCCCCAAAATACTCCTACCTGGGGCTTGGGGATTACTTGGTGCTGATTGGATATACTCATGGGGATGTGACGTCAACAGAAAGGGACAAAATAGCACACTCAGCAGACAAGGAGAGACGTCTTCTGCTCTTGTTCATAGCTTCCACCGCCGTAAACGAAGAGACACGCCAGAAACCCAGCAACCACCTCAGCTCCTTCCACGTTGATAATCGTTTTTCTTATGTCTGCTTTCTTCTTCTTACTTCTGCTTCGTGCTTCTGCTTCTTCTTCTTTGTTTGTTTCTTTGCCGCGTCGCCCCGGTGAAAAAGGTCGCGCAACAATTACATCACATCCAGAGCCTGGTAACTTTACAGGAACCTTCCTCCTACTCCGCCCTCTCAGTGGAGACACGGCGGTTGAGAGGGCCGAGTGAGAGGACGTTCCTGTAAAGTTCCTGCACCCCAAATAGTACCAGGAACTTCTTCAGTGGAAACAGGCCTATGGAAGACATTACCATAAACTCGATACGTGTTGATGCCATCTGACGTGGACTGTGGGTCCAAAAAAGTGATAAACAAACCATTATATATTATTATTATTATGATTATTATTATTATTATATTTAAATCACGCTGTCCTTGCCCCTCCCCTAAAACTCCTCCCCTTTAAGCCTCAATGGTGACAGACAGTTGAAACTAAAAATATTTTTTATCTCCACTAGGCGTCATAGTGGGGGGATTCATGCATTTGGTCATGAGTGTGTGTACTTAAGTGTGTGTTTCCATCTGTCGGCAGTTAATCTTGCAATTTATGATCGTACACTCAAGGATCTCTCATGGTTTCAGTGATTCACATTTATGAAAAGACCCCTCTTAACCAGCTGATAGGGGCTGCAAGTTTTTCCGGAAAATCGTCTCAGCTAAAGGCAAAGAGCCTCCCGTCTGTTGCTGGTCACATTTTAGCCTTTTGTCATGGTCAATAAAACGACATCCACAGAAAGGGTTGGTGTTTCTTTTAACTGAAGAATCTGCAGATAAATTCCCTACCCGATATGTAGCCATGTTATGGGATGAGTAAATCCCCCTTTTTTTGTTATCTTTGCAGCCATTTTAACTGTACGGGAGCCAGGAGGGACAATTCCAACAGGTGCAACTGTGCTGCGCTCTGGCTGCAGAGGTGGAGCGTTTTACCTGCCCGATCTTGTACAGACAAAGGTAATATTGTTAAAAGTCCAGTTCTGAATACACGGATCACAGATTTGGGTACCATGCCACAGCTCTGTCACAAACCGACAAGGCAGGGTATGTCTGGGTTGCTTCAAAAGTGTCTGATGGAATTACAAGAATTGTCTGGAGTGTTTGCGATCAGCCCGGGTCACCTGGCAGAGATCTACAGCAGGGGTGTCAAACACATTCAGCCCAGTTTGATCTCAGATGGGCCGGACCAATAAAACCATCGCACAATAATCTATGAGTACTATCAGCTCCAATATTTTCCCTTTTACAAGTATATTCTATAGATGTCCATCCTTTTCCAAAACACAGGAACAGCCTTTAGAAAATTAAATGCAATTTCAACAGTATGTCTCAGTTTTTCCACATTCAGTCAGTCGACTTCTCATCATCATTACATGTGCACTTATCCATGCATTTCCTGATACACATTATTTTGAACTAAATTTTGACAATAATCTACAATGTTCAACACCATGCACACAAACACACACGTGCACAAACACACACACTGAGCACGTCGTGTCCCCTCCGACCAAAGGCCACATGACATTAGAGTAACACTATATCACGGTTCATCCATCCTCCTCCTCCTTTCTTCTCTCCTTATCTTTTGAAGTTCACACCTTCTCTCTGTACAGTAGAGAATCATTTACAGGTGGTATTAAAACTGTCAGCCCATAACTCTGCACAATGGCGGTGGCTCAAGGCCAAACGTGTGTGTGTGCTGGTGTGTGTGTTGGTGTGTATGTGGTCTAGCGAGCGTATAGGGTTGGTAGCAGTGAGGATATGAGTCAGATCCAGTTCATTACAATGGTGCTTTGTGAGCGTGTCAGACAGGAATGTGTATGATGGGAAGGATGAGCCGTGCCAGATGCTGGTGGTGGACCTCACTCTCATAACTCTGTCTCTTCTTTTCCTTTCTTTTTGTCTTGCAATTTTCTCCGCTTTCCTTCTTCTTCATCTTCCACCTTTTTCCTTAAACTCTTCTCCTTCTCTCCCTCACATTGGTGAATCCATTCACACGTCCTCCACCATCACAGAGGAATGTGACCTGTGGAGAGTCGAAGTGATACTTTGGAGTATGATGTTACAGCTTTGACATATATCCTCTCACAAGGGCATGCAAGGGTGGGGTGGGGAGGATCTATTGTGTTTGGGGCTTTGTGAAAGCAACTTTCATCAAAGTCAAAGAGCGGTGTGAGAGTCAGGTGGGGTAAAACCTCTAAACCTCTAAAATCTGCCCTTCATTGCACCAAACAAAGCTCTGCTCTTATATTCTTGTGTCTTATTAGAGTTCAAAAAAGAATAAATGAGATGGGTAAGCCACAGGAATTTCTTCTTAGATCAGTTTTAGGTTTCCGTAAGCCTCTGGAAGCATTGGGTATTATTTGTCTTATTGTGTATAAACAGAGCTCGATGGGAACAAAATCACTGAAAGAATTCAACAAATATTCTCATGATGCTTTCTGTCAGGGACATTTTTCTGAGCTGCCTCCTTAACAGTCATCCTACCAACATATTTGACAAACAAGGACCAGCGACTGGGTTCCCTGTGGACCCAAAGAACAAACCACAAAGGAACAACCATTATTGCAAAATATTAACTTATTTCTTTTCAAAATATTACTAGTTATGCCATTAATGACACCTGAAAAAAGCAATATTATAATTATCTTAGGATAGTCACAGTTACGTTAGGATGAAGCAAACATGGCAAACATGAACTCAATAAATAGTGCCATCTATCAGTCCCTCCATTATTTTGCGGTGTTGCAATCCCAACAATTGACCCAAATTAAGCCAGTCCTGTGAATTCTGCGCAACCTCATCATTATGTCCAATTACCAAAAGCGGCAAAATATAACTAGTATGAAATGCGCTGCGTTATCTCGTGTTACCTGGACAGAGAGAGCAGGAGGAGAGATTCCCATGAAGACAATGGCATCAACAGCTGATCATTGACGATCAGAAAGATGTATGATTGGACCTATCTGACGTCTCTGCTTTGCTTATTATATGCACTTTTTTGCTTTATCATGTTCGATAAACCAAATCTAATGACATTGAAGCTGAACAATATACTGCAGTGGAGGGGGCCATAGCAACATTTTAGCCTCCTAAAAATCTATATCTGTTTAAATTATGCTATATTTGAATATGTGCTCTGCTTTAAGGACGCATTCACGCTGGCGCTATTTGGTCCGCTTGCAACAAACCCTGGTCCGCTTCCACGGATAGTTCTGTTTGTTTGGAGTCGTGTGAACGTTCATTCCAACTCTGGTGCGGACCAAACGAGTGAACCCTGGTCCCCTTCAAAACTGAGGGTCTTGGTTCGCTTGCAAGTGAACCCTAGTGCGGTTCGCTTACAGTGGGAAATGCAAACGGACGATCCAGTGGACCAAAGAGAGGAAGTGAACCAAAGAAAGGAAGTGACGTAGAGTGCAGTGCATTTTGGGTAGAAAAAAACAAAACAAAGCCAACAGCGCGAACCGCTCGCTGCCTCGCCTGCTGCTCATACTGGGCAGCTTGAACACCAAAGTACAAACAGAAACCTCAAGACTGCATAAATTTGGTGTTGCTTCATTGTTTTTGTAGTGACCAAGGCGGTTTGGTCCGCTTTAAAAAGTGCAGTGTGAAAGTGAATGGCACCAAATGAAGGTGTGCAAGTCCACCGGACTGTCCTGAGTTACACACTAACCAATCCAGGCAGCAGTAGACCAGCAGTGTTCTGCTACATAAAATGTCATTTTCTTGCCATTTGAGTCGGGTGGCTTCATTAAATGGCTTCAGTTATGAGTCAGAAAAGGAAATGGATCTGTGATGGCACGGTAAAGCGATGAAAATATTCTAAATATAGTGTACACTGAAACTGATATTGATTTTTTGGTATTAGGTGACAAAAAACTAACTAATTGAGGCAGCGTCTGACAGCACTGTTTGAATTTCTACCCGGAAGTTATTATGGATAAACATTGAATTTGGTCTATTAAATGTTAAATGTTTTGCATGTTAACACTTTGTCAATCCCATAGGGCTGGTTGGTACAAAAGCACAACATGACTGTTTTTAATGACACAAATCACCTCATTTAAGAGAACATCTGTGCACATTAAAATATATTTATTTTGTCCCTGTGATGAACCCAACTCTCTCGCAGTCTGTGCAAAGCAAAGGGGCACAGCCTCCATTAGAGGGTTTGATTCACACCTTCATTCACGTTTGTGTCTTTGTTTCAGAGGTCTGCCCAGAAGTACTTAGAAGAATGCAGCTTTTTCAGAATTAAAGGCCACAGAGAGGCAAAACATAAGGTGTTCAGTATGTGTCAAACTACCAGAGGCGCATGCAGGTGTACACACACTTACTCCCGACTTCATACTCACCCTGATGTTTATGCGTGCTTCCAGTTCACCTCCATATTTTCATAGCTGGGTTTCAACATAGGTGCCACCTCTCGTAAAACACGAGAGCAACATGATGTCAGCAAGTCACAACCTGAAACTGTAGCTTCTAAAAACACGGCCTGGTGAGGACATTAACAACCTTACTGGGTAAGAACACTTCACACTATTGATTCAGTGGAGGAGTTTAATTACTGCGTAGCTTAGAGCAGCAGGTGTCAGGGCTTTTACCTGTGAGTGACCTTTGTATCAGGTGGCTGTTTTTCTTCATGCTTTTTAAGGCTTTCTAACATATCTGACACAGCACAGACTGAGAGAGTACATGCACAGGGTGTTTCTATACCATGTGCCTGTGTGCTTGTGTGCAACTGTACTGTCTCTGTTCTGTTCATAAGCAAACGTTTGGAGTTTTGGAGGACATATGATGCCATCTGAAATATCTTTTTATGCATCAGACAAAACATTTAATGTCATTGTTTACAGCCCCAGCTGTGTATCCGAGCAGTCTCTAAATCTTTGAGGTTTGTGGTCAGATTTTCACCCACAAAATGACCACATACGTATCAATTACTGACTGCGTGTATGTTGAATTTGTGAAGAAGACATTGTTTTTGCCTCATGCCTCCACGGTGAACAGAGAATCAAAAAAGGCAAACCTTCTTGATGAATTGAAATCATTAGGGACCACATTTAACAACAGCAAAACTATATCGAAACATGTGTTCACAAACTCTCACACAACTTGTGCCGTATAATACAAGTCTCATTTATCCAATCATATGCTCAGTACTTGTCGAACTCCTAATTCGTTGAATACAGATGCTTGGTCCATGGCCCTCAGTGTCAGTGGCCCTCGGCATCAGACACTGATGCACATGGATACCCTTAGTAGCAGTATTAGAGGCACTGGGAGTCCCATGATGTTTTTTCTAAATCTAACCAGTGCTTTTGCTGCCTAAACCTAAAAAGTATTTTTCAAAAAAAAATTTTTTACCAACGTTTTAAGCTTATTTTGAAATATTGTTTGCATTTACCAAGCAGAGACTGTACATTTCCAACCCCGTCCCATTCTGAAGCTGACGAAAACCAGCGCTTGGTCAGTGACTTCCGGTGTCAGACACCGACTAAAAAAAGCCATCCATTCACGTTGGCATGATATGTGTCAGGGGAAACGCAGGGGAATACAATGAAAGTTAAGGCGGCAGAAGTCCAAGTAAAGTGGGAAAAAGGGATGGTGGATGGATCCAACAACCACTGACTTCCACCTGGAGGGCAGGTGTTCTGTAAGATTGTAAAGCAAACCCTGTTCCTGTTGTTGACTAAACCCAACCAGAGTATCTTGCATGCCATATCTCCGTGACCAAATGTTGATATGTGACAAGGTCGGAGTGAGGATGTGTTGACATCTCCTGTGAAAATGAAAGTTTATTTTAAAAAGACACAATGCATGTAATGAGTGTAACGTGACATGCTGTCCTGGGTGTCCAAAACTGAAGCATGTTTGCCTGTGGATTCTCTGTTCACCGTGGAGGCATGTTCAAGGTGACATGCAGTGAGTTACTGATATACAAATACGCATTCCATAGGTGAAGTATGCCTTACAATTCACTCTCATGTTCTGCTTTGGGTCTTTGAGACTGTGCCCTTTGAAACAGCTGAAAAACATTTTACATAGTTCATCACCTTGAAACTTTGTCCCCTTAGAATTACCTATGAACAAGATTTTGAACTCACGTCTCAGAAGTCCGCAAGAACATGACGCATTACTTCTGTTTGAGGTCCTTGTGAGTTGTCAAGCTCTACAGCTGTGATTGGTGTTGACAAGTAGCCTACCTCTTTTACACAGCACTAAATCCCAAATCCCAAACCAGTGTGGCAGGATTTCTCTTACTGGTGTTTTACAACAGTTTTTTCTTTAAAGATCCAACAGGGAGCTCTCTGGGGTCTCACTGACCCCAAACATGCATCGCTATGTAAGATAAATTTCTTGTCTATGAATGACTTTTGGCAAAGAACGTGAATATATTGGTTCATGCATGGCCTATATAACATATAAAAGCTTAAATATTTCCTTATTTTTGTGCTTTATAGACGTTTTAATATTTTGTCTTGTTTATTGAACACGCAAGGCCAGTGTATGTTGGAGGCCTGTTTGCTTTTCTGCACTGTGTTTTGATAATATTAGAAGAAAGGAAAATTATCCAAAGGAAATGAAATTGGCTAATATTGTAATTATCTGTGGGACTCCAGACAACGTGAATGTAAAAAATGTGTAAATGTGAAATGTTTGGATTGGAACATGGTTTGTTGGCACGTGTACAAATATGCCTTAACACAACAGCTTGCCTCTAAAAGCCACTTGTGGAACACTTCAGTGTCTACCAATGTCTGTCTGACACACACACACACACACACACACTTCTCAAGGAATTAAGCTAGGATTTATTGTGTTAGTGCTGTTGGAAGAATTTACAAGAAAAAGCTGTCAGCTCTGTGATCCATGGATCCTTCAGGACACGCCCTCCCTCTCCTGCTGTAATTCTCATACCTTAAGTCATTTACTGTATTTACTGTAGCTGTGATTACTTAGTCTGCTTGTCACGTCCTGCAAGCAACAAGCATATGCTTATCTTTTGATTGAAAGTTTTCATATAGCTGCATTTGATTTGTCAACAGCTTTTCCATCTTTCCATCCATGCTCCTTGCTTGGACCACACAGGGGACTTGAGCCGCTGACCCTCTGGTTACCAAGCCAAGTCCCTGTGGACTGAGCTACTGCCAACCCCAAAGATATATTAAATATATTAATAATAATAATAATGTTGTCCGCCATTTTAGTCACTTTATCCATCTTGATGTAGCAATTTTATTTTAATTATATCTTTTTTTAATCCATAATTATTTTGTTTTTTCTCTTATCTTACTCTATTTACTGTCTTTTTGTCTTGTGCTGCTGTGATACTTGAAACCCCCTCTTATCTTATCTTATCTTATCTTATCTTATCTTATCTTATCTTATCTTATCTTATCTTATCTTATCTTAAAAGAGTGAAACAGCGCCCCCCTTGATTGCGTGGCGAAGGAGGATATTGCGCATGCTATCACTGACGTACGTCACCGGAAATACAGGTGCGTTACCGTTAGCAAACGTCAGCTAACGACGTAGCGGAAAGTCAGGTGTGTTCTGCATCGTGCTGACGCCATTTTACAGACTGAAAATGGGCAGAAATATGTGAAGAAACTGAAGTTAGTTTCACTCTGGCCACCCAAATTAATAGTTTGTTAGTAAACAACATAAACAAACAAACAAAAAAAGTTAGCTAACGCCGGTTTGCTAGCTATGCTAATGATAGCCGGTTGTGAGGCTAGCTAGCTACCAAGCAAACAGACAGAAGTAGCTAGCATTACATCAGTGGACATGGATATGGACCATTTCGCCCAACCTTACACGAAGGAGAGAAGACTCGGCGTCAAATATTGTGAGTCAAATACACCACCTGTCCGTCTGTGTGTCTTAATTAATGTCTAACGTCTCGTCCTGGAAGTTTGTATTTGCTGTGTTTGGCTAGCTCAGTTGTTGATGTTGTGTTAGTGTCCTGTTGTTTATTTCTGTGCGTTGTTTGTCTGGAAGTTTGAAAATTTGTCAAAATAGACGAGAACCAGGGACAATTCTTTCACTTTAACATTCAAAGCATTGCACATTGTTTCCTCAGTCACCTGCTGCTGTGTGTGATTTGAGGCCTGTGCAGGAGGTCTGCTGCGACCAGTTTGCTGTGAGAAGCTTCCCTTCTTTCCTCTCTCAAACTGTGCTGTGTAATGAGTTATTAGCTTTGTAGGAGTGGAATACAGTCATGTGTGATACATGCATGCCTCTTATTGTATTCAGTACTGGTCTGCACCTATATTAGTGCACACATTTACTTTATTTTAATCATATTTCAGTTACTTTTATAGTCAGGCAACTAATTGTTTAGTTTATAAAATCTGTGAACATGCATCTTCTTCCTACAGGCCAGTGTGATGTCTTGAAACTTATTATTTTGTCCGACCAGCAGTCCTAAACTTAAATATAATTCATAAATAATGATATGACAGATAAAGTAACAAATCCTCAACATTTAATTAGTTTAAAACTGATAATGCTTGACACAAAATTGTCAATTATTTTAATAATTTCAGCGCATGCCTCTAGGTAATACAGATGGAAATTATACAAACTATGTTTGTGAGACATGTTTGCATATTCATAGTTATGTAATTGGCACCAAAGGACACCTGAAGATGATTTGGTGACAGCACATTGCACCAGACTCACCATACAGTGTTAACAAAGCTGTGTGTGCTCAGGTGGTAACATGCATGACCAGACTGCTGCCTCATTCGAATGGACGCAGCAGTTGTGTGCGAGACACCTGACATGCAGGTGGATATGACTTGAAGGGCTGCGAGCCTGGATGTGATGTCACTTGCTTCACAGCCAGGTGGACCCCTGAGACTGGAACCAGGAGGCTACCTGCAGATCCAGAGTCTGTTGGGGAAGGTTTTTCATTGGTTTGAATTTGAGGTGTAACACACACTTCCAGCAGGGGTGGAAGAAGTACTCAGATACTTGCGTATGTATGTTGGAGTAACTTCTATCTTCACTCCACTTCTATCAGTGGAGTAGAAAGTAGAATATTTCCCTTTAAAAATAGAATTTCTGCTACATCATTACAGTAGTGATTAGATGTCCCAGTAAAGCATCCAACAATATAAGCACACTACGTGCCCTAGTTAGTAGATATTGAAAGCCCTCACAACCCAAACCCCTTTTCTTGTGTCTTCAGGTTCACAGCCCGACCTTGGCACTGCTACTGGAGAAAAGTCTGTTTAATGTGAGCACAGCAGGTACGTTAAATTTTTTACAACTGTGTTCTGTAGTGTGTCTTGAGCTTAATACTTTGCACGTGCAGAGCTGCTCTAGAGGCAGAGCTGGTTTTCAAATGTTGGATTAAAACTTACTGTTTGTGATACAGTAAAGCACTCTTGTATGGTTCCAGCTAGTTGGTGAACTTCCAGGTAAATACAAAGGTCATTCTCTGAGGACAGACACATATCCTGCTGTCATGAATGATGTCATTTATACAGTTAGGTGCCTTGTCCACATAACACAAGCTGAATTTGTCATCAAAGCCAACAAACCTTTTTGGAAAATGGTTTTTATATGCATATTGATGTCACAACCATGCAAGTTGAATCAATGCAAAATATGCCATCTGACAAACTTGACATTGTCCGCTGAAATATTTCTGTTATATTCTTTTATATCAAATCTCTGTCTGTTGAATAATTGTGCTGTTTATACAATGTAGTTTTTACAGTATTACTGTAACTGCATTTTCCTTTGTTTGGAAAGTGCTCTGTGCTTCTTGCCCCTATTATTGTGTGCTTTGGACGCCATCTTGTGGTGATTCAGCGAAGACTTTTTGTGCCATCCAGTATTTGGCACAGCCTATACAGTGCATCTCATCATGTCCTTTATGTATGTTATTGAAAGTCTAATTTTACTAAAATGTGTAATAGTCCTCTAGTGTGGTAAGATTATTTCCACGTTTCCAATATAGATGAACTGTTTCAAGATTTATTTTTAGAAATTAGTGTCAGTATCTTGACAGAAAAAATCGTATCACAGCAGACGAATGAAGGAAAAAAATGAACAAACCAAAAAATTAGATTAAAAATTGTAAAAAAAAAAAAAAAAGTTAAAATAAATGTAAAAGCTATCATTAACTCATTTCTTTTTAGAACTTGTTTAGAGAACATGAGACTTTTCGGGCTCAATGTTTGACAAAAAACCCCAACTTGCTATTGTACTTTATCTTGAGATTTGTTTTCGGTGTTAAAACTTGTGAGTCAAACAGTAAGATTATTTTTCTTTTAGGCTTTGGAGGGGTGAGATTGATGGAAAAGTGATCGGAGGAGATGGGGAGCAGCAGTGAAGCTGCAAATTGACGCTAAAGAAATGAGATCCACAGGAGGAAGACAAATTCTTTATTCATAACAATCAGATTATATGAGTCCATCCCGTGGCGTCTGACCCAGAGAATTGTGAATTAAAGACACACTTAACACCCCCTGGAAATCTTGTCTTTGCTGACGTCCAGTGGTTTAACTCTTCCCCTTGCTGCAGTGATGGCAGCAGTGGACACTGGGATTGTGTGATATTACTGTTGGGTGAAGTTACAGGTATAACACGCTTCTGACTACACCCAGCGACACCCATCAGAGAGGCTGGCACCCCGGTCGTAGGTGAAACAAGCTTGAACCAGAGAGGACAGCAAAGCAATAACTCCAGACACTATGGAATATAGCCTTTAAATTTGCACTGAGAAAACCTGCACTGCTGCAATACTGTCCACACTCATACATGTGCACAACACATGCATTGGTGGATTGTCTGGTGCAAAGGCAGTTGTGTATCTCAGGCAGACTTGACACTAGCACCCTCATGTGGCACATGGTTAAGCAGCACTTCTGTGATTCTTTTTCATTTCTGGCATTCACTCTTCGCTCGATAAACTAGGAGGAACGACAGGAAGTCTTTTACTTTCTTAAACTTTAGAACGTGGTGTCCTGTGTCATAACTTGTGAAGGTACATACACTACATTAGACTGGAATGCAGTGTTCCCTCACAACCTCACATTTTCTCAGGAACCTCCTCATCCGATAGACTCAGTGGCAGCTATATAATCCTGTGAAAATTGTTGTTGTATATTAACAGACCCTTAAACTAAAAAACGCCTCCCCATTTGGCCTGTAAACTACACGCACTAAGGCGAGGACTGCTCTGTTGATGCTGCCCTTCTCTGGCTTGTGTGTCTTTGACAGGGTGAGTGGTAAGGTGGCAGGGTGCACTGATGTGCCAGATGGTGGCAGTCTATGAATAATGCATCACTGCTTTCAGTCAGACAGGTCCAAGCTGATCTGAGGTCAGCTGAATGACACAGGTGGCTGCTGGGTGGTTCATGCTGAGTGGTGAGGTGGGCCACCCAAGGGTGAGCCGGGCAGACGGGCTCTTGACATGCATTACTCATGTCAGTGTTATTTAGGTACAGGGCTCTGTGATGGCTTTTTTTCCCAAGGAGCACATGTACTTTTAAATGAAAAAAAAAAATACAAGAAATGTAGGATCAAACAATGAATTACATACATTTTTTACTGCTTGTTTGTGTGTGTGCTCCTTCTCTTTGTGTGTGATCATAATGTGAAAAGCAATGGAGGACTATGGAAGTGGAAGACCTTGTAGACAAGAAGTATTCAATAAAATTTAAAGAGGTCAGTTACCTCAAACCTCATTATTTAATTTAATCTATCAAATAAAATCAACATTGTGAATTTACATATCATTTCAACAATTTATTGTCAATTTTCAAAGAAGGATACTTTCAACACACAGACACAATGAACTTGGAAAACAAATCTTGACTTGGTTTAAAATCCCCATTGTGGCTGTTTTGAGGTCAGAGGCTGGCAGTTCAGGGTCTGGCTCTGTGTAGTGTGTGTGTGTGTGTGTTTGTGCAGTAAGTGTTTTCTTTACTCTGTAGGCTACAAAAAAAAAAAACAATCCCTGATGCTTTGGCCGGGCTGGCAGGCTGGCTTGTAATACAGTGGCAGAAAACCCTGATCAGTGGCACAAAATTTTCACAAATAAATTTAGCTGGGTATTTACTAAGAGTGCAGACATAAGTTGATTTGTATTGAACGTGGTTAAGTTAGACCTCATGCTGCTGGTTTGTTTTAAGGCATATGTTTTCTATTTTCTTTACTATTTCTCAGCTTCTGAACTTCGAATTTATATGTGTGTGAGAAATTACTATCAACTGAGGGACAAGAAAGGTAAATTTGTGTGGTCTTGCTGCTCTTTTTTTGTGCTATGCTCCATCTTTTATATCATTTCACTCACTGTTTCCTTCAGTCTCTCCTTCTGTGAGTCATACTGTGTCGCAGACTTTACACCTGCCTTTTCTAGATAGTAAATCTCAGACACAATTTCCTGTGCTGCAGTGTTTGGTCAGCTGTGATAAAAATGGTACAGCGGATACTTGTGTAAATATCCATTATTAAATATCGAGGGCCTGTAAACAGCAACACCTTGAAATACATATCGCATGGCCCCAAAGAGGCAATTTTAAATGGTACAGCTTTTTATAGTGCATATAGTGCCATATTTTCTGTAAGATCTGTACTTAAAGTGCATTTTGTTGACAATTACCAATAATTTTGCACTCCTTGTTGGAATTTTTGCCCACTTGTAGTGCAGCTTAGCTTGAGCTAAAATAATAATCTGAATAATTTTAATACTTTTTTGTTTTAGTTTTAGTTTTTCTTTTTTCTTTTTTTTAAGATGTGAAACAGCTCATAGAACTGACCCGTAATTTAGTTTAGTAGGTTAAGGACTTCTAATCTTAAACTTGACAACATGAAGATTAACATAAACAAGGCAACATTATTTCCTTTTGAAGTGTTTGTACATTAGCTGACAGGAAGTGAACGAGGACCAAAGCTGTTGCCCTAGCAACAGAACAGCAATGCAAAGGTCCATAGACTCCACTAGTTCATGCTTATACATGAACATGCATACCCAGTCTATTATCAGGTGTTTGGAGTATCCCGTTTAATGTGATTGAACATGTAAAAACCATATTAAGCTTATGAGAGACCCACATATGTTAGCTGGAGTACAGCCAAATAATCTGCGATGTATACTGGGAATATGAATAACCTGATTTCCCTGAGCTCATGTAAACACCATATCCCGAATATAATCATAACCAGGACCTCATGAATGGGTCTTTCATGTGCATGTAAAGAGTCTATGGTATGTGTCATTGCTGTTCTGTAAGGCAATCTCTATAAGCAAGTTCCATCTACAGGGGAAAAAAAGCAGCAGCTGATTAGACGAGCAGATGAAGACATTTAGCTGCCATTTATCAGAGTGCTTTACGTAAGATAAATATAAAACAATAATAAACAGTTAACTCAGATATAATCTGGATTATCTGAAAGTCAATCATGTTTTTTTGGGACTTTTCTCCCCATACGGCTAGCACAATAAATATAAATATTCTATAAATATTTATTTTATTTTATTTTTATTATTATGCCATTAACAACCATAGATAATAATAACAAAGTAAATAATTGATAGCCTGTAAACTAAGACAGGGCTTGACGCTAACTTTTTTTCCCAAGGAGCGCATGTGCTTCTAAGTTGAAAAAGTAAGGAGCACACAAAGAACTTTAGGGGCACAATGTAAATTGATCAAATAATGTGTTTTCCGTAATAAACGTGATGCAAATAGACGTTTACAAGCAAAATTATTTAATGAATTTCTATACAAAATGTACAGAAAGGTAAAATCATCAATTTTTGAAAAAGTATTGCAATTTCATTTTGTCTTTGATCTTATTATGTTATACACATTATCTTTGCAATATGATTATCTTATATAATGTTATTACTATCCTAAAACATTCTTCAGGTCCTCTGAAACTCTGCAAGACTTATTTCCACCCTGTCAATCAGCGGTACCGTGGCGAACGGTCCCTAACTGTGGGGAGAACGGAGCAGGCTTCCCCGGAGGTCTGCCGCTTTTCCCGGTCCCTCGTCTCCGCCACACTTTGACTTATTCCCACCCAGCCGACAGCCTGGCCATGGAGAACGGTCCCTAACTGTGGGGAGAACGGAGCAGGCTTCCCCGGAGGTCTGCCGCTTAACCCGGTCCGTCTCCTCCACACTTTGACTTATTTTCACACTGCCCAGCAGCGGTAGCTTGGAGAACGGTACCTAACTGCGGGGAGAGGGGAGAGGGCTTCCCCGGAGGTCCGCCGCTTAACCTAGTCCGTCTCCTCCGCCACACTTTGACTTATTTCCACGCTGCCGACAGTGGGACTTATATTCATTGTGTCGACAGTGGCTTGGAAAACAGCCCATAACCGTGTCAACCGGGGAAGAGGGAAGGCGGCTGGAGTTCCTCCAGCATTTGCAGTTAGATTATCATATTTTTTTATTGACAAAAATATAGGCTGCTTCGGCTGAATTTTTTTTTTTTTTTTTTTTTTTTATGCGCACATGTGCCCCTAAATATTTTTTACAGTTCGCACAGTGAAACGCTTGCTCTGTCGAGCGCTGTAAGAGACTGTGAGAGAATTTTCTACACTTATGTTTACAAATATATGTTTATGTTATGTTTACAAAGATATTTTCATTCTGCTGATGTCTTCATTAATTGAACTGTCAAATGAAGCTTGCTGCATTCCCATTGAAACTTCCCACACCATGGTCAGTTTGCTTTCCCTTGCCTCTGCAGCTGCTGCTCCTCTAATCCATTAATGTAATCTGATCAGGTTTAAGTGATCCGATTCTTCACCCCGGTTCCACCGTCTTTCACCAAATTTGGGTTTTCTCTTTCCAATAACTGTCAAGCTGGCGGTCGACAGCGGTGTTGCTCAGAAATAAGCATTCAAAACAAAAGGCGCCAAGTGCTTCTGTATATATATTTCTAAAAATCCCTGAAAAGGTAAGAATTCAATACAGAGCTTACAGTAAACAATCTTGGCTTTTTTAGCCACTCTACCGCGTACGGAGTTTGTTATATTGTTTTGGTGCCCATATTAGACGCTGGACACGTATGTCAGTGTTTTTACCAATAATCTGGTCCCAGCAGTATTCAGGGGAGAGCAGCCTGCTTGGTTTGTGAAGCCAAAAGTACTTATTCAGATGACTCTCATCATGCCACAGAGCCTCCACGTTGTTTCCTTTGTCCTCCATGATACCCAGAAAGCAGAAATCTGCCAAATTCTTCACATTTTCCCACAAGCCTCCGAAGAGAGCAGCATGGTAGTAGTAATCTCCAGTTTTCATGAAGGCTTTGGATTTGGAGTTTCTGTCGTAGGTGAATTTGTTCTTTGGAAGTTTGTAAAACCACGCGTGTAGCAAAGCCACAGAATCCCCCAGAGCCTCTGAGCCAAATCTTCCCTTAAACACTTGATCCACATCAAAGCAGAAGACATATCTGCAGTGGTGACGAATCTCTGATTCAATGGTATCTGATATTGTTTTCATTCGCATCATGGAGATGTCCTGCCACCTGGAGTGCTTTTCTACCGACATCACCTTCAGGCTCCGCTGAGGACCAAGGTCGATATTTGGTACCTTCTCTGGCTGATCCGTGAACACATAATATGTCACCTGTAACCCCAACATAAAGTGTTGTTCTGCCGAGGTAAGGAAAGTCTTGAGGTAGGCGTCAAGGTACCTTAGATGGAGACAGAGAGACAAACAATTACTTTTGTTCATAACTAAAATACCGAGAGAAACTCTACGATAAAATTACCATATCATGGTTTAGCGTCAAAAAGAGGGATGATGTATGTGCCAGGGAGAGGAAAGTAAAAACTAAAAAACAGCATACCTGCATGACTACCTTATTGACAAAACATTGTGTCATCAAGTTCATTGCGAATGCTGGTTGCTTATGTCATACTGCACCACAGTTTGATATTCAGCTGTAATCGATGTAAGCGTATCTCATCAGGTGTATTCAGGGAACGTTGCTTGATCTGTTCCAGGTTTACCAAAAGCGTTCGTAATACCAAATCCTTTGGCAAAGTGCTACCAGATTCAGACTGAACTGCTGGTGTGAAAGCGCTGGTATTCTCACAGTAGGACTGGCAGAACTGGTCAAAAGTGACATTCAAACATTCCTTTGTTAAAAACACACAGGTTCCAACCATATTTGGATATTAACAATATAAACTAATCATATTTTTGCACATTATGTTCATGAGAAACCAATAGGAGAGGCATATAAGTGCTTGTATAGGCAGGCCTTTATTTAAAGTCTCTTTTAAAAGATCTACATACCCACTCTTTACAAATAAATAAATGAATGAACTATGCCATAAAATTTAATTTAAAGACTATATATCCTTATCTGACTCACTCTCGTTCCTAATACTACGCCATGATTGGTGCTAGACCAAGAACTGGGCGTTCAGAGCATTGATAGAGCAGCAAACAAGAGATAAGATATAGACAAGATCTGGTGGTTTAATAGCACCCTGAGCAGAGAATTAAGTCATTCTCCCTCTGTGTGTTGTAATCGGACTCTCTTTGTTCTTTAATGTGGTAGATGAGGTCGCACATGGATATGCATGTGTGTATCCCTCCACTCTGCACTGCGCTCATGCGGTATTTACCGCTGACGGCACTGCCCAGACCCACAGTGGCTGGACAGTGCTGTGGAAGCATAGTGCCCAATGTCCCGTTCCTCCCCAAGTTAACACTGTTGTCTCTGTCAGCAGTGTTGCTGTTGTCAGCACCGTTTACATTGAAATGTGGTATATCACCTTTGAATTAAGTTTTATACAATATAGATTAGGCATTGAAAACTCAAAGTGAACTGTGCTTCTGGAGAAACAAACCTTCCCACAGCAAACACGGTGAGGGCCACAGTTGAATTTCTTTCGATGTGCTGCTGGTCGTAAAGATTAGGGTCGAACATCCCCTCCCAGATGATAGGAGCGTTCCAAGACGTACGTGTAGCAACCCGTGGCCTGGCCCTGAAATGGAAGATAAAAACAAAGATTTAACAGCCATATAAGGTGGTGTATCACAGCTTGTTCTGTGTGGGATGTTGTTCTGTATAAAATGACTATATTGCAAACATTTAGTATCATCATTTTTTTAAGCCAAACTAAAGCAAAACTGAGCAAAACTAAAATGGCATCACTTACCCAAAGTTAAGCGTGTCATCTACATTGATGCTCTGTCTCTGCTCTCCTTTACTGGCCACTGATGGGTTGTCCACAGGGACGAGGGTCATTAATTGTCTAATATTGAAAAATGACCATCATGAGACTGGAATAAGATTATTTTGAAGTGACTCTTGCAAATAAATCAAATTAGCCACCACTGCTGACCCACAAATTGTAAGATTTTGTGGTTTGGACTTGAAACACTATGAAAGTTAGACACCATCTGATGATCTCTCCTTTTGGCCAAGGCAGCTAGTAGAATAGCTATGACTAGATTAGTATAAAAACATTTCTCACAACTCTAGGTCTTAAGGTTGTTTGGTTTCACTTGAAGGAGTGTAGTACATTTATACATTACTCTGCCAAATCCACAAAATTTAGAGCAAGCTTATAGTTATCAGAGCTATTTTAAACTCTGTAACCAGATCATACATTAATTTGTACAAATTGCCCAGAGTGTCACCGTACACCAGCAGTAATAGCAGTTAACTTTTGTACTCCATAGCTGACTGGATTGAACTCTTTCCAGGGGTTTGTCTGACAAGACAATCAATACCCCGTTGTCTTTTACTTTGATTCAGTGGGACACTTAAAAAAACTTGAAAAACACCTCAGTGTTTTTGTGCATCATAGGGTCTGCATCACGAGGAATCTAATAGTTAACTAAAACATGATAATAAATGGATAATAAAACAAAGCTAATCCTCTTTCCCACCACAAATACCTGCACTGAGCCTATGTAGCCAAAACTAAAAGGTCACATTTCTTACCCAAACTTAAGCGTGTCATCTACACTGATGATCCGTCTCTCCATTGGCGAGTTGTCCACAGGGACGAGGGTTGTTAATTGTCTAATATTGAAAAATGACCCTCATGAGACTGGAATAAAATTATTTTGAAGTGACTAAGATGAATACACCTCACTGTTTTTGTGCACGATAGGGTCTGCATCACAAAGAATCTGATAGTTAAAGCTGCAGTAGGTAGAAAGCCTGAAAACGGTTGATTTTTGAGTCTTATCTGACTTAGGTTTCGTTCGTTTCCGCCCTGAACCCCTCCTACCAGACGAGCATGCAAGTATTTTATCCTACTTGGTTCTGTTTCTCCCTCTCTGGGACCCTCGGCTCTCCCTGTCCGCACAGCAGCCCTCCCCATCCCTCCCTCGCGGCCCTGCACATACTCCCGAGCCTCGGCTCTCGCTCTCCGCGGAAAGCCCTCGGCTCCGCTCCGCTCCCATGGCCAACCCTCGTGCCCTCCGGCTGGGCCTGGCCCCACATCACCCTTCCCCTCCCTCTGGGGCCCCTGGGAACCGAGTTCTGTTTTCCTTTTTTTGGGTTTAGCCATGTAGGCAGTTGTAGCCAATGCTGGAATAGCTATTTTACCTGGTGCACTGTTCGCCATTGCCGCTTGCTCTCCCCTTCTGCCAGTGGCACAGTTGATGCACATATGCAGAAGAACAGCCAATAGGAACGCAGTGGTCTGAGCTGACCTTTGATTGGTTGATGCACATCGGCACGATACTGATTCTTTAGAGGCTGAGGTACAGAAACCTATTGTTTGTCTCAGACCACTTGATTTACATTATGCTTAGAGGATATTATGAGATTTTTACTCAATTATACCAAAACAATGTTCCCTACTGGAGCTTTAACTAAAACATGATAATAAATGGATAAAAAAAACAAAACAAAGGTAATCATCTTTCCTACCACAAATACCTGCACTGAACCTATGCAGCCAAAACTAAAAGGTCACACTTCTTACCGTAAATTAAGTGTGTTGGCTAAATTGATGATCTGTCTCTGTTCTCTTTCAGTGGCCACTGGGAGGTTTCTGGCAGGGCTCAGGGTCACTAAATGTCTAACATTGAAAAATTACCGTCATGAGACAGGGTTAAAATTATCTTGAAGTGACGCTTGCAAATAAATCAAACTGGCTCCTATGTACTCTTATCCATCAGCAAAGGCAATAGTATTACTGTGGTACTCACCTTAAATATAAGGAAGTGAAGCTAATAACAAGCAACACAAGACAGCAGAAGGTTCTAGTACTCCTTGTCTTGAGCCAACTGAAACGATGTAAAAGCAAACAAAAAGGGACAACCTCAGTGCAGGCAATATAACATATGGTAATAAATGTCATGCAGTCTTTGATATGGTTGTGATGTGGGTGATTTTATCCCAGTAAAAACAGACAACCAGTTTTGTAGTACTGAGTTAACCCTGAAGTTAGATCCAAATCCAAATCCTGCTTCGTAGTACAGGCCTCTGTTCACCATCTATAATTAAATTGTTTTTTGTGTTAAGTTGTCTTGCCTATATTTACTCGTACTAGTTACCTCATAGCTGTAAAAAAAAACAAAAACTGCCTCTTAATTTTTCCAGCGAACAAACTCTGGCAGGAGGTGAAGGTATCTGTTGGCTGGTGGATATAATGGCACCTGAAAGAAAAAACACAGTGCATTGTGAGATTGTTAGCAAAGCAGTTTACATAGCATGGACGCAGTTGTTACAACAATATATTTAGCATAAATTCCAGAATTCTAAATCACAAAATTAAATGTCAGAGTAAATATAGTGCACTCGATGGGGTCATAGCTGCATGCAAAATACATGGTATGTAGACTGATGCAAGCCAATTAGCAATAGCAACAGGTGCTGAGGTTAGCATGACAAACTGATTGGCATGCGAGTCAGTCACTCTCTGGTGAGCCCAAATGAAACTTTTGAGCTGGAAGACACACCTGCAGGCTGCCATTCAGCTACAGCAGGAGTGGAGACAGAGCTGTGTATGAGACAAAGGCATGGAAACACATACAACATGCCAATGCACATTTGATGGCATCACTCAGATTTGTTGATTATTAAACACCCTGGAGCCAAACTTTTTGTCACTGCTGCTTTCAAGCAGTCGTTATACACAAAACAGACGGAATAAAACAATCGCTGAAGCAACTGACATTTACATTAGAGGATAGCCAAAGTGTGACTAATTGAAATGATCTTCCTAATGCACTGGTTTTACTTTTTATTAGTCTATATATTTTGTATTTTCAATTATAAGCACGAGAGATGCCTTTCAGTTTTAAAGCCTGTTGTGACCTGTTGCCTTTAGTGTTGGTGGTGTATAATACAGATGTGTTTGAAATATTCCCAGTTTTTATTATACAGATACTTTACCAAACTTGACAGCTGGCAAAATATTACCTCAATCCCCTGCAAAGCCTGGCTTTGACACTTGCACTACTGTCTGTGTCATATTATAGTACAGCCCTGCTATAAAATAAAAAAGGGAGTGATTCTGGACACTGCTGAGGACTAAGATCATTTTCAGTCCAAATAAGACAAGGTTGCTCACTCAAATTCCATGTCTAATTATTTTGATAATTACTTGATTAGTGATCATACCTCTTATTAAATTACGATAATTTAACATTCACACAAATAATACAAATAAATGCAAAACCACTGAGGTAAACCAGTGATATCAATTGCAATAACAGTTTGTGCACCGCTTACCATGACAAAACCAACCAGACTTTAACTATAATATTTTTAGTCGAAACAAATTGGTGATGCAAAATTCAATGTCTTTTATCTTTCTTAAATGGCTCCTGTGAACATTTACTGTGGTCGAAAAGGTCTCATACTTCAAGACCACTGATGACCTTATATAATGATTAACAGGCAGGTGAATAAAACAAATTATTCTCCCCCACTTTCTTTAAAGTTATTGACACACATGACCAGCAATTTTCTCAATCCCAATTAAGTTTTAGCTTTTAGGTTATCTTTTAAATAACGCAGTTGTTTGAAAAAAATAACAAAACAAAAAAGACGTAATTTATGACAATGAAGTGAAAATTGCGTTGAACAGAGAAACAAGGGAAATACAAACTATTTGAGGTCAGGCTATAAAACTGTAGCTTATTCTAAACAGTCAAAGCGAGCCACACGTTTTCTGACAAAGACATTGCTGATGAATTACCTGCATGCAGGTTGTCTTCAGGTAGAAGTCCACAACATACCCAGAACATTAACAGGATCTACGACCCTCGGGACACTTTCTGTGGATTTTTCTGCGGCAGAGATCTCCCTCCGTGTGTGACATTCAGGGAGTGGCTCATCTGAAAAGGTTCAGTTTTGACAGGCTGGTTTTATTGCCTTTCATTAAATCTTGAGCGTTGATACACATGCCATGCAGGGTTTTTCTGTCAGAGTGCAGACCAGGAACTTTGTGATTTGGCACAGCATGAGGTCATCTTTGCTGTAATTAAGACAGGAGAGGAGGTTGATTGACAGGCATCTGAGAGCAGGTTCATTGGTCAGTCTTTTACTATTTTCCACTCTTTCATTATTTTCTTTTTAACAGGAGCTCATTCAGCTAATAGGAATGTATTTACAAGTGTTCATCATGTGCCCTGTTTTTTTCATTTTAATTACAATTTTTTTCAGTAAGTCACAATATCTCATATAATACATTGTGTTAATAAGCAGCTTATTTGTAAACTACAACAGCTAAAGGCACTGTAGTGGGGGGACAGGTGTCATTTTTGTGTTCTTACAAAACATGTTTGAAAAATTATTTGACAATCTTTTTTAAGCTATTCTGGTGGCATGGCTCTAAGGATGAGCACGTCGGTTTGTTGTCCAGTAGACAGAAATCTCCAAACCACTATTGGATGGATTGCTATAAAATGTGGTACAGACTTTCATTTACCCTGTGTGGTATCTCGACATCTACTTGATGGATTGGAGCACAATAAATACAGATATCCATGTATCCTACAGAATAAAATTAAATGTTTCAAATAAAAACATGTAGTTTTATTTATCCCTAATCACAGGCCCAGTTGCCACCTTGGATTTACTTCTGCCATTCACACTAGTCTGCATTTACTCCACGACCATAATTTCCCAGAGTAGTGCCAGAAAGATGATCTTCCATTCCAGTCAGACAAATGCTTGCAAATGCTCTTAGCAAACATGGACTTTACCCTCCTAGATTACAGGGAAGGTTCATTTGCCCCACCTAGGAAGCATCATTAAACTGTCTGCCCCAACTGATTGTCCACATACTCCCTCTTTTTATCATATCACTACAAGTCTCCTGTCTGTTCTCACAGTCGACTATTATAAAATCTTTTTCAACCCCATCCGTCAGGTTTCTTCCTAGTGTTTTAATCTCAACCTGGATCACACACAGGTACACAATCCAGCTTCCTGCATGGACTTTAAAAGCTGCTGTTGCATACTCTTATTATTCTAAGTTACATGAAGAGGCAGTAACCTACAGTATGTTTTATTCTGCTTACTGAGACCAGGTTCAACCCTGCTAACCATACACTAAAAATACAACCAATCAATCAGTCAAACTTTATTTATATAGCGCCTTTCATACATCAACCCTAACCCTATATGGAAATTATAAGCAAATGACCAAAGTGCATTAAAAAAGCCATTTTGCATAATACTGTCACCTGATATAAAAAACAATATGACAAATAAAAGTTGTAAATCCTTGTTATGGAGAAGCTGGGACCAAAATGCTAAACATGCTTGTTATTTAGGTACAAAAATGACTGAAACGATTGATCATTTATTAAAGTAGATGTTGATTTGTTTTTGTCAATCAAGCGATAAAATATCAACTTGTTGTAGCTCTACATATCTAGTTCACAGCTCTTTAATTACCTAATATCAGGGATTATTATTAAAAAGCTTTGTTTATTAGATGTACTCATGAATAAAATTTGTGTTGACCATATTTCTTTTGAGTCCTGTGGGTTGTGAGGTGGGAAACCAGCACATCCCTTGTGCTGACCAGATTGGGATATGGGGAGTTTGGAGGCCAGGGCCGCATCTGTCAGTGGTTTTAATATTTTGGCTGATTGGTGTACACACTAGCAGGATATATGATAGTGTTCTGGCCATCAGTATGGCAACAGTCGTCTGCGGGATTGGACCCCGATTCACATCTGCCTTTGACTTGTGATAAAGAGTGCTGTAAAACAACACTTATGAACTGGTAGAGGGAAGTGTTTCAGAGCCGTCTGAGTTTTAATTCAACACTATGTAGCCTTCCAGCAGTTAACTTGACAATGCAGCAAATTTTTGTGCTTTGTGCGATTATTTGTCCCATAAGCCTCTTGATCTTACTGGATTAGCTTGCTTTAGCCTGCTGTGACATAATGAGCCGCTTCTGACACATACTGTAGAGTGAATTTAATAATTATTAAACCCGTATTAGAAACCCTACTTTTAATCTAAATATCTAACACCATAGGACTGGGTAATTGGATCAAAAGTAATTTTTACATGACAACATTAGCATTTATTTTGAGTTGTGTTGGTGCCCACAAACACAGCTCCAATGTCCATTTTCAGCTGTAACTAACATTTAAAGATATGTAGTTAAACACAGCGATCGGACCTCTGATGTCCTTGCGATTGTTGTGGCCATGCATTTCCCATATTTCACTGTGTTTCCTCAAATGTGTGAAACAGCACTCCTCTGAGATGAAATCCATTATACGGATCTTGTTATCAGTCACTTCATATAGTGAGGAATATCTCATCTTACCACGTCTTAGACTTGTGTGTGTTTCTCCCTGTCTATCCACATTTGTAGTCTGGCTTTCAAGATGCAAATATCTCCATATTGTTCAGTGGACACTCCATCAAACTTTGTATGACAAGACCAGCGCACTTCACCTTTGCGCACCCAGACAACTGTAGCCTAATTATGCATGCATGACAGGGCCGTAGTCACCATATACATCGAGGGGGACATGTGTATCCCCCAATGCCCAAAATGCCCCCCCAATATATAACTGAAACTGAAAAACAACAACAAACTTTGTTTACTGTAAACAAAGTGGCAAATATTATCCTGGAGGACATCATTGCACTTGGTTGACTATTTTTCTATTATCTTAGATGTAAATATTGCATGTTTCTTTCAGATAAAACACATTTTTGACTTGTGAATGAGTCAATGGAATTTCTTGCAATAATGAAAAAATACTGGCAATCATGTCCGCCTGGCACAAACCACATGTTTTGGACAGCTGTGAAGTGACAGAATGTCCCACCATCATGGTTCTTATATTGCCAGATTCCAGAGAGTCTCCCCTCTTCATATATGGCAGAATATGTACTTTTCCAACTTGTTATGCTGAGATACATGTAAAAATGTAAGAATTTAGTAACACAGATTTGTGGCCTTTATAATGACTGTGATATGAGCTTAAAAGTAAAGGCAGTAAAAAAATACCCCAAAAAACGCCTAGGGCCCATAGGGTTAACTAGCAGCAATGTGTTTTGTCAACAGACAAACAAAATGACCATCACAGGGACATAGTGAGACGTTAAATATGACATGGATACTCCATCTCTGTGAAAGAAAGGAGAATGGATTTCAGTGTGAAACTAGTATAATGTTCCTGAGAGTTTTTTACATTCCTAACTGACTGAATCAACCATAACTGGTGCTTCATCTATTGTGTTGTGTGTACTTCAGGCATTGCAGGTGGTCAAAGCAAGCACAAAATACTGCTATGTGATTGATCCTCTCTGAGGTGTGTAGTTTGTTCCATTAATTCAAGATGTTGACTATCATATTGGGGCAATGATGTCATGCAAATCAATGTTAAATTAAATGAGCAAACCAGCAACAGTTTATGGCATAAGAGTATCATTTAGTTACTGATTAACTGTATGAGTTAATACTTAACAGTATATAACAGTAGTAGTGCAGGCCACAAAGCATTGCAGCAGGACTTTGAAGCAATTAAAGTTAAACTTTAACCTAATGCATAAAAGATAATGACCTTTAGTGTCAATGCAATTCCATGCATTCATGTCATTGTGTTTGTATGTTTTGGCTCAACACGCCTGGACTGATACGACCATATCAGGAAGCTACAGGGGTGTCTGTGTCATCACTTCTTACAGTCTCTGTTTCCATCTGTCTGGATTAAAATGCAACCCTGGAGTTTTCAAACTAATACGGGGTCAGCAGTCTTTTTAAACGTCTCAATTTTTAGGGTTAGGTTAGGGTTATGAGTATGATTTATAGCTTTTATCTACCATAGAGGAAAGGTTCAAATGAAAATTCTGTAAATTATAATATGAAATTTCAACACCTTTCTAGCATGTTACTTCTTGTATTTTACCTGATGTGAGAAAGGCTTCTCGGGGTGCTGGAAGTATCACAGTTGTCATAGTTTAGGTGAAGGAATAGCAAAGGATCCATTTCCAGTGATCCATGTTCTTTTAACAGAAAGGGGTTCATATTCAAGAAAATAAGCTTTTCTTTTTAATGGTACAAAACGTGCATATTTGACGTTTAATTGAGATCCCAAAATGGCTGGATGAAATTGTTTAGATGTTACCGAGTGAAGACAATAACGTTATGTAAGCATGAAAAACACGGACATCAGTATCAATCACTCATCCTGCTTACTTCTCCTTACTGAGGAGACTCGCTGTCAGGTCGGCTACCTCGGATGCATTTTAAAATTTGTGGCAAACTAAGCTTAACTGTTGGACGACACACAGACCGCTGTCATTTTGGTCTGTTTTTAACATTTGCTTTAAGCCCTGCTAACGCAATGTGCCTGTGAAAACCGCGATTGTAAACCGTATAGCACAGAATGAGAGACTGTGAACAGAGCAGAAATATCACTTTTTACCTGCTGAACACATGTTTTGATAAAGTATTGGCAAAGGTTTTATTGCACCTACTTACAGTAACAAGCGTAGTTGTTGTCAACTAGGCTAATCTTAAAGTTATATTCCCTTCATCTGCACTGCGGCCTCTCTGCTGTTGTCTGACTTCACTCTGTTGTGTTTGTGTGTGACAAAATTGCCGATACGTCAGAGCTTATTAATACTATGGTCTTGATTAATTTTGCCCGGGGGTGTTTAATACTGCATCTTGGTACTCCTCTTTTGCTGGGCCGCTCAGAGATTGCTTCTGGGCAGGATGTGGCCCACAGGCTGCCAGTTGAAAAGCTCGCTCTAAAGCATGAGTAGGTATAGCTGATGGTTTGAGGGATGGATGATTGCATTTATCAGTTTATTTCATTTGTTTTGAGCATTTGCCATAGCTTATATATTTTTTTATCAGAAAAATACTCTGTTTTTATGTTGTGACATATTTCAACCGTAGCACCCAGCCATAATGCCAACTGCAGAGAAAAACAACAACAACAACAACAAAAGCCAAGCCCAAAACCAAGACAAAAGCACGAGTTTATTGAAGTGGTAGTTGAATCACTGATAAGCACAGTTCCCTCAAAGCACGATTTCCTTGGTTTGTGTGACTATTTGTGAAACAAATTAAATTGATGTTTTCAGTAGTTATCACCTCCTCTAAATGTTTTCTTAATTGGTTTTTCATTGAGCAGATTTAAAAGGTAATACAGATATTTGGGACTGTATCAGCTTGATTGACAGGCTGCTCTCATTTGGCCGTGGTTGTTGCCGTTCCCTTTTCCCACTTGATCTGAAAATTTGCACTTTCTCCAGTAACAGTGTTGCTCAGAACACAGCATATAAAATATGTGAGGCGCCAAATTGCTCCATATATATTTGTCAATAAATCCTTCAAAGGCACACAAACAAAAAAAACATGAAGTGCAAAGCAGAATTTCCTTGAAGACATTTTGAAATTTTACATCATCTTTTGTCAACACAGTTCTTATGAGACATTCATCAACACGAAGACGATCATCAAGATTTACCTGAGTTGGATTTTCAGAAAAGGGTTATTTCACTGTCCAACATTCCAAGTTAGAATCCAATGCAAAGCTTGTACTTGACAAGCTGACACTTCTTTCAAAAAGTCCTTCCATCTTTGTGGCTCTTTTAGCCACTCTACCGCGTACGGAGTTTGTTATATTGTTTTGGTGCCCATATTAGACGCTGGACATGTATGTCAGTGTTCTCGCCAATAATCTGGTCCCAACAGTATTCGGGGGAGAGCAGCCTGCTTGGTTTGTGAAGCCAAAAGTACTTATTCAGATGACTCTCATCATGCCACAGAGCCTCCACATCGTTTAGTTTGTCCTCCATGATACCCAGAAAGCAGAAATCTGCCAAATTCTTCACATTTTCCCACAAGCCTCCGAAGAGAGCAGCATGGTAGTAGTAATCTCCAGTTTCCATGAAGGCTTTGGATTTGGGGTTTCTGTCGTAGGTGAATTTGTTCTTTGGAAGTTTGTAAAACCACGCGTGTAGCAAAGCCACAGAATCCCCCAGAGCCTCTGAGCCAAATCTTCCCTTAAACACTTGATCCACATCAAAGCAGAAGACGTAATTAGAATGGTGACGAATCTCTGATTCAATGGTATCTGATATAATTTTCATTCGCATCATGGAGATGTCCTGCCACCTGGAGTGCTTTTCCACCTGGATAACCTTCAGGCTTCGCTGAGGGCCGAGCTTGATATTTGGTACCTTCTCTGGCTGATCTGTAAACACGTAATATGTCATCTGTAACCCCAACATAAAGTGTTGTTCTGCCGAGGTAAGGAAAGTCTTGAGGTAGGCGTCAAGGTACCTTAGGTGGAGACAGAGAGACAAACAATTGCTTTTGCTCATAACTTATTAAGATGATGACACAAAAACACAAAAAATTAACTACATTTAAATAATAAAAAAAAAATCCCATACTATTATGTTTCTCATTCCATTATTTGAGACCCAAGCCCATCTGTCCCATATTCCTCTAATCCTGAAGGTAATGTATGACAAACAAGGAATGACGTTTGGGTCGGTAGAGCCATGTGAACACAACTGAGGGGACAGTAAAGTACAGAGTGTAACAAAAGCATCCCTCTTCTTCTACTATCCTTGGAAAATGAATTTGTGTCATTGAGTTTGTTTTAAATGCTTTTCTTGTCTCATATTTTACTTCATTATTGTTTAATATAAAATTGCACTTCAATTTTATTCCGAGTAGCATCATACTTAAATCCAACTAAGCTGTAGGAACCCTGGTGTCTTGTTCAGGTGGATTCAGAGAAACAAGAAACAAACCTTCCCACAGCAAACACGGTGAGGGCCACAGATGTCTGGTTTTGGATGTGGTTTTGGTCGTAAAGTTTGGGGTCAAACATCCCCTCCCAGATGATAGGAGCTTTCCAAGATGTCTGTGTATCAACCCCCTGTCTGGCCCTGAAATGGAAGATGAAAACAAATATGTGTTAAAGAAGGACATTTACATTGTGTTCACAATCATGAGCAAGTAATGAAACATTAAGTGCCAAAAGGAATTAGAAGTTATACTATAACTGCCTCCTAAAATAGTTATCTTATCTTGTAGTTTCAGTCATAATAATGATTAAACTAATAATGATTAAACTACCAGACTATTTGTTTTATTAAGTTAATGTTAATGATTTGATTTGAAGTTTGATTTTTTGATGTCTGTACTTGAGACAGGCAAGTGTGCTGGATGTCAGGTCAGCAGTAAACCATGAATGTAACCGTGTATATTCAGTGTGAGTCTGAACTGCCGGGCCAGTGAAGCTGATTTAGTGACCAGTAGAGAAATTGTTTCATGTCTTTTGCGTCATCTGATCGGCTCTTCTGATCGGCCTTTACAGAGATCACCAATTAAACTATTTAGAACACATGTCGGCCGATAATAACAGGTGATTAATTGATTTATAATCCATGCTGGTCCCAGACCTGGCTGCTTAAAGTTGAGACAGCAAGTTAGTTCTGTGTGAAGAGCAGTGGCATTAATCGTAAAGGATAAACACTGCATACTGCTGTCATGAAACTATATGTCCTAAGAGTAGACAGAAAGGGAAGTATCAGGCTTGATGTGAGTACTGACAGGCTACAATATAAACACAGGGTGAGTGCACTCAGCAAGAAGAGGAAGAGGAAGAGGACATTAATCCCTGAGGGGAAATGCAGTTTTTTCACTCTGCTGTCATTTTAATGTTACACACACAGGTTCAAAATACACACACACACACACACACACACACACACACACAAAGAGAACCTATACAGGTGCAGACAGACAGATGTCAGATTGAGGGGGCTGTCTATGGACAGGTGCCCTGAATAGCTGAGGGTTTGGTGCCTTGGTCAAGGGCACATTGTCAGTGCCCAGAAGGAGAACTGGCCTCTCCAGCTACCAGTCGACACTATATTTAGCTCACGTGCGGACTTGAATCGGTGATCCCCTGGCTCTCTGAGCTACTGCTGCTCCAAAGTGGGTTAAGTGCAAACACTCAAACTGTCGTGGCTCCAAATAAACCACCCACTGTATTTGTGGATTCATTTCATTCCAATGCTGTGTATTAGGGAGGAAGATAAGAGTTTTGTGAGATCAGGCTGTTCATCATTCAACAAATCTGTCATTGTAACGTCACACAAGCTGAGCAGGTCTTCCTGGAGGCTGGGTTTGATGTGCAGAGCAGGGCAGTTAAGTGGCAAAATATTACCTTTTATAATCTTGTCAGCATCAAGTGACCAGTCAAAACATTGATTTTCAGCCTGTACAAAAACTATGATGAAGTCTGTGTTTGATTTTTGTTGACGAGATGAGACATGACAAACTGCTAAATGACATTGAAAGCTGAAAAAAGGCTGTTCTTGTAATTATCTTCAAATGCTGCAAGAGCGTCAGGCTGGTAAACTCCAGTAAATAGTCCACAACAGGATGTTTCACTCGCTGCTGAACAGCAGCGAAGCAGCCACTGGCCGTTGGACTTCACAGGTGATCCCGGTGAAGGTTTATGGGTTGATAGTGTTTGACAGGAGGCTCAGTTCGGTTTTCTCAAGTTTAGTTTGAATTACCAACTCTATGAGAGGACACAAGTTTAAACCTCAAGACTAACATGTTGCAGACTAAGAAAGGATTCAGGCATTTATTAGGTTATTTGTCTGCTTCTTAACCGTGAGATCGAGTTCACAACGAACCCAGGGACAAATCCTAGTTGTCTCAGATTGGTTATTTGTGGTGTTAAAGTTTTTGAGAGCACTAATAGAGAGATGTTAAGCTTTTCAAATGATAATCAGTAAGTGTGTGCCCGGAAATCAGCCCTTAAACCTGTCAAACACTGCTGTACAAAAGCAAGTTTGTAATTGTGATAGAATTTATTTGTAGCTGTAGAAAAAAAAAAGTCAAAATAAAATGTTTATATAAGTTGTTACCTTGATTATAATTTCTAATGCATGCTTTAGCCTCACTGGATTAGTTTCAAAAATAATCAAAGGCATAGAAAACATAATGACTTAAATTTAAAGTAAGATCATCATCACTACATTTTTATTCCGCTAATGGCAATGATGCCAGTGAGGCATATATTTTAATCATCCTTTCGTAAAAGCAGTTGGGCAGTGTGTTGTTTTTAGATATGCCCTTTAGATAAATTGACTTGATTTCTGAGGTTATGTGACAAAACAAATGTCTCATCTCTTACCCAAAGTTCAGCGTGTGATCTAAGTTGACACTCCATCTTAGTTTTCCTTCACTGGTCACCAGCAGGTATTCTGCAGGGACAGTGCTCGCCAAATATCTAAATTAAAATGTCATTCCATCATTAACCCAGAATAATTTTGAAGTGAATCTTTTAAATAAATTGAATTGCCTCGCATTGGTCTTCAATAGTGATGACTTTGGCACTCACCTTAAATATAAGGAGGTAAAGCTGACAACAAGCAACACAAGACAGCAGAAGGTTCCAGCACTCCTTTCCTTTAGCCTACTGAAGAGATGCAAAATCAAACAAGAACACCTGAGTTAAGCCTGTTTAATATATGGTTGTAAATGACTTAGTGTTTGATGTTGTTCTGAGCATGCAAACAAATGGCCAAGTGTGTATGAGACTTAAGTGGCTGTTAAATGAACATGATCAAAGTGATGTTAAATTGTTTGAGCATTCTGGTCTTTACTGTCACTGAAATACTTATACCATAAAACTCCAATCTAGACTTGCTTGCGATTACAATTTTTTGGGCCGAGTGTTTGGACGGCTGATTCCGATTTTGGCCGATTCCAATTTCATTTTTTTCAAACCACTTTACAGCACACAAGATATTGCAATATTTTCTATCTTTGCTTTAATAGAACATTTTAACCAAGATACAACCAACTTTTCAATAATCATCTCAAACAAACAAACAGTGTCACAGGTTAAGAAACATTTTCCTTTTTGCTCAAATATAATTTCACCTTGAGGGGAAAGTGAAATTGAACCGTTCATACTGCTAGGTCTACAAGTTTGCATTCATTTGCAGCAGCTGCTTCTCCCTGATCTGATTCGCAATTATCCACCCTGTAAGTCTCAAACTGCTGCTGAGAGGAAAAAGAACTCATGGAGAGCTTCGTCTGCACTGCGTTCATGGGCCCACAAAAACCTCAGGGTTTGAGAGAGAAGACCCGGCATGATACAAAGTGACACACAGGCGTTTCAAAGGAAAAGGGAAAAATATCAATAGTTGTCCATCAACTACCGCCACCCATACACTCATTTTGTTACCAATGGATACAAGCATTTAAAACTTTTAGAAAAATGCTGCACAATCCAAAGACCTGGTAACTGTACATATTACCACAGGGAAATAAATAAAGGCATAAACAAATAGGATGAGTTCATCATGATCATGAATTGCTAAAATATTACATCACCGGATTAAAAAAGCAAACCTTACAAGATGAGAGACAGGTTACCTCACAGCTGTGAAAAACTGCCCCTTCATTTTTCCACCAAACACTCACAGAGGTGAAGTTATCTGTTCGCTGGTGTATAAAACGGCACCTCGAAGGAAAACAAACATTCAGTTTACACTGTAGTGAAACCAGTTACGCCACAGAACCCCACCAGTGCCCGTTACTTACCCATCCTTAAGTCAATATGACTCGCACACAATTAAAAAACAAATAAGGGCAGCTCGAATGAAATGGCGGAGAGTAAATATAATGCAGTCTGTGCCATTGATTAATCAAAATGCAAACTGGGTACCATCTGAAAAACAAACTGACTTTAACTTTCAATCTGGCAAAGTGTTAATAAAATGGATGGTAATAGAAAAAAACATTACTTACTACTAAAAGTGTGCTATCCACCTTGTTTAATGATTTTAACAGGTAGATGAGTATTTTTCATTCCCAAAGAACTTAAAAGCAAAAATGTTAGGGAATAAATAACTCTATTACAATAAAGTACATGGATAAAAAGCACAGTATTATCAGGACAGTATATGTAAAAGAAAAGAACATTACAGATTAACTGCAAATTATTTATTAAACACTGAAAGCAAGCCACAATTTTCCCGACAAAGACATGGCTGATGACTTACCCCTTGTTGTTGTTGTTGTTGTTGAAGTCCACAACATGACCAGAACATTAGCTGGACTATTGTCCCCCACGAAACTCTGTTCCAAATGGCCAAATCTGTTGTTCTGCTGCTGAGCACTCCCTCTGTGTAGAAGGCTGATATTATCAGGGAGGGGTCAAACAGAGGGAACATAATTTTCGTATTGATGAGGAAGTCCTCACTTTGTAACACCGTGTTACATTTTGCTGTAATCCGAGGAGGAGGTGATTGACCATCATCCCTGACCAGATTGATTGTGAAGCAGGGGCTCATTCAGCTGATGGGAATGCGCCCTATTTCTACGTATTCCCCAGTCAGTTGTGATGTGACAACAAAAGTAACGTTGTAATGAGTTGATGTTGTTTTGGAGTAATTGTAATACTGAAATTGTATTAGTAATTAGTTACACGACTCGTTACGGGAAAAAGTAATGTTATTACTGTAATGCGTAACTACTAAAGCATTACTGCCCAAACCTGATTACTACTGACTGATAGTTACAGAAGAAGGGTAAGATATCTGTCAGCTGTGATTGGTTGTGCCCCGTTAAATGAAATGCAGTTGGCACTGCCAAATTATAAACTTGAACTCTGTGTATCCCAGGGCACAGCCGTTGTGCCCTGAAAAACAGGCGCTTGGGAATGTGTGCCCGTCGAGACAATGTCTCTTGGTCATTTGAGCGCGCCTGCTGCGTGTCTACCTTGAAAACAATGGATTTGAGGGCGCAAAAAACACAGCATGTGTACAGCCCCTTATGCTTATTTTAAGGTTCATACTTTTATTTCAGGGTACTACCAGAACATGTTAACATTCTTTTATGTTAAAATACCACATTATTATTCTCATGATGTCCATTGTTACAGCACCTGTATTTATCCACTGTCTGAAATGGTTTGTTTGAACTATATAAATAAACATCCTAAGGCAGCATCCACACCAATGAACGATATCGTTGTGTTGCTAGGTTACGCCAAACACACACTGCTCGGTGCGGTCGGCAGGGGAGCAGAGTGATGGATAAAATGGATATTGATGACCTGTTATTGCTGTACGTTGCGAGAAAGAAAAAGAAAACCAATTTGCCGCTTGCTCCACCTGTCTGTCTGTAAGCTCCATCTGTCATGAGACAAACATGAATGAAGACGTGCAGTTTATTGTGTTTCACCGGCGACGAGCTGTCATTACGCGCGATAATTACACACAGCTGCGCGCTCTTTATAACTCAGTGTGAACCTATGTTGCATAATAAAGATTTGCCCCCCTCAGTAACTTCATCCTGGCGCCTGAATTTTATGAATGGAGGAGAAAAGAGGAGACGCATTCCCCTGCAAAATGTATTTTATTGCAGTTATTTACCCGGTATTTGCGAAACAAAATCATTGAAGTTAAGGTTCTGTCACAAAACTATATTGTTACGGATCTTCGCACATTTTTAAGTGGGTATATGGAAATCCTGGAGCTTTCTTAGTGGGTATACATGACGTGATGAACGTCTCGACTTGTCATTTCAGATGGATTTTGATTGGCTGTCAGTGTTTCTATCGTTTATGAAATCGCTCTGAAAGTGATCCAAACGATATCGTCCACCGCTATCGTTGTCGTTATAGTTGTAGTGTGGACGCTGCCGAACACTTGAGTTTTCGAACGATTTTTAAAACTGTATTTTTATAGTTATATTTATAGTTATAGTTCTTGGTGTGGACGGCCCTTAATATAGTACCTGCTTCATTAGATTCTGAAAAGTGTTGGTGTCACATTAAAGTTGTTCTTATACTAGAAGTGTGCCCCGCTTTTCTCCATGTTTTAGCACCCACAGCAGTACAGAAACATTAGTGCGCATTAGAGTGCAAGAGGCAAACTTTATGTGGCATCAGTTGAACAAGGTGCACACAGGCCCACTTTACATGTATAAGTTTTGTCTTTGTGCTCTGTTCACAAAAAAGTAATTTCATGATCACTCACATTGTTAAATGTAAACATTCCAAGTGTAGCCTAGTTGATTATGATTTGAAGGAAATTTAGAATCAAACTTCTCTTGTGAGTTGATGCAGTAGTTTGCTCAAAGCTTCCTGTTCACAACACCTCCAAACATAATGATGATGATCAGTAGATACATCATAACCCTCCTCATTTGCTTTGTTGGTGGAGGTCTCTCTGCACCTGTGCTGAGCAGGTGAGTCTTTATTAGTACTTTATGCTTGACTTTTTTCCTGTTAAGAGTAACACAACAATCACCATCATCAGTGTCCAGTAAATGCTGAGTTTTTGTTTTGTATTGGCGTTTAATCAGAGGAGGGGGTTCCTATTGTTGAGATAAAGGTATAATTTAAAAGGAAATCATCATGTGAACATGTCGAGGCAGCAGTTGGGACCTCTGACAGTTTTCTGTGCTATTATAATTTAACTTGGTTTCCTGGACTTCCTGTATTAAGTTTGATGGTTACTCTGAGACCACAGCTGCTAGGTGTGTGGTTTGTTTACATGATGTGACTGAGTTCCATATTTAACAGATCTCGTGTGGACAGAGAACATCCAACGTAACGCATCCAGTTAGGACACGGTGTTCACTACACCCTCAAATTCTGTAAGAACCTTCCATCCCAGTATATTTTTAAAAAATGCATCAGAGAAGTAAGGGGGAAAGACTGTAAGAGGGCTTTGGTACATAGTTTGTGACACAGATGGGTCAGTTGACACAGGGGGCACTGACTGATAGGGTTGGGTATTGGTATTCGATACTTTTAAGCTATTGCCTGAAATAACCCAGTAGCAGGTAATATCAAAGCTTCACCAGTCAAAGAGCAGAAAATGTTCTGTTGCTGCCATCTCTGGAGCCACTCTTTTCCTGGTGAACGGTCAGTTCAACGTCTGAGGAAGAAGTTTTCTAAATGATAAACATCCCTACTGACTGACCACTGCTGAGTGTAGCATAGGCAGTGATGTAGACCCAGTAGTCAGAGCTAACCAGTCTGACCTGAGGAAGATCTTGTGGATCAACACATTGGCAACAGTGAGCAGATCTTCTTTCTGACCTGGAGATTTTTTTGTCTTGCACCTGTGTACTTTTGCCTGGATGTGTGCACACTTGGTTACTTTTCTGGAGTCAGAGTTAACCAGTGTTGAGAAGCTTCTGTTAGAGTCTCTGATTCTCTACTGAAGACAGAAAGCGGAGTGTTGACAGTCATTAGAAGCACTTATGGCCCTTTGAGAGAGTCACTGTGTGGGTACAGGTGTTATACTGGGGATAGGTGCTATGCTATAGATAGCTGTGCTTTATAGTGGTTAATGGAGTTGTTTAAAGGCCCCAAATATTTTGTAAAGCTCTGTTATCAGTGGCTCATATGTTGTGTTTACTGCCACTGCAGAAGTAAGCTTCGTTCATGTATGTAAAGTTGTTTTATGGTGCTCATCAGGCTTGGTGATGCTATCAGCAGCTGTGTACAAGAGGCACAGACAGTTTTCTGCTATTAATACTTGGGGCAGCAGCTGCTACCACAGTTGAGGAGGATGTCAAAATACAAAATGGACCTTGGAGTCGTACCTGTAATGTCAGAGTTAGGGATGGGCCAGATAGTTCAGTGGAACTGAACATTCAAGTCTAAGCAAACACATATGAGATCATTTTGAGCAGAAAAAGACATTTTAGCTCGCTGAATATTTGTTGTTGTCAAATTCACCTCTATTAATTATACACAAAAATATGACTTTGGGCTGGAGACAGTGAGCTGCCACTCTGAAATTTGTTTAAGGCGTTCTGTTCAGGATGTGGTCAGACTGGGTTTCGTAAACACAGTAAGTTCTCCACCTTATCTCTGTTTCTGCACCTTTCTGTACACCACTCATCAGTGTTACATACACTTAATGACCTTCTGCAAACATAAGTGATCATTTATCTTTTAGGAGCCACACAAGAATGACTAATAGGTTTCCAAGAAAAGACTGAATGTGTCACAAACTCTCACAAGTAACAGGCCACACAGCCTCCTCATTTTCCTTCACATTTCAGCACCAACACTGGTACATAAACATACGCCCTTATTATTTTCAGTGTACCGCCGAGAAACAGAGAGTCTTCATGAGCTTCTCTTTGCTGGTCTAACACGTTGATATCCATGCTCCACTGAGCAGTGGTCAATTAGTTTCCCGATCTCCCTCATCATACGCTACATAGCCACAAAGTAGAGCTGGGCAATATGGAGAAAATCAATCACAATACTTGTGACCAAAAACATTGATATCTATATTGCACTGATATTGTAGGGTTGACTATTGGTGCTTTCACAGAATATTTACACAGTGAGATTTTTGATAAACAATTATCAGTAATGTGGTTATAATGACTAAGTGCTGCTGTAACATTAAAGCCTCCCTCCAGTGTATTTTGGCATGCTTATATCAGATACTATTCAGAGTCATTCCCTGAAATTGCTGATTAGCCACACTCTAAGGGAGGGTCTTTATTTCAGTTTTCTCCCTCTTAAATTATCATGTTGTTAATTTTCATAATAGCATTTGTATGGGTGGTAAAAAGGTGAACTCACTCTCTCCTTGGCCGTCTCGTGGCCACAGCACACCTCAGGATGGATAGACATGTTGCTGAGGTCCACTGTTTGCAGTTGCAGGATGTTCTGAAGGTTTGCACCATCCACCAGTACCGGCCTTTATCAGGTCTGGACTATGGGAAGCACTCACCTTTCAGCCCAGACACACAGAACTTCTCCATGCAGCAACGAAAGAAAAGTCCAGAGAAAAGCAAAAAATAAAGGGAGTCACAGTGCTGCCCAGGGAGGTGCCGATGCTGGGAGCTGAGGCGAGACGGGCCAGTGCTGGTGGACAGTGCACCTCGTGAACATTTCAAACTACGCAACACTTCCATCTGTCCTGAGGTGTACTGCTGCAGGCGTATGGTGCTGTGGCTCCTCAGAGCAGCAGCAGCTAAATTGTGGCTCACCTCTAGTGAGAGAGGGTCTGCATGTTGTGCTAATTCTTGTCTTGTTTGTGAGACGTTTAAAGCCTTTGTCCTGTTTTTTTTTTTGTTTTGTTTTTTGCATTTTCTGAGTCCTGTCCTGACAATGTTGATTAGCCACACTGTTTGCCAGTTATTTTTGATGAATAACTTAATTTAGTGTTCAAAGTTAAAAATTGAAGGTTGTTGCTGAAACAGGAAGATGATGTTTAACTATAGTAGAATCTACAAATTATACGTCATCTTCCAAGCTTGCATAGGTACACTGTCATAAACACCATAGTAAGCTAGCTAGTCAACTTATCTTATATTTTACCATAATAATAGCATGATAGCCTTATTTATACCTCTCTGTGTAGTTGCCCTCCATCTTAGTTCATTGTGTTGTTTATTTTCATAATGGTATTTGTAGCCTATGTGCAGTAAACGGTTGAAAGCAACAAAGTAAATTACACCAAATCCCAGTGGCACAAACGGCACAACACATATGCCATGGTCTCTCTCACTCTATTCTTTACAATCACTTGGCCTCAGCGCATCACAGGATGGATGGACATATTACTGAGGTCCACCGTCTGAAATACAGTTTCAGGACATGTAGAAAGTTTGCACAGCCCACTAACATCAGCCTTTAACAGATCCGGACACTAGGAAGTGTAAAACTTTCAGTTAAAAAGTAGAAGAATAAAAAGAGTTACAGTGTTGGCTGTTGCGATGTCGGTGCTGAGCTGGGGTGAGAGCAGCTGATGCTGATAGCTGGTGCCCCTTATAAACACTCTGTAACTGCATTTCAAACAGCGGACCTAGGTAACATATCTATCCTTCCTTCGATGGAATGTTGACGGCATGCAGCTATGCGGTTCTTCACTGCAGTTGCAGCCAAATGGTGTCTCGCCACTACACAAACGATAGCTGAAGCAGGAGGAGACGGTAAAGAGAGGGTAGCCGTGTTGACAAACCTCAGTTTGAGTCCAAGTTGACCTTTCCATCATGAAAAGTACACTTGCTTTGGCCTAACTTTGTCACTATACCTCAAGTCACAGGAAACAAATTTTCGGTCACTAGCCTTCCAGACTTGCCAGCAATGTGAACCTGGAAGTGTTGGGTGCCCAGCATTTAGAAACTGCCGGATGCCAACTTGAATATGTTGGGAAAATGTGTAATAAGCATAGTTAGCATTAATAAGCATAACCACCTATAGACTATATTTCAACAACTGCTTGTCCGATTTGAACAGTATTGGAGTGGTTTTGGGGGTTATTGAGGATGGTAAATCCATGTCTGACATTTCCAAATTCAAAATAGCTGTTTCAACCAGATGTAGCCATATTTCAACTCCCAGGGGACTGATTTTGTTTAATTGTAAGTGTATTTAGAAGTGTAAGAGGATGCTGAATTGACTGGCAGGTTTTAACGCACAAATATACTCAAACTTACTGGAGCAGAAGACTATAAGGTGTAGGCTAACAGGAAATAATAATGAAAAACATGTGGCAGAAAACATCATGAGGGCTGGACCTTGCTCCCGTCTGACTATTAAACACATCCTCATTCTCTGTTAAGAAAGAAACTCAACTGTTAAACAGGAAGTAAAACTGACTGGAGTTGGGCTTCAAGTGTCATATTTGTTTTCCAAGTCACTGTAGCTGCAATCTCGGTGCCATGGTTATGGATTATGTCTGACTATTAACCATGCTCCAATTTTCTGTTTGAGAAAGAAAGTTAACTATTAAACATGATGTAACAGTGGCTGGAGGGCGGGCATTAATGATGGGGTAGCACCATTGTTCCATTTTCTGGGGAAGTGCCCTTGATCAGTTTTTGTGCACACACTGTAAATGTAATTCCTTTCCCTCTCTTATACGCACGTAAACACACTGAGTTCCACAGCGTGTAAAGACATTCTCTGTTTTCATCTGGTGTTGTGTCTTCTAGCAGAGCCGATGAAGGTACCGCCGAGTTAGAGGTGCTCTTTGACCGCAGCCTCTTCAAACACCACGTTATCGTTGCTGATGGTGAGAAAGCCGCATATTATTTTATTAAGGTTGCTTAGTAACTCGTTATCTCTATTTACATAATGCTTTTGTAAACAAGGTACTAAGTGCATTGTATCCAAAATCAACACTGAACAAAAGGAACACTGATAAAATGCAGAGGTCAAAATGATTAATGGGGTGCTGTCTATACCTCGTATTTTATTAATGTGTTGCAGCAGATTACGGTGAGAGGCCCCTCCCTCCTCCTCTGCCACCTCACACTGAAAATCCATATCAACCTAACCTTGAGGATGAATACTACTAACAGAAACACAGCAGATCCTGATGTGAATGAATGAGGCTGATCTGTCAGGCAGGATCACCTGAAGAGGAAAAAAACCATTACAAAATAAAAACAGCAAAAACGTATTGATTATGCCTATGTCCCTGTGTTTTGATCCTTTTGAAGACTATAAAACAAAACAAACAAAAACCCCTTGACCTGGATATCCACTGTTTGGACTCAATGCCTTTAAGCAGTAGTGTAGTGGTAGTTGATGAGGTGGGTGTTTTACTATGTAGATGGGTAGATTACTAGGGAGGAAATGGGTATACTCTTCTTTGCATTCCAATGGCTTTTTGGCGTATAGGTGGGTCAACTGTAAACGGCCAGAAAAAGGGGAGGACATAACCCATATACCAGTGTATACCCTCCATTTCACCACTGGCTTTAAGCTATTAACCAAAGTAACCCAACGATACCTGCATTAAATCCTTTTTATACCTAGATCTAAAAAACAAACAAAACAAGACTATTGGTACGTTTTTGATCGCAGCTGATCACCACAGGCCTTCTTTGATTTAATTTGATGTGCGATTAGCCCACTACACAGCAGCTACAACCCATATGGTCTGTGGTGTCATGAGTGTGGTGTATTTGATGGAGTTGGCAGTTTGGCATGCTGAGATGACATCCTTAAATGCTTTCATTCATAAAACGGATATCAAATGAAGTATAAAAAAGGTATTAAAAGTAGTACTCGATTGGTGTCAGATGGTTTTTAAGGGTCCTGGTTGTGCTACTGTTATCGTAACTTTTTCACTGACACCCAGCTCTACTGACAAAACATGGCGCCCTAGGTGACTAAGTATGTTTTGCAATAACCCCAGTTTGGGTCCTGCTGTAGGACTGTGTTGTATGTCATCTCTGCCCTCTGTACTATCCACTTCAAAAGAAAGCGAACAAACAGGGCCTAATAAAATCCTAAAATCCTTCACAGAGTCCAACCAGTGTACAGTAGACCTATAGCATCTGCAATCTGGGGGCAGAGCGGCTGAAGGCTCTAGACCCCATGGTGGTCGAACGGACTGGTGGGACAGTGAGGTGGATGAAAGAGGAAGACCTGAGAGTGTGGGTAGGGGTGTGGATGTGCAAGAGCTGGGAGAGGTACAGATGAGCGAGGAGTAAGATTTTGAGGTCAGTGCGGTGTTTAACTGGGAGCCAGTGAAGCTGCAGGAGGAAAGGAGTGATGTGATTGATGGAGGGGGTTCTGATGATGTTGCCAGGAGCAGAGGTCAGGACCACCTGAAGTTTGTAGATGGACTTGAGAGGGAAACCAAAAAGGAGCAAGTTACAGTGATCTATATGGGAGCTCAGACACTTTTTTTTGGACTAAAAAGTGGCCCTTGTTTTTCCCCCAATTTTATAGATTGGAACAGCCATAAACAGTGCAGGTCATAGGCATTTATTGTGTTGGTAGTTTTTGTCTCCTGTTATCTGCCCTCCATCTGGGCAGTGCACAGATGTATGATGTCAAATGTGAAGAAGCAATTACAACTACAGCATCTATTGTGAGTTACTTCATTAGTTACAAAGTCAGCTATGTCTGCACATTTTATTCACCAACTTAAATGTTGAGATGTAGGGATATCGTAACATCATAAGAGTTGCAGTCTGGCAACAGCAGGGCCTGTCAGATCATCCGCTGATAATCAACACCAGGACGTCACAAGCACAGCGATATAGATGTGTGTGTGTATAATAATGACAGGACACCATGAGCTCTGCATTAAAATTTTTAAATAAAGAATAGTTCACACCTAAAAAAATTCCAAAATAAAGAGAAATTTCACATACTACATGTTGAATCAATACAACGTAATATTTATAATTACAGATATTAAATTATTTATTTATATATGGCATGTCTATACACCCTTTGTATAGCCCCCACTACAGTACATTTTCTTCTGTCTGCCTGATCGGCTCTTGAGAAGGGAACTCATATAAAAGTCAGTGTTGATCTCTCAATGGGAACATGATGGCTTTGATCAGCAACAGCAGACGACTCATTTACTTAATTCAGATTTCTGATTATTTTGTTGTTGTTGTTGTTGTTGTTGTTGAAAGGAACAAACAGTGGGGACTGGGGAGATGGCTGAATCGACAATTTCCACATCCTTCATTAATTCATCTTTCCTTAGAGATATTTCTTCTTCTGTTAAATATAGATCACACAAAATAATCTGTTACAAATCAGTGTTAGTGGTAAGTGATGCAGGAAGCACCCTTTCTGTGAGTTTTCCCACTGCAGTATAACTGAGCTGTGCCCGTGCTGTACCCAGGATGATTTAAAAAAACAAGTGATCATTTGAGCCCCTGTTCAGAACTTAATGATAGCTATCAGACAAAATAAACTAAAGACAGCTTTAGTTTATTTTGTCTGATATTGATTTTTACATTAATTGAGAAGCTGGAACTGTGGGTGCGTCTGTTTGTATCATTCAAAAATAATTCAAATATAAACCAAAATTATGTTACTGCTTTGACTGTCTCTGACCTAAAATGTTTTCACAGACATATTTTAACTTACTGTTTAACTGGAACTTGAGATTGTTTATAAATGGCTGGCTGTGAGTCAAAATGGATGCGCTTGCTTTATGTCAGCCACTAGCAAGAGCGTTTCTAGGTCCAGTGCGGCACAGTGCATTTTAGTAGTTGTAGGTTTTTTATCTCAAGCAAAAGCAAATGCCACAGTCCCTTTCCTGTTTTCTCTGGTCTGTAGCAGCGACTTCAAAACTATTTGCATCTTTCTACTGCACAGATTTGTTTCATGAAAAGACCACCTTCCCTGCAGTGAAATACTTGTATTGGATGTATTATAACAGAATAGGCGTAGCACATGTGCACGTTTACCTCTTACATAAGTGTATCCTGTTGACTAGAGAATCTTGGTTTAGGTTGAATCTTGAGTTTAACTTGACATAAAGGCTCATTGTTGCTCAATTTCAGTGTTCTGAAATACGACCCGTGACAGCACAGGTTACAGCACATTTATTGCAGTGGGAAAAAAAAGCTCAAGTCACATCAAACATATTCCTCCATCACCATTTGCATTCAAACTACACTCAACACGCACTCAATGGCAATCCCTTAAAATGTGATAGTGTTAACTGAGGAAGGTCACAATGATCTGATGAAAAAGAGGCACTACTAGTGAAGTTATGAAGACACCAGAGTTTTGCTTTTGCTCCCTTGTCAGCACCTGTACCTACCGCAGCGAGGATCAGCCTTATTACCTTACCACCGCCACACTGAGAGCATTTAGTATTTCAGATGTGGAAACTATGGGGAGCAAGTTTCTAGAACACCACATGAAAGAGAATCCTCTATGTCGTACCTCGTCTTGAACCACCAAAAAGCCTAAGCCTGATGTTTTCTCCCCTCTGATTTAACATCAATGTCACTGATTTTACACCTAGTTAGAACACACAGACTAGGAAGTGAGGGCTAAAGGCTTTACTAGGCAAATTGTGGGGGCTATTTCGCTTAGCACTGTAGTACCAGTAGAAGCTGCTAAACAGTTTGAAAGGAAAAATCCACACTTATACACCTCACACTGTTTTTTTTTTCCTAAATCACAGACAAGTGATGCTGAGTGCATTTCAGGAGATATTTGGGATTCAGTGTTGTTTACCCTGCTTTTTCTCATTTTACTCCAATTAGTAATTGCCTACATTTCCCAGAATGCTATGTCATCTAGCTTAGTTGCAAGAGATGGGACATAAGCACACAGGGATGCATGGAGCGGCGAAATGTGATGTAAAAATGGGGCTCAGACACTGATTAGAAGCATAGACATTTTATGTCCAAATACAAACTTTAGAGGATGTGGTGGTACACACAAGCCTGTGGTGACAGCTGTGTTAATGAGCTCTTGAACAACACTCAAATGACGACTTGGCGAAAATGTTGTCAGGCACACTGTCTCTGTGTCTTGTAGTGTGAACACAGCACAAGGACCTCCACATATGACCTGCAGCAGATAATTGCTCGGTTACTGTTTGCCAATGGAGAAAATAAACATGCCACACCTCAAAGCTGTGCTACGTTGGGTGTTGTACACCACTTATAGGTTACACCTCCAACCAGTCACTTACAATGTTGACCTTGTTTTAGAGCGACCCATGAAGGAATATAAAATTCAATGTACCTAAACCCTTCCTGATCATTGGGTGTAAGGCTTACACTGCTAAGCCTAAGCCTTACACTGCTAACTATTTTCATTATCAGTGAATTATTTGTTCCATAAAATGTCACAATCACAATTTCTCAAAGCCCAAGTTGACATATTTAAATTGTTGTTTCTATCTAAATGTGTCCAACACCCCAAAATATTAGGTTTAAAAAATTAAAGAACAAGAAAACTTGAGAAGCTGAAAAATAACAGCTCATGCTGCAGATGATGTGTAGAGAGCCTTAGGGACACCAAAACCTGTTGTTTCCAGATGATGCTTCAAAATTTACATAATTGTTTTGTGTCAAATAGCTGATGATATTGTCTACATCCAACACTGAGGTTTGTCTCTTCACCAAACATCTAAAAGTGACCCCAAAATGCACAGAACATCACCTGTAGCTGCTTTTCAAACAGTGTTTTCAGGTGTTTTTTTTGTTGCCACTAAATAATGTGGATATCACCCTCATACCTGGTGTGCTACGAGGATAAAGGTCTTTGTAACTACATGGATTTTTATCGCTTAGTGTACATTTTCAGTGTGAGGATTTTATTCAGTAAATATACACCTGCCTTGTGCTCGGACCCTAAATGTTTAAAGTCGAAGCAAACTCATCATGTGGAAATTTTTCCAAATCTCAGCTGCTTTTTTTTCTTTTGTCAAGTGCAAAAACAAGCTGGTGCAGTCTAGTACAGCTCCGGGGCTTTCAGCGTTGCACCTGCTGAGATGACGCCACAGGCTAATTAGTGCTGCCAAGGCTGCGGTGATAAAATGTTTGTGCTTTCCACTGACAGCCTGCGGTCACCACCTCATCACTGACTCCATTTTGCATATTTTCTTTCCTCGAGACACTCCTCCTTTGGCTCATTTTCATCTCTTCTTGCTGCACAGAGGTTTCACCACAGTTCCAAAACATGATCCTTCTTTTCCTGCTTTTTTTGTCAGATGTGTTAGTTTTTGAATTTTTCTTCTTCTTTTTTTATTTTAGATATGTCTGTCCTTCATGCAACATTATGTTATGATACAGTGTACTGTACAGGGCTGTGGTTGAAGGCAGGGCAGGGCTATTCCAGGTAGATGTCCTCTGTGGGGCACGAGAACTCCACAAATTCTTTATAGTACAATTGGAAGGCTTTCCTGCAAAACAGAGACATAGACTTCAGTCATTTCTAGCACTCACTAAAAGTACACACTCTTTTTCTTACAGTGCCCAATTGAGAGTCAAAGGTCAGATTTCACATATTACTTTGACATCCACATGTCAAAGTAATAACCCTGAAAAGTGTAGGATTAGCTAGCTAGCTACTGAAGATATAGCCTATTGAATGTATACACATGCTGCTTTTTAATGATTATAACAGTGAAACAAAGACCGACCGTGCTGTACAGGAACCAGTGAAGGGAAGCAGGGACACTTTGCTGATATTGAACCAGCTGTGTGTCATCGCATTTTGTGCAGATGAATGTTGTTTAGAGATCCTTGCCTGTCCAGCGATGGAGGTCTGGTTGCTGGCAGCGGCAGCGGATATGAAGCCAAACACCATTCATCGGCACACACTGCGATGCCACACAGCTGGTTCAACATCAGCAAAGTTTCCCTTTATATTCATTGTCTTGTGTGGCGATCAGCAGTGATGTGGTGGTTCACTTTTACACTGTGATCTGTAGCCTATAGTTCGGCTTTAGCTTCTAACTATCTTTGTCTTTTTAACCTGTTGTTGCTGCTGAGTCAGTTTGACATCCTGGATATATCTTTCAAACACAGACTGTAGACCCCTCTGTCTGCTTCTCTCTGGAATCACTGTCTCATTTTTCCTAAAATATGATAATATTTCTCCAGGGAGTGCAGTTAGTTACAGTGTGGGCTTCATGCTTACTCTGAAAGCTTGACAGACCATTACAGAGACGGGGATTAGCGAAGGGTCAATTTGGACAATGGACTTTTGTTAAATTCCGGGTGTCAATATGCCATCAAAGAGGGGGGAATATGACGTGGCAATGTCATGTACAAATCAGCAACAACAATTTAATGTGAGCTAGCTATTGGCAAACTAGCAATTTCTTTTGTAGAGAAAAGGAAAAGCACCACATTACACTGAAATGACTTTCAACAAAGATAATACAATGGTGACTGTAGAAATAATTAACAAGAGCTGTGTGGAGGCTTGTCTCCAGCTTGGGGTGTGTGTGTGTTTTGTGCTGCTGAGTTAGCTTCTAACAAAAGTCTGCCACTTTGCAGCAGCTCGATCATTGTTCAGCTCCTTCAGCAGACACACCTCCAGCATCTCAGAGCAGAGAATGCTTTTTTTCATGATTTTGAAAGTTAGTTTTTTTACACAAGGCAATTTTTTAATCATTCACATTTGACTGGGTGGTTATTGACATGTTTTTCTGTGGTGTGACAGACTCATTGCACATATTTGTTTTTGCTTTACCTGGACTTTCATATCTTAGAGCTAATGCACAGAAAGTCTTACTCACCCTACTGACTCTGCAAGAGGTTTAGTGGAGTCTTCAGACACAAACACATGGCAGGCAAATCTCTGGTCCGCTGGGTGCTTCGTAATGAAACCAAAATACCTGCAGAGAAGACGGGAACACAGATTAGGCACCTCAGAGTGGGCAGTCGGTATTTTCATCACCTTTATTTGATGAATAGTTAATTCTTTCTGTCATGTATTAATGATAAAGTTTCACATTTGATCAGTAGGCAGTCAAGATCCAGTCTATGTCTGAAGTCTGGTACATTTGTTGACTTCTAGCGACACCTTGTGGTGACTTAATGTTTGATCTCTGCAGATGAGCACTAGCAGAGGGTGAAAACACGACAGTTTCTTACGGTCTTTGTTTTATTCTGGTGACACAGTACAGAAAATTTGGCATGGCATTACAGTCCCTGATTGGAGTTGTCAGTCTTTACTTACTTGCTGTTTTTGGGGTGATAGCCACAGAAGGAGACGTTCTTTAACTGGAAGAAGTGACTGCACTCGTTACTCTGTGAACAGAAAAGAGGAAGAATAAATGTCTGCTTATTTTTGCCCTATTAGACGCTGCATGTAATTAATATTTAACTATTGAATAATTAAAATACAAGTAAGAGTCCTGCAAGCTCCTTCAGTAGAAGTACAAGTACAAAACTAGTCAAAAAAGGAAACACTTCTATCATTTAGCACAGATTATTGTTAAGTATTTGAAACATTGTCCCAAAAATATTGTGTGCATCAAGAGCCCTTTGATGCCTTTGATCACAATCTTCAACAACCATGTTGGATTTTAAATGCTACTGAAGTTCGAGACACTTTGCACCATGCGGTATCAAAGTGAACATGACGGCAACTCAGTCAGAAGTTAACCACTAAAATAACATCTAAAATAAATAAGTTGCCTCTGAACCTTGCAGATTATCTGACAGAAATGATAGCAATTCACTTTCAAGTTAATAAAACAACATCTAATTTATAAATAAGTTTCAGCTGAAATGAGAGGCATTTTGCTCCGTGCAGTATGAATGTAAACCTGCACATTATCTGACAAATAATATAACATCTTTAAAAAGATGAATTGCTGCTGAATTCATTTTCTAGATCAAAGTACTGCCAAACCGCACTGGTTTTCTGAGAGGACATCTAACATGCCACAGTGGCAGGTGGACAAAAAAAGTTAATATCCATCCCTGGGACATGATCATAAAATAGTCTATGACAAAAGTCAAAGATCTCTGTGCACAATTGAATGTGTCTTTTTTAAGTGTGCACACTTTTGGTATTTTTTGTCATACCATTAACCACAAATACAAGACTGAATAGAAAAGGCTTTTTTTCTTTTGTAATTTCAATGAGACTGACGTCACTGTTGTGTTTTATTGGTCTGATTGTTTTAGGGTTGAACTTTAAATGTCTTTGATGACTTTAAAATATGAGTTGTGTTTTAGAACAGGAGCCTTTTTGTGTTAGATGTTTGCAAAGTCCTTGCCAATGAATGTTCCTTCACTGCAACAATATATTTTTTGTCTGATAAGCCCATGTGGAGTGGAAACTAGTATGTGCATTACACAGGTCATAGTTTATATGTTAAGCATGTAAAAACTTCATCTAAACAGCTTTCACATAACTTCACTAGTTACAACAATACAATGTTTCTCTTTGAAATACTGAGAAACAGAAGTTTAAAAGTACTCAAGATGAAAATAGGTTTAATCTTCACCTAAAGAAAACCCACTTCCCTGGCCTGCAGTCTCTACTGACAGCCACACGAGGGCGACATACCTCAACAGTTAAATGTGATTCTGGTGTGAAGATGAGCGCTTGTTTTACAAAACCTCAGGAAGCTGCACTTTATTTATTTTCCATTAGACAGACTGAGGGAGAGGAGGAGGAGTACTCACTCTGTCACAGGCATAATAATCCTCTTGAACTGCAAGCTTGATGCCTTTCACACTGATCTCCAGGATGCAGGAGGAAGGCGGGTTGTACTTCACTGTCATTCTTCTGTTGGTGGCAATCTGGAAAATAAATGTGAAAGATGACTCCTAAAATGTAAAAAGACACTTCACCTGCAACCCAATTCTATACTAGATGATGATACCAAAGTAATTAAGTTTTAACAGTGTTGGTAGTACTTTTATGAGAAACAGTCAAATTACAGTCTTTAACGCTGTCTATCCTAAGTAATATAACATTATTTTCTTTCCCAGGAGCTCCTCGATTTTTGATGTGTGTTGCACATTCTTACTATAAACCTGTATTCAATCAGGTAAGTCCCAGCCGATGTGTGCCGTCTGCATGTTTTCTGCATTTTCCAAGTACTTGATATTAAGTTATTGTGTAATCATTTTCAACTGTCTTTAGAAAGTAAAGCCTGTCAGTTGTTAAACAGTTTATGATGTATTTCCTGTGTTATTGTATGCATTATGCCAGTGGTTTTGAGCCCACGGTACATCAAAAGGAAAGCCAAAATCTCAAGGCACACCTGTATTAATATATGTGCACAGTAGCTTCTATAACCTGTGCTATCACCTTTATCACAGCATAAGATATTTGTTCCAGACCCTGACGTCACCATTTGAGAACCATTGCATTATGCCACATGTCTTCTACCCTAAGTATTCTGGGACTATAACTGATGTAGTTATGGTGTTTATCTCTCCTTAATGTTGCTTTGCTGTAGTAGTCGAGAAATGTGCAGCACATTGGCCTCATACCTTCTGCATAGCTGCACACAGAACGTCGTTTCCTTTGTGGAAGGGGACTTGAACTGAGCCCAAGAACTTGAGCCGGTATCTGTCCATCCATTCACTGCTCTTCACTGCACAGGAAAGAGACAAAGCATGGAATAAGATCCAAAACCAAGGAAATAATAATCAAAGGTAACAGACATTATAACATAGAAGAGGTGGCAGTAATGTATTTTAGCACTGAAAGAGCCACTAAAAAAGCTGGGAGCTGAACCTGTTGAATCTGAGTGCTTTTGTGACCTTGAAAAGAACGGTTTACCCCCAAATCAAAAACACATATTTTTTCTTTGTAGTGCTGCTCATCAGTTCAGATTGTTTTCATGTGAGTTGGTGAGTGTTGGAGATATTAGGCGTAGAGATGGCGCTTTCAGCACCACAAGCCAGGTGCCATATAGTTCCATCGTATAAGGGAAAAGGCAGACAACAGACAGTATCTCCAACACTCAGCACATTGTAATAATCTAGACTGTGAACTGTCCCTTTAATCTGAACATAAGTCCAACTTTAATACTCAGCTAGAGCTTTCACAAAGAGCAGAACAGGCAAATTATTCTCACTTTCCAAATTGAATAATTGTCTAAATCTAATAGTTCCTCACCCACACTCATAATTAAAGCACAGCTGGGTGCATTTTTAAATTAAAATAGGGAAAATAAATGTTGGAATTAAATCTCTTTCATGACAGGGCTGTAACTAAATGACTATTGTTATTATTGAATCTGCTTATTATTTAAATTATTGTTAGGCCAATAAAATAGAGAGAAAATTATGAAAAATGCACAATTTGTTTAAGGTCAAAGTGACATCTTCAAACTACTTGTTTTTTCATCAACAGTCCAGACACCAAAGATATTAAATTTACTATCCCGTGGGACAAAATCTTAGAAACTAGATTGTGTATTCCTTGAGAAATTACTTGGATCAGCAGTGTGTGTGTCATTTGACTGATGGATTCATCACCTTTTTCAGCTCTACATCATCTGCACCTACAATCAGCTTTAGTTTTACCAGATGGGTCAGTTAACCAACAAGCATTTCCATTCTTTATTGCCTGTGTCTTGTTTCCTTATTTCAGCAGATGCATCTCTAAATACAGCTGGATGACCAAACAGACAAACACCAGGATCTACTTTAATTCTCTCTTTGCTGCTGCTCTCCTGTATATCGTCTGTGTTCTCACTTAAAAAAAATGTTCTGAATGTAAATAATGATCTTAATAAGTTTAGATTGCTTTCAGCAACACTGTCATGGCACGAAATGACTCAAAGAAGCATCACTATGCATTTGTGTAAAACCTCAATAAATCCTTATCAACAAAAAAATAAAATGGGATACTGTGTTTATTATTTCTGTATTGAGTCCTTACCAATTTGTTTTATTGGATCTCCAGTGAATAAATAGCCAAAGTCCAGCCAAACTTAACCAGGTTAACATCTGCTCTGCTAGTTTCTTATTTGATCCCTCTTACAAGTTTTAAACTGTTGTTGAGGAATATTGAGAGTGCATCTATGATTTGCTCCTGTAATCCAAGTTGACCCTCTTCTTGTTCTTAGTACTTTTATCTTGATATCCTTTTGTCTAATGTAAATTTTTGTATTGTATTGTCTGTTGTCCTGTATGTGGATGTTGCTGCTGTGACACAGGTCGCACTTGAAACAGTGACCTACGGTCTCAACGTGATTTTACTTGTCCTAAATAAAGGCTTAATAAAATACTGAAGTTTTCTGTCCAAATTCTAAGATGCGCGACAAGCTATGGCTGTAACTTAGTTATATTTTAACACATAATTATTATATTTTTAAGATGATTAAAAATGCTAAGAAAATAATTAGGCATTTGATTGTTACCTGTCAGTGCAGAGGTAGATGGTCATTTATTTAAGAATATGGACAGAAAACATCATTTGATCATATTTTAGCTTTATAAAAAGACCAGTTAAAGTTTCAGTTTCTGAAATTGAAACTGTAGTGATACACCTTGTCATTGCCTGTGTAAATTAAAAATGATCTTTTTCTACAAATTGAGACAACGCAACACAAGTAAAAGTACAACTAACACATTCACCTTCCATAATTAATAATCATTACCTTTGTAGCTCTCTGTGTCCTTGCTCACTTCTATGGCGTAATAAGCTGGGAAGATCCCACGGGCACCAGTTCGCATGTTGTAGCCTTCGTACCAGTAATCCTCCGACTGGACCTCCACCAGCAACGGATCATCCACCTCCAGCTCCAGCTCGTCGTCATGGCGCGGGACAAACCTGTAAAGACAGATGTAATTATGCGGATGATCTGAAGGACGTCACAGGATGTTTATGAGCTGGATCACCACTGTACTCAGCAGCATCTGCACCATGAACAGTTCTCTGAAAACCTTTGTTTTGGGTATCAAACATTCAGCCTAATGTTGTCAGATGTGATGCTACAGAGGCACTACAAAAATAAAGAATATTAAACACACAAACTGGAAACCTGCAGCACTGTAACAAGCCCCCTGCTCTCAGCTATGCATGGATGACGTCCTGCACATCATATGATCTGTCAGTGCCCAAAGATGCTGCTCTTCACATGACTGCATTGCTGTTTTTCTCTCTCCCCTATGCATCTATCAGCCTGAGGTCTTTAACAGCAGCTGTAACTCCACACTGCCAACTGGAGTGTGACTGTAGTGGGGGAAACATGAGGAAATGCAGCATTTTCTGCTCCAACAACTACACAAAAAGGAAAAATGACTGATGGAGATGAGCATGTTGAAAGAACATCCTGCTAGGAGGTTGTAGTTAGTTTTCATATCATTGGGTAGCTTACCATTTGGCTCCTTATGTTTTCAAATCCAAATATATAAACTTTGGGTGCTGTACATGTTTAAGTGTCAAAATGTTATTTCCCCTAAGCCCCTCTTAAAATGTTTTCCCATGTGACTTGACGGGGGTTTCTGCCTGATAACATAGCTACATATTACACCACCAGCCCTCAGAGCCTCCAAGTGACAAAGCTGAGCCTTGTTTGAGAATTGTCTGTCATCAGGTCTTTGTAGGAGCTTCCCCCAACCAGCAAGTAAGCTAAGCGGTATATACTGCTGTGGACACCACACTAGTTTGGGAGCCAAAGTCACACTATAACACGACAAGTCAAAGCAGAAGTAGAAGTTGATGAAGACAGCAATATATCAGTTTAGTTCCCCATCGGAAAGGGCTGTCTGACAGAAAGGTCAAGAGGTGAAAATACTACACTGACTATCAATAAACACCTCATTCATTTTCTGTAAATGCTTATCCTGTTGGGGGTCGTGGAGGAGCTGGAGCCAGTCCAGCCGACATTGGGAGAGAGGTGGGGTACACCCTGGACAGGTCGCCAGAGAAACATTAACACCCACAGCCAATTTAGAGTCACCAATTAACCTGCATGTCTTTGGATTGTGGGAGGGAGTCAGAGTACCTGGAGAAAACCCACGCTGACACAGGGAGAACATTCAAACTCCACAAAGAAGGGCTGTGAGGTGAGAGCTATACTGGTTTTGGACGACATGCTATACAATGACTTTTTTTCATGATTTTGGACGACATGCTATACTATGACTTTTTTTCATGATTTTGGACGACATACTATACTATGACTTTTTTTCATGATTTTGGACGACATACTATACTATGACTTTTTTTTATGATTTCGGACGACATGCTATACTACGACTTTTTTCATGATTTTTGACGACATGCTACACTATGACTATTTTCATGATTTTTGACGACATGCTATACTATGACATTTTTTCATGATTTTTGACGACATACTATACTATGACTTTTTTTTATGATTTCGGACGACATGCTATACTATGACATTTTTTCATGATTTTTGACGACATGCTATACTATGACATTTTTTCATGATTTTTGACGACATACTATACTATGACATTTTTTCATGATTTTTGACGACATGCTATACTATGACTTTTTGTCATGATTTTGGACGACATACTATACTATGACATTTTTTCATGATTTTTGACGACATGCTATACTATGACTTTTTGTCATGATTTTGGACGACATACTATACTATGACTTTTTTTCATGATTTTGGACGACATGCTATACTATGACTTTTTGTCATGATTTTGGACGACATACTATACTATGACATTTTTTCATGATTTTTGACGACATGCTATACTATGACTTTTTGTCATGATTTTGGACGACATGCTATACTATGACTTTTTTTCATGATTTTTGACGACATACTATACTATGACTTTTTTTCATGATTTTTGACGACATGCTATACTATGACTTTTTGTCATGATTTTAGATGACATACTATACTATGACATTTTTCGTTATTTTGGACGACATGCTATACTATGACTTTTTTTCATGATTTTTGACGACATGCTATACTATGACTTTTTGTCATGATTTTGGACGACATACTATACTATGACTTTTTTTCATGATTTTTGACGACATACTATACTATGACTTTTTTTCGTGATTTTGGACGACATACTATACTACGACATTTTTTTGTTGTTTTTGACGACATGACATTTTTTCATGATTTTGGACGACATACTATACTATGACATTTTTTCATGATTTTGGACGACATGCTATACTATGACTTTTTTTCATGATTTTGGACGACATGCTATACTATGACTTTTTTTCATGATTTTGGACGACATACTATACTATGACTTTTTTTCATGATTTTTGACGACATACTATACTATGACTTTTTTTCATGATTTTGGACGACATACTATACTATGACATTTTTTCATGATTTTGGACGACATACTATACTATGACTTTTTTTCATGATTTTGGACGACATGCTATACTATGACTTTTTTTCATGATTTTGGACGACATACTATACTATGACTTTTTTTCATGATTTTTGACGACATACTATACTATGACTTTTTTTTCATGATTTTGGACGACATGCTATACTATGACTTTTTTTCATGATTTTGGACGACATGCTATACTATGACTTTTTTTTCATGATTTTGGACGACATGCTATACTATGACTTTTTTTTCATGATTTTGGACGACATGCTATACTATGACTTTTTTTTCATGATTTTGGACGACATGCTATACTATGACTTTTTTTCATGATTTTGGACGACATACTATACTATGACTTTTTTTTCATGATTTTGGACGACATGCTATACTATGACTTTTTTTTCATGATTTTGGACGACATGCTATACTATGACTTTTTTTTCATGATTTTGGACGACATACTATACTATGACTTTTTTTCATGATTTTGGACGACATACTATACTATGACTTTTTTTTCATGATTTTGGACGACATGCTATACTATGACTTTTTTTCGTGATTTTGGACGACATGCTATACTATGACTTTTTTTCGTGATTTTGGACGACATGCTATACTATGACTTTTTTTTCATGATTTTGGACGACATACTATACTATGACTTTTTTTCATGATTTTTGACGACATGCTATACTATGACTTTTTTTTCATGATTTTGGACGACATGCTATACTATGACTTTTTTTTGTGATTTTGGACGACATGCTATACTATGACTTTTTTTTCATGATTTTGGACGACATACTATACTATGACTTTTTTTCATGATTTTTGACGACATACTATACTATGACTTTTTTTCATGATTTTGGACGACATACTATACTGTGACGTTTTTTCATTATTTTGGACGACATACTATACTATGACATTTTTTCATTATTTTAGATGACATGCTATACTATGACGTTTTTTCATGATTTTGGACGACATACTATACTATGACATTTTTTCATGATTTTGGACGACATGCTATACTATGACTTTTTTTCATGATTTTGGACGACATGCTATACTATGACTTTTTTTTCATGATTTTGGACGACATGCTATACTATGACTTTTTTTTCATGATTTTGGACGACATGCTATACTATGACTTTTTTTTCATGATTTTGGACGACATGCTATACTATGACTTTTTTTCATGATTTTGGACGACATACTATACTATGACTTTTTTTTCATGATTTTGGACGACATGCTATACTATGACTTTTTTTTCATGATTTTGGACGACATGCTATACTATGACTTTTTTTTCATGATTTTGGACGACATACTATACTATGACTTTTTTTCATGATTTTGGACGACATGCTATACTATGACTTTTTTTTCATGATTTTGGACGACATGCTATACTATGACTTTTTTTCGTGATTTTGGACGACATGCTATACTATGACTTTTTTTTCATGATTTTGGACGACATACTATACTATGACTTTTTTTCATGATTTTTGACGACATACTATACTATGACTTTTTTTCATGATTTTGGACGACATACTATACTGTGACGTTTTTTCATTATTTTGGACGACATACTATACTATGACATTTTTTCATTATTTTAGATGACATGCTATACTATGACGTTTTTTCATGATTTTGGACGACATACTATACTATGACATTTTTTCATTATTTTAGATGACATGCTATACTATGACTTTTTTTCATGATTTTGGACGACATACTATACTGTGACGTTTTTTCATTATTTTGGACGACATACTATACTATGACATTTTTTCATTATTTTAGATGACATGCTATACTATGACTTTTTTTTCATGATTTTGGACGACATACCATACTATGACTTTTTTTCGTGATTTTGGACGACATAGTATACTATGACGTTTTTTCATGATTTTTGACGACATACTATACTATGACTTTTTTTTGTTATTTTGGACGACATGCTATACTATGACGTTTTTTCATTATTTTGGACGACATACTATACTGTGACGTTTTTCATGATTTTGGACAACATACTATACTGTGACGTTTTTTCATTATTTTAGATGACATACTATACTATGACTTTTTTCATTATTTTGGACGACATGCTATACTATGACTTTTTTTCATGATTTTGGACGACATACCATACTATGACATTTTTTCATGATTTTGGACGACATGCTATACTATGACTTTTTTTCGTGATTTTGGACGACATAGTATACTATGACGTTTTTTCATGATTTTTGACGACATACTATACTATGACTTTTTTTCGTGATTTTGGACGACATACTATACTATGACTTTTTTTTCGTTATTTTGGACGACATGCTATACTATGACGTTTTTTCATTATTTTGGACGACATACTATACTATGACATTTTTTCATTATTTTAGATGACATGCTATACTATGACGTTTTTTCATGATTTTGGACGACATACTATACTATGACATTTTTTCATTATTTTAGATGACATGCTATACTATGACATTTTTTCATTATTTTAGATGACATGCTATACTATGACTTTTTTTTCATGATTTTGGACGACATACCATACTATGACTTTTTTTCGTGATTTTGGACGACATAGTATACTATGACGTTTTTTCATGATTTTTGACGACATACTATACTATGACTTTTTTTTCGTGATTTTGGACGACATACTATACTATGACTTTTTTTTGTTATTTTGGACGACATGCTATACTATGACGTTTTTTCATTATTTTGGACGACATACTATACTGTGACGTTTTTCATGATTTTGGACGACATACTATACTGTGATTTTTTTCATTATTTTAGATGACATACTATACTATGACTTTTTTCATTATTTTGGACGACATGCTATACTATGACTTTTTTTCATGATTTTGGAAGACATACCATACTATGACATTTTTTCATGATTTTGGACGACATGCTATACTATGACTTTTTTTCGTGATTTTGGACGACATAGTATACTATGACGTTTTTTCATGATTTTTGACGACATACTATACTATGACTTTTTTTCGTGATTTTGGACGACATACTATACTATGACTTTTTTTCGTTATTTTGGACGACATGCTATACTATGACGTTTTTTCATTATTTTGGACGACATACTATACTGTGACGTTTTTTCATGATTTTGGACGACATACTATACTGTGACGTTTTTCATGATTTTGGACGACATACTATACTGTGATTTTTTTCATTATTTTAGATGACATACTATACTATGACTTTTTTCATTATTTTGGACGACATGCTATACTATGACGTTTTTTCGTTATTTTGGACGACATACTATACTATGACATTCTGTCATGATTTTGGAGGACATGCATGTTTAGTTGTATATTTTTGTATATTTGAATATTTCTGTATATTCCACTCTAATTTTTGAGTACTCTTGTCAATTCTGGTACTTGTACACAGGTGCTTGGTAAATAAAGCTGATTCTGATTCTGAAAAAAGTTTTCAACTGATCTCAGTAATTTTAAGTTGAGTGAAGAAGAATAAAAATGGCTGCTTGTGTCAGGTGTAAAGAATGCTTTTAGGTAACAACTAAAGACCAAATTTAATGATGGCTGAGTCACTTGCTGAGGTCTGGAGATGTGTCAAGAAGTCTGACATGGTGAGAAATACGAGCATACAGACAAACCTTTACGTCTGGGATCATTTTGTTATTACAGTTGGTTAAATAAAAAGTTAAATATGGATAGGTGTCTTTTTGACTAATGCATTTTGTGTAAATCATTTATGTGTAGGATTGTGATTATATTTCATTTGTACTCCATAGGCAACCATGGTCCTGAGGCAATAAATTTGGTTCCCTGACTGCTTGTGTGGTGTGTTGAGCAAAATGATAATTAATAAGGATGATGTTCGTGATGGTGATGATGATGCAGTTCTTCCTCACCTGTAGACAGCTCTGTGGCTCTGATCCCTCTCCTCTCCATTTATGACACAAGAGTATAAGCCAAAGGACTCTGCACCTTGAAAATCAGAGAAGAAGAAGAAAAGACAAGAGGAAAAAATGAGACAGGGCAGTAACACAGTGTGAAGTGACAGCCTCTGTGTTCAGCTAATAAAAAGATTAATGACATTGACTTCTTATTGCAACAAAAGTCCATCATATACAAACAGAAAAGACAATTAGAGCGCACTGTGTTCACTTTAAAGCACACACACATTCCGTAGGAGCGATGAATCACACTTTAATTAGGCATGAAACAGATGAGCATTGTGTATTTCCACCTACGTTCCCCTGAGACATCCGTTACCCCCTCCTGCACTGTTCAGATAAACCGCTGTGGTGTTTCTAATGAGTCTGTGAAACACATGGATGGCATCCAAGAGAACAGCGAGGATTATTAGAGGAAATGACCGCACATACATTATAGACGCATCTCTTTCATAGGAATCCTCCATCCTGCCCATTACTGCCAGCTGCCTCACGCCCACAGACACTGTGATGTGGCTCAGTGTCTGACTCACTGCTGATATTTCCTACTGTTTTCCCAAGGTGAGGATCAGCCCAATGAAGGTAAATCCCACAATCTATCATCCTCTCCCACCTCGGTCTTGGTCTTTATTTTTCTCTGGGAGACCACAAGGGCACAGTCGGGGAACGCAGCAGATATTTTGCATCATAGCAACCAGACGCAACTGAAGCGCCTCAGCTGGAAAATAGCTGCGCCTCCAAGTGCCCAGCTGGGCCATTCCTGAGGAGCGCCTCATGTTTTCAGCGTTTTCAGTTGGGACTAAAACACAGGACGTCAGAGCATGGACACAGCTCGCTCTTCATCTCTGCTTCAGGCTACCTTAGCTGCTCTTAACATAGTGCATCCAAATCACTGTCCAAACTGTCAGCAGTTGAGTTGCATTGTGGGGAATGTCAGGCCTCACACTGCTCTGAATACTTTGTTTTCAACCGTTTGGAAGCTGAGCGACAGCTTGTGACGGATTTCTTTATTTGATCATCTGCTCCGGGCACACTGCTACATGTAGCTACATGCTAATGTCACAGACACATGTAATTTTGGTTGCCGATGTAAATCTCTTCTCGATTTCGGATCAGATTCCTGCTGAAACATGTGGTTGTGTTTAAAAACTTTAATTAGCGATATTCTTTATGGTAGAATGCTACTATTAGTCATTACAGTCATTTTCTGGCTACAATGATGGTGCAGAGATGCTGAGATGCAGACAACCTGACAACGCTGACCAATCAGAGCAGATTGGGCTGTTTGAGAGGGGCTCTTAAAGAAACAGGCACAAAAACAGAGTGTCTTAGACAGAGTGAATAAAGGTGTTCCAGCACAGATGGTATGAGGAAAATAAATTGTCTTTGTTGACCAAATAAAGCATGTAAACATGTATTTTGGGAACCTGAAAATGAGCATAAAAGATCCTCTCTAATAACACAGCTGCAGCCTGTGCAAAAAGACTCTTGGGGCACTAGGGGCAGCAAACACACCCTGAGATGCTACTCTGTCAAAAATGCAACAGGGCGTCTTATGTGTCTGTTTACACTGCAGCATTTGAGGATCAGGTCTCATTTTTGACCAACAACGTGGGGTCTGAAAATCTTAAAGATTACAATTTGAAGTAGTCAAAATTACACACGGTGGTGACCGAATATTTAGTGCGTCCAGCCTGATTAAAAATAGAGAAATACTGCCTCTTTTCCTCCTTAGTTTTTCCAAGCACCCTCTTCAGGACTGCCACTGTTTTAATGCCTCAAACAAGACTCAGCTAACTCTTCTTGAATGTGTGATTGGTCTGAACAGCAGAGGGAAGAGAAAGGCAAATCCATGAATGTGCTCGCTGTTTTTTTTGGCTCAGTGTCCCTCCACCCAGCAGGCCTTTTAAACATCCAGCTGGGTCTCAGCCCTGAACGTGCTGCTGTCAGAATGCTGATAACGACATCAACAAAGCAGCAAAAAACACAGCTTTCATTTACAACACTCAGAAGCTGTGCCGGGCATTGTGGCTTAAACTTCGATGATTTCATAGGTTTATCTTCAAGCCACTGGCATGATGAAACAAAATTTCCAAATCCTTTTCCTCAGCCAATTTAAAATGTGATTCTAGAAAACAGAGTTGAATCTAACTGTGCAGACACACAGTCACAATATCCAGAGGTACATGTCCTGTGGACGATGATGATGATCTGTGCTGTATGAGAATATTCCAGCGCCTGAACATCTCTGTGACTTTGCTTCATCAGCCACAACGCTTTATGCCTTTCCCACCACGCTGCCAATTCAGTCAGACAGCATTCACTGCTGCGTTACTCTGTGTGCTGTACCTGTGTGCTTCACACAGATCTTTCTGGGGGGATTTTAAAGCAAAACTTGAGTATTTTTCAACCTGGACCCTATTTTGTCATGTGTTCTGTAGAAGTAACAAAGGGAGACCAAAGTTTTTGAAACTGGTATAGTATTGAAAGAAACGCCTCCTGCCATAGCAGCAAAACAGGCTGCAATTCAATCTCTATGGGCAACTGTGCACGGCCAGTTTCCGTTCATTAGACATGCTCGTTTTTGCCACTGACAGTGTGTTACACACATACGGGCAGGACCCTACAGAGAAAATAAATCTTTACATTTTACTGGACTCCTTATTGTGACCAAGTCCAACTAAGGGAGAAGTCTTGTGAAAAAGAGTTCTGAAATTTCATGAGAGGTGACGTGTTGCAGGTAAAAAACCTAAAATAATATCACAATATTTCAGGGTATTTTTGTGGGAACGATTTCCTTGATTAGATGACAAATAAGTATTAATTTATTATTAATTAATTAATTAAAAATGAAAAAATGTCCCATAGGATCTGTATATATAAATCAACAGAGTCGGTAATAGTTTAGCTTTTAACTATGTTTGTTGTTGCCATGGGTAACAAGTTGAAATACTGTCAAAAAGTATAAAATTATACCGGTATTATCCTGAATGAACATAGTGGGAGTAAGAGAGAGGAGTAAGGATAAGCGGTTGTGTTGGAGTGCAGAATGCCTAGTTAGTATTTTTATTTAAAAAGATTTTTAAAAATCACCAACAGAAGCTTCTGAACTACAACCAGACGTGTTCCAGCAGGAATGTAATCCGAAATCAGGGAGAAATCAAAAACACCAGCAAGCAGGATTAAGCCTCATGATCCCCTGACGTTAGCATGTAGCAGTGTATGTGATGTAAACACTCAGCAGATGACCATAAAAGAAATCTGTCTTCATCTTGTAGCCAAAGCAGGAAAAAAACATTGGAGTTTTCAGAACGTTCTGAAGTCTGAGGTTTGTGCTCACAGGGAATACTTGTACTTATATTCACTTCATTATTTGAAACTTTGGCTTAATTTTTTATGAACATCCAGCAGTGTAACAACATAAAAGCATAATAGGTCCCCTTTAAAAGAAGCTGTGACATCAGACAGGCATTGTGAGGCTGCTCCATATGCAAACATGTGTCATATACTTTGCATGTCTTTGCATTCTGTCTGTCTTTCTAACAAAAGCCAAACCCAACACTTCTCATTTACCTCTCATATCACTTCTGATTCTCTTGACATAAAACACAAAAGAAATATTTTTTAAAAATAATCATTATCATGGCGGGGACTTACTGGAGGAGCGTGAGCGTCCGTTCATGAAGACATTGAGGAACTTCTTGGAGAAGTGCAGGTCGACCTCCGGAGTGGAGTCTTCAGACAGACAAGCTGTGGCCTCTCTCCTCACTCCTCCTATCTGAACGCCGTCCTCATCCTCCTCATCTTCCTCCTCGTACTCCTCCCCAATGGCCGACTCGTAGGGGGAAGAGACGCAGTTGTCGTAGACGGTGGCCGAGTCGCTGTCGTCACTGTAGCCTTGGTAACACTGCCGCAGACTGACCAGCTCTAGCTGAGCGTGCTCGTCCACCACCAGCGTGTATTTGACCGAGTCATACGAAAGGCCGCTGGCCTCCGAGCTCATGGAAGTCCTTACTGGGACTCTGCCGCCGCCGCCATCCCCCTTTCCTCCCCCCTTTCTCATCCTTCCGTCCATTATTATCCTGTCCACGTCCTCGTCCTCCCCACAGTAGCTTTCATCTGTGGCGTCCACGTACTCCACTGATGACCCGGGTCTCAGCATGACCCCTGCCCCCGTCCCTGCCCCCTTCTGGCTGAGGTCCAGCGTGAGGGAGGAGCGAGCCATGCTGGGCGGCGTGATGAGGGACTCTACACAGGAAGCATATGAAGGTGGGGGGACGTAGACCTCGTCCTCCTCATAGATGGAAGGGTTTGTCCGGTCTGGGAGGGGCTGGTACGGAGGTGGACCTTCTGTGTCGGAGCTGATGGACATGCGGCCCTGCTCAGTCTGCTGCGAGAGGAAAGGCCGGTCCTGCGCGCTGGGGGGGTCTAGGGGGTCAGCGGAGCGCTGCACAGGTGTCAGATAGATCTCCTCCGTGGGCTCTAGATGAACATCCGTGTGGTAGCGGATCCTCTCCCGGTGGTTCCCGCCTCCATCCGCCTTCCCTGCCGGGTATAGAGGAGCTGGTGTATAGTTCTGCGGTGGAGGTGGCGCGGGCGGCTTCTCCTGAAGCTTGGAGCGAGTGGCAGCTGTTGTAGATGAGCCGTGCGAGTGTCCAGAGGTGTGGCTGTGTCTGCAGGGGGCGTCAGTGGAAGTCCCGCGGTCTTTGGTCTGCGCTCCCCCACCCTGCACCTTGTCCTCGTCACTCAGGCAGCTGTGCTCACGTGGAGGGGTGAGCTCACCTGGAGGGAGAGCGGACGCAAACAGCAACACGCACAAACACACACGCAGACACACGAGCGCGCAGAGAGGCCACACACACGTCCAGAGCAGATAAACATGGTACAGAAACGCAGACATGACCAACAAACAGACGGACACGGAGGCAGACATGACAACAAATGAACAGGCAGATAAAGCAAAGCACAAACAGGAAGAGAGAAGTAGAGATGGTTAGGTAACTGATGTCAGGATTACGCAGCTAAATCCCCATTACTCATCAAAATCATGGTGCAGCCAGGAGAAGGCGATTCATGTGTTATGTCATAATCCATCGCCAGGAAATCCAGGCATGATTTTTTCACAGTGGATGATGCAGCACTGACGTCCACAGGAGAGCACATGACAGGTGAGCTCTGTGTAAGTGTTTAAACAAACTTTAGCATTTAGCACTGAGGTACTTGGTATCCTACAATACGATGAGGTTGGCATGAGAAATTTGGAAGACGTTTGGTTTTGGTTACTGAACAACACACCTTTAAATCAACATAATATCAACGTCATGTGTCGTCAGTGTTCTGCATGAACTGACGCTGGCGCTAGACATCGTCCCGACATTGAAATTTGGTCAAAGGACATCGCAAATTAAATTAAACCAAATGTCAATGTCTAAAGAAGGTGGTGGCCAACTAGGAAAGGCCAACACTTGTTTGGGTGGGAAAAGCTGCTGCTAGCTTGATTTTATGTAGCAACACTGGACATTAACACTATTTGGTTTCCCTAATTATTCCAGCGCGAACCCCCCCCCATGCCAAAATCCAAAATGATCTCTTCAGTATATTTAGCTGATCAAAAAATAGCTGCATACTGTGTGTGTCCTTTTTCCTTTTGTTACCAACTCAAACAAACATTACAACACAATAAAAACAGATCTATTTGACTTAATTCTCATTTATTTGGTGGGAATACAAGGCTGGCAATGACTGAATCGTAGGTGTGCGCTCCAGTTTTCTATTCTGCCACCAATTATGTATCGAGTTCACGCTCAGCCCAGGTAAGTCATTTTGAAAACGAGAAACACAGATACAGCAGACATTGATTTCCTCATGTTATCTGCTGGCGAAAAAGTGTTTTATGACCATCACATTCAACTAATCACATCAAGAATGACTCAACCTGCGGCTGTGGACCTCCAACGTTCAGCTGGAAAATCTTCTCGTACAAGGTGTTTCCTTTGCTCCCAAACACAGACAGGAAGTGTGCAAGTGTGTCCTGAGGAAAGCATGAGCCAAATCATGCGCTGTAAAACTGCCTGTAGTGTGTGTGGTGTTCACAGCTCTATGTATACACTATACTAATAAAATCACTGAAGCTAAATGACACCAAATGAGAGTGAATAAGTGTTAAAGAACTAATGCTGATTGTTTTTGGGATAAAAGCTGAAATTTCCATTAAAGAAAAATACATAATTTTGCTTCACACAAAAAGCAAATTAACTGTAACTTTCCAAAAAGAATAATCTCTTTTTTCTCCGACGATTTGTGGAGACATAACTTTCCTTTTTGCAGTGATGGTTGTTGCTTTCATAAGTTTATTCTTGGGGCCCCCAGGAACTTCAGTCGGTCGTCCTTGTATGTTAAAGAAGTTGCTGAGACGATGGTTAAAATGACTGAGTTATAGAAGTTATAAACTGTATGACTTGTTCCAGCAGTGGTGAGCTGCTGGCAGTGAGTGTGGTTTGTCTCGCCTCACATGGTGCTCTGAAAAGAGCTGTAGCAATGAGCAATGACAGCTCCCAGCTAGCTAACACACACACACACACACACACACAGTATACAGCATTGCCTCAGCTAGCCACGGTTAGCATAGCTAATCCAAGCCTTAACACTGTCCACTGAGGATCAGACAACCTGCCAGACTGAATGCAAATCACACAGCCATGCAGCTGCTGAGTTAATATCCTGGGGATTAATAACACGAGAGGCAGAATTCTGGACTCGCTTATCAAACAGCAGACGAACATTCACACAGTTAAAGCACAATATGAGCTTCATGGTGTGAAGATGTGGTGGGAGAGAAAAGCTCACCTGTTTTCAGAGGCGAGGACGAGCCTGAGACCTTCTCCTGCCAACTGTACTTCTTCCCGAGGGAGTTGTTGTTTAATGTGTCCTGTTGAAGTGCAGAGAAGGAGGAAGAGAAGAAGAAGAAGAAGAAGGAAGTGGTGAGAAAGAAAAATAGATGGAGAGTACAGAGAGGAAAAGAGGAGAGGTTTGGTCACTGAGTTCTGGAGCCAGACTCTCTGTGTACACAACTTTTTGTCTCTCGCTCTCTCTCTTGCTTCACACACATACACACACACACACACACACACACACACACACCCACACACACACACACACACACACACACACACAAACCTTTTATTCTGTTGAATGAGTAGGGATTCTTTTGTCTGTGCTCCGTGGTGTGCATTTAAAGGGAACCAGACCTTTTACCAAAGCTACTGGGAACACACACACACACACACACACACACACACAAGCCTGTTTTGGGGGATTTTGTTGATTGATGGACGAGAGCCTTTTCTAAAAACCATAATACTTCTCAAATGCCTTTTTCCCTCTTTCAGATTCTACTGAAAGGATCAGGTTATCCACATCACAAAACACTTTACTTTCTTTTTTGTGTGCTACAGAAAACAGATGGGGAAAAACATTAAATGTTTTACAGGAAAAGAAGATGGCTGAACAGTGTTATCACTACAAATACTGATAAAAATAACATAATCAAATATTATTATTTTAAGAGCACCGCTTAAAAATCTTGTTTTCTTGTTTGATGGACACAAACACATCTCCAAATGAAAGCTAATGCTGCTCTGTCCCTGCTGGACGTGTAAAGAGGCGACTGTGTGATGACGTCCGTCACAGACACGCTGAAGACAGATTTTAACAGACGGAAGGAGAACTGGAAACTCCTGTGACGATGACACGTCGCCCAAAATAAGATCACACACTCTTCCCCCCTCCTCATCCTCCTCCTCTGTCCACCCACCACCACGCATGACTCACTTCCCATCTACGTTCACCAGGTGGAAACAAGGCTGTTGCCGTGGTAACGAGTGAATCAGCAGGTGGGAGAGGGCAGCACTGATCTGAGGAGCAAAGCTTTGTTGAACCTCGTTGCTCAGGGCAGTGACTCAGATACAGTGTGTGTTTATAATAATGACTACATGGAAGTGACAACACGTGACTTTGACGAAGAGACATCAGAGTTTGGCTGACACAGACACACACACACACACACACACACACACACACACACACACACACACACACACACACACACACACACAGATGCTTTCACATGGACACCAGAGTCACTGGTAAGCCTATTACAGTACTCTGCATTACTGTCTATCATCTACATGTTCTTGTGTTTGCATGTGGAGCAAAGAGGGAGCTGACACACGTATGCACAAGATTTTTATCACTACACAATTTACAGGATACACTTACTGAAAGAGGATAAAACTAGGGGTTTTGCTGCTCGACAAAAACTCCATATATGTGACTGTGTGACAGTTGTGGTATCATAACAGCCTGTCACAGGTTACAGCGTGATGATTAGAGGAGAAATGGCAGAGCATAAAGGACCAGGTGGAAAAAAACAACAATCATTTAGGATTTTACTAAAAGAAAGAAATCAGCTGTTGATTTATGTATATATATATATATATATATATATATAGATAGATAGATAGATCCCAGGGGACATTGTTTGTATTTGGGAGCTGTTTAAATGTGAAATTTGTGGTAATTTTGTTTTGTTGAACTATTAATACTGCAACAGAATCATATTGTCAAGAATGTCATCATTGCCCACCCATGCTACACACACACAAACACACAAATGTACTCCAGCATAAGGAGCCTGCCAGGTGGGAGATTAGAGTTTGACTCAGATTAAGACGGAGGGATCCCTCCTGAGATGGATGTCTGTTGTTTTTCTGTCTTAATCATTTTACTGACGCAGCTTCAGAGGAGACAATCTGTGAAATAAAGCCTGCCCCTGTTTCTGCTAAGAGCTCCTTACACTGCACACGTTATTTCTACTGCCTTCCAAAAAGCCTCCCTGCTCTCACCCTGATCAGTGTTCAGCGCTGCTTTTGTTCAACCACACAACTCTGCCACTCGCTGCCAAATGATGCAGAGCTAATTGCATATTTTAGCATTTTTACCGATCCACTGACCTGGAAACAGTCACCCAGTGCGCTCTCTTTCTCTTCTTACAGTACTCTGTCTGACAAAAAACTGCCTGGAGATCATCAGCACTCATCTAGCTCTCCTCATCTGAGCTGCATCTGTGCCTCCTGACTACAGTGTCTCACCTATAAGGTGTAAGGTGTGCCGGAGAAACAAACTTCACCATAAAACACTATTTGTTCCAAAACTATTTTGTTTCATGTCCTAAACAATCCAGGCTCTGCGTATAGATGAGTTATTTAGTTATTTTATATTGCCACATCGCCAGGTCTTCAAAAACCGCACATTCTTTGTATATTTCAGACAAGGAGTGGGGGCTGAAAGGAAAATTCACATCCTCTGCTTATGTGAGAGATCCATATAAGAAGAGTACACAGAGGGACCAATTTCTACACCCACAGGTGCAATAAACAGACCAGAATTCAATGCAGATATATTGCACACATCTATCATCAGATGTCTGTTTAGTAGGCTGGTGTCTGTTATTTAATTCCTGACATTTTACCTGGATATACAGTATAAACTGAGGGACTGGTGTCAGAAGTCACTGGGTACATTTACATTCACACTAATATCCTCCTGTTTTTCTGTATGCGACAGTATTCTGAATTTGATACAAGTGTTTTCTGTTTGGATTTTCTGAATTGGGACATGAATACAGACCATTTGAAATCTGCATATTCTCAACTGGGGTTATACCACAATTTGTGACACAAACGACACAACACAACGACAGTCTCGTGCCTGTTTATGATCAGCTCTGTGCACTGTTATGAAGATGTTGTACACAAACCAACTCACCAACAGTTTGCAAGGCTGCAGATGCATGCCCAAAGGAAAACTCCACACTTCTGGTCAGGTGAAGAAACATGTCTACTTTCAAACACTTTGAAAGACTTGGATTTCAACAGGTTTTTGGATATGAGAAAATATTGCGATGCCAACCTTTTCAAGAAGGTGATTGAAGGAAGGGAGGCTGTGTTCACATGGTCAAGGCAAAAATCTCTGAAAAAGAATCTCATTTTGATGCAAAGAAGCAAAATAACACAAGAGGCTCCAGCTTCATATTCTGATGTGATAAACAACATGTTAGCGCACGTTGATCGAAATGCGCAACAGAGAACATTAAGCTGACAGAAATCAGAGCAGGGTGGATCCAACAACCACCGACTTTCACCCGGGAGGCCGGTGTTTGCTTCCCGTAAGCTTGTTAAGCCAAACCCTGTTCTTTTTTCCTAAACAAAACCACGTGCGTTTGTTGTTGAAGGAAAAATATGTAAATTCGTTGTCCTGACACAGTGCGTTTACTGTGAAAGAAAGAGTTTACTTGAAGTGTTTAACTGTGCATTTCCTATGAAAATGAAAGTATATTTTGAAAACAGACAATGCATGTGACAGACAGAGCTTGACAAGGCGCCCCAGACTGTCAGCAACCAACGTTCTAGGGGCACCTTGCACGTCGGAAAGTCCACGACCAGTCGATATGTGAAGAGGTCAGAGTGAGTGTATTTGTTTGATACCGACACATCAGTGTTCTGAACGGAGATAATGTGTTGAATAAAATCATGTGGCTAAGAAACTGCTTTTGTAGTCATAGGGAGTCATCTCAACATGAAGTTACAAGTGTCAATTCTCCAGAGACTTTCCCTTATTTTAGACATAATCAACATGTTAGTGTAACTGACACCGTTCTTTATTGTTAGTGAGTTAAAAGTCCTGAGTCAAAAGCAAAACGTTCATTAACATCTCAAAGCAGTCTGCAGAGCTAACAGGCTTTTCTGACCATCAGGAGCTTCACTTAGCTTCAGCTTTTGAGCCTGTGAGTTATAAATCAAAGCGAATGATTTGCAGATGAAGGTCATTACACATGACACACAGCTAGCTACTCGTGTTAAACAAATGTAAATACGGCTGAGCTGCACCCGAAGCATTAAAGTCTAGAAATCATAATAATCACAGGATCTGCAGCTGATGGACGCTACCTATAACGAGATGTTGTTTATTGCTCTGTGTCTTCATAGTTCATGCAGAGGCCACTTCCAGGAAACCTTCACCTAATTCACATTGAAATACTTTAAATCGGGTTTTGTTTTCTAGCTGCTGTATGAGGAGAGTGAACAATGTCCGAGGAGACAGGACGACTTCCCAGCAAGAAAAATGCTTCAGAGCAATTATTTCCTTTATAGTTTCCAGTGCTGACAGCTCAAACAGACACACACACACACACACACACACACACACACGCGCACACACACACACACACACACACACACACACACACACACACTAACGAAAGCACAGCAGCAAGAACAGTAGGCCTGTTTCCACCTCATGGAAACTGAGCAAAGAACAAAGCGCATACAAATATAGAGCTGCTTGATTGATCATGTTGACAGCCTGCTCTATGGGGAGTGTGTGTATGTTTGAGTCACAGGAGAACTCACGATACATTACTGTATACGTTGCGTAACAAGAGTCTCATCATACCTGGCAGGTACATGTAATGTGAAAGGGGCCGCTCACAGTGATGAACTCACGGAGAACTTTCACCAACCCTGCAGCTCTGCTGGGCTTTTTAGCCTCTTTTAGCGCATAGTTTTGGATTCACAGCACATTTACTGTTTGGTTTACTCTCACTTCACTCATCAGCCTGGTTTTCAGCACAAGCAGGCGTATTGACCCAACAAGGTCCAATAAACCCACGGTAAACCACCTGCCCAGCAACAAACAGCAGACAGACAAAGTATGCAAACAGCTGACGGACACAGTCGAACATTTCGCAGCTGAAGAGCCACATATTTCTCTCAGGAGTGGGTGGTGCCCAAATATTAGTCTTGAATTCATCAGGTGGATACATGTCTGTCTGCTGAATGTGTTGCTGAAATATTAGTGAGAACATTTAACAACTGACGCAGAGTTGTCATAGAGAAGGAGTCCTAAAACACAGAAATGAGTTTGGATTTTACCACTCACTGTTCCCTCGTCTCCAAGTCCATGGGTTTTTGGTTAGATGCGTAAAATAAGGTCTGTGATTAACACAAGCTTAAGAAACTTTCACGTTTTGTTTTAGGACATAAAATACGTCAGCAAATACCTCGCTCCTGAACTGCGAAGCTTCTATGTGTGCTAAGATAGGCAGTTGCTAACAAGTGGCTGAATGAGACTACAGAACATCATCTGAACACGGCTTTACGGTCTTGATATGGTGGTGATGTTAGGTCATGTGACCGTAGTGTATGTTTCTAGCCTGACGTTAGCGTTTTACATGCAGGCTTCAGTAACTATGAAAATGGTGTTCATTTGTGAAGATTATTCGTTGAACAAAATGTGAAAGTATCAAGAACGTTACTTTGCCACAGAGCGTACTGGCAATAACCCAACATCCAATGGAAAAATCCCACCTGCGTCTTAGAGCGGGAACCAGTGCGATGCTAACTTCTGCGTCGGCCTATAGAAAAACATCATCCCTGGAGCTTTCTATAAACCCTGATCATTCTTTAAAACATATTTTAGAATGATTTTGTTTTGTGGTTTTTGAGCATGAGGTTTAAAAAAGTCTCCTCAAGAAGAACGGCAGCATCAGATGACAGGAACATCAGGTGACGTTCGTATAAAAGCGACTAGTCCATGTAGTTGTTTGAATGGATGGATCGAAAACACCTCAATACAGGAGGCTGCTGTTTGTTATCTGACCATTTGAAAATGCTTCTCATATCCAGATTGTGTCTAGATATTACAAAGTTACACCTGGTGTTAAAATGTGTTTCCAGTGTCCATGTTAAGATCCCTTCTTCCCTTGTCTACAACTTGGGTAGCCACTGCTTCATAAATGTCTTAGATGTGACATGACTTGCCGAGTTTTGCTTGTATACTTTCGTCCGACCAAACTGAAAATCAAACATTTCACTCAATCCGCGAGTGTCTCAAATAGCTTAGCTTGCTAACAGGCTAATGGCTGCTACCTCGCTGGGTTGGAACACTATTTCCACCCACACAGTTGTTGTACGTTGTTTGATATCACAATTGCAGATGCAGCTGTGTTCAATGTGGTGACAAAGTGTCCGTGACCATGATCCTGTGGTCAAGCACTGCCCGACTGAATATGATCACCCAAAATGTATTTTAGCGTAAAGGGGGTAATTGATCACAATCATTCCCTGACTTTAATCACATGTTTATTAGTGTTACCATGACGCTCCTAAAACCTTAATGAAGTAGTAATTCCAGTCCAAATCATGATCTTTCCCCAGCCCAGTCGTCATAGGAAAGTGTTGGCATTTTACCTTCCTGCAGACCATAACCATGTTATTTTACTTTTCACATGTATCATATCAATGTCTCTGAAATGGTGTAATGTATGAGCTGACTGTGGAGAGAATGGTGGATGGCATGTCACCTAGGTGAAATGGCTGCCATGCTGAAGATGACTGCTCAAGAACATTTGACAACAAAACCAGTTGTGATGCAGCCCGTCATCGCCATGTTCTCATTGGCTCTTTGGGCTCCAGTTGGGCATGTTTTGTGGCGACGTGTCGGGGGGGATGGTGCCACAAAAAGCTGTTGTTTAATACTAAGACATTGGTATTTTCCTTTTCCTGGTGAGAGCCAAACACGATCTTTTCCTAAATATAACCAAGTGGTTTTTGTGCCTAAACAAATACGTATCCGCTACATAATAACGTGCAAATGTATCTGTGGTTTGCAGAAACGTTAAATGCCAACGTATCCTCTAGTGTTTACCTAACCAAGTCGTTTCTGTGGCGGACATGAATCAAACCTTAACCACAGCGATGCCACATCATGAAACTGATTTATTCTTCACAGTGAATTTGTAACGTCACAAACGTACGATGTCATCCCTCAGATTGGAGCGTCATATCAGAAAGCGCTTGTGGGTTGTTCTAGAGGACATTAACAAACAATATATTTTGCGGTTTAATTTGGAGGAACCTGTAGAGATCTAAACACACACACACACTATTAGTGTTTCCATTTAGGGAAGAACAACATGGACGAGAGCTCTGCTGTGTGAACAGGACGGACACACGAGACCAAAAGACATTGATCCACACATGCACATACCTACACTGTGACACATTCCAGCCTCACCCAAACATACTTAATCATATGTCTATACTTGTCAGGACCCTTATTAATACCGCACACTGAGGCATCTTCTCACCTTCAGCTGCACCTAATTCTAACCTTAAACCAAGATGTAACCCTCAAACAGCCCTTTGAAGACAAAATGTCCTCCTCTTGAGGTTAAACGCTGACACTGGTTCTCACAAAGATTGAAGTCCAAGAACACACACTCAGTCACGAGCTCTCACAGCATTCAAACACAAACAGAGACGGGCACCAGGGGAAAAAAAATCTCTGTGTCTTGACAATTGGGGCTATTGTTCAGTCCAGTAAACACATCCTGTGAGAGAAGCAATTGTAGTGAATCCAATGGTGATGTCACACAGGTTGTTAATTCAAAGAATGTCATAGTTGTGTGTGAGGAGGGGCCCAGACAGGCGGACACACAGAAAAAAAAAATCTTCACTTAAGGTTCACTCCTCCTGCTTTGTGATCAATACTCAGTCATCTGCCACAAACCGTGTGTGTGTGTGTTGTGTGTGTGTGTAGATAATTCAGCCCCTACCTGTGTGCGCGGCACGATCGGGAAGAGGTTAAGGGTCGTGGGTCTCTTGGGTCTGTAGGTATCCATGGTAACAGGTGCTACAGGGTCCTTGGTGACCGGCAGGGGTGCGATGGCAGACGCCTTTGAGGACTCTTTGTCACCGCGGTAACCGTCAGCGCCGTCGATCAGTTCCAAATGCAGCATCTCTGCCTGGAGCTGGCCGACAGCACCCAGCTCTGCCCTCCCCGACATGCTATTGGTGCCTCGTCTCACATGGCCCTGCAGGGATTGGAGGAAACACGCCGTCAGTCGAGGCAGAGAGAGAGAGGCAGACGGTGAGGGAGAGAGTGTGTGTGGATGGGATGAGGAGATTGAGCCGGCCAATTACAGGCTGCTCTGTCTCCTGCCTGTAACACTCTAACTGCTGAGACCCTGAGCTGCTTTAAACACAGAGAAGAGACAATCCCCAGCATCAGCTTCTCCATGTTTCCATTTATTGACTTATCTTTAAGATTTATTTAGCCAGGAGGAGCCTCGTGGAGATTAGATATCTGCTTTACATGAGTGGCCAAGACGGGCAGCAACACACTGACAGCATTTCTCTGGTAGCATTCTTCTGCTCTGCCAACTGGTTAATCTCAGCGTTTTGATGACGACTGCTGCTAATTTTTTTTGTTCAAGATCTCACCTAGCCAAATAATAATTGCCTTCATGTTAGACTTTTTTCTGGGGGGGAAGGGAAGGTGCCATTTTGCCCTAACCAATCTGTAGTAATGGACACATTCGGCTCATTGACATCACTTTTATCAGAAACGGAAACTGTGGTCGAGGTTTGTTGCTAGGAGCACTTCACCAGATGTTTGTCATGCTGATGAAAGCAATATCTAAGAAATAGTTCAAGTTGTTGTTTCTGCACATTAACAACAATCTTTACAGCTGTCGCTTGTTGCAATTTTTCTGGCCATGTTAGCCATGCTAGCTGTGTGGCTGTAGGAACGGCAACATCCGTCTGTTGGTCCACAAATCTTTGTCCAGGATGAAATAACTGGTTCAGAGTGAAATGTTTTTACAGCTACTAGATTAGCTACCAAGGCCCCCAGGAGGTGCGCTGCGCTCAGTGGAATTACATCCATCACGTGATCCCATGTTCCCATAGACTAACACTGAGAAAGAAATGTATGCAAATGAGTGGATACGTTTGTTTGAGCATCGCAACCTCTAAGAAATGACTCCACAGCCGAGTGCTGAACCAGAAGTAACCAGCTCAGCCAGCAGAGGTCTCTAGTGCGTCTGCTCTGTGGGCCACACGGTGCAGAGGCAACGTGATTATTCGGGTAATTTCATATGCAGCAGTTATTTTCCTATTTTCTGCAACTTTTTTGGCCACTAAGCAACTGTAACAGGAATGACCGAGGCCCTGTCTGCAACGCTGTACCCAGTTCTCTTTCTACATCCATGGCTTTACTGTGAAAGTTGGTACGTATCTTATTATCAGTCCCGAGAGGATAATTTCATCTAACTTTGGTGATCCTTGGAGTTCTCCTCTAACGTCACCAGCAGGACAAATGTTTCGCATAGTCAGTGAAATATCTTTACACCCACGAGTTGGACTGGCACAAGTATTTGTACAGGGATTCATGATTCTGCGACAATGGATCCTCCTGACTTTGGTATTTCCCTGACCTTTCCTCTAGTTCCACCATGAAGTTGATGTAGTGAAGTAGGCCAAAGAAGGTTTTACAACTATTAGATGGACTGCCAAGAAATTGGATACAGACATGGTTCCCAACATGCTGAATTGTAATAGCTTAGCTTTGATCCCCTGACCCCTCATCCAGCACTAACAGGTCAAAATTTAAATTAAGTTTTAAATACCTTACTAATGACTAAAACTAATGACACTGCCATCAGCTGTACTTGGGTTTAGTACTAATTAGCAAATGTTAGCATGCTGGAAAGCTTTGGTAAGTTGGTGAACATTGCAAACATGTTGCCTGGCATTGTCATTGTGAGCATGTTGATGAGACTATTTAGGTCTAAATGCTGCTGTGCCGAAGTACAGAGCCGCCAGCATGGTTTTAGACTCTTGCCCGGAGAGATGAAGTTGAATCCTTTCGACAAAGCTCTACTTGGCTCGAGTGTTTTCGCATCTTCCAGGAGGCAGCTTGTTGGCCAAATAAAAATCAAACCAATAAGATCGGTGCTGAAATCAAAGCAAGTGACAAACACAGGCGTCATCTGGGAGACGGAGTAAGTCAGAGGGCACTGGGACAACACAGTCTGCTTCACTTAGCATCACTATCCCTGCAGCTACACACACACACACAGATGCTTTCACATGGACACCAGAGTCACTGGTAAGCCTATTACAGTACTCTGCATTACTGTCTATCATCTACATGTTCTTGTGTTTGCATGTGGAGCAAAGAGGGAGCTGACACACGTATGCACAAGATTTTTATCACTACACAATTTACAGGACGTAATTATAATACTGATTTATCACGACCTGCACATCAACAAAAATCCTAAATGGGATGCAGTGATTGGAGATCAAAGTACAGTGGGAAAAACATGCTCCTTAAAGAGCTGTACCAGAGCTGATCCTGAGACAGGCGAACAACATGATAACAACATGCACCACAGTCTGGATACACAGACAAGATCAGTGATGGCAGAGCTGTGAGCTCAACTAAACTCCTCTCATGTAACACACATTTCACTGAACAGCGGTCACATCAGAAGCAATAATCATCTCCAGGAACAAAGCCAACATCATGTGCAGTTACAGTATTTAATCCTCTGCTGTAATAAACAGCACGTGTGTTTATTTAAACATTTCAACATGCAAATACCTTCATGCTGCCTGTGCGTCGGTCGATGACTGTATTATGAAGATTCTTATATATGTTTTCCTTTGTAAAAGAAGCACAGCGGGTGTAAATGTGTGTGTGTGTGTGTGTGTGGCTGCAGACAGTAAGCTAACACACAGTTGGTGAACTGAATGGAGGTTAATCCAATTCCACTGGCTAAGTGTTGCCTTCAAGCACATTTGTATGCAGTGAAACACAGATCACAGATATCCAGAGGTCTCTCCAGAGACGAGAACCAAAGAGGCTTTTCAACTGGGGCTAAAATGGGAGGTGTTTGTGCAGCTGCATTCCTATTCAGGGACCACCTCCTTTAAGTCCACATTTTTATATCTAACACCACGACAAACCTTTCCCATTTCAAATGTTTCTCCAATTGTAGCCCAGAAATGAGTAATAGAGAAATATAACATGACCACGTTGTATTTACCACTTGTTTTGCCATGATGGGTAAATACATCATATGATGTTCACCATCAAACTCGACTGCAGGGTGTAAATGATAGGAGCTGGGCATAAACCCAAACATTTGTTTGGAGTGAAAGCTCTCAAACATACATATATGAGCAGGAGTCAATAACTGTCAGCGTGCAGAAATGATGTCTACATAGAGGCCTGTCGCTTGGATCGTCTTGTCTCTCTTCAGACTGTCAGACAGCTTAAGTTTGTTTGTATTTTTTTGTTAGTGGCACCACTTTAAAGCCTTTGAGGGACCAATAATTGTCATGCACAGACACTGTAAGAATAATGATTGGGTTAAGTGAACTTGTCCAATATTTGCTGTCTGTTTGGTGAGTGTGACTTCATAACGCAACCTCTACTGAATTAGTTTTAATGCCCTCCAGCATCTATCCTTCCATCCATCCATGCATCCATTCTGCCCACCTCAATAAGGATATTTACTATGCTCTTGGAAATAAATCAGCAGTGTAGAAATATTTTGGATCTCAGAGAAAAGACAAGTCAACAGACAAAGCACATGCCGTATGCATATAATGCCGTTATGAAATAAAATACAGACAAACTGGGCTGTGCATCTCATTCAGCTAACTCTCGCTACATTAGCTGCTCTGTTTGAACAATGTTCAGCTGAAAAATTTAAAATTTATTTAGTCAATTTAAAGTAAACTTACAATTTATTTATAATTTACAATTATTTACCTGTTTGTTCGGGCCAAAAGCAAAAAATAAACCTCTGTAAACATATCGATCGCAGGCCCCTGAACTGACTCGAATCAAAATCACATCGTGGCAGACTTTACCATGTCATCAAATATCAAGTCATTGTCCAAAGAATCAATATAATACTGGCTCATGATGAGACTAGTGATTTACACCCCTGCTGATGAGCTGTCAGAGACGCTCCTCTCGCTCCTCCTCCTGTAATTTCACTTCAGTCACATCACTATCTGTCTGTCTGTCTCTGTGCCTGTAATCACAGCGCTGTCGCTCTCCCTCCATCATTTGTTTACTTTTATCACTGCCCTCTCTCCGTCTCTTCACCTTTCCACCTGCTGAAGATCGATACCTGCTAATGCACTGAGCCTCTACTCTTCCTCTCATGTTTTATGACTGGCCCCTTTAAGAGAGCCCTGGCCCCTGTTGCTAGGAGACGAGGGGCTCGGTGACGATGAGGAGGCTGAGGAGTTACCGCTGCCCCGAAGCTGCTATGATGCTCGGCACTCGTCCAATCAGAACAGCCCAAGCAGGGCAATCACACACCAACAGGTCTAATATAACCATGCTGGAGAAGGCTGGAAATGTTAAATCACCCAAAATCGACTGCTGGGCTCTTTCCAGTGGGAAAAATACAGCTAATACAGTCAGAGAGGAGTCCATGAAGACACAGAATAAGCCAAGATCTGGTGGAGATTTGCACCTTTTTAAATATCTATATCAATTATCTGAATTATAAATACTGTAAAACTTTTAAACAAATCTGAAGGCAGAGGCCTATATGTTAAATAACTGGTCATTTGTTGTTGTATTATCTGAAGTTTTGGATTTATGCTACTGTAAATTATATATTTTCAGATATAATTGTAAAATACTGCTAAAATGTTGAGATTCTTATCTTTGTTTTTAACTGTACAAAATCTGGGACTGTGTTTTTACGTTGCGTATCGATCAAAATGTTGACCCACTGCATCTGGAATGACCCTAATCACTATTAGCGAAGAAGAGTGGATAAAATGTTACCAGAAATACTGGCAACACAGTCTCACAGAAATATAGAAAAAGGACAAGACCTCTTAACAATACGCTTTGTGGTGGTGGGCACAAATGTGTTAAAATTATGTACTGGCAACACGAACAAAAGCCAATCCAAAGTCTATTGAAAGCAGCTGCAGTTTCAATTATGTCATTAACGTGGTTAACGTTCTGAGACTGTCGCAGTTTGGTCCGGTTTAGGGTGAGTTAAAGCACTTGGTTAGGTTTAGAGAACAAAATATATTTGGTTAAATTTAGGAAAAGTGCTTTTGATTAAAACAACTGTAAATGTGATGTAAATATACGTACTTTCCGTAGTTATGTAAATTAAATACATAAAGCACCTTACTTAAAGGAGAAGTCCGGTATTTTGCACTTTGAGCCACATTTCTGGGTTGTTTATGATGAAATAGAGTGGTTAAAACAAAAACAGTGACTACTGCAAATTTTCGGAGAATTTGACTTTCCCCTGCCTGGCTTAACACTGCTGCCTATGGCCATGTGTGAACCTGTCCTAAAACCACCCTAAACTTTTGTTTTCAAAGCCATGAAACTCACCGAGTGGTCAGTGGTGTTCGTTGATGCTCTGACATAAAAATCGTAGCAAACTGTGGTTTTCGTGATGATTTATTTGACATTTTGTCTGATCCATTGGTTTTCTATAGAAAGGAAGGTAGTAATCCGCCACCGGAAACAGAAATGGGTTGTTTACAACAAGGTTGTAGACATTGTAGTCTTTAGCTCAGCGAAAGTGCCGGCTCGACAATGCTGTGTACGCTCCTGGAGGAAGAACGAGAACGAACGAAAAAGTTTTGTAATAAGTTTAAACAAGTGCACAATGTTTCCGACTTGTGTTTATATATAAGTAAATATGCTGAACCATTGCGATGCGTTCCGCCTCGTTAGTTCATCGCATGGTAACCTGGCAACACCTGCAGCTGGCTCAAACGTGGTTGGTCAATATCACGTGGACTACAAACAGCCTACAACCGGAAACCAGGGCAAGATCTCCAGGGTTTGCCTACAGACTCTACATTCACATTCATCACTGTGGCTTCATGTGGTGTCAATCACGTTTGTCTGAAGCTTTCGTCTCTCGTTAAAATTCTCAGATCAGGTTCAATTTTTGTTTTTTTTCGCACCTGTCAGAGCCTTTAGAGACGTTTGACTAAGACTCAAGTGAAGAAAATGTGGCAGCGAGACACAGCTGCAATAAGACAGAGGAACGGGGTGCACAGAATCAATTAATATTACTGTTGCTAATTGTTTTTATCAATTTAATTACTTGCTAACAAATAAGCATGACAATTACATTAAGTTTGCTCCGCTGCCTCTGAGCGGCCACAACAAATAAACAACAGCTTTAAACAAACCCATGCTAACCACAACAAAGAAACAGTCCAAATAAATAACATAAACAGCAGATAATACTGCTGCTTATCAAACAGATGACTCCAGTACACAGGAGGCTGCTGTCCATGGAAATGCATCAACAGCAATCTTGTACATATCAGTAAACACCAACATGATAGTGGAAGCTGCTGGATGAGAAACACAAAGAGCTTCTCTTGTTTCTGTTTGTGTTGATGAGCCAGCTTCCTCTCTGCTGTTACCATGTGTGGCTGACATGACGTGAGCAGTATCCATGGGGGCAGTGTGTGTGTGTGTGCGCTGTGTTGCATGTATTTTCAGCTCTGACACATGGGGTAGGTGAGAGAAACACTGTTGCCATGGAAATAGGTCTCCTTCTCCTCGTGTAAGTGTTTTGCTGGCCCCGCTCTTCCTCTCCCTCCCTCTGTATATCTCCCTCCCTCTTCCTATCTGGGTTAATGAGATCTGTTTTTACTGATGTGTATTGATGTAGTTAAGCACTGTTAATAAAGTGCGTGAAAGAGTTAAATAAATTAAATCTGCTCTACTGGCACAGAGGTTTTATAAAAATACTCCCACAGCCACTGAGTACATGGCTGATAGATGTCTATAGTGATAATCTCTATATAGATTTGTTATAGATTTATGAATACAAAAACACCCGTCTACCCCTAATCTGAATTAAAATATGATGAGTTTACATTGACAGTTTTTCAGAATAAAGAAAAAGAAACTCCAGTTAGGGCTGCTGTGACAACCTTAGTATTGCAATACTGCACTATTGACAAGCCAATAACAGGAAATGGCGAGCAACTTCCCAATGGCTACGTTCATATTTTTATGATGGGACTGTCACGTAATGAAATTCTGCCATGTCACCACGAAATGCCAGCAGTGTGAAGAGGCGTTGAGCGCCTATTTTGTGCTAAATGTGTGCTGTTTTTTCAAGAGTTGAAAAATAGTCAGCTTTGGGTAAAATGCTGTCGCTGTCACTTTTCACTCATCCAATCACAGTGGAGAAGGGGCGGGACAAATACCACAAAGACCAAGGCCGAGGACTGTGTGACCATCAGCGTCGCTGCATTGTACAAATACATGTGATTTTTGCACTAAGCACCACTATACTGTTGTCAGGTATAAGCCAGCAGTATGTTTACTGGGTTAATTTAGCAGTAATCTGTAATGATTTGGTACCGCGAACGATAAGGTGAATGCTAATGCTAGTTTGCTAACTAGCTAATTTGCAGTTGTCATTTCTGGTAAGTGCACAACAGCCGTCCTGTCGAAGGTCACGCACTACGCCAATAAGTACATAGTGCACATAGTATACTACATGGAAGTGTACTAATGGAAGTATGTGATTTGAGACACAGCACATCGGTCACATTAGTACTGAACCCACGTGGAGCAGTGGGTCTGCCCTCTCTCTTGTTACCTGCTGCAACCCTCCCATCATCCAGAGCAGGTACTTTGCCTTTTGCTGCCATTTTTACTTCCATAAATATTCCGTATCATAGCAACCAGATGCAAGCAAAGCGTCTCAGCTGTAAAAAAAACACGCTTGATTGACCTTCCATGTTTTGTACTTAAAAATGAGCAAGTATTCGTTCTAAAACTGTGTCATCTTTATCATTTTAAAAGCAGCAACAGCAACTAATAGCCTTCGCTTTATTTACAATGCACTAAAAAAGGGGATAAATTAAGCAATTTGCAAAAACAAAAAATTATGGTAATACTGCATTATCATGCTGTTGACCCACCCTTAATCACCGTAGGCTCCATCACCACAACAGCCCTAACTCCAATGTTTCAAATGTTAAAAGTAAATAAATAAAAAGTATGTATACTTTATGCATACCTCATATTTGATACTTTACAAATCAAAAAAGGGTGTTTAATCTTGGAAGTTCAGACAACACAAGAGTTATGTTGCTTTGAATGACTTGTATTTATGCTGATTTATTAGTCAAAGGACTTTATGATGGACAACACATAAAACTGGCAGGAAACAACCTCAGATATCACCCCGGTGAATGCAAGACTTTCTCAAACTGCACAGTCAACAAGAAGTCATGCAGGATTTTATGATCTTGATTAATATGAAGACGTTGTTGTGTCTCTTTTGAGTAGATCTAACGTTTGATTTCATGTCTCCATGTCTAATAATGTGGGACAATAGAGGGCAGTCTAAACAGAGTCACAAGCATCTGTGTGTGTAGATGCAACACTGTGGTTATGTGTGTGTTTCCACGGTCACTTAATGTAATAGCCCATTCTGTCTGACCCCACCCAGACATGTGACTCTTGCAACCATTTGCACATGACAAATGAGTGCTAATCAAATCCATTCACCCTGACACACATGCATGGAGGCACCCCACTCTCAATCTAAAACACACACACTCACGCACGCACGCACACACACACACACACACACAGAGGCTGTGATCATGCATGTTGTCATTTCATGTCTCTGAGGAACACCAAACCTCTTTATGCTTCATTCTGGACCTGAGCTGCTCCACATTAACCCTTGACTCGTTGCTGTGCACGGCCATGTGCTCACTAATTCAGATACATTTGGAAGTGCATCTTTTTCTGTGTTTGGAGCTTCTGTCAACAACAAATGACCCTGCTCATCCAGGAACTAAACCACAGAGGTAAAAGCTCTGTTAGCAAAATCGTGTTTGTGTTTGCACCACATCTGAGGATCTGCAAAGATTATGGAAATTAGACCGATCGAAAAGCAACAGCTCTGTTTAAGAACACAGAATGGTTCCTATGTATCTTCTTCGTAATTTACTGTTGTGATACTATGAGTCTAACTGACGCTGGACACTGGTTGTGAACAGAACTGGAAATGGAAAATACCAGAAAGGATCTGGTGCAGAGTGGCTGAGTGTTTCAGGATCTTTTCTCCTCGAGGCTGTAACAGAAATTAAACACTTAGCAGATAAAGTTACTTTTCATTTCAGCCGATCTTTCTAGCTTTTATTACATCTACTTCCTACACTTTATTTTGTCAATAGAAGAAGCAGGTGCTGCCCAAGTGCTGAGTGCACTGTGTTCTGGTGGTTGCCGCCTGACTTTGGCCAATCAAACAGCGGGCATTGTGGAAGCAAAGAGAAGACGAGATGGAGGAGTTGGTAATGTTGGGGCCTGAATACCCAGAGTTGACACAATGCCAGCACCTTACAGAAACACCAAGAACAAAAACATGGCCTTGGAAAACACTTCCACCAAACTACAGATGACTGCTAAACTGTCCAAATATGTATCCTTGGTAACTGCTGTGATTTCTGTTGTCATGCTACAGCATGCAGCTACAAACTAGCTTGATTCTGCCAGTGTTCACTGAAGCACATGCCTGTCATTACAGCTGTTGACCAAAGTGGCAGCTGCTGCTTTTAAAAACACTTAATGGGGGAATGCTCCTGCAGGTAGGTGGTTGTCAGGGTGGTTACTGCACAGCTGTGTGAAAGCAGCTTAAATTTGGAACCTGGGTCCTCAATTCAAGATGCAAGTCAAGATTATGTCCTACAAAGATCCTGCAGATAAACTCCTGCAATGAAAAGGAGGTACAAGCCAACAAAGTTTAGCTCTGCAAAAACTACAGGAGTTATAAAAGATGTCCGTCTGTTTCTTGTGGAAGCATGTGTGTCAGAAGAGCCACCATGGGGAAAATAACAAAGACAACATTGCACTGATGAGGTTCCTTTTCTGATTTAAATGTTGTCTGTTAGTAAATAATGTTTGTGAGCTTTAGACAGCAGGATTCTGTCTTCATCCTGCATGCTGGATGGAGACAAAATCTGTGGATGAAGCTTCCTGTGGATAAAATAGGGGTAAAGTTCTTGAGCCCTAAAAAACATTTTCTTTGGAACATGATTGAAGAATGGCAGCAATGCATGGGAGAAGGTATTATGCCCGATGAGGTTCAGATTAAAGGACTATGGAAAGGCCAGGGGAGGACAGTTGTCTCCCTGGAGTCCATTACTTCCTGGTTATGGACACCTCAAAACGGACTGTCCCACTTATACTATGGTCACATGCCAAACAAAAAAAACATTGAGACCATTTATATATTCACGCTTTTTGCAATCAAAATCCAAAGGTTTTTTTTGACGAGCCATAACTTGGTTTCCCTGGTAACACCTGGGGGGTTTGACTAATACCTGGAAACACCGTCCACTACTCCAGTAAATAAAACGAACCCCGGAAACGACCAAGCAATGGGAGAAATTCCTGGTGCGCTCAGCTTATAGAAACCTTTGGCTCAGCTATGTGCCAGAAAGCTTATGTTATGAGCTTGCAAGATTCAAAATTAATGACACCGCATGCAGTTGACCAATGGCAACGTATTCGACGGTACGTTAAACAGTTGCTACGCAAATCAATATCACAATTTTCGCGAACAAATGATAGTGATACGACGTGGGTGTGGCAATAATTTAGAACCATGATCAAAGCTTCACTGGAGCTGCTTTGTTAGTGTCCATTATTGGACATGAATGGACACCCTGCAGCCAATCAGGATCAAATATCAACGTAGACCACGGTATAAAGTGCTGTAAATATTCTGTGAAAGTGCCGATGTGATTGGAGCCATGTTTGACCTGTAACAGCGTTCATAAAATGGCTGCATCAGGTTGGATATGCCCTCTGACCCCTATCGTTAAACTCCTGCACACACACACACACACACACACACACACATACGCACACACATACACCCACACACCCGCTGAGGCAGACACCACGCCCGTCTGGGGTGAGTGAAGCTCCTTCCATGTCACTGTCCATTATTAATGAGACAAGATGTATCCTGGGACTCCCCTGGGACGATGAGCTCAATAATGAGGTCACCACTCTGTGTGTGGACATACAGTGAGGCCTCTGCATGAAGTGCTCACAACCCCCCTGACGTCCTGCAGCTGCACCGCCTACTCATACATTTATAAACAGGCCGCGCCTCCGTCGGACACAGTGCACCTTTCACTGGAAAGCAAAGACAAAGACGCAGCTCTCAGATCTGTGGTGACAGAAGCAGAAAGACTCTGTCTTACCAACCTGATTCATTCACTGATCCTCACCTGTAGTTTCCAATTCTAAAGAATCCGAGAGCAACTGTTTGTTTTTTTTATAAAAGACAAACTCTGAAAACCCAAGAGAAAGAGAAAAAGAGAAAGAGAAAAACAAACTCACAGAAACACAGAGCACCTGATGGCCGTGTGTTTGTGTTCACCTGATGAATCAAAGTCCAACATTTATTCTACGTTTAGCTGCAGTTTGGTCGCCACTCTTGAGCGGGTTGATTTGATTTCTATGTGTGTCACGTGAGCAGTACGTAGCCAAACCAACTATGTGATCAAATGTTAACATCTGAAATACTGCTCGGTTAGCAGATGTGAATGAAAACAGCAGCATTTAAAAAAGTAAACACTATGACGTCATTTGTTTTGGCTTTTGACTTTTACTGCAAGCTCCTCCATCTGGGATGGATTAAACACTGATGACACAAACAGTCATTTAGAGTATTCTGGGATGTGATGTCAGCATTGCGTATAACAGTTTATAATATCGTGGCAGAATAAGAGCATTAGATTAACAGGGCAGCAACATCTTGCAGGAGTATCAGAGGAGCTCACAGTCTAGGCATTGTTACAGAATCTCATTACAAGGCTTTGGTAATATCTATACATTCCTGATATTTCACTGAGGTACACTGTATATGATGGTATTTGTGTGCAGTACTACCTAACACCTAACACCGCAAGTCCCCCGACCGCTGACTTTGCTATGTTCTGCAAGCTGTCTTACCCAACATCTGCAAAATGTCAAGATTAACATCCACACAACATGAGATTTTAACCTTGTCACACATCATTACAGCAAAACTTTAACGTCTGTCCAATAAAAGAATCAAATGACTTCCTGATGTCATATTGATTTGCGGTGCCTGCTGAACTAAGAATAGCTTAATTGCCTTCTTAACTCATCTTAAAATACACTTCATTCAGACTCAACAGAAACAACACCAAAAGTATCTCAGGCCCTGATCAGGCAATCACCCCATCACACCCTTACACTAACCTTCCAGAGTAATCAATCTTTTTTGTTTCTTTGTTTGTTAGTTTCTTGGGCACAGGGAAACAGAGATCTCTATGGGTACATGAGACTCTAAAAAAGAGGTTGGATCACAGGGAGTACCACCAGTTTCTCCTCCATTGTTTACCAACTGTAAACTTGTTGTCGTGACCACCACAGAAGGCCCGCCTCTCAAACCATCCAATTGAATCCGCTTATACGTCTGGAACCTCCCGTCTACAACAGGCTTGAGACGAGCCCTCGTTGAGGACTTGGCTCCGATTCTGGAGTTACTCTCTTATCCTGAAGCCTCCTTAAGGAATCTGATCCGTTTGATTCGGCGGTGGGAACCTCTTGTGACCGCATGCCTTTGCTGATGTCAACCCCAGCAGGATTCGAACCCTTGACCTTCCGCATGGAAGACGAGTGCTCTAACCAAATTGGAAAATGGGAAAAAGATGATGAAAAAAAGGTGATGTGTTGCATTTTTCTGCTCTGAGTTGAAGTTTTTTTCAACTTGAGTTCAGAGCCCTCCAGCAAAACACGCCAGGCACCTTGAACACAGAAATGCCAGGCACACGGCAACACAAAACACGCAAGCAAAGAGCTTCATTTTCATTAAAAACAATTCCAAAATTGCACCTGGAGCTGCTTAACCCTTGTGCTCTCTTAAGGGAGAAATTTTTAAAGACTGCTTAAGACCATAAATGATCCCAGGCGACATTTGTCACTTCATAAAAAATGTTTGAAAAGTTTCTGAAGTTTTTTTTTTTTTTCATTCTTTTAATGAACTTCTTTTTAATTAATTTGAATCATTATTTCATTAAATATTAACCCTTTACATGCCAGTTTGGATCAAATACCACTAATTTGCATTTGTTAAAAAACATATGTAACAAAATATTTATAACATAATAACAGGTAATGAGATTATTCTACTGTTAATATCTCAGTCTGACAAGGGTCAATCACACCCCACAACACTGATTTTGGTGATTGATTTTTTTTCATGTTATATCAGATTTTGCTACAAAAATTCCAAATTTCCTCCTAAGGACCAAAAATGAATGCCCCCCCTCCCCCCGGTAAAATTATGAATTTTTGAAAAATTGCTCCAGGGTTTATTTAATTCATTTTTTAAATTAAATTGTTTTTAATGAATCTAAATCATTATTTAATTAAATATTAACCCTTTACATGCCAGTTTGGATCAAATACCACTAATTTGCATTTGTTAAAAAACACATATAATAAAACATTTATAAGATAATAACTGGTAATGAGATTATTCTACTATTCATATCTCAGTCTGACAAGAGTCAATCACACCCCACAACATTGATTTTGGTGCATATTTTTTTTAGGTGGAATGTCAGATTTTGCTACAAAAATCCCTAATTTCCTCCTAAGGACCAAAAATGAATGCCCCCCTCCCCCCGGTAAAATTATGAATTTTTAAAAAATTCCTCCAGTTTTTTTTTTAATTCATTTTTTAAATTAAATTGTTTTTAATGAATTTGAATCATTATTTAATTACATTTGAACCCTTTACATGCCAGTTTGGAACATATACTACTAATTTGCATTTGTTAAAAAACACATATAATGAAATATTTATAACATCATAACATGTAATGAGATTATTATACTATTATTATCTCAGTCTGACAAGGGTCAATCACACCCACAACATTGATTTTGGTGAATTTTTTATTTTTGGGTGGAATGTCAGATTTTGCTAAAAAAATCCCTAATTTCCTCTTAAAACCAAAAATGCTTTGGCCCCTCCCCCTGGTAAAAGCATGAACTTTTGATTAATTCCTTCAGGTTTTTTTTAATTCATTTTTTAAATTAAATTGTTTTTAATGAATTTGAAACATTATTTAATTAAATATTAGCCCTTTACATGCCAGTTTGTATCAAATACCACTAATTTGCATTTGTAAAAAACAACAACAACACACATCTAAGAAAACATTTATAACATAATAACTGGTAATGAGATTATTCTACTATTATTATCTCAGTCTGACAAGGGTCAATCACACCCACAACATTGATTTTGGTGCAATATTATTTTTGAGTGCAAGGTCAGATTTTAATACAAAAATCCCTAATTTCATCAAGGGACCACATATACCATGTCCCACTATTTATAAAAGGTCCACCAGGCGGCAATATCGCAATGCTGTTGTGCATATTCTGTAACCAGAAGTGGAATCACTGGGTTTGTCTAGAAACTCGTGTTGCTGCATTGTAAAAATAACATTTAACACTGAATTTGGGTGGGGTGGGGCATTAACCCCCTCCATGTATATGGTGACTGACCTGCTGTGCGCACTGCATTTTTCTGCAACATCCAATCATTGCCCCCTCCTCCAGGCGTGACGTAACGTTACTCCGTGTGTGATTCTTGCTCAGAAATTTGCCTGACATTGTGATTCCTCAACTGATTCTTACTGTGTGCACAGCTCACAATGCGTTAATCACTTTCCTCGGGACGCTGTGCAAGGAAGCAGAGAAGCCTTCCAGAGGAGCCTTCCTCTGTCACCATTGTGCGTTCCTCCTCCGTCACTGCAGTGCTCCAGGCTGCTGGGAAACACGGGAGCTTCAGGCCCATTTATGCTCACCGTTAAATACCGATCCGGGTACGGACGGGGAAATCTGTCCGTGCTCCGCGTTCATTCAGTATTTATTTATGCACGTTTCCATACGGGCCAAATGGTGCAGTAACACCGGCGACCGTGGGGGCAGTGTTGCTGTCACTACGTGATACTTGCGCTAGCGACACACGAAGAAGAAATAGCAAACCAAGCTGCTAAGCTGGTTAGCTGAAAAGGCAGATGCAACAGCTGGCGATCCAACCAAGGATCGCGAAATTATAACTGATTTGCCTGCATGATTGCGCGCAAAAGTCACACATAAACATTTCTGGAGCTGGGTACATTTCACCTGCATACTGATCTAAGCGCCGTGATTTAGATGTTTACACCTTGCCATTCGCTCTGCCAAAATTCGTAGGGAACATGAGTTCATGTTGACATCTGAATTGACGAGGGGGCTGAATCCCTCAGTTTGCTGAGATAGCCTAACATTACATGAATAGGAGGGCCCGTCTTGTGACTCTTACGCGTGCATGTACGTGCACGCACGCTCGTGCACGTGGGGGCGCGCACATATGTGCACATGCATGTGCATGTACACATGCACATGCATGTGCACATATGTGCACGTACACATGCACATATGTGCACAAGTAGCAGTTAAAACACGGTCATGTAAATCACAAGCTCTCCGTTTTCCTGGCTTGTGCATAAACGTGGGTGCGCATGCGCTATCGTCCACGCGGGGGCGCCAGAGTATAAGGATATGCTGAAAGGGTTCCCACTTAGTCGATATGTGGAACAGAATTGAGAATCACTTTCATTAAACCTTGTTTCAAGAGAGAGAAAAAAAAATGTGTTTTCAAAGTAAGTCGATGCAGACCAAAAAGGCTTGAGAGGGAAAAACCGCGTTTTTGTTTTAATCACAGTGTAGATAGGTAGTGTAATTACAATTCGTTAGAAATTGAAATTTCAAGATAAAATACCCATCTTGACCCAATATGAAGGCTGGATAATGATCACAGCCAAAATGAATGCAAAACAAAAAATTAAAAACAGCCAAAAGTGATCCAGGAGGGCACAAGGGTTAAAGGCTTTCTGTATGATCGGGGCCTTAGTTAGTCTTCTTAGTCATTTAAGTAGTCCAACAGTCACCAGCTCCTTGTTTGGTCAAAATAACCCCTTAATTCACCAAGTTAGATGTAAACACATGCAGGTTTTCCCACAGTCTCTGCCATTGCTGGCCAGCTGTTAACAGTCGCCACATTTCTCAGCTTAGCCGCCTGTTCCCAGCACAGCCTGCCCTCTGGTGGCACATGGTGTGCACTACATACAATACTTCCTCAATACAGCATCTCCGTATGAGTTTTACAGAAAGAGGAGCATCTGTAATTTTGAATTTCTGAAAATAACACTGGATCTTTAAATACTGTGGCATGCTGTGATACTATGAAACCGTCCATCATCCACCTGCTGGCCTCACTTCACCAATGAGGGGATTCTGACTCTGTCTGCTATCTCGATCATGTAATGATGACGCTTCACGTTAATGGAGTCAAATGAATGTCTTTCTCTGACACCACCTCATTAAATATTGTTACACATTTCCAAATACGTCAGACATGCGTCACCGGTTGTTTATACGGTGAGAACTTTGCAATGGTATCTTTTATGATTCATCGAGACTCCCAATTGTGACTGTGAGCCTTCGGTTTCACTGTGCGTACATCCCACGCTAAAGTGGGCACTGGAATAAAATCGATGAATCCATTATAAAAACAATGTTGCTTTTTTCTGTACAATTCTTATGCAGCCTCCTCGAAAACTATTTCCATCCAGTCAATTTTAGTACTGTCTTCTTTTTTTTTTAAATATGTAATCAGTCATTGAATTTGTTGTTTTATCAAACACTCTTTATTTACAGTTTCACAGTCGGCTCCAGCAAAATACCTGCTACTACTTTAGTTCACTGCATAGCTGTGTGCCTTCAGGCAGTGAGTGCACAACACTGAGATACTGTCTGTGCGTGACAAGCAACAAAACTAACACAGGGAGACACACCACAGTCAACAAACAGGCAAAATGACATGAGACTGAGAGATGGAGGGGAAACATTATTGAGACCAACCAGCAGAGCCTGCTCTTTCCTTACAAAGCCATGTGACAAACCCCTCAGCTGAAACATCCCCTACACTCTCAACACACACACAAGCAGAGCAGTGTGTTTCATGTCCTGAGAGTGACAGCACTCAATGACACGTGTGGTTTGTCGCTGATGTCGCCGTCAGAAAAGTCTCATGTTTGCCTGTCAAGGAGCCATTTTGGATTCTGATCTCTGTGAGTCCCCTGCAAGGGATGAGTCATCAATGTCCACACACACAAACACACACACACCTCCAGCAGAAAGCGCTCACATTCAATAATCTGGGCTATAATTAGCCCCCTGGATAGGAAGACAAGAAGAAGCACAGAGAGAGAGAAATGGCTTTTGAGCCTAAAAATATTCCCACTACTCTGAAATATCGGAGCGATTTTCTCATGTCAGGTCACAGCCTCACTAAAACAATCAAACAGGAGACACAGAAGAAATATTCTCTTATCTGCTCGGATAAATGGCACTAAAAAAAGGCCCCTCGACCCTCCTGTTGCCTTGGTTACGGTAGCAGAGCTGAATGGAAGAGGAGGAGGTGATGAGTGTTTCACTGGGAACAGAGCCGGAGAGATCTGACAGAATAATAAATCTACCTCTGCTTATTTTCTCCCTCTGTACCACTCCACATCTCTCTCTCTCTCATAGTAGCACTTCACACTTGCTCTAGTTTTCATTAATGACCCGCTCATATCCGTGCCAGTAAAAACCAGGGTGCCAGTGGGCCCGTGGCGCCGAAAACTTTCCTCAGAAAAAAAAAATTCGCTTCAGCAAAGTTTCATTCGACTTGAACAAACAGTAAACAGCTCAGAGTGAATTATTCAGAAAAGCAGGATGCAGCGGGGCGATCACGTGTGATCAGACTCAAGGTTTCTGCCTCTGACCTCTTTCCTCTGCTGGCAGGAAGCTGAATGTTGCAGCTGGTTGGGACAAAATGCCACAAAAAATTCATGACATGAGCACAAGCGTTACAAAAATGGAGATCTTAAAATAATCTGGGAAATTACTGTTGTACATTTTAACCCTGGAACTCCATAGAAACGATCCGCCAGTGCCCACATTGGTGTTTTTGCTGATTGTGATGTCATTTTTTTGGAGCATCTTTAAATGCTTCATATCCCTAACATCTGTACAGCTAAAGCTGAAAGGCTATTTAAGTCAATAAACCATGACAGTTGATAAAAGTATTGAAATTGTGTAATAAAAAACATACAAAAACATGTTTTAGTCATGTTTTAACAAAATAAAGACACAAAATTAATCCAAAAGATTTATTTTCCACTGTTAAAGGGTTTTTTGGGGGAGTTTTTCCTTATCCGCTGCGAGGGTCCAAAGGACAGAGGGATGTCACATGCTGTAAAGCCCTGTGAGGCAAATAGTGATTTGTGATATTGGACTTTATAAATAAAATTGATTGAATTGATTGATAATGAAGAGGCATGATTAAAATATTTCTCTATAAGTTGTTTGAATTATGTACATTATATAATTTTTGAGATATACTCATGTTTATGTTCAGATTACAAAGGTGTTGTGAGAGACTCATCATTCATTCACTCATCACAGGGGATACGACCCCTCATTATTTCGCACATGGACATTTGTCTAATCAATAAAAATACTGAAGTAGCAGAGGACTTTTATTTGGACAAACCTAAGGACATTTCCACCATATATTGCTGCATAAAAAGTCACCAGAATGCAGGAAATTCAGTGTTTGAAGCTTTAAAAAAGGACATAAAAGAACCCCACACCCCCCCATGTCAATACAATAATAAATGAACTCTCCTCTGGTCTGTCTCCCAATCAGAGCAGCGGGTCATTTTGAGAAGCTGCTGATTTAACACAAATGTCTTTCACTTATAGCCGTGGGAAGTCTACTGTGGACTGAAAGGGAGAGTGGGAGACTTTCCTGTGAGATTATACAGCTCATTTAATGAGATCTGGTGAGAACCACCTCTTTGAGGAGGCCAAGTCGTACCTTTATATCCGGGCCATTGCAGTTGAGGCTCATCCCGCATTCGTCTGTGATCTCTGTAATCTCCGACAGGTCGTCATCCTCAAACTCATCCAGGCTGATGTCATGGGTCAACCTGGTCGAAGGAGAGGATTAAAGGGGAGAAGGGGGAGAGATGAGGAAGGGAAAAAAATCAATGTTAATCCTTCAGCACTCATCCGAAGCCTCAGCACATCTCAAAATCTCTTCATGACCGAATTATCTGTCTGACAGGGTGGTACCTCCAGGCCAAAATATCATCTCGATGACACATCAAGAACACGGACACGGCTCACAAGCACTGGTCATCATCGCACCATAAACAAACAAACAAACTCAATAACATCAACAAAATGCTGTTGAGTTACATTTTCAGGGATACAGAGTTTAAAATTAGAGTTCAATGTGCACATGTATGTTGTTATGAATAAGAACAGGTAACAAAAAAGATCAAAATATGTAGCAAGCAGCGTAAATAGCCTGCAGAGGCCACAGTGTTCATTCAGAATTCAACAAATGGAATAAATCAATAAACGTACTGTTGATTTTGCTGCATTACCAAAAACATCATCACAGTCATGTTGTCACGATACCGCAATTTCTAACTTAAATGCAATAACTTGAAAATATAATATTCAATATCATTTCGGAAACCATGGGGAAAAGATAATTTAGCAATTTATATTAAAACCTAAATATAACATGGCTGTAACATGACAACGACAACATTTCCTTTCTTAGTAGCAGAGAACAGTGGGATGACTGTGATTAAATATCAAAAATAAAAAGAGAGAGAAAGTGCAGCTGGTACCGATGTATCAATACAAGAGTCTTGACACCGTTTCAAATATTGAAAATTGATGGGGATCAATAAATTGATATTTCTGACAACACTAATCAAAAGCATGACTGTGTTCAGCAGATACTGTAACGCAGTGTCTTGAGGGAGGAATTTCATCTACAGCAGTGGTTCTCAAATGATTTTCAATAATGTACCCTCTTTGAAATATTTCCCAGCCAAGTATCCTGTAACCAGCGCAAAATTCTATTGTAAGTGGCTTCTCAGTCACACTGAACAAACGTGAATGTGATTGCATTTGTTGCAGCAGTTGATTGGCAGCTGACCATTGCATTGAAAATGGAAATATTGAATATTAAATGTGATCAATCAAACTTAAAATAACATTTTTCATATCTTGTGCAATACTTCACAACATCACGTGCACTATTACCTTTCAATGTCATGATCACTGGTCAGTGTAGTGCAATACCATTTTGTCAATCATGTGCAAAACTACTTTTCACTATCATATTCAATATAACGTTGAATATCAGGCGCAGTCTGTTTATTAAACTATTTTAGTTCATTTTTAGTAACTCTTGTACTTATCGTACTCCTAGTGTTGATCTATTAGGCACTTGTTTTTGCTTTTGCTCCTTGAAAACATTTCTACCTTCTGTATTTGTATATTTTGCCAGATATTTAACACTCTATTGTTTCTAAAGCTGGGCCCAGTGATTGATCCTGACCCGGGGAACCCACTAGTTCTGGCTGTTACTGGTCGTGAACATTAAAATGTGTGTTACTGTACCAGTGTTACTGTAATCTGAAGCATTCTCTGGCACAAGAATTTCCTTTGGGATAAATAAAGTTCTACTGAATTGAATGAATCATTTTAGGAACTGATATTGTTTTAATTACCATTTTAAAAACTGTCATGTACCCCTGCGGTGCTGCACAGGGCTACCCGTACCCTCATTTGCAAAACACTGCTCTTGTAGAAAGTTCATAGCGTCCAAAATCACAAAGGTTCGTCCTCTGGGGAATATAAATGTGCTCAGTAAACTTCAGGGCATGATGTGGCCCAGGGGAACATCAGGATTCATCATCTGGGGAGCAGGAATATCCACTGTTAATGTAACGCTGATCAGACCTGTTGCTGATGTATCTGACCAACTGACCGATCCTACTGGAACAACTTTTAAGTCAACAAAAAATCATATAACTACAAGGTACTCAGCAGTGAGCAAACATCTGTCAAAGCTCAATTACTATCTCATTACAAAGTGTGAGCCTCTGATTTCTGCCGCCACATCAACACACTGTGGCAGCTGTGGCTGTCGAGCTCAAGGAGGCAAACAGCTTCTTTATTTACCGGACTTGTATCCAAATGTCTGTGAACATTTCAAACTACAGGATCGGGAAGAAAACACTTAAATTTTGCAGGGAAGGACATGATTGATTACTCTAGCAGCAGCCCTGGACAACACTCCAGTGTGAGGCAGGGAAATGTACCGTCCTGCTGTCTGTGGCAGGATTCAATTAGCTTCCAGTAAACAATGCTTCAGTTTTCCCCATCTGTAATTATGTCCGCCTGTTATCTCTTTACCCTGCAGCCTCCTGGGCGTAACAGACGCAGTCAGAGAGCAGGGAAATGTTATTAGAGGGAGGAAAGAGAAGATGACAGTGATCACAAGGAGCATGGAAGCAAGCTGTCAGAGGAACCTGGTGAACTTGGAGAGCTATGATCCCTCTGGTGCTGCATGATGCTAATGTCATTTCTGGCCACACTGACACTGCAGCTGTCTCCTCTTGCAAAATTACGCACAGCTGCGGCCGTCCATAGCCATCACGTGTTGGAATATGGGTATGGGAGTTAAATAGCCTGGGTATAGGAGCATCTGTTTACCTCCATAATGAGGCCCTGAAGGAGGAAGGAGAGAAGACCTGAAGGATGGAAAGGGAGTGAGAGAAAGAAAGAGGAGCACTCCACTGGTAGGGAGTAAGGGATCTCAGAGGGGAATACATGTACGCCTGATAGAGAGAAATCAAGAGAGGAAGAAGCTGACATTAGGAAATCACCAGTGGAATCACCTTCACTGAAAAACCCTCCGACTTGCAAAGCTGCAGCATCAGTCACTTTTTAGGTTTGTTTTTCATTTATCATCCGAGGCTGATTTTCCATGATGGCACCCACAGTGAAATGCAACGTTGTGTAGCGACTGACTTGCAAATCAGATTTTTGTTTTGCTTCTGCTCGAAACAAATGACTTTGTAGAGTTTAAAGAAAGGATAAGGCCACCAAAGTTTTGTACCTTTCTTACAGTCCACAGATAGCATAAAAAAAGATCAAACACCAACAATGAATTCATCCTACTCACAGGTATTATCTGTGTTACAGCCTACTGATAATTCTCTTTGCCACAGAGCTCTAGTGACCAAAAACCTTTTAAAGGAATAGGCATGCCCTGATTTTGCCAAGTGGCAAGCGAGCATCGATACCGACTTACTGACAATGTTGTGCAATGCCGTGTTGTGTTCGTCATGAAAGACGCTCCATACAAATAAAATTCCGCAAGACCACCCTTACAAATATAAACTGCTCACACTAAGGTGGACATTTACAGGCTTATTGTAGGGATGTTCCTGGCAACTAATTTCCCTGTCGACTAAATGCAAATTTTAATTAAGGCTAGATGACTAATCTAAAAAAGGGAAAACACTCAGAAAACAATACTGTGTGCATTAAGAGCCCTGTGAAGCCTTCAACAATCTTCAACAACCATGTTAAATGCTGCTTAAGTACAAGACACTTTGCCCTGTGCGCTATGAATGTGAACATGACGGCAGCTCAGTCAAAAGTTAACCACTAAAATAGCATCTAAAATAAATAAATACTGAGGCACATTGAACGTTGCAGATTATCCGACAGAAATTAATTTACTTCAAAGTTAATAAAACACCTAATGACACACCGCTGAAATGAGGCATGTTGTTTCGTGCAGTATGAATGTAAACCTGCACATTATCTGACAACAACTCTTAAAGTTAACAAATAATATAACATCTCAAAAAAAGATTAACTGCAGCTGAATTCATTTTCTAGACTTCCATCTATTAACCGCGTTGGTTTTGCGAGAGGACATCTCTCCAATTTCCCACCGTGCTGCTTTAAAACTCCAGTCTACTGGAGCATTACCGCGTGGCGGGGGACTGCTGTCTGACGGCTCTGTAGCACCCACTAGTGGCAGTAACCGACTAAAATTTCTGGTGCCAACTAGAGAGGGAGCGGACATTTAATCTTTTAAACGTTTAGCTGCACGCATCCCTAGCCTATTGTCATACAGATGTTAACATCGTCAAGGTTACCTTGTATAAAGAATGTATCTCTAGAAAACAGTCGGGTTCATTTGATTGTAGTGCCGTAACTAAAAAAGAAAAGAAATGCTACCAATGAAGATTAGAAGTGAGAATCTTGATTCATATTTGATCAACGCTGCTTATTTTAACAGTCTGACCACAGATTTTCGGCAGTGACTGACGGCTGCGTTAGAGACTCCTCGGCCTTAATTGGTTGTTTTTGTTCACATGAGGTGAAGTCTTGCAAATATCATCAGAAGTACTACGAAGACAGTTTCCTATAATACTCAATGAGATGCACACAAATGCCTCCCACTGAATGACAGCACAGTTAGCGTTCACGTATATCAGTTCTGCCAATATGTGTCCAGCCGTCCTGTCCTTACCACCCAGACATGATGAGCGCTCAGGAACAACATTTAGCTTATGGCGCCATCTCAGCTGTTTTTTGTCCCAGCTGAATTGCATTGACAGGCTTTAGTCTGGGGACACTGCTCTGCCTTAGAACAACAAAACTGTAAGCTTATCAGTTCACTACAAATGTGATTTATTACAACACAGACTGATGCTTGGGAGAGGAACAAAATCAATATGCTCCTGAGCGTCCCGCTGTTATCTGCATCACTTACAGGAAGGAGGAGAAAGGTGGATGAGGAGAGAAAGGAGAGTAAAGGAGCAAAGACTTCATGCCAATCAGAGCCAATCAGACACAAGTATGTTGTTTATTTTGACCCTGACCTGTAGGTTCTGACCTATAATTTGGACAAGGACAAAAGGGGGAGGAGTCTAAAGAGTGGCGAACAAGAGGTGAGAGGATGAAGTCGTGACTGTAGATCAAACCCAGAGGAAAGTGCAAATAGACGCAGCGGACAGTGAGAGGATGGAAGGAGTCATGGGGACAAAAATAAATGGAGGGAGGGAGGGCGGAGAAAATTAAGCGCCGGGAGATAAACCACCTGGACGGCACAGGGTGACCCCTTTGCTGCAGTGAATTGTGGGTAAGAAGGGCTGCAGACACCAGAGAGAACCAATGGAGTGTATAATACAGAGCAAATGACGTTGTCACACATCAAGGCTCAGACATCACAGGATACAATGTCGAGCACGCTCACATCAAACAGGCGACGCAGTCACGTCACAGTCACAAATTTTGGTGATTATTTTTATACTGATTTTTTTTTTTCATTCACACAATGGAAGACAAATTTCAATCCTAACATTCAGTGATAACATACACAAGCAATACACCTGTATGTGATTCATCCAGGGACTTTGTTAACACACACTTGTTTAGCAAAATCTGGCATTTAAAATACTAATATTAAATTTCCCAGATTTTTAATTGTAAAGAAATGAAAGAAAAGAACATTTAAAAAGGACTGTATTTTTTCCTCTTGGGCCTCCCTCTGGGGATTTGTGTCTTCCTGCATCACACTACAAACTCCTTGCGAAGCTCCTTTTAATGCCTCCTTTTAAAAATGCATCCTGCACAATTAGATCAAAGACCTCCTTCCAAGTGTTACGCTCTGCTACAGAGAGACTTTTAACATCCACGCTCATGAAAGATTACAGGCAGTTTTAAAAGGAAAAGATGAGCTGATTTTGAAGGTTCGATCACTTTTTTTTTCCAGGCATGAAGAAGGTACTTCTAAGGGGTTAGCCCTTTTCTGAGTGGAAGACCTCTCTCATAACCCCAAAGGAGGGCTGCCCCCAAATAGTCCACCAAACGTTAGTCGACCAGAAAGGTCATTAAGCGGCGAATTTCATTGGTCCCTTAGTCGCAGAAAAAACAAACAAATGTCAAACTCTTTTGGGAGCTGCACCATGTCACAATAAATCCGAACCTATATGACTGGACCATGTGGGAATTTACTTTGAAAGGACAGACACAGGAAGTGTCCACGCTCAGCAGTCAGACAGGAGTCAGGTTCATTTCCAGGGCTGGTACCTGCGGTTATTCCACAGGCTAGTTAATAACATGTCGGGCAGGAAATCCAAAGTGTGGGATCATTTTGAGAAGGTGAAGGACGAACCCAAGGTGATATGTAAACTCATCTTCATTGGTCGACTACAAACATGACGTATCATCTGAAACATGGAAGTAGCTACATGCCCATTAGCCCACAGCGTCATTAACAAGCGGCTCGCTCAGTGTGTGACGTGCACTTGTAGATAAAATATAGGCCTATATTAATGAAGATTATTATTTTTGTTATTATTATGGTCTAATTTTATTAATTAGTTATCTGTGTTTTGTTAGATGTGGTGTATAGCTGTCTGGGGTGGGGGTTATTCTGTACTGTTCTATGTGTTGTGCTTTAATAAAAAGTATTTCAAAAAGAAAAGAAGGACAGAAAGGAGAAGAAAGCCATGATAAATATTTTTCTAAAGCCCACAGTCACAATAGACATACTCATTTGTAAGAATCTCAAACACGTAAACTTAATATTGTAAACAAAAGGGTTTTTTTCATCCTGCAGGTCCCACCCTCCTCTACACGGTCACCTGTTGGCCTGAACAAGGCAGCAACCTCCACAGCTGAAAATAAAGCCCGAATACCTTTACTTCTGGCTCCACAAAACCAAGACGGCAATGGCTTCAGAGCCCACAGTGCAGCTACAAGGACACGATCCCTCACCTGTCTCCCACCCACAACCATGTCAGTAATCTGGAAACACTGCACTGTCGACTAGGGCTGTCAAAATTGCTCAAAAATGACGTTCGAATATTCCTTCTAAAAATAACTCATAGGTTCGAACCATTCAAATATTTTTTTTTCGCATTATGTCCACAAGAGGGCAAACTAATATAAGGAAACATAACTACTTGTATTTTTATTTCAACATAAACATTTACATACCTACACATTAAAACACATAAAACGATTATCTATAACATTACGTTATAAACGACCACGGACCTCTTGCTTGCCCCCCCTCTCTGACCCGTCAGGCCACACCCCCAGCGGAAGTGCTGCGAATAGCCTCGAAGCGCCTCGAAGCGAAAGCCAGTTTCCTTTCGGCGCCCATGTTAACTGATTGTGCCATCCACGCCGGCTGCGCCACGCAGCTCCGTGGCCGGCTCGCGCCCTGCAGCGATCGTTTCGGCGTCTGGTCCATTTTCTGGTCTGTATTTTTTTCTCCACAATCAAATATCAATTTTCACATTCGAAGGTCCATTTTTTTTTCAAATTCGAATTTAAATTCGAATTTAGAATATTCGTTGACAGCCCTACTGTGGACTGAACCCAGGTTTGGAACATTTCTGATTAGTCCCATTCTATGTTGAATTCCTCCAGTATATCCTATATAAATACACTTAATTGCCAGTTTATTAGGTACACCTAGCTGAAACTAATGTGGTCAGATTTAACAGCCCTGCAATAAACCCTATCTATGAAGATAGGGTTTATTGCAGGGCTGTTAAAGGTTATAATGTCCAGTTTTTGTTTTAGAGAGCTGTTGATTAACTTTATGATCACTCTGGAGGAAGTAGTTTGTGGTGCTGTTGAACTGCATTGTGATATACAGAAAGGTGTTTCTGGTATTTATTGACAGGAAATGTGGGAAAGGAAAAAGGGGAATGACATCCAACGCTAGCCAGTGCAGTTACACCTGCCCTCTAGGCCAAAACGACACCCCACATCTCTCACACTTTTGAATATAGTTATGCAAACAATCAGCACACATACATAAGCACAACACTTAATCTTCTTAGAAAAAAATATCTCACATAACTTCCTGAATGAATACTAAACATCCATAACCCAGATCCCTAAACATCCTCGTCAGTTTCCTCTGGGATTGTACTCCTGTCCGACGCACATCGTCATCTCACTCACACACTCGCAGCACCTTCAGTGATCAATGCAGACTGACTCAGCAGACTGGCTGGGGGTGTCCAGGTCAGAGATTCCTGTGACACTTCTACTATGTCATCATCACTGAAAGTGAGACGCAGCAAATCATTTGGACTGTAGTAACAACAGGCTGACACAGATATCATCACTGACAGTGACACTGTTACCTCACAGGGCCCTGAGAGCATCCGGGCACCCGGGGAACTGCTAACTAGTTATAACATCAGCATCCTGATGTTGTTTTGCAGGTTATGGTTTCAAGTGCTAAGGCTTGTTGAAAAGATGGCACGATTAAAAACGCACCAGTCCTGTCCTCAACAGAATACATGTTTTTATTGTTTAATTTCTCCACCACCAAAATTCTGAGAAACTCAGCTGCTGTCCAGATTATGTACGGTCCCAACTTTTGTCTTCCAGTTCAGGAGGTGTGGCACTCGACAAAAGTCATTAAAAGAAAGTTGAAGTGGATGTTTGGGTGCACGAAGCTCAAAACTTTGACACCTGAGGTTTACATCCTACATGTCATAACCCTGATTAAGGTCAAAAACACTCAATCCTTACTTGATCTTATCCAAGGGTCCGTCCCAATACTCACACTTCCCCTCAAAATTGGCCCTAGCCCTTGTTTTTGCACGTTCCCGCGAAGGGCTACGGTTGTCCCAAACTTTAGGGAAGTGCTTTTCAGCCCTTAAAATCCCCACTTAGTTTGAAGGGCCGTGCGATGCACACTTACGAACCCATCTCAACTGAGAGGAAGATTGAATTCCCAGGATGCATTGCGAAACTATCCAGCCAGGCGAGTTTTCCAGGAAGATGGCAGCCTCCATGAGAAAGCCATCGCACAGTTTAAATACTATTCGCAAATAAGCATGCATGTTTCTGCATATTTATTGTTATCTGTAAGCGTTGAGTTAGAATATGAACGCTTGAAAATCGCTAATTCACGATGTAGCTGACGTGAATATCTACAGAGTTCTCCGTGCAGGAAGCGTACGTCGACGATACGCGTGACGTAGGTGAACGCGTCTATTACGCTACTTTGCATGAAGTGGCGTCCCAGTTCGTAGGTAAAATTCCCTACCCCTCAACACTGCCCCTTCGTCGTCTCATATTCTATTTGTACATGTGTAAGAGCGCACACAATAAAAATGATGACATGAACTAGTACCACAGCTTATAGTTGTACCATAGTTTGGCAGAAAAATTACATCCAATGTAACTTATAAAGCAGCAGCATGTGTACAAGGGTCCTGACACACCAAGCTGATGGTTGGGCCATTGCTTAATGTCAAGCTGTCGGTGAGTGTGTCTCTATTTTTTGCAGTCCACACCACTGGCACTTGTCAGCTCTTGTCGGCTTTTTTTCAGCCGATGCAGCGTCGGACCCGGCAGAGCCTGTCGGTGGGTGCAATTACTCTGATTGGCAGTTAGGGTCAGTGCACGAGAAGAGAAAAAGAAGAGGAAAGCGAACAACTAAAGTCAAGATGGCATGAGATCAAAACAAAGTTGTTATATTAGGTAAGATTTTCTTTTAGCCGTTGAGCTCTGTGGTTGTTTGCATTAGGCTACTATTTATGAGAGCATGGTAAATATAATTAGTTCTTTTGACATCTTTTAATGTGCTAACTGGCTAACTAGCGTCTTAAACCCGTCCCGTCAGCCTTCTGGTTTCTTGGAGTACAGACTCCCACCACCTGCTAGTATGGAGAGTAACTTCCTCTCACGCTGGCGCAGAACATATGTGGCTAGTTGGTCACTGGATGCACTTTTTGCAGTGTGTTCAAGTGCAACATCTTGGCCAAGACATAAAGGATGTGAGGCGACACATGCCACTAGTTCTTCGATGTTGGTGTGGTGTGTCTTGGCCTCAAAAGTCCTCATGTCACATGTTAAGATTACAGCTTAATGCTAAAGCCAGTGCAGATGTAGTCCTCCAGTAAACACTCAGCACCAGCTCCAAAAATTCACCAGTCAATCACCATCTCTTAAAATGTTCTTTTCAACAAGATATCAGACATTAGTCATTAGTTACTTTAACTTCTGATGTGTCTTAAGGCAGGAGTTCACCTCTCCTGGGAAGATTTTAATACTTAATGTGCTATTCAATGATTTGGATCCCATTCTCAGCATGTGTGACCTCTCTCTCACTGCAACAGTATCAGTAATAGAAGTAAATATGACTATTAGTGGGCCCTGTGAGTGCAGGTTTGAAAACGTCCCTTCAGAAATGTCACATCACGGACACTTTGTCCACAGTTTATGTTGTTAGAAGACATCAGAGGGCAACTGCACTGCAGGATGGATGTTTCAGTTTGTTTGGCCGAGGATTTGGGATAAACTCCTGCGTTATTCTGACAGTGGGGGGTGACAGGGCAGCCTGCTGGCTTGTGTCTGCCTCCTCAGCCTGCCTCTTCTCTGCTTGTGTTAATGAAGGACAGCATGACCTCTCGCTCGGGCCATGATGGGCCCGGCCAGCTCATTAGTCTTTATCTGAGTCCAGCCATGACCCAACAGCACTGTATTTACCTACTGTTTGCTTGCATGTGTTGACTGCAGTGTTTGTTCACAAGCACGCAAGGTCAAATATAGATAAAGGCCATCGTTTTTTGTTTTAACAGATTGCCACATAAAATTACTGAGATTTTTTTACTTTAAAGACAATCAAGCTAATCCGGATTTCAATCACAGCTGTACGCCGCTATAGACCCACAAGTTTTTACATTTCCTGCTGCAAAAAACAACAACTGTTTTTGCAGTTTGCAGTGGAAAAAGGTCACGCTGTGGTGAAGCCGGATCAGGAAAGGCTTCCAGTATAAGCGAACAGAGAAATGCAAATGAGCTGCTGATTACGGAGCAAAATCCCCCTTCATTTAAAAAAAATACTTTAAAATAAAAACGTGCAAAACTGAATCTGATCTCTGCTCACATATTTGTTTTAGTCACAGCAATATTTGTTTCAGTGGGAGCAGGACAGTCACACAACTACGGATAATTTGCACCTGCACATCTCTTGCCATGTTACAGTCTCACAGGAGTAGCATCTGTGTTGTGCTGTTATGATTCAATCACCTCACACAGCAAACACATTAAGCCCTGCATTTAGTCGTCACAGCAGACGGATGTATACCATCGCCTGTCTTTTTCCCCATCTCTTCCCAATGATGCACACGTTTATGCTCCCACTGAGAGATTACAAGGCTGCACGCAGTCATTCATTCATCAGCTTTGCCCTCCTGCAAGGACAGGAGCGGGACAAGGATCAGGACCTCACCCCCCCACCCCTCCCAACCCTCCATCATCTGCTGTATGAAAACAAACTCTCTGAAAACACAAAATCGTCCCAACAGTGCATCTCCTACATCGACACAGCTGTCACACCATAACATAAAGTGTGATGTGTGTTCTCCTCTGTGGCTTCTCTGGTCCTATTTTTGGTCAAACTAAAGCATCAACCTCTGCTGCACGCTCTCCCTCTCCTCTTAAGACACAAACATACACACCGCCACATGCATCCGCTCTCCTTCAAGGGCATGCCTGTCCTGAGCTTTAAGATGCAAGAGGACGACATATAGCGAGAAAGAGGCATGTTAGCAGCTCCCACACTCACAAGGTCACACACACAGCCATGTTGCTGCATGCCGGTAAAAATAAAACACGCAGGGAAGAAGGAGAGAGAGAGATGCCCTACCATTTCTCCCACTGGTCCTCCATCCAACCCTCTTCTCCTTCCCCTCCCGAGTCCATACTGTAAGTGAGGAGGGCATCCACAGCTGAGAGGAGAGGAGGAGGAGGAGAAAGGAGCAAGGGGGTTAAAGTGAAGAAAGGTGGGAGGGCGGAAGAGAGAGGGAGGAGCGAGTAGGAAGAGAGGGAGGAGGGGTGCAGCTCCTCCGGGTCGATGGGAGAGGCGTCCGACTCAGAGCCCTGCCGCTGCCGCTCAGCCGGAGGAGAGACAGAGATAGAGGGGGGAATTATTTAAAGCTAAGGAGCTGAATCTGCCACAGAGGAGCAGTGTTATATAATCTACTCCTCTCCCTCTCCTCCTCTCTCTGGTGTTTACTCTGTCCTGTGTGCATCAGATTTACTACGCCACTGCAGGAAAGTGCTGGTGTTAGCAGGACATCCAATGCCACGGCGAGCCCAAACAGGAGAAGCACCAGCACGGGAGGACGCTCCTCTCTCTCTCTCTCTCTCTCTCGCTCGCTTGCTCTGCACAACGCTGCCGCGCTCAATTATTCATGAGGCCCCGCTGATCACAAGATTTTCCCTTCTCTCTCTTCCTCTCCATTCATCCTCTTAAAGAAAAATGAATCACAACTTGAGTCCTATTTTTGCAGTTTTGGCCCCATCAGTGAGGAAAGTATTGCACTCTCCCAAAGATCTGGCAACACACTGATAAAGTGATGCCTCACAGGGCAAACAACACCAGCAGTCAGATGACCTGACAGTTAATCCAGGTTATCTAAAGCACTTATTTTGAAGTCAAACTGAAATAAATCCACCCGAAATGTGATAATCCCTCATTATAAAAAGGAAAATTAAAAGCTCACACCTTTGATAATTGCAGTTACAAGTTGAATCAGAAGGCGGGTCTGTAAACAGGACGTTGTGTCTCTTGCCTCGAGCCATTAGGTTGCAATAATGATATTACTGCCAACAGAAATGATGCCAAACGTATAAAAATAAGGCAAAAATTGTAACAAAGTGATGCTATCCTTCAGCTCGTGCTGGTCTGTCTTTGTTTCAGCAGGTGCTTGAGCTTCCTCTAAAAATCAATGTGTCTTTATGGAGATCTACACACAGCTATGCACAGTGAACAGGACAGTCCATTAACCCTTCCAACCCTGCTGACCTTAAAACCTCCAGCTAGCATCTTATAGGCCAAAGCATGCACTGTATGTGGGCAGTAACACTGTAAATACTGTGGGAGCATGGTGCTAATTTTAGCCTCCAAAGGCTTCAATAAATATGTATAGCGAGGAGGTTTACTTCAGTTCGCCTCTGCTGATGCAGCTGAGAGAGAGATTACACTAATAGCATAACAAGGGCTGCCCCCTGAATGTCAGAGTCTAATCATCAGTCGGGGACCCCTTAGCCGACTGAGATGCCTTTCAGTCAAGCAGACGTTTCAGTCCCCAGATTTACTTGCCATTATTTTCTTGCCTGTACTTGTGTATCAGTCTGTGTCCCCTCTCAAAATCTGGAGGTTTCTGGAAGTCCGTGAATGCAGCTCAGGCAGAGCTCCTCATGATTTCATCTCATTTTTGTTCCTCAGCAGCTGTCTGTGCAGTTTTGAGTCACGGGGTGGATAACTCAGTCGATCCAATCAGAGCTGATCAGATCAGATAGATGGATGAGAGGAGCAGCTGCTGCAGAGGCAAAGTTTTCGACTCTGCGTAATGAACACTCAAGTTTCATTTGTCGTTCTGCTGCTCCGTCTGTACCAAGACTATGCTCTGTGCTGCAAATGTGGAGCAATGGATAACCGAGCAGCAGACGTTTTAATCACTGTGGGCTGCCAACGGAGGGTAAGAAATGAGTTTGGCGTGTAAAGATACATTCCTGGCGTGAAGCCACCGCCAGAAAAGAGGAAAAACAAAGATGAACATGTTGGACTTGGACAAGAAGAACAGACGGTTAAACGGAGTACAAATGTCCCACGGCATTTTATTGAAAAATGGAAACTAGACGAGGCTGGCCAGCCGCGGTCATGGCTGACCTACGACCCCCACACCAACATGATGAGCTGTAGCCTTTGCCGCAAGCACGCCAAAGAAACAGAGGACAGGGGTGGATTTTCCTAAAGTTAGATTTTCTTACTTATTACGTAGGGTAATTATTTTTAGTCAAACAGGGCATGATTTTTTTATTTTGCTGGTGAAAAATATGTTTGGACGGTAAATTTTTGGAGGTCACTAGCCAATGGCAGATGAGGTAAAAAGCTAATTTCACGCCCTGCTCGGGAAACTGCACAGAAGGTCCTGCTGAACCCAGTTCAAACCCTCAAACTCTACATGGAAAAAATGGATGAATAGTTCAATATTTGTACTGAACAGCCAAATCTGATTTAACTTATATAATTCTGAGTTGGGCAGAGCCCCAAACATTAACACTGGAATTTAATGAGCATGCACAAATCCAGTGGTCCTGGTCCAGCCACAGGGTCTAGATTTCTTCTTCTTCATTAGTTCAAGGTCCACACAGTTTAAAATATTCTTTGTCATATTTGCATTTGACCATGTCGTTGAGTTGGCTTGCTGTCTCTGTCAAGTATCTGTCCGCTAGTCACTCACTCTACAACAGGACACTTCTAAATGAAAGCTCTGTGCTGGAAACTTACTGTACTTCAAAATAAAGTGTGTTTTTCTACTTGACAACTTTGCGAGTCACCTACAGTCCATTGAGAGTGGACCCGTGACCCAACTCTGCAGTTCAGCCTAATGGAGCATTTGAATGTCTGAGAGGCTTGGAAGCATTACTGAGAGAGTCTGCTGCGCACAGGCCCTGGTGCTCAAAGTGTAAAAGGGGCCCCATGACCCTCACCTAAAAAATGTAACTCAAATTAACATGTACTAACAAGAAGAGACTCAAAATGACCACAAAGAGATGCAAAACACTGACACAAAAAGAGGCTTAACAACTAAAGTGTGTGTCTTGCTCCTGTGTAAGAGAGGAGGGGGGCCATTTTGCATATCTGTGCCCAAGAGCCCATTGTTTGATAATTTGCCCATGCCTGTGGGAAATTGTTTCTGTTTTCTGGCCTGCTCTTATCATCCTCTCTTCCAGCAGCAGCAGGCTTCTGTTTTCAGCAAACAAGCTCTGATAAACACATTGAACGCTACCTGCCCAGCACTAAATGGAAGGCAGACATTGTTATTGACTTGCTGGTGCAAAAAAAAAAAAGAGGATCATTAAGCAGCCAAAGGGAAGGATATTTTTCCAGGAGGTGGAGAAGACCAAAACAGAGCTAAAAAAGGAGATGATATTGGACTCACATTCATCAGGCAGACAAGAAAATGTGTTGCTATATAGCTCTGCGTCTGCTGCACATGTAAACAATCAATTGTTTACTACTGTGTCAGCTACAACAACTTAATGACATGTCAGTGTATCAGCTGACTGTCTTGTCATTATGTTCCTCTGCCCCCTAGTGGCCGGAAAGCAATAACTGCAACTCCAATGGCAGCAAAAGCAAATCAATCAGCCAGGCATTCATATTTGCAAAATCCACTATGACTCAACAAAGGTGCACAGGCAAAAGTCAAAGTTGTGCCACAGCAAACAAAAACCCATACTTCAAACATTCCTTAAGAGAGGTCAAACACACTAAGTCATTCTCTTCCTGCACACTGGGCTGCCAACACACAGCCATATGGCCATACAGCATGACCTCGGCAACCGGCCAGAACCTATGGAGCTCACACACACACACACACACACACACACACACACACACACACACCAGAGGAGCTTCAACACCTCCCCCTGCACATGACATGAGGAAAAAGATGCACAGAACACATGCGAAGTGTTGTGTATCTGAGAAAGAGTTAGAAATATTTGTCTTGAGAGACAAAAGACAGAAAGGTTTCTCAGGATTATGTGTGACATTTAATCACTGTGCGGCTCATCCGCTGAGGGAAATTAACCCTGTATTAGCCACATGTGTCGAGGCAATTATATTATTATTATCTGTATGATATGACGTCTCCTTTTAACCTCATTTGTTCATGTTTTATTTTCTCTTAATGCTGTTAATGCAGGCTCAACACTTCCTCCATCTCTTCCTTTATCTGTTGTCTTAATGAATTCATGATGATGTGTATTTCCACAGCACTCATTTAATTTGCTGGTGAGCTACTGACAATGTAAGTCGACACTTCCTGCACAGATGTTCCACTTCACAGCCTTCTAGCAGCTGGTTTAGCACATGGATTATTGTCTTTTGAAAAAATGGAAAGATACACTCAGTCATTTATACATCACCATGCAAAATGTGAAGAGAGATTAGTTCATCTTTCCCAGCGACCCAGTAGATTAAAATGAGAGCAGATCAGAACACAGGGAGGTGTCTTTTACTAAAATAAATATCTTGTAAAAACAAGAAAAAATCAGAATAAAGGCACGTCTGTAAAATAAGCTTGTTTTAAAGATGCTGTTAATATCATAATTATGTGTTGACAGAGAGGGGAGAAGGAGAGATGCACTGTATAAGCAGAGGGGAGGTGCCGTCAGGTGGAGCGTGCCGTGTCAGCAGAACTGAGCGACAGCAGTAAATAATGAGCGCAGGGGTGGAACTGCAACCAGAGCAATAACTGTCCACTCTGTCAGCTCCTACTGTGGGGGAAATTCAAATCAGCTCCATTTAAATTCTCTTCCTCTGAGGATAAAATGCAGCTAAAAAACACTACAAGGTAATTCTGTTGGAAAAACCCTGAAATTGTGCTTTTTTCTTTCTTTTTTTTACCCAGACATCCCCAAACATCACAGACCTTAAAAGACAGACGCAGTGAATCAGGGAAAGTGACACGTCCAAATCTGCTTAACCTCCCCCATCTACCCCTGCCCTTTCTCTCCCCTCTTCTCACTCACATCCTTTTCACATCCCTCGCTCTGTGAATTCATCTCCGCCTGAGCAGATCTTGTCAGCAGAGTCACGTCAGTTTGGAAGCCGCAGTAAAAAGATGAAAGAAAAGAAAATGGGTATGTGACTGAATTAGTGAGTGTGCGAGAAAGAAGGAGAGAGCGTGGACACTTCTGCGCTTTCATGTTGAATATTCAGTGATGTGTACATTTTAAAACATACACCCAATTAAGTCAAATCTATTTTCATGATGTGTTTTCAGAATAAATGGTAAAAAAACATAAAAGCACAACAGCAGATGCTCAAGATGACACTCCTCTGCTACTCGAAAACTGCAGGAAAATGAAATGATAAACCATAATTGTCATTTTAAAATCAGATACATATTGAACTGCACATGAGAGGGATTAGTGTTGCCTCAAGAGGGATCTCTGGTTTCATTTTTCCCCATACTGCACTGCAGGATGGACTGCAATCCTACACTGTGCTGTAGCTCCATACATGCTGTTTTACACACTCACACACACACACACACACACACACACACGCATGCAGTACACAGATATAAATAAAGGGCTAATGTGAAAGAATCTCCTGCTGCGCCATCTTGTGCCACAAATGATCAATGCAGGAAAATTTAAAGGTAAAATTCACATAAATATATGATGTTAAATATGAGAAGTCAGTCTTCATCTGTCAAGCTCAGCTCAACTACAACACTTTGACAGAAAAATAGGATGTCCCGATTGGTCGTAATCTCATATCAAATACTAAAGGACAGCTGCACAGTACACCCAGTTTAGTAAAACCTGCTAAAGTACATTTCTGAGAAGATACAGAATGCATCACAGCTTTCCTTTCATGACTCTGTTTATCATATTGTGTGACAGCCTGTAGACTCTTGTTTAATACCTGTGGGGGAATGATTGTCAGTGTAGATCTGTTGTTGTCTTAAGGTTTGAACCGTCTCTTTTCATCTCCTGCATGAACCTGAGAAATGTCACCAAAACACTATTTTTAACTTTGCTGTCATCGCTCAGTGTGAATATCATTAACTGCACATGCCTGCTGCTGCTGATGTGTTTGTGCCGCTGTGTTCAGGTTCTACTGATGCTGGCGAACAGGGCAAGGCTTCAGAGTCTTAATGGAGTATTTTGTTTAACTATGTTTATCGAGGATTTTGTGGTGTCTAGTGGTGAGTGAGGACTGCAGATTGCAACCAGCTGAAACTTCCCAGTTGGAATTCTTTCAATGTTCACTGGTCAGGAGGTTTTTACAGGGAGCCGAATTATCCATAGAGGTCTCCTCCTCGCTAAAACAAACAGACTCTGTGATTTAAACCCATAAACACAATAAATATAGCAGCTTCACCTTAAAAACCAGTGTTTTTCCGATGCTCTAATCACAGAGGAGCTGCTAACTACAGTAGCTGACACAAAAACGCAAATGTCCTTACCTCAGGGGTCGGAAACCTCTACTTATCTGGAGCTGCAAAACATACTTGAGCCCCATAATAAAGGTAACATGGCCTTTTAAGTCAAATTTAGCCTCTCACCATTACAAACAGATCTAACTGAGGATTCATTCATATATTTTAGCAAAAGCTGGCTCCTGCACAGTGGGCTAGTTTTATTATTTGGTACTTTAACTTGCGCTGCAGTGTTGCAGACAAAAGCAAACATTCATTTACACACTATTCAAATATAGGTTTTATGTTTTTATTTATTTAGAAAGGGACAGTGCACATTAATGAACATGATCACTGAAGTCATGTAATTGTGCCAGATTCAGCCATACAGACTATTTTTCATCTGCAGTCCCTGCTAGCCGAGCTAGGATGAGTCAGGACTACTGCAGCCATCGCTAGTGATGTTTTTAGAGGACAAGGCGCCAGGCCGCAGACATGTGACGCACATTTTAGTTGACGAAATGTTAAAAAAAATTTTTTTTTTTTTTTTTTAAATCGGTGTACAGGCTACAAATATTTACAGTTGGAAGAACGTAAGAATCACTTCAGGCCGACAACAATAAATGAAAAATAAAATGTTAAAAAAATAATAACCGTTATTCATTTCTGAATAATTTTTTGTCAAAGCCAAAGCGAGCCATTGGAGCGGGCTAAAGAGCCACACGCAGCTCTGGAGCTACAGGTTGCCTACCCCTGTTATATCTAGAGCCAGTGTTTGGTTTGTCCATTCTGGGCCACTGTAGAAACACTGCAACAACATGGCAATCTTTGTCAGTGAAGGCCTGCACTATATGTAGATATAAACGGCTCATTCTAAGGTTACAAAAACACAATGATGATTATTTCCAAACATACTTATTATATTGCATTCCACTTCAGTAAATATGTCCTTCTTAATTTTTCCACTTAAATACAGTTTAGATTGTTTTGGTGTGCATGCCGAGTGTTGGAGACATCAGCCATAGCATGTCTGCCTTCTTTCAGATATAGTGGAACTAAATGACACATATTTTGAAGTAAGAACTATTTTCTTTCTACCAAACTACACTTGCAAACCACATCACCGCAGAGGGGAGCATGCTGAGCTAGGTAACGCTGCAGCTCAGCCGAGGAGAACCCCGTTAATATTTACATCTTGCGCTGTCACAAGCTCGAGCCTCTCATCGATGAGCAGATGCACGCTTCCTTAAGGGGGCAAGTGTAGCTGAGTGTTGAGACCAAACCACAAAGATGTTGCACTCATATGACAACTCGTTAACTCTCTGTTGAGAAGTCATGGAAATTTTAGAATTGGGTCACAGGCTTTAAAAGCTCAAGAAACCTCAACTGAATCTAGACTCGAGGGCAAGCTGCTCCTGTATCTCAGTCACCAAATATCTCCACACAAAGAGCTGCACAGACGGCAGGAGATCGACTGTCTGCTCTCTAACAGCAGCAGCAGGTTGTAGAAGGACGGAGGATTCGACCACAGCGTGTGGAGGGAGGGAGGGAGGGAGGGAGGGTGACGGAGGAAAACATGCCAACATATGGCTGATCTGGGGCTGGGCCAACCCGGAGGTGGTGGATTATCTGGCTTCTCTCTAGTTGACTACAACTCAACATATCACAGACACACAGCTTGGTCTCCTGATTTAATGTAAAGCACAGAGCTGATCTTTTCTTATTTTACTGTCATTATCTTTTAATTTTTCTACCTGTTGTTTTTTTACCATGTAAGGTACATAACTATTTACCTAAATAAGTTGAGAGTATGAGCAACAGCTAATTCTTTGCCACAGTCCTGACTCTGACACACTTTAGTGGATCATAAACTCATCTTTAATTCATTGTGAGACTGAAACGGAATTGTTTCTATTGTTTGTTTTCTCCCCGACGGTTTGATGTTCATCTAGTGAAACTTTTAGACACATTAAAAAAAAAAAAATCTTATTCATGTATTTTCTCTCAGACAAATCAAACACCGGCGGAGCGACTGTGATGCCACTGTGATAAAAGTCTGAGGGAAGATGATTGTGGATCGGCCTGTTCGCAGCTCAGCTAATGAGACAGGGAGGGACAGACTGAGCCTCAGGGCGTGTGTGTGTGTGTGTGTGTGTGTGTGTGTGTGTGTGTTGCTGTCTCACTGGGGAGTATTGATCACAGACCTCCATCCACTCAGTCATGCCAGCGAAGAATCACAGCTTCTCCTCAGGCGACGTTGTATGTGTGTGTGTGTGACTATAAAAGCATGTCAGCAGCACGCAGCTAATCCCTCGCCCTGCTCAGCTCTCCAACATGTTGATTTGACCTGTTCTGCCAGGTGAATTAGCTCTGACGGATCACCTACCTGATGAACTCTGGGTTATCTGCACTTGAGCTCTGCAACACTGTTTTCATTATTGACTAAACTATCAATTATGTTGTTATGCAACTCATTACTAATTGATCCTGGATAATAAAATGCATCGTCACAAGTTCCCAGAGCCCACGGTGACTCTTCAGGCTGCTTTTTCAGTCTGGACTGAACCAAGAGAGATTTATATTACACTGATGTGAAACAGGCAAAAGCAAAAACTACTATAATCACACGTTAGTTGATATTTTACTGAATAAATTACTGGACAAATCTGCAGTTACTGTTCTACGAAAGCAGAGAAGAGATGTTTGTTTTGTTTCCCAACCTCCAGGTTTAACTTTCAAAAAAGAGCCAAAGATTAGTTATAATGAAGGTTTATGACTAAAATAGTATGAAAAATATTTCTGCTTCACTGCAAATAGGCCACATCAGCCTCTACAAGGGAAAAAGTGATGATAACACTTGAGCTCTGATAAGGTTTCTGCACACACCAGTTACTATGATTATTTATAACAGCGACAAGAGATTAACATGCTGTTAATAACACCATAAACACATTAAGTCACTGGGTGGGCTGCAACCAGCGATATCACACCAGTAAAACTATATTTTTAAGATAACTCGAGCTCATTATGAAGCAGCTGCACAGAGGGAAACTATTCCTCAGTAAAAGCATACTGATGCAAGGGAAACACTGATCATAAAACAGGCCAACATGATAAAATAAAGTCATAATTCGAAGCTGCAACTCGTAAAACAGCTGCACACTTATTACTCTCTGTTTGGAGCAGGAAACCTAAAAGTATGCGACATGATTAAGAATTTAAGGGCTCCAGTGGCTGCAGGGAGCTCAGAGCTGGTCTCGGTTCTCCGGGAGCAGACACGCCCAAACACAAAAACATGCGACTCAACAACACGCTGCGACTTCGATCCGCAAAGCTGAGCGGTGCCAAAAGCAGCTGCAGCGGCTCCGGTCAGCACCAGCACCAGCATCAGCATCAGCACCCTGAGCTCTGCAGAGCCGCGCTGCCTCATCGCTCATTCACAGCCTCCGCTACAGCCCGTGCAGGCGGGCGGGCTCGGCCCCCCCACCGCCGTCCCCAGGCTGCCTCCCGCCGGGAAGCTTACCTGAAGCTGGCCGGGGAGTTCACCTGGATGTTGCGGCCAGGCGGCGGGCTGCCTTTCCGCTTCTCTCTGTCCGCCATGCCGCGCAGTTAGCGTTCCTCCATTGGCTCCGCCGTGCGCGTGCGGCCGCCCAGCAAAGACACCTGAGAGGTCCGGCGATGTGCTGCGATAGGGTGCTGCCTTCGAGGACTGTGGGAAAAATAGAAACTCAGCTCAACTGTGTATGAATGACTAAATTACAGTGGTAACTTTGCATGATTTGGAAAATGTGATTTATTTTTGAGCCTCATGCAAAATGATCCACTGTGGAAAATAGCTTAGATGGTACATTTTTGATTAGCCAAGAATATAAAGATGAATAAATGATAAATATAGGTAAACATAGACTTTTCCTCTGAGTTGGAGGATTGATATGTGCAATTGTTTATTTAGCCTACTTTTTATTTTTATTCAATATCATTTAACCTTTATTTTCATATATAATATTTTTTTTATTTATTATTATTTTTCAATTCCTTTTTACTTATTTATTATTATTTTTTAATTATTTACTCATTTATTTACTTTTTTCATTTCCATTATTGAACTGCTCTTTTCATCTATTTCTTTCTCTCTTATTTGGGTTTTGGGTGATTGGCCTGGCAGTGGGCGGTGGGCGGGAAGGGAGTTGACATTCAGATGTGACAATCAATGTTTTGTCTGTTTTTTCTTTACTTATGCTGTATACCACACTGTCTTGTCTAAAATGTTCAAAATAAATAAAGTTGGAAAATATATATCTATATATTAACACTGCTAGCAGCATTCAGCAGCAGATCGTGTGCACAACGATCAAATGACCAGGCACTAGATCATTGTGTTTGAATATAAAGACCAGCACAGCAAGACTATATTAGGCCTGCTGAAGGCACAATCCAGTCAAACTTCATGTTTGGATCTAAATAATGTCTGTGTGGGGGCCATAATTTGGCATACCTTACAAAATCATGCGAGATACTTGTCGCAATCTATTATTTAAAAAACAAACCAAAAAAAAAAAGAAAATGAAAGAAGACGCGTGGGTATTGAATTTTTCTCTAATTTTATATAATTAAATCTGCATATCATGACTGTAATGTAGCAGCGACTGTGTCTTTCTTGTTGACCATTAACTGTATGCATAACAAATCTTGTTAGTACTGCCTGCTTGTTATTTTAAATATATTGTATTTATTATGTCATATTATTAAATTGCTTATTTATTTCATGTTTTCATTGCTTTGTGTATATCCATCCATACATCCATCCATTTTCATCTGCTTATCCGGGCTTGAGTCGTAGGGGCAGACGTCCCTCTCCCCAGCAACTCTTTCCAGCTCCTCCTAAGGGTCCCCAGGGTGTTCCCAGGCCAGATGAGATATGTAATCCCTCCAGTGTGTTCTGGCTCTGCCCCGGGGCCTCCTACCAGTAGGACGTGCCCAGAACACCTCCAACAGGAGGCGCCCAGGAGGATCCTGATCAGATGCCCGAACCACCTCAACTGACCCCTTTCGACACAAAGGAGCAGCGGCTCTACTCCGAGTTCCCTCCAGATGTCCGAGCTCCTCACCCTATCTCTAAGGCTGAGCCCAGACACCTCACAGAGGAAACTCACTTCAGCCGCTTGCGTCTGCAATCTCATTCTTTCGGTCACTAGAGCTCATGACCATAGGTGAGGGTTGGACGTAGATGGACCAGTAAATCTAAAGCTTTGCCTTCAGGCTCAGCTCCCTCTTCACTACAATGGTCCTGCACAGCACCAGCATCACTGCTTCATGTATATTTAGACAAAATGTTTATGTCGCCCTCAGCAATCTACTGCATTAATAAAACAAGTTACATGAGTTTGAGCAAAGTTCAGCTGCACAGTATGAGATTAAGACGTTGTAAACTGACATGTGAGACAAGATACTGTGTTTTAAAGGCTGCATTACATTATGGCAACATTTAAATTACCAACTTTTTGATTTTTAGAGATGTAGGCAGGGTTGTATTGGAGGGTATATGCAGGTATACGGGAAATACTCACCTCTTTTTCTGTCTGTTTACAGTATATCCACTTCTCAGCTAAGCCAATGCAATGTATAGTAGAGATATAGCCACTTGCTCCTTAATGGCCTTCTCATCTACCTATGGTTCACCCACTTCATCAACTACCACTACCCCACTGGGCAGAGGGATGCAGTGACATTAAATCGTAAACATGAGTCTATTAGCTCAAAGAATACAAGTGGTATGATGATCAGGAAAGTTAAAACCAAACTTTTTTTGGACGTGAAAACAAATATGAGGGCATCTGAAATGTCCACTGCATAGCCTGATTAATCTGTACACTAGGTTCTTTAATATAAAGCAGAAAGTTTAGCTCTGTGAAATGTGCTAGGCATTTACAACATACAGTTTGATATGACATAAATGTTCAGTTGTGTTTTAACTTATTGGCAAAAAGTTTTAAAACTCCTGTAATTAAATTAAAATATATATATAGGACATATATAAGTATAACACTGGGCAATCTCACGAGCTGTATTTCCCACCACCAAATTGGAATTATGTAAATTGCAGAGATACATTTTTATTTATTCTAATGTAGTTTAAAATTGTTCTCACCCTTTGTAGCATTTCCTGGTCTGGAGAAAGGACCCGAGCTCAGGTCCAGCCTGTCTTTGTAGATGCCTGAGTGGAGCACCCAGGTGAGAGGAGCCACACCTGACCTGTTTCCCAGCCTACTTAAGAGTTCTTAGAAATATGAGTGAATGAAACTTTTGAAAACCTGTGGTGTTATCTCACAAATGCATCGCTGCAAGAGTTAAAACGAGAATGCTTTTCAGAGATAAAGAGATAAAGAACAACAATTAGTCTCCTAAATAAACCTTCATCCACCACTGGGACTGTTTTGTATTGTATCTGATTTATAATTTGTCCATGTCCTAAATGACTAAAAACACTCAGACACGCAACACATTCCGAGCAAGAGTATAACGTTCAAATGGTGGATTTTACCAGGAGACCGTGAAGGCAGCAGCGGAGCAGAAAACTGCGAACTGGATGGAAAACACAGACGATTAAAACAGAGGTTGATAACAGTTAGGTGGAAATCAGCAGTCAGTATCAGACTGAAATAATATCTAAATATCTGCCCCATTATGTGTGTCACCGCTCTGCATGGAATAGATGTGATTTCTCTGCAGTTAACTAGGCCAGCTTAGCCTATTAATAGTGTGGAGAATTAAAGCTGTGAGATTTGTCCTGGCACAAACAAACATCACATCAGAGACAGTATGTTTACATGTTACTTAGAGTCTCCTCAGGAGAAACCAGCAGAGGGCGATACTGTACACAGAAACACTGAGAAGTTGACTCTTCTTCCTCCCTTACCTTTGCTTTACTCCCATCTTCTTCATCTTCCATCTTTCTTGTAGATTCCCAAACCCACCATTGCACCTGTGCCAGCAGCAGAGGGGAGAGGCCTCTGGTGTGGGGACTGCTGGTCCTGCTGCCTCTCAGCCTGGATCTTTGTTGTCTTGTTTGCTTGTTTTATTTGTTCATAAATCCAATGAATTTGAGTGTTTTAAAGATGTCTTATGGGGTTATTTTGGGTCAGTTTTGTTCGTCCCATAGGGCCGCCCATGGGTGGGGTGTAACAATGCCTGCAAAACGTTTTCCTTTGCATAAACTCAGCAGCATGTTAAAGGTCACCATTGATCATTCAGAAATCAAAGCTCATTTAAATACAGACACACTAGCCATGTTTCCATCAGCCTGTTCAGATGCGCATCTAGAAGTATCGCATTGGAAAATTATGACGGAAACCCCTGTTCTGCTGTGTGAATCCCCTGATTCACTTGTTTTGTTTCTGGTTCTGCAGAAAACTCTTTCCACCAAAGTCCGTACATTTAATGGAAACACACAGGATTCGTATTTCTTTTAATGCGCATTTCCCAATGATTCGAATCATTTTTGGATGGAAACACAGCTACTGTAAACTTGGCCACTAGTGAAATGATTTTGCAATAAAAGGTAACTTAACACTTAAAATGTTCCCCAAAAATGATTTCAATCCTGCAACACTGCTGCAAAAGTAATATTGTATTTTCAGTACATCAATGTCATTCCCATCGAAAACTTGTTTGCAGGTTTGTTTGGTTTGCTTCATCTGTCCGCTGATCCACTTTCCCTTGAACTGTGGCCTCATGTCTCACTTCTGTCTAAGTCCATCTCCTTCAAGGTACAAGCAAGAGAAGCAAAGATGGAGAAACTGAGAAGACAAATATTTGGGGGAAATGAGAAATCCTGCCCTAACAAGTAACATCTCTATCAGCTCATCAGTGTGGAGTCAAAATCAAGCATTTCAGGATGTTGGGAATTTTTGACATCTGTTTATAATAACTAAATTAGTGGTGCAAATAAATACAAGCAGCATTTTTGGTGACACCAAACAACAACCACAAATTCAAATATCAAGCTGCCGCGTAAACTTCATACCATCAATCATATTTATTTGTTTTTACAACAATGACAAAATTAACACCCTGTTCCAGTTTTCACTCAAAGACACATTCAAACTGTGGGGACTGCAGAACGTGACGTCTCTGGTTTGGAGTCGTTCATTTTCGTTGTGCCGTTATTTTCATCAAACCCCTCACTGCAATACAGTAACTGAAATGAAAACACATTTTCTGATTAGAAAACAAATCACAGCACACATCTCTTCATATTTTCCCTTTTATCTTATTAGTGTGGACATTTGTTTACCTTTTGGAAAAATCAGCTCCGTCCGTCGTGTATGTCCTCCCTGGCAAACTAACTTCTCCTCCTTCACTCTATCGAAACAAACAAAGTATGAAAGGTGTGTCCTTGCTGGAGAGATAGACTACGAGAATAGTGACAACATCTGGTGTCTGGCTGTGTTAAAACACAAAATATTAAATAAATGATCACAGTGGGACTTGGCGGCCACAACATTTGAATGCTTAACATCGCTGTCAGGTGGAAATTTATCAGACAGCTGTCATAAAGTTTATCACATTACAATCAAACCTTAAATCATTTCAACATTTGGAAGCATCTTTTCGAAAGCCCCAGTTTCTGCATCTTATCTACTATTGTTACATCGAAGTCACAGAGATTAGCCTTTTGTTTTTCTGAAATAAATTCCGCTCATCCAGAAAAAGGGAGACGACTGGTTGCTCTGTGTATTCAAACGTGGACTCAAACCTTGTGTCAGGTGCTCATGGAGAACAGGAAACAACAGGATACACACATTTTTTTTGGGTGCTTGGATTGCCTTCCTGTGTATTCTTTTACCAACTGACCTGTTCATGACACTTTTTCATACAAAGATCTTACCCAGACGTGACCCACCTCGATATGCATCAACAAAATTATCAGGCACATTTGTGTTGATTACGATTTTCATGCATGAATTACGTGTTAAGATTTTTCTTGTGTGGTATAAAACAAGCAGGATCATATGTAACACCTCTCTTTTGTGGATTAGGAGAGAGTCATAGAAGAAGAAATGTAATTAGTAGTAACTTTATGCTACACAAGAAAAAAACAACAACAAACAAAACAATATTCTATGGAGGAATACAATGGCAACCCAACTGCCAGAATAAATGTTGGCATTTTGGGTTTCTGCAAACCGCTGATTTGTACGTTATTATGTCGTGGATATGTTGAGGTTTACATTTCAACGACCTTGTGTTTAATGTGTGGTTAGGTTTACGCATAAAAATTAGTTGGATATGGTGAGTAAAAGATCAAGTTTTGGCTTAAAGTACCTGCTTTCCATGCCATTATCTTGGCAGGAAACACACTGATGTCTCTGTAAATCAATCGTTTCTTGTGGCATCTTGTGGCAGGAAATGCAGCGATGTCTTGGTGAAAAGGAACTGCTTTTTGTAGCACTATCTCTCATGGAAACACAGCAACATTCGCCAAAAAACGCCCATGTTTGATGGCTAAAAAGCCACTGTATTTTTGTATTATTGTGAGGTGAGTATTGTCTTTTAAATCCTCTGGGCTCTGCGCAGGCACCTCGCCTCAGTGATATGACTAATGCTCAGTAGATAGCTACAATTTGTTTACTTTATTACCTGCTGCAAAGCCCTGCTGTCATTTAAATGGGTAAAAAAATAGTTTTAATAAGGGAAACAGGAGTATCAGGAGTAATTATAAGACATGAGAGGCACCAACAGAGAGGTCTCCTTCCTGAGGCAATGCTTACATGTTATAGAAGTCAGTGTTGTTGAGCTCCTGCCAGTCCTGCCAGGGGAAGTAGTGTGGACAGCCTCTCTCTGGACAGGGTGTGTGTACCTGCTGAGTCAGTCCTGGCCACTGCCTGGAAAGCACAAACACCTTGGACATCACCGCCAAGATCAGATCCCACAGCTGCCGAAACTCTGAGGAGAGAAAACAGCTGTCTGTGCTGGAGCTGTGAGGAGCATTTTGAGTCGGTGTGAAAGAATGATCATGGAGTTTTACCCTCATCCTTCTCAGGTCTCCTGCAGCGTATCTCTATGAATGGATCGCCATCTTTCTCCTTCTGTCTCACCAGAGCCAGTCTGTTTCCACAGCAGAGGAGACACTGCTGTCTCCCCACCCAGTAGGTCGGGTACAGGGAGCACGTCTTGACGATCACTCTGATGGTTAGATACAGTTAACACAAGCCATGTATGGAGGTTTATTGGTGACAAAAGTGAAATAAATTTAAGTGTTTGAGCCTTTACAAATATTTAAGCACTGGAAGTTCAGCTGCACATTCAGAGCTGAGAGTGTGCAGGGAGTGATAGCAAAGTGAAGAACAAGTGAAGGAAGAGTCTCTAGTTTACTGTAACACCAGTACAAGTGAGTGTTTCTGTAGTTCCATCAAATCCAATAAAGTGAGACGTGTTTTCTCTCGCGCTGATCGCATCTTGAGTCGCATTCTCAAAGTTTAACTTATATTTGTAGCATATCTGTGATTCAGGCTTATAAAATTTAGATTTTTGAATGCTACTTTCAGTTATGGAACAGTAAGAAAAATTTAAAATGATGAAAGATGTGTCAAGCTATGCTACCTGTGGAAGAAGCCATGAGGAATCTCTGGAAGGAAGTACACGTGAATGCTGAGGTCATCTTGCTTGTCCTCACCCCACTTGTGGCAGACTATGAGGTCATCCTTTAGGTAGATGGGGAAGAGACAGGCTCCATCTGGGTCTTTTTTGGCCTCCTTGGCTGACTCCCAATGCTTCTCACCAGGGATGAAGACCGGTGCTTGGGGGTTGAGATGACTTCCAACAAGAGCGGGGAGGCAAACCTCAAAATGCTGCAGTAGGGTGAGTATTATGCCTTCCTCCTTTCTGGTTCCTACCACCTCTCTGACCAAGTCGTCATCATCCTCGATTAGCTTCTCTAACTCTCTGCGGACCAAGATGCGCATGGCTGCATTGTGCAGGGTGCCTCTGCACTTTAAGTCATCCACCCAGGTAAACTTCTGTTTCACCAGAGCCCCCTCCTGCATGAGAAGTTCTCTGGGTACACCCTCCAGCTGCTGCACCAGGTCATGTCTCACAATGGTCTGTATTCACAGGAAGAGAAAGAGAGAGTGAAAATTTGGTTTGTGAACCATGAGAAACGGCCACTTTATTAGGTACACCTTGCTAGTAACGGGTTGGACCCCTTTTGCCTTCAGAACTGCGTTAATTCTTGGTGTCATAGATCCAACAAGGTGCTGGAAACATTCCTCAGAGACATGATGACATCACACAGTTGCTGCAGATTTGTCATCTGCACATTTATGATGCGAATCTCCCCTTTCACCACATCCCAAAGGAGATCTGGTGACTGTGGAGGCCATTGGAGTACAGTGAACTCATTGTCATGTTCAGAAAAACAGTTTGAGATGGTGAATTGTAGCCTCAGTTGTTAGCTGACAGGAGTGGCACCTGGTGTGGTCTTCTGCTGCTGTAGCCCATCTGCTTCAAGGTTGGACAAGGTGTTGTTGCTTCAGAGATGGTCTGGTTGGAACCAGTGCTTATTTGACTTCCTGTTGCCTTTCTATCATCTTGAACCAGTCTGGCCATTCTCCTCTGACCTCTGGCATCAACAAGGCATTTTCACCCAGAGAACTGCTGCTCACTGGATATTTCCTCTTTTTGGGACCATCCTCTAAACCCTAGAGATGGCTGTGTGTGCAAATCCCAGCTGATTAGCTATTAGCGTTAATGTGCAGTTGAACTGGTGTACCTAATAAAGTGGCCAGTGAGTGCACTTGGGTAAAGGTATAAAACTAGTTTAGCTGCTCTTATGGCAGCTGACACAACAATATTTGTAAGCAGCTTGTTTGAAGGTCTTCTGTATTCTCAGAATTGAAGGCTAATTTACAAAAAGAGAAGGAAATTTGGGATCTGTAAATATACAGGTATATTTATCTAATGGAAAATAAAAGCCACCACTGACCTTGAACATTGAGATGAGGAATGAAGGCTGGATAAACACCTTGTCACTGAGTACACTGGTGTCTTCGTACCAAACAATCACCCCAATCCGATGCAGATATCGCAAGAGGAATTGCAAGATGGAGTGGAGACTCTCTCTGCTCAGTTCAACATGGTTTAGGATTAAATCACCCAGTTCTTCAAGTAGAATAATACCTGATATTAAAAAAAACATTTAATCTTAATCAACATGTAAAATAAAAAGAGGCATTTTCTGTCATTCTTTAAGTTTACACCCCTGTGAGTTAACACTGTCTTACCGTGTTGGGGAATTTGTTGTAGTGCGACAAGTGTATGAATGGCCTGTTCCACCGATTCGTAACTTTTTGGTAAGATGCTCTCAGAACACAGAAACTCGTTCTCTGTTTGAATGCACATCAGGATATGACTTCTGAGGTCATCAATATCCTCAGTCTTTGTGCAGTCAAGGGTTACAAGATCCAGAACCTAAAAGGAAGTTTAAAAGGCAACTGTGAAGGCAAGAAAACCTATACAGTGTCACAACTGTTACACAAAGGTAGTTTCATAGTGTGTTTCTGGAAATGAATTGTTTGAAAAAGGTAAATGTAAGAGCGTTAGTTTACACATGAATATACTTGTAGGGGAGAGCTGTTCTTCCCCTGAAAACAAAACAAACTTTTAACAAACTGTTTCGACTCAAAAATTTCAGAGGCAAATCTGACAGAGCAAAAAAATACCTTCAGATTGTATTCCAAAAGGCAATCCAGCTCGTCCAGCTGATCCGTGAAGAGAGAGGCATCCATGCTTTCTTCCAGATTTTTCTTCTGGTGTTTTAAAACCATCTTCCTGTTTGCCAACATAATCCTGACCTTCTCCTCGATATCCTTCTTCTTCTCCATCACCTCCTCCTGGTCTCTGCACTTGTCACAGTGTGTTCCCACCAGTAAGACCACTGAGTCCGGCACACGCAACTGTATGTTGTTCATCCAGAACCACACTTGGTCTTTGAAAGACTGTGGGTCCACAGTGCTGTAGCTGATTGAAAATTAAGATTTAATAATTTCACCATGGGCTCATTTCTGAATCATGAAGTGTGCACAACAGTGTCTGCTGATTGTTACTTGTAAGACATGAATGCGTACTAAATTTCCTAGAAATCCACCTAATAATTGTTGAACTATTTCAACCCATTATCATTTCCAGGGTGTTAAATACAGCAGCCTGGTCAGTTTATTATAGTGGATGTGCCCTGCCGTGGGCATGCTGCAAAAGAAGTGTCATGCTGCAAATGTATCCCATGTTTTTGGCTCTAACTCCAATGTAATCTTGTCCGCAACAGTAGGGCAGTACAAGAGCGAGACAGCGGGCCGGAGGAAAGGGAGGTGGATGGGTCAAACACACACACTGGACTCTCAGGAGATCGGTGTTCATGTCTCGTGTGACAAACAAAACTCAATTAGAGTTTTTTCAGCCATACAATCTGGTTACTGGCATATGTCGTGTGGCATAGTTGTTGTGTGACATACTCGACATGTGTCATACCTTTCATGCACTCTGACATGTCCACAACTGATGCTAGAGGGGTACGTAAAGCGTCGTAGTTTAAAGTGTACTGTAGGGCCTGTGACCAAGCTGCCATATTTGACGAGTTGGGAGTGAGAACGTGTTGGATATTTCAGTCTAAACCAAAGTGATAAATCAACATTGCCAACTCTAGAGCCCGGCTGGTAACTTGGCTGGGACTGGCATCCGCTGTCTTAAAAGATTATTTAAAATAGTAATAATTGCTCACCTGGCTAAATCACAAGTAAGGATGACAAGGGCCCGAGGTGTAATGAAGACATGGTGTGTCAGGTAGTACTCCTCCTGCCCTGCAAAGTCCCAGAAAAGGAAACGGACTCCCTGGGCGTACAGCTGAGTGATCTCGATCCCCTCGGTCCGGTCCTCCACTGCAACCACCACAGGCTTCCCTGCCTTTAGACTGCGGCATAGTGTGGACTTCCCTGCCATGGAGGAGCCCAGGAACATGGTCTTGACTGTCCAGGCACTGCGTGTGTTTGGGTTCTCCTCCATTTGACAGAAATAGCTCTGGATGTCCATGACCCCTCCAGCACAGACCTCCTCCGGTGGGCACCTCAGGGGGTTCCCTGTGGCCTTACACGTGGTCAACTCACAACTACCATCCTGGAAGAGCTGGGACGGGAGCTCAGTCAGTTGGTTCTTCTCAACCAAAAGCTCCTTCAGTTTTGGGAGACCAACCAGTGGCTGGATGTTTTGCAGGCAATTCTTGGAAAGGTCCAGGTAAGTGATACTGGTGCACTGGTTTATATCTGAAGGAAGCTTAGTCAAGCGATTGGTGCTGAGTTTTAGGAACTTTAACCTTCTAAGGTGTGGTAAGATTCCCTCTGGAATGGCTCTGATGTTATTTTGGTTCATGTAGAGTTTTTCTAGTTTATGCAGGTTGTGTATTTCCTGAGAAAACTCCATTATCTTGTTCCTGGAGAGATTAAGCTCCGTAAGATCGGTGAATCTGGAGATGCCAGTGATGCGTTTCAGTTTGTTCCTCTGCAAATCCGCTTTTCTAGCATGTGCTAGAAGATCGTGAGGAAGGGACTTCAGTTTCTGTCCTGACAGGTCCCATTCCTCCCAACTGTTTCCTGTGTTACAAATGAGTAGGTTTACAGTGTAGAACATAACAAAATATCTTGTCGATTATGCAGACGACACACAAATTTACATAACTGTATCATCAGGGCACTGTAGTTCAATACAAGCTCTGGCTGAGTGCACTGATCAAATAAATGACTGGATCTGCCAGTTTTCTTTAATTAAACAAAAGAAACACTGAGATAACTGTTTTTGGAGCCAAGGCAGAATGATCAAAAGTCAGCGATCAGCTTCAATTGGCAATGTTAACCAAGCCAGAAATCTTGGTGTAGTCATGGATTCAGACCTGATTTTTAATTGCCACATTAAGACTACTACATAATATTTCACATTATAGGTAAGCCTTGCCATAATAGGGCTTAGGAGGTTATTCACTGAGTGCTGATCCTTTCTCTAGAGCACAAACTTCTTGTGTTTATTTGAATTTAGAACTAGCCCAGCTAGTGACACGCACACGTGAGTGCGGTGCACAGAGAGGCAGTTAGAGCTACAGGCTACAATGAGGCTAAAAACAAATGACATTTTTCCAAACAACTTTTTATGTTGGGGCTTCAGGACACTTGGATCACTACGGATGAGCAGTATGGAGATATTTTGTGGTTTCAATTATGTCTTTTTGGATTTTTGAATCTGGGGCGCCATCAGCCTCCATTAGGTGGAATTGTGTTGCTACCTCCTCTCCCCTTGGATCTCCGCAAGTGATGTGAGGACTCTAAAACTTCACCTGAGCCTCCCTCGGCATATGTGTGAGTAGATAATGGCTGAATTTTTATTTTTGGGTGCACTATCCCTTTAAAGGTGACACGCCACAAAACCTCCTGACGATCATTGTGCCTCCTTACAATGGCCACTGCAGCCCGTAGGAATGTTGTAGAAGGATCAAACCAAAACTGGCTTGTTCGTCTCATCAAGACCTACAAATCGCTCCTGACCTAAATGCTCATTTGTCATTTCTCACACTGCACTCTAACTTTGATTCTTATATACTATACCTGTCTTAATGTTGTTGCCACAATTTTAACCCGCCTTGCCTTTACTTGCCTTACAGTATGCAAGACACTGCTTCAAAAACCAGATTATCAAGTTGTCTGGAAGAGTCTGTTGGTTAACCCTAAGATGATCACAACTCTGACAGAGTTTGACTGACATTTAACTGAACCAAATTTCTCAAACAGGCCCTGTTGCTTGTTTCAGTGGTATGAAATAATGTTTTTCAATGCACAATAACTCACTGGGAATATTTTACCCAAAGTATAATGCTGTTACGCAAGCATTATGAAGCAATTAAGAAATCTCTCAACATAATATTCCTGTACCAAAGGCCAATACGTCAACATTCTCAAACAATAACCACAGATCTCTAACAATCTTCAAAATACATGTGAGGTTGCTCACCATTTGGAGAGGCCATTTTCTTCACATATTCCTTCAGATATTGTTGTTGAATGAGTTCCTTAGAAAGTGTGCTGAGGGTGATGAAGAGAGGACAGCCAGCTCATACAGTAAGCCTGTAATTGTCAGCCTCTCCCACAACAGAAACAGGGAAGTGAAATACAGAAGCTTCTGTCACTTCCCATTTAAAGATCGGACAGGATGCTTCAGCACATAAAAACACATGCAATCAGTACTTTTTTTTCTTGTTGCAAGACTTGGAGTATATACAGAGGATACACATTTCACATTTTGAAGAGCAGCACTTGACCACATTACCAATGAGCATCATTTTTTACAAGAATGAAATGTTGCATGCCAACCTGGTAATTCGGAGGTCAGAGCTGTTGCTCCATGGCAAAAAAAAGTCCAGGGTTTGAAGCTGTTAGGTGGCAGGACAGGTGAGGTTGTCTGGGTGGATTCTGAATGTTTTCCGCATTTCTGTGTGGATTCCACCCACAAGCCAAAAGTACGCAGCAGGAAATGCACAGGCATAGCCGATAATATGAATAATACCTGCGTGTCATTGCGGTGTGCCAGTTCTCAGGCCCTATCAGGATCTTACCTTGGCGAGTTCCTTGGCCAGGGAGCTCTGTGATTGGCGGTCCCTCTATAAATGTTTTAATGGCCTTCCCAGTGCAAACAAGTCAAAGTACATTGTGAGGACGTCCAGTGAGTCACGGGACAAAAAGGGCTGCGTGTGGTGCCAAATCATGAACCAAACAAAACAAAACACACCTCCATCCTTCAGAATCCCCACTGACCCGCTGCAGCTGAAACCAGCTGAGAGATATCCAGCTGCACTAATCTTACCCGTCAAACTAAAAATACACACCAGCTCCAGTCATGTTTATGCAAAGACAGATGGTGAATGTCAACTTGCTGTGTTGTATCCATCATGCAACGTGCGGCCGGATCTCCTGCTCCCCACAGAAAATAAATAGAATCCATCAGTGTCACACGTGTCAACGGATCCAGTGTATCTCACACATGTGGAAGGTCCCAGAGTATTGTCAGGAGAAATCCCTCCAGAGGAGTGAGCAAAGTGTTGACCCAAGTCTACTGACGGGAGAAAAAGACTGCACTGTCACCTGAACATTGTAAAGAATTTAAACAAATTTAAATACCTAAACACATATTACAATTTTTTTCAAACCGTATTATCTTGAATTTTTATTAAACCCGTTTAGTCATTTTTTACTTAATGTTGAAATAACAACTTTTTGTTTGTAGGTACTGAACTAATACTGAGCCCATTTATTCACACTCCCTCCTGCCACGGTGTCATTCTTAGTACAACCACTAGATGGTGCCAAAGTAAAATAATTATATGTCCTACACATTGCAGCTTGTAATACTGTCTGCTATCTTGGGTGTCCAGTAGCTCACCTGGCAGGGCAGGTACCCTGTGTACAAAGGCTTTGTCCTTGCTGTTGTGGCTGTTGGTTCTTCTCCAACCCATGGTCCTTTGCTGCAGGTCATCCCATCTATCTACCCCCTTTCACGCACAATATATATATATATATATATATATATGTTTTAATAAATAAATATTTTACGATATGTCTAAATTTTGTCTAATATGTCCATATGTCCTTGCTGAGACAAAAGGCTCACTGTGTCCAGTTACAATATCATAAGAGGGCTTGAATAAAAGCAGAGTAAGCACAGTAGTGGTTCACAATGAAGGCATGAGAGGGTTTGTCACACACTGCTGGTGGAAGCTGATGTGGAGAAACCTGTGCTCTCATCAATCTTCACTTTGACAGATAATAAAATAAACTTGAGCCTCTGTTGGTCTGACATGAATATGTAAGTTTATTTATACTGAAATCTCACATCCGAGAAGCCTTTGGCACAGCACATGTGCATGGGCAGACACACATGAAACAGTTCAAGTACCGAACACATTTCATCCTTATGCAAGTCCGTCCCACGTCATTCAGATCCTCGTATCGCCACGTTCCTGGACAAGAGTCAGACAAAGTGTTTGTGCTACTCGGGAGCATCGACAACATTGTGACATCCTTTCTTCCAGACAGGCAGGAGCCTCTCAACATATAACATGCAGGTCAACAACATGTCAATGCACAAATAAAACACGAAATGTGTTGTTTGTAACTTTTCAAGTGAGGACTAGATTAAAGGGAGAAGCAATTCAGCCCTCTTGTGTGCGGCGCCATGACCTGCACCAAGCAGGCATGTGCTTTTGAATGAGCACAAATAAAACATTCGCATGAGACAAAAATTCCTTCACAGAAGTATTTATGTGTCCCCCGTATGTTCATAATCAGAGTCCTTTTCAGGCAGTCCAAGCTCCTTTGGCAAGCTGGTCTGAATACACTGAAGTCCTTCAGGAATCTTTGGTGTCTGTGAGTTTCCTGTCACACAAGTACTTCTGGACCCATCCTCTGGGATTGACATCAAGTCGCAGAAAGCTTTGCAGCCATTGGCTCCTCTGAGCCCCATCGACGAACTCATCCAGTGTAATCTCACCTGCAGCACAAACGTAAATATTGTGAAGGAATCATTCACTACTAAATATTAAGAAAACTTAATATTTTGAAGGATTTTGTTTGAGGATTTTGTTGGTTTTGAGTATGCAGTCTACATACCATCACTATTCACGTCGACCTCTTGAAAGATGCGCTCACACACCTCCTCACAAGTGAGGTTTCCTATTCCTGAATCCCCAGACGCAGAGCCTTTCTTTATCTTGTAGATTATCTGAAAGAAAAATCCGGCAGTTAGACCGTTTCTCATCTTGAAATGATGATGCAGACAAAGTCTGTGGTCTTAAGCCACACTAGTGGCAAGGTGGATGGCAATCTTGGGCTGATGGTGTGCTCAGACATTCATGGTCCCAAAAGAATCAGTTGTTACAGTTCTCAACCTTTCATCGAGCACCAGCATCAGATCAATATTTAAATGTGTCCAAGCCTCAGCAGGCTGTTCGTTTTTCTATGAATAGTATTGCACCAGAATTTGTACATATACCATTTAATCACGAACCAGTGAGATAACCCATATATTCTGGAAGGCTGCAATCACATGACTCATGCGCTGACGGGAGTAACGGCTGATGGTGGTGGATGAACCGTGTGAACTTTCATTGACCTTTGAGACATTTTAAGGTATTTCCTCACCATGTTTCTTTTCCCTACACCCAACCACAGTAACTTTGCTTGCCTAAACCTAACTTCCGTAACACTGCATTAATTACACAGCTTTACGTTAAGGACATGATACGAACTGTTCATGTGCAGTTTCTCAGGACATCATATGAGCAGTTGTATGAGGATACGTTGGCCTCAGATGTACTTTGTGTTTAGTGTTAATTAGTAATTGTTTGCATGTTAACACGCTAAACCAAGACAGTGACTGTGGTAAACCATACCCACAGATATCAACACATTAGCACTGTGATTGTGAATATGTTAGCACACTGACACTAGCATTTAGCTTCTGCACATTCTCTGGACTAGAACTAAAATTCCACACCATAATTCTGATAGTTGAATGAAATATCTATCTATGTGTTTAACTGATTATCATAACTCTATGTCTCTGTTAATATTTTGCTGGTATTTAATCAGGCCTTATTAAAAGAACGCTCATACACATCTACATGTAAGATCAAACACGATGCACATTATGTCTGGGTTCATCTTTTTACCTTGACAATCTTTCGTAGTTCGTCTCTGTCTAGTCGGCCGTTGTCATCATTGTCAAACACCTTGAACGACCACCGCAGCTTGTCCTCAAGTTTTCCACGCAGGACAAGATTAAGTGCTGCCACATACTCTATGAAATCCATTGTGTTGTCCTGTAAACAGGGAACAATTACACTGAGAGTATGTTTGGGCAGATTGAAATAAAGGATTTGTTTTTTATAAATACAAAGACACATGCAGTTTTTCTTTCATTTGAAGACATTTTACTTTAAAGCAGCTTTGTAACTCACATGATTCATGTCAAATGCTCGGAAGATGCTGTCCATGTACTGTGACTCAGGCGTGCCGTTGTGTACTCCAAACATCCTCTTGAACTCATGCAGGTACAAAGATCCACTCGGGCACTCCATGATGAAAGACTTGTACAGGTCCTGGATGGTGTTTGTCTCCAGTTCTGTGTCATCCTGTGTCTGTATTTGCTGATTCTGACCCATGCTAAATCCAGATCCCACCACTGCAGTACAAACTCTGAACTCTTATTTTGTATGAAAAATAAATAAATACAGACACTTCAGTGAAGTCATTTCCTAAAGACTGCCTGCAATGGAGAGTTCAGTGTCCACTTCATGGCTGCCGCTGAAGGTCTCCTGAACAGCTCTGGGGGCGAGGACTGAGTGGAGTGTAATAACTGATTCATGTGATGCTTGACCCCAGCAAGAAACTTATTTTTAGACAAAGTCTTTTCCAAGCTGCCTTGAAAGCAGTAATCCACATGCTTGATCCCATCTTGAACCCTTAGTGACCCAGGGTCACTGATACTCCTCAAGCTATTACTGAGTAAAATGAAAACTCCTACGCAGAGTGACCAGAGGGGCTTTCCTTGTGTGTGTGTATGTAAAGTAAGGTTGTCAAAATATCAATACTATGATACAACGTGTTTAAAACAGTACAGTCTGCGTTCCAAGATTTGAGGACACACTCAAGGGAACTTCAATCCACTTGATTTTCATCATCACCTTCTTAGCACAGCAGAAGTCTCCTCTTGAAAATGTGTTAACAGTTTTTCCACCCTTTTTAAAAATAGTAGCTATAGTAACTCTTGTGATGTACTTTGTGTTGAAGGTGATGATGAGGAGTTGATCACAGTTTCATTAAGCAGTTGGGAAAGAATTTAGTTCTTCTCTGGGCGGCACAGTGGCGCAGTGGTTAGCATTGTCACCTTACAGCAAGAGGGCTCCTGGGTGGGCGACCACCCCTGCACGCTGTCCCTGTTTCAGCAGGGTTTTCTCCAGGTTCTTCCTCCAAAAGTCCAAAGACATGCAGGTTAATTGGTGACTCTAAATTGGCCGTAGGTGTGGATGGTTGTCTGGTGACCTGTCCAGGGTGTACCCCGCCTCTCGCCCAATGTCAGCTGGACTGGCTCCAGCCCCACCGCGACCCCCAACAGGATAAGCAGTTACAGAAAATGAATGAGGTGCTTATTGATCAGTGTAATATTTTCACCTCTTGACCTTTCTGTCAGACAGCCCTTTCTGATGGGGAACTAAACTGTTCAATCGCTGTCTTCATCAACACCAGACTCCTTTGACGAAACACTATTTTTACCTCACACAACATGGGAGCTGCTCGTCTCCCTCTGCTTTGAGTTGTGGTGCTAAATAACACAGCGAGCAAAGAACAAAGCTTCATAAACAGGTGCCTGAGAAGAATCTTGAAAACCCACTGGCCAGACAAGATCACCAACGAAGATGTTTGGACACAGAGGGGGAAGAGAAGTCGGCTAAGAAACATCTGGCGAAGGGATCTGCAGGCAGACACCAAGAAGATGGGATACACCTGGTCACAGATAGAAATAAAGCCAATGATCGGGTACTCTGGAGGTCCCTTGTCGACGGCCTGTAGCCCAGAAAGGGTGTAAGGCATAAGTAAGTAAGTAAATTGCCCGTAGGTGTGAATGTGAGTGTGAATGGTTGTCTGTCTCTATGGGTCAGCCCTGTGATAGCTGGTGACCTGTCCAGGGTGAACCCTGCCTCTCACCCAATGTCAGCTGGGATTGGCTCCAGCCCCCCCGCGACCCCAACAGGAGAAACGGTTATGGAAAATGAATGATGAGGATTGAATGACTTCACAATGAGATGTTCAACCTAAGGCCATTTTATTACGTATGTGTTCGATGATTTTTTTCTGCACCAGCACTTTGTGCAGGTTGCTACTTTTTTTTTCTAATCTATTTTGTGTGCTTAGGACTTTTTTCTTTTTGCTGCGGTTATGAAAGAGGTTTCACATTTTTTTTCTTTTTACTAGTATTTTATGGAAGTTTAAAATCCTGGTATTGTAACATTAGTGTACAGTATCAATTAAATCCCTGTAGCTGTGGGGGTTGTCAGGTTACAGTCTATTGGCTTCTGTTATAATTCACTACAACAAAGAAATGTTTAACCACCTTTGCTCTGTTTTGTCTGATGCTTCACTAAGTACTTAAACTTAACTTCTTAGCTTGTTTGTTTGTTTATGTGTGCGTAAGGGGATTCAGTTAAAGCCATTAGTTTTACTGTGATGTGTCAAAATGTAAAAACAAAGGGGGGGGGACTGCAACTCAGATGTGTCTTCATGATGGGACCACACTTTGCCTCAGTAAGCGCCCAGTAAGCGCTACTAATCTGCAGGGTAACTAAAATGACACTCTGCTAAACCTGTAAAGCTAAAATAACTAAGTGGCTAAATCCCAGGGGTTTATGGGCCTGACCGACTGGGAGGAAGGGGCCGTGCCACTGAGTGCAGGTTGATGGTGGCACAGTACCTCATGTGGTTCTAGCGTTCTGAGAACCCAGCAAGTGATGGTTGTCCTGAAACTGAAACTGAAACTGAAACCTTCATTTCAAACACTCTACATGTCGTGTATGTGTCTCACATACTGTGGAAAGCATATCCTGGGCTTTCTAGTGATGTAATATGCATCCCATATGCTTCTGTCTTCTGCTTTATGGCAGTACGGGATATAAGTCATGTGATTTATAAAGATGTATTGTTTCTGTTGTTCATAAGGATGCTGTTTTTATTCATGAGAGTCTTATCTATGTTATATTTAGAATTTAGAAGTGTATGTTGATTTTAAGCCTTACAAAATGCACATTTTAACCAATGTATTTTATTATTTTCAACCAGATTCCATACTCTGGAGAAGTGGGGAAGAGTCTGACATAAATCATTTCTCTCATGTAAAGACACACACATGCACATGCACACATACACACTACGTTCAACTAGTTAAAAGCATGTAGGGTACCTGTAATATTACATTTTAAACACGTAATATAAATGCACTTTCTTGTAATGTACTTTTTGTGGTAAAGACTGACCCAGTGTCCACTACAGAGACATGTTATAAAAAAGTGATATGTTTCTTTCATCCCAATAATTTAAAATTTCTAATAATAATGATACTAATGATTCTACTACTACTGATGATAATAATAAACCATTTTCCAGGCGTCGGTGGCTTAGTGGTAGAGCAGGCGCCCCATGTACAAGGCTGTTGCCGCAGCGGCTGTGTTTGACTCCAGCCTGTGGCCCTTTGCTGCATGTCACTCCCTCTCTCTCCCCCCCTTTCACCCTCATCTGTCCTATTGATTAAAGGCTTAAAAATGCCCAAAAAATATCTTAACAAAAAACAAACAAACAATAATAATAAACCATTTTCCTCCAGGTCTCAGGAGGTTAGAAGGGAATAGGTTGTAAAACACTTTTAATAAAAAGCTGAGCATGAATTACAGATCTGTGTCCTTTGGGAAAAGAAAGAGATAGCTTACCTTTGTACAGCTGGAGAAAGCAGGACACGACAACCACTTTATGTTTTTTATTGGAGTTGATTCATAAGTTTTAAAACCTTTGTTTAGCAACAGGAAAGTAATCAGGTATAATAATCTTACTTTACAATATAGATAGCACAGTGTGTAGGATTTAGGGGCATATATTGGCAGAAATTGAATATAATACAATAAGTATGTTTCCTTTAGAACAAAATCAACTGAAAATAACAATTGTCATGTTTTCGTCATCTTTGAATGAAACAAACAAACACTGGCTCCAGATTAGGCCATTCGTATTTTTGTGCTTTTGCTTCGTACACCTTAGTTAGCAGCAGTCCATCCATGTGAGCTACAGCGGCTAGCGGCTACAGGTGAAAACTGTCCGAATGTCTGGATCTGAATTTATCAGAGAAGAACGTTTAGCGTACATGAGAAGGTGCTGAGCTAGTGCCCCGTCTGTGAAGAGCTGAACAGCATCAGAGACGCTTTGATGTTTTGATGGTTTGATGTATAAAAACAGACTTGGTGGGAGAAACTTTGACGCATGCTTACAGGCATTTTGGAGACATGAAATAGATGACACGGATTCTGAGGTGGAAGCCTGACTGTAGAAATAGTTGAATATATTTTGGCACACGCCTTCTTTTTTTTTTTTTGCTTTTGTCCATTTATAGTATGGATCCGAGGCATTGTTTTATAAATGAGACCCCTGGTCTGTTTGTTCTGGAGGGGAGGAGACCGCTGCAGATAATTTGTCTTCCGGTAAAAACCTCCTGAACATTGCCCACTGAACTAATTCAAATCAGGAGTTCTCGCTTGGCACATGGGGAAAGTGTCAGCTGGTTGCAATCCTCACCACAAGATGGCGGTAAATCCCACACACTGCTCTTTTAATTCAACATGCACAACAATGACTTTGTGTTTTAGCAGTATTATTAGCTTAAACAAACAAAAGCACAAATGGAAAACAGTAAAAACAAAAACAACAACAATAGAAAAGCAGACATTATAATTACTCACTATTTACATATTTACACTTTATAACAAGAAGGCTGAGATAGCAGCAATATACTGTGTATATACACCTGCTTTAAATTATACAAAAATGTAGCTTTAGTAGTATTTAAATGTAATATAAGATGGACCATTAATATAGTGAAATAGTGAAAAGAAAAAAATAATGTATGCAAAGAAATAAGAACGTCTCTGAACGTTTATACTGTTGGTTACAGTCTCACATTGACATTGTTCCTTTATTAAAAGCCAAATGATGGCCAGTTTTGAACCTTCTCCATCTATGAATATAAAACTGCATATGCTGAAAGTTGAAATGAATCCTAATTTTAGCTGTAGAATATGTGTTGAATACATTTTTCTATATGTAATTCAAATCCTGCCGTGAGTGTCTCTTTGTCCACGTGGGAAAGGCCTTTGTGCTCTGACACTTCAGAAGTGTGCGCTCCTTCTCCGCTGCTCCAGCACCCATCCAGCTGGGTTCATGTCCAGCTTCAACATGTTGAGCACCCAGGGGTCCTGCTGTGCGCCTTTAATGAACTCCTCCAGGTTGATATGACCTGTGGACACAAACAGTCGAAGCAGGATTCATCAGGATTCTCTGTTGATACAACAAAATATCACTTCTGTCTGTCGTCGCTGCAAATGTGCTTTTGCTGCACGGTAAATGTGACTAAACGCTCACCATCTCCATCACTGTCGACGGCCTGTAATAGTCGATCCACAGCTTCATCGACCGTGAGCTGTGCATCACTCGCGTCTGTCTTTGAGCCTTTTTTTATCCGATAGATGCTCTGGATGGAAGAAAAGCAAAGGAAATGATATATTTCATGTCAATAGCAGGAAATGTTACTGTATCAAAGACCTTTAGAGCATGAGCTGCTGCACTCAGTGATGATGCATGAAATTTGTTTAGAGCAGTGATGTAACTGGATAATTTTACATATTTACTGCAGCATTATGTTCCCTTTGGCTTTATACAGCAGTTGATGCCTTTAAATCTGGATCATATTAAACCATCTTGAGCATTCTTATGAATTTCTTAACACATATTTTTTGAAAAAGGTTTATCTTGCTTGATTTAACTGTCAACATGATTTCAAAGACAGCACTGACAGTCTTTAAACCAGCATTATGTTTTGCTTTAAAAAAAGAGTAACTAATTCAAGAAACGATAGAGATTCAAACACATTTAAAAACTGGCATGGGGAATGTACATCCTTCTTTCCAAGTATATGCAGCTTTAGATACTGGAATCCAACAGAGAAACAGAGTGAATATTTCGGTTCTTGAACACGAGACGTCACAGTTTAGATAACTGGCTGCTCCATCAGACTGCATGTGTTTCCACATTCACTGTCACACCTGTAACTAGCAACCAGATTGATATTAAAGTCATTTAGCAAAGCACCAACTCAACAAGATAATTTTAACACTTGCCACTTAAGGATTGCGTATTATGTCCATTAACACAGAATATATCCTCAATGCTTTGTGCACCTATAATCACTGTATGCCTAAAAAGGATAAGACTGGTCCATAGATTAAGTGCATATATTTTTCTTGACCAATTACGCTCCTTCTTTCTTCTGTCTTAATCTGCTGTAGCTTGATAACTCCCCAGGTATAGTGTATGTGATTAGCAGAGGTGAGAATGAAACAGTTGAAGATGCATTTACTCTGGGCTGAACCCAACTGCATCAATTAGAAATGTTCATTTGATTAAATCAGATTAACATGTCCAAAGAACAGGTGTATGTAATCTCAGTTTCAGCGTCCTAGCACTGTTCCCGTTGGCTTAAGGGGACACTTGACAGAACCATTGTCGGTGTTATTGGTGACATGTTCTTTCTCTACTAAGACAATCAAAATGTCTGCTGTGAACAAGGCCTATTAAGATTTTTTTCTTTTAATTCAAACTCTAAGTAATTAATTCAGCTAAAAAGTACTGTTAGGTGCCAAAAGTTAAGTGACAGTGAACACGGGAGAGCAAGAGGGTAGAGACATGACGCGCCCACAGTCTGCAGAGCTGAGCAGTAGGAGAAAACATACAGTAGTATGCTATGTGAAGATGTTTAAAGCCTTAAGATACGCTGAGCTGCTACGAGGTGTTGCTTAAGTTTGGACTTGAAACTTAATGCCATTCTCTAAAAGAGGAATTTACTCAAGGGAAAACCCTCTTTCAAGCTCAGAATTGAAGTTGCATCCAAAACCCGTGAGACATTTCATCGTGGTTGACTTACATCAATTATCGACCGTAGTTCATCCCTGTCCACATAGCCATTGCTGTCTTTGTCATACACCTTGAATGACCACCGCAGTTTATGCTCCAGGTCTCCCCGGAAAACAAGGTTCAGTGCTGCCACAAACTCAAGGAAATCAATCGTATTGTCCTGAAAGGCAGGTTGAATGAGAACACATTGGGTCACATTTTCACATGTGGGTAAAGATGTACGTACAGTATGCATGGCTGTAACAGCTTTAACTCTCTCACCCCATTTCTGTCAAAAGCTCGGAACATGTTCTCCGCATAATCCGACGCTTCCCCTGATGGGTCCACACCGAAGAAGCGCTTGAACTCGTGCAGGAACAGTAGTCCACTCGGGCACTCCATGACAAACTTTTTGTACATTTCCTGAATTGCTTTGACATCAATTTGCTCAGTGTTCTCCGTATGCTGTGTCTGCCCCATGGCTGGCTTCTTATTCAACAGTCCATAGTCCTTAAAGCTTTGGGTATGTACTCCACGATGGAGTGGCCGCACTTGAAATAGACACCTCATTCTCTTAGGTCTTTTTTATAAGCCTGTGGAATCCCAAAGCTCCAGTTTGCCTATGTCACAAGCGATTAGTGTGGCCTCAGGATTACTACGGTATTAGGTTGGTGGGGTTTCCTCTTGAGGTAATTAGGTTTCAATCTAAATGTGGGTCTAGGCCAAATTCAGCAGGCAAAATTCCAACATATAAATTAAAGGTATGTGTGTTCCAGTAGTGATACACACAGTATGTTGACACTGTTGATAAAAAAAACATTACATCAGCACTATGTTTCTTGTTTTCAGTAAAATCGCATTGCTCTTAACACACTTTTGGTAAATGAGTTAGTATTTTTTTTTGTTTGATACGAGGCCTTTGGTTCGTTAAGAATTAGAAACCGCATGATTCATTGAACTCATCCTTTAACATTTGGAAAATAAAATATGCAGCTTAAATTGTGTGAAATATAATGTTCTCAGTGTGACTGCGCTCAACAAGGCAGCCGACATGATGTCACAGACAACAGGCTGTCTGACCCTCCCACTCCTAAACCAACGTTAGGTCATTGCAATATGGTTAGTAATGCCATTACCAGACCAGAAACAAAAGATCCTCCAGTAACTTATAGGTCTGGTGTTTGGAGCCACTTTGGTTGTACTGTGAACTGTGAAAGGGTGATGGCAAGAGAGTGGAGAAAAAAACAGTCACATCTGCTACACAACAGTAGGTTACATCAGTGGGGAATACTTCAAACATGTCAACTCATTTATGCCATCATCACCCCAGTGTGTCAGTCGGTGGAACTACATAATAGTCCATAATAATAATACATTCAAACAGGGCATATGAGACCCTGCACTGGCGGAGAACACACAGGTTTTACGAAAATGCTTAATGCAGTCGAGCCCTGTTACACTATTCCTTCACGAGACCATTCCTGACAGACTGTAATTCCTGCTTTGTACAAAAAACAAAAGCCAGAATTATGTTAGTTTTAAAACATAATTAAAAAAGAAAAAACTAGGAAATTTCAGAAAAAGAATAGTTTCTTTCACTTTTATTTGTTTATAACTACAATAGCCTATTATATTTTATATTTATATTTTATAAAGAGCTGCTTTTGTTTTATATTCTACTAAGAAGACACCCTATAAAACGGGTCACTCATGTATAGACCATTTTAAAAAACTGAACAAAAAACAAACCTTGACAGGTACTGGGAAGAGGAAAAGCTGTTTTTGGGAAATTTGTATTTATTTAGTATCACCAGGTGTATTATAAATAATTTAGGAGTGTAATATAATTTTAATATTGGGTTGTAAAATGGGTTAATTGTTGTATGTAACTACATGCAAAAATTGGTGCAAAGATTTCAGTTAATAGAAGAACAGTGAAAGAGGGGTAGGAACATATAAGTTTTACTTCTATCTACTCCTTTTCGAACATTTCTGTTTTTGTTTTTTTGTTTTTTGTTTTCTCTGGCATTTCTATGATTTTGCAGTATGCAAACACATTTAAATGTGACACCACAGTGTCTCATTTAAGCGAACTATGAACTTTGTGGACCGTTATACCCTTAGTTATGCAGGTTAGGTTTAGGCAAAGAAATCTGGTTGGACGTTGTCAGGCTATATGCTTGATAAGTTACGTACTTAATGTAAGGTGACGGAGGATTTACCTTAACATAACTCAAAGTGCGCTTGGGTTCACACGGGACACAAACACTGGTCTCCTGGGGGAAAGTTGTGTGTTCGTTTGACCATGCAAACAAACAGTGCATGAGATCAGCCTGCAGAGCAATCTAGCATGTTGCTAGATTTGAATGTCCAGCAGTTACAGCTGTGGTGTGTCAGAGATTATTGTCAGAAAAGAGATGCCTGAGAAACCTGGATGCCTTTCTCTGGCTGTGGTCTGGTCTGTATGAGTGACCTCTTTCACACAACACGTCAGACTTAATCCAGTGTTAAAATCTAAAAGTTACTACTGCAGCTTTCAAAGTAAGCCATGCCGTTTTTAAATATGTCATAAATCATCAGAATTTGTTTCCAGCACTATCTTCAGGTTGGCATTTATGAGATAAATTTCTGAACAACTTTTGACAAAAGGCTGTGAAATCTGGCACTTTTGTTTCCTCTGCAGAAGAACTATAATCTGTTTGGTAATCGCTTGACTCTGCCTGTAGACATGGTCTTGTTTATTGCTCAAAAAACAGTTAACAACATCAACTGGAAGCAACTGCGAGTGCAGATCTATTTTTTACTGTTAAAACAGTTTGACTTCTTTTTTAACCTTAGTCAAATTTTCCTTGAAAGAGTTAACTTTTCCAGAAGAGTAAGTTTGTTTAGTTTCAGACCTCCTATACAGACGTGTGGCTTCTCGTCCGTGACTTTATCTTCCAAATGGCTGATGTCCAAGTCTCTTGCTGTCCCTAATCAGTCCTAGTGTTGTTTTTCCTGTGCTGAAAAAAAGACGCTAAGAGGCTAAGGCGCTCTAGGTCATGCTAATTTGGAACTGGTGTATCAATCTCATTTGATTAGATTGCATTAGCTCTGTGGATTGGCTAGGGAGGCAGGATCCCTCAGTATACCTTCAGTGTGTCCAAGTTAACCATGAGTGCCCAGTGTTTCATATAGTTGATGGTTGGTTGCTGCAAAACTTTACTAATATTACGTCTGTGACTACGAAGCTTCTAGTAACTTAGCTCCTAGTCACACTGAGTGTATGCTACTATGTTTGTAAGTACTGCTGTTCTTGCTGATTTTACACCCTGTCAGCCGAGGCTTTATCTAAAGAGCAGAAGTGTGGTAACTCATTGCTTTTTTAAAAGTAAAGAACCCAATTTACATTTTTAGATGAATACAGTGCCCACGGCAGGCACAGACTGCACAGTGTTTTTTCTTTGTTGGCTGAATAAAGACAGTAAAACTGGAGACAAGATTGGATTTCAGAGTAAGCAAAGTATTTCTTACTTACTGTTTGTACGGTGAAAGTGCCCTTAAGCAAGGCCTCCAGAGCACCTGCTCGCTGTAAAGCACTACAGTTCTGTTGTGTTAAACAGCTTTCCCAGAAACCTGTGTTTCGGCCTCTGTGACATTGGTAAGGAGTGTTTGGATGGGGGTGATGGATGGGTCAAACAAACTAAGGATGTTCACCCGGGAGACAGCTGTTTGTGTCCTGTGAAACCTAAAGTCAGCTTTGTCTCAGGGTGCTTTCAGAACTAGAGTTGTCTTGCTTTGGTCTGAATCAATGTCAATCAATTGCCTAGAGTTGGTTAGTGGGTACAGTGTTTTATTTATTGTTTTTATTTATCCTTTATTTAACCAGGTGAGTCCCATTGACATTGACACCTCTTTTACAAGGGAGCAAAGGCAAGAAGAAGGCAGCAAACCAAAGTTACAACAATACAACAACATAAAACATAAACACAGCAGTACATAGATACATAAAGTACATACGGTACACATCAAATTCAAAGAAAGCAGCTACAGACTTCTGCTTTTACAGACTGTAACAAACATTTAAGATCACCCATGGAAACAAGGTCAGCCAATTTTAGCGTTTTCTGGAGCTGATTCCAGGACCAAGGGACATAGTAACTAAAAGCACTCTTCCCAAATTCAGTGAAGGTGCGAGGGGCCGAGAACAACAAAAAGTCCTAAGATGTAGCCCTAAGATGGCTTTGTAGATAAAAATATGCCAGTGGAGCCATCTGTGACAGTTTAGTGATATCAGACCAGATCCTTCATATAAGAAACAATGATGGGTGAGAGATTTGGCATTCAAAATGAAACGCAAGGCACCATGAAAGACTGTGTCTATAGCCTTAAGGGATGCAGCAGAGGCATGCATATAACGAACATCACCATGATCAATCATGGGAAGAAAGGTAGCCATGACAAGTCTCTTTTTGGCAGTGAGATTAAAACAATGCTTGTGTTTACAGCACATATCTGAGAGGCAGTTAGAGGTTACTAAGATTATCACACAACGTCAGGTCCACCAGACTGATGTCTGTAACATGTATCTCATGATGACAAACTGCATTTCATGCCCACATCTTTATATTCAGCATATACATCTTGGAATTTGCAATGAGAGTTAAACATTACGTAGGCTTACTCCTCTTTTGGCAGCATATCCATGCAGAATAAAGTTGCAGCTACCTGCACGACCTTAAGCCGAAAAAAAAGTCATACTGTGGCAAACTTTCTGCTGCTCCTTCTTGAGTTCATAGCTCACCACTTTCTTTGGTGCCAGAGCTTTAGAGAACCTGGTTTCTTTTCATTTTGTTGATCTCATTATGCTGCTCCATCAGGCTTTATCTGCGACACAGACACTGGAGGCGGGCTCTGAGTGCATTTTTAGATCCCCACCGACCTGAGAATGAGTGTTAACCCCAACACACCCATGTCACAGAATGGACAGTGATAATTTGAACCTGTGATGTGTGACAAACGTGAAAGAGTCTGGAGACGCTGTAGTGAACATCATGCTGCTTGTAGCATCATCCAGCATGACCGGTTTGGTGGTGGGTCAGTCACGGTCTGTTTGATCCCCATGTAAACCAGCTGCAAACCTTTCTCACATCTATTGGTGAGGTTGGTTTTTCCACTTATTCTTTACAACATGCATTTCTTTATATAATGTGTTAGTATTATAAAAATATATTTACTGGAAAACGTTTATGACTTGTCCTTGTACATTGGTTGGAAAATGAAACTATTTTTTACAGTTATTAGTATGCGCATTAAAGTCTTTCAAAAAAAGATGTAGCAAAAAGCAGGACAGCGGTCTCAGACACAAGGCCAACGTTTAGGGTGGATCTAAAATTAGCAGCCCCAACGTGGCCAAGTTTAGAGAAGGTTTTACTCAGTGTGTCGCTAAGAGGATTTAATGAAGGGCATCATGGGTTATTCCACTCTGTCTTCAAGTTGCCAGGAAAAGCAAAAACAAAAACAACAACAAAGAAAACAACATTGCTTGTTAATTGCACTGCTATGTGGCATTATAATGCACAGATATTCCCATTCCAGTCTGTACATTTAGTTTAGTTGTGTAGATAGCGTTAATTGATGTTTCTATTCATAGGCACGAGTGTAGCACACCACAGCATAGATAGTCTACGTTAATTTGCCTGTTTCTAGATGGGCCTGAAAAATAAGTCTGAATCCACAGCTTAACATCTAAAGAAAAAAAAGTCTGGTCTCACTCGTTGAAGTTAATTGGGTTTGTGTCTCTGTTAATGATTTGTTGGCACTCTTCGTCCCTTACATAAATCCTAACAGGGTCCAACAAGGCTAATGAGATTAGGCTCTTGATGGAGGGATTCTTCTTACGGGGCTCTGACCTTGGCTTGGTCTGCTGCTCTCATATGAACTCGTCTGTCAGTCCATAGATGCGTAACGTTTGACGTCAAGTTTCACCTTTGCACAACATGTAAAATCTATCTGTATATTCTTTTCCTGCATGAGTTCAACATTTAGAGAGTTGCAAAACTTGAATTACTTATACCTCTTGCTAAAACAGAAAAGCATGTTCACATGTCGATTACAAGCAGGTTCATTTATACAGTTTTGGCTCAAATGCTTTGTGATGATTTTTAAAAACACATGCTGAGTTCAAAAAATTAACTAAAGTCAAAATGTCAAGGTAAAAAAGGAAGGAATAGAATAGACAATATTCATGTGGGAATGTGGCAAGGGTATTACAGTATTAGCATTCGACAGTAACACACTCAGTGGCCACCTTATTAGGTACAGTCTAACCTGTTAGTGGTAACATATTGTGTAAATCCAATTCTAAGTTCATTACCAAGTTCATAGTTTAAGGTTAACAGTTTCACTGGATTGCATCTGACTGTGCAGGTGTGCCTAATGAAGTGGCCACTAATTGTATGTGGTACAGTAATGTGATTAGTCTCTGTCAACCAGCGAGAAGTTCTTCACAACTTCAAATTCTGTAATCCCACTGAATTTCAGTTCAAGACAAAACTGAGTTACCCAGAGCACATTCATGGAGATGTGGTGATTTGTTCAGAGGCGTAAAGATGAACTTATATCTCAAAAGAACAGTATTTCAGAAATACTGCATATTTATCGTGTCAGATTTTGTCCACCAGATGGCGACATTGCTTCACTGCTGGAGCCTTTGGTCTGCACACTGTGGGTGCAGCATGATTTACATGATACAGGTCACTGGGAAACTACTTGAATCCAAAAGTTAATACATCACAAGTATCCAAATACAAGGACACCAAAAGGCACCGAGGCAAATGCTAATTTTTGTAATTTAGATTGTAAGATTTAAGATGGTCAGTGTAATCAATCTGCTGCCCCTAAAATGCTCACCAGCATCAGGAGCACATATCCCCATATAAGTGAATGTACTCCTTATTGCTTTCACATGTAATCAACATCAATTTCAGCAATTACATTACGGTTACTATTACTATCACCAAGTCAGCTGCATTACTCTCAGATGCAGTTATCAACAGGCTCATTGCACAGTGCTGGTGCATATTGTCATAAACTTTTCTCTGTTGCTTAGCAGTATTACACATAATATATGCATAATATTCTGTTTACTTAGAATTACCATATTGCCAAATGAATGGATACATTCTGCAGAGTCATTGTTGTCTCACTACATTGTTTCAGTCACTGATGATGATTCAGAAAAACAAACGTCTAAGATACCTTTTCATATGTGGTGCCAAAGAGCATACAAATGTGCGGCTCTTTCATGTCCTCCTAACACTTACTCTAAAATGATATGTGCAAAATACATAATCATACAGATCATACAGATGATACATAATAATATGCAACATAATAGTTGCATCCAGGTCCAATTTTTGCATTTCAAATCGACTGCAAATATTCTCTCTTTTAACTCTATTTGAAATACATGTAAAACTACAAAGGTACAGCTTCTTTCAAACCTTTCAACCACATCTCACAGGCTGCCTCAGCGGATGGGGACTGCTCAGTTGCCATAACTCAGGCTGTTCTCATGCACTGTCTTGTACATGTTGCCGAACTACAAAAAGCACAATTCGTACAAAACTCACATAATTATGAGCCAGTAATATGTGTAACCAGTAATCAGGAAGACTGCGATCAAGTGATCAATGTGCTAACAAGGGGAGTAAAAGAGGGAGACGTATAAAGAGGGAAACTCTGCGTAAGGAGGCAGGTTGGAGCGCTGGATTGGTCAAACAAACACAGGACTTTCATCCAGAAGATGATGCTTCGGTTTGTGTGAAACCAAGTGAACTTTGAATCACCATGGTTTTCCTTTCCTCAACCTAACCTATGTAAACATTGTAAGCTACTTCATAAGATAACATACGAACTGCTGTATGAGGATACGTTGCAACACTTAACAGTAATATGGAACTTGGGTGATGTGATAAAGGGGATGCTCAACTTTCTTGAGCTGAACCAACATATTACTACGTTATTGTTTGCAAATCGATATAAAGACAAAGTCTAAATGTTGAAAGCATGCAGTGACACCTACAGAGACTCAAAGACTTGAACATCTCTCTGCATCATGCTGTTATGACACCTCAGACTCTGATCACAGATCTAAATCACTGCACTGGCCAATACTGTCATGCTATTTCATGTTGTCTGCACTAAAATGTCTGCTGGGTGATGACGGAAGATCACATCAACGGCCGCACCAAAGCTCTTTTTTATCTATTACTCATAACTTATAGGAGCTTTCTGCAGTTGCTAGTGCTACTTCCTCCATCTGTTACCTCCTGTCAATAAGCTGAAGGGGGGAGCTCTTTTTTCCTTCCAAAGGTTCAGATGACTAATAGCTGGCTGCATTTTTTATATATATATTAGTAAGCATTCAATATGTTCTAGAGAGCAGTTCACTCTTATCGTCTCCTTTAAGAAGCTCAGACATAAACGGTGCTGGATTTCATTTATTACAACAGCACACGGATGACGAATTTACTGAGTCAATCCTATTGTCTTCTTGAGTCACAGAGCTCTGTATGCATATCTTGGAATTGTCAGAGGCTTTAGTAAAAATTATAGAGACCTACTTTTGTTCATACAGAGTGCGCCTTTTTCAGGGGAAAGGGGGGCGTGAGCAAGTAACAAAACGTGTAGCTCAGCGTGTGACGTACACCGAGCGAAGCCAGTCAGTCCTTTGGCGATTCTCTCATAAGTCGGCCCGTCCTTCACCGTCCCCGTCATCTGACAGTTAATGGCCTCTTCGTTTGCGAGGACAAGGAGGGCGCGCTCCCCAGTTGCTCATCTTTACAGTGTCTGTCAGGTTTGCATTTCTGTCTTGCTACTAGCTGCTCATTCCTGCTATCAGCTGTTTCCTGTTTATCCACCACCAGTGGATCACACGTGCGGTGTCATCAACAGCTCCTCCCACAAGTCATCAACAGCTCCTCCCGTGGCGGAAGGGCGCCTCGTTCTTTTTAAACCAAAAGGTTCTGCCAATATGTCTACCCTACGAGGCGGAAAATTCTTGCCGGCAAAACGGGCCAACATTCGCCAAAAATCTGGCAGTGTAAAAGGGGCTTATGACTATGAAAAGACATAAAACAGCCACGAAGACACACAAACCACTGCAAAGTTTGTTTGTCTTGGTCCTCTGTAGAAGAGGTGGTGGGGCCCTTTGTATATCTGTGACCAGGTGTGCATTGTCTCATAATCAGCCCGAATTCAAATTAATACAAAGGAAACTTCAACATGTTGTAGAAAAAATGTTGAGCAGCAGATGGCAAACCACAGTCATATATTTTGGTCTTGTAAGCTATAAATGGCTTCTGGGAAAATTCTATTAGAGAACTGTCAAATGTTTTTGGTATTTCTCCAAATAAAAACCCACTGGTCCTACTGCTTGGGGGGAAACACCAGAAGAGATTAAGAGGAAAGTTTCTCAGTTGTTCTTAGTATTAAGGATTAAGCATTAATTAAAGAAATTACAAGGAAGTGGTTAAAAGAGGAACACTTGATTAACTCCAAATGTTAGAATCTTGTTAACAAAATATAAAGAATGGGAAAAAAAGCATGAGAATTAGAAATGAAGTTCATGTTCTTGAAGACAGATATGAAGATATGATACACACAATATATAACACCCTCCTGTCACATGTGATAATTACTACACTAATGTGATGTTAATTGTTCTTCTTTTGCACAGTGTGTGTGGGAACATATGTAAATACAGGTGTATGTGTGTATGTGTCTATATATTGTATCCATCACTTTGTGCCAAATCAGTTTAATGTATCCTCTTCATTAAATGCATCAGTCATCAGTGAATTACATCATATGCACAGACACACACATATGCATATTAATAAGTGACAGATAAAAATTACACGTTCCATGGCGCCCTTTGACCTTGTGCGTCATTGAAGACCACAGCAGCTTTGTCATAAAATGAAGGCAGATGAGACGACGCTGCTCGGCTCCATGAATGAAACATTTACATTTACAAAACGCCCAGATGGAACTGCTGATATAGGAGCACTGTTCTCTGCAATTTCTGCAGTGAGGAATTTTTATACCGCTGAGAACTTAAAGTCTGAAATATCACCTCAACGCAAAGCATTTAGCAGTGAACCTGGAGGTCTGAGCTAGCACAGCCTCTGATGCTAGCGCTACTAGCTAGCCTCATGAAGCCACACTCGAGCAGGCGTTCAGTGACAAACTGAGTAAGCCTACCTGTGATCAACTAACTCCATTGCAAAATCCATTGCATTTGGCTGCAGACCAATTTCGGTGGTAGAGGACAGGGGGTCAATTGTGTCCAAAATCCAGCAGCTTTGCTACAACACATCTGCCAAAATACATTTAAATTGAAAATTGTTACACCAGTTATGATGAAAACATGACATGCTTTTCAGTCATAATGTATCTGCCTTTTATTCACCTCTGAACTGGACCATGTTATATCTTTCTTTGTGGATGTATCCTGCCGTCCTTGGGGAGCGACAACCATACATTTATTTATATGCTTAGGAGCAGTGCAGAGAGGTTGGGGAATGGTCATGGTTCTCACTGTTTTAGGAGGCTTATTCGTAGATTTTTCGGAGGCTTTTCATAAAAGCTCATATCCTTCACAGCGTGACAGAATATTTACTGAATAGAAGCATCCTCCTCTGATGCACTCCAACCAAAGAGAGCCTCAAATGTTCCATTTCTGAAAGTCTTGTATTCTTAAATCTATTAGCAGCCATCAGGGTGCCTTACACAGCATGTTAACACTCTCTGTTAGGAACACACTCATTCATTCACTGCTTTTGTCAGGGAAGAATGAATGAATAGCTTGTGTGGGTCAGTGTTTGTCAGTGTAATGGAGAAGCACGATTGCTTTAGTGCGAACATGAGGGATGTAAGTGTTCAGCCACAAAACATAGGCACAATAGTTCTTTATTCATTTTAAGAGATGCTACGAAAAACATGACATTACATTAATTAATACACACACAAACACAAACGTTATGCATGCAATGAAACAAAAACAAACTCAAACTGGTGACAGTGACTCAAAGATTAACAGGCAGCAGGTAAGACCGAGTGGCTCCAGGTGATAGCATGGAAATGTAAACCAAAAAAGTCAGTGGAAGAGGAAGACAAAGACACAGTGATACAGTCCAAACTAAATAAGTGCCTGGTTCTCCTTAATTGGCACTCTCCAAGAGAGTCATTTGGTGAGAGAAAGTTTTGTGAAGCTTTGACAAGATACAGGTTCAGAAGCAGTTTAGAAGCACAGGCTATGTTAAGTGGTACTGAATTAACGGTTTTAACAACAGGATGCATTCATTTGAATGATTTATTCTAATGTGAAATGTAAAAACACTCGCAAGGTTGCTCTGCTGCATCGCCTCTGGTAAAACAAGATATTTTAATCAATTTTAATCAGACTGTACTCATTTTTTAGTTCCATGTAGGTTTTACCTGTCATGTTGCAGAGAGAATATAAAAAGACCAGCTGGGTAAAAATAGGAAGGGCTGTGTGATGCCTGTGTGCGCAGCTTCCATGGTCAGTGTAGCTGCTTCGGTTGATTATGCCAGCGTGGCAGACATGTCGGGCTGCATTTCAGCCTTAAGTTGACACATACTCAGAGCTTGGGTAAAGGTAAGGCTAGCTCGCTGGTGACTTCAAATCTATTGACACACAGAATCCTGCTCTCCTTCTTGGCTTTCAGAATAAAATCCTCAGCTTTGAAACAAAGTGTGAAAGGTGTAGATGCAATATTTTGCAAATTAAAGGGATACTTTGCCGATTTTTAATGGCCCCTTTTAGGCTCTCCCCAGACAAAATGGTCTCAGGGGAGGGGCCAGACTAGACAGACAGTGAGTACCTCGCCTGGTATGGGGACACAAGGCCCCCCGGAGCCAGACCTAGGGTAGGACCTCACCAGCGAGCATCTGGTGGCCGGGCCTTGGGCCATGGGACCCAGTCGGGCTCAGCTCAAACAAGTAACATGGAGCTGCCGCACTTTGGGTCAACCTGCCGCAGAGACAGGAATCAGGGTCGGGTGCATTGTGTGCTGGGCCTTAAATTTTTCGCCTCAAATTAAGAAACATGTTTTAGCTAGGGCGGCAAGGTGGTGTGGTGGTTAGCACTGCTGCATCACAGCAAGAGGGTTCCTCGCTGATGAATGTGAGTGTGAATGGTTGTCTGTCTCTATGTGTCAGCCCTGTGATAGTCTGGCGACCTGTCCAGGGTGAACCCTGCCTCCCGTCCAACGTCAGCTGGCTCCAGCCCCGCTGCGACCCCCAAGAGGATAAGCGGTTACGAAAATGAACGACTGAATGAATGATTTAGCTAACTTTAACTGTAATATGAAATTGTTTCTTGCCAATTGGCCACCACAGTTTCAAACAGACATGTTTGCGGCGCAGTGCACTCTGGTAGTTGTAGGCTAAAGCTAAAGTGTCCTTTGTCTCTGTTTTCTCTGGTTCTGTAACACCGTTTTTTTAAAAGTATTTGCATCTTCCTCCTGCATAAACATCCCAGTTATATTAAAAGGCCATCGTTCCAGCTGTGAAATACTTCTTTAAGGAATGAGCTCTGGATAACATTACAGCCCACTTACTAGTGAGGCTTACTTAGGCCCTTTTTGCTCTTATGAATCCTGTTTTCAGCAGCATTGGTCAGCTTTCTGCAGAAAAGCCCAGATAAACTCACTATACTCTACCTGCCCTGCACCAAATAGCTGGTGAACATCTGGCAGCTAAAGAGCCAGAAACAGAGTTGGTTAAAAGGGGATTTAATATTGGACTTACAGTCATCAGAGGGACCAGAGACATGAGTTCTAATGAATACTGATGTTGCTTCAGGTCAGCCGCATGTGTAAATAAAACTTGAGTTTGTCAGTTTGTTGTGAAGCTCGTGTGCACTGGAGTGTCTACATCATTATGTGTCAGAAAGTTTTTGTTTCACTGTGTGAGACAGACAACCCAAATCCTCTTCTGCATTACATAACCGCATGCCAACAAATTTTAATCCCCTTCATGCTAATCGTCCTTGAAACGGACATCCTGAAATTACAAAAAAAAAAAAAACAGGTACTTAAATCTTCCAAAATTGAAGAGATGAGACTGTTGATTATTTTTATGGTTTTGTTTCTACAGAGATGAATATGATTTTTCAGTAAATTGCAAGTTTCGCCAGGGTTTAATGGAAAAAGTCAAGGTCGGTGCTGTGTTTCCTGGGACCTTTTTCTTATTTTTCCTCTGCCATCTCTTGATGAACAGTCTGCAGAGGTCAACAGTCACCACTGCTCGTGATGAAAGAGAAGAATAGCACGGATGATAGGAGGACGCATTGATTTTTAATTTCTCTCCGCACAAAGCTCTGTCAACATATGGTCCTAATGCTTTCTTATTCTTTTCTCAGTGATACACACACACACACACACACACACACACACACACACACACACACACACACACACACACACACACACTGCAATCTAAAGAATCCCAAGTACAGGGCAGATGAATTCTCTTGCAGGTCTCACAACAGAGGTCCCCTGGTCCTTCCCCCATTCTATCACATCTCCATTCCTCATGTGCAATGACCAGCATTCAGAATGGCTGACATTGAACAATATAAACTTCAGGCTTTATGGAGACTTGTGCTCTCCCAAGATAGCTTGGGTGATTTACCACCTATATAAGAGATTTCTCTCCTTTTCTTGGTTAAAAAAAAACAAAATGCTGGACTGTATAAATTAAAGGCTCGTACACAAAAGCACTCAGTAGAGTGCAGACTTTCATTAAAGCATAATCATGTTCCAGTTGCCGCAACATCCACTGTCAACTACATGACAAAATAATTATATCAAGATAGTCAAATTGTGGCCTGAGGGCGGAAGAAAGGTCATGGGGTTTCAAAAATCAATGGGTTTCTTTCTCAAGGGAGAATAAATGTACACAGAATGGTGTATGTCTTTATGAGTAATGGATCAGGAAAATATGTTCATTAGAAAGCTGTTTGTGAGAGAAGAGAAAAGGTAATAAGAAGGGATGCACCAATTTATCGGGGGGGACATTGGTACCGGCTGATATTCTCCTTGTTGACTGTCACGGCAGGCTAAAAAGCACGGCAAATTAAATCAATGACCTGGTACAAAGGAATACAATGACTGCTTGGCAAATGCTGTGACCTCACCATTGAGGCGGCTAGTAGCTGCCGTCATCCCGTGGACAATAGACAACATGTTTGGGATGAATTGAGATCCTTCCTGAGACGTATTCAGGATGAAAAGACACTAATCTCACTACTGACACGTCAGAGGATGCACTCTATTTGTTAGAAAGGCTTGCAGTTGGAGGAGGAGCAGAGGGAGCACAGTTGCATGATTTAGGCTGGAGTTACAGAGCTGTGCAGTAAATCCACGTGATGTTGTGCATTCTTGACTTACTGTAAGTAATTGTTTGTTCGTTGCTCTTTGGATTTCATGTGGATATCTTACATGTCTCTCCTAATCCACACTGCTGAGATGCCATGCTAAGTTTCTATGCTTTATGCTAATTACACTGATGATAGTCGTGGTCTGTGTTAATGTGTTTGATGCTGACTTTAATATAGCACATTGTAAGTCATGCATCATGCTGTCGTCCACCTTTTAGAGTGGCTAATGTGTAGAAATGTTGTGTCAAGATCATGTGCAGGGGGGCATTTTCTGTTAATTGAGTGAAGCTAATTAAGGGCTCCATCATTTGCTCTAAGCTGCCATGCCTAGTTAGTAATATGTAGTTTACTCCTTAGTTCAGTAAGCCCTGCATTTAGTTTGCATTTTGTCATAAGATCCCTGCTGTTCTGACTCAGTACGCTGATGTTTATAGTATTTGCTCTTGTTTCCGTAGAACCCTCAAAAAATAGATATATCCCTCTCCACCTGTCCTCATCGCCACCTGTACATCTCAAGCCTACTTTCAAGAAGACAAAGCAGTTACCAGAGTGTTCAGTTTGTGTTCTGACAGACACTCAGTGGCGAGTGTCATATATCCACCTGCCTAAGACAGAGAGGTGAACTCTCAGTTACACTATTGTTTCCCTGATAACAGTATATCGTGGACAAGAAGCCCGTGTTAAAATCAGCAGGAGGAGAGTGAGTGAACATCAGCTGTTAGCTGTTAGCAGCCGGTGGCCGCAACTAACAGAACAAGGACATTGCACATTATAACGTGTTCAAGCTCTATTCAGTAAAAATGAGTGTAGGCAAAGGTACATTAAATCTTTCTTATGATGTGTTAATTGTAGTCTTGTAAAATGTACTTTTTTAATGAGAATAAGTTGTTTAAGGGAGAATTTGTTGATGAAATCCTGCCCCCCATGGTTACTGTTGCTAAAGGCTAGTTCACTTTACACTGCAATTTTGACGTTGCAAAGGATCTTGAGAGCCACCTTGGGTCGGAGGTGAGTCTGCCATGACGAGTCCCCATGTGTGAACAAGCCTACGAGCAAGTCGCCCCCTCGTCTGCGACTGGGACTGGATATCTGGCATGCTGGAAAACTGGAGAAGTGTGACACGACTGACAAAGAGCATCAGCCAATGAGAGGCGGGATACATCCCACATCAGCATGCAGGAGGACGGAAGAAAAATGAGGAGGACAAGCCGCAGGGTTGCCAGGTCCAGTCTCTTCTTTTAGGCTTGTTTCCATAGCCCTGGTTGCTTGTTTCTCTCCCAAGATCTGGCAACACTGACAAGCGGGCAAGCAACAACAACAATGGCGGCATCCACAGGATCACAGGGAGCGTGTTGTGTTTGGACACAGGCCCTGGAGGCAGATCTGATTCAACACTGGGAAGAATGACCATGCCTTTACGATGTGTTGTCTCCAAGTTCGGTGACATCACTGCGTTATCTGGGGCGCTGTTGGCGAAGGCACGGTGGAGAGATCTTGTGGTGTGCACACACAGGTCGTAACGCAGTTGATGAGACTCCCGCTTACAGAAACACACGTTGCCAAGTATGAACGCTCAAAAGATTACGATAGGCTTTAGTCAGGCAAACTTGACAAAAAGAAACATGGTGATGCTAGTTCAGCTTAGCTGGGTGCCACTTTGTTCAGGCTGTTAGATTAGTTTCTTGACGTCAGGCAATATAGCTACAGTGTGTGATAAACGGATAAAGGATAAATTCATGATGTCAACTGTTATAAACAAGGCAAAATGATGCAGATTGAAGCCTCAGGTCTCAATGAAAAAGGGAAAAGTACAGACAAAGGATGACAAGAGTAGCAGTCAACATTGCTCCTGCACTGTTGGTGTGTGTCCCATTTTCCCTCTCTGGGATCAGTGCTCTTTATATTTGTTAATGAATACACACCATGACATTGACCTAACATTAGTCTCCATTTACTGTGGAAAGTTTAGTTAATTGCTTTTGGTGCGGCATGTAAATAAAGTAACGCTTGCCTTGATCTTCTCTGGCTAATGATCATTCATGTCATCCTAAAAATGTGTCAACAACCAACTTGTCTGTCCTTTTTCAGATCTCTTCAATGCGGCCACAGAAATAAGGAGGAAGCAAACCTGGCTGACGTTGTTGATCTGAACACCTCTTGATGTGGCTATACGTTAGGCGGCCAGTTAACTAGCTAGCATTTTTTAACACATGTTGTTTGTGACAACCCCTCTGCCACAAACAATCTTCCAGATTTATTTTTCTTTCTAAGATAGAAAGTATACATGGCAGAGTTGACAAAGGTTCTGCTGTGTTCCAAGTTTGTTCAACTCTTATTGGAGCACACAGTGAAAAGCAGCGGTACTTGAGGGGTTAATTGGAAGAGCTTTGAGTTGAATATTTTAACCATACAGTAGCTTGGTGCTCCATCTTAAAAGGAGTGTCGACCCAAATTCCAAAACAAAAACATGAGTCTTGGTTTTAAGACATCTGCCTCTGATGCTTCCCCTCTGAAATAGACTGGGAGTGACTATTTGCTAAGCCCCACCCCTGAACAGTGACCGCCCAATTATATCTTAGCAACAGTAACTAGGCACATGAGGCTTGTCAAGTGTTAGATTTCTCCACGGCTCTAATGAGAGTGATACTCAGAGGGTTCCCAGAAAAACAACAACAAAAATAGATAAACATTACAAAGTTTGCACATGCGTGCTTTGCAGCCACTTCCATTTTAGGACAGTGCTTCATTTTCTACAAAGGCCTGCGAGCACCTTTGATACCTTCTAAATAGTGAATGCAGTTATTTTGGGGTGGTGCTGTGTGTGTTCGCGAGTGCCTGAGAGTGTGTTGGTGTGTGTTTATGGAGCTGTTTTTTGTGCAAGGGGTGTTGTGGGGATAAGAGGCAGGGTTTGGGTTGAGAGCTATAGGAAATTCTGAATCATTTATACGGTTTGATCCCAGCAGCACTGCTGAGCTAAAGCAGGAAAAACACCCATAGGTACGTGGAGGAGGCAACAGAGAGACAAATCAAACTAAAAAGCACTAGAGCAGAAACAAGGGCCGGTTCTGAACAATATCCTAACATGCTGTTACACTCCAAGACAACATTTTCATCTCTTACATCGGAGTTAAATTGATTTCTTCTCTCGAAACGCCCCCTCAGGATTCCAAATCATGTCTTTATCTGTGTTAGTCACTCATAGTTGTATATATTTTTTGTATAATGGCAGAAATCCCAGATTAACACCAAATTTTAATGAGTTGTTTCTTACCCCAAGGCCTATATGTCTGCCAAATTTCACTGAAATAAAGTCAAATGTTTTGGAGATATTACATTGACAGATGGAGACTAATTAAATGGGTAGAAGCATAACCTCCTTGCCAGAGGTAAATCTTAGATCTGAAAATGTAGGACTGTGCTCAAACTCTCAAGATAATTCTCTGGGAGTTTAAAAGTTTACTCTGAAAACAACAACAAATCAGTGTGGAAATATTGAAATTCTGACGAAATGGAAAGAGGAGAAGCCTCTGATTGTTCCCTATATATTCCCCCAATGTCTGTTTCCATGTGTTTCATGTGTTTGCATAATAAATAAATGTTTTAATGCTGCCTGCACCACAAGCAGTTCAGTTGATTTTTTAGTCATGCAACTTGTTCCCACTCCTCTAGAGTCCAGTTTTGACCTTCCTTCAGGACCAGACACACCACAGTGACATCAAAGAATTAGTGGCAATAACAGCCGACTGTTGCATCACTTCACCTCGCCTGTGTCTCGTCCAAAAAGTCACCTAGAAGTCTTTTTTTTCTTTCCTCACATCTGTTTCTCCTCTTGTGCACTGAGCTGAACCACCAATCAGAGTGATTTCACTTGCTGACAAACTCTACAATCTTCGACGTTGATTGAACTTGCTGAATAATCCGTAGAAAAAGCTGACGGGCGAAAAGTGCCAGTGTTGTGGGACACGTCATAAAAACTTGGGCGACTGACGTTCACCAACAGCTACAGTGTTTTTGCATTTTTCGCCCTCAACATAGGAACTCAACATCGGCCAATATGCCATTTGAGTTAAAGACCCTTGACATTTGCCAACTGAAGCACGCAACAACCAGCTTGCCTGGCTCCAACTATCTTGTAACTCATTATTCTCATGTCTTGAATAACTGATGCTAGAAAACTGCTAATTCTGATTTATATCATGGATTCACTGCATTTGTGCGACCTAATGCGATCAGCCAAAGCATTAAAACCACTGACAGGTAGGGTGAATAACATTGATCATCCTATTGCAGTGCATTGTCAATCAATCAATCAATCAATCAACATTTATTTCTATAGCCCTTTATAAAACCCAAAGGTACCCAAAATGCTTAACAACAGTGTCAAATAGCAATGAAAGTACATGAAGTACCAAAAAACAAAACAAAACGATAAAACAATATAGTGCGACAGTGCTGTAGGGTATTAAAAGCCTTTCAACATAGATAAAATGTAATGAACATAAAAAATGATAGCCCTAGTCATAATTAAAAGCCATTCTAAAAAGGTAGGTCTTCAGCTTCGATTTAAAAAGGCTGAGATCAGTTGTGGTGCGAATGTCAGGGGGGAGCTTGTTCCACAATCTTGGAGAAGCAACAGTGAAAGAAAGGTCACCCTATTGTTTGCATCTCGACCTTGGGACTTCTAACAGAAGCTGGCCAGACGAACGCACGCAGGGCCCTGCCACTATCGCAGATAGTTAAAATCACTAACAAGTAGAGAGGAGCGCACACACCCCCAAACATTGTTACAGATATGTCACAATGCAAAAAGTGCTCAAGAATGGCCGGAGTAGTGTGACAAAGAGGTCCTTCAACCTGGCCTCCAAATTTCCTAGACCCCAATCCAATCGAGCAGTGTTACCCCTGATCCACGGAGGGGCTTCCTTGGATTGGACCTGACTCTGACCTGTTGCGGCATGGACACAAGACCTCTGGGGGTTTCGAAGGTTGCAAGGTGGGGTAGCGGACGTCTCAGAGATGCTCAGTCCAATTGGGATTTGGTGAAGCTGGAGGCCAAGTCAACACCTCGAGCTCTTTGTCACATTCAGGCAGCATCCACATGAATGCTTGGACCCAAAGTTTCCTATCAGAACATTGCATTGTTAACGAGATGATCAATGTTATTCACTTCATCTTTCAGTGGTTTAAATGTTGTTGCTAATCGGTGTATGTCCACAAGAAACAAACTGTTTGTTTGTCAGTCGTTAGGTTGAATGCCAGGAATTATGATTACATGCAGGAGCTCAAGATCTTCAGCATACATGTGTGCCTGTGTGATTGGATTGCATACTGAAGACTGTACTCAAACAAAGACGCCCTCTCCAAACCTCATTAATGCCTTGACGTAACTGTTGTAGCTTTATTCAGACCTTAAAGTGCTGTAATTATGGTAATATAACTGGATCAGGTTTCAGCTGGAAGCTCACAGACCAGCTGTACAACTGAATGCTGTTTAGAAACCACGGCTGCCAGCTCTCAAGCATTTGGCGTGAGACATCCGCTTTTGGGCTCCGACTGATAACTTCACTCTGCCCAGACACATCTTTCAAATACTTTGAAGGTTGTATATGCTTCATACACACACAGGACAACATTTACACATCAGGGTTTTTTCTTTCTTCTTATTCCAGCATTAAGGTTGGTCCATAAACATTACAGAGTGTGCAAAAACCCGAGGTGCACACACACATTATTTTCCAAAATAACAAAAGCTTTCACTGAGTTTGGCCTCTACATTTATGGCATCTACCATTTCACTTCTATTACTGACTGAAATGTGCAATGCAGTTGTCAAGTCCTCCTAAAAATGTTGTTTGTCACTTTATGTATTCTGGGCTTTGCAGAAAAATGATCACCTGAAGTCCCGTTTGTAGCTCACAACTTCATGTGTGTGGGGTTCTCTCCTCTGAGTTTATTAATTACCTGTAGCTATCACACAGCAGGAACAATATCTCCATCTCCAAATTGAGAGATGCACATTTGGCACTGCAAGTGAAACTTCATTAATTATTCAAATCTCCTGACACGGCAGCAGGATCAGTCAGGATCTGACGGTAATTAAAGTTCAGTGCTTTTCTAAACACCAGAACAGTAAACTCCAATTCCAAGCTTACAGAAGTGTTTCACTGCTGGAGAGACGGCCTTTTCACAAAACTGGGCTGTCTTTGTCGTAGAAGGATGCAAATACTTTTGAAAATCGATGCTACGTGACCAGAGACAACAGAGAAAGAGGACTGTGGTATTTACTTTTGCTCCAGAGCTAGTAAACCTTCAGCTACCAGAATGCACCACACCAGACCATTAAATGCTTCTGTAATGCAAGGTGCTCATCCAAAAACAACATGGTGGTTGGCTGGTAACCAGGCCCCCAGGAGGACCACTCACACTTGTGGCAAATTGTTCCCAGTGGCCAGTCACAGTACTGCAGGGAAAAAATCCCCTGCAGCCCATAAAAGACCTGTGTATGAAACTACTGACAGGACACCTTAAACTGCAAACAAGTGTATGAGCTGAGTGGACACTCGTGGGTGGGGCCAGCAGGAGAAAGACTACTGTGCATATTCAGTGGGCTAAACCCAAAAGCTAGAAAACTTTGTCTAGCTTCCGCTCTGCTCGACTTTCGGGCCAGGCGTGTAATGATCTAGTACAAATCTGGGACTCAGTTGCAGAGGACAACACAAAACACCAAGAGCAGTTCATCAAATCCAATTTTTTCCTTCAGAGGTCAGGGGTCAAACACGTCAGCAAAGGCAGAAAAGTCCATTCAAGGAAATCAAACAAAAAGCACGCGTCGAAAACCAAAGAATCAAACAAACACATTGGGGTGAAAATGACAATCTTGCAACTGAGCAATGAGCTTTAAATACACAAGGGCTGATTACTAACTACACACAGGTGAGTGAAACAAGACACAGGTGAAACACATGAGGTAACTGACAAAGGCGGGAAAACTCAGGGAGTAAAAGTAACACAACACAATGAGAGCACATTTCAAAATAAAACAGGAAGTGGACACAAACACATGAGCATAAACTACTGTTAAACAGTAAGCTAAAATATGTTTCTGGAAACATTTTAGACAAGAAATACACAACATAATAACACAATTGGTTTATATTTGATCATCACTGCCTAATGTCACCATTTCATCAGACTTTTGTCTGATTTCGAGAGACAAAGAGGGGTGTCTTTCTTTTGACTGCTTCTATACTCTTTTGCTGTGTCTCAAATCACATACTTCCATTAGTACACTTCCATGTAGTACACTATGTGCACTCTGTACTTATTGGCACAGTGCGCAAACTTTGACAGGGTAGTGTTGTCTCAAACCAAACACGGCTGCTGTGCACTCACCAGAAATGACAACCGCAAATTAGCTAGTTAGCAAACTAGCATTAGCATTCGCGTTATCGTTCACTGTACCAAATCATTACAGATTACTGCTAAATTAACCCAGTAAACATACTGCTGGCTTATACCTGACAACAGTATAGTGGTGCTTAGTGCAAAAAACACATGTATTTGTACAATGCAGTGACGTTCCCGGTCACACAGTCCTTGGCCGCCATTTCCAGTTTGAAAAGTGGTCCCTCCCCTTCCGCTACGTAGCCAAGATGGCGACCATTCAGGGTGAGAAGTGTCCATAGTTCCACACTCAACTTCTTGACCGTTTTGAGTGCACCATCCAGGTACTCATAGTGCACTGCATTGTTCCATACTTCTCAGTGTGAACGCACTTATGCACTCATTAAGTGTAAGTACAGAAATACGCGATTTGAGACACAGCATTTGTGTTCGAGCAACAGCCCAAAAGGCAGACAGTCCACCAAATCACTCAGTCAATCAATCAATCAATCAATTTTATTTATAAAGCCCAATATTACAAATCACAATTTGCCTCACAGGGCTTTACAGCATACGACATCCCTCTGTCCTTTGGACCCTCACAGCTGATAAGGAAAAACTCCCCAAAAAACCCTTTACTGGGGAAAAAAAACACGGTAGAAACCTCAGGAAGAGCAACTGAGGAGGGATCCCTCTTCCAGGACGGACAGACGTGCAGTAGATGTCATACAGAAGAGATCAGCATAATAAATTAACAGTGATCCGTATGACACAATGAAACAGAAAGAGAGACAGAGAGAGAGAGAGAGAGAGAGAGAGAGAGAGAGATGCAGGACAGACGGTAATGACAGTAGCTTACTAACAACTAACAGCTAACATTCATGAAAGTAATAATATTATCGTTATAGTTCTGGCTACTGTGGTACAATATGTTAAAAGTATATATTAGTATCTGGCAGTATACATGTGTGATAATAATCATATGTGTATAATAACAGTAATGATAACAGCAGCAGCAGGAGGCATCTGGCAGGACCACGGCAGCAGCACAACCACACATGTCACACTATCCAGGCACCGCTGCAATACGAGTTAACCTGAGAGACAGTGGAGCACAAAGGCTCCGGAGAAGAAGCTGAGTTAGTGACATCCAGAATGGCCGAGTTAGCTAGATGCAGTAATAGGATACGATAGAGAGAGAGGGAGAGAAGGTGCCCGGTGTATTATAGGTGGTCCTCCGGCAGACTAGGCCTAAGTCAGCCTAACTAGGGGCTGGTACAAGGCAAGCCCGAGCCAGCCCTAACTATAAGCTTTATCAAAGAGGAAAGTCTTAAGTCTAGTCTTAAATGTGGAGACGGTGTCTGCCTCCCGGACCGTAGCAGGAAGATGATTCCACAGGAGAGGAGCCTGATAGCTGAAGGCTCTGGCTCCTGATCTACTTTTGGAGACTTTAGGGACCACGAGTAACCCTGCGTTCTCAGAGCGCAGAGTTCTGGTGGGATAATAAGGCACTATGAGCTCTCTAAGATATGACGGAGCTTGACCATTTAGAGCTTTATAAGTCAACAGTAGGATTTTAAATTCAATTCTGGATTTTACAGGGAGCCAGTGCAGAGAAGCTAAAACAGGAGAAATATGATCTTGTCTTCTTAGTTCCTGTTAGTACACGTGCTGCTGCATTCTGAATTAGCTGGAGGGTTTTTAAGGACTTACTAGAGCTACCTGATAATAGCAAGTTAAAGTTATTCAGCCTTGAGGTAACAAAAGCATGGACCAATTTTTCTGCATGTTTTCGGGTCAGGATAGGTCTAATTGATGACGCAAATGGAAGATCTGGGCGTCGGCAAGACGAAGGGAAGCTTTCCCTAGTTGTGCATATTACTCACATTATAATAATAGAAAGCTGGTTAAGAATCGACAAAATATCCCTTTAACAGGAACAGCATTTTGAATATTGTGGCCGTCTTCAGGAGCTCCATCAAAGCTGTCAGGACATTTGCATATTGACAGTGTGTTTTTCCACCTTAAAGAAATTCTACACAGGAGAAACTGCATAAACTGATTCATACGGAGGAACAAACAGCAGAAAATTATCATAAAAAAAACTCATTTCATTTATGCTGAGGAATCCTGGGAAAAATGTGATTTACTTTAGGGCAGCACTAATTTTTAAATCATAGGAAATCCCTCAACCCTAATAGGGATAACTTCCCACAGCAGGCTGCCTAACTCCTCAACTCCCCTATGTTCAAATGGATATCAGCACTGTGCCAAAAATGCAGCCCACAAATTAATTTCCGCTGCTGTGTTGCTGCAGCAGGGTGCCCCGTCTGGCAAAAAACTCAGTTTACTTGCAAAAATATTGAACGGGGCTCAGGTTTTTGCTACAGTACAATAAAACATCATCTGGCAGCACACAAATTGATACCAAGTAAAGAAAAGGTATAATTTAAGAATTTTTTACCCACTGGCTGTCACCAAGGACAAAGTCTGCTCCAAAGTCTGGAGGGGACAAGTGAATTTCTTTTGTAAGGACCTTTGTTGAGATCTGTCTGCTGATCACTTGAGAGTTAAGAAAACAGTCCCTATCATTTTCACCATGAAACACCCACAGCAGCGATGTTGAGGCCGAGATCAGCAAAATACCAAATGAGTTAAACTGAGGACAAGACTTCTTATGAGTAGAGGACTTTCCTGTCTTTGGATTAAAAAAATTACCATGATATTAAGTGTGGCCATGCCACGCTGCTTTTTGTGACCAGCTGTTGATGTGTTGTTTCCTCTCTCTGTCTCTGTCTTGCTAATTTACGCTCTCCATGAGTAAATTGCGCAAAGCCGTGAGCAAAATGTAAGCCTTTGTTGATGGGCTGCGGAGTAGAAAAATGATTTTCTGCTGCTAGTTTTCTCTTTGGTGAGAGAAGCAGGGTGCAGTTAAAGGGGATTAAAGGCATCAGGGCTTCCTGCTGGAGTCTGCTTACACTGTAGCCCTGGAGTCATTAACGCAGAGCAGTGATATTGCACATGTAGGTGTTTCTTTACATCCATCTAGTAGCTACCCAATACTTTCATTACATAGCATAACATAGCAGGATCGTTAACTCGAAGATTCCTCTAAAGGTTAGTTAACTTGTAAAATGTGTGAGTGCCAAACAACTATGTAACCTCACAAAGTTGGCTACATTCAAACTCCTTTTCTATTGCATGCCAATAATCCAATTTTTATTTCTCAACATAAAGATGGAGTCTTATCTAAACACTTTCTAATGTATAAATCATCCAACATGAAAAAAAAAAAAATACAACAGCAAACCCAGTGAAAGCAGGGGAACATACTGCATCTATACTCTCTCATACTCTCTTATTTAATTCATATTTATTCTTTAATTCTTAACACACTTTGTGGTATGGTGCACATAATTGTGCATATATCTTATATACTGTGTCATATATTGTGCATCAGGCTGTTCTCATGCACTGTTTAAACGTATAACTATGAAAAGTAATGCAGCAGAATTCGTTAATAACCCCTGTAATCAGTGAATTTTACTTTTGCAAAACCTCACGTAACTTTACTTGTAACACGTTCTCATCCCAAGTCGTCAAATACCTTCCTGCATCTGCTGTTGACATTTCAGGACACTGCTACCAATGCCGGGATGTAGACAAAAGCACATGGCAAGGTTTAGAAAAAAAATATCATGGTTTGGCTCTACATTAATTCGGGAAACAACCGGCTCCCTGGTGAAAGTCCACTGTTTGTTGGACCCATCCACCACCCCTCCTGCCCACCCTATAGGGACTTTCCAGCTCTGTATATTACGTCATTACTGGCAGCATTTCAACCCGACGCCATCTTGTGGCATATTATACCGCTGCGACAGGTGCCGTCTGACTGGCAGCATATCATAACACTACAAAAGGTGGCTTCTGGTGTCAGGTGTCAGACGCTTAAATCACTGACTGGTATTTCAATCAGGACAGCATGTTTTTCCAGTAAAAAGAATATTTATTAACATGTGCACATGGGAATGCGAAATGTGAAAAGTCTTAGGCGATTAGACCCCGTAGAGATGGTATGATTGTACGGGGTATAGACGCTGGTGGTGGTAGAGGTGGTGAAGATGAGATGAGAGGAAGGTGGAGAAGTGCTGATGATCTGGATGAGTAGAGGAATGAGTCTTTGTTGAGCTGGTCCTGGACTCTGGATACGATGGCTGGAGGTGACCAGGGTGGAAGAGGTGTGAAGATTCTGCCTAAAATGACAGCTGACAGCAGCAGAAGAGAGAGCAGATTTAAAATTTTGCAGTGGCACCCTGATTGGCTGAGAGAGATCGTGGCAAAGTTTGAACACCCATCGTCAGCTGACTAGAGGAAGCAGTGGGAGTGGGATGGAGAGAGTAATGAATGAATTTGATTGAATGATTGAATCTGATTGAACTTACGCTGAGCTTCATTTGTAAACTTTGGAATGAGAATGTGACGTTAACTTGCCAAAACTAATCTACGTAACTTTACCTAATCCTAACCTACTTAACTTTACAGGTATGCACTGTATTTTCACAAGAAATCATATGCACCATTGTCTGAGGACACGTTGTCTTGCATGATGCACATTTTTCTTACATACTTCTTTTTTAAATTTGTATTTTCTTATAATTTCTCATCCTTCTGTTGGTGTGCACAGTGCAGTGTTTGGAGTGTTCTGAGAACATTTTACAGCATGGCAGAAAACCCACAGGTTCACACACTCAGCCAGGAACACTGTGTACATTCTTTTGAGCTATACCTCATGACATAGTTACATGACATGTACCCACAAACAGTTACCCTGTAACACTTGCTGTACCTTTTATAAAATTGCCTTCAGAACAGGTTTTGTGTTCATCTTCTTAAGGAACATTAAAATCTCTCTGTGACTTGGAAATAAATAATTACAGCCAAACGGGTACTAAATTTGTATTATGTGTTCCCAGTTTAACACAGACAAGACAGAGGACAATGAAGTCAAACAGCCCAGATACTGTTTGCCTAATGAGAAATTATATGGCCCAGGCTACAGTTTATCACAGACATTTTAGGGAAATCCACATGAACACTCTGTACATCAGTTACTGTCCCTGTTAGGCTCTCTGTGGTGTGTTGCATGCTTTCTTCACCAGTCAAAGTGGGCACAAACTGCACGCTGGGGAGGGAGGTGTTGCCCTTTACCCCATCATTAACCTTTGTCTTCCTTCCCTAGACACAATGACATGCACCAGTGAATATTGACCACATGGCTAAGCAGACAGGAAGGGCAGTAGTGTGTGCATGTGTGTGTGTTTGTGTGTGTGCCCGTGATGGTTATCTGCAAATCATATCCTTTGTCTTGAGAAACAGTCTCTGGGTCAATGATTAAGGTCACAGGCATGGTCCTACTGCAGTTGCCTGGACTTGTGAAATTCACTTAAAAACAAAGTCTGGGGGAAACAGAGGAATAGCTCATGTTCTTTGTTGTTTATTGACAGCAGTGACATGTGTATGTATGAACACTGTTTTTTATTGATTTAACTCACATCTGTACTTCCACAGTGGTTGCCAATGAATTAGTTTACTAGTTCTTTTTATCATCTTCCCCAAAACTGTTGTGGAAAATGTGTATAAAGTAGATTTTTTTTTTTTTTGCATTACAAAATGTTAAGTTTACAGCAAAATGCTGTGTCTTTAAAGAACTGATCGAGAACTAAATCCTGTCATCACATAATCTACCTGTCACCAACTAACTCCATAAAGTTAAAGATATTCGTTGATATTGTTTGTTTAATATTTGACATATTTTTGAGGACATATTACATATTTATATTCAATACTTCTTTCAGATTTTTTAAACAATACTTAGGATGTTTTAATGATTTTTTTTAATGATATTTTACTAGTACATTGGTTTTTCAGCCATTACTGAGACAGTTTTGTCCACCATCTCAAACAAAAAACTATATTCATTATTGTGACTCAATAAAGATCTCCATAGCTTGTTTGCAATCACATGACTATTATGAAAGCACAGTTCAGATGGATGGCAGGAGGTGATAAATCCTGTACTGGGCGAATTGGAAATAGAGGAATGTGACTAAATAATATGTTCAGATAAACCTGTAGGCAGCAGGTACGTATGGTCTAAAAACTGAAACCTATGCTGGATGTGATCCATAGCCTACAAAACGAAGAAAAGTGAATTTTTCCACAGCTTGACTGACTTGCGCAGGGTGGACATGATCATCATTAGAAATTATCTGAACTTCTAGACCTCCTAACTTTATTAATGCTACATGGTGAGCCAAAGCCCACAGGAGTCTTGTGGACTGGAACTATGTTGTTTATGGTGTGGGTGTGCAACTGAAACAACTGATGTCTTGTTTTTGGCCGGATGAGTAAATGTGCTTCAGTATCACTGTCTGTTATAATTCAACTCTGTGCATGAATGCACCGCTGTCAGGCTAACATTACTAATTACAGCTAAATTTAGCTGCTATTTTCTACCTACTAGGTCAGTTGTTCCAAGAGGTCTGGTGAAACGCCTTACAGAAACTTGTTACCTTTATGTTTATTTCTGGATTAACTTGGTCCCAACTCGCCAAATACTGCCGCTTTGTCAGTGATGTTGGTGTCCATGTTGTTTTTATCTATAGCCCTTATTAGATAGGACTTGTGCAAATTCGCAGGATAGCCCAATCAGTCTTTTTTCAGCATTGGCAGTATAAAAACAAAATCGAGGAGTGCAGCAAAATGCCGCCTACCTACTTTTGTTTATACAGAATGTGCCTTTTTCGGGGCAATGGGGGGCGTGAGCAAGTAATAGCTCAGCGTGTGACGTAAACAGTGACGTGGGAGGGAAGCCACGGCTGGTCAGTCCTTCTACGAGTATTGCAAGTCGGCCCGTCCTTCACCGTCCCCGTCATCTGACGGTTAATGGCCTCTTCATTTGTGAGGACAAGAAGGGCGCGCAATTCCTTCTCTCCCCAGTTGCTCATCTTTACAGTGTCTGTCAGGTTTGCGCCTTCCTCTTGCTACTAGCTGCTCGCTAATTCCTGCTATCAGCTGTTTCCTGTTTATCCACCACCAGTGGCTCGCACATCAACAGCCCGTCCCGTTGCAGAAGGCCGCCTCGGTCTGTTTAAACTAAAGGCAAAAAAGAAAGGACATGTGTAACATGCGTGAACTGACACGCCGTCCCTGAACGTCTAAAACTGATGTAGGAGGGCGTGTAGTGTGTCATATTTAGACATGTGGTTCGACCGACAAAGAAGCAGTGTTTGATTAATTGGGATGAGAACATGTTGGTGTCCCTTGTTATTTCCCAATCTGATTTATTGGAACAGCTGTAAATAGCACAAATCATAGACATTTGTGCCGTGTTGGTCGTTTTGCCTCCAGTTGCCTGCCTTCCACCTGGACAGCGCACTGATGTATGACATCATATGCAAAGAAGCTATTGACTTTATTGGCTTCTGTTTTGTTTACTGCATTTCATTTGCTGAGCAAAATTGATGTCTAGGAATGTGATTTGATGTCATTTAGGTTTGAAGACAGACTTTTTGTGTAATCTAATATCCATACTGAGTGGTTTTCGTGATTAACTGTTTGATGGGAGTCTCTCTGTTCCTGACAACTGCCTTTTTGGGGGAAAGTCAGGGTGTATGGGAGGTTAATCCTGACCATTATGCAATCCAGAATCCTGCTCTTATCTGCTGCTGTCCAGAAGCTTAGAGGCTCCAAAAGCATTCTGTTTTTGTAATTACTGCCATGTGAAATTGGTCCAGAAGGAGCTAAGGAGGGGAGGATGAAAAGGTAACACAGAGCTGAGAGGCTAGAGGGCTTGTATTATCACATACAGAGATGAAAACGGTGCTTTTTAGTGTACCAAATTTTTCTTTACAAAACATAATCATAAAGAACAGCTGATACAGATCTTATTTTTGTGACTGAGTGTAGATGAACAGTATGTGCATCTTTGTCTCTGGCATTGTTAAACAGAGTGAGAGGGAGATTAGGAAAGTGAAACAAATGTGGACATCTTACTGCAGCTGACAAATTAGTTTTCCTTTCCTCTCGTATGCCGGGGCTTTCGGAAAAAAAATAAAATACATATCTTAGCAAATGTACCATTTGGAGTCGTCATAAAATGACTGCTAAAAGTTAATGATCACATTACACACATTAATGATCCATGACCTTTGCACTTACCACAAAGCACATAGAGGAGAGTGTATCAAACATTTACAGAGTAAATTTAAATGTCTTCTCACTTTTTTGTCAGCGTCCTTGTCCTCACATTCACAACTGAAGATGGGGTCAACAACTGCATCTTACATCGCTTTTATGATCAACTGTAAGAGTGACACACCGTTTTGGAGGCTGCCATGAACTGCAGTGCAACAAAATGCTAACATCAGTATGCTAACATGCTGATGTTTAGCACATAAAAGGTCCAGTGTGTGTGATTTAGGTGGATATAATTGGAATAAGTGTGTTTTTATTAGTTTATAACCACCTGAAAATAATAATAGTGTTGTTGTTATCTTAGAGTGAGACATTTATATCTACATAGAGGGAGCAGGTCATTGTGTACCGAGATCGCCATGTTGCACTGCCATGTTTGTACAGCACTAGTCCAGAATGACAAACCAAACACTGGCTTTAGATGAGGCCATTCACGTTTTTGCATCAACTCCATGAGGAGACCATAGTGAAAACACTGACTATTTAACATGAAACTTCCATATGCAGTGTTTCACAAGTTTAAATCACCGGGTCTGTTTGTTTTTTGAGTAAAGGCAACTGTCTGACACATGTAGCAGAAATACTGATTTGTAATGTGAAACTACTTTATTCGGTGTTTGTGCCGGTTTTGGTCACCTGGTCTGTTTGTTTTGGAGCGGAGGAGACCTTTATGGATAATTCAGAATGCTCCTGAGCAATGAACACTGAAGGAATTCTAACCCTGAGAAGTTTTAACCAACACATTCTCACTCAAACCTCGTCACATATTGACGTTTGATCAGGGACTCTCCACGTGTTTATTTGAATTCTGCCTGTTACATGCATTCAAACTTCAGTTTTCACAGGAAAGCTCTCCTGGGTGAAAGTGGGTGTTTGTTGGACCCATGCACCATCACTCCCGCGACTTTCACCGCTGTGTTTCCCTCTGATGCTGCTGGGCACTGTTAAACTATAATGGCAACTGGCCGCGTGTCGTGCCAATGTTAAAGGATGCGTTTTTTCGTTGGTGTATGACGCAACAAGTCACTGCCCAAGCGCCATTTTTCGACAACCTTAGAGTGAGACTGGGTTGTTTTAACTGGTTACAATCTGCAAGCCTCGCTGCTAGATGCCACTGAACCCTCCTCAGTCTTACACAATGTTCCTTTAACATGTTCACCATTTTAGTTTAATGTTAGCACGTTAATATTTGCGAATCAGCACTAGGCACAGAATACAGTTAAGGCTGAAGTCATTAGAAGGTGTTTCAAGACTAAATGTATACGTTTTTTTGAACGTTTCATGTAAGATAATTGTATAAACTGTTCATTTGTCAAATATCCAAAGTCAAAATTGTTTCGGGTCAGTGTTGGACTTATCTTTCTGCCATATGTGATATGCAGCATCCTGCGGGCCCCAGCATCTCCTATCTAGCACTCCATACACCCATAACATCACCTGATGTCTGCGGGGCCCTCAGCAATAAGACACACACAGACACACTCAGTAACTGATTGCACATATGAAGTTACGCACACTCAGTCTAAGCAGGAGGAGAACTGGCTCGGATGTACAAGTGCACTCACAGCATCACACTTGTGCACAGGCAGACTCGCTAAACATTCCTCCAGAGACTCCTGTTGCATTCCTATTCCTGCAGTATTCAGGATATTTAAGTGCTGCTATTATTAATGACACATTCTGTTTGCATAACCCTTGGATAAGCTCCTATTCCAATTATGTTAAACACAAATATACTGTACCTCCTCCCATTTACTGCTGGCTTTGTCATCAGCGAACGCTTGGCTTCAATTGTAATATTTCAACTTCATTTGTTCCATTCATGCATGAATACATGCCGTTCTTCAAAGTCTCACAGCCTTTTTGAAGATGTCATATTACTTCCACGCATAATCACTTCTGTCCCGAGGACACTATAATGAAAGCCAGACTGGATTGTCACTGGCAGTTATGCTTTTCCTGCATTAGGCTTGTAGATGATCGGAGCCATTGAAGCTGTCTGGTTTAGGAGATGGGTGTGTCATGATGTCAGACTCAAAAGTTGAAGGCCAAATTCCCTGTTATTTGTGTATCAAGATGAGGTACGCAGAGCGTGATTGTGCAGAGATGTATTGTCGAGTGAGTGGCTGTGTATTAATATTCATCGGTCTCTGACAATTAGCCTGTCTTTGCACAAAAAGGTTTTACAACTACAATGCAATTTTAATATGCAATAGGAGATTAGCCCTTTAATGAGCAATGAAGTTAAAAGCCCCATTAGTCCTCTTAATTGGTGCCCAACTGCTGCTGTCTGTAGGGGACTTTTTTAAATAGTCTTTGACTATTTTTGTTCACAATAAAACATTTGGTTATTAAATATGCATAGACATTATAACATTAATATAAAAAATAACATACCCGGTATACATAATTGAGGGAGGCCGTGAGTTGCTTCAGCAAACGCGTGAAAAATAGGGGCGCCAGATGTTCTCCAGAGCGACGGTGGAGTGAGAAGGACGTCAAACTTGTCACACTGAAACTATCTGCATCTTTAAATCAGACCTGCTTGTTTTCATATGCAATCAGAGTCACTGTCAAAGTCGGAGAAGTCAGAAGGATAAAAATAAGAGCATCCCAGACCAAGCAGGGAGAAAACAGAGCCAGTAACAAAAGTAAGGGCCACATATTCAAGGTAACCCTCAAGGCATATCATTGAAGGAACACCTTTGCAGTATTTCAAGCTGGAGGCTTATCATCACACAGAAGACAAATGAATACCATAGAGCCTCTGAATGTCCACATCACTTCCCTGAGGGGCCAGGTAATCTGAGTCACTGCAGGAGGCCACAGAGCTCTGAAGAACCACACGTAACAGGAGCTAATAAATGTATACACTCGGGTGCAACTCATCCTGTGCGGATGGTGCTTCTGTTCTCAAATCAAAAAGGCAATTTCGATGGGTTTGAATTGTATTTTTCCTAATAAAGGTAAAGTGAGAAAGAAGTGGCTCAGAGTATGCGGAGAATATTTTATGTGAAAGTAATAAAGTTTGTAATGAGGTCATAAAATCATGAAATGAACAAGAGACACCTCTCAGATGAAGTCTGCAAACCGAGTCACACAAATCTTAAGCTTCAAGAAAGTGTTGTGGGTCGCAAACTGTATTATATTTTACATAGAATGAAGAGTTGGGAGGAAACATTTCAGTCATAACCAAATATATTTGCTTCAATTATTTCCTGGCTCTGCTTCATAATAATTACTACAGCCTAACTTTCTGGTTACCACAGGAAAAGTGATTGAGGAGCTGACTGGGATGAGTTTGTGTTTTTGTCTAAATTATGTGAAATGTAGCATGGCCAAATTTAAATTAGCTTCACAAACACATTACAAAATAAACTGCTGTAGAACACTGACACTGATCAACACTAAGGTTTTAGCTCACAAGTAGCAGTAGTAGTAGTTCTAGCAGCGGATTAAATTGGGCTAACATCCAAATTTCACCCTGTTGGATCTTAAGCAGGATTTATACTCGTGCCTCAGCTCAAAACAGAGCCTACACCATAGCCTACACATGTGGCCTACACCGTTGTGAGCATACATGTGCGGTGGTGTGTCTGTGTCACTCTGCAGTTACACCTCCAAAACACTAATCGGCGGCAGGGTTTCTGTGAAGTGCTGCAAAGTTTAGTTGATTCAAAACATACATTAAACATGGCTTAATAGCAACAATTTAAATTACAAGTACACAAATCAGCTTCTCACACTTGTCTTTATCTGGACACATTTTCCCCACAAATACAACATGCTAATGTTTTTAGCACAAGCCTATGGCATTTTACATTGAATAAATTAGCCTAGCAGCTAGCAGACTTTTCCTCTACTCATATGACGCCAGGGACAACAGCAACATTTAACAAAGTTAACTTTACAGAATTTGGCTCCATTACAACTCACAAGGTTCACCGACAAAACAACTGTCTTACACCAAACAAATGCAACATGCTAACTTTATTAGCCCAAGCCTATGGTGTTTTACATTGTATCAATTAGCCTAGCGAAGAGTGGAGATTTCCTCTGCTCATATGAAGCCAAGATAAATCACACACAAGACTTAAAATGCCATTTGTGGAGGCCTTACTGTCTTCACAATTTATTGTTTCTACACAGGAGGTCTGCATTCCCGTGACGTGTAGGCTAGTTACATTTCTGGGGAGGTGCACATCAGGCTATGGCTTAGGCTCTGCGTCAGTGCAGGTCTTTCACCATAGGTGCGGCGTCAGTTTGACATAGAAGTATACATCCCGCATTAGCCGTCTCCCTAAGTGTCACAGTGTTGCCAGATTTCAAACTTGTGTCTTGGAACATCCTCCTTCAGTCACTGGTCTTGTGCTGACCAGACAGATGTGTGTGGGCTCCTTTTCTTTACCTGTATTATTAGGATCGATCAACATGTGTCTCCGGGCTGTGCAGTATTTATGCATGTGGCACAGCAGCATTAACTTCATTATTTAAATCTTTTGATGTGGCATGGTCATCTTACAGTAGCCCTTTTCATCTAAATGGCTTTCTGCAGAGCAAACAGGTAAACTGTTGGACAGATTCCAAGCTACACAATGAAATTACTCAAAACAAATGGATGAATGCTCAGGATAAATCCAGCACCATCACAGCTGTTGGATCCATCACAGCATTTTCAGCTAAAGTCGGAATATTGTACACTTTCTAGAATCATAATATTATTTTTAGTGTGTCAAGCAGATTATTACAGTGTTCAGTTTGCTGCTTAATTGAAAAACAAAACAAAACAACACTGTATTTGTTGTAGGACTTATTAAGAACTAAGGCAACAGATAGCAGTTACTGTAGAAACTGTCAGTGGAAAGGCATGTCTCTTTTTAAGAACAGGAATTTCAGTGTTTCATTAACCCAAATTAAAAAAATATAAAGAAATCATGTGCATCAGGCAGTTTATTTGGGTAAAGGCCAATTTGTTTTTTTTTCACAGTAGTATTTTGGGACTTTAGGGTTTCACAGAGGTGTGTGCTCGCCACCCCCACCTCTTTAAAGGCTCACTTTACATAAATTACCCATGAAATAAAATAAGATATGAATGAGAATGTTCCCCCTCTCCCTCGTGGTAGCTGGCTGTTTAGATAGTTAGATTCAATTTAAGATATCTGTCTCTGAAATGTCACCAATACAATGGAGGTGAATGTAATTTAGTTTGTGGTACTGTATTAAAAAAATGACATTTAGAAAATTCAGCAGAGGCATCTCTTTCTGAAAACAGTGCCGTCGTCACTCTGGAGGATGCCCGTGGTTTTCAAACAAATTAAATGTGTACAACTTCAGGGTCTGATTATGTTGGCTGGAGACTGAAACTATTTGATTCAAGCTGTGGTTAAAGAAAGGTTGTTTTAATGTTTAAAACAATCAACCTTGACTGTTGGTTGGGGACAGGACACGACAGTGACCCAACAAGTGATGGTAGTAAGCAGCAAATCCAAACTCCAGGCTTCAAAGAGACCCGTTGTCCCAGCACTCCTTGGCTCAGGAGGTGTAGCGGTCATCTACCAATCTGAGTGCATATGTGTTAATGTTTATCCAATAAGCAGGTGGCACCTTGTATGGTAGCCTCCGCCACCAGTGCGTGAATGTGTGTGAACGCGTAATTGTTGCTTGTGTTCTAAAGTGCTCTGAGTGGTCGCTAAGACTATAAAAATGAATGCAGCCCCTTTACCATCCGTGTTCCTCAGTTTATCTCTGGATAGTAAATTAAAAGGCTCAGAGCGGTGTGTGCGCAATTTCCAGTTCTCTTTGTAATATTGTATTTTAGCACTGATTCTTTGACTGAAGGCCTGCATTTCTATTTCTTTATTAAAAACCTTGAAACACAGAGACAGTTGACATTTTCTCGCATAAAAGACAACCTCATTAGAGCCAGAAAAACATGCTGCAGGGGATCAGTCACCAATCAAGTGTGACTGTCTCCTCCTAACACACAAGTCAACATTTGAATATCTGCTGCTTTAGCCCACTGAGACACTGGGTGCCAACAAAACCGTATGAAAACTGATTTTCCACAAATGATTACTCACGTACCCTCCTGATCCAATCTAATAATTGCATCTGAAAATGAGCCTGAGCCAACACCTGCGGCTGCGACACCCACATTCATTTTGAATTAGCAAAATTAATTTCTTCTGCACATTGTACAATTTCTATGGTCTCTCTAATGCTCCTGAACAAAAAGACAGCTGAATTAGTTGAGAGATGTTTTTGGGTCCGTGTTATTGTCAGCGCATGACATGCATGTGTCCTCGACAGTATTTATATTAGTAGGGATCATATCAGACAAAAATCAAGGCTTTCTTCAAATGATTATTCACGCTCAGGTTGATGCAGGACACAAGTCATATGCATCTGGCAGCTCCTGGAGCCCGTTGAGCAGACACATAGCAGCAGTGAATCAGGCAGCTGTAGATCAGCAAGCAGCCGTTCCCTCGCCTTGGGGCTCACAGCAAAACCCATGACATTCTGATTCATCAGCAAGAGTCTTGCTAATGCAGCACAGAGATAATGTTTTCATAAAATTTCCATAAAAGACGGTGATTTGTTTGCAATACTGAAAGGTTTGCTTTATGAATTCTCTAACATGGATAAGAATAAATACCCTTTTGGGCTTATTGCAGCCATGCTAGCAGCACAGCAATATCAGTGTAAGTCGGTCCAGTACTTTGGTCCAAACTGAAATATATCAATAACTGTTATTCAAGAAATGTCCTGACAAATACTACATATATTACAATAAAATTTGATAGGAATGTTTGTTGTAGATGATGTAGCTATCCTCTGACTTTCTCTTCTCCGACCTTTTCTCTAGTGCCACGATGAGTTTTACATTTGTGGTTTTCAGATATCAGATGGCCAAATAATTTGGCATACACATTCACGTCCCCCTTAAGATGAATTGTAATACTTTTGGTGATCACCTGACTCTTCCTCTAGTGCCACAGGTCAGATTTTAATGTGTCCAATAGTTTCATTTGTGACCGAATACTTGCAAAACTAGTGCTAATTCATAAATGTTAGCAGGAATGTCCGCAGTCATTTGGGCTTCCATAGTTGATCGCACTTCCACGTTGTAGTTTCCTGTAAAAATGTCCGTGAAAAATCCCTGTGATGTGAAAAATACATGCCGAGCAGTCTTTTGTGTGTCTTTTGTTCCGCCCGAGTATGTTTTGGCCTTTGGGCCCAGTTTTTGCTTTCTGTTATTCAGATCACCAGTTCGGGGAACAATTGCTTCTCCTCGCCATCGAGCTTCAATCAAGTCATGTCATCTACACCCTGAGGGTTTATGTCAGGTCATCTACACTATATTTTCCATTTGGATTTCTACAGAGACGTATCAGTCTGGACATTGAGGCCACTCAAAAAGCCTGATCTCATTCCAAAGTCATCAAATACCACCGCTTTGTCAGTGATTTAGGCGTCAGACACCTGATGCCAAAAGCCACCATTTGTGCTGTTATGATATGCTGCGTGTTTGTTGGACGGCACCTATCACAGCAGTATGATATGTGGACATGTAGCGTAAGCTCATAGTGTTGCCAGAGGACACCTGTTACAGTAAGATGACCAGATTTCTGAGATGAAAATCGGGGACATTTTCAGTGGGGTGGTGAAAAATCATTAAGTATTATCATTATGAAATAAAAAACGTATTTTGACCAGCTTTCATTACAAAGAAGGTTGCAATCAAACAAATGAGTGACATCACCAACCATCCATCCACTGAGGAAGACAAAAGGTCAAAGGTTTCAACTCATACCTGAATACTGAACTGATATTTATGACACAAAAGGTGGCAATCAAACAAAGGGATGACATCACCGTGATCCCCTCATTCATCCACCTCCGTAGCCTCCGCCTCAGGAGCCTGGGTAGAATAAGAGCAGAGGAGAACATGAGAAAAACTGCAAGAACAGAGCCAAGAGTAAGTGAATAGTTTCTTAAAGAAATAACATCAGTTTTGGTAATATACTCATATAATTTAGTCATTGTGCTCTTTTTTATCTGCTCTATGTAATTGCCTTTGTTTGAAATGTGCTACATCAGAGGTTCCTAAACCTTTCAGACCATGTATCACTATGTACCAAACCAAATTTCCAATGTCCAATGCAACTTTCTACTGCAGATATGATTTTTTCATACACTAAAAATAACTGTATCCCCCATGCAACAGCATCAGCAAGGCTAAACAACATCAACAAAATGCTACTTTATTAAAATCAAAGAATAGCCTACATTTATAAAGTGCACTCTCTCACATCTCATGGTAATCTAATATAACAAGTTACACCTTCACTAACAACACTGACATACAAAACAGTGACATAGGGCATCATCTAATCAGATGGTCTGCATTTATAACTACTAAATTCATTGGTTACCCACACAGCAGTGTCTGGTGCTATAGGACAGGTGGGGGTGTGGTGGATGGGTCCAACAAACCCTGGACTTTAACCTGGGAGCTTGCTGGTTGCTTCCATATGCATGTAGATGTTTTTTTCTAAACCTAACCATGCTTTTGTTGCCATCCTGCCCTTGGTTACGGCTTCCTGGAACACCAACAGCAGATGCAGGAGGATACCTAGCGCGTGATTTGTAGATGTGAAAGGCCACTGACAAAGAGGCAACGTGTGACAACTTGGGAAGAGAACATGTTGGCTCAAATCAGTTTCTGAAAGCATCACTCGCAGCGCAACCCACAACAAAGACTCAGACTGAGAGTGATGGAAGTGCCGAGCAGGATCCATGCTGCTAACACAGCGCTACAGAGGAAGACATGGAGAACAATAGTTGAGAGACAGATGCTGTAAAAATTTAAATAAATAACTGCATTTTGCTTTGAGAACGAAATAACAGACCTCTGTCTCTCATGCTGCCTGCATAGCTATGCAGTTACTGACACCTACAGTATGTTGGTACCACAGCACTCCAGATATGTTGGTGATGTCTGGACACACAGATCAGAGTCTGTCTTAAATATCTGAGGAACAGATCTGATTGCCTGTCGTAGCCTTGGTCTTGTATTACAACATCTCTGAAGAGAAAGTATTGCTAAGTGAAGAGAGAATACCTGTTTAGCACTGCATATAGTGATGAAATCATCACAACTCCTGTGATCCAAGCTAAGACTTTAATCTTGCATAATCAGCCTATTACTGCGTCTTGCTTCTGCTTCAAGTGGTTTAAAGTCATGACCAACAGGCTTGCATGTAATTAGTGTTCATTTCAATGATTTGTGCTTTCTCGCACCAGTCCTTACCTGCGTTTGTGTTTTCAGATCTGTTGCCTCTGGTGTTTTTCATGCCTTCCCTCTCCGGTCTTGTATTTTAATGGATTTGCTCAGATGTAGATTCTCTTTTACATAATTCATACAAATCTCTGTTTTATATTTTTGTCTTGCACTTCCAACATTACATTTATCTCGACCATTTTTTTCCCCATTTCTGCAGATCTGATAGCAGAAATATCAGCGCACATCTGGTTATAAAGGTCGTATGTAGCTGCTGCAGTAAATTTATCTTACTCAAGCTATATATATATAAGCCGTTGCCTATACATTGTACCTTAGCCAGCCCTCAGCAGAGCTCCACCTCGCAGTGATTTCTCTCTATTTTTTCCACGTTTTATTATCTTGAATGTGTTTATTTGCACAGTGAGTCAATTCTCTCCCTCTCTCTCTCTCTCTCTCTCTCTCTCACACACACACACACACAGTTAAATATAACAGGTATTCTACCTTAAAGTGGCAGAAATTCAGCAACAGAAAGGGCTATAAATGATGTATAATAATGACAACATGAAAAATGTTACAGACACAACACTATCGTGTAAGTGTCCCCTAAAGCAGGAGGAGTTAATGAGACAATAAGATTCTATTGGTATGATATGGATGAATAGGTAAATAGGCTGTACATTTCATAATTACCAGTGTTAGGCTTTAATAAATAATTTACATAAAATATGCAAAGGGTAATACCTCAAGCTTTCTTCTTTGAGCTATGTTATAGCTGAGCTCTTGGATAATATTGTTTTCATTAACTGACACTCCTTATTTCTTTCATTCAAAAGCAACAATTATAATTAACTTTGATTGTGAAACACTCTCAATAAAAACCTTGCAGAATATCAGCTACAATTACTGCACTCTTGTTGCATGCCTTTGTGAACCCCAAACGTAGTCATGACAGCAGACAGTGCTTCAAATATGGATGTTGTTGCAAAGAAGCTACGTATTCTAAATCATGGATGCTTCACACACATCTTTGACCTGGCAGCACTGAGGATCTAAACAACTCTAACCCGAAATGGGCACCTGAGATTAGTGTCACCAATTCAGTGTCTGACCAAACATCTCGTCTTCTGTTTTTGAATTATGGCGTTGAGTAATGGCCAGAAAAGCGTGTTCATGCCAGTCTCACACTACATGATATGTTTGTCTCTTCTGACAGTCACCATATCAGATTAGGCGACTATGGAGTCGTTAAATCTTCCCAAGACTCAGCCGACAGTCCACGACCAATCATCCCATGTCATCTTAAACAATCTGTGTGATGTCATCAGGTTATTCTTGTCCTATTTTTATTATTATTTTTACTATTATTTCAGTCATGGTGTCCATGTGCCAGTCGAAACCGCCACCAGATGGCAGGAGCTGCATTTGAAGTACCGCATGCAAACTATGCAAGTCACTGAATCCCCCACAACAAGTTCCTGCAAATGTTTCACAATAAAAGCCTTTTTAGAAAACAAAGAGATTCTCTCATTCAAAATTATAAGGGGCTTTTAATTTTAAACAGACATAGAAAGTTTTGAATTTGAAAAGACGGTGCGATACATTAACTTTATTAAGGCAAAAGGAAGTGGATAAAAAGTAAAAATAGAAAAATACAGAGGGAATGACGGCATGTTTATAATGTAGTCTATTTCAAATGTAGCTGGTAGCCTCTGCAGCTGTGGTAAAATTCCTGCAAATATTTTTAAATTTTATTACTTAACATCCTCCATCATGAGAGAGGATATATCAGAAAGGCTGGCTGCTGTTACCACAGAGTTGTCCAGGGGCAGCAGATCACTCTGTGTTCCTATTGGTCAAAGTGACGGCAGTGACAGGAGAAGTCGTAAACGACAAAAAGAGACTCAAACATGCTAGACTTTCTGTTGGGACGTCATGAGGCGTCCCAGACGTAGCGTCTGTTGTCTTCTACTATGACGCACTACACGAGATGAAACGATGGATTATCGCGGACAATACTCACTGTCGTTCACGATCCGAGCCGACACCATACAATGCTGTGTTGGGCTATAATCAGGCTGATATCGTGTAGTGTGAACCCGGCATTAAAACTATCTTAAAGTTGTGGTTTGCGACTTTAATTTGATGTGTTCTCACTGAGCACCAATCCAACTGTTGTTTGAAATGAAGAATGAGCAACCTGCTTTAATGAGTTGGGTATAATTTTCTTACTCTGTGGTAATTTGTACATTTGTAGCAATGACCATAAAGACTGACGTCTGATTTGGCAATGATTCATTTATTTTGGAGAAAACTGTTGGGAAATACAACCTGCACTGTCTTTAAATTCAGCATATGCACACACTGACATAGTTAAGGCAGCATAATCTGCCTTTAAACAGCAGAATTTGTTTTTCTCACTTACGCCTACCTTCCTTTACTTCACTATTTATTCAGGCTCGCTCCCTTTGCCAATTTCATCTCTTTTTCTCACTCTGTTTCTAGTCTGCCGCCCACCCCTCCCTCTCCGCCAGCGCTCTCTTCCCCGCTGTCAGTGTGTGACAGATCGATGCTGTATCCTTTCGGCTTCCCTTTGCAACTGTATTCTCCTGGTAATTGAGCTCAGCTGGTCTCCCAGGGGGCCGCTGATTTTCACAGGCGCTTCGAGGAGCTCACTCCCTCCTCTGCCATCTACATCATCACTCGCTCCCTCCATCTAACCTCCTTTTCTGCCATCCTTTCCCCGCTCGCTGCTGCCACCTGTAAAACCCCTAAAACCAATACCCTGAAACTGTAATTGGTTTTGATTTCCACCTGCAACGCTGTCTTTTCCACCGTCTGGCGCCTGCTGAGCACGGCCACGCCACAATCACAAACACATTTTCCCTTTTACAAATCCAAACTTTCAGATTTCAAACAATGAAGGAAAGTGGAGAAATGGATTGCCAACATCTGCCAATTTACTAAGGTATTGTAGCTCTGTGGGACATCCCAATAAGCCTCATACTAGAAACAGATGGCAATTTATAGTGACTCGGGCTGGATGATCCATAAACCTGACACAAGTTTGCAGGTAGAAATGCCATTTCATTTTAATGTTTAGTTTGTTGTTACACAAATATTTCTCATGTTGTGTCATGCTTGTTCAGCCATCTCACTCTGCTAACATGGCTAACCTTTTATATAGGCTTTGTCTGTTATTGGGTTCAGTGTTTGTGATCTCCAAAAGTCATTCAAGGAGCTGTATAGATTTGGTGATCAGAGAGCCTTATAAACTTGAGCCCAAGTGTAAGCTGTACTCTGTGTTCTCTCCGAGTGAATTCTTGGACACATCTGTGAAGGTGTTAATTAGATCAGCAGAAGAATGATGTTGTGCTTTCTACGTTAATTTGAAAGTGTGAAAAACAGGCCACCTTCCTATTAATTAAATGTTTGTCAGCAGCAGATGTATTGAATGCTTCTGAAACTGATTTTGCAACATTTCCTTGTGTGATTATGGTTATATTAATCTGAGGTATTGTTTCAGTCTCAAAGTGTGCCAGGATGAGAATCGTCTGAAAATTCACAGTGCTAAAATGTGAGTGCATTGTTGCATTCTGCATCCAAGCTGCAGTGATGTGTGTGTGTGAGAAGGATGGAGCATAAACATTAAGGGAGGAAAATATGGAAATTGATGGTGGATATGATTTATTCCTACCAGAGGCTCCCAATTATTTTTTGATTGTGCATGCTTGCTATTTTATTACTAAAGCAGATAGGAGTGTGTGTAAGGCAGGTGAGGCTGTGATTGGAGCAGCTCAGTTGTTGTGGGGGGAATTATCTTAAATATACTGGATTTAACTTCTGTTACTTTGTTGGTTTGGGATGCTTTAACTTCAACCCAATCTTCCAAAAGCCTTTGTTAGTGATAGCATATGAGATTTTTGCATGCTCAGGCAGCTGGAAAGCTCAGCTATAGCTAAGGTACAACCATTTCTAAATGAAAATGATGCAGGGAAATGATTCCTGCCTTCATCTCTTAAACTACTGTGATGCACTTTTTACTGGCCTCCTGATAAAGCCCCACTGAGAGACTTCAGCTCATTCAAAACTCTGCATCTTGGCTATTAACCAGAACCAAGAGGAGAGAGCACATCGGGCCAGTCTGAGCTGCTCTGCACTGGCTTCCTGTCACATTAAGATTCAATTTTAAGCTCTTCCTCCTTGAATACAAAACCTTACATGGGCTGGGACCAAGCTACATTGCTAATTGTTAACTATTTGCCTCCAGGAACACTGTGATCATCTGCTGCTGGTTTATTGGAGGTTCCCTGCAACAGCCAGAAGAAGATCGTGGATGCGGCCTTTGTCAGTTACACCCCAAAGATATGGAACACACTACCTATGGCCCTAGGGGGTCCTCAGAGTTACTATAGAGGGGCCACCAAATGACCTCTAAATAAGCTATTTAACTAATGAAAGTTTTAGTAAGTAAAATGTGTCTGAAAATCCACATTAACATGACTCTAACATATTATTAGCCAAGATAAATCAGCCTATTCATAAAACCTATTAGTTAAGAGTACACAACATTTTTGATAGGCTGACTGTTACCCAGGCAAACAAGAGAAGACCAAAAAAATATTCAGAACTATCTCAAGTGCAACTCTTTTTAAAAAAAAAAATATATATATGTAGTAGGGGTCCTTGCTGTCTGTCTTTGGGACAAGGGGTCCTTAACCTGAAAACGGTTGAGGACCACTGACCCACAGTATAGATATCAGGGAAGCTAGCTCGCAAAATATTTCTAAAAGAAAGCTAATTTATCTTTTCGATTTGGCCTTTAACTCGCTCTGCCTCTCCTCATACAGGCCTGAAACTCTTTTAAAATGTATCCCTAATTCTGTTGTTTTATGATGCCATGATTTTATGACTTTTTAAAATTTATTTCATCTTATTATTTCTTTAAATTTAAGAGTTATGGTTTTGAATCCTTGTCTTAAACTGTTTTTAAATGTCCTTTTATACTGAATTGCCTTGTTTGTCTGTTATGTCTATATTCATGTGAAGCGCTCAGTGCTGAAACTGCCCTTACTGTAAAGTGCTTTGTGCTGCATTTGCTGTATGAAAGGCACCATATTTATTATAAAGTTTATTACTATTATTATTTTTCCTGCTGTCTTTTAAAATATAATTTTCTTTCTGCCTTTTTTACATTCATGCATGTTTCTGGCACCGTCCACCTCCAGCCAGTCACCAGCCACCAACACGACCACTGTCTGGACTCCACTGCTCAGGACAAACGCCCCTTGCTTACAAAACTTCCCTGTATAGTCTAATCATCAAATTCTGTCTGTCAAATCATCATCACATATCATGTGTTAATCTGTACACCTGTAATCTGTATAAAACAATCATCTTTACCTCAGTCATCTGTCTCTCCTTATTAAAATGACAGGCATGACAAGATAAACTCACGATTTGTGATCACAATCAACTGTCACAGCATCTGTCTCATATACAAAAGATTGTTAATGTTTAATCATATGCCACACCGGTTTTCATTGTACTTTATCATGCGTGAGTCATCAAAACAAGTCTTTCTTCAGTAAAAGCCAAATTATCCATTTCAGTTCAGATATATCTGGACCACAACCTACGAACAGGAGCAGTTTGGTAGGAACTGACTTTCATTTGTCAGTAGGCAGAGAACGGTTTGGCAAGAGGTGAGTCAACAGAGCCAAGCAATATTAAAAGGAAAGGGGCAGACGACCAGACATAAGACTACCGGAGTTCAAAATCACTTGAACAGGGAGGCAAAAGAAAGAGGTGGAGCACTATGGCAGGGGAGTGCAACTGACCAACATCTATGCGTCCGGTGTGGCCCTGGCATGACTGGTAGGCAGGAGAGGAATGACAGCGGATGTTAGAGGACAGATGAAGTGGCAGTGATGAAATGGTTAATGGATGAATTTTTAATGTATTAAGAAAAAAAAAAAAAATAATCCTGACATCTTAACAGGTTGCAGCAAAAATAATAATTTTTGACAAGTTTTATCTCCAGAAATACTCCTGATATAATCAGATGCATGATGACATCCTGAAATATACAGTATGTGACACAGATTCGTGTGCCAACACTTCGCTGCTCGTCGCAATCTCTATATTGAGCCCAGTCAATTACAAATTCATGTTTCCGTGTTTCCTGTCCTACTTTTTAAAACGGAGGAAGCAGTTCTCGGGGATACTGTAGAAAGCTGAGGGGAGTCGTTTATGCAGCTGCTGTTATCACTATTGATAGTTTCGTCAGAACAAATTAACGGCACCTGGAGTTGCTTGTTCCTCATCTACAATCCAGACCATCCATATTTCATGAGTTGCTATTTACAACTCTCGAAACAAGTTTGTAGCTGCCTCGCACCTGCTTTCCATGGGTGTGCTAACGTCAGTGTCTCTTGGATGCATTAAACCCTGTGTTTTTGGGCAGTTTAGTTTTATGCAAATCCAGTATAAAAAACAGGCGCATGCTAATGTGATAGTATTGGAAGTTTCATTGAAATCACAGTAATGTACACTCCAGTTGTACAAAATAAAATTCCAAGATGATATTTCATTTAACCATAGAACATTCTGTTTAATTATTCCTTTCCTCTTCGTCACTCTAATGTTCATGAAAATACAAACCTTGAAGTGATGCTCCAGCCATGCTCTTGAGTATCACTTGTAGATAAGAAGGCTGTGAAAAGTTCTTTTTTTGCTACTGCCGAGGAGCAAGGTTTAGCTTTGGTTTCTGTCAGTTACAAAGTCTTCACAGTAGTTTTCACAGAAACTTATCAAAGGACTCCTGCAGCATAATCCCCTGCTCCAGTGTCCAACTCTCGATGCAGTATAATTCAAGTACTACGGCTGAAGTCAGTTAAAATTAACTGAAGTCAGCGAGGTACTGCTACTGATGCTTCTCTCTCAGTCCTCACACATGATCACTGTCAAGTACAATGGACTCCAGCTGTGTGTTTTTACTTTAATACGACATGGTCGATCCCACTCTGCTCACCTGAGTGCTGTGAGCTTCAACGAACTACCTTGTATGAAATGTCATCTGAACATGTCAAAAGGAGAAAGCGTTGACCTTTTCACCACAGTCGAAGGTGAGTGAAAAAGCCGGCAGCCATAAATAAGGGAAAGATGCAATGAATTGCACAGATGGGGAAACGGTGCACACTTGTAGACAGTGCCTCTCCACAAAGCCGTTCATAGTGCTGCTTTTGGTTGTGCAAACAAAAGGTGACAGTTATGTTTAAGAAATAGCTTACCCACAAAATGATCATTTGGTCTGGGCAAGCACGTGGGTTTGATCTCTGCTTAATGGAATGCACAAGCAGAGTTCAAACATGCACTTGGTTTTAGTGAACTATATAACTGGTATCTTTAGTAACTATATGATTGGATAAATGTAATAAAGTCTAAAGTCTAAAGATTCACAACAAGATGAGTTGAAACAAGCAACTCCTCAAAAGCCTGCTGGTTCACACCAATGCAACTAGATGAGACGGTGCATCATCTCTATGCAACAACTCTCTGTACTTCTGTTCTGATTTGCAGCTTTTCAGGTTTATTTTGTGGCTGAATATAATTTGCAGCGTCTTAAAATATGAATGAGGATAGTGATGGTGAGATACTGGCTACAGTTGCAGTTGTAGTAGTGATACAGGAAGTACATTCAGCAAGCAGCAGCAGCGACTCACCACTCGACACTGGCACACCGTGAGGATGGAAACAGATGGCTCACATGTGCTGTTGGACGAGGGCACCGGCCCCAGCAAGCGAACACGCCATCTGCGGTCATTTTGACTTGACCAGCGGACTTAACTACAAGCCGACTGGCTGTAGAAACAGGCCTTACGTGCCTTATGTTCTATAAGCAGCCGCTGACTTGACTTGACTTGACTTGACTTGACTTGGCTGGCGATTTGACCAGCTGGGTTGCAGGTGACATCATCAGCCAGCTTGCGTCAAGTTGAGACGGCCAGTTTACACCGCTGCAACTTTTTTCTGCAATGGGACGTGAACACTGCTCAGTCCTAAATATTCCTCAACCAGTTCCACCTATTTTACAGCTTGGATCATAAGCTATTGCACAAATTGTGTTCGAGTTTGTAAATGGATGTTTTGATATCATTTTGCTGTTGTTGAATGGGCCCCATGCAATCCCCAATGACCAGTGGGTCATTGATTAAGAAATCAGATACTCCACTGTGGACTAAATCATCCTCAAGGTATTGAAAATTCAGTTTGTCCAGCTTTTTCTTTTACCCCTGGAGGTTTAGAATTAAACTCCATTGAACCCAGACAGAATCTCTCTGTCCCTGCCACATTTTCTGTATTATCCTTTACCACCCATACATTTTGAAAGGTATCCTTCAGTTGGGTACAGGTGTGCGCTTAATTGTTCTGTTCCCTTAAAGCCTCGGCTGTCTGCATTCTGGGAGCACACTGAGCAAAACACTTTTATTCTGTCCATAACAAATAGGCATTGGTTTAACATAATTAAGCTATTCTTAGCACTGTTTTTCTTCATTGGTCTGTTTTCACTGTGCAGCTTTTGCATGCACAGAGGTGATCTTCTGCTTTTAGTGTATCGATCACATCAACAAAGGAAGTCTGTGGATCCCCAAGGTTTACTTAATTCTCATTATCTTGGAAAAGTAAATGTGGCTGGATAACATGGTGCACATGTTATCACTGCAAATTTCACACAGGTGTGCACTCGCACCATCCTGTTGACCTAAGTTAGACTCTCCAGGTGTTTCAGCAGATTTAAGAGCCATTCTTAGACAAAGTGGGCCGATCTAAATAAAGCACGGCCACTTAAGATTCATCCTGTAGCTAAAACGAAACCAGCAGGATAATTAATTGATACAATAATGATTAAACTGTTGCTGTTATCTCTCAGAACCAAAGCAAAATGATTGGGTTAGCTAATGTTAGCAGATTAATTAGCTAGCAAATGTTGAGCACATTCACTCACTGAGGCAGATTATCAAAATTTGTATAGCTATAAATCAGCTATATACATAAGGACAAGCTTTAAACAATCCTGTACACACTTGGTCTCCAAAGTTACAACAACCTAAAGGTATAAATTGTGTTATTTGGATGAGAAGGTGTTGTTGTGCTGGTGAGTCTCTATATGAGCTAAGGAGGTTGAAATAACTTCAAATTTCATGAGTTCAAAAGACATTTAACTCACAAATGTGCAGTAGATGCATTTAATTTGCTCTTTCTTGACTGTCTGGGTTTATGAGATACAGCAGACTGTGGCAAAGTGTCGCCAACTTTACTGAAGGATTATGTTTTTTTTTTTTAGCCATTTCTGTAATAACAGCTTAAAGAATCAATCTTTTATTCAGACATAACAGGAAACCTTGCCAAAGAAAGCCATTAAATTGACAAAAGAAAAGTTTGAAAGTAGGCTGTGTGACAGCTAATCACAAGTCTGAAATGAGTTTGGATCGACATGTTTTAAGGGAAGCGACCTCAACATTGAGAAGATTAAGGTGCATTAGGATGTGAAACACTTTTTCTTTTTTGTTTAATTTTACAACACTGAAGACTACGTTAAATATTCGGCAACTAATCCTAGTTGCCATGAGTGTGTTACCTTTGGCAGACAAGTATGAAACTCGGGCTATTTCATGTGGTGTGGTTGTGTTCTGCTTATGTGGGAGTAAGATTGTGCACCAACATGATGTGTTGATAAGAGGGCTGATGTACCAAAGGTTAAGGTTCTCTAATTTAAATAAGACTTAATATTTGTCAGAATTTAGAGCTCCATACTAGAGTATCTCAAGGAAAGTGGATTGTCATGGACTGACAGTGGTACAGTCTACCCTCTATCATGTCAAGTCCTAGGACTTTTCTTCCTGTTTTTTCCTATTTGTAAAGATGTTCTCGGCTAAGTTCTTCGAGTCAACAGTTTGTTTTATATTGGAAATCCGAACAAAGGTTTAAAAAACTATTTGGCAACTCTGGTGCTTGACCTCTTCCAAACAGCCTTGGCTCTTTGTGCTGAACCAAAGTTGTGGTAGTCTTACAGTCTAGAAAGTTTTAATAGAAGTTAACATTTCGCCTGTTCTCACAAACTGTTTGAATGTTTTCCTACAAAAGGTACTGCAGCCAAATTCTTTCATAGCCCATGTATTTTGAAAAGCTGTGATCAAGTGACCAATGTGCTGACAGGAGTAAACAAGGAAGCAGCCCTGAGTGGTGTTGCAAGAAGGCAGGTTAGTGTAGTGGATGGGTCACAAAAACTCAGACTTGAAACAACTGGTGAACCAGGTGTAAGTGGACTCAGACTCTGGAGACAGTTTGGGTAAAATAACACAGTCTTTACTGGTCAAAATGTAGGTTTGATACACAGACGGACTATCAGTGGAGGCAGACAAATCCAATAGGGATGAAGCAGAGTCAATCAACGGGCACAGGGAAACAAAAGGCTGGGACACGAGACACAAACGAACTGGCATTGAGAGAAAACAAGACACACACTATATACTCTGGTGAGGCGAAGGATAATGAGACACAGGTGAGGCTAATCAGGGCGGGACAGACAATCAGGTGATGTCATCAAAAGGGAGGGAAAACACACAGGAGCAGGAAGTGAAGTGATCTGAAATGAGAGATGTGAGCTTCAAAGTAAAACAGGAAACAACATGAATGAATTAAATAAAAACATGACCTAAGAAACTTGAGCTGTGACAAGACGTTCCCCCTGAACTTTCCACTGGAGTCGCATGTGGGGAACTGTGTAAACCTTGAGCCTGTAACATTACGTAACTCTATGTTAAGGATGTAAGAGACAGCAAACTAGCTCTATGACATGGCCAAGCACAAGTATGATGCTGAATATATTAACCTGTATGGACCTTAAACTAACGACTGAGGAGAAATCTGGGGCTGTATTCAAAAACATTCTGAAACACTCTCAGAGAGCTCCTAACAGCCTAAAAACTTTTAGTAAGGAGTCTTAGCTTATGAGTGATTTAGGAAAGTTCTCAGAGCGACTATAAGCAAGGAAAGGACAGAAACTTTTAGCTTAGTGAGGAGGTGTGATTGATCCTGTTGCTGGGTGTGATGCATTATTTTAACAGTTGTGATTGGTTGTCACAGACATGCCCTTTAGTGAGCCTGCAAGGTGTGGACACCCCGTGGAAATGAAATGAACTGCTGGCTGTGAAAGTGATGTCATTGTTAGTTTGATCACTCTGCTGATGGAAGACAGACTCAAGTCATCACTGCTGCACTGCTGCACTTTTCCAGTTTTCCGAATATCTCGTGATTGTTTTATTTCTGGTGTTAAGGCGTTAATTGGGAAATGTGTGCATATCCCTAATGAGATCGACTGCACATATTATCACTGCATGATCTAATCAGTAGCACTGATTAACTCGCTGTCATCCAGTGTTTGGAGAATATTTCTCCGACTTCTTTGACTTTCCACCATTTTCTCCTCCGCTTAAGAAACTCTTAAGCCTCTTAAAAGTCCTCCTCTCTACTCCGAACAGTTTTTCACCTTAGGAGCTTCTTTAAGGTCTAAGATACTCTGTGAGTACATTTTATCTTTACAAGGACCTAGTCTTAAATTTAAGGGGAAATTCAAAGAAAATGTCACAATTCTAGGAGCAACTCTGGAAGCTGTGTGAATGTGGCCCCTGGACCCTGTGGCTGGACCAGTTGGAAACCACTGTCCTACAACACCTGGACTCCCCACAGGCATAGGCATAGGCTCACTGTGCCCACCTGCTAGTGGATCACCAACTTCCTGACAGACCTAAGAAAGCTACTGAGGCAGGGAAAATCACAACCAGCATCCACCATTACCACTGGCGCCCTACAGCGATGCGTGCCCTCCCTATTGCTCTTCTCCTTCTACACCACCGACTGCACTTCAGGAGATCCGTCTGCTAAACTCCTGAAGTTTGATGTGGTCACAATGGTCATCAGCTTAATCTGGGACAGTGATAAGTCTGCATACAGAGGGTTCAACAACTGGCAACACTGTCTGGTGTGGTCAGAGCAACCACTCTAACTGTGGAGATGACGGTAGACTGCAGAGGGAGCCCAACACTGACCTTCAGTTTTCCGGGATCCTCCATCTCTCAGGACCACAAGTGCACGTCCAACAGCAGACACCGTCAGGAGAAAGGCCCAGCGGAGGGTACACTTCCTGCTTCAATACAGAAAGTTCAACGTGCCTCAAGAGGTACTGATTCAACCCTACACTGCAGTAATCCAGTCAGTTCTTTGTATATCCATCACTGTGTGGTTTGGATCAGCCACTGAACAGGACAGGAACAGACTATAGAGAGTCAGCAGTGCAGAAGTAATCACTGATGCCAGCCTGCCCTCCATTCAAGACTTGTATACCTCAGGAAATGGTCAGGAAATGTGCAGGTAACAACACTGCAAGCCCTTCATACTGTGGGCACAACTTGTTCAAAGTTCTCCCCACTGGTACTGTCACCAAACAACCAGACACAAAACCTTTCCTTTTCTCCCTCAGGTGATATCTGACCGCTTTAGCACAGACTGAAATACCTCAACAGATGTTAAATTGATTGCCATGAATTCATTCATTCATCCATCTGAATGAATTGTAATGATTTTGGGATCAACTTATGAGATTTCCATTGGCCTTAGCTGTACTGTTGGTTAATGTTAGCATGCTAACATGTGAATCTAAGATGGTGAATATGGCAGTATACCTAAATGCTAAACATTCAAAGTTTTATGACACATTTCCCCATGGTTATTGCAAAAAATATTTTCTTTGGGCTTTTAAGGCAAATTCTAAGAACCATTTAAATAATATCATCATGTTCCACACACTCATCTTCTTAGACATCATCCTCAACCTTTAGTTAAGGGTTGTCTGATATGAAATACTCAATTCAGGGTTTTAAAAATAGGCATTCTTTCCCTTTGATCTGAAATTCAGCCAAAATTCAAATGCACTCCGGTAATTTCATTTGAGCTCTGGCCCTTCTAAGCGTGTATTTCACTTAGATGGACATCTTGTTTTGAAATGAGGCACTTAGAACAAAATGAGATGGGAACACTGAATGACAACTGCATGCCTGAGGTGACTAATGGCAGCTTTGCACGCTAACTTTTCAGAAAACTGAGGTCCCCCTGAATGACAAGTGTTGGCAAGCATTGCATGCCATGTGACAGTGGCTGTAACTCTATTTTTGGTTTGATTGAAGACAATTTGTGACATAGCTCAGCTCACACGTCCAGTCTAGGCTAATGAGTTGTGATACATGTATCAGATTTGTGTTGTGTGATTGGACCAAACGTGTCACACTGCCACGTCAAGCTAGGGTTTGATAACAATAAAATTGCCACTGCTAGAGCTGGATTCAAGCATGATATGACTGGAAATAATAGTCCTAAGTCATTAGTAAATAGAGCATCCCACACTATGGTGACATGTATTATAAAAAAACCTGCTGACAGCTGTCATGTTGTGATTCCTGACTATTCATTGGGCCCCAGGGTGTCAGGCTTAAGTGGCCGTGAAATCAAACTGAGTTTATATAGCATAAATAACAGCAGCAAAGCTTTGAAAATGACACTGTGAGCACGGGTTAGCTGAGTAAGGTGTGTGTACTGTTTGCTAGCAACATGTAGGTCAGGCTGGGTTATGATTATAGATTACACACCATCCCTTCCATTCAGCCAGGTACGACATCAAATAAAGTTTCAGTATTAACAAGAACAAGGGAAGATTTGAAAGATCTTTGAAAGAGATATGGAAATATGAGGTGTGATAAGATCACTTGCTTGTCTCCAAACTGAGCACATATTCACTGGTGTATTAATAAAGCAGTGGTTCAGAATTATTTGCTCAAATCTAATTAACAAGCAGAGGATGTGTTGAGGTCAATGCCCATGTGTGCAGATATACACAGGCACGTGTTTGTATTTGTATACTACCGAGAGCCCACGGTGACATAACCCTCATTGTAACTTTTCTCAACCATGTAATTTTATGGTTTACGTTGTTAAAACCTGGGGCCATGTTCACAGACATATTCTCAGAGAGCTCCTAACTTAGCCTCAAAATGATTAGCAAGTCGTCGTAGCTTTGGAGGGATTTCGGAAAATTCTCATAGCGACTCTGAGCAAGGAAGGGATACAAATTTGAACCTGAGTGAGGAGGTGTGTTTGACCCTGTTGCTTGATATGATGCGTTCTTTTAAAAGGTGTCATCGGTTGCCCTTTTGTGAACCTGCAAGGTGTGGACACCCAGTGCAAACAAAATGAACTGTGTCACAATATGAGGCTGTGAAAGTGTTGTGATTGTTTGTGATGATCACACTGCTGATGAAAGTTGAAACCAACCCAAACGATCACTGCTGCACTGTTGCACTCTTCCAGTCGCCAAACATCTTAGTGTCATCACTTTATATCTGGTGTTATATTGTTAATGCGTTGGGTGGATGTGGTGATCTCTAATGGGACTGACCACAAACATTATCCCTGCATGGACTAATCTGTAGCATTTCATTTACTCACTGAAATCCAACGTTTGGAAAATGTTTCTCCTCCCTTTTTGTCTTTCTGCCATTTCAGAAACTCTTCAGCCTCTTAAAAGCCCTCCTCTTTACACCTATGTAAAGTGTCTTTGAGTACTATAAAAGCGCTGTATAAATAAAATGTATTACTATTATTATAATGAACAGTTTTTCACCTTAGAAGCTCTCTTAAGGGCCATGACATTTTGTGAATTACTTTTATCTTTACCTGGATCTAGCCTCAACTTAAAGGGAAAATTCACAGAAAACATTAAGTCTAAGTATTTTCTTAGAATTTTGTCACTAGGAGCGGCTCTTTGTACCAGGAAGCCTTGCCTTGCCTTTCCTGTGTTCAGGACTTGGTTGTACTTTTGATGTCATGGCGCATAAAGAAGGAGCACCATCTAAAAGAAAAAGAACAGAAGAAGGCTAAATGGGACAGTGATAGGGCTCGAGCTCAAACGCGTGTAAACCTCGGTCGGGCATTCCCCAAGGGAGAGAGCTGAAAGATTTGAAAGATTTTAAAACTGATCCCGAGTTGGCCCTTTTCCCAATTGACAGGTATGTAATTTTTGTTTTTATTTCGAGAATATACCGCAACGTGTTAGACGTTGTTTCACTTCAATATATGATGACATGGAAGTTATAAGCAAGCTAAATGTAACGTTAGCTGATGTGAACCGCTTTTGTCTAGTAACGTTACAACAAACGCCACAAAATTATCTGTGACTGTGACCATGAACACAAATATACAGCAGTTGCAGTCGAGATTTTGTGACACCAGGCTGTGGGTGTCATACCGCTTCGACCAAAGGGGGGCACTATAATCAACGAAAACATAAGGTTCCGCACAGCTGCTTTAATATTTCCAAAAACAGCATTATGAAGAAAATAAATAACCAAGAAGTGAACTTTGATTTGCAAAGTGTGTACGATTAAAGTGCATCAATTGGCACACAAAGTGTAACCTTTCTGCCCATATTCATGAAACATCAGTGCTAAGTAGTTAAAAAAATCAATCTTGACCAGTAATTCTAAGATTTTACAAAGTTGACATTGTGACCATTGCTTGACTTCCAGGGTTAGATGGTGGTGGCAGTCGCCATGGGTGTCCATATAATTGTTTCTTCAAAAGATGAATACATGTTTTTCAGAAAGAAATCCCCAAGGAAAAAATGCCTAGGCCATGACATAACTCAAAGGGATCCATTACAAAGCCGAGAGGATGTGAGGAAAGTCTGAACTTCAAGTTGACATTTATGAAATCCCAATAAAGAACCCTGTAAGTCAACATGTGCTTCAAACATTTCTCTGTAGTGGGATTCAGGGGGCTGGTGGAGTAAACCAACACAAATCCTCTTGCAACTTAGTATGTAAACTCTGTGTGTTCCTCTCTTTAACTTTAAAGCAGATGAGAGATGCTACAGTAGAGCCGATATGCTGCTGCTCTAATCAGATGCCAAAGGCTGGTCACGCCCACATTTTTATATGATTTTTAGGATTTCCTGAAAAACTCAGATTAGCAGGAAGACACCATGGACTGTATATAAATATGTGCAGCACACCTACAGATACAACCACTGAGCACATCAATTGTCACTGACAGCTGGCAATCATGACATCACACCCCCTTTTTCTAGCATCAAATAACTAATTAAAACCAAACTTCTTAGGAAAACACACATGAACATGCAGCAGCTTGATAAGAGCTACATGAAATGACTGAATCCATCTATGTGAAAAATTTATTTAATAGGTACTGTGAGTTTTTAGTTGGGCCCATGTTACGTCCAATAACATGGAGGGGGCGGGGTTTATGACATGTACTGCAGCCAGCCACCAGGGGATGATCGAAATTTTTTGGCTTCCCTTTTGAGGAAGCCGGATACAGGCGGGTGGAAATGAGTTTCCTCCGTAGGGTGTCTGGGCTCAGCCTTAGAGATAGCGTGAGGAGCTCGGACATCCAGAGGGAGCTCGGAGTAGAGCCGCTGCTCCTTCGCGTTGAAAAGGGTCAGTTGAGGTGGTTCAGGCATCTGACTAGGATGCCTCCAGGGCGCCTCCCACTGGAAGTGTCCTGGGCACGTCCCACAGGTAGGAGGCCAAGGAATAGACCCAGAACACGCTGGAGGGATTACACATCTCATCTGGCCTGGGAACACCTTGGGGTCCCCCAGGAGGAGCTGGAAAGTGCTGCTGGGCAGAGGGATGTCTGGGGTGCTTTACTTGGCCTGCTGCCCCTGTGACCCGGCCCTGAATAAGAGGATGAAAGCAGATGGATGGATGTTAATGTGTATTTTCAGATATATTTAAGTTTTTGAAAAAAACAACAACAAAAAAACACTTTCAAAAAACGATTAAACAATAATTTTTACAGTCCTCCTGCAGTATCTCTGAGAACTCTCTTGGGGTCACTAACCCCCTGTTGAGCATGCTAACAGGTTTGCAGGGTGTAATGTTTATTATGGTCTTCATCTCCATTTGCGCTAAACTCCAAGTACATCTGAGGCTGATAGGGATGTTATCGGATTTGCAAGTATGACACATAAACCAAAGTACTACACCAATTAAAAATTTGACCTGTGCTCGCTGAAAAGTCACACTAAAGTGTGGAAACCACCATCACATTCCCCCCAAAACTCACAGACACTTTATCTCTTTCTCCTTTGAAGTCAAATCCTCAGGTAAAGCCTCTGTGCAACACAGTTTGCTAAGCACACTAAACCAAAATCTGGCCAAGTTTCACAATGTAGTTTTTACTGTGAGAAGGAGCTCAGCTCAGAAGAACCCTCCACAGCCTGAGAAACAGCAAGGTCCTCAGAGGAGAGGGTCAAACGTTAAGGACACAGAGATGTTTCTTTAACAACGTCAAAAAGGTCTTACAACTTACAGACACTTCAGATGAAGATGGATACAGATTTGTGTAGGAGAGATGTTTATTTCCACACCAGTGACTGCCTCTGGTTTTCTGAGAACCTTGAGGGACAGTGAGTGCTCAGTACAACACTCACAGATGCTTGGACACATGTACACAGAGCTTTTTCCTGTAACTGCTAAACTGGAAGGTATCGGAAAGAGCAAGTCCCGTTGCACCATGCTTGTGATCCCTGTCAGATGTGCTCAGCGTCTCATTTCAGACTGTGAAACTTGCAGCCTTGGCTAGGCCCAAATCAGCCAATCAGAGGAGCGATGGAGTGACCTCCTATGCCCTAGTTGAGGCACTTTCCTAATGGCAGGCACTGAAGGAGTAATTGAATGTCACAATAGTTGACAGCCCTTGTGACAACTTTGAAAAGCACCTGCTGGTGAGACACATCTGAAAATGAGGATTTCTGAGAGTGAAGGGAGCGCGGAGAGTGTTCAGAATGAATCACACAATCCCTGTCAGGTTGTGGTGTAAGGTGGTAAAGCCCATGTCAAAGCACATGGATGCAGTCGTGTCCTTATCTGAGGAGCGATGGAAAATCGAAACGTGCAGAGAGTGAAATACACATCAAAATACATAAATACAATTACTAGCAATGGCCATACATGAATAATTTATACTTCAAAACATCTATCAATTATCAAATGTTAAGAACGAAACCTGTAAGAGTACCAGTGTTAGCATCTCCTTAGTATTCACTCTGCCAAGGACTCCCTGGAAAGCCATTGCTTGGAGAATATGGTTAAAAGTGGATTGCCATGGTTAAGTGAAGATAATGAATTAATGATTGAAGGCTTGACATGAGATATGTGACTTCAGTAAAGCTCATTGATGCAGAATCTGTGACACTCCCCTAGTGAGCGAGGAAACACCAGTTGACTGAGAGGCTGAAAGATACACATCTGCTATCATTTGCATGCTTAATTGACTTATTTCCCTAATTGAGATTTAATCAGTGGTATTTCAACAAAGACGGTCTCACTTACATGTAGGCTTTCTTAACAATGGATATGTGCCTAGCTTACCGCGGCAGCCCAAATGCCAACTAATGCAAATGTTTGTTTGCTCCATAGCACCTCAGCTTTATGTGATTGTATCATTATTAATATTTTAGCTCTTGTATTTTAGATCTCTTCTTCCCCCCCTTGTCCTCATGAGCAGTCACTACTGACAACAGAGAATGAATCACATTTAATCACTCATGGGATCTCAGGGCTCTCTCCGCCTGGTTTGACATGCTTCGTCCCGTGTGCCGGGCCAGTTATTGCCTTGCTCTGTCAACACACCAGAGGCTCTAAATAAACAAGCCCGGAAAGGTTCTGTGGAGCAGGAATTGCAATCAATACGGAGTAGTGGTATGTGCTGCTGGTTCAGTGCCACCTTCGAGTCAAAGGCCATTATACTACAATCGATAGCCACATGGCATGCTCACGACAGGAACACAAGTACTAACAGGGAGACAGGGGAGATGATCCAAATGACAACATTCTTCCAACTTCACTTGGGATGTGTGCTAAAATCACTTAGCAGCCCAAAGGGCCAAATAGCTGTCTAAAAAAATGGCTCTACTTATTTAAGCTTACAGAAAATTGCATGTTATAACTACACTACAGTGTTCAAGCATATTCATCTTCAGATATATATGCCACAGAAAGAGCCCTTGTACATTAAAGCCTTCATCTCATTGTTACAGTCATGCATGAGCATGGAAGTGTTGAGTGGTCCAGAGAGTAAAATGGTGCAGCAATGATGAATGCCCAGCCCACTTATTCATAGTCGAGGCACGAGGAGCAATTAAATAGTCTAAAGTGGGGAAGTCAAGGTGATGCAATGGCAGTAACACAGCCAGCCAGCAGTGTTTTGTAGCCCTCCCAAGCTAAATATGATGAGTGTATTTTCTGCCTGGTTCAAAGGAGACAATCTGAGGACCATTTGAAAGATGCTGACATAGAGTATGCAGCAAAACAGCACGCCACATACTAAATGAAGAGAAACCTGAAGACTTTATCTGATGAAACACACAGGAAATAGCAAAGACTATGCGGGACACAAACCTTTTGAAGTTTATGAGTGCTAAAAATCTCACTGACTTATACAGCAGGGAGTCCGGGCTACTGATTGTGTAGTTATGACTCAAAATCCCTTTTCAATTACAGCGATGATCTTTATCAGCTGAGGCATGTCTTGCAGCTTGGTTCTTTTGAGTTAGAGAACTTCAAACAGACTACTGGCGCGTACACAAACTTCCCTAATTGTAATTTCTTTGTGCCAAGTGTTCTGATTTTCTTTTGCCTTTTCAGATATGCAGCAGGCCAATTGTTGTAATGCTGCTTTAATAGTGAGGGGGTGGACGCAGCCCCTTCATTGTGCCTTGTCAAGCTGCGGGGGCAGTGGACGGCCACACTAATGGACAAACACACACTGCTGGAAGCATTAAGTGTCAACAAGGCCAAGATGTGCAGGCTGTTCTCATTCACTGTTTGTACTTATACCCACAGAGAGTAATGCAGTGTAATTTGTGCAATGCTCACATGATCTGGACCTGTGCGCTGCAGGCTGTCTTTCCCTTCCTTTCTCCTTTCTTTCTTCTTTCCTTTCCTTTCCTTTCCTTTCCTTTCATTTCCTGTCCTGCCCTGTCCTCCTGTCCATTCCTTTCCTGTCCTGTCCTTTCCCTTCCTTTCTCCTTTCTTTCTTCTTTCTTTTCCTGCCCTGTCCTTTCCTTTGTCCTTTCCTTTCCTTTCCTTTCCTTTCCTTTCCTTTCCAATGCTATCCTATCCTTTCCTTTCCTATCCTCTCCTTTCCTCTCCTCTCCTCTCCTATCCTTTCCTTTCCTTTCCTATCCTATCCTATCCTATCCTATCCTTTCCTTTCCTATCCTTTCCTATCCTATCCTATCCTTTCCTCTCCTCTCCTCTCCTCTCCTATCCTTTCCTTTCCTTTCCTTTCCTTTCCTATCCTATCCTATCCTATCCTATCCTATCCTTTCCTATCCTATCCTATCCTATCCTATCCTATCCTATCCTATCCTTTCCTTTCCTTTCCTTTCCAATCCTATCCTTTCCTATCCCATCCTGTCCTGTCCTTTCCTTTCCTATCAGACTTCCTCTTGAAGGCAAAAAGGGGGGACAAAGTCTGCAAGGGGAGGTGATCAAGGTGTTGACAGGTCAAACAAACAGGAATGTGGCCCAGCAGAAAGAGGCTTGTGTCATGTGTAAAACCAAAAGTCAGTTTGACTTATTTTAATGTACCTACACCGTATCCCATTCTGCTTCTCTATGGATAGGAAGATGGCCTCTGGTTTGTTTTTTCCTCATTCCAATGATATAACATCTGGGTGATGTTGGTACATGTAGGATGTGTTTCCATTCACACCTTATGCATAACTCTCTCTCTGGTGCTGTTGCAGCTGACCGGCAGGAAGGTCCTCCAGCTAAGCGCTTGTCATTGTAACTGACTCGCAGGCCATTCTGTCAGTTGTTTTGTGAATTCTCAAAATGACCCTGAATAACACACACTGTGTGGTACGGAGTCTTGTAGCAGCTTGATGAGGATAAGACTCATGAGCAATATTAGTTATATTTAATATAGAAATAATAACTTCCAATAATAACCTACAATTGTAAGTGTGCATGCTGCCAAGTGTGTCCCAGAATAATACTCCAGCGCCTGTACATTTAAAGCATCATTGGTTGATTTGACTTTTCCTACTGTCATCACAGAGATCCCTTCTTCAAACAATCTCATTGTGCAGTAAGAGATGGGAGACAAAACCCACAGTCCATTTTCAGGGCAAAAATTACTTCTGAAGTTCTGCCAAAACAAAAGTGTAGCTCTAGTTAGATAAATCAAATGAGTATCTTTTAAAGTTGCAGCCTTTTTAGTGCAAACTTCCCTCCCTTTGTTACTATGCCTCTACCACCGCTTAGGAAGAGAACACTGTCTGTGGAATCACAGAGCAAATTTGGACTTTGCCCCTCATTACTTTAGAAAGGACTCCCTTTGTTTTTGTAATTGTGCTTGTAGCAATCGGGCTGTGCTTTGGTTGTTATGATTATGGATGTGACACATATGTTTATAACAGAAGCGACACTAACTACATGCAGGGGTTGTATGTGTGCAGTGAATTGATTGTGGTAGTATGGGCTGAGGGCTGTACTGAAGCTGCTGTGTTCCTGCACTCCTGTGGTGTGGTAACATAAATGTCATATCTGGTATGAGCATTACTAGTCAAAACCTCTGAGGCTTAACCATGCTTTCCTGGCTAGTGGTAGCACAGCTACTGCAGCCATATCTGTAGCATCACTGATTAAACCACAGAGGAAGATATAGTCCAAGAAATAACCACATCCACAGCTTCAGCCATCACAGCAGAGCAGCTGCAGCTGTGCTCACAGCCAGTGGCTGAACGCTGTGGGAGTTCAGCCCTCTGAAAGGAGTAATGAGTGATAAATGCATAATGTAAGCGTCACGTTGTCTCTCCTTTCTGCAATATCTGCAGAGCGCTTCCTTAAACTCGCAGGGTGTTATGAGTGGACTGAACTAACACACTTACTGCACAAGGGAAAAAAATGTTATTGTGAGGTAATGCAGAAGTAATTGTGAGGGATCTCAAAGGTACACCAGGGGCGTGGGAAAATTAATATTGGCTAATATATTGTTATCTGAATCTCATAACTCTCAAAGATATTTGTATCAGCCTCAAGTAAGAATAACAAGCAGTTTGGAAAAATAAATCCTTTGAAAATAACCTCAGCGATTAGCCAGCCATGTTGCCGAACAATAATACGACAGGGATTCCTCACTACAGCTTCAGAAGAAAACAACAACTAAACAACCAGACCCAAATGAATATGTGTAACCCTTTGTATGTGCGTATAAAACTGAGTTTAAAACCATTGAATTTAGAACAAATAAGTAAATGTAAAATAATGTTGACAGTCTAATACACAGATTACACTGCATTCTGTGTGTATTCTCAAATAGTTTTGAGCTCGTGATTATAAAAGAAAAAAAGATTATGGCTGTGCAAAATGTTCCTTAAACTTTAAAACAAATGGGAGAGTCTGTTCTCAGCAAATTCCTAATCAGTTCAACTGCTGTTAACACAGTCCTAGGCACAGCTAAATCTAATGATGGCGTACCCTGAAGCACACTGTCCACATGAAGCTATAAAACCATTGTCTGATGCACCACAGGAGCTGAGAGAATAATTACCCAGAGGTCTCTTCTGCACAGTTGGAATTAGAGGTGGTCTAATGACAGGTAATTTAACCTCTCCTCCTTTAGAACTGAAATCTGAAAGGCTATGAAAAACATCTCTCGCGCAGATGTTCCATAAAAACATTAATGTGGGCTTCATGTACGCCTGTGTTGAATGAAATTGGAAAATTACACTTTAAATCATCCCAGGAGTTGTGTTAAGATGATGTGTTTATTTGTGTATCCAGTTTTCTCTCAGTGTGCCTCCTGGACTTCTACCTCAGTTAGTATTTTGCTTGGATATTGATTTGTAGATGATGAAATAAAGTTTTTTTCTCTATGTGTGTTTCAGCTTCAGCTAAACATTAAAATACCACACTTGTGTTTTTCTGGCTTTCTATACATGCACATAGAAACATACTTTCAATGGCATTGATCAGAGATGGGGGACTCGAGTCACATGACTTGACTCGAGTCAGACTCAAGTCGCAAATATGATGACTTGAGACTTGCTTGACTAACGTTGATTAAAGACTCGACTTGACTTTGTATTTGTATTCATGACTTAAGACTTGACTTTGACTTGAGACAGATGACTCGAAAGGACTTGGCTTTAATTCAGTATTAAAGGCACGCTAAGCACCGTTGGGCGTCACTTCTGTTTACCGTCAACAATGTTATCAAACACAATGGAGCTAGCTCGCCACTCCGCCCCTCGTCCTCCGTGACTCTGTCATGAACGAGCGATAGCTGCTGGTTACCCTGGATTGACACACCTGTTCAAGGGATAGTGCACCCAACATGAAAACTCAGCCATCATCTACTCACCCATATACCGAGGGAGGCTCAGGTGAAGTTTTAGAGTCCTCATAACACTTGCGGAGATCCAAGGGGAGAGGAGGTAGCAACACAACTCCACCTCATGGAGGCTGACGGCGCCCCAGATTCAAACGTCCAAAAACACATATTTGAAACCACAAAATATCTCCATACTGCTCGTCCGTAGTGATCCAAGTGTCCTGAAGCCCCGACATAAAAAGTTGTTTGGAAAAACGTCATTTGAATTTTGTTTTTAGCCTCATTGTAGCCTGTAGCTCTAACTGCCTCTCTGTGCACCGCATTCATGTGTGTGTGTGTGTGTGTGTGTGTGTGTGCTTGCTTTCGCTGGTCTGGCGCTGGCTGGTTGGTGCAGCCTGGACCCAAATGTTTTTGTTACCATTTGCGGAGCCTGGGCTGCCTACAGAGACCAGACTTTTTCACAGCACATTCAGAGGACCTGTAGCTAGAGGATCGTGAGATGTTTGCTGTATGTGACATATGACTTTACTTGTGACTTGCTTGACCTGAGCAATGACTCGACTTGACTTGCTTGACTTATAGCAGGGACTTGACTTGCTTGATTCTCACCACAACTAACCTGGGACTTGCTTGAGACTTGAGGGTAAAGACTTGAGACTTCCTTGTGACTTGCACATGTGTGACTTTGCCCCATGTGTGGCATTGCTCCCCCACATACACAATAGATGAACACCGACAGAGAAGCACCTCAAGAAAATTTAACTCTACAAACTCATATCACAGAACCATTAACTGAGAACCCTATACTGTACATCTTGTGAATCTTGCAGCAGATCCCAATGATCATCTGCTGTCAGCGTGCACACTGTTTTGGTAGAATCATTCTTTTTTGTAGTCTCTGCAATGCATCATCTCATTTTCTCAATCTCTGCTTGACAAATGTCTGAGGACCTAAATATTGCTGGCAATAAAGTATTTTGCAAGTTTAAAAGACAGTGTGCGAGCACCTTTTTTCTTTTTGTCTGGACTCTATGCTCCTAAGCACCTGTCCACAAAAGTTTTTCAAGGTGTGCATCAGCCTTTACAGACTTTTTGCAATATCTTCCATCCACCCATACAGTGATATAATAAAACAATATTTTGCTGGTGAAAATAAACACCTAACTATTAAATCTTGAGATCTTCACTGGAAAGAATTCACGCCTATCGTCTAAACACAAGATATCAATCAGGCATAATCATGCACTGAGTCAACTTCTTTTAAGAAAAAACCCAAGACTAATGGGGCTTTCACACCGCTGCTCAGTAACTTGCTACCTCCACTAGAGCAATTTCTAACTTGGGGGAAGGGGTATACTATCTAATTCGGCAGCAACCTTCTTTTTTTAAACTTTGAGCACAAAAATGCACAAAATGAAGTTGTCAGAAAATATTTTGCGAACAGTGTGGCCGAACAGCTTTGTCAGGACATGACTCAGAAAAATATAAAATATCATGACAATGAAAAAATACAATGGCAGGGGTACTTTAAACCTTGTAATGGGCCAACTTCCCAGTGATTTAATTTTTTCTTTATAGCATAGGCTACATAATGAAGGTCAGAGGTAAGATCTGACGGAGTTGACAAAAAGTTATATATACATCAATTTCACAGCAGTTGTGGTGAGAAGCTGCTCAGAGTTCCCTGAATGCTAATCAAAATACTCCTTTCATCCATCATTTTTATTTAGTTTTGATTTAGGAGGGCTACTGAGACCACCTGTTACGGTTGAGACACACCCGATAGCAATATTATTTAATGAATTTCTAAAGAAATAGAAAGCTTACCAGTACTGGGGCAGCATACCAGCCTTTTAAAAAACCAGGAAGTAAGACAGGAGTCCATAGGATAGCTTACTAGCAAATGAAGTCCTTTTATGCCTCATTAAATAATGTTTTTTCCCAAAATCCGATGGAGTTGACAAAAATCTGGGACACATCATTAAAGGGCCAACATTTTCAGAAAAAAAAAAAAATATAAATCAGATTTATTTCATATATATAAATCATGTAAAAATAATGTTTCCCAGAAACAGAATTATTGTCTTTATAAGTTATAATTTTAAGGGGTTGTTTAAGTAAGACATGATTTGTTCTCGCTCTCACGCCAGTGTTTATGATTTGTGCATTGTGCAACCACTGAAATAAAGCAGAAATGACACTTTGCTTATGTTTCTAATTTATTTTCTTTATGTTTTTATGTTCACATAATTGATCCTTGTTAATCAGTTTGTCTATTTTGTACGTTAGACTTATGTGGGTAGGGGTTGTGTGTGGGAGCGGGTGAGCAAGATGTCTGTATTTGTTATATGTTATGTATGCCAATAATGTAATGTAGTGTAATGCTGTCTTGTGTTCTATGTATATGTTTGTCTAGGGACCTCCTTGAAAATGAGATGCTACAACTCAAGGGGCTATCCTTTAATAAATTCAAATTTCAAGTCTGTTTTGACAAACAATATGTATTTGAGTATACTGAATAAGAGAATTAGACTTTTTTTCATAAGGTTTGAGTTACTTTGGTTCAAAGTAACTCATTTGCATATTTGGAACATGTGTGATGGAACACCAGACTTTTACTCAAAGGGATTCTAGAGTGTGGAACTCAGCATGGAACTCAGAAAGTTAGTAAATAGGAGGTCTTTCTACTGGATCAGGAGTGTTGAATCTCACTCAGATCAACTTCTTGACATAGCAAGTCATCGACTGATTCAACAAATACGACAGACTCGGTAAATCTTTGGCGATACAGGTAAGTCACTGTTTGTTTCTCCCTCATGTAAAGACACTTAAATGACGTGAAGCCTGCGGAGTTAGTTCAGGCAGACAACTCAAGTGCGCCAATCCTGATCAGCTGATCAGTCACATGCTCTCCTCAGCTGATAGAGCGGGCTATTTAAACCCCCTGTGCTTACCTGATCATTCCTTGCTACTGCATGCTGCTACTGCTGCTCTCACTGCTGCTGCTGCCTCTGCTGGTGATCCTGCTGTGTTCTGCTGCTCTCGCTGCTGCTGCCGCTGCTGTGTGCTGCTTGGGAAGCTTCTCAAATCCCACCACCTCCCCAGCATCCACCTGTGGGCTCTGCCCCCGCGATTTCCAATGTCACTGCTCTGTTTTGTTTGTGTCCATAAGCTTTCAAAAAATGTGCACAAATATGGATGACATGAGAGCAGAGTTGAGTAACAGAGAGAAAGCTCTGTCTGTGTCCGTATATGTATCTATGATTGAGCATAAATGAGCCTTAACACTGAGCTGTTTAACATGAGATGATGACCTGTCCTTCTTTCTCTTTAGGAATACCAGTTCATTATGGAACAGCCTGTGGGTGCAGTATCCAGTTCATCTGATTTCACCCTCGACCCAAAACTGTTCCCCAGTAACTATGAACTGCAGCAAAGTCTGGGAGAGGGAGGCTTTGGACAGGTGGTGCAGTGTTTCAAAAAGGACACCAATGAGACCGTTGCAGTAAAGATCCTTAAATACGGCTTCGACTGCCACAAAGAAGTAGGTCCCTTAATTCATTTAGCATTTATTTTGCTTTCCTTTAAATTTCAAAAATGGCTTCCCTGCCTTTATCACTTGTTAATGTGTCAGCTGTGCATCAACAACTCATCAAACTCATGCATTTTGTTGTCTCCAGATGACGATAATGAGACTCTTCAAGGACAGGAAACTGGAGGAGTGCAACATTGTCAAGTTCATCGACTCGTTCAGACTGATGAACGACGGAGTTGCTCTGGCTTTTGAGATGCTGGATATTACGCTATTGGACTACATCACTGTCCACAGAAACTTCACTCCTATGGAGTTATGTGATATCAGGAGTGTAGTCCAGCAGGTGTGTATACATTAGATTCAGACACAACACTAAAGTCAAAAAAACTGTCAGTGTTGTGCTGTTCTCTAACTGTCCTCACTGATCTTTGTTCTTGCAGCTGGCCATCGCATTAAACGCCCTGAAGACCATTGGGCTGATCCACTCAGATATAAAATTAGACAACATAATGCTGGTGGATCGGGCAGCGCAGCCCCTCAGGGTGAAGCTCATTGACTTCGGACTGGTCGTGTCAACCAGGTGGGCCACGAAGGAATGCGCCCCTATTCAAACAAAGCACTTCAGGTGAGAGATGAATCATGATTCTACTAGTTTGTAGGAGATTTGTGCTCAAATATGAAAATGTTCCTCATTCTGTGTCTGTCTTTGTTTCATATGCAGAGCTCCGGAAATATTTCTCGGACTTCCGTTTTCAGAGGCGATAGACATGTGGTCTGCAGGTGTTGTGATGTCAATCATGATGCTTGCTAATGTGCTCTTCAGGGGAATTGACAATTATGATGTAGTAAGTCACCGACTGCTTCCTTTTATCTCTCTTCCTAAAAGATCTAATGCTGCTGTATTGGTGTGCTCTTCACTTTGTTATCAAAAAAATAATTGGCTCTAGATCTTCAAAAGTACCCTGTGGAGTTTTCTTACAGCCAAATACAGTTACACGTGTGACAGTGTGCTGAAGCTAAACCAACATGTTGAATTTATTTATTGCTTTAGAAAAACTTTCTCAAGCTTATTTTTTAATGTTTAGAATCCTGCATTGTTTATATCCATGTTTGTTAGCAAGCAGTCATCCTCCGTGCCTTTTGCCGGGTATGTGCGACCTTTCTGGGCTCGTTGCCGCCGCCAAAATTGTGTTTTCGTGACCTTAGAATATATCAACAGATGGAGCGGGTCCCTTTTCCACAGAGCCAGTGTTTGATTGGTTTCTACAGTAGGCCAGAATGGACAAATCAAACACTGGCTCTTTTGTGTTTTCACGTTTCCATGTCGGCCACCATAGTTTTACTACACACTTGGCACACTGGAAAAGTTTTAGTTCTGCCATCCTTACCGCAACATGCCTATAAATCCTTCACACTGAACCTGTTATACTAGTGTAGATACACTACATCAGATTTGGTGCCACAATGATGTTTGCTAAACCCTACTGGAAATTAATTTTTCACACTTTTTATTAAACGTTTTTAGAGCTTGACAGTTTTTTAACTTGGTGCTATGGACACATTTTGGTTGGTACCATAATGCATTGAGGTTTGATTCCCAGCTGAAGCTCCACAGGGTACCTTTATTCACAGTATTCCACTACCTCTGGAAAACAGTCCATCACCTAGTAGGTGTGGACATAAGATCTAACCAATCCTATATTGCTAGGAGCAACATTTGGCTTGCTGTTGTAGCAGCATTACTGTCAGATGTAATTTCTACTTTTAACATGCTGTGCAATGTACAGAGTTTATAGTAAATATTATTTTGACCACAGAAAGCTTCCTCTCATAAAGAGATAAGTACCAAACTGTAACATATCTGTGACGCTGTGTTTTGTCTCCAGTTGCGATGGATAGTGGCATTCAGGGGTCTTCCTCCAGACCATCTACTGGATGCTGGATCCAAGTCAAAGCAATACTTCATAACAGACGCCTCCGGCCACTGGAGACTTAAGGTACGACAATCCAAGAGTAATCTCATCCATAACATTCTCTTCCCTAGTTAAGATTATACTTTACAACATGTTCCACAATTTAATCAGTTACCGTGATTACACTTTACCTTTTTTCAGACTCCTGAGGAGTACTGGCAAGGTACCACAGTTCCCAGAGGATACCGGCCCTTCTGTTTCAGCAGCCTGGACATTTTGGAGGGGGTAGGTGTTTATGTAGATTGTGCTGTGGCTGCTAAAGATGGACTTTAACCAATTCTTTCTTTATGAATCGGAAATTTTACTTTGGATTTGCTGTTTTGTTTTTTCCTACATTAGCTGTCCCGGGAGAACCTGGACAAGGTGGGAGTTGATGAGAAGAGGGAGTGCATTGACCTGCTGAAGGCAATGCTTCAGATCGACCCCAAGGAGAGGATCACCCCCTGTCAGATCCTCACCCACCCCTTTATCACAAGGGGCACCCTCCACAAAACCTCTGAGTAAGTGTCCGCGTTTGCAAGTGGACTGAAATGGGAGTGTTTACTTTATGGCTTTATGTACAGATACAGGTACAGACTGTATAGGGACATGGCAAGCTGATTTATCAGCACATTAACAGGGTTCACATTATCTGCAGTTCATTTATGCATAGTCATAATATTATTTTGAAATATGTGTAGCTACATTTTATTTCAACTTTAAGAATTCTCTAATTAAATTCTGACTGGTACAAGTGAACTATTAAGTAGCATGGAGAATTTATATAAACATACCTTAGACACTTCCTTTGTTTCAGATATCTCCAATTAAATTATGACAAGTCCACACTCAAATTCAAGATATCTGCAGTGTGGTTCTGTTTTTGTCAGAATTGCACTTAAAATTTTAGGATGTTTTAAATATATTTTGGGCTATTTAATATATTTATGTATGTTATTAGCACTTTTAGATATCTGGAACTGCTGTTATAAGAAATGTATTTGACTTCTGTTAAGATATCTAGTCACAAATAAGCTATATCCTGAAAGGACTTTTTAAGAAGGCAGATTTCAGTTTGTGGATAGCAAAAAAAAGCACCAAAAAGGGTCAGAGTAAGAACAATATTCAGCATACAAACAACACATTTTTTTGTACAGTATAGTAGTATGTAGTAGTAGTAAAATGTATTTTTTGCCTTTCAAAAACAAAAAAGTGAAAGTTTTAAGAATAGTTTAAACAGTGTTTATCTGTTGTAACACAACCCAATGAAGTTACCATGCCTGGCTAACTAGCTTACTATCTACAGTAACTCAAGTTCAATCTGTTTTGAGAGCACTGTACCATTCAGTTATTCAGAGCACCACACTCCCAGAGAGGTGGGTAACACTTTACAATAAGGTACACAAAATTAGAGTAGTTACTGAGGAACTAATGAGGAACTACTGAGGAACGAATGAGTAACTGATGAGGAACGAATGAGGAACTAATGAGGAACAAAAGAGTAGTTACTGAGGAACTAAGCTACACAAAATAATTTTGTGTAGCTTAGTTCCTCAGTAACTACATGTGTGCCGTTTGTAACAAACCAAACCGCGTGAAAATCAGTTGAAAATTCAGTGAGTTATTCTATTTTACTTATGCATACAGTTCCTTCCTCATTAGAAGTGAATGCATTGTGGAGGCTAAGCGAGACCCATCCAAGATGGCGGCCGGCTGGGACGCGCTCAGGCAGTCTATGTATATATGTCTATGGGTCATGCTGCGGCTAACGCTCCGCTAGCCGCTCCCAGCTAGCTCCGGTTTGTTATTCAGGTTAAAGTGGGAAGAAGCAGCGGATCTGTCGGGCAGCTGAGTCTTAGCCCCGGTTTCACTACAGGCAGATTCACTCGCTACAGGGAAGAGGATATAACACCTGAACAGCCAGTCAGAGGGACCTCTCTCACCGACAAGCTCCGCTGCAGATTCAACATGCTCAATCAGCCGAAAACTTGGAATGAATGATGAACTAACTATTAGTTAATGGTCAGTTCTTCAGTAAGTCCTGATCAAATTTTAGAGGAGTAGTTACTGAGAAACTGATGAGGAACTAGCTATTAGTTAATCATTTTTCGTGTTTTCCTACTCATTTTGATGTCTCACTTTACTTTAGGGTACACAAAAAGAGTAGGTAATGATTAAGTAATTTAAGTTAGTTCCTCATTAGTTCCTCAGTAACTACTGAAATTTGATCAGGAGTTACTGAATCACTGAGCATTAACTAATAGTCAGTTCCTCATTCATTCCAAATTTGTTTCATAGTAACTACTTTAAATTTTGTGCACCTCAAACAACTGTACTGTGAACAACGGTGTGATCAGTATACAGTACTTTACACGCAGTAACTCAGTAACTACTCTAATTTTGTGTACCTTAGTTCCTCAGTAACTACTCATTAGTTCCTCATTCATTCCTCAGTAACTATTCCTCTGAAATTTGATCATGAGTTACTGAGGAACTGACCATTAACTAATAGTTAGTTCCTCATTCGTTCCTCAGTAACTACTCTGAAATTTGATCATGAGTTACTAAGGAACTGACCATTAACTAATAGTTTGTTCCTCATTAGTTCGTCATTAGTTCCTCATTAGTTCCTCGGTAACTACTCTAATTTTGTGTACCTTATTGTAAAGTGTTACAGAGAGGGGTACTCCAGTTTAGTGACAGTAGCTAAACTTCATTGCTCGTTAATTCATACAGAAATGGACAGTTTTATTTCTCGAAACAACTGCTCTCCCATTTTAATGTAGAGCATCAGTGTAGATTCATAAACGCATATATAGATGCGTCCTGGACTGGCTCAAACAAAGTGCATGTATCAGTCCTGAATGGAACTTTTTTCTAATTTGAAACTCTGCATAATCATTTAATCAGCTAATGCTTCTCTTTCACTCTGCAAGTAAAACTAGCACTGTCACCACTGTAGGTAGTAAGCTAGTTAGCTAGGCATGCTTTTTTTTACGGGTACGGGTGTTAAATCTCTTCTTACACTTTTTTTTTTTTTTTTTGTTATTTTGGAAGGGTGAACAAAATTGAGTCATCCTCTGAAGTCACAGTTGCTGAGCAATGTTTCGAAATGACTAAATTTGAATTCTGACCGGTCTAAATTTTATTAAATTTATCGTCAGTTTCTGTTCTGACTCCTGATGAATGGGATCTGAATGAAGGCTATCTGAAGAACGATAAAACGGAGTGATGATATGTGTGACATTAAGAATATAATAACTAGTATAGTTTTATTGTATCTTTTAATAACTGCACCTGTCTCCATTCAACAGTACAAGTGAAAGTCCTGAAACACCTTCAGTATCACAGGGTGCTATACATGTCCGGCCTACATCAAGGACATGTATCCTGACATTGGAAGGGAAAGAGCAAGTGGAGCCCAAAACTTCGTAAGAAACTTTCCTCATTGTAGCTTTTTAAACTAATTATGATTGTGAATGAGGACTATTCCTCATGTCAGCCATGTTTGTTTTTTAAATGATAAATAATAGATAAGTTCCTAATCAGCTGTGTGATTAACTGCATGTGTATTTATTCCACAGATCGAGAGCCACTGATGGACTTCATACATCTACTTCAGAGACATTCCCCCCTGGTGTTATAATGGTGAAGCCTGCACCACCTGAATGCCGCCTGTCGGGGATTGACGGCAGCGCGCAGAGTGAATCTTGGTGAGATGATTTCCTCTCAACATGTCAGTCATCAGATAGAGGAGAGATTGGAGAATAATATATTAACTGTCTTTGTATGTGTTTAGCCCGTTGGATTGCCCTGAGAATGTTCCTGAAAATCCACCAGTGGAGCCGACTCCCCTTTCAACTGAAGGTGAACCCCCAGGTGTTATAATGGTGAAGCCTGCACCACCTGAATGCCGCCTGTGGGGGATTGACGGCAGCGGGCAGAGTGAATCTTGGTGAGATGATTTCCTCTCAACATGTCAGTCATCAGATAGAGGAGAGGATGGAGAATAATATATTAACTGTCTTTGTATGTGTTTAGCCCGTTGGATTGCTCTGAGAATGTCTCCAAAAATCCACCAGTGGAGCCGACTCCCCTTTCAACCGAAGGTGAACCCCCTGGTGTTATAATGGTGAAGCCTGCACCACCTGAATGCCGCCTGTCGGGGATTGACGGCAGCGGGCAGAGTGAATCTTGGTGAGATGATTTCCTCTCAACATGTCAGTCATCAGATAGAGGAGAGAATGGAGAATAATATATTAACTGTCTTTGTATGTGTTTAGCCCGTTGGATTGCCCTGAGAATGTTCCTGAAAATCCACCAGTGGAGCCGACTCCCCTTTCAACCAAAGATGTGGAACAGGAACTCTCTGACAAGGCATCTGGTAGGAAATGCTAACCTCCACTTGAGTTTGCATGGTTAAGGTCTTTGAAATTGTTGTTGATTGTACTGACATCCAAGGCATTTAATGTCCTTTTGATTTTCAGACTGCACAGCGCCCAGGAAGAAGGAGAAGAGGAAGAGGAACTGCTTCAAGCGGTTCCTAGCCTGGACCAAGAGGACCTTCTGCTGCTGCATCCCCGCCAATGACGATGACTGAATTACACTATGAAGGTTGTTTTCTAGCACACCTTGCTAGCTGGATTTCTCACAGGATATGTACAGAGTATACATGTGAAATGGTACCCTGTATTGACACACCTGTGGGAAATCAATGTGAGCTGTCATGAGTTGTGCCATAAAAAAAACTTCATAGTTGTAGAGGGCGGCACGGTGGCTCAGTGGTTAGCACTGTGGCCTCACAGAGAGCGCCTAACATCTGTTCCTCTCTGTGCGGAGTTTGCATGCTCTCCCCCGTGTCCGCGTGGGTTTTCTCCGGGTTCTCCGGTTTCCTCCCACAGTCCAAAAACATGCAGGTTAATTGGAGACTCTAAATTGACCCTTGATCTGATCCTATTTGATCCAATTCGGCAAAATTTAATCAAACAATTAGTCAATAAATACTTAAAATACAATTACAAATCTGTGTCATGACTTCTGAAAGAGTGGGGTAAACAGTAATGTATTCTTCAGTATACCTGTCCTAAGTGCCAGGAATCTTTGTAATGTAGATGAGGTTGTTGTATGGAAACATTTTAAGACGTCACACATACAAAAACACTCTGAATCTTAATATCTTAAAGAGATAATTCCTGCCAAAAAAAAAACAAAAGACAAAGAAAGGTTGTCAATATTCTCTTAAGCTATAAGATGTTTAGACAAGCTGAGAAACAAAAGCTGATTTGAGTAAAGTTATACACTATTTAAATAGTTTATGGACTATAAGTGGATAAATAAGATGCATCAGCTGCAAAACAACAAGTAAAAACAACAAAAACAACAACAATAAAATTGTAGAGGCTTTCAATTTCCTTACATAGAAATTAAATGCACATGTACACAATAGAATCAGCATATAAATAAAATTTGAAAAGAGTCACTGATTAAGACCATAGACTGTATAAAATAATGGACGTAGCTACTGTGATGTCACCCATTAGTTTGTGGATCGCTGTTTTGAAGCCTCAAGTTCGCCATTTCGAGTTGACAAAAGGTTATATATTCATTAATTTCACAGTAGCCATAATGAGTAGCTGTTTTATTTTCCAGAGTTGCAAAGACTTCTCTTAATGCTATTCAAAGTGCTTGTTTCAAAACCATAATTCATACTTAGTTTTGATTTAAAAGGGCTACAGAGTTAACGTGTAATGGTTCAGACAATTAATTTATAAAAAAACACAGAAAGCTTACCAGTTCTTAAGCAGCATTTCTGCCTTTTTGAAAATGAAAGTAGATTAAAATATATTGTAAATCATGTTTATTTCATACTTATAAATCATTTCACAATAATATATCTGAACTAGAGAAGCAATTTCTGAAGAAATTGCGGGTGTGAATGCTGCAAGCTGAAGCCACGCTGCAATGCTGCCTTGAATACAATAAAGTTTGATTGATCTGAATCTTTGAAAGTTTGTTGAAAAGCTGACGCCACACTGAATAGCTGCCTTTAATGAAACAAAGTTTGAATGATTTGAATGTTTTACTGACATTTATTAAATCCAATATGGCCGCCGCCTAGTGACGCTACAATATGCAAATTAGATGAGTTAATTTACTCCCATCAGATTCCTCTTCCTTTATTGTGTGTAAATATGTTCAAAATGCTGTTTTACTGAGATTTATGAAATCCAATATGGCCGCCGCCTAGTGACGCCACATTATGCAAATTGGGTGAGTTAATTTACTCCCATCACAAACTTTGGGTCTTGATGAATAGTTTTCTCATTTACAGTATGTCTTTATCTCTCACCACTTTCAAGCCACAGCCTTTTGAAATGTTGAAATGCACCTCAGCTGTTTCCAGAAATTTCTCCTCTCAGTTTACATGGGAGTGAATGAGAAAAAAATCGGCGCTCCCTTCACTTTAGAGCCACTCAGCAAAAATGTGTACGTGTGACAGATTCCATGTCAACACGTCTGTGACCAGGACAAATTTTCCTACGTTTTGTGGTATAAATTGTGTATGTACAGTGAAAATTGTGGCCGTATGAGCGAGTTGAAGAGAAAATTCAAGTATGAGTAGAGGGCTGTGTGTGCGTGACTGTGTGTGCAGCCGTTGCCATGGCGATTAATGACTTGCGTGCACCTGAGGACACACAGAGAGCTGATGAGAGCAGATCAGCAAAGGTTGTTTAGTATGGGTTTGAAGCCCTCAGACAAATTCTTCTGATTCTCAAACCGTTGGTCCAATAATGAAAATAAAATGATGGTGAGAGAGAGCCAGTTCTCGTGAACGCACATGTCATGTTTTATATTTCTAGAGTCAAAAATGTGGTCACAGGAGCGAGTTGCAAATGTGTTGCACCTCAGCTGTTTCCAGAAATTTGTCCTCTCAGTTTACATGGGAGTGAATGAGAAAAAAATTGAATCAGTTGAAGTATGTTGAAGATAATTGATGTCAAAAAACGCGGCGGAAGAATAATAATAAGAAAAATAAAGAATTTTGGCTTCCAGCATTCACACCCAATAATGTGCCCTTTCAATAGCAGAAAAATACTCCGCCATTCTGACTTTAGACCAGGCTTTTGTTTAGTCAATGGTGCAATCGCTTTCTGCTGCCTCATAATAGCAATAGGCCAACAGTACACTGGACCACACCTCATTTTAAGACCTATACACACAGATGGATGTATGTAGGGGAGATCCGGGTCGATTGTAGCAGGGGGACAGTTGTAGCACGGGCCCTTATTCGTGTTACACGCATCTCTGGAATGTGAAAGTTGGAACACGCGATCGTCTTCCGGTGACAACATCCGGTACGGAGAATCACTCCATTCCGACTCGTTTTCCCGGAGTTATCAGCGAAATACTCATTTTCAAATCCATAAGTAAAATATCGACACCGAAGGTGTTTTTCCATTTTGTCAAATAGTTTATTTATACAACACTGCAAACATATGTCATCTGTTAGACCCATCTGTAGACTTAACATGAGCAATTCATTCATTTAGCAAGCTTGCTTAGTTTTTCTGTTATCCTGCCTAAAATGCAGGGAGACAGGGGAGGGACGGTTGTAGCACAGGGCCTTAACTTGTTGATTATTCATGTTTTTTGACATTATGCTTACAGGAAATGCCCAGGATCAGAGTGAGGAAGACAGCCAGGGCTCAGATAGACCCAGACCTGTATGATAGAGCCTGGCAGGCTGTGTTGGAGGGCCAGTCTATTAGGGGTGCAGCCAGATACTACATGGCTATGAACAAAATTAATACAATAACAATAAACAAAGTTCATGGTAATAAAAAGCAATACATTAGTTACAGTTCATGGTTAATATACATTCAATAAAGAAAGTTAAAAATTTAAATTCATGATATAAATAGATCTAACAGGCAAATTGAGTTCATGGTTAAAAAAATGAGTTAAAAAACAATGTTACAGTTCATGATTTACATAAATACAATTCTAAAATGTTTAAAAAATAAGTTAAATATTAAAAATCATAAGTAGGACTATATAAATATAGTTAATGTGTGGTTAAAAATGTGATTAAAAATCATCATGTGCTCTGCATCATCTTCAGGTCCGTCACATTTAACAAACGTTTGACAACAGGTGACGAATGTGAACGTACCCGTTTGCTGAAAGGCTACTTTTTAGTTCACAGTCCCTTTGCCTGATGTTAATGGGCATCCTAGTATAAGTTTAAACAGCAATAAAAGTAAAACTGAGAAGTATATGCCAGAAAAATGTGTTAACTTAATGTTTTTTGCCTTTTTCGACGACTGCTACAAGTGACCCGCTCCAACGCTACAATTGTCCCTCATGTGCGGGGCGAATGTATCACTGCGCACCTTCCACTTTCAGCCTGATCACGCTCGAGATATTAATCCGCGGAACTTCGCTGCTGTTTGTATTGAGGGAGGACACATGTAGGTTGCTTGCATACAAATATTGGCAAGCTGAGTTGTTATTTTTTTATGTAGAATGGTGGAAAAACAAAAAGTGCTACAATCGACCCGGATCTCCCCTACTTTTGCTACTTACAAAAAATGGTTAATGGAAAATAACTGTGTTGGTCTGAAACTAGCAATGACATTAGCACTGTGCTGTGTGCTGCTCTGCGCCAGGTGCAAGACAGGGCCTTTTGTCTCACTTATCCAAGTATGTAAGCTAAGCAGCCAAACACGATTATGTTAGTCTGCAGAAAACAGAGTTTTCAACCAGATCATGGAGTTAGCTGGGCTAGCTAGTTAGCTGCAGTTGTTAGTTAGTTAAATTACCATGAATTTGGAGTAGTAGATGTGTCACTGTTATTACAAACTGCAGAAGTGCCGTGTAAAAAGGAAAAACTGACATGGCAGTAGTGGCAACTGTAACTAAGATATAAGCAGTTTTCCCCATAAAAAAAATGCAAGTCACTTGTTGCCCTCTCTTTTGCTAAAGTGTGCAAGTTCAGTAAGTGGCAGTAAGTAGGTACAGTTCAACCTGATAGTAACAGTGACAAAAGGCAGGAAGGGTGAAGTCATTAGTGTCATGAATGATGGGGAGAGAAAAACATTTATGACGCTGGTATAATCTTTCAGCCTCAGCCAAGAGCCACACAACTCAGGAAATTCGAAGAGCCACACCAAAGTCGAAGTTCAGCTCATCTTTGCACAAAGAATTTCCAGCCTTAAAGAGTTACTTGTGTCAGTGTATTGTACCCAAGACTGTATTCATGTCGAAAATATCTACATATATCTACAAAATATCTGCAAAGTTTGTGTAGCCATGCACCCTGAAAAGTGGATGGCTCCACTCAGTAGGAGGTTGCAGGCAGGCATGTTTCGGTTTAGCACTGGCTGATTCTGCCAAGAACGCTGTATTCATTAGCATCTACTAGCATTTAGCATTGTCGTAATAAAAAAATAGCACTAAACCGAAATGACATCTGATGCTGATTGAAATGTTATTAGTTTTTCAAGTATTTAGTCATATACTAAAGTATTGGACGATTAAAAGTTTGACCTGATGACGGGGCTAGGTGAAAACTTTGGATCACCAAATTTATTACGAGTCATCCTGAAAGGGACATAAATGTCTGTATCAGATTCAGTGGTGATCCGTTCAATATTTTCTAAGTCGTTTCACGCAAAACAACAAATGTCAACGTCATGGTGGAGCTACAGAAACAGTCAGGAGCTTCTCCAGTGTCTGCAGGATTCATCCCTACATAATGTAATAAGGCAATTCAGTGTTGAAAGACTTTATTCTGGACCAAAGTGATGCGCTGGCTGACGTGCAGCCAGTGTGGCTAAATTCCTGGATAAATATTATCTTGTACTGTGTGTAGGATGCAGCTCAGCAGATGGAATCTTTTGTTGAAGTTGTCCCTGGCACTATGAGGTGGGTATTTTTGAATGCTTTTCAGATGTGTGGGTGTGTTGCATTCCACCCTGCTATGTTTGTTTGCTCTTACACTGTTGCATTCACTGTCAACTGAGTTACTTAAAACTAAATGTGAAAGTTATCTTGGCAATACTTAATAACATAGTGGGTGGGTCTGACCTTTGTTCCCACATATCCTCCCACTTGTAGTCGTATTAGTGTTAATGATGGGTAGTTGGAAGCAGGCTTCAGGAGCAGCGTGCGACAGGTGCAGATAATTGGGTTCATGAAGAGCATAGTGATTAGTGACTGGATCCTGGGGGTAAGAGAGAGTGGTAGTTTTAGGCTCCTATGATTGATGGAGTACATCAGAAATATTCTTTTAGAGCATACAATGATGCAATACCTAGGGTAGTGAGGAAATACAACAAAATGAAGTCTGTAAACAGTTGGACAGTAGTGTGAGGTGCAGGGTGCAAATGGTGCTTGAATAAATGTAACAGGTTGCTTTATGTGCATGTATCCGGTGAGCCTAGTGTTGTCTGCAGTTTGTTGATATGAAGAGGCCCAGACTGGGGATGTCTTTGGAGACAATCGCCGTTTATTCCTGATAACTCTGACAGCAAGAGGTAAAAACAAAATCCTCCGTCAACAATATTAACTCGAGCCCCTCTCCTATGGAGTATAACAGCAAAAGGGCAGCCATTTTACATTCAGTTCAGTACGATACAAAACACAGAAAACATACCTGACAGCAAGAGGTAAAAAAAAAATCCTCTGTCAATTACAACCATATTAACTCAAGACCCTACACAAATTAGGAGACACAGGATTATGTTAGCATAAAACAAACTTGTAAACATAGCTTAACAGTGCTAAAACACAGAAATAACTACAAGAGCAATGTCGTTTACCTCTTCCATGGAGTACAACAGCAAAAGGGGAGAAGAAAGGCAGGAGACACCCCTTTATAGGTGGGGTACTCCCAAAGGTGAATGTAGGGGTACAGAAATCACTCCGAAGTTGTCAAAATCTGGCGCTTGGGCAGTGACTTGCAGCATCAGACACCAGTGAAAAAAAAGTATCTTTTAACATCAGCATGATACGTAGCTGCTTGCCATTATAGTTTTATGGCATCCAGCGGCGTCAGGGGGAAACACGTCATGACAAGGACGAAAGCTTAGGTGGCGAAAGTTCGATTTGGGTGTAGATGGGTCCAAGAAACACTGACTTTCATCCGAGAGAGTCGTGTTCGCGTCCTGTAAGATTTCTCAAACCAAATCCTGCTCTTTTTTCCTAAACCTAACCATGTGTGTTTGTTGTTGAAGGAAAAAAAGCATTTCGTAGTGCATTTATTTTGAAAGAGACTGTATGTAAATGGTAACTCCTCTGTGAAAACCGAAGGGTATCTTGAAAGACAATGCATGTAACAGGCAGAACTTGACACAGCGTCCCAGAACGTCACCCAGGGTACCTTGCACGTTGTATGTGGACGTGGAAAGTCCATGACCAAATGTCAATACGTGACGAGGTCGGAGTGAGAATGTGCTGGAAACTGAGTGTCAAACATTCCACCTATTGACAATGGAGGCCTAAACGTGTCAGGTAAAAACAACTGAAACAAATACTGTGTAATTATAATACTTAATATTACAAATGTACATTTTATACATATCACTGCTGTACAATTGACCCTGTTACATATGTACTGACACATGCTTCACTTTCATTGCCGTTCAAGTATGCTTATTTTCTTTACCACAATACAATTGCAAAAAATAAGAATGCTTCCAGCACTCTCCAACAGTAAACACTCTCGCTCACTAAAGTATGGACAAGTGCCAAATGCCTCTTCAGTGGTTTCTTTCATGAAAGTAGATCATTATATTTTTTATAAAACCTTTCTATTTTTGCTCTACCTTTTGTGTCCGTCTCACCAATTTCTGTTTGCCCTTGTCCTTTACTTGGTAATGCATATATCTACATCGTATTTGAAACCAGCACAGTGTATTCAGCAGAAAAAAAGATGTTGAAAAGGATATATAATAATGTGAAGTGAGCTGATCAGCAGCTTATTTTGTGCTGGCTTGCTTCTAAAAGTCCACTGTACTTGTAAAGACAGAATCACTACAGCTAAGCCCAGGACAGATCCTTTGTCTTATGAGAAGAGAAGCCAAACGCTACCCTCCCCCCCTCTTCCTCTGTCCCCATCTCCCTCTCTCTTCATCGCGCGCTGTTATTTTTGCAGGTGCATCTGCAGTGATCTATTTTTCTCTTCACATCTTTTAATGATTCATGCTTTGGGGTTTCTCGCCCCCTCATTCTAAAAGCTTAGTGAACAGAGCGAGAGAGGGAGATAGAGACCCAGCAAACACATTTTGGTTCCCCGAACGTTCTGGGAACGTTTGTTTTAAGGTATAGGAACGTTTTTTGAACGTTGCAACACAACGTAATATACTGGTATAAACGGCAAGTTTTCCTGACGTAACCCTAACTGTATCCTGATGTTCCCAAAACGTTTTTGGAAGGTTAATTGAACGTTATAAGAAGGTTACCAAAACGTCTCCCCTAAAACGTTCCCTGCATGTTAAAACGGCAAGTTTTCCTGACGTAACCAGAAGGTTATTTTGATGTTCCCTCAACGTTCTTGGAAGGTTAATTGAACGTTATAAGAAGGTTACCAGAATGTTCTCCGTAAAACGTTCCCTGCATGTTAAAACGGCAAGTTTTCCTGACGTAACCAGAAGGTTATTTTGATGTTCCCTGAACGTTCTTGGAAGGTTAATTGAACGTTATAAGAAGGCTACCAGAATGTTCTCCGTAAAACGTTCCCTGCATGTTAAAACGGCAAGTTTTCCTGACGTAACCAGAAGGTTATTTTGATGTTCCCTCAACGTTCTTGGAAGGTTAATTGAAGGTTATAAGAAGGTTACCAGAATGTTCTCCGTAAAACGTTCCCTGCATGTTAAAACGGCAAGTTTTCCTGACGTAACCAGAAGGTTATTTTGATGTTCCCTCAACGTTCTTGGAAGGTTAATTGAATGTTATAAGAAGGTTACCAGAATGTTCTCCGTAAAACGTTCCCTGCATGTTAAAACGGCAAGTTTTCCTGACGTAACCAGAAGGTTATTTTTATGTTTCCTCAACGTTCTTGGAAGGGTAATTGAACGTTATAAGAAGGTTACCAGAGTGTTCTCCGTAAAACGTTCCCTGCATGTTAAAACGGCAAGTTTTCCTGACGTAACCAGAAGGTTATTTTGATGTTCCCTAAACGTTCTTGGAAGGTTAATTGAAGGTTATAAGAAGGTTACCAGAATGTCTCCCCTCAAACGTTCCTTATAAGTTAAAACAGCAGGTTTTCCTGACGTTACCAGAAGGTTATTTTGATGTTGCCTGAATGTTTTGGGAAGGTTAATTGAACGTTTTAAGACGGTTACCAGAAAGTTCTCCCTCAAACATTCCTTCCAAGTTAAAACAGCAAGTTTTCCTACCATAACCAGAAGGCTATTTTGATGTTCCCTGAATGTTCTGGGAAAGTAAGTTGAATATTATAGGACGGTTGCCAAAATGTTTGAATGTTTTAAACACAATTATAAATAGCAAATTTTCCTGACGTTCCCAAGGTTAACTGAACATTATAGGAAGGTTACCACAATGCTTTCAGTTTAATGTTCCCTTCATGAAAATTATAAAACAAATGTGATTCTGTTCCTACTCCCAGGAAATTAAAACACTCAGTGAATGTTCCTAGAATTTTTTAACAATACCATTTACATCAATATCAATACTTTTAAAGTGTCACCATCACATACTGAAAAACCAAAGAGAAAAAAATTCTGTCAACACTGACATTTGTCCAATTTATTGGAAACTACGAGGAAAAAAAAAAACACACCAGGAGAGCAAACAGGAACACTTTCTGCTAAAGAAACATACAGGAAGTAACATAGATGGAGGAACACAGCCCTAGTCCTGGCTTTCTGCAGTTTGGTCTGCTGCTTCACCCTCCTGTAAAATAGAAAAAAAAGTCATGTTAGATAATCTTTTATTGCAACACACGTCACACTATCATACAAACAAACAAAAGTTTCTAAGACTTGGCTTTAAATAGCTATTGCAGGGTCTAAAATTATATTTTTGGCTCACCAGTCAAATGCCTGTGTAATGGCAATAATTCATGGTGATCATGAAAAACACAGAGAGCTGTCCTTTGGGCGTTTATTTTCTTTGAAATAAATTATCAAGCACTCAGACCCTGGAACCTCAGCTCCTGGGTGAATGAGAGACAAATTGACATACAGAGTGGAAGTACTTATGCCAGAGAAACAGATAACGCCTTTGCGTACACAGAGAGAAACTACTTCACATATACTGACCTTATGGGCCAGATAAGGTTTGAGACATGGAGACAGACAGAGAAGGCCCAAACTACATGCAATATGAAATAGGAATACACTAATAGTGAAAGATTGATATTACGGGAAAATTGACCTGACAGGGGTGTAACGAATAACCAATTTGAATCGGAAAATCGGTTTTGATTTAAAAGATGCAAGTGCATCGGTACACAGATTAATGAATCAGTCTCAGTGTAGCTTGAACCAGCCGATGGCCCGATTGAAAAGTTATAAATCGGTTTAATGTTCCTGATGCAGCTGCTGAAAGGTGCATCTCCCTCTTTGACCATCTCCTGCTCCCTCCCCTAACCCCTAAATTCCACCAGATGCGTGTGCAGTGGAGCTGATACGTTTCAATTCTAATCAATGTTTGTGGTTCCACCGGCTCTGTCACAGCTGCGGCGCTCCGAGGCATCCGTAGTAGATATGCAGAGCTTCTATTTTTACGCAGGAGCACAACGCAGCAATTCAGCACAGAGCAGATCGTGTGGAACAGGAAGTCGTTCGCAGAAACAAAATAAAACATCCGGTTAATTTTAAGCGCAGTTGACTCTCTCCTGCTCCCTCAAATACAATAGAAGCCACTCAAAAGTTCCTTCCCTCGGCCAACTGCCTGTCAAATCCCAGCCAAATCCCAGCCAAGTTCCAGCCGGTTGCCAGCCAGCTGCCGAGCTGGCTCTAGCCCCCCCCTTAATCCTTGACACGCCCACTCGTTCAATTGCAGGGTATCGTCATGAGATGGTGCCTCTCTCACAAAAAACAGCCTGCAGTCATTTAGTTTATCTAACGTGGAAGCGTATCTTTTCTATAGCAATGACTCTTTTCAGGGGTAACTGTCTGCCTTTCCGAAACCTTGCCTCTTCGAACTTCCATTGTTCGGACTGGCGGTCCTTCACCTTTTTTTCTTAAGTCCCACCATTACGAAAATTCCTGCCTTTATTATTCGAAATGTCGGCCCTTCCTCTTTTTTCTAAAGTATCCGTCATTCTGAAGTTTGGATATTGTGGAATATGGCACAGCAGCTGTGCTGCAGTGCAGACATTTCAGTCGCACGCTGCGCGTGTCAGCAGCGGGCAGCCGTATAGAACTGGGCTTTACTGATGCACTTTCTGAATGGTATTTACTCGATTACACTTCTATTTTCATTTGGATATTATTTTTTTGGATATTGTATAATTGTTTTCAGTTAATCAGTGAGATCACATCTTCAAAAAATAATTGAAAGAAAAATAACCGAAAAGATGTAAGGGGCTGATCGATATTTATATGCAAATGGCGCTGGTCCAAAACAGGGGGGGGGGGGGTTCCCGAACTTTTTTTTGAGCATTGGGGGGGGGGGGGGGGGGGGCGGCGGCGGGGCGCATATGGTTTTTATTTTGGCTTCAGGGGGGGTCATGTAACTTTAATTTCTTAAGTTTTGTATGATTTTTTGTTTGTTTTCCATTCGTATTTTACGCAGAGGTTTTGGTTTATACTCCGCTATATAAAGTTACCCTGCATGGTCCACAATGGTATTTCCCACTTGCGCACACGTCACTGACCGGAAAACCCAATAGAGTAGCAGAAGAAGTTGACCGCAGAACACAAACTAATCAAGCATAATGGCTGCTGTGAGGAAATCAGTGTATCGAAAGGAAAGTTTCCTTCATGCTAATTTGAGAGTGTCTTTGCAGACCTTAAAAGCAGATGAGACACTGGACAAATTTAATTTTATTACAGAGTCGACAAAGAATAAGAACTTGCGCGACAAACTTCTAGCTCTGAGTCGGCTGCTGCTCCCAGCCACTGGTGAGAGCAAACCTTGTGGATGGCTGGACTACGAGTATGCGTATCAGTGTATCATTCGTTCATTCCATATCCGTTTTAGAATCCAAAATCGGAAAACGGATAACGACTTGTTATTTCATTTCTCGTTTTCAAATCAAAAATCGGAAAACAAATAACGGCCTATTTTTCGCTGTTTTGATTTTATTTTGAAATTAAAAATAGAATATGAGAGAATGGAATTTAAAAAATCTGTGTATCATTCGTTCATTCCATTTTCAATTTAAAATCAAAAAATGGTTTGTTTTTCCATTATTCGTTAAATAATCAAATTCAAAAATACAAAAAACGGTTTGTTTTTCTTATTTTTGATTTTATGCTCACATCAAAAATAGCAAATCGAAAAATGGGCCACGATTAAAATTTGATTTTGATTTTTCATTTGATCCAACTTGCGTGACCCGGAAGCGCATTGCATTAACTGGATAAAAAGAAAATTAGACACCTTATCTCATAATTACGTGAAAAGATCTTGTAATTACACGAATAATAGCCTAATTAATTACATATGTGGAAATAGCCTGTGTCGTCCTTTGTTAACCATTTCACATACAGATGTTACTCATTTCAATGCCGCAGCCACAGTGAAGGGGGTGAAACAATTGATCCAGGAGTAGCTGCAGTGCGCAACAACAACCAGCAGGTGGCACATGTGAGCAGTAGAGATAAAGCGTCCAACTGAAACTGTTTGAGAATTAGCAGTAGGCCTACTGATAAACGACATTTATACTATGATATTTCCACGGCGGTCAGTGTTAGGTCCCCTATTATCCTAGTGATCTCAGTGTCATGATGTAGAACTGCAAATGTATGTGTGACATATGGGCAGAGTTGGGTATAGGTATAGAGTTGGCAGTTACACTTAGAGTAAAGCTACTGAAGACCAGCAAAATGTTTTCATTTATTCTTTCAGGTGGGTAAATGTCACCTAAGCACCTTCAGATTGTATCAGTAGTGTACCCTTAATAGATAGCTTGTTTATATGGTTTGTATTGTGCTTCGTGATATTGTTTGAGGGAACTGTAACATAAGGTAACTGCATATGGGGCCGTTCACATGTAGCGTCTTTTACGCGCACAAATCCATTAGTTTCAATGTAGATGCGCGCCAAGCGCGCTCACAATTCTTGTAGCATGATGTTATTAGGCTAAATATTACATTTCTAACAGTGTCTGAGCTGATTTATTGACACAGTATGCTTGTAGGCTGCTGTAACGTTAGGTTTACAGAGGAAATAACGGGATGTGACTTAATCGTGTGAAAATATCGTTAGTGAAACACATAAACATCGTTTGGGGACAAGTTAGTGGTCACGTTACTTGTTCCACCGGCGAAGGACCCCGGACACATAGCCTACAGTAAATACACCGGTTCTTAGTAACTTTTAACAGAGCCTATGTGAGTCTTTGCGACTCTTGACTCTTGTCCCCTAACTAACGCTTGTTTCTGTTTCACTAACGATATTTTAACGATTAAGTCACATCCCGTTATTTCCTCTGTAAACCTAACGTTACAGCAGCCTACAAGCATGCTGTGTCAATAAATCAGCTCAGACACCGTTAGAAATGTAATATTTAGCCTAATAACATCATTACAGCAGTAAGAACGTCAGCTTTAGTCAAATGGCTCTAGCCCTCCCGGTAAATGTCATCAACTCTGGACACATTTTCCCTGTGTGTTGACATGATAATGGCCGCGTTTCCCACATCGCTCTTAGCTTAAGAAGATCTTTCATTAAGAAGGAGTTGTAAGATCGAGCTGACCCACTCTTAACAGACTTCTTAGCCACCAAACGCTCACAGATCCGGCCGCAGCAGGCACATTAATATTACACTGAGCAAGGACAACAGTGCGCACCGTATATATATTTTGATCTATTTTATACTTCAGATTTATATTGTTTGGCATTAATTGGTGACAGAAAAGAACGATTTTCATTCTGCAGGGAAACGCGTGTCCTTACTCTGTGTGCCTGAGATGGATTGATTTCAGCACCATGGTAGTGGCCAGCTCCTGTTAAGATATAAACACAATGAAAGCGGACAAGCCTACTTATTTATCGTCTTATTAATATTTTTCTTCCGCCAGATTTCAGTGTGTAACTTGTGCCACAGCTCTGAGCGCACACAGGGTCTTCATAAAACATAGATTCAAGATTCATTATGCACAGTAAGGACACACGTTTCCCTGCAGAATGAAATTCGTTATTTTCTGTCACCAATTAATGCCAAACAATATAAATATATACGGTGCGCACTGTTGTCCTTGCTGAGTGTAATACTCCGTCGTAATTTACAATATATATACATTATAATAAAGATATGGGATATGGTCAAAATGGCACCACCCGAGTGGCAGCTGGTTACAGTAGTTCCGCCCCCCCTTCGTGGATGTGCAGTATGTGGTTCTGAGCGAAGCAGTGGCCACAGTGACACCTTTCCTGATCTCATAATTACGAGATCCTGATCTCGTAATTATGAGATAAGGTGTCTAATTTTTTTTCATCCAGTGAATGCAATGCGCTTCCATAGTATACTGTGCAGGTCCGGCAGAGAATATAACAGTACTGCTAATTCTCAAACAGTTTCAGTTGGACGCTGTATATGAACTGTTCTCCTCCTTCTTATGTTAAATGCTGAATGGCTCTTTAAAGTACCGCTTTGGAATACTACAAGAGGACACAAAATGGATTTTTGCGGCTGCTACCGGTCCATTTGGTTTAAAACACAACACTGTTCTACAGCTGGGAAGGTAGGAGAGAAAAAAACTCACGCCTGAAAGCTGATAATGAAAGCTTTTATACTCACAGCTGTTTATTTTAAATACGAAAAATATAGCTCCCAATCTGTCTTTATTTTACAGTATCAGAATCAAATGAAAGACGTTTCCAGATTTAGTTCCACAGTAGCTTTGTGAACTCAATACTGACCCCACCTGGCAGAGTAAGGTTTAAATGGTGAAGTCAAATACGGTGCTATTTATTGATGGAAATCGTCATTATTATTGCCCTCTTTACTGCTGGTGTGATTATATACAAAAATGTTGTTTATGGTTTTGGGGGGGGATAAAATCATAATCACGTCCCAACTATACCCCAGTCCTATTTAAATAACGATCAGCCCCTAATACTGAAGATTTCGTTTGTTTACAAGTTATTTTGAAATTGGAAACCTGTTTTGTTGACCTTTTTGTAATAAATTATGGAGCACAGGCGCTCAGATGCACGTAAAAAAAAAACCATGATAAATAAATAATAAAATAATAAATTGATGGTAGCCTACTGCATGCTTTTGCACACTCGCAAAACCATGGAGCTATTCCTCAAACAAATTGGTGAGGTGATCCTCTTTTTTCCTTTCTGTTCTCTCTCTTCTCTCTGTCCAAAACTGTCATTGCGCCCCACGTGACCAGCTGACTTTGCTACGAGCTGATTGGCAGTTGAAACAGGCAAATTGCCTCAAGATCTAAAACCAGCCACTGGCGATTGCATGAAAGGCATCTGTCATTAAGTCTCTTCAATGTTTTGAATAGAATCTTGTACAGTAGCCTAACTGTATAGATCTGGTCAATACACAGTATGTTAAGACTTTACTTTTAGACTGAATAATAAGAGATTATAATCACAACTTTACCGGATTTGACAAGTAGCCGAAGTTTTATCATACAGTACAAAGACTCCTCTGTTTTGACGGTGGACAGTCTCGTCAAAATTATAAAAAATAAAAGTGGCCCGGCACAGTTGTTTCTGCTATTTTGGGCAAGAGAATAGAAACAATTATTAAAGGGGATGCTGAGCAGTAAGATCCATTGTGTAATTAAAAGAGATAATGCACATTCAGCCACACACTAAGCTAACAGGCAGGGTCCCCTCTGGTTTACACGTATTGAATGTTGTCGGCTCATGTTGGCTGCCGGAATGTGCGCGCAGTGAGCTGCCCTCCCCCTCCAACGCCAGTGATTTAACATAACTATGCCCTAACCTTTTGTTTGTGTTTGCGTACTGGGTTACTTGGAATGCGGGGAGAGAGAGAAGACATTTCTACACTGAGTCTATTAAGGCTATATGGAGTTTTTCGATGATTTTGTGATTTTTTGTTTCGTAGCTTTATTAACTTAAAGTCCGTGTAAAGTGAGAATAAATATGTCATCTGAGTTTGACATACCACAGAAAAAGGTGTTGTAAGCTACCCTGTCAAATTTGAACGATTAAAAATTGAACCCCGCCCCCTATATCCAATGACAACAGGGCGCATTCGGCTTTATATAGAAGGGGAGGGGCCAAGGTCACCCGGGATACGGCTCGACGTCACGGCGTATCCCTTTTTTTCAGGATCAGAAAATTAAAAAAATTGAGAGGATGACAAACAGTTTAAGGCTATAACTCCACAAATTGGTAATGCACAGTCCCCAAACTTTTCGCATGTTTTCTGTAACAATTTTCAAACATGTATAAGGTGTTCAGAAGCAAATCATTGAATTCACTTTCCATGGACTTTAATTATTTTGATATTATATAGTGCTGTGAAGAGATTAAAAAAATGGAGAGATTAATTATTTAATTATGATCTGTAATTAATTGATCTAATTAATGTCTTTTAGTCTTATCCCAAAATTGCTGAGAAAAACCCTCAACTTGAGGTATTTTCAAATAAATTTATTACATTGTGGCAGATGATCAAAATATTGATATATATTACAAAAAGTGGTTTTACAAAGTCATAATTATTGTTTTCAACAACAACACACTTGAACACGGATGCAGTACACCTAGCCATTACATTCTATTGTTTTTGAGATTAGTCCCAATAAAGAGTGCTGCAACCTTCAGTCTCGACCACCAGGGGGTACTTGACTGTCATGACATGTCAGCTTCATTAAAAGCATAGCTGCAGACTAACGCAACAATAGATGTAAAAACACACAGAAACAATACATCTGTGATCAGTTCCCTAATTTTAACAATTTTCCAAATTATTTTCATTTCATGGAAGTGATCAATGTAAGAGCACTTGTCCTTTAAACTTAATAAAAAAAAAAAGCGAACAAAATAAAAGACACCTGGTACATTCGTTACAGCTGTATCAGTTTATAGAACAGTTTTGAACAGTTAGAACAAGAGGCTGCACTGCAACGTGCAAATCACTCCTTCTCGTGGCTGCCTGCGCTTCCCTGTCCTTGCGGCTGCAACTTGCGCTGTCTTCTCTTCTTCAAACTACAACACCCATAATTCATGTAGGAACTGCTGCAGCCAATGTGCAGCTGGTGGGAGCTGCATGACAACTCAACCACCATGATCAGTTTTTAATGTTTTAACGGGCAATAACTACTCCAGACTCTGCTCTGTTGTAATTTTTGGGACAATCAGGGCAGGATTCAGGATTCAGGACAACTGCTTGGATTTTTCGGCACAGTCCCGAAATCCAAGCAGTTGTCCTGAATCCTGAATCCTGCCCTGATTGTCCTGAAAATTACACGGAGGTTGCCTGGGAGGTCAGATACTTGCGTGCTAGGGCAGACAGCTTTTCATAGACTCCTGAGTGAGCAGACCGCCACTGCAGGGGACAGTTAATGCTGATGCTGGGCTCTGCTCTGTAGCGCTGCAGCTCTCCCACAACTCAAGCACAAAGAATCCTAATCGTACGCCTACAGACGGATTTTATTAAAGGCAACTCTGTGGCATACAGAATCAGTAAAGTTAGAGATTAAAAATGAGATTAACGCCATCAAAAAACACAGCACGTTAAATATGGCTGTAATTAATTATTCACAATTAACGCGATAATTTGGCACCCCTAATATTATATAATTTTTGAAGTGACGTGACAAGAAGTTCTTGAATGTGTGTTGGAGACAAGTGTCCCTGGCTTTCATGGATAAAAAGCTGACACACTAACATACAGCAGGAATTCAATGAATTAATTTTTATGTTGGATGAAAAGGATTGCAAATGGAGGTAAAAGGCAGTTTGTATAAACCACCAAAACCACCGCTGGAATTTTTGAACAATGCAAGCCAAGTACCCTTATTGTTTCAACAGGTGTGCTCAGACATGGCATTACAGGCATTTTGAGTGAGCAAGTGAACACTCAATCATTGCTACATTGTGACTCATCTAAACAAGTTCCCTCTGTATAGAGTGCCGAAGTCACGCCCCTTTCCAGTGAAGCTCATGGGACCTTAGATCAGAAAAAATATGAATGGCAGTGAATGAGGAGAGAAATATTATCTTTTGTTCCTGTTTGAGTTGTGACATGAAATCTAAATATGAATTTAAAACATAAATTTTAAGGTCAAGAAAGTCATACTTTGTGGTAAAACTAAAATGAGTTGAAATTAGGTGCAGGTACCATGGAAACAATGCCAATGTAAAGTCAATTAGGATCCTTTTTTGTGATGGACACACAAATTCCCTGATTCAACAACCTCCTGTATACACACAAAAACATGAGTGTGTTCTTGATATTAAAACAGCAAATATATTCCTCTGTTATAATTTCCCATCATAATAATAATAATAATAACATGATAGTTGATCTTTACTAGACATTTGATATAATCAGTAGATCTATCTTTTATAACTTTATTTTACAACAAGTGGCAAAAAAACTACCACCCCCAAAACGCCATTTTTAGAGTACTATCAAAAATATCTGAAATTTGCCAACATCCTTGCTTTTTTTCTTAACATAGTTCATCTAGGTGCAGTGTAATAACTAGTTCGGCTTTACTAGATATTAAATATATTCAGTAGATGTATCTTTTTACAACCCTATTTTACAAGCCGCATACACCTACTGTAAACACTGTTTCTAGCTTATTAGCTAAAATAGCGAAAATCAGCTGACATCTTTACGTTTTCTTAAATAGTTCATCTAGGTGCAGTGTAATAACTAGTTCAGCTTTACTAGATATTAGATATATTCAGTAGATATATCTTTTTAAAACCCTATTTACAGCTCTACTTTGCAAATCAGAAAAACTACAACTATATTCCTGATATGTATCAAGCTGCATGGCGTGGTCCCAGGGAATTGTAGTTTTTCAAAAATATAAGTGTTTTTCCTAGATTTGGAAGTTGTAAATACTGAATTGAGAGTACACAGTGGACTTCAAGGGGATGGTAAACACACTTGTGTAATCAGATTTTAAAGATCTAATTTCTAAATGGGTGAAAATTAATTGTATCCATATATTACCCATATCTGACAGCACGCCCAGTTGTAGACTACACTCACATGATAGTTGAGGTCAAGAGCTCTCCATAACAGTTGGTCCCATGTCTGTTCCCCCTTTAGTTGCTGAGTTATAGCCCTCAAACATGCTCTGAGGCCAAGGTTCAATGGTCAATGGCTCAAAGCAGGAGCCATGCAGAATCTTCATACTGACATGTTACTCTCCAGGTTGAGACCTTTCCAATAATGTATTTGGTTTAGCTCTATGACAAAATTTTGATTTTTTAATTTTTTGGACACAAGAAATGCCAGGTGTAGTTTCAGAGAGGACTCTGAAGGCCCAGTGTATTTTTATTTGTTTTTTTGTTTTTTTTTTTACTGTAGATAGTTACTAAAATGAGTCATCCTCAGACAATACAATACTACTAAAAAAATAAACCAATAATAACAATCATGAAATAAGCAAAAACAATATTTAAATTATATTGAAATTTTAAAATCTATTTACAGAGCAGAATGGCAGCCTAATAGATATCTTAGATACAATTTATTATTAAGACACTTTATTATTGCTTAGATACTGTTTAGCCTATTATTGTATTTACTTTTAGCATGCTCCACTTCAATCTACTGTAGGCTTTATGTTTGAATTTATTGAACCTCTTGCACTCCACCCCCATTCTGTAGTAAAAATGCCTAAAATGACATACCGAAATTAAAATGACTGTAGCTTCTGAACCACTCTGACTACATGCATGCATGAGGTCTTGCCAGAAAGCAAACTCCCTGAAGTTTCTTGTGAAAGTGTTAGAAACACTCTAGGTGATACAGAGACAGAGTAATGGGCCTCTGAATTTGAAGATTTTGCCTAAAATTAAAAAAAAAAATGTTTTTCAGGATGAATAACTGTCTGTGGCTTCATCTGAGCAGGTAAATGACACTGTGGGGCTGTAGGCACACTATCAATGAACACTTGTTTCAAGTTTGAAGAAGATTGCTCAAAGTATGACCATTCTACAGTGTTTTTCCCCATAAGAAAGATCCAGGCGGACCTCCAAATGACAAGTCGGTCACTCTGCTTCAACAACACTCAGCCAGCTTCAAACATCACACCTTATTGAATCTGGTGTGATTATGATAGCTGATGTTGTTTGTTACAGAAACACCATAAAATATCACCAAATAAAGCCATATGAAACGTGAAAGTTGTGATCCTACTTTCTAGGCAGTATATCTCAGCCAAAAATAGTGGTAGGAGTGAGATCTCACCTTTTATAAACCAGCTATGTATCCATTCACGGTTGTGCATGAGATCGCGAATAATCCTTTAACCTTCCCCCTCAAAAAACGGCATGTCATGGCTTGTCACCACTCAACACGATTTTGGACTTCGTGTATTTAGGCTGCTCTTGTGCGAAAACCATAAGGAATTAAAGAAAAACGATGGCGGATTCGGGAAGATACCAAGCATTACATGATTTGATGACGTAGTGCACCTGTGAGATCCCATTTAAAAGAGGAGGGAGGGAGCACAGACACCGGAGTTTAAGAGGTCAATAACAAATTTATTTATGTTAGGCCTACATCTTAATATTTTATGTCATTTATCATAGTTTAGTTCTTAACTCCAGTGTTTCCTCAGTGGGAGCCGTGTGCGCCGGGGGCAGCGGCCGCTGGTTCTGTGGCGCTGGCTTGGGGTCCGCTTTCCCTTGGTGGAGTGGAGGGTGACAGGGGGCGGACGGCTCCATGTGATGGTGTTTCCTCTCTGGTTCTTACGTGCTCAGCCTTATTTTATTCTTCGTATTTATTTATTTATTTATTTATTTATTAGTGGCGTTTGGATTCAGTTACAGACGGACAGCAATCTGAAATCGAATGAAGCCCAAAGACGGCAGACAGCAGCTACAAAACAGTAGTGGAACGCGCCACATCCGCCACAATGCTCTTAAAGCCCTACGCTATCTGCTGGCAAAATACATTTATTTCATTTTATGGCGTAATTTTATCTCATTACGTGCTGCCACCACGGAATGCGGTGTCCAGTGATTTCAGGCTTTTAAATTCCTGTATACTAAATAATGCCAAAAACTAAGTAGCCTAGTGAACCAACTGCATGTAGGTGCAGGGTGGCAACGCGCCTCCCTGCTCCAGCTGCAGGTAGCTCATACGGATCGATGTTATTTATTTCTTGGATCTTCTCCAAATACCTCAGTTTGAATCATGATAACACGGCGAAAAAAAAAATATGTCACACAAAGCACAGTAAATGAGATGGAGTTTAATTATACTGGGGTAGCCTAATTAACGGGAAACACAGGGACAAGTAGGTTTTGGAAGATAAAAAGAGAGCGTCCTCTTGGCTTTTCACATGGTAATATTATTTTACAAAATATGGGTTGCATACAGTAGTTGTAATTTGACCTAGTCATAAAATGCTACTAGGCTAAATAGTGGACCAGCTGATAAGCCGTCTTTCCCAGATCTGCAGATATTACAGTATTTTGGTGATAATCACTGCTCCTCCCCGTGGACAAATTAACTCCACGGAGCAGGCGGCAGGCTTGCACGGAGCTGTCACGGATCTGCCGAGGTTCAGTCACGGAAACGGGAACATTATAATCGAAGAAAAACGATTAATGCGCTGTGCGGCATGTATGTAAGTCCCTGTGCTGGAAAAGCACCGTGAATGCACCTGTGTTACGTACAGCCGCAGCAAGCGTGTGACGTGTGTGGATCAATAATATGTGGAGCGAGTGATTGAGAACATGGCAGAAACGCAGCCTTTGGTAGAGAACAAAGGTAGGACAACTTCAGTCATCTGGAAACATTTTGGCTTCAAGTTGACGGATGTCAAGCAAAAAGAAATTGTTTGCAAAGTTTGTCACGCTGTGGTGTCTGCCCCCAAGGCAACACGACCAACTTATAATCATGTTTATTAATCGTGATTTCAATATCAGTCAAAATAATCGTGATTACTATTTTTGCTATAATCGTCCAGCCCTAGGACATTAGGCTTGGGCGATTGGACGAATATATCGCCAATCGCCCATCGGCTAAATCCATCATGGTTGGTTTCATTTTGGACGATTTTTGTCATTTTATTTTGCTAAATTAATGGTCTGTCTCCACAGTATTCAACTCGGTACACATAGTCCATAATTACTATGTAGAGCACAATTCAATGTGTGTGCGTATTGGAACCTGCAGCTTCCACTGATTTCCCATGAGTCTTTCACAAAACACGTCAGTGATGGCGGGGCTGAAAGTTACGGCCGGGGTGCAACGGCAACGGGAGCAGCGGACACGTCTGCAGCACGAGTCCTGTAGCAACTCGCCCCCCTGTTATCAATTACAGCTGCTGCACCGGCAACGGGAGCAGCGCAACAACTCTCTATTTTAGGATGCTCTTCTATTTTTGTCGCGCTATGCTTCCCTACGCGACTCTCCAGCAGATAAAAACTACATGAAATAGTGTGCTAAAAGAGCACACTGTGTTTTTAAATAAACCATTATCAGAGGAGATATGTGATGGGTTTTTTTTCATGCATTTACCAATGTTTATCCGTGACATTGTGTAAATGTCCGTGGCGGACATTTGAAAGCGAATAGATGACAAACAGTACAGTAAACTTGTAGATTACTCAAATATATGTAATAACTTAGGTGGAAAATGCTTTAACTATCATGGCTCAGCAAACGGTAAACAAGGCGCTTGACGTGCGGCCGGTGGAACCCGGCCGTAACGTGAACTCATATGCGCATATGGTTAACAATGTTATCAGCCGTGCTAAACACCCTCTCTGACGGCGTGCTTGTTGCCGGTACGCACAGATATTTCTGTGCCATGTTGGATATGAGTGGGCTCGCGGAGCACGCTGCATTTTTTTTGCTGCATTCATGTGGTGTCGGGAGATCCGAGTTGCCCAGTTGTTTTTCTGACATAAGGTGTCGTTAATGTGAATTATCCCATTCTGAAAGTCATTTTTAGATTCTTTCCGACATCACATGAATGCAACATCCCCCCTCTTTTTTTTTCTCTGCCACTCACACACAGACTATTTACATTGTAGATTCTCACTGAAGGCATCAAAACTATGAATGAACACATGTGGAGTTATGTACTTAACAAAAAAAGGTGAAATAATTGAAAACATGTTTTATATTCTAGTTTCTTCAAAATAGCCACCCTTTGCTCTGATTACTGCTTTGCACACTCTTGGCATTCTCTTGATGAGCTTCAAGAGGTAGTCACCTGAAATGGTTTCCACTTCACAGGTGTGCCTTATCAGGGTTAATTAGTGGAATTTCTTGCTTTATCAATGGGGTTGGGACCATCAGTTGTGTTGTGCAGAAGTCAGGTTAATACACAGCCGACAGCCCTATTGGACAACTGTTAAAATTCATATTATGGCAAGAACCAGTCAGCTAACTAAAGAAAAATGAGTGGCCAACATTACTTTAAGAAATGAAGGTCAGTCAGTCCGGAAAATTGCAAAAACTTTAAATGTGTCCCCAAGTGGAGTCGCAGAAACCATCAAGCGCTACAACGAAACTGGCACACATGAGGACCGACCCAGGAAAGGAAGACCAAGAGTCACCTCTGCTTCTGAGGATAAGTTCATCTGAGTCACCAGCCTCAGAAATGGCAAGTTAACAGCAGCTCAGATCAGAGACCAGATGAATGCCACACAGAGTTCTAGCAGCAGACCTATCTCTAGAACAACTGTTAAGAGGAGACCGTGAATCAGGCCTTCATGGTCAAATAGCTGCTAGGAAACCACTGCTAAGGAGAGGCAACAAGCAGAAGAGATTTGTTTGGGCCAAGAAACACAAGGAATGGACATTAGACCAGTGGAAATCTGTGCTTTGGTCTGATGAGTCCAAATTTGAGATCTTTGCTTCCAACCGCCGTGTCTTTGTGAGACGCAGAAAAGGTGAACGGATGGATTCCACGTGCCTGGTGGTGTGATGGTGTGGGGGTGTTTTGCTGGTGACACTGTTGGGGATTTATTCAAAATCGAAGGCACACTGAACCAGCATGGCTACCACAGCATCCTGCAGCGACATGCCATCCCATCCGGTTTGCGTTTAGTTGGACGATCATTTATTTTTCAACAGGACAATGACCCCAAACACACCTCCAGGCTGTGTAAGGGCTATTTGACCAAGAAGGAGAGTGATGGAGTGCTGCGGCAGATGACCTGGCCTCCACAGTCACCGGACCTGAACCCAATCGAGATGGTTTGGGGTGAGCTGGACCGCAGAGTGAAGGCAAAGGGGCCAACAAGTGCTAAACACCTCTGGGAACTCCTTCAAGACTGTTGGAAAACCATCTCAGGTGACTACCTCTTGAAGCTCATCAAGAGAATGCCGAGAGTGTGCAAAGCAGTAATCAGAGCAAAGGGTGGCTATTTTGAAGAAACTAGAATATAAAACATGTTTTCAGTTATTTCACCTTTTTTTGTTAAGTACATAACTCCACATGTGTTCATTCATAGTTTTGATGCCTTCAGTGAGAATCTACAATGTAAATAGTCATGAAAATAAAGAAAACGCATTGAATGAGAAGGTGTGTCCAAACTTTTGGCCTGTACTGTATATCGGCAACCGCCAGTTGATGGGCTGACGGTGGCCGGTTGGAAATTTTTAACATATCGCCCAACCCTATAGGACATATTATACTCTTTGTAAACAAGTTAGAATAGGTCTCTGGGCTATACAAAACATGTTCATGAAGTTCTTTGCACAAAATCACTCTCACAGAAAGAGATCTCACCAGCTCTATTCTTGCCAGTTTCAGTCCCTGTCAGAATGAGCTGTTTAAAGAGCATATTGCAGGTTATACTTTTTACAAAATACATGTGTAATCTTGTCTAAAAATTACCTTTTGAAAAGTTGATTGAGAATTGAAAATGTTTTTCAAGACAATAGGACACAAATTTAACCGAAAAACACTTTTTTTGGTCAACACTGCGTCATATTACATCACGATAGGGAGTTACATGCTAGGCACTGCCATCAGTGTGGAGGCGGTCGTGTTAAAGTGAGTCAGTGTGTTTACAGTAGTTTTGGATTGCGTTAATTTATCATCAACATGGTAAATTAGTGATGCGCGGATGGGCTCTGACGGCACCCGAATCCGCATCTATCCATCACTCATCCATCCGAGCAAATTAATTTTCTATAATTACAGACCCGCATCCACCCGCACCCGCATGTTTATATTATCAGGAAAGATTAGATCCTGGCTGATCCCGTCAGCTGACTGACATTAAAATAATCAATAAAGCGGCGCTGTTACTCCGTGCGTAAAGGCGCACATTGGCACTCTTAATGAGGAGACACTCATTTCTGCTGCTGCGGGGATCACTGTGTTAAATAAACCCTTCCACATGACTGCCTTCGCGCCCTCCATCATGCTCTGGTGTTCTGGTCCATACACAGGGGTCCTCAATTAGGCCGCCGGCCAGATTGTGCCTGACTAAATATAAATATTAAAATGTGTTATTCACATTTTAGAGCATGCAATACATTTTCCCCTCATTAATGTTTGTCAAAGCAATTTGTAAACTTTGTTTTTAAAGGGTGCGATTTAAATAAAAGTTATTATTAGGCTATTATTTTCACCCGCCCATAACCCATCCGCCATTAATCAGATTGTTCATTTTTATCACCCGACCCGCGGATTAACCGCAGACCAGGCGGTTATAACTGCCATCCGCACATCTCTATGGTAAATTATTGTGTTTGGGGAGGTTGCACAAACTCCAGCCTGTCAGGACACCGAGTCCACCGGTTTGCGTCTATTGAAAAAAGTGCCTGGGTGCGTTCTGCGCAGCTTAACAAACACATGGCTGAACATGATAGTGTTCCGGTGACACCTGCCGTCAGATCTCCGGCGAGCCGCTGTTGGGAAAATAAAGGAAAGAGTGCGCGCCCTTTGATTCGGCCAGATCAAAGGGAAAGCCATAATTTCCCACACGGCAGCCAGATCTCACTGAATCGAAGGGTGCGCACTCTTTCCTTTATTTTTGCAACGGTGGCTCTCCGGCCGGGACGGCACCGGAACGCTATCAGCCACGGGACTTCACCTCTGCACCACACAGTGCGGTCGTGTGTGGCACTCACTTTTGGCCGGAGGATTATCATCCAAGCGATCTGATAGAGTTCAACATGGGATGCTGAAGCAAGAACCAGGTAAGACTCACACCCGGTGCGGTGCCTTCGGTGTCCACAGCTTCATCAGGACCACTGTCAGCAGCGGCTCCTGGTCCTGCCGCTGGCGGAGACACGGTCACGGATCCGACAGAGAAACAGCTGGGTGTAAACGTGAACTGTGCACTGTCTTGTTTTCTAACATTTGCAAACTACCTACTACTCGCCATAATGATTTCATTCATGAGAAGCAACGTGATATGTATAGGTTGTTGTGTCATGTGCTGCAGCACGTGGACCCAGAGCATATATTTTATATATTTTTAATTCTGTGCTGAGCCATATGAAATTTTGTTCTGTAACACTTGTGCACTAAATGACAATAAAAGTCTAAGTCTATGACCTAAATATAAGCAACTTGTACTTTTTGTGTGTGTGTGTATATATGTGTATGTATGTATGTGTGTATATATATATATATACACACATACATACATACAGAATATATATATATATATATATATATACATACATATATATACATATATATATATATATATATACAGAACATAAACAAGAACTTTAGTTTCTGTTATTGGTAAGTATCAGACCTGTATGAGATGACCAATACTTTTTTCTTTTAAACCAGCCAAATAGTATGATATATATAATGAGCTTAAGTGTTAGTTTTTACTTCAAAGCTTTAAAAGTTGTGTAATCTATAAAGCAAAACAGCAAGCCAAACACGCATCAATTTATACACACACACACACACACACACCTGCTTCTTTCCTCGATGGGGTGCAAACTTCAGGGTTGTGGCGACTGCTTCCTCCACCTCTGTCTGTTTTGCCTTAAAATTCTTCTGACATGCCCCTAAATAAACAAAAAATTAAGTTAAAACAGTATAACGTGAATAATCTACAGAGATACATAGAGAGAGTGTGTATGTGTGTGCCTGCACTCATGTATGAGTATGATGCTGACAGATTTTCAGGAATCCCGTGGGTTACAAGATTCCAGTGGGGTTCCAAATGGATGGCAATCAGGTGACTATTAAGCAATTAATGTCCACAAATGAATTTTATAATGTCCTTTAGAACTGGGCAATTAATCAAATTTTATTTTCAATTACAAAATGAGAGGAAATGTGAATATTTACTTTGCAAGTTGATTTACAGTGTGTGCCCCTAAATTTTCTGCTTGCGCCCCTAAAATTTTAAGTTAGGGGCCACTGTACTCCTCGTAAAAAAAGTTATTCTGGTGCCCTGTATATATTATTTATACTTTGTTTTAATTTACTTTTTGTCAAACGGTATTTAAACATTAGTCATTGTGTTAAAAAGGAAAACCTGTTTAAAGTCCAATATAAGCAAATTCTCAAATCAATGAATAATCGTTTTGAATAATCGTGATTTCAGTATGAATCAAAATAATCGGGATTATGGTTTTTGCCATAATCGAGCAGCCCTACATTCTGGTGTACACTGAAGAGAAAATAAAGGGAAAAGACCACATTGTTTCAGATAAAAAAGCAGATTTAGTACTGACTGAGGTTCCTATCATTGTAATGGCAATAATGGCTGGAGTGTATGTAACTTTAACTAAACTCAGAACTGGTCTAGTAGGGAGCTGTGGCTGGAGAGCAAAAACAAAACTCATTTTTTAAAATCTTTTGACGTGGACCAGCATTTCAGGGGCCGTTTCCTGTGCTTCACCATGTGCCTCTTTCAGGCCACACTTTATTCTTCAACCACTTCTGCCCTATTCTCATCTCTATCTTGAGCTTACTGTCAGATATTAAATATGAAAGGAGGCTCCCACATGCTTGAGCTTTACACATGTCCTGAGATTTTCAGCCAACTATGATTATGGAATATGCTGTATTAGCCTACCTTTTACAGCAGGTAGCCTACACACACACCTGTAGCTGTGCTGTCTCTCTCTCTGTTCCTCTGCTCTCTGGACTGGCTCCTAATAAGTGAGCATGGATGGCCCAACCCGACCGGACAGGCCGGGCTGGGCCTCGGGCCTCTTCTTTTTTTTTTTTTTTTTTGGCCGGGTTCGGACCGAGAATTAATGCTTGTCACTTGCATTAATTAGTCACTCTTCTCGCTCATAGACGGTAGAAAAATGTGGATGTAACCACGCCGTACCGGGCCGGCCCGCTGACCCACCGGGAAAACTCCCGGTACTCCCGGTGGCCAGTCCGCCCCTGGACACCGCTCCTCATTCTCAACATAAATCGCAAATACAAAACAGTCTGTTACACTAGCTTCAGCTTCACGTGTCCTGACAGAAGCCGACACACAGAGACAGTGAAGTAATTCCCCGTGGCTTAGGCTAGTTTACACAGCTTGGCTAGCTTACACAGTTTAGCTAGCTTACACATGAACAATACTTCGACATATGACTATTAGGCAGATAGGAACTTTACACGACAGATGAAGCTGGATATAATAACTTTGAAGTTACTCACCTTGTCGTATTTTCCTGGCTTCTTTTCGTTGGTCGCTTCCTCGCGGATGATCACGCGGTCACCAGCAGGTATTTCGGCGCTGTGTTGAGCGCGATCACGATGTCCCAATGCGACATGGGATATGCTGCGTTCGGTTGTACTCGGAATTCGGATAAATCCAACCTCCAGCAATAAATGTTAGGCTACAAAACGTTTTGGGAATATGACATTTAACAGAAAACAGAAAAGTTTTAAGGTTGTGGTTGTTATTATTATTATTATAATTTGAATTGAACATCAAGGGGAACAGTATAGAAATTAATAATATAATAATAACAACAACAACCATTATTATTATTATTGTTATTATTATTATTATTATAACTTGAATTGAACACCAAGGGGAACAGTATAGAAATGAATAATATAATAATAACAACAACAACCATTATTATTATTATTGTTATTATTATTATTATTATTATTATAACTTGAATTGAACATCAAGGGGAACAGTATAGAAATTAATAATATAATAATAAAAACAACAACAATTATTATTATTAGGGGGCGAAGTAGCCGGTTGATAGTGGAAAACAGCATTCTGGGTTGGTTTTGCTGGTTCTATAATGAGGGTGGAGTAGTGGTGAGTTTTGGCCCGGGAGAGAGCTTCTTTCTAGGACCTCACATCCATAGGCCTCAAGGTGGACAGTGAGGCCAGATCTTTTAGAGAACCTCTCCAGTTAATGCCAGTGGCCTTCAAGGGGTGGAGTTCAGTGGTGAACCAGGGGGCAAGATAGGTATAGAAGACAGTCCTGATTTTGAGGGGGACGAGAGAGTCAAGCCAGCAGGATAAGGCGGAGTGGCAGTGAGTAGTCAGCCCATCAAAAAGGATGTTGGACTGAGCAGAGGCCAAGTGGGTTGTTATGAAATTGGTTAGGGTTGGTGTACTCACTGTCTTGATGTTCCTGTATGTGATGGTTCATTTTGTGAGCTGCCAGGGCAGGGAGACAAAAACAGTGAAGACGATTGCATGTTGGTCAGACAGAGCAAGGTCCAAGCACTGAAGATGGGATGGGATTGTGCCAATGGAGTTCAAAAGGTCCAGTGTGTGGCCTTTGGTGTGGGTGCACCCTTTAACATGCTGTGTGATGTTGAAGCAGTCCAGTAGGCTAGTGAAAGGAATTCAGTAGCGAACAAGCAGTTGGTATTGTCCACATGACCCCCAATAATCATTATGTCAACATTTTGGGAATGTTATGATAAAGAAAATAATTTTTACAAAGTCTTGATAGCAGACTGTTGCCATGTAACAAATCATTGCAAACAGTTCTGTGTCCATAAGAACAAATGCAACTATTTTCATTCAGAGCAGTGATAAACTTATTTTTAACTCAATAAAATCATGTGAAAAATGTAATAAGCAGGATAATACAGTGAGTTGATTATTATTGCAGAAAACCTCTTCAAGGGAATTTGTATCAGGATACTGATCATCCTGTCAGGATTTTTATCCTCAAGAATGACCACCTCACTGTGCATTATCCATTACATGGCAACCTGTCCATTAAAACTAAAACACAAAACATGACCAGAGGGCTGGCAAAAATATTGTTGTGTTGCCCCCATCCTCCCTCGTTCATTACAGCTGATGCATTAAGTAGAATTTACATGTTGCCTGTAACTGTATACTGAATAGGTAACAATTCTTTTATTCCTTTTTCAATCAAACTGCTGCACAGCCAGCAATGATGGTGTGTGTGTGAGGTGGAGGGGCAGAGGAATTAATAGGATAGAATTTATTGATCCTCGAAGGGAGATTAAATTGCATTGTAGCTCAACACAACAAACTATGTATTCTGATGGCAGTTTGTATGAAACATTTCCAGAATCTCAGTTCTGCAACGTAGCTGGATCAGTCGATCTCTGCCTCATCCTTTCCATTCCACCAGCGCTATGAAGATGGTTTCTAACTTCCATTGTGTGTGCATTGCTTCACCACAGCCTCCAATGAGTCTAATCTGAGTCCTATCACAAAGCCAGCTCTTTTCACCCGTCTGTCAAGCTGTCGTTCATCTTTCTGTTTTATGTTGCCTTCCTAGCAGACGGCAGCATAGAACAGTACATTTGCCACTACAGATTGATAAAAACATCTGCAGCATATTTTTGCAGATGTCTGGATCTGAACCTCCATAAGAAAAGGAGCTGCTCCGTCCCTTTCTGTAGAGTGTATCTATGTTAGGGGACAAGTACAACTTGTTGTCCAGGTGAACTCCCAGATATTTGTAGGTTAGCATTACCTCAATGTCCACCCCACGAATGTTCACTGGCTGGTCCAGGAGCTTGGACTTTTGGAAATCCACTATCATTTCCTTTATCTCTGTGGTGTTCAGTTGGAGGCAATTGTAAATATGATTAGTTTTTGGGTGACCCTGTAGTTTATGTCATTTAGAGTTATTCTGTGTATGCCTGACCTCTGTTGGATGCCCATGATGAATTTCTCCTGACAGAGTCAATAAATACAAATCAATCAATCAATCAACGGGGATCTCAGGAGAACATTATAAAATTCACACACACAAATCATTTGTGTAATGTTTTTAGAACTATCCACAATTCAACCAAACGGGTGAACATTATAAAATTACTCTCAAAAAATGTTACAGGCATCTGGTTATTAGAACATTTTAGGAATGTTACATCAAAAACCAAATATGTGTAGAACTTTCTTAGAACGTTGTGGGAAGGTTACATTATTTGTAGAACTTTCTTAGAACGTTGTGGGAAGGTTACCCAAAATGCAACCAAACGAGAACCTTAGGGGAACATTCTATAAATTACTCAAAAAAAAACGTTACAAGCATGTGGTTATTAGAACGTTTTAGGAATGTTACATTATTTGTAGAACTTTATTAGAACGTTGTGGGAAGGTTACCCAAAATGCAACCAAACAAGAACCTTAGGGGAACATTCTAAAAATTACTCAAAAAAAAAAAAACGTTACAAGCATGTGGTTAGTAGAACGTTTTAGGAATGTTACATTAAAAACCAAATATGTGTAGAACTTTCTTGGAACGTTGTGGGAAGGTTACCCAAAATGCAACCAAACAAGAACCTTAGGGGAACATTCTAAAAATTACTCCAGAAAAACGTTACAAGCATGTGGTTAGTAGAACGTTTTGAGAATGTTACATTTAAAACCAAATATGTGTAGAACTTTCTTGGAACGTTGTGGGAAGGTTACCCAAAATGCAACCAAACGAGAACCTTAGGGGAACATTCTAAAACTTACTCCAAAAAAACGTTACAAGCATGTGGTTAGTAGAACGTTTTAAGAATGTTACATTAAAAACCAAATATGTGTAGAACTTTCTTGGAACGTTGTGTGAAGGTTACCCAAAATGCAACCAAACGAGAACCTTAGGGGAACATTCTAAAAATTACTCCAGAAAAACGTTACAAGCATGTGGTTAGTAGAACGTTTTAAGAATGTTACATTAAAAACCAAATATGTGTAGAACTTCCTTGGAACGTTGTGTGAAGGTTACCCAAAATGCAACCAAACGAGAACCTTAGGGGAACATTCTAAAAATTACTCCATAAAAACGTTACAAGCATGTGGTTAGTAGAACGTTTTGAGAATGTTACATTAAAAACCAAATATGTGTAGAACTTTCTTGGAACGTTGTGGGAAGGTTACCCAAAATGCAACCAAACGAGAACCTTAGGGGAACATTCTAAAAATTACTCCAAAAAAACGTTACAAGCATGTGGTTAGTAGAACGTTTTAAGAATGTTACATTAAAAACCAAATATGTGTAGAACTTTCTTGGAACGTTGTGGGAAGGTTACCCAAAATGCAACCAAACAAGAACCTTAGGGGAACATTCTAAAAATTACTCCAGAAAAACGTTACAAGCATGTGGTTAGTAGAACGTTTTAAGAATGTTACATTAAAAACCAAATATGTGTAGAACTTCCTTGGAACGTTGTGGGAAGGTTACCCAAAATGCAACCAAACGAGAACCTTAGGGGAACATTCTAAAAATTACTCCAAAAAACGTTACAAGCATGTGGTTAGTAGAACGTTTTAAGAATGTTACATTAAAAACCAAATATGTGTAACACTTTCTTGGAACGTTGTGGGAAGGTTACCCAAAATGCAACCAAACAAGAACCTTAGAGGAACATTCTAAAAATTACTCCAAAAAAACGTTACAAGCATGTGGTTAGTAGAACGTTTTAAGAATGTTACATTAAAAACCAAATATGTGTAGAACTTTCTTGGAACGTTGTGGGAAGGTTACCCAAAATGCAACCAAACGAGAACCTTAGGGGAACATTCTAAAAATTACTCCAGAAAAACGTTACAAACATGTGGTTAGTAGAACGTTTTGAGAATGTTACATTAAAAACCAAATATGTGTAGAACTTTCTTGGAATGTTGTGGGAAGGTTACCCAAAATGCAACCAAAGAAGAACCTTAGGGGAACATTCTAAAAATTACTCCAAAAAAACGTTACAAGCATGTGGTTAGTAGAACGTTTTAAGAATGTTACATTAAAAACCAAATATGTGTAGAACTTTCTTGGAACGTTGTGGGAAGGTTACCCAAAATGCAACCAAACGAGAACCTTAGGGGAACATTCTAAAAATTACTCCAGAAAAACGTTACAAGCATGTGGTTAGTAGAACGTTTTAAGAATGTTACATTAAAAACCAAATATGTGTAGAACTTCCTTGGAACGTTGTGGGAAGGTTACCCAAAATGCAACCAAACAAGAACCTTAGGGGAACATTCTAAAAATTACTCCAGAAAAACGTTACAAGCATGTGGTTAGTAGAACGTTTTAAGAATGTTACATTAAAAACCAAATATGTGTAGAACTTTCTTGGAACGTTGTGGGAAGGTTACCCAAAATGCAACCAAACGAGAACCTTAGGGGAACATTCTAAAACTTACTCCAAAAAAACGTTACAAGCATGTGGTTAGTAGAACGTTTTAAGAATGTTACATTAAAAACCAAATATGTGTAGAACTTTCTTGGAACGTTGTGGGAAGGTTACCCAAAATGCAACCAAACGAGAACCTTAGGGGAACATTCTAAAAATTACTCCAGAAAAACGTTACAAGCATGTGGTTAGTAGAACGTTTTAAGAATGTTACATTAAAAACCAAATATGTGTAGAACTTTCTTGGAACGTTGTGGGAAGGTTACCCAAAATGCAACCAAACGAGAACCTTAGGGGAACATTCTAAAAATTACTCCAGAAAAACGTTACAAGCATGTGGTTAGTAGAACGTTTTAAGAATGTTACATTAAAAACCAAATATGTGTAGAACTTTCTTGGAACGTTGTGGGAAGGTTACCCAAAATGCAACCAAACGAGAACCTTAGGGGAACATTCTAAAAATTACTCCAAAAAAACGTTACAAGCATGTGGTTAGTAGAACGTTTTGAGAATGTTACATTAAAAACCAAATATGTGTAGAACTTTCTTGGAACCCTGTGGGAACGTTATCCAAAATGCAACTAAATGGGAACCTTAGGGGAACATTCTGAAGGTTACTTTAAAAAAAAATGTTACAGGCATCTGGTTATTAGAACGTTTTAGGAATGTTACATTAAACACAAACATTTATACAACGTTCTTAGAATGTTCTTTAGGGAACGTTCAGTAGGAAACTTGTAGGGAACATTCTGGGAATGTTATGGGAACGTTATGTGTTTGCTGGGGAATGAGGGGAGGACTGATCAGAAGAATAAGTGAGCGATCATAAGGGTATGAACAAAGCGTAGGATTAGAAGCACAAGGAATAAAGAGGAGCAAAGTATTGTTTAAAATGAGTGGCAGAAAAGAGGCTCGTACAAGAAATGAAATGTGTGTTCGATAGCGAGGTGTTTGCTGGGAATAGTTGCTGAGCAGTGGAGTATTTGCTGGATATGGTCAGAGTCTGTGATCCATCGAAGGGGGAAAAATGAAATTTCAGCACGAATGACTCACTCAATATACAGTATACATTCTTTATGTCTGTATCATGACACATCGATTACTGAAAGAAACAGGAAATTTCTTTGTCCAGTGGCTCAGTGCCTTGAGGGTGAAAGAATCTGAGGATGGAGCACTACTTGAAATACATTGTTTTTAATGTGAATGAGCAGAAAAGTGTCACTCATGTCAATAATAAAGTATATCAGCAATCACTTTTATGTAATGTAATGAAATTGAAACAATCAATATAAAAAAAAATCAGCTGTCTTATGTGGCAGCACTGTGGTACAGTGGTTAGTATTGTCACCTCACAACAAGGGGGTTCCTGGTTTGAACCCAGGGTGGGAGAGCCCGTCTGTGTGGAGTTTGCATGTACCCTCCGTGTTAGTGTGCAGATTAACAGGGTGTGAATAGATGTGAATGTGAGTGAGTGGTTGTCTGTCTCTATGTGTCAGCCTATGAGGGGTCAAACGTTTCACCCAACCACACTACAACGCGTCACTTGCGCCTACTTAGGACACGTCAGATCTGATCAAACCGCGTGAGCGCACGGCTACATTTTACATAGGGTTACTATGGAGACACGAGTGTTACACACACACCCGCTACGTGACGCGCAGGCGTTGTTCGCTCCACATACATTACATGACTATGAGGGGACGCGCTCACACGACTTATCAGTACGCGTGCACAGCGCGTTACAAACGCCACACATACACTACACTTGTGTATGAGGGGTGAAACGTATCAGCGAACATGCACACACTGCATTCACCGCGTACTTGATACGTGTATATTACCTGTGCAACCATCACTGTGTACTTGTTTCGCGTGCATTCACCGTGTACTTATGCAATGCAATACATGCAGTATATGCAATTCAGGTGCAATGCCTGTACACGCCTAGACGTGTGGTTATTAGAAGTGCGTGCGTATACACGTCATGTGAGCGCAGGGGTCAAAAGTGTCAGCTCGTGAAGCAACAGCGCCTCGTCTTACGGACGTGTGACACGTAGCATCGTTATGCTAACCAGCTTGCTATGCTAATCAGACATGCGTTTACACGTCATGTGAGCGCAGGGGTCAAAAGTGTCAGCTCGTGAAGCAACAGTCGTGTGAGGGACGTGTGACGTTGCCTGTTCTTGCCACAAGGTGGAGTCTGGTTTGAGTTTCCTCCCTTTTTGAAACAGACTGAGTTTTCACTAAACCTGCTTTGTGAAACGGACCCTGGTGATTTGCTAAACGATCATGACGTCGCTACGGCTGGATTGGCTGAGCAAGGGGCTCGACCTTCAGTGTCAACAGTCGCCTGGGTAACGAGCGTGACGTCACCGCTGCCGGATTAGGGCTGAGCTGCTATGTCTGTTGTACCTGTTTTCTCCTGTTTTTCTTTAGCCTAGGGAGTTAGGCCTAGTATTGTATTTTTGTTTCTTTTGTTTTCGTTAGGAATTAGTTATTTCGCCGGCAGGTAGACAGGTTGCTTTTTGTTTGTTGTTTTGGCCTGGGTTCACCCTGACGTAATTACTCTAAAAATAGTGCCTGAACAAGGAAATAAAATAAAAAGATAGATAGATAGATAGATAGATAGATAGATAGATACTGTGTAAAAATATATATATACACTACTACCTAGTTAGCATAGCGATGCTACGTGTCACACGTCCGTAACACCACGCGCTGTTGCTTCACAGCTGACACTTTTGACCCCTGCGCTCACATGACGTGTATACGCACACACTTCTAATAACCACACGTCTAGGTGTGTACAGGCATTGCACCCGAAATTGCATGTGTAACAAGTACACGGTGAATGCACGCGCAATGCACGCGAAACAAGTACACGGTGATGGTTGCACAGGTAATATACACGTATCAAGTACGCGGTGAATGCAGTGTGTGCATGTTCGCTGATACGTTTCACCCCTCATAGTCAGCCCTGCTAAAGCTTGGTGACCTGTCACCTAATGTCATCCTCCCAAAAGGATAAGCGGTAACAGTAGGCTACATGAATGAGTGAATGACCTGTCTAATGTTTACATGGTCAATACTGAGGTTTATTTGATGCACTGTAAAGTGGCAGAGGTCATCATACTGAGACAGCTTTGATGAGCCCGAGCTGCAAATAGTGGAATATTGTAGCCAAAGAATAGGGATGATGTGGTGGTTACTTCTTCCCAGAAATGTTTTTGGGTAGTGACAGTGCCAGAGTGCATGGGCATGATGTACTTAATGCAAAGTAAAGTACTTAAAGTAAAGTTAAACAGGTTAGGTTTAGGCAAGTATAGTTATGTAGGGTTAGGGTTAGGAAACGAAAACGAGTGAAGATGTGCCTTAAATTAACTCAAAATGCACTTGGTTTCACACAGTCCCAAAGACCGGTTTCCGGTATTATATAATACTCCAGACTAGTGCCTTTCCTGAATGTAGATGATTTATTTTCTCATACATGTTAAATGACCTTCATTCCTGTATCATAAGAGCTCCTTAAAAAAGAAAACCTACAAGTCTATTTTATTTTAGTGTGAGAGCATCATCTCATCTAACCTTTAAAAGACAGTTGAAAGACTCTGGGTAGAAAAATCTATTTCAGCAACAATAAAATCACTATCTGTATAGAAATTGTGATGTAATGACTATTAAAATGAACCAATTCAGATATAATCTTGATGTTTTTCTTCCCTCACTCTTTTCTGCAGTCTACCACAGCAATATTAAAAACCAAAGCCTAAATTCCAACAGAGTTTAATAAACGTTTTTCTGACACAATGTCAAGAAAAAAAAAGGAACATTATAATGTTCACAGAAGGTTTTATTTACTGCAAGGCTGTTGTGTTTGATTGGAGTACTGTAGACAGGTATGTCAAACAAACTGGCAGCTCATTGTAAATATATTAAGTCAAAAGAACAAAAGCATGTAAAAACATTTCCCAAAGGTCAAAATGGAAGAGAGATGACTTCTTGACGTTTAAAGTACATTGAATCATGACAGAAGCAGAAAAAGATGCAATGTCTCCCCCTCATCCCTCCATCTACACTGCCCCATGTGTTCACTACGAGTGAGTGTTTCACTGATGTGAAGTTGCTGTTGCAGAACCATGAACATGATTGCCTGGATAATGAGCACTTTTTCTGTATGTCATCTGGTGAGCCTGCATGGACAACCATCATGATTGTTTTTCCACCATTACTCCATCCATCACTGCACCAATTAATCTAACAACAATGTAGTTTGAAAGTGTAAAGGAGCAGCAAGGCTCTAGTGGATATGACAAATGACAACCAGTCCACAGAAAAATGAAGGGTTTTTATTTGCCCTTTACACAACCGGTTTGAGGAATTTGTGCCAAATCCCTTGGAAACATTCAGTGATGATGTTTGTGAACATAAATTGCCACTTTTTAAATTAACAGTTCTGCAATGGTTGTGCATAGTACTGACACTACTGAAAAAATGAGAAACTACTTCAGGAATTTGTTAGCAAATAAATCATCAGTCACAGTACAGGTAGTACCTTGTGATTTTCTTCAGTGGTGATGATGAAAAAACATAGAACACTGAACCCCCTTCAGTTGAATTCAAGATTTTCTGACTATGGCTGAGAACACACAGTATTCCACAGCACCCCTACCCTAATCCTTGTTAAGTCATGCTTTGTCAATCTGACTGAGAGGCCCCTCTGGTAACACATGCTGTGCAAAGAGGGCCTTATGAAGGTCAGAGTACAAAAATAACTGCTAATTGCTTAGATTTAGAAAATGTCCAAATAAGAAGCACTGCTCCACTCTGGGTGTTGTGTGATTGACAGGTAATGAGTGTTTTAGTTGAGAGAATGGTGAATTTTTGACCTCTGTAGAACAATGTAAAGTCTATTATAGTATGTACAATTGGCTGATTTTACACTACACACCACCAGTGGTTCCCAACTGGTCCAGCCATGGGGCCCAGATTCCTCCTTAGTCATTAGTTCAAGGTCCTTGCAGTTTGTGTCATACTTGTGTTTGGCCATGCTGGCCATAAGCTAGTTTCCTGTCTCTGTCAATCAGCTCCCCATTAGTCACTAACTCTACAGCAGGACACTACACTTCAAAATAAAAGCTCCATGCCAAATATTCCCTGTGCTTCAAATAAAAGTGTGTCCTTTTTAACAAACTACAAACATTTGCAAGTCACTTGTGGTCCATTCAGAATGAACCCGCAACCTACTTTTGGGCCAGGACTCAACAGCTGGAAACCACTGCTATAAGGCTCTTGACACAACAAGCTGACAGTTGTCAGTGTTGGCCATTAGTGAGCGTCTGTCTGTCTAGTGTTTGTGGTGTGCCCTGCACCATTGGCACTAGCCAGCCCTATTCAGCTTTTATTTTTATTTATTATCATTCACCATACTCTGTTTCACACGCTACATAGCATAACCCCAATATAAGCTAAAGTTAAAGGATATAGAGAAGATAAACTCACAGCATCAGTAAACACACTCACCTTGCAGCATGGTCTAAAACAAAAGGGATTCAAATAGGCCACTCCCACACTTAAATAACCTTCCTCTTCCTGGATTTTCTCCTGAGAGGACTGATTGGTGGATCTCTCCACCTGATCTCAAGGAGTTATGTACCCTGCTTAGTAGTTCCCCCTGCTGGCCCCCAGCTGACATTATCCCTGCTCTGAAAATCCACTGACTAGCTCTGGTTGAGCGTTCCCCCAGGAGCGAGACAGCTGATCTTGCTATGAATCCCCCACACCAAACTTCCACTGGACAAATCCTAGTTAAATGTACTGTAGGTGCAGTGAGTAGATCTTAATGAGATGATCTAAGGGATCTTTCTAGTGTGTACTCTTTGAGCATGTCAGCAACATAGGAGGGAGTTAAACCATTAAAATATTTGAAAACCATAAGAAGTATCTGAAATCATTTTTTATTGGGAGCAGAAGATAAAATAGGAGTTATGTGGCTGCTGCATTCTGAATAAACTGGAGTTTTTGTTTGCAGTGTCTTCAAGAGCAAGTTTTTGGCTGAAACAGAGGCAATGTAACAGTTGGCCTTCATTGGCAATACTTCTTTTGATGTTGGTTTGGTGTGTCTGGGCCTGAAGGAGCACATTCCAACAAATAAAGTAGAATGATATGCCCTTGTATTATTTCTGTGGTCCTCTTGACTTTATTCATGTGCAAAAGAAAACCTCCTACACTACCATGGCTCCTGCTCTTGGAATACACTAATGCAAATGGCCGCTGATCCCCTGCAGTTTATCCATCAAAAAAATAAAGTGTCTTCCTTTCATTCAAAATGCTGGCGTACTTTGACAGTAACCCTGAATGAGCTGCAGGTCTCTCTCAGAAATCATACATCAGAGCACTTCCTCAGAGCAGGTGTTGGTTTATCAAACTGTGGATAGTCTTATAGTGGAACAAAACAATTCAAATGAAGAAAATGTAGCCGCAGTGATGCTGTAAGTAGATGGTAATATATTGAAATTTAAGCACTACCAATAATAATAAGTGGCAAGCTCAAAGAAAGAAATGTATTTCACATCTGATGGTCAAGGGTAATATGAATAGGCTTTAGATATTCTCAGTTGGTAAGAACCAACCTCAAGCAACATTATAGCTGTAAAATTGTTGAACCCAGTGGAGCATAGCATACAAGGTCACTTACCGACTCTGAGGGGCATGCCCACTGTACATATGGCTTCATAATCCTCTGAGAATATTGCCTTTCAAGCTCTTATTTTAAAGCAAAGAGGCTGTCTGTGCCTGTGCAGACGAGCGGTACAACTCTTTTGCTGTACCCTCTTTCAGAACAGTCATAACCATTCTAAAAGTTGAGAGCGCATTGGTTACACATGGAGGAGCAATTTATTTCAAGGTTCATATGACGAGGTTAAGCTAGTTCTGTGTATGAATAAGCAGCCCAGTCAGACATACTCAAGCTTGGATGCACTTACTGAGGAGCCATTTTCCCTTTCTATCTTTAATACAGCCTTTTCCTTGGCATAAATACACTATGTCCAAACTCTTAGCCTACTCAGCTGTGGCTCTCCCTGTCTCTCTAACACACACACATACGCACACTGTGCAGTCTTATAATGTCAGCCAGACCTTTACATCTCCCTTCTCCTTCATTTCCGTCTTCACTTTTCTCCCCTCATCTTCTCCCGAATGACGCTGAAAGAAGGTACAATACGAAGCTCAGAGAGGATGAGTATACGTTTCCAGCACAATGATTTGGTTCATTTATTCATGGAATCGACAACATCAAAGCTGATACTCAATGAAAGATGAAATGCCGTCTATGTAAATGATTTAATGTGAAAAACAAACATGAAGTGAGCGCGAGGAGAAAGAAAACCTGTCACGTATAATATGCAATTAGGTCAAGCCCATTAAAAAAACCAAGCAACAAAGAATTCAAATCCCAAAGCGTTGCATTTTTATGAGCATCTTTCAATTTAACAATAATATCTAGAGTCTGTGAAAAGGACACTATTTGCACGGGGTGTATTACATTATTGGTTTGTCTGGGCAAATGTACAGTAGCAGATATCTGTGGTGGATTGATGTCTGGTTTTCGCTGAGCCTCCCTGCTCTATGAGTCATTGGTCAGTTTTTGTTCCAACCCACAGAGCAGCTATCAGCCCTGATGAGGGATGAGAGGAAAGGAAAATAGTTTATCGGAAAACACAACATCATTGTCACTATGAAAAGTGAGAATAAATACTTGATTTCATAGAATGAGTTTAATTGTTTATCTGATAAATTACATCCACACATACTCTTACACATATTTATTGTTAGTGTCTATGATAAATGCATTCCAGGTGTTATTTGTGAATGATGAAATGTCATAGTTTATGTTTTACCTCACCTGTCTTGTTTACTTCGGCAGTATCTGAGTTAATGGTTTTCTGACTTTCACAGCATGCTTTTGATAGACCACAGAGTATATGAATAAAATACTCGTCTGTCTGAAAAGGGCAAGAGTTACACCCTTTTCTTTAAAAAATGTCTCGACTCTGGTCTTGGAGATAGAGTCAGAGGAAGACTCGAGATCTGCTGTGTGTGAATGTGAGTCTGGAAACTAGGCCTGGCAATCGTACTCCTTGTTTCTATGTGCCACCATTAGAAAAATATATACAACCAGCACAATCAGTTAGTTCCATTTTGTTTTTGTTGCGTGCTCGCCACATCAGCTCTCTCAAAGAAACATTTAGGCTGAAGCTGGGAGTTGGTCAGTGGTGTCACAACAGTTTGATGTGCCATTTGGTGCCCAGAGCTTGCCTGCAGCCATCGACAACAACAGGTGAGTGTGTTGACAGCAGCATCTGGCACTTTCTGTCTGTCCAGGTCACATAGGTTGAATGGATTGACAACGTAGATGTGTGGATACCCTACGATTTATTTCAACCTGCCCCAAAGATGACACAGCTGTGGTTACTGAGGCAGGTAATGCAAGCAGACAACAACCTACAGCATATTACAAATCTGTGGTTTAAACTAGAGTCCTGCGCCAGACTGTTTTACTAATCCCACTGCTGCTCACTACCGCTGGATATCTGACCATCACCTCTCACTGCAGCAGTGTGTGTGTTCTACTCCTGCCCGTTCCACAGTTTGCGTGTCTGCTCCCGCCCACACCCGCAGCCTGGGGTACGCAGTAAGAGCTGTTTACATATGTGCGACATATGAGAGTGAGTCATGGTTAATGCTATTACATATGTATGTATTGCAACCCTAACCTGCACAAATGCAAATGCGTCTCACATTCTGTGTCATGTTTTCAGGTAAATGACACTTCAGAAATGGTTATTGTTATTTATCATCTTTCATGGAAAGCACAGAGCAATCACAACAGCTGATGTCCACCAGAGAAGAGGGCTGGTATAAAGACTGACTTGTTGTATCCCAACAAATCGCAGAACACAGCTGTAAAAATAATGGTATAACTACAACGTCACCCATTAGTTTGTAGACTCCTGTTTCGAAGCCATTTTGGCCATTGCCATTGTTTTTTTGGAGCCAGAAATGACCACGTTTGGGTTAGAGGCTGGCACCGTGGAGGAGCGAGGGGTGGGTCTGACTGAGAAGCCAATGACACTATCGGCTGTTGCGTTGAGCATTTTAACATGAAGGTATATGGGGATTGACTTTGGTGATCATTTTTCAGTCAAGAAAGTTGCCGCTTGGCTGCGTCCTGTGGGACCCACGTGATCCGAATCCCCTAAACTTTGTATGTCCACCATCCACCCTGACTATGTCTGTAGCATGGTGCATAAATGTAGTGCTTCATTATGTTACACTGCTTAATACAACCTCCCGAAACCACATCCACACATCTACAGGACATTCATTAACGTATTATAGAGACATCATCCCTGAACATAATCCAGGCCTCACTTACACCACAATGAAAGTATGAAAACAATTTAGTAATATACAAACACATTTTCTGTAAGACAGTGTTGAGAGCAGAGCTACGTGGATTATAAATCAATTATTAATCAACTAGAACTCTTTCTGTACAGTAGACCAACAGACGGCAGCCTCCTCTTCACCTCTCTGGCAAAATCAAAAGTACAAGAAGCTGCTTTTAGCTTTTATAGTAGAAAGCAAATGCGAATGGCCTGCGTTAATATATGAGCAATGCCTCGACCAATTCTTTAATGTATTTTTTATTTATTTTTAAAGATTATTTATTGGGTTTTTGCCTTTAATGTACAGGACAGAGTGAAATGGGGTGAGAGAGAGAGAGAGCGGGGGGTGACATGCAGCAAATGGTTGCAAGCCGGAGTCGAGCCTGCGACCGCTGCGGCGAGGCATTGCCTCTGTACATGGGGCGCTGGCTACTACGCTACCGACGCCCCATGTTTTTTGAAAACAATGGGAGAGTCTGTGTTTTGTAACGTCTGAGAGTGAAAGCTTCTGTCTGTGACTCGTAAACACAGGTTGCAATGTTGCTCACTGCTCACAAGCTCACACTACATGAATGTACAGTAGAGCACAGCAGATTGCACCAGCAGTGCCACACTCAATGACTCAGACTGCCTGAAGTTGAATAGACAGCTCCACCAATAGTTGCAAGCAGTAGCACTAACAGAAGGCACAGTGCAACTCACGCAACAATCAGCATGATTATAGGTCAATGGAAACTCAATAGTCAGATTGTTATGTAACTGTTGTATATGTGTGCAGACTGTGCTGTGTGATGTTACAGCAAGTTTTCAGTCCGCTTGTAATTTGATCACCTTCCGGTGTATAAATATTGACCAACTGCTTTGCAGCAATAAAGTCTGACTTCCTTTACACTGACAAGCTGGTTATAAATTCAAAATATCGGATGAACCACTGAAACTTTCATGACAAAGAAAATAAACTCCCTTCATCACTCAAGGAATTTTGGAATGATAAAACTAAAATGCTGTTGATTCATGATTTATAACAAAGAAACTGTAAAGCATGTCAAACACATGATGCTGTGATGGTCTTAAGACATATTTCTGTGGCGTTCTGCAAGACACAGTGTTTGGGCCTCTTTTATTTACACATTTACACACTTCCATTGAGCCAGAATAACAAAATCACAAGGTATAATTATGCAGATGATACCCACATTCCCTTTGTGCTCTCCAGTGCACCTACAGTGCCAGATTAGTAACAACAAATTAATGATTTGATGTACTCTAACATCCTGCCAGGAAATGCAGAAAAAAGCCCAGAGTGATCCACCTTTTGTGCAAAAAAAGAGACTGAAAGAGGTTTTAAGCTGTTTTCTTGAGATCAAGAGTTCATTATTTTGTTATCTTAAGATACAGTAACTATACCATCAACCTGTTGCCTCAAGAAAACAAAGGGTTGCTTCCTCTTAATATGCACAGTGTTTATCAGAGATCAGGTGAATCATGCCAGCATGCACAGATGGTGTCTTGACAACTGGTTTAAGATGGACCTGTCAGATCAAGGAGTACCCATCATTGATCAACTCATTACACTGTACTTCACAGGTGGAAATTGCATTGTGTCTTTCTGTTAGAGATAACATCTTGAATGGTGCCTGTCATTTAAAGGGATAGCGCACCCAAAAATGAAAATTCAGCCATTATCTACTCACCCATATGCCGACAGAGGCTCAGGTGAAGTTTTAGAGTCCTCACAACACTTGTGGAGATCCAAGGGGAGAGGAGGTAGCAGCACAACTGCACACCTAATGGCTGACGGCGACCCAGATTCAAGCGTCCAAAAACACATAATTGAAACCACAAAATATCTCCATACTGCTCGTCCGTAGTGATCCAAGTGTCCTGAAGCCCCGACATAAAAAGTTGTTTGGAAAAACGTCATTTGAACTCTGTTTAGCCCCATTGTAGCCTGTAGCTCTAACTGCCTCTCTGTACACTGCGCTCACGTGTGCGCACTTGTGCAAGGCCGTGAGACATGGGTTAAGGGTTACGTTGGGTTACGTTTTTCCAAACTTTTTATGTCGGGGCTTCAGGACACTTGGATCACTACGGACGAGCAGTATGGAGATATTTTGTGGTTTCAATTATGTGTTGTTTTGTTTTAATCTGGGGTGTGAGATGGAAGCTGGTCAATCTCTCATCTTTGGCTCCTATGAAACAACATAGTTTAGTCTATGTCTGCTTTAATTATATAACTGTAGCAAACAAAATTACACATTTATGCCTTGACAACTGTCCGTTTTTGTGGTCTCGAGATAATGGCAGTAAAAAATTATTTCAACATGGCCATTTTCAGCTTCTATACAAGATGGACTTAAGGAAACCAATTGTAATCTAAATTTCACACCTGCCTATTGCACCTCAAAAAACATTGCAAGGAGCAGAATTCAGCCACTGTGGTGATAACATCTTTGCAGATTTGTCCAGTACTGTTTCCAATGTTCCCTGACATTTCAAGAGACACTGATAAATATTTCATTATTGCTTTACCTTTTCCATAGTCTTTCTGAAAACGTATGGCCTTTATTATCAGCAACTCATCCAAAGCATTAAAAGTACATTAAAATATGCTTTAATATCCAAATGCATTATTCAAACATTCAAAAGCACGACTTAATATGAACTTGGGAAACGAGCAAACTGTCCAAAAAGTAGCATAAAGGCTGGGACATATGGGTGTTTACCGATTCAAAAGGAGAGGAACTGAAAATGCATTCCTGTCTATCTTTGCTTTTCAAGCTGGATGCAAGCTGTAGGACGATGCCGATGAGGCTGCCCAGGAGGCAGGGCAAATAAAAACACAGAGTGCTCCGGGGAGGCAGAAGGTTGGACCAGAGCTGTGGTTTGGGATATTAAATGAGAGTAAGACAGCGATGCATTCTACAGATAACCACTAAATCAGAATCACTCGCTTTGAAGAAGTCCCATCACAACATAACAGCCGCAAGGCCAGTGCAATGAGTTTAACACTGCCTGTGTATGCTGGTGGCAATAAAACACACAAGGGAATAAATGCATGCTTGCAAACACATGCACAGGCACACTAAAACATTCACACACCATCACCAGTACTGGGCAAGTCACTTTTAAAATATAATGTATTACTTATTACTGGTTACTTTTATTTGTGACTGTATGTACAGAGTAATGGGATTACACTACTTTTGCATTACTTTCACTAAAATAACCGCAGAAATACGACAAAGGGGTAGGCAACCTGCGGCTCTGGAACCACATGTGTATGGGTGCCGTTTGTCAAGTGGCTCACGCTGAAAATAACATCAACATTTTGCCAAATTTAGCTTCAAACAATGTTTAAAAAGTAGAAAAACAGAAAAAAGGAGTGCTTCTTTTGGAGAATAAGTCAAAAACCTTCAAGGTGCTCTTTGGTGCCGGGGTGATAAATTATGGCAAAAAAAAGGTGGTGACCAAAGCACTCTTGAGGTCCAAAGACTATAAAGCCTTTATTTGAAGTGGCTAATACATTGTAAAAGATAAAATGCACCTATGCATTCATCAGGGTGACAACGCTCCATGTTCATATTGTCCGTATTTCTGCACGTTTCCATAAAGCTTACGGATACGGGCCAAACGGAACAGTACCATCGGAAACCGCGGGGCAGTGTTGCTGTCACTACCCAATACGTAGCTCTAGTGAGACACGAAGAAGAAATAACAATGGCTCACAGTTGCGGAACCCAGATTGAAACTTGCTGCCAAAGCTTGCTGGCTGATTCCTGTAGCGAGAAAGCGCAGGGTGACAGCTAGTGGTTCTGCCTCACTCACAGGCGCTCTGTGTGACTTGTCATGCTGGATGTGGGGGGGCCACCCGGCGAAGCATGTTATCGAATGTCCCGGTAGACATCCTAAAATACTGGAAATGACGCTCGTCATCAATTTCTCTCATTGGCAGTACTAGAGAAAAGAATTCTCCGTCCTCCAGTTGCGATGTATTTAACAGCCTCACCGTCCACCGCCTCCTACAACGCTGCCTCCACAGTCGCCATGTTTGTTTTTGAGTTTGTTGTTGTCATAAACTTTTGACTCGGACGTATACATTTTCGTACGTAAAGGGAGCATAAATGAGCCTTTACTGTTACCGTCATTATATGGCTTAAATATGCTTTGCGGCTGCAGGCAGATTATTTAAAACCTTTCTGGGTCAAAAATGGCTCTTTTAATAGTAAAGGTTACCAACCCCTGGAGGAGACATTATAAATTGAGCTACATGCAAGAAAACATTCCTCCTTAAAAGCTCCCTGAAGCTGCTGGTGGTAGACGCTGAGCAGCACAGTTACATGTATCAATTTAATGATTTATTTCTCAATCTATTGCGAGATAACTATTACCTATTAAAGATGAAAAACATGCTTTCATTTCATAGCTGTAGTTGACTAATGTATTTGAAGTTGCCTCTGTAGGAACAGTGGTTACATGACCTTGAAACAAGCTACATCTTAACTGTTAATGTGCACACATGCCCACATGTCATTAGTGGTACTTACACAAATAGCACTATACCCCTGCTTATAAATGTATAATCTATAAGAACGTTCTCCATATTTATTAGGAAATGAAAACTGAATGCCATTAAATATGTCTTATCATCAGTGGAAAATAAAAATTAGATGACAGGTAATAATTGATCAAGGTGGATTTTTTACGAGCCTGTCCATCAAAATGACGGACAGCAAACTATCTATGATTCTGCACATGCTGAATACAGAAGACGTGAGCTGTGAAGATGGAGGCTTTAGAAGTTACAGAAAGTACTGTGATGATTAATGTAACTAATTACTTATGCTGTAAATGAATGTAATTATTTTTTCAATTAGTGATAAGTAATGAGTATATGAACGTTTTTCAAATAACATGCCCTTGACTGCTTAAATGAGCATTTTCCATCAATTGGTGGAGTGGACTTTGTTATGTTACATATTGCTGAAATGTAATCACCCAAGGGAATTAAAAAAAAAAAGGATGTCATGGTCTCTGGCACTCGTGTTGCATAACTACATCTACACTAGCACTGTACTGAAAGGGTTATTACACCTCAAATTTAAAAGACAGAGAGATATTAAATGTACAAGGGACATTAATATAAGATGATTATTAATCCTATACATGATGCTGAGGTGTGTGTGTGCGTGTGTGTTGGGGCGGTGGTAATTGTATTCTGCATTACTCATTAAGATGAGTCAAGCTGCACAAGCTTTTAAATAATGCCAGCGGTTTGTTCTCATGATGACTTTCATTTGTGTCAAAGCTCTGCGGTAGTGTTGCATCATTTCCTTTACCTTATTTTAGCGTTAGCAGTTCCATTTGCAACAGGCATGTAAAGAGAGGGATGATTAACTGAGAGCACAAACACTTCCACAGAAAACAGAAAGTAATCTAAAGAACAGCATGGTGTGTAAATGCCACACAGATTCTTGCATGATCATTGTTGTGTTGGCTTGGATATGAGTTATGCCAAATCTGACTTTGCACGTTTTTAACCAACAGAGATATTCTCGCTCCTCGTTTCTTCAAAGGCCTTTTTGAGGGTTAAGATATGATTTTAAGATTCAGGGTAGAATTAGGTTTAGGCTAGGGTTAGGTGAAGGGCTGGAGTTAGGCATTTACACTCACCGACCACTTTATTGGCTTCACCTGTTCAACTGCTCATTAACACAAATAACTAATCAAACGATCAAACCGAGCATCAGAATGAGGAAGAAAGGTGATTTAAGTGTCTTTGAACGTGGCATGGTTGTTGGTGCCAGATGAGCTGGTCTGAGTATTTACTGGAATTTTCAGCACAACCATCTCTAGGGTTTACAGAGGATGGTCCCAAAAAGAGAAAATATCCAGTGAGCCAAAATGCCTTGTTGATGCCAGAGGTCAGAGGAGAATGGCCAGACTGGTTCAAGATGATAGAAAGACAACAGGAAGTCAAATAAGCACTGGTTCCAACCAAGGTGTGCAGAAGACCATCTCTGAAGCAACAACACCTTGTCCAACCTTGAAGCAGATGGGCTACAGCAGCAGAAGACCACACCAGGTGCCACTCCTGTCAACTAACAACAGGAAACTGAGGCTACAATTCAAAACTGGACAATAGAAGATTGGAAAAACCACATTCAGATGGAAGCATGGATCCATCCTGCCTTGTATCAACGCTTCAGGCTGCTGCTGGTGGTGTAATGGTGTGGGGGAGATTTTCTTAGTACCAACTGAGCATGGTTTAAACACCACAGCCTACCTGAGTATTGTTGCTGAGCGTGTCCATCCCTTTATGACCACAGTGTACCCATCTTCTGATGGCTACTTCCAGCAGGATAACGCACCATGTCACAAAGCTCACATCATCTCAAACATGACAATGAGTTCACTGTACTCCAATGGCCTCCACAGTCACCAGATCTCAGTCCAATAGAGCACCTTTGGGATGTGCTGGAACGGGAGATTCTCATCATGGATGTGCAGTCGACAAATCTACAGCAACTGTGTGATGTCATCATGTCAATATGGACCAAAGTCTCTGAGGAATGTTTCCAGCACCTTGTTGAATCTGTGACACCAAGAATTAAGGCAGCTCTGAAGGCAAAAGGGGTCCAACCTGGTACTAGCCAGGTGTGCCTAATAAAGTGGCTGGTGAGCACAGGAGCAAGGGAATATTTTCTGCAGTCGGTATGATTATCATGTCATTCCTGACAAACTGCACTACTGGGAAAAGGACACAGACTAGAACTTAAATATCAGTGTTCCCACCTGCTGAAATGAAACTGAACTAAATGAGTGCATAGTGGAGAGCTGAAGCTGGTCCAAACACACTTGATGAATGAATGAAGTGTTCCCCTCTGTGTTCGGTTTGAGAGGCAGTATGAGTGGCAATATTTTGCCATCCAATCATTTAAGAAAAAAAAAAAAGGCTTTCAAATTGTGCTCATTTTATTCTGGAAAATAAAGTGTCACTCTCACCTCGTTCCTGTCACTCCTGGGTGCATTTTGGTTTGGCTGCATATTCTTTTCTCACTCTGGGTAAGTTTCTTCAAAGACGGAACATTTTCAAACATTTAATGCAGTATATCAAATAAATGTCAGGCTATGGTGCCAGTCCCTCAGACCATGCGCTGCTTTCTAGAAAAGCCATTTGCACCCACGTTGAACAATTACAAAGGTAGAAATCCACTTTAGAAGAGGCAGAGATGCCAGCTCCTTCGCTGACAGTAACCTCAATAGACCAGACTGCATTGCAGCTGCCAGAAGACATGTTTTCAGTACAGGTGTGACTCACTTTTTCTTAGCTAGAAACTTACTCTCACCATTTTTATCTTTGCCTCTGTCGCTGTCTCCACCTACACATACAACCCAACTGCAGCAAGTCCAGACGAGCTCTCTGAAACATGTGGGAAGTTACTTACTAAAGGAGACAAAGCTGGATGAGAAAAGATGAACTGCTGCTTTGCAAATTATAATTATGAGAGAATATACAGATTGAGACTGCCTAAAAGTGACATTACCGTTTTAATTATTTTCAGAATTGTTTCCCATAGTCTTGAATGTGGTTGTCTTAGTGACTGTAAACACAATGTATAATGAATCGCGGCTAGTGTTTCAAAACAGTTGAATTTTCTTGATTCTTACATACCAGAACATCAGAGTTAATCACAGCACAATCCTTGTCTGGCCACCTTGTCGCTAAAAGCAATTATATCTGGGGGCGGTGCTGCCATGCATTGCTAAGCTCATCAGTCTGCCATGTGTATGCAAGTGCCAGCTGTTGTTACTATAATTACTCCCAAGTTGTAGATTTATGACTCTGCTTACCAGCTGAGGAAGGTAACTGTTACAGTAGAAGCAAACTCTTCTCTAATTTCTAGCAGAAGTTTAGGTTCTGCTGTGACGTCGGGAAAAAATTCTTGTCAGCTTTGTCGATCGTATGACTGTGAACACCTTTCATGTGCGAGGTTGGAGCATTTTGACAGAGCAAGCAGATTTTTCCCTGTACATACCTTTGCTACACTTGAACAGACAGGGAGAGCAGAGAAATGAGGTCCCGTCTTGGTCATCATGAGACTGCCTTATCCTGTTTCCTGTAAACACTGCAATAGGAACAGTGTGGAGATATTCAGAGGTAGGGCACCTTGGGTCAGCAGGTGGGCCACTGCAAGCCGCCTAATCTCTGTGCCACAACAAGTCTCCTTTATGCTCCCGCCATTAATAACAGCAGTGGAAGCAGGGAGCAAGTGGAGGTAGAGGAGAGGTCTAAGTGGGCAGGCATTAATCAGATGCGGCGAGGGCTGTGAGCCAGAGAAGTACTGGTAGCAAGGTGTTATCAGGCGGAAGAGGAAAAATGCAACTTTGCTATGTACACTATTTGGCCACAAGTATGTGGACACCCAAATATAGCAGCCATATTAGATTGGTGAACATCTCACTTTCAGACTAAGGGCTAGGGTTTGATGCCAGGGAATGAATTACTGGAAATACACATCCAAACTACTTACCATTTAGCATTCACCAGACTATCACAGGGCTGACACATAGAGACAGACAACCATTCACACTCACATTCACACCTACGGACAATTTAGTCACCAATTAACCTGCATGTCTTTGGATTGTGAGGGGAAGCTGGAGTACCTGGAGAAAACCCATGCTGACATGGGGAGAACAAGCAAACTCTGCACAAAAGGGCTCCCTCCTGGGAACCCTCTTGCTGTGAGGCGACAGTGCTGACCACCACACCACCGTGCCGCACCAAAAATATAATAAACGCAAAATGGGGAAAACATCACTACAGAAATACGCAAGTTCTTTACATAAAATGCACTTCTCTTGAATCCGCCGCATCACAATTGTAAGTTCCTTTTGGCCAGCTAAATACATATATTGTAGGCTAGGTTAAGCAAACACCTGAATCCGACTTAATGCAGTACCCCGCTGTGCTCTCCAAGGTGTGTGTGTTTGGGAGCAAGACAGATAGTGGGGAAGAGAAGGTGCAAGGTGCATTATTGCACACAATGCTGCTGTAAGTTGTTAATAACTTACTCAGAATGCTGCTTTGCCACTTTCCTATGAAATGTTCTATTAAGCTTACTGAACCTTCCCGACTGGGTCCTGCAGGTTGTGGGTTGACCTGCGCATCACCAGCTGATTAAAAAAATGGCATTCTTTTACTTTAATAATTGTTATTACCTCCAAATGATACACTAAAGCAGTCAGGTTTGGAACCCACACGTTTATGCATATTTCATCTTGTTTAAAGTTAAAGTCCCTGTGATTCCCATAGTGTTCTCAGAAAATGGATGATTTTGGGGAAAAATATTTATCACTATTATGGGCAGTAGGTGAGCAACATGACCAAAATGGGTCTACGTTGTCTTATTGAGTATTATTACATTTTGTTGGAGTGTTTCTGTTTTAGCACTGGTTTAGTGACCAGGAAACTCACAGACAAATTGCCTGTGTTGAATCATCTCATGTGATGGTAATCAGCTAATCAAATGTGTGTATTCCAATAAGCATTGCAACTAAAATGAGTGAGACACACAGGGGAGAGACAGGCGACAACATTTGGAGAAATAAGAGAGTCAGGAAAAAGTACACGTGCCACACGCCCTGTTCTAAAGAGAGACAGTGAAAACAAAGCTTTTGATTGAGCCTGTTACATGTTGTCTCTTCCCACGGGCAGATAAAACAAGTATTACTCAGTATATGTTCGAGACCATGGTAATTATAAAACTGCACTGAGTGCACAAAAAATGAAATACCTCACATCAATCAGTCAGTTTATTCATCACATGAAATATATAAGGTACGACTTCTTGAAATGACACGGAATCATTATGCATGTTAGACAATGGCCGGTGGGGGTCCGACCCCCTTGTTATTCAAATAAACACAATAAGTTTGTGCTCTAGAAAAGGATCAACACTCAGTGAATACTCTCCTAAACCCTATGATACGCTATTATGGCAAGGCTTAACTATACAGACCAATGAGCAGTGATAACTAACATGTCTTTGGGGTCATCGGGTGGGAACCTCCTTTCACCGGTGTTTCGTCTAGTTGGTCCCACGACACCTCCAGGAGGCTAGACAGTGATCTCTGGCGTCCCAGAGACACTCCCCTAATGCCAGCTCTCACTGCTCTCCACACCAACACAACAACCTCCTTAACCTTACTTACACATGGCTTTCTCAGAACAAACAGCACTGCCACCTTAAAACCAAACCCAGGCTCCGTACAAGCAAGCTCCAGGTAGAAGCTGTGCTGATACTACCTTTCCTAGCACATTCACCATACTCTAATTCACACACTACATAACATAACTACAATATAAACTACAGCTAAAGGAGATAAATGAACTCACAGGATCGGCAAACACATGGCCTGCTGCATGGACTCAAAATGGCCACCAAATGGATTCAACTAGGCCACGCCCACACTTAAATAACCTTCCTCTTCCTCCTTACAAACACATGGCTTTCACAGCCCTAATTCACACTCTAATTCACACACTATATAACATAACTACAATATAAACTACAGCTAAAGGAGATAAATGATCTCACAGGATCAGCAAACACTCACCTTGCAGCATGGTCTCAAGCAAAAGGGAGGCCGCTCCCACACTTAAATAGCCTTCCTCTTCCTGGATTTCCTCCTAAGAGGAAGTTGATCTCTCCACCAGATCTCCAGGAGTTATGTGCCCTGCTTAGTAGTTCCCCCTGCTGGCCCCCAACTAACATTGTTTCTTCTGTAGTAAATGAACTTGCTGGTTCTCATGGCTTCATCTGACATTTCCTTCACTGTCTTCTTCAAACTCTGTCCCCGCACTCCGAGTTCCCCCAGGAGCGAGATAGCTGATCTTGCTATAAATCCCCTACACCCCACTTCCACTGGGCAAATCCTAGTCTTCCATCATCGCTGCTCAGCTTCTGCTCCTAAATCTGCATATTTAAGCTTTTTTCTTTCGTAGGCTTCTTCCACTGAGTCTTCGAAAGGAATTGTCAGTTCAATGAAATAAACTATCCGTTGACTCAATGACCACAACACTATGTCAGGCCTCTGCTTAGTACAAACTATTTCCTGGGGAACAACAAGCTTTCCCCCTAAATCTACCTGCATTTCCCAATCACAAGCACCTACTAGGCGGCCACGCCCTCGTCTCCTAACTTATCCCTTCTGTATTTCTCTCCCTCACGGACAAACTGAATTGCTAAATTCCTATCTTTATAACCTTCTGAATTGACCTCTCTTCGTTTCCCTTCGATTCCTGCAGCTAAACATTTTAACACCTGGTTATGTCGCCATGTATATCGGCCTTGTGACAAACAGCCTGACAAAATATGCCTTAAGGTTGCCGTACCTGAACACAATGGGCATGATGGGTCCTCATTTACCCACAGTTTTAGGTTAAAAATGAATGTATCCTCATACAACACCTTGTGTGATAACCCACGAAAATACACACACAATGGTTTGTGTTGTATGTAACAAATGAGAGACGTGAATGACGTTTTAGTTCTTACTACGACTACAACATAACAGTTTGCAGTAGTTAACGTTGTCACCTCACAGCAAGAGGGTTCCTGGTTTAACTAAGGGTGGGGGGTTCGAACCCCAGGGTGGGGGAGCCCTTCTGTGTGGAGTCTGCATGTTCTCCCCGTGTCAGCGTGGACTTTCTCCAGGTTCTCTGGCTTCCTGCCACAGCTCAAAGACATGCAGGTTAGGTTAGCTGGTGAATCTAAATTGCCCATTGGTGTGAATTTGAGCGTGAATGGTTGTCTGTCTCTAGGCATTAGCTCTGTGATAGTCTGGTGACCTGTCCATTGTCAGCTGGGATAGGCTCCAGCTGCCCCATGACCCTTAACAGGGAAAGCAGTTACAGAAAATGAATGAGTGATGAATTCCTTCTTTACTCCTGTTGGCACACCGTTAACAGGATCGCAGCCCTCCTGATTATGTGGGTTGTGCAGGGATTACTGGCTCACGATAACATTGGTTATTTTGGTGCATTACTTTACACAGGTATATGTATAGTGCACGAGACCAGCCTGTAAAAATGTATAAGTTGCCTGCCGACCACGGGCATTAATCACCTACACACGCTTGTACACTGGACCTACGCCATGCAGTTTGCAGTCGTTGTCACAGCACCAGTAAACAGCCGCCTTGCTGCTCTTCTTCAACAACTCTCCTACTGCATGCGAAGTACTTGCAGAGCCCTGGGTTCCTGCTTCCTTTAAAGATTTAGCAGAGAAAATCTTCTCACCATAGCATGAGATTTAGATCATCCTCCTCTGGATCTACACCGTCATTGCAGATATGAAGTTACACACGAAGCTATTGTACATCATCCACCCACTAAAGCATGAAATGTGGCTGTAAGAAATGTGACTGCAGTTATTACAAGCAAAGAGTCAACAATGTGCCCCCCTCCACTGCCCAGGGATGTTTGAACATTGAGTAACTCCACCATCTGCACTCCCTCTCTCCCTTTCTCTCTTTCTCTCTCACTCACACACCCTTTCTTCAAGACTATCTCTCCTTGGGGAGCATATGCGACGCAGCGATCCAACACTAATTCTACTGCCTGTGCTCAGTATAATCCAATCTGCTCTACTGGGGAAACAGAGGAACGGGCAAAAGAGAAGAGGCCCCACAAACAAATAAACAACCCTAGTCTTTCTGACAACTGCACATTTGAGATTTCCTCTTCACTCATATTCCTTTTGATTTAATTTGACCAAAGGTATATGTGAGGACGAGCAGTGCGCCTTCGCATTGTGCTCGCAAATAATCTACGGGCCTGTGCCCCATTTCTTATCAGACACTACAGTTAGATAAAGCAAAAACAGAATTACTGATTGGAAGTGCTCCTCCTTTGCATGTCCCTCCAGAGGTTTTTAGAGTGTAATCATTTTAAAATTCAGGCTGCTCAACTTCCACCAGAAGAGCATGAATATTTCACCCTCTGCAAATGAGGACTCGGCGTTAAATTCCTTGATGGCAGTGATTATGACACGGTAATTAGTGCGATGGTTATGTGATGATGATTGTCATTATTGTGCCCTCATCAAAGGCTGTCAATCACAGCTCATGTGAAGCTAATAAACATGATAAAGAAAAAGCGAGAGCTTGTCTTTTAGAATATGCAAAGCACTGACATGCTGGGGAATATTCAGCAGACAATATGTCTCTAACCCAAATTAATGATCAAAGGATTGTGATTATTTTTTACATGCTTTGACCATGTTCACGTACATGGAACATTAATATGTACACAAGTAATGAAGGATGTGTAATTAAATAAGCAAATTACCATTCTTGACTGGTATGCAGGTTAATTATAGTCAGGCTAAAGTAGGCTATTAAACATGAACATGCATGCAGTGTAGATGGCTGGGGATACTGAATGGGGGATGAATCACTGATTGCAGCTGGCACCGCAGTTAGTCAGGACCACTTCAACACCCAAGCTTTGAGTTCAGAACATTCACATTTGCAGTTTGAAATAGAAGCTTTTTTACAATTGCGTGAAGGCACATAATCCCAGTGCTAATATAAAAATGTCAGGACAGTGAAATCATTCGCCTACAGAAGAGTTCAGTGAAATTTGTAAGGAGGAAGAGTTCAGGCGTTTCTGTAACATCTAAAATAGAATGCCACAAGGCAGATTTTACACCACACATTTTCTCTGTGCTCCTCTAATATTTTCATTAACCGGTTCTGACTCCCATCTTTTCCATTGCAGACTCCCCACATCTCTCTGTGCAACTCCCTTCCCTTGAAAATGTAAGTCATGCAGGAAGCAGATTCCTGAAAAGCAGGGGGTGGCAGAGGAGAGAGAGAAATACCTCTAAGGATTAGTAACTAATCCAGGCTTTGGTCTGGGAGGCTCTGGCCTCTGCCTCCTGTCCTTCAAAACACTGAGAGCTCTGTCGGAGGGGTCACCACTAATAGGTGGGGGCTTCACGGGTTTACAAGGAAGGAGTGATAGGGGTGCTCGTTAGCAGGCCAAGGGAGTATTAGCTGCTCGTGTTAGTTAGTGAGGTTTGCTGGTGTGGAGCTGGATGTGTGAAAGTGTAGCAGGACTGTGGCAGGTTTAATCTAAGAGTCAGAGGCATCAGTACAGGAGATCATTCACACCAAAACATAAAAAACACAGTCCAATCTAGAGCTGCAGTAACATGGACAATATTTCTTTATGTTAAGACATTCTATATTAACTGTCTACTGTACAACAGGGATGCTAAACTTGCTTTGCCAGGGGCCCACTTTTACAAAATGGCAGGCGCCTAGGGGCCAGTTAATAAACAAACAATAATAATATTTATCATATAAAATTAATAAATGAGGCAAATCCAGTCGCAGCAGCTCCTCACAGGTCAGGTCTGTGCAGGGGCGTTTCTAGGATTATGGAATATTCAGGGCTTAGCCAGACCCTCTGCCGGCAGGTTCAGGGGACAAACAATCCAAAAACAACAAGCAACAAACAAACAAACAAACAAAAGCTCTATTTTGATGCTTTTATATGCACTTTTGCATGGTATGAACAATTAAAGTACAATAAAAATCAATTTATTTTCACTATAAATTACAAAATGGTAGGTGTGACACCGGGCACCCTATTACAGGCCATATTTGGCCCATGGGCTGTAAATTGAATATCACTGCTGTCCATGGACGGTAAATAACGTGATCTGATTAGATGTGGATTTGCATGCCCCAAAGCATTTAATCAGAATATAACTTTATTGACTTGTGCAAAGTGGTTGTGCTTGTTGTGCAGTGTCTAAATAAATAAAACAGAAAAAGGTTGTTTTTTTTCTAACTTTACTGAGAAATTCAATTTATTCAATTCACAAAGTACAGAAGGAGAGGAAGTGGTGCCACCTGTCAGTGCAATACTCAGGTTATATTATTCTGAAGCTACAAAGCACAGATGTCCCGTGAACACTTCACACGCAGACTATCTGTAGTTGCTACAATTTACCAGTGTTCCCCAAACATCTCATATCCAGGATCTGTGGAGGGAGGTGCATAGAAACAGCTGCTGTGGCATGTTCAGTGCAGTGTATGCACCAGCTACTTTACCTACTGTTACCCCCATGCAAATGTGCATGAAGAATATTTCTATTCTGACCAGAGAGAAACAATGACATTAAGCATTTACATAATTATTAGGCACTAATATTCTCCTATTGAACAGATTAACAAAAGTTTACACCAGCCCGCTCATAAATTAAAAGGTCACAGCAGCAGTAGCTCAGTCCACGGGGACTTGGGTTGGGTCGCAGGTTCCCCAGCCGGAACAAATATGGAGTTTTGACTGGTAGCTGGGGAAGTGCCAGATCGCCCCATGGGCACTGGCGAGGTGCCCTTCATCAAGGCACCGAACCCCCCACTACCAACTGTCCATGGGCAGCCCCCTCGTTCTGGCATTTAATGCATGTGTAGGTCCTGTCTGTGGATGTGTGCGTATTTTGGAGAGTGAAAAAAATCAATTCCCAGTTTGGGTTAATAAAGTATATCTCATATCTTCTCAACCTGATTCCCTTTGATTGGGCCGGATCAGGGTCAGTCTGCTCACTCTGAGGCGATTTAACAGACATTTTTATTCTTACTGGGCTGTTATTCAGATTATTAGTTGAATATTAGGGCCCATGTACTGTAACTGAACTTAAGTTTGATGTGTTGAGATGTGAAACTGACAAAAACGATTTAATCTCAAAAACTCATCAGCAATGTGTGAAGATGTTTTCTAACTGCACCAAGGTTGTTCAACAAAGTCTGCAGACCTTTAACAAGATTTTTTTTTCCTACCGAGCAGAGATAAACTGTTGGGGCTGTACTTTGGTAAAAAACACTTCATTTTCAAGGAAACTGTTTACAACAAACTCTGCTGCTCAGGATCTGTCCCCTGTGATAATGGCAGCTGAAATTAGCTGTCAGCACATATGATTGTACACAAGATGCACCGAGCTGTTGTAGCATTTCCTCATCCCTGAATAGTTCAATCACTTTAATAAAATGATAATCGCTTTTTTTTCCAGTTACCAAACAGCTCCAGGTGCTTACCACCAGCCTCTGGACTGGAACAGAGCCGACCCTGATCTGCATTTACTGCAGTTGCACATAAAAAAAACGTGTCTTAAATCTCACCTGGATTTTATCTGGATACGAGACACTTGAAATGACAAATGCGGCCAAAGAGGCACTGTAACAGTTATGGCCAAAACAAAAACAGAAAGGGACAGGAAGGTTTAACAATCCTCGTAAATTATAATAATAATGCAGTGTAGTGCACGTCAGGCAGGCAGCTCAGTTGGCTTATTTTACTGTGTTGTTTATTGTGCTTTTGGCATGACCACTGTCCAGGGGGCTGCATCTGGGGCTGTCCTGGATGACCCTCAACTTCCAAAGACTGGTTGTCAATAGTTTGCTTCAAGTGATCAGCATCATTTGCCGCACACGCCAAATCACTTAATGTACCTTTCTGTGTTAGATCCTGGCTGCTGAGTCAAGCTCCATCCTTGTTGAGAACATTATTATCACCAGCAAATGGCTGTTAGTGCTTTCACATGTGAGTCAGCGTCTGTCTGTGTGTGTGTGTGTGTGTGATTTGGATATTGTGTCCTGGTGGCACCTATTGTAGTGGGAACTGGTTTTGAGTAATGAGCCAGGTGCTCTCACCGTGATAGCGTTACGACTGTACAATATGCAATCACAAATCTTCATAGGTGTGGAGTTGAGATCACAATGAAGGCCAAGTTCGAAGATGGGTGTGGTCCAAGCAAGGGCACAGGAAGTAGGAAAGAGCATTTGCTGCATAAACCTTACTATTCAAACACGACTCGGCATGGACAGGTTGCACACCTGCGCTGTTAATGATGAAGTGTTATGAATAGCAGGCCAGCCGAAAAATGGGCAGAAGGACAACATTTTCAAAAGTGGGCCCCCCAACCACACCCAACGGGCAGGGTGGGGGATACTACACCCATCACTATGCAGGTATTTACTTCCTGCAGATATAATCCAATTAATCATATTTCCACACACATTTTGTGTCTGCAGGCTAGTCACAAGTGCCGGTGCATTTGAAAAAAGGCAACTGACGATTTCAAAAAACGAGGGTCAACATCGGGGTAGCCTTTCCCAGGTGGAGAGAGCTGCTGAAGGAGAATCACAGCTAACAGCCTCTAACAGCTGTTAGCGACGCTATGTTGCGAGGAGAGGGATAAGGTGTGTGAGGTTGAGCCACTTGTCAGTTGTCAAAAGAAAAGACGTGATTGGTTTGTTTCGATTTACACCTACCCCAATAGTCCTACACTGTAAACACAGCCAGCATGGTGAGGAGGGGGTTTGTAAACTCGCGTCGCGTGTGTCTGTGTAGGAGCCTGAATGAGTATCGGATGACATGGTTTCATCAGTGTTATCATAGCTTTTCGGTACACAGCAGCTACCATTGTTGCAACACGCGTTTGAAACAGTGAGGCGCTAGAGCGCGCTATCCGTTTGAATGCAATACACAATCTCAACACCAGATGCGAGAAATTCCTGCACAGTGCCCGTTTAATTACATTGTGTGCAGAACTGAAATAGTGTTAAGAGTAGCTGTCAACTCAGTTTTCCAATCATACCTAATTTATGCAATTCCAAGACAGTTAAGGGACCCCAGTATGCAGAAATATTTAAAACACCATTTTGAAAAATGGCAGTGTTGCTTTTTCCCTCCCCAAATTTAAGCGTAATAATGGAGCATTATTTAGCTCCCTTTCTGACAAGATAGCTCGACAAGGTTGGTACCAATGGATGCCTTCAGTCCTCTAGTTTAATATGATACCTGTGTCTTTACTGTAGCCTTAAAACTAATAATTTTTAGTAAGTAAACCTGCTGTATTGCACTTAGTCTGCCTCACTTCACACCTGCTTCTGCATGTTTTTTCGCCAGAGACTTGGTCATTGCCTCTCCTTTCATTTTCTGGTTCTCTCTGTACCCTGGCCTCTAGACATTCCTTGTTGCCACACCCACCGAACTTGGAGTAGAAGTAGCATTCAGACATCTTGGTTGTGTGGTCGTGTCGTATTCATGGAGAAACTCGCACTGGTCTCCCTTCAGGCATTCTGACTTTCCTAATCAGACAACAGTCCATCTCACATGTTTATATAAAGCACCTATGAGTTATTTGCAGTATCAGAGTATCAGACGGCATGTTCAGATTTGTTCAGATTATAAAATGACACTCATTTATCATGTAAATACGTATAACTTGTATTGTCAGTGATTTAATTCAGTGAGTAAATTGCTATACTTAAACCAATTTAAGGGTCAATCATAGACCTTTTCATGGGCCCCCCTTGGCCTTTTGCCGGTGTAATCTGTACCCTTTGACTCCTCCTGTCAGTGGGCCTGATTAATAGTGACAATCTCTTCCCAAATTAAACATAACATGTGGTGAGTAATTGATATACAGATGGTCATTTGGGGAGTGAAGAAGAAGAAGTTCTCTGGAGTCATGTAGCGCACCTTTTGTCCTCTCGTCCAGATAAGCGGTGTTACAGCTTTTGCACTAATTTAAATTGGACTTTATGAACATTTATTAGGGTGTTTATGTTTTTCCTGCATTTAAATTATGCCCCAAAGTAAGAAACTGAGATGTCAACATGCTGGGTTGTGACTGAAGTGGAAGAATTCATTAGTAAAAAAGGTGAGGTGCAGACTGAGGCAGCACAGCTCAGGGTGAACTGAGGCCAAAACAAGCAAAATTAGCTATCTCTGATCTAGAAGTGTAAACTACATATCACAGTCTGGGCTGTCTGTTGGAACTGAGACGTTTCAGACTGTTGAAAATACAAACTCACCAAATGGTAGGACATTTGTCACATGGTTGTAAAGATTAAGAAAAACGTCCTGAAATGTTCGTCTAATAAAGATGTGAACATCCTTGAACACCTCTGTGAGTCAGCACTTTAACCTCAGTCATTGTTTCATTTCAAATTTGGTGTGCTGAACCTAAGCAGCAACTACTACTGGGAACCAGAGGGTCACCAGCTCAAGTCGCTGTCCAGACCAAACATGGAGCGTAGATTGGTAGCTGGAGAGGAGCCTGCATGTCCAGGTGCGTCTCTAATTTGAATATCGTGAAAAAGTTCAGTAAATCTTGTCAGTTATCTCAGAAAGTGAAACTGTATATATTCAAGACTCACACCGTCCTGAGAGTTGCTCTAATCAGCTAATTAACTCAAAACACCTGCAAAGGTTTCCTGAGCCTTTATCTCTCCGTCTGGTTCAGCACACACAACCACATCCTGGGGAAGACTGCTGACTTTACAGTTGTCCAGAAGACACTCACTGACACCCTCCACAAAGACGGTAACCCACAGAAGGTCAGTACTGAAAGGGCTGTCTGTTTGCAGCGGTCTCAATGGTCCAAAGTCCTCTTTTCAGATGAAAGTTAATTTTGCATTTCATTTAGAAATCAAGGTCCCAGAGTCTGGAGGAAGAGCACTGAGGCACAGAGTCTAAGCTCGAAGTCCAGGCTGTCTACCAGGAGATTTTAGAGCATGTGCAAACAGTGCCAAAACTATGAGTAACTGGTCTGCTGACCATAGTGTTACTGTGCTTAATTGGCCAGCCAACTCGCCTGACCTGAACCCCATCGAGAATCTATGGGGGATTGTCAAGAGGAAGATGAGAGACACCAGACCCAACAATACAGACGAGCTGAAGGCTGCTATCAAACCAACCTGAGCCTTCATAACACCTCAGTGCCAAAGGCTGATTGCCACCATGCCACGCTGCACTGATGCAGGTGCAAAATTGAACATACTTTTCGGAGGTCCACATTAAACCTATTTGTTCATGTCTTGCTGTTGTAGTTACTTACACACCAGTCTCTGAACTGAATGGCTTCTATTCTTTGCTCCATAGTTTCCGTCTTGAAATGAGTCACCACTCACCATCCTGTCGGTCCCGTCTCGGCACATAATTAGATGACTGATGTGTGTGGACAAGCAGAGGATGATGTGGAGCGCCACTCTGTTAGACGCTGTCAACCACACAGAGGTGAGCTAAACTAAGAATGAGTGGGCAAGTCTTTGCCTTCAAGGTTTGTCTGATATTCTAATTAAAAACGGGCAATCAATACAAAGTCTGCTCACCACTTAGCATTCATAAAAAGACAAAAATTAACTGTCACTCAGCTCGCTCAGTCACTCAGTCATGCAGTCACTCACTCACCACAACGAAGCATGTTTGGTCCCTGTTACTCTTACAGCATGCCACAGCCGTCATTTCTTGCTTTGTAATTTTCCCAGTGGCTTGTAGAGAAACTGGATTGACATACCCGTCATCTCTGCAAAGAACACAACAGAATGTCTTGAAGTCGGTGTCAAGCAAAGGAAAAAGTTTGAGAAACAGTGTCAGAAAAAACGGACCAGGCCGTAATGTCTTTTTCCTGCCTTCTGCTTTTTGCTGAGAGCAGCAGCTGATGAGGTGATAACACCCAATGCAAGACAGGTGCGCCTTCACTGAGAGAATTTAATGCTCTGCTAAAGTGACAACAACTTATGAAGTGAGACAGCAGCACTCCAAAAACACACAAAATAATCTCAATACTTGGGGTGCCATTTTATTCCCTTATAATGATATGTTTCGAAAAACAAGGCCTCATCAAAGCACCACAACAGCACTATCCTCCTTCTCTTGGAGACAACGAGCAATCATCCCCAGGTGTGTGGGAGAGGTGTTCAGCGTTACTGCAGTGAGCAATAATATACACCACACTTTTCAGCACAAGCATACATTGCACCATAACATCAGCTCTTACTTTAAAAGCTCAACACCTTAAATAACAAATTCTACAAACAAAGATCACACAGCCTGGAGGTAAATCCATGTGAATGCATTGCAGTAAAGACGGTCCATTGGAATGTAAAGACATTTTTTAATAGCAAACAAAATGCAATTCAAATGATCTATTCTGATCTATTTCTGTAGCAGGGCCTGCGATGGTAAAACAAAAAGACATCTCAAAATGAATATAACTGCAGAGGCAAAACATCATATTGAAGCCAAACAGCATTCTGCTCTCCATTACATTTTGTTGGGCTGGAAGTTGCAGAGAGATAACAGTCGAGCTAAACTCTTGACCCACAGACTATTCTCTTGAGCTGTAGTCAACCAAAGAAAATCTTGGTCGACTAAAGTCACGCATAATTTTCAACTAATCGATTAGTCGTGGGGGAAAAAAAAATATGCATGTTATTTTTACTTCTTTGGTGGTGTGTCTGTGTCACTCTGTAGTTACACCTCCAAAACACTAGTAGGCGGTGGAGGATTGTGCTAAGTGCTGTAAAGTTTAGTTCAAATCAAAATTTATTTATATAGTTAATTCAAATCACACATTAAATATGGCTTAGACAATTTCAAACACAAATACATAAATCAGCATTCACAAACAAACACTTGTCTTTATCTGGACACATTTCCCCAACCAATACAACATGCTAACGTTATTAGCACAAGTCAATGGCATTTTACATTGTATAAATTAGCCTAGCGTCTCACAATCGTTTCCTCTATAAAGCCAGGGACAACAGCAACATGTAACAAAGGTTACAGCACATAATTAGGCTCCATTACAACTCACAACATTCACCGACAAAACAACTGTCTTATACTAAACATGTTTTCCAAACAAATACAACATGCTAATGTTATTAGCGCCAGCCTATGGCACTTTACATTGTATACATGAGCCTAGTGACAAGCGGAGATTTCCTCTGCTCATATGAAGCCAGGATAAATCACACCCAAGACTTAAAATGTTATTTTAGTGGAGGCTTTATTGTCTTCACAATTTATTGTTTCTTATCTGTGAAATACAAGTAAATACAAGCTTCGGCTCCACTGAGGGAAATGGTTTCAGCTTACAGAAACAGACAGGAGGTCTGCGTCACTGGGACGCTGAACACCCCCATTTTCACAGATAACTTAACCTCTCCCCCGCCACAGGAAATAATGGATTAATCCTGGAAAGATGTTGATGTAGCACTTTTCTCCTTATGAGAGTAACACGGCGATTATTCGACCAATGAGAATTTGGTTGGACGAGAGCATAGCGACCAAATAATCGACTAGTCGACCAGGAGACTACAGCCCTACTATTCTCTTGAGCTGTGTCTCAAATTGTGTTCTTCTGTACTTACACTTAATGTTTTGAGTGCATAAGTGCGTTCACAATATCAATAGGTACATAGTGCACATTGTGTACTACATGGACGTGCACTAATGAAAGTATGTGATACACACCATTGCTCTTTCTGCATATGGGTGTCCATGCTGGGTAGCGAGATGAACTTCCTGAATTTGTACCCAAAATGCTGTCAGAACTTTGAGTTATAATTTGGATTGGTTATCAAACGAGGTACTTTGAAGGGTTCCAACCGCACTATGTCTGTACTACTGAGTACAGATTCATGTTAAATCCATCTGTGCCAAAGTTTGGTACCTGAGAGTGCATCTGGCTGAGAACACCGGGATTATGGGCCATACACATGCCACGTCTTTAACTGCCTGGAAAACACGAGGTCAGGTGCTGGGCCCTGCTACTGTGCCTTTTTTGTGCCAGCTTTCAAGAGCAGGGTCACATGATGTGTCTGAGGTTGCTAAGCAACCTTAACAAGCACTGCATCATAGTTTGTTTACATGGAATCCTGAGTGCAGAGTTGATCTTCTTCCAAGCGCTGTTTATAAGCGTGTAGGCCTAGCGTTCGTGGGACAGATGAAAGGTTCTGGCAGCTCTGCAGAAAAATGATAAACTTTTCTATATTTATCACGGACTGATAAGGAAGAAGGGGAACAACACTGAAAACACTGAATTTGAGGGCTCAGAAAACGGGGCTGTTGTATGGAGCCCCAAAGCCTGGAAGCAAGCCATGGAGAGTACCAAGAAAAGGTGCTGTTGGGTGCACGAACTGGTACCAGCACTATGTTGGTTCGAATGTGAACAGAACCTAACCCATTTATAATTGCCAGCACAGTCTCCATAATTCATTTACAAAAAATTAAATAACTACATAAACACATACGACCCCAAGTCCCCAAGCTGCCTATTCACACTGACCTGCTATTATCATATGACCTCTATGTTTGGCGAAATATGGTAGGCAATTTGCAAGTTGACACATACGGACATTCGCTTGGGATTAAGATCACAGGCGACCTCAGCTATTTATACAAATTACCAGCCGTCCCCAGGTTATACTGTGAATAGGGTTTCTGACAGTAAGCGCGCTGTGGGCAGCCACTTACAGGATCTGTCCCTTGTTACTGCGCCTTGATGACAGCAGCTAATGTAACATTGAAATTACAGTTAAATTAGACCAGTCTCCGTCTCATTAGAGCAATATGAGGAAGAAGAGGTCAGAGAGTTTAACACAGAAGACGTAATGTGCTGTTGGAGTGTTTTGAGCGAGTACCTGTGAAGATGATAAAATGTTTGTCTCACTTGTAGTGCATCTTAACGAGTGGCTGATGACTTGCATGTCACTCAGGAAAACTAAGTTGAGTCTGAGCACTCTAACAGAGATCCGTATATGTGGCTTCATACTATAGAGCCGGGTGCTAGCGTACTTTTGAATGAAGCCCTTATAGAAAGTTTTACCAAGTAGGTCGAAACATTCACTGAGAGAAATGTCCTGTTTTCAATGTGCTGAAACCTCTGCTTGGTGTGACTCAAGTTGTCGGCCTGAAGTAGCTTTGCAGTCTTTGCTCCAGTAGTCTATTGTATGGGATGTGGGCAGGACGTAATATGAGTTCTCCGAGGAAAAGAGGCCATCATAAACCCCTGCTGACATGCTAAGCTATTTTTATTTCCCTCCCCAATTGCACTGTTGTTCGGCGCAGCGTGAGCTTTACAATCTACTGTCTAAAAAGCGTAAAAAAGAGATGGATTGTTACAACAACAATTGAAAGAGTGAGACAAAAAGAGAGGGTGAGGACAGTTCTGATTAAAAAAGGAAAATGAGTGATGGGATGTCAATAAAAATGAAGTTTAAACTTTCTAAAAAATAATAAACAGATTGAGGAAAGGGATGACTGTTACCGAGGTGAAAGAAATGAGAAACCAAGAACGAATTAGAAGCAATCAAATTCATTTTTTTGTGCATCTATTTTTTTCAATTCTCTAAATGCCTGTGGCAATTTGTATTGTTGCACCACTTCTCCCAAGAAAATGGAAAAAGGTTTGCTTGAGACTGAACCAGACGTGGTTCCTCACAGTCTCCCGGGGAGGCATTTCTGCCCAGCAGGGTGAGCTGTCCACAGGGCAGACGTACGTCCAATACCTCTGTGAGAAGGAGAGGATGATGGGCAGAGGAGGTCTCCAGCTACAAAAGAGTGATGGGTGGTGTCAAAAGGGTGCAGTCAAGCACATGCAGCCTCTGGCTCTGCTGGGACATTCAATTCCCTGTGTGTCAGTGGCAAGATGTGCCTTGCATATCATCTGAGGAGATCGCCGCTCACTCTATGTTTGGACTCCCAAGGAACTTCATGAATGTAAAAAAGAACTTCAGTCCAAACACTTTCAGAATAGCGGTTTAAAACTGCCTACATGATGTTTCTGAATGTAGAGGGTGCAGTACTGTTCTTCAGTGTGACATTTTGGGTTCAAGGCCAAACAGAAACACATTTCCACCCAGGTAAACAGATAAACACTTTCTTTTTGTTAGTTTTGAGTGTGGTATCTCAAGGACAGCACAGGAAAGCGTTAAAGTTCCAAAACTATGTTTGAAGGATTCATCGCTGGAAAACTTAAATAAGTACTCAACTGCTGGAAATATGGTCTTTTAATAAATTTAGGTTGTCTATGCAGTAGAGAGATGCAAAATGAGTGCTTCATTACCAGAGAAAACAGCGAAAGTGCTGTGGCGTTCCCCTTTGCCCAAGAGGTAGACAACCTACAGCTACTATAATGCACTTCATCGCACTGAATCAATGTAGACTTCCATTGTTGGGTGACGTAATCCATTTACACAGACTACCCTGATTGTTATGATACAAAACTGGTTTAAAATTTGGAGAGGTATCCCTTTAATTTGCTATATGCTTTTGCTTTATTTATTCAGAAGTTTGTGAGGGAAGAAAACAAGCCCTGGATAATTCATTCATTCATTTATTCATTCATTCATGGGGCAACATGGTGGTGCAGTGGTAAGCAAGAGGGTTCCTGGTTCAAACCCGGGGTGGGGGGTTCGAACCGGCTTCCTCCCACAGTCCAAAGACATGCAGGTTAACTGGTGACTCTAAATTGTCCGTAGGTGTGAATGTGAGTGTGAATGGTTGTCTGTCTCTATGTGTCAGCCCTGTGATAGTCTGGCGCCCTGTCCAGGGTGAACCCTGCCTCTCGTCCAATGTCAGCTGAGATAGGCTCCCGCCTCCCTGTTACCCCTAACAGTGTGAGCAGTTATGGAAAATGAATGAATGAATGGATTGTTGGATGGATGAAAACAGTTTCCAAATTCCGATTGCAAGAGGACCTTGGCATACTGAGCCAGTGGTCCACCACCTGAGTCAAAACCAATTTGGAGTTTGAATGATATTTTCGATCGGTGCATAGTTTTCCAACAAATCCTCCAAATTAAACCGGGCAGTTTTGTAACTACCTTTCAGAACGACACACAGAAGCACTTTCTGATCTGACAACCCCATCAGCACAACGGTGTCATTCGCCAGCTTTTACAAAACTTTTCTTCCACAACTGTCACATCACTGCAGCAAAACCATTTTCTGATTGAGTTTGGAGAGAGATCAAGAACAATGAACAGTTGTAAATCCACAGTGAACGAGGAATCCAAAAACATAGAAAATTTTAAATGAACTGGAGAAAAAGGTGGCCACATTAGACGACAGCAAAACAATATCAAAACATCTGTTGACAAACTTTTACACTATAATCCAAGTCATATCCAGTCGTATGCCTAGTGCTTCCCAAACACATGCATTTTAGCTAAAACCTACCATTTAAAAAACTTTTCAATATATGAGTAGTGCACCTGGGCAAGCAGGTGTGTTAGAACATCGCTCAACTGAATGACGAGCAGAGTTCAAACACACGTTATTTCCCAGGTGTGCTACTGGCATGCCGATATGTTTCAAATAGTAAGGTTTCAGCAGAAATGCATGTGTTTGGGAAGTGCTGAACATATAACTGGATAAATGAGACTTGAATTATACTGCCTGGGTTGTGTGAGAGTTTGTATACGAATGTTTTAGTTCAGATTTTGGATTCTTCGTTCACCATGAAGACTTACAAGCAACATAAAATTTCACAGTCGCTGAAATGTTCATTTTGTGGGTGAAGAATTCCTTTAAGGAATTTGGGAGGCCTTCATTGTCCATGGTAAGATGACAACAAGTGAGTGAGGTCATACTGTGGTCATTACGCCAGCTGTGACTGTCAGTGGGAAATGTGAGGCGAGCAGTTGACTACCATGTCAAAGTCTCGTGTCATTGACCCATCAAACTATCACAACCTCTGCATTATGCAGTTTGGTGGCCAGCATATTTGCAACACTTGTAGTACTAATATATTTTAGAAGTCTGAAGGTGGAGTGCTGAAGTACATGCAGGCTGTTAGGAAGCTGATCTGTTTGGTGCATCTATCAATCAAATGATTACAGTCTGATAATGGACTGTGTGTTGTGAGTTAGCAGTAATTAACTCAGCAATCAAATAAACCAATCAATCAATATTGTGTGACTAAATAAATCCTGTGTCCATCCATCCATTCATCTTATCCATTATATTTTATCATTATGTTAGCCTAGATGTAGAAGGGTAGTCTAGACACTGAGCAAATGCAATTACTGGAGAACTTTCTAAAAGGATGCATCCCTTGCTTCATTTAATGGTTAACCCATCATTTAAATATTTATGAAAAACATGTTCTTTTTGAAAAATTACTGTCTGATGCATCCAGATGAGTTTGTTATAACATTGTGTATTGTATTGTTCAGTGTACCGTGAGTTAAATAAAGCTGTAAAGCAACATTTGAGTTCAACATAGGGAACTGGAGTCGCAGTATGGCACTCTCTTATTTGGTCGGGCAAAAGTAAAATAAAATGTCTCCAGAAATGGAAGGCAGATAACATCAAGTCCTGTTTCTGGGCCACTCTCACTGTGAGTCACCCTTTCGTTATTTCTAAATAGGTGGATACTGCGTCAAGGTTGCCTTATTTAGTCATTCATTATCTATTTATTTATTGCTTTGTTTTTTAGCTCGTCACAAACAAACCAGCTCTGGCAGAGACGGCATAGAATTTTAAAGTCGAAGTGATACCCATCTGGTGCACCTGCAAGGTGTGGATTGATCCGTTAAGTCAATGTGGCAGGTTGTGCCTGGGGAGATCAGCAGGAAAGATACACACACATTTATATACACACTGATCTCTGGGGGCCAGTGCACTGCAGTGCAGACCAAAGTGGCAATCAGACAACGTTCATCTCTCTGCTGAAAGTTAAAGCACCGCTTGAAAGAAAATTTCCGATTAGATAATGATTTTTGGTGAGGAAATGTGACACGAAAGACACATTCATCCGACCGCGAATGCAGTCAGATTGTGGACATGCTGCAATTAGAGAGCAGAAGGTGGCCGGAGGGAGAAAGGTTTGCATGCAGAGCATTGGCAATACCACTAGGAGCCCCCCCCCGCCCCCCCCCACACACACACACACACAAAGACACATGCACACACACACACACACACACACACACACACACACACACACACACACACAGAGATACCCACATAATATGTTTCTTAGTGCCCTCTACATGATGAAAACCACAGATGCCTCTCCCATACCCTGATGATTGCTGCAAGTTGTCCTTTTCAAGCTGAGAAACAAATGTCACCAGGGTCACTGAATCATGAAGGTCATGTGGCGCATCATTCATTTCCCACTGCGGTCTACTACAGACAACCATCCCAAAACCTCCAGCCGTGAAGAAGTGTTTTTTTTAATCGCTTTTTTGGCTTCGCAGCAATCTGACAGAGGCACCGGACTGTCACTCTTTTGTCAGATCTCTACAACAACCCTCTTTCACTCCAGGGAACTGCAAATGCACTGTAAGAAATAAATATAAAAATCTAGATATGTGATTTTTTTTTTGTCATTTTGCATCCGAGGCTCAAATGATAAGTGCATGGTAACGTTCGCTCTGAATTTGAATCTGAATTAGTGCCTCTGCCATTTATTCAATCATGATACTTTATGCATTATGTGACTAAAAAAAGTGGTGCGTACTGAAATCATAACTACCAGCCGGCCTTACTGCAGCTGCTCGGGGCATAAAATAATGACAATGATTGTGGTAGAATCAGTGTTCTGTATGCTGCGTTCACTGCTTATACGAGTGCGTCCGTTATCTTTGCCTCAGCTTGAATTTTAATCACAATAATTATAGCTTGCACAGGTACTGGGTGTGTTGGCGAAAATATCTTAGAGTGCACGCCGCATTTAGCCACACTGTCAGATAGGAAACTACAATTAAAAAAGCCCAAAGAAAACACTTCTGGCCCTGTCAGCTTTGAAAGCTTAGTTTTATGGGCAAATACAAACAGGCACTGCAGTCAGAATTTAAAGTCGGCTCTAAATCATCACTGCAGTGGCTTTGACTTGTGGTCAAAAATGCTTAAAGCTCCATTAATCAATACTTTGAGTTAACCATTAATCAGATTACCTCCTGTAATTTAGAAGCTTGCTAAAGTAACAGCCAATATCACCAAACTCTGCAGCTTCTCTGAGCCTCTTTTAGCTCATTGTTTTGGTTTAACAGCACATTTATTTAGTTTCCAGAAGCAGAGTCAGCTGATCTGAGAAAAGATAAAGATAAAAGAAAAATCCACTGACAGTGCGCACCCTGTCCAGCAACTGCAAGAAACATTAGAGACTAGCTGGTATGGAGAGGGAACATCCAGCAGCTAAAGAGCCAGAAGTTTATCAAGAACAAAATGCACCAAAATGCAGGCTGCTCTCGTGCACTGTTTGTATTCACACCGACAAAAAGTAATGCACCACAATTTCTTTCAATTTCAGTTTCTTCAAGGGATTTATAGTTTCTGAACTGTTCACAGGTCTACTACCTTATACCTCATAACAAGACAATGCAAATATCCAAGTACGAGGTTGGCAGCAGCAATGCAGGGTCAGCACTTCAACTTTTCGCTGTCTGATGGTTTAGATCCATTGTTAATAGACAGCATGCGTGGACACGTCCCAGTGGTAGGAGGCCCCGTGAAGACCCAGAACACACTGGAGGGGTTACGTACCTCATCTGGCCTGGGAACGCCACGGGTTCCCCCAGGAGGAGCTTGGAAGTATTGCTGGGGAGAGGGACGCCTGGATAACGTTGGATAAGTGAAAATGGATGGATGGATGGATGGATGGATGGATGGATCACATCCTTGCTGAGTTTGTCCCAGTACGGTATTCTCTCAGTTTGCTCCTGCTGCTCCGGTCATAACATAAGCTATACCTTCAAAGTGGTGACTTAGTGACATCACAGAAAATACACACGTGACTGACAAAGACTGATCCATTGTAGCACGATCATCATATCTGTTCTGTCAGACGTGCATGAGACAAATGAATCCAAAATGCAACTGATTGCTTGAATTCACTGGAAGAGACTTCCAGCTTATAAGATGATCTCAGGAGGTCAGGGTGCCATGAAATGAAACTGAAAGGACTGATGATGAGCAGCTCATTGTGACCACAACAGTGGTGTATGGTAGTCAGGATGGGCCCCAGCGCACACTTTTATCCTGGGCCCCAGTGCCAGATTTTACATCGAAAGGGTTGTGTTTGATAGTATTGTCACATGATCAAATACAGACTTGACGTTGGACAACATCAACACACATATCAGCAATCATCACTGCAAATCTGTACATGACAAAAATACCAAATAAAATAAGAAATTATTCATTAAATGGATTTTTAAAATTGTTAATTAATAGTCTTACTCTATAATGACGAAAACTCTGTGTGTCTGTCTGTTCGGCACAGTGGTAGAGGGTCACTGGAGGATGTGAATGAAGCAATATTACATCAATTGGCCAAAGGGGGGCGCTGTAGCAACCGACTGAAATTACAAACTTTGAATGGCCATATCTCATGCCCCGTATGTCGTAGAGACATTAAACTTTGCACAGAGATGCCTCTCCTCATGAGGAACACATTTGCCCCAAGAACCCATAACTTCCGCTTATAGAGATTTTCCGCCATTTTGAATTAAAAAAAACCCAAAACACTTCAAATGGATCTCTTCCTAGGAAGTTTGAGCGATCTGCATGAAACTGGGTGAACATAATCTAGGGACCAATATCTAAAGTTCCCTCTTGGCAAAAGTTGGAAAACTTACTAAAACCGAGCTTCAATAAGGCAATGAATATTGCGGAGGGCGTGGCTCATCACATAAAGGTGTATAACATCTCAAGGGTTTCACCCATCATATAAGTTTTTTATAGATTGCTACTGACTATTTCACGAAAGACAAAAACGGAAACATAGACAGATTGGTTTGCCTTCTTAGGGGCATCTATAGCAGATGACAGCATTTGTATTCTAATGTGTGTCCTTCTTTGAACACAGGGATATTTCTGAGGTGGCAAGTTGAATCACTTGTAAGGGCTCGTTCTCTGCTTTAGAGAGAGCGGGCCCTCCAACCACTCTCTCTACGGGCCCCACCCCCACCACATTGGCCTCAGTGCAACTGCACTGCCTGCATTGTCTATATTTATGCCCCTGGACCACAACCATGAGTTCTGAACAGATGTTAGTGGAACGCTGGAAGTGTTAAAAAGAAAATTGAAATTTGAAAACACAATGCCCCCTCATATCTGAAAGACAAAGTAGGTTGTTTTTTATGACATTCAAACTGACTCTAATTAGTGCTGTGCTGATGTGACACCTCGGTGCTGTGGCTCTTCTGGTGAAGAGTATGAAGTACACGGTTCTATGTAATTATAGATATGGAATTTCAATTATTTTACAGTAAAATGGCATGAAGCAATCTTTTTTTTTCCCCCCAGCTATCCACAGCCAGAGGCCCAGTGCTCCAAAGCGTCATCCCAAGACAGTAATGCCTTCTTGGCTGTTAACCATTGGATTAATAACATTTTCTCCCTGGAAAGTACTTTCCTCTGCTGATTATTCGGAGTGTTTGAATCTTCTGTCTGTGCAAGATAGAAGCAGAGAGGAAATGGGGAAACAGTGGCTATAAAGGGATGCAGCTGTAAAGGAAATGGGACAACTAAAGACACTGTCCATCCTTCTTTAATTGCACTTTGGCCAAACACTGAACCTCGGTTTGCTTCAGGTATTACTCTGAGCACTCTCATGTATGTGACTTAACACCAGGATCCTTTGAAGTGCATGTTTTGTGCTAAAATGTCTCTTTTGTCTTGAAATGTGTGAAACAGATTAGGACCAGCCATAGAACTCTGCGTTTTCCGAGTCAAAATCACACCGAGGATCAGATCCATTCTTTCCATTTTCATATCTAATAGGAGTCGCTCATGCATTTAAACACACCGTTTCTAGATTCCTGCACCTCGTTGTATTATGGTATTAGTCATGCTTTTCTGCTCCAATCCAGATCGTCCGTCCAGAATACTGAAGCCAGGAATTCAACTGGATACAATAAAATGGGCCATTATACACATAATGGCATAACTGGCACTGATTCTGTGACAATTATAGAACTGACAAATCTGCACCGTTTGTTTGAAAATCACAGGCTTGCTTCTTATATCTCTGAAATCCTTCAGCCATTATCATCCTGATCCTGTCCGTGCATTGATCAGAATCTCTTATCTGTCCCACAGCTGAAGTCAAAGGGTGATGGAGCCCCAGGTTCCTCCATATGAGACAGTTGACTCTTGACCTTGGAGACAGCAGTTTGACAAAAATAACAACTTAAGGTCCACTTAATATCTTTGTCCAGTAAAAATGATAAGGCTATTGAAAAGGAAGAGTCAATCTGCAGGAAAAATATTCTTGATTATTAATTTGTATGTATGTCAGCAGAAACACTTCCATCATTTTATTCCATTTATTATTATCAGGTTGCAGAGTGGAGATTGATTCATTATCTCAGACTGGATCACGCAGCAAAGTCAGCAGCCCATGCACTGTACGCCCAAACACACGCTCGTCCAGACTAAACTTGGTGCTCTCCTGCTTAACCTCTCTGGCAGTTAACAGTCACCAGGGCAGCTCTTCTTCCCAGTCCGGATTTCGCTCAACAAAAGCTGTGCAACGAGACTTAAAGGTTTGATATAACTTCTGCAATGCCCCTTGGCTCTGAGCGTTGTATGCAGGAGCCTCCATACCAGGAGCTGCTTCAGAACTTGAGCAAACAAATATGAGGAAGTGCTCAGAGCTCTGATCACTTTGGATCACCTTTGGAATTCCAAAGACTGAAATAAACTGGGTTAGCATTTTGAACACAGATGTAGCAGTACTGGTTTATAGTGGATATGCTGCTGGATATCTTGTGCTCTGACGTGTTACCGTAGGCAACTAACTTCATTGCTCAAAAAAATGAAGGGAGTACTTAATGGTCACAGTTTAACTTAAGTAGGCAACAGTACCTTGACTACAGATGAAATTCTCAGAGTGTTTGTCAGACCTTACACTGGTGCAGAGGGGGCCTGGGTATCTCCTGGTGGAGGACAATTCCCGGCCTCATGTGGCGAGAGTGCGTAGGCAGTTCCTGGATGATGACGGCATTAATGACATTAGCTGTCCCTCTCGTTCCCCTGACCTAAATCCAACTGAGCACCTATTGAGAGCTATATATCAGTGTATCTGCTGCTGATTAGCACTGTCGCCTCACAGCAAGAGGGTTCCTGTTTGATCCCAGGTGTGGGAGCCCTTCTGTGCGGAGTTTGCATGTTCTCCCCGTGTCTCCCCATGTGAGTGTGAATGGTTGTCTGTCTCTGTGTGTCAGCCCTGTGACAGTCTGGTGACAGGGTGTACCCTGCCTCTCGCCCAATGTCAGCTGGGATGGGCTCCACCCCCCCCCATGACCCCTAACAGGAAAAGCGGTTAGAAAATGGATGGATGGACATCAGTACAGATTTTCAACTTGAATAATTTGTTCATCAAGATCTGATGTGTGATTTATGTGTTCCCTTAATTCTTTTGAGCAGTGTACTTCCAGACTTTGAGCATGGTAAGGGACCAACACAACCAATGCACTTCTGCAGTTCTGAAGAAGAAATTTCTTCTTAACGAAGATTCTAACATTCACCAATGTTTTCTTATTTGGGATTTGTTCCTACGTTAGAAATGCATCTACACACATTCAACAGCACTCTTATGCACATTTTGTGCTGACATATTTGTACAGACTAACTGGTTATTGTGATTTCTTCAATTTTACAGTTGAATGATATTATAGGATTTATATGACAATAATAATTTATAATATCTCATGCCATCTAATACTTAGTGACTGATCACACCAGAAAATATCTTGATGGGTCGGCAGGCGTGACAATAATTGGCGAAGCAGCTATTTGAGTACGTTATTATATTAATAGGCTAACCTACACAAACCTTGCCTGAGTCTACCTTCACCTTCTCCCCCTCTCTCTGTCTCTCTCAACACACATACACACAGCTTGAACAGCGCTGCAGCGCTCGTCTCTGTCCTCAGCCCTGACAGTTGTGCTACTGCAATGCATACAGTTTGCGGTATGCAGGTCAGGTGGTTGATGAACACATATTTTTAGCATCCCATGCATCTTTCTGTTATTTTATATCCACTCCTGACGCTACTGAATATGACAGCTCATTTGGCATTCACTTTCTGCTGAAGCCCCTGCACTTCAAAACAGAGTATGTTTTGAGTCCAGGGCTCCACCCTCTTAGACTTTGGGCATTCTTAACTTTATTCTCTGAAGTTTTCTTCTTCAGTTTCTGTGTGCACACAGCCCTGCACTCTCATGCCCTTTTATGGGGATTTGTGGGGCGATACAGACGCTAATTAGGATCAACTGGCACATGCTGTCAACTCACAAGGACAATAGTGTATTTATTACAATATGAACACAGATGTGTGCCTGATGTAGACTTTTCTTTTGACTTTTCTTTAGAATAAATGTAAGAAAAAACTTGAGATGTGTGACTGGCTGAGCAATTGCTGAAATCCCAGATGAGCCCTACTTGTTAGAGGCCTGCTCAAAGGTTGCGACGAAGATGGGAGACTGGACGAGTTTAGAAAAAGGTAAAAGCAAACATATTTACAAAGAGTAATAGTTAATAGTAAATAAATAGTAATAAAAAACAGAGTGAATGTGAAAGTCAGTAATAAGCCATGCATGTGTGCATGGGTGTATATCTGTATTAACCCCAAAAAGAACAGCAGCTGCACCCATGGAGGAAGATGGTGCTGAGCTTTTACGCCCTATCCCAGGTGTGGTTCATGTGGTTCATGACAACCTTTTGTCTTGACCTGGATCCTGTAAAGCCAGTATACATGGTGCAATTTTGGTTTGTCCCAGATGAAGGATGAAAAAGATGAAAGAAACATGACTATATGGTCATGGCTCTATAACAGTGGTCCTATGTTGCACAGTGAGACAGGTTCAAGGATGGCTGTTGTCAGAGTCTTGTCATCAAAGACAGCCTGGGATAACATCAGAAACTTGGGATGACCATCTCTCTGTGTGACTACTGTTATGACCTATGTACTAACCAACCAATAGGAATGCAGCATGAAATGATGATGATGACTGAATCATCGACGCTTCTAACAGATGCTAATAAATACACTCTGAGCTCTCCTTGCAAAATTAGCATGCCAAGTTACCCTCTTTTCCCCAGTCATGACCGTGTCCACATTCTCCTCCTCCTCCTCCTCCTCCTCCTCTTCTTCAGACTTCTTCGACACACATTAATGCCTCTATACTGAGGGCTTGATTCATGTTTGTTTTCATTTTTCTCTTACCACTACAGCAGCATAGATGGATGACACACGCTGATGACATTTTGTTCTTGCGTACTGATGTCAATGGATGTACGTCGTAGCCTGCCATTCAGTCAGCAATATTTGCACAACAAATCTGACCGTACACAATACTTGCTCTTTTTTTCTTTTCATAGCCTATATTTTAGTTTGGTCAGTGTGTATTTTAGTGGTGTCAGGGCAGCTCTTGAATCTTAAAATTGTCATCTTTGTTATTCCCAGCTCGTTGGAGAGCATAACAAAGAAGGGAAGTTGACACAGGAACAGCTTTTAAATAAATCATTTATTGTAATAGGCTACTCAAAGGAAAACTAATGGCTGAGTCAGCAATCAGTGTGTGTCGAGGGTGTTGTGTGCTATGAGTCTGTGGGTGCTAACACAAGCTATGTGTAAAAGGAAACCAAGGCTAAACTCAACATAATCAACCTAAACCAAACAAACCAAGGTGGGTGACTGAAAGGCACCAGCCTTCCAGGAGGGAGACAGAGAGGGAGCCATCTTGGATTCACTCAGCTTTTAAAAGCCCCAAGCAGGTGAAGCCAATCCCTAAACGAGGTGGGAGGGGCAAGCAATCAAGGAGGCTCTGGAACAGGAAAGCAGAGGCAGGAATGCAGGAAAACACACTGACCAAGGCCTGTGGCCATCGGTGCAGAGCTGATGACAAGAATCTTTTTTTTTTTAATTGCACGTGTGCAAATCTTGCTCACAGATCACTTGAGATTGCCAGCATATTTCATGATTTCATAGAGGCTCATCACCATCATGAAGTCTTCAAAAAGCATTACACAGAATCATATGCTTACCTTCACTATTTATTTCTCTTAAACAGCCAATAGTACATGGAGCCAGCATCACCCTCCTTTTCACTGCTTCGCTGTTAGTCAATGCTACTTCTACTGTCAGGGTCTCAGGTATATTATGTCCACTCACACTCTCATCTCTCGCCTCTCACAGATCCCCAATCCCAGATCATTTTACAAGTCCTTGCATTCAAGAGCAGCAGCTGAGTACATATGCTTTGTTACTTTCTACCAGATGCATCACAGAGAAGCAAAAAAATAAACCTTAGTGCTCCTGATCTGATCATATTTAGCAGGATTACTCATGAGTCTGTGCTTTACAGATCAGGATAATATCAAGTAATGGAGGGTGGATTCAATAAAAGCAGACGTTCATCACCAACTGATCCTTAACGTTTTTCTTCTCTGTGTTTCCTCCATCAACATCTGACTGATGGGCACATTTAATTTTTCCCCTCTTCTGTTTTCACTATTCAGTGCAACCAGCGCCAGTGGAGGAGCTTCCTTTCCTCTTGTCTCAAGTTTCTAAATATATCACCCTCTACAGCTGTTGCTGTCAGGAATGAATTGGAATGACCTGAAAACAGCCAAAAAATAAAAAATAAAAAAAGGGAGGTCTGACACGTGGTATATATGTAACAGGCTTTCCCTGCCAAATCCCTCTCCCTGTTTGCCAATAAAGCAACCACGACAAATTCATCTGAATGAGAAACTCGGGATGACGGCATATGTGGCTGGGGCACTGAAGCAGAATATCACTGAAATTCAACCTTAATTCATCCGCTGCCCTGTGACATTTCAGTATGTGAACAGTAATTGCAGAGCAGATTATTCTTGGCATTTCATCGAGCATGTCGTGGAAAAAAAAAAGTGCTCTAGATTTCTTGTGTAGAATCCTCGTAATGTGTAAGGTACGAGTGACTGCGCAGCTCAATAATTTAAAAGTACGGCACGATTCTCTTTTAAACAGAGGAACAATACTTTTTCCCCCTCTGACAAATTCTGACATAAACATTAAATATTTAACTCAGTCTGTGATAAAGCTCCCTTTTTTGCAACTGTATAATTACGCAGTTGTTGAGAGATGTTGGACAGCACTTCGGCACATTTTAAAACATATATCAAGGCACAGATGGACAACATACCCTGCATACAGTATATTTCATAGGAAATCATTAAGTGGTGCTGAAATTGCCTGTGAATGAGAGGCAATCATGGTTTGGCTCAAAAAAAAAAAGGTCTCACACAGACTGCCTCAAGCCATATTTGTGTGTGTATGAGTGTGTGTGAATGTGCATGAACTTAAATGTATGTTACGTTGCAGTGCATGTAGATAGAGTGTTACTACACAGCGCTATGGTTGTGCATACCGCTTCCGCACACACTGCCAGCGGGCATACACAATCCTTGCATTACAAGGACTCGACACCTGTGTTTTGCTCCCCAGTCAGTGTTGAGTCACAGCTCCACTCTAACAAGATATCCAGGACAGGGAGAGGGAGGAGAGGTGTATTTCGGGGTACTAAATAATGTAAACAGGGTAGAGAAAATATTGCTTTTTGATTTTCTTCCAGGTCAGGACCTCTAATACAACAAAACACAGGTGATTGACAAAGCCTAAAGAAACGTGATTCCACATTAAGTTGACAAATGCCGGACAAAATACAACAGGGTCCCTTTTATTGTGATATTAATTCATCAGTAAGCCTTTAAGCTGCCTTAATTAATACCATATGTAAAATGTGTAGTTTGTAATATCACCCAAATCTGCAGTTCCCCTCAGCTCTGCAGAGAGGGTTGGTTGTGTGCGTCTTCTAGCCAATTGTTTAGGTTGTCAACAACTCCACTATTTCAGTTCAGTCTCAGCTCTCATCAGCTTCATTTTCAGATACAGCAGGAAGCTATTTTCAGCGACACAGCCCTTAAAACCCACTGTGCACTACCTGCCAATCACTAATCGGCAGACCGGTGAAGTAAGTGACTAGCTGATGAACGCTGAGTATTTAGTAGCTAAAGAGCCAGATATTTCCCTCAGGAGTTAGAGGAGCTGAAAGGAGAGAGAATATTGACTTAAATTCATCAGGTGGATTCAAACACGTCTCCAAATGAATAATACTATTTTCTCCATATTTGCTGGATGTGTTAAGAGGCAAGTGTTTGGTGACAAGTCAACAAGTCTAATCGACTTATAAGATGCTGATAAGTCAGTGCTTGTTTATTGCTGCCCAAAAAAAATTGTTGCATGATTAAGTCTCAAAAGTAGAATTGTGTGTGTTATGTTCATTCCAGGCTGTTTCACAAACCATACATATCCCACAGTCATGGGCTGGTAATGTATGTGTAACCCATTTTATCATGTAGGCTGTGATCAATGCACTGATGGGGTAAAGAGAGAACACAGGACTTTTCCCAGGAGACCAGTGATCGGAACCACGTGAAAGCCGTTTTTAAATAGGAATTGTGCAAATTTGCAGGAAATCCCAATCAGTCTTTTTTCAGCATTGGCAGTATAAAAACAAAATCGGGGAGCTGCCTACTTCTGTTCATACAGAATGTGGCTTTTTTGGGGCAAGTAAGAAAACGTGTAGCTCAGCGTGTGACGTAAACAGTGACGTGGGACCTTCTGTGATTCTCTCACAAGTTGGCCCGTTCTTCACCGTCCCTGTCACTTGATGGTTAATGGCCTCTTCATTTGCGAGGACAAGGAGGGCGTGCAATTCCTTGTCTCCGCAGTTGCTCATCATCAGGTTTGTGTTTCCCTCTTGCTACTAGCTGCTCATTCCTGCTATCAGCTGTTTCCTGTTTATCCACCACCAGTGGGTCGCACGTGCAGCGTCATCAACAGCTCAACAGCTCCTCCCATGGTGGAAGGGCGCCTCGTTCTTTTTAAACCAAAAAGGTTCCGCCAATATGTCTACCCCTATGCGGTAGAAAATTGGGCACCTCGGATCAACTTGCCAATCCAGCTCTGTGTGTCTAAACGCTCGCAGCTTGCTGGCAAAACGGCCCAACATTTGCTGAAAATCTGGCAGTGTAAAAGGGGCTATAGTGTAATTTTAAAGCATGACATCACCACATTTCTTTTTCTAAACCTAACCTACTAAACTTTAAATTAAGCATGTTTGTGGGGTGGTAACTCATTGGGTATCATACACACCGTTGCTTGTGTATTTTCCTAAGGTATTATACAAACTGTATCAGGATACCTTGACAGTATTAAGTGTTGGACAGAACAACAGCATACTGAGGACTGACGAGTAGGGCTTGAAATGTAAACTATTTCCTGAGGGTGGCACCAGAGGACATTTTTCTTAAGGGTCATTAAAATCCAGATTCATCCCCCTGGGAGCATGATCATGTTCAAAAACATGACTCACAAATGTGTGTTCCAGTACCCATACTACCATACTACATATAGTATGCCATGACAAGATTTAGCATAGTATGTAAAATGCAGTGTACCAAAAATACCAGGATGTTCTGTTCTGGTCTGATTTGGTTCTGGTCTGCAAGCCAGCATGCCTCTCCGGCTATTTCGACCCACAATCCTTTGCACAGCAGATGATACGCCACATCGACTGAACCGCAAACAGGTGACAGCTGGATATAGAAGCAAGAGGGTCAAAGTTCAGGGCGTTATGTTAAGAGGAAGTAGCATGTCTTGATTGTGTGCATACTGCATGCAATAGTTCCTACTTTTTACGGGCCGCTGCAGCTCCTACTAAACATAAAAATAAAAAGTAGGCAATTAAGCACCCCAAGATTTTGATACCTGCTGTGTAGAACTTTACCAAACTGTTTTACTTCATGGTGCTAGTACTAAAGGAAAGAGCAGCAGGTCGATGATATCCAACCACTATGCATGCTGAATAGAGAATGGAGATATTTGGACTCACGTCAAGGTGAGGAAGCATTGCAAACCAAGGTTCTCCAAACATCACCTGAACTGGTTCAGTGAGTCTTTAGCAACATGACGTACAATGATTTGTGTCGCCCCTGCAGATCAGACCATGTTAAAGGCACATGGAACTTTGACCACACAAGAAGATGCTATCTAAAAGCTTAATGATGGTTTTGGCAGTGATATGTTGTTTAATATGCAATGTTGGAACAGATCAGCCATCAGTCTGACGATGATAAGCCTGTGGGGGCAGTGGCTTATATTTCAGGAGATCCGGTGTAGCCAGCGGATATCCAGGCCAAGACTTCCTCTTCTGTGTGCCAGTCACTTTGGCTAATCTCTTTAAAGAGGTTAGAAATCCTATTTTTAAACAGTTATTATAAAGATGTCATCGCACGATAGCTGATGGGTCCTGAGATTGGGCTCAACATGGACTGCCTGTTCAAATGTGACTTGTCAATACTACTCGGACAACAAACTGAAACCAGAATGCTCCCAACACCAAAATCTCGTCTTGATGTCTACAGACTGTTTGAGAGACAGATAGAGTGTGACAGAATTCACCAAAACACTTACAATCATTTACACTACAGCCTCATGAACAGTGTACTGTATACAAGCTTAAACACACATTTTCTGTTTCAGTCAATGTCCAGCATTTAACCATATCCTCCATTCCACTGCAGTGCAACAGTTCTCCCATGACCACGGCAACATATGTTACACAGATGTCTTATTTCCTCTCGAGCTTTAACATCATCTGCTTTCTCTTGTTTATTCAAGGTGGCATATATTTACTCATGGCGGATCAGCAGCTACTGCACAATGGCACCAGTTTCCTGTTGGATGGTGCTCTGGATCTGGAAATGTTCTGTATCATCACAAAAGTGTCTGCAGCACTGTGCCACAGAGCACGCTGCTTTTGGAGGTACGTGGGAGCTGAAAACGAGATAATGTGACAGCAGTTTTATGATCATTAGAGTTGGATCAGTGAAGAGAGAATAAAAGGCTTCACTTCACTGTAAATAACATCTATCCGTGGATTTTGTCGATCTGGTGTCAGATTAAGCTGCTGGTGGAGAATCAGAGCAGATGATGTTTTCTAGCCTGAATTTCGAATGCCAATTGAAGTGGTGATTGGAGCGGTGGATGGGTCACAAAACACAGGACTCCACCCTGGAGACCAGTGTTTAAAAACATGTGAACTTATCTGTGATCTTTTCCAACGGCACCCCTGAAACACTGTGGGACAAGAACAAAAGTTAAGACGGTAGAAGTCCGAGCAGGGTGGACGGGAGGGGTGGTGGATGGGTCCAACAAATGCAGACCTTCACCCATGTTCACATCCCATGTGCTCAGGGTTGCCAAATTGTGATAGCTGCAGAGGTATGGTGTCGTCTCAGCGCCATCCGTCGCAAATTCTAGCCGACCAACGGAGAAGAAAAACCAGAATCAACATCAGTTCAGCTTTTGATCGTTGGTGTGAAAAAGGGCTAAAAAGCTACGCAGAGGTTGCCACTTTCCTTCTGGACAGGTAAGCTAATGTTGCTAACTAACGTAAAGATATATATCTGCTAAATACATCTAATATCTAGTAAAGCCAAACTAGTACTGACACTGCACCGAGATGAAATATGTCAAGAAAAAGTCAGGATGATGGTTAATTTCAGATATGTTTGCAAGTTCTCTAGAAACGGCTTCTTTGGGACTGTGATTGTTCCGATTGTAGAAGTGTCATATAGTGTCATGAAAAAGTAAATCAATTGAATATATCAAATGTCTAGTAAAGCTGAACTAGTAATGACACTGCACCTAGATGAAGTATGTTAAAAAAAAAAAGTTAAAATGTTGGCCAATTACAGATATTTTACCTAATACTTTAGAAACAGCATTTTTGGGACGGTAACGTTAGTTTTTTGTGGCTTGTTGTAAAATAGAGTCGTAAAAAGATACATCTACTAAATATATCAAATGTCTAGTAAAGCCAAACTAGTAATGACTCTGGACCTGTATGAACTATGGACTAGGACTGTGATAGAGTTGTCAAATAGTGTCGTAAAAAAGTAAACCTACTGAATATATCAAAGAACAGCTGAACTATTGTCAAAATAAAAATTAACAGAGGAATATATTTGCCGTTTTAATATCAAGAACACTTTCGTGTATTTGTGTGTATACAGGATGTTGTTGAATCAGGGAATCTGTGTCCACCACGACAAAGGATTGTTAGTGTGTGTTACAGGGCGCACAAGAGAGGATTCATGATTAATTATGATTATTTTGTAATTACTATACCACCATCACTGTCTCCAGTGTCTGTCGTTTACAAACCTGGCAACCTGTAGAATTGCAGAGTGGAGCGAGAGCGGGCGAGTGTGAGTGCCACACCTACTGACCGGGACATATGAATCCTATATCTATCACCTTTAATATAACTGTAATTATGATTAAAGGCAAATAAAGACAAGAGACATAAAAGTATCAGTTTAACCAGTGCTTTTCTTCAACACTATATCCCAACCAGCGTCACTTACAGGAGTCTAGTGAGAAAGACAGGTTTCAACAGACAATCTTACCAAGGTCTTCATGTAATAATAATCACTGTGAACTCCTTGACTTCCCTTTTGCTCTTAAACAGACATCTCAAGGATGCTGTAGACTTCACCATGAGACCAAATTAATGAGGAGAACTAAAATTAATGGACAGGAAATCGTGTGTAGGAGCTCCCTGGAGTATGTAAACCTGGGCTGTGGGAAGAAAACATAACACCATTCTCTACAAAATGCTGTTATCCATCCAGGAAAATTAATCTTTTACTGTACACCACTTGGCAGAGACCTTGGGTTAGTAACAGCGCCGAAGAAGATAGCTACTATTAATATTAAACGAGCACGCTGGAAGTTCTAATCTTTTTTTCTGTAAGTGGTTGGATATTTGTTGAAATAAAATAAAATAGAGAAATAACTGATTCCATGTATTTTTCAGGGATAAAATGTCACAGCAGTGGCGACAAATTTTATATTTTCACACAAATTAGCGAGATCGGTGCTCTCTATGGGCCAGTTTTAACACCTTTTAACAGAAACAGTTTCTTTCATGTTTAACAAGAGGGAAAATCCTAAAGAGATAAAGAGAGAAATGGGCCTAAAGACATCAAATATACCCCTTCTTTCATTTTACAAATGATTATACAGTCTGCACTTGCATTATAGCATTGCTGGTTGATGAAGCTTATAATAGACTAATCTGCGATGTTATAATTAGATTTTTTTATATCAAGTGTTGTAATTTGGAACAGCCTCAAGGCCCGAGAGGTTGTGGATACGTTGAATAAAATCAAATGAAGCCCTATTTTTGGTCGATACTGAGTGCACATCAGAAGACACTACTTGTGCCAGCTCCTTTGCCAAAACTGACACAGTACAAAAGAACAAATATTGCAAGGCAGGCTTCAAGGCATGTCAGGGGATGTGGCCCTTTTGAGAGAAACCAACATGCATGCCTGGCAAAAGCTTTGATGCAAATACAAGGCTGGAATATACATGCTAGACTGCACAAGTCTGCACATAAACCCCCACAAGAGCTTATCTCAGCTAGAATTTATGATAAATACTCTCTTTACCCGTATGTAGTTGAGAAAAAAAACATACAGCATGATCAAAAACAGATTATATGGAAGACTGTTTGATTACATAACTAAGGTTCTGCATGATATCATATTTTTCAGACCTACATCACTGCCTTCATTCACTGCTCCACCACTGCTCCCATGGAGCTCTGATTTACAGCCTCAGTGTCCGAGAAAACAAATGTGAGCTTGGTAGTCCAGAGTTTGATCAGGATTTATGCCCTCGGTCAGACATATACACATGCCACGTCGCCCAGGTTCAATCTCTGTCATGTCGGGCTGGGAATAATTCGCAAGGCACCCGCAGCACATATTTGCAAGTCTTATATCTGTGAATCAAAAATTTCACACAGTGTCAAAACTGAGATATTTCCATGTTTCCCCCTATTCCCAGACCTCTCCCAGCTTCATTTTTAGCTCATGACTGCTTATACTTGTTTGCTTGTGTGCGTGTGTGCTAATCTCATTTCAGCTTTTCAGGCCAGCCGAGGGGAGAATTTGAACAACGGCAGCAAAGCGAGAGAGAGCCACAGCTGACCGCAGTGACGTCAGCTGCACTGACCGGCCCGGCCGACACTGCGCGCACACATGCACACTCGCACACACATCATCTCGCTCACCTATACCCACATTTCCACGGGGGAATTAACCATCAATGGCCCCTCAGTGTGAGCATGTGTGTGTGTGCATGTGTGTGTGTGAGACTGAGTGAGTGTGTGGGAGCGAGAGAGACAGATATGCATGTCAGTTGCAGCTGTAGCGCCTAGCATTTAGGGGACAGACTGTCATTTTCAGTTTTCCTCCCTTCTCATTTAAAAAAATAACTTCATCCCCGCTCTAAGATTTAATGCTTTACTATATTAAATGTTAAGTATGAAAAAGTAGGTTAATATGAAAAGTATTTTATTCAGTGATCATATTACAAGGAAAAATGTTTCATATCCATTTCCGGCTTGGCAATATTTCAGGAGCATGCTTTGTGCAAAGTGAAATGTTTCCAGCAACAACACAGTGACTAATGCCAACTAATCATGTGCTAGACTGAGTTATAAACATGACTTAAAAGTCCAGTGTGTGGGATTTACGGGGATATATTGGCAGAAATATATATAATATAATAAGTATATTTTCTTTATTTTTTTGTTACCTTACAATGAGCTGTTTATATCTACATCGGGAGGGGGTCCTCATCTACGGAGATCGCCATGTTGCACCTCCATGTTTCCAGTCTCCAGTTGCCAAGAACAGACAAACCAAACACCGGCTCCAAATTGGGCCATTCGTGTTTTCACGTTGGCCACCGTAATTAGTCCCTCTGCAATGAGCAGTGCTGAAAAAACACAATTTATTTAATGCAAAACAGCTTTATTCAGTGTTCAGGTCTGTTTGTTTTGGAGAGGGAGACACCTCTGTGGATAATTTTGCATCTGTTAAAAACCTACTGAACGTCTGGATCTTAGGTTATCAGAGGAATAAGGTGAGCACACATTAGCATGTTGTGGGCCGGTCCAATTTTATCCCCAACTTGTCTAATACTGTCGCTTTGTAAGTGATTTCAGTGCGAGACACCAATGCAAATATGTGCCTTTCCCGTGGCGTCAGGTTGTAACTGGCGGCAACAAGGTAATAGAAAGCTAAAAAGTCCCTGTAGGGTGGGCACGAGTGGAGGTGAATGGGTCCAACAACCACAGACTTTAACCCGTGGGGCTGCTGTGCACTGCCAGTGTGAACATTGAGCCAAAACATGATGCCGTATGCACCTAAGAAGCACAAACCATTCAAGGAAGTGTATTTTGAAAAGACACAATGCATGCAACAAGCGTAACCTGGCACTTGAATGTCAACAGTGTCAACAACACCTAGTGGGTTGTATTTAGTCGTGAAAGTCCACTTACAAAGTAACAATATATGACAAGTTGGGATGAGAACGAGTTGGGTGGGCCAGCTGCCCGTCTCAGACGTGCCATGCAGCGTCATGGTGTATTCACACCAAACATGATGCGAATTTTCACATCACATTACTCGTGCAAGTTTGAACGCTAGAATATTTTGTGTTGACTTGCGTCATACATAAGTGAAATCTCTGAATCGAGGAGTGCACTTCCACTGATACGTCCCCAGAAGATCTCAATGCTGATTGGCTATCACGGCGCGGATTGGTTGCTGAAGTGCAGATTTTTCTCTTGTGAGTAAGCATAAGATGCGATATCGCCCTACTCACTTCATTCACGGTGCTTAATTTGTCTGTTTTGTTTCTATCCAGCTGGAATTCGCATCTAAATTGACTTTACATGTACTTCAGGACACAACATCAAAGAAACATTGGGGTTTAAATCCTTGCGTCCATTTCTTTTGGGGAAGAAGAGACCTCCGTGGCTAATTTGGCTCGAGATGAAAATGTGCTGAAAGTCTAGATCAGAAATATGGTGATCACACATCAGGTTATCAGAGAAAAAAGGGGAGCACACATAGCAGGAACTAGGTGAGCAGCTCATCTGTGATGCGCCAAACAGCACAGAAGAAACACTAATTTTTAATGTGAAACTGCTTTATTCAGTGTGTTTACCAGTTTTAATCACCTAGTACATTTTTTGTTTTGAAGAGGAGGACACCTGTGCAGGTAATTCAGCTCTTGGTAAAAACCTCTTGAGCAATGAACACTGACGTCATTCTAATTGAGATAAATTTCAGCTCTCTAGTTCACCACCAGATGTCAGTAAATCTCTCTGAATCTTAGACACTGCTCCTTTAAAGTTGTGATTTAAACTCAGTCTTCTAACAAAACTTTATCACCCAGCTGGATAAATGCTCCAGTTTGAATATTTCAGAGAACATCTCAATTTTTTAAAATTTCATTTCAAAACTACTCTCTCCATTAAACCTATCATGGTGCTCTGGATTTCTAACTACATAACAACCTGGTTGCTATGCCTCTCTTACACTGACCTGCTGACACCTTCAATTAAACTGCTCATAAAAGCCCAGCTCCCTCCCACCACCCCCCACTGCCATTTTACCAGCAATCAAATAACAACTTGGACAACCTGTGCAGGAAAGTTGAACAAAACGATCTCGTGATTTTCACATGAATAGTTTTGATTGCACTGCTCAACTCTCATCCCCAGCTCTGTGCTGGAGAGAGCGTCAGCGGGTCACCTGAGCAGCAACTGATTGAATCATCCAGGCTGCTCACATGCAGTCAAAACGCCATCACAAATCATCCACGGAGGTGACGTGCTGAGGGGTCAAAGACGATACGTGGGTACGGACACGGAAAGGCTTGCGTAACATATCCACTCACCTCGGCAACAGGGACACTGACATATTCAAGTGCCATAATTCACATGATTTGTTCAGTTCAGTGAGCGCTTCACATCATAACTACAGTACATCCCACTAAGCAGAGGAAACAGTCGCAAACACTCACAGACTCACACACACAAACAAAGACAAAGGCGAGACTGTGAAGTACTAACAGCAGATTTTCATCTTCGACTTCCTTTTGTTAGAACGATCACTTTATTCCTGCACACTCTTCAAGAATATTCTCTTTCAGCAGCTTTTGCTCACTAACGAGTAGTTTTAGCTGCCAGGACATGTTCTGTCAGCTCTGCTCAATAAACAGTGGGCACAAAGAAGCAAATATCTTTCTGCTCCGTCATGCAGTCACACAGGGTCAGATTATTAAGGTCATATTATGAGGGGATAAGAATAAAAAAGGGAGAGGGAGACACAGAGAGAGGAGGATTTGCTGTACTTTCTTCCAGGGGCTTGTGAACCATATGTTCAGCCCTGGGACACAATAAACAACACGAGGGGCTCAGCAGGAGCCCAGAGACACTCTGACACACTGACACATGGGTAGCAGGCTGCAAACTGTGCGCACGGGGGTCAGGCGTGTGGAGGAAGTGCACAGTTACGAGCAAACTGTCACAGTCGAGCATTAGAAACAAGGAGCCAAGTTGAGTTTAATTGAGAGCTTCAGTTCAAAAGTGAGCATGTTCAGCTGGAATATCACTCAAATGCAGTGCTACTGATGATCTGTCCAATAATGTTAGTTCTCATTATTTTTACAATAAATGAATGAGATATAAATGAGACAGCTAAAAAACACAATCTAGTTTTAGCTGTCAGAGGCTGGAGCTGCTGATGCCCTCTGGAATCCATAAAGAGAGACATACTGGCACAATGGACAGGTTTAAAAACACAGAGCCTGTCATATACAGTAACAGCTTGGTAGCGTTCTGAGACCATGTTGCTTTTGTTTTGTAAATACAAAAATGACAGAAAATACAGGAAAGATAAGTGTGTGTACATGCATGTGATTTCTCTGAGAAATCAAAGGAAAGTTTTGATGTTTCGGGACAAATGGGTCTTTGCTTTCTGGTGGAGAGTTAGCTGACAAGACTGATACAAGAGGCGCATAGAGACGTCATTATCGCGTTTGTTCAAACAACAAAATTATCTGTGTGTCCGATAGACACACACATACATCCTAAACAGATGAATTCTGACTGAAATTCAAAGTAGAACTTGCTTATTTTCTTTTAGATAGAGGAGGGCTACATATACAGCTAAAAACTACAGATTCCAACCTATACTTTGATGTATAAATTGCTGGGGTCTGAAAGAAATCAAGCTGCCACACCAAGCTTTTGTCCCACTACTTGCGCTACTACCTTGTCATTTCATTATCCACAATAATATAAATCAATTTGAGGAAACAGAATCGTCAGAATGTTTCCTGTCGCCATTGCAGTATTCATGCTTTCCCGAATATTATATTTGTATTGCGGTACATCCCTCAAAGATGCTACTCTCATGTCTGTAGCGTAAATATGACGCTGATTAACTCAGAGTCAGAACAAAGACTGGACACGGGGAAGCTAGCCAAGACATAGTCTGGTATTTTTATGCGTCAGTTTTTGTACTGCTCACACATTGTCCTACATAAGTGGTGAACCACAATTCCTACATGTTCTAATCTTAATCATGAGCCAGTAATTTGTGTATACCCAATGTATTTTGGAAGGCTCTGACTGCGATCAATGTACTGTGGGGAGTAAAGAATAAAGAGGGAAGCGGTCTCATAAGGAGGAAGGTTGGAGTTGTGGATGGGTCAAAAAACACAGGACTTTCCCAAGGAGATCAGTGTTTGAAGTGAACTTTGGGTCATTTTAAGGTATGTGGTCACTGTTTTTCTTTACTGAAACCTAACCACAGTTACTTTACTTGCCTAAACCTAGTCTCTGTAACTTGAATTGAAAATTCATGGGGTGCTATTCTGTAAGATATCACGAACTAGCACAAAAAGTAGGGAAATTTATGTTTGGTAGATTATTTCTTTGTTGTAACAATGCTGTTTATTTCCCTTTAAAATGGTGCTACATTTGTAAGGAACATGCATTTGTGGGATGAGCAGCAGAGCTGAGTAAGTGGGTTACGCTCGTGAACAATTTGCCAAATCTTCTCTGTCAATGCCAAACAGGTTTTTTTTTTTTTTTTTTGCTGTCGACTTGTTTGGTTTTGTTTGTTTTTCCCGTGTTTCTGGACTTCGTACTAAACTAAGCTAACCAGCTGCTTGTTATAGCTCCATATTTAGCAAACAGACACGTGAGAGCTATCAGTCCTCTCATCTAACTCTCCAACAAAAAGCAAATAAGCGTATTTCCCAATATGACAAACTATGGCTTTAATTGCCCAAAGAAATCATATGCATGCACACACACCAAGCTTTGCAGCATTTCTTCAGTTTTAAAATTAAAAGTATGCCAAGCACATCCAGAAGATTCCGAGGTAAAGTGAAAAACAGAGAGTGAGCACTGAAGCAAAGGAACAATCCCCTGAGATCTCAGTAAGAAAGAAAGAGGTGGATGATGGAGAAAGCACAGGCAGAGAGAAGAGGGAGAGAGGGAGAGAGAGTTTGCCTCCAGCCCCGGCACAGAGGAGGATCAAAGGTTTGTGCTCTGCATCTCAATGGACATCCGGTCACCAATACTGATGAGCCCGGGTGTGTGATGCTCCATTCACGGGTTTATATCTTATGGGTAAACAAGTGGTCATTGCATGGAAATCAATGGACCCATCTTATTTGACTGCACAGTTATCTGCAGTGATGCCATTCGTTGAAATCAATGGTCCGTGTTGTAAAAAGCTACACTGACCAAAAAAAAAGGTAAAGACTTTTTTTTTTTTTTATCAGCATCAGGACAGACATTACTTTGATCATTACTCAGCGTATAGCTACACATTTATCAGATCTATAGTATTCACTAAATGCTATCTAACACATCTAAAGTCTTGTGATACGACGACAAATCTGAAATCATTTTGTGTCTAAATATCCATTAGTTTACACCTCGAAACTGACATTTTCTCTAATAAAGTGGCAATTATTTCTGCCTCTGCTATCTTTCAGAATCCATCCTGTCTTTGTCTGCTGCGTATCAGCCAAGTCTTAAGTGCAACACGCTTATCATATTGAATGCACAGTGTTTACCAATATCACTCTGAAAAGTTACTCTGCATTTTATGGACCCAGCTGTGTGTTGTGCATGCAACCTTGACAGTTCCTGTGCTACATAATGCAAACCGACATTCAATTTAAGCTGCTACAGTAACAGAGAGAGAGTTAGAAATACAGCGCAGAGCGTGAAATGATCACAGTGTACTGCACAGTAACTGGGAAGACAAACTAACCACTGCATAAGATGGTAAACAGTCCGTCAAATATAAGCCAACTGTGGGAATATTTACCAGAACATTGCTGTTTGCACCAGTTGGGGTCGTCAATCCATATCCACATAATGGTCCGAGATTCCATCAGTACCAAATGTTTATAATATGGTTAATTTTACAGCAAATAAAACTGGCAGCTTTGTCTATATAATTTTGTGCTTGAGTTTAGGAATGGTGTGTGAATTGGATTAGAAAACCAACAGCCTCTGTCTGTTCAGAGACAGTGGCGCTGCCAAGGTGTGGCAGCTAAGCCCCCCCCCGCCTAAATAATTGAAAATAATGGGAGGCCTCAGTGTGTTGTATTTTAAAACTGAGTAGGCTTGTTCGCAGTACCTTAAAATCAATGTACCCATTTAAAGTCCTGTATTTATCTTTATAAGGAAAAGTACAACTAGCTTATTGGAAGAACAGTGAATCGACTGGCACATGTTTATAGAGATACATATCACATTGATATGGGACTCAAAATCTTTAAAGGGATAGCTCAGATTTTTTTGAAGTGGGGTTGTATTGGGTACTTATCCATAGACAGTATATTACATGAAGCAAATGTTAGTCAGTGTTGGAGATGCTGGCTGGAGTCTGACATTAGGCAATCTACTTTTAAGCACCTTTAAAAATTCCTATCTAAAAATATTAATCTTGGTGTAAGTGTGCGACATATTGAGAGTATTTTCACCACTTTACTTTGATTTCTGCTGGAAAATAGAGCAGTTATATTGCTCCCTTCAAAACCAGACGCCATTGAGAAAAACAGCAGTTTAAGATTGCTGATCACAGGTGCTGCTGTTATTCTGCTGCCTCAATCAGTTATTTATCTGTGTAATTGTGTGACTTAAGCATTTAAAAAGGTTGGTTCAGATTCCCAAAAGTCACACAATAACTATCTTATCACGGCAGCAGTAGACAAGCAGCTCCCATTTTCACCAAGCTTAAATGATTGTTTTTGTAAGTGGAGTTTGGTGGTTTTGACGAAAGCATAGATAAGGAACTGAAAATGGTAACATGTTCCCTGTCGAAACGGGCTGTCTGGCAGAAAGGTAACGTGGTGGAAACTTTCAATATAGCGCACGCTGAACTGAAACTGATTTTTTTTAGGTGTGACTTTCTTATGGTCGCTAAAATAGGCTACGTTTTGTAGCAGTAGATTGCTTAGCTTTGGGGTTCGACTCCAGCTTGCTTCTCCAAACTGGGGCCGTGCCGGCTGACATCAACCTATAAACCCCACCTCAAAAAAATCTGAACCATCCCTTTAACTGTTCCAGAAGAAACCATAGTATTTCACTGTGCAATGCTTTAACTCTCATACTGACAGAGCTTTCAATGAGAAGAATTCTTGAAATCAAGTCATGGCTTTTAGTTTTGGTGTGCCAGATCGAGATTTTCAACATCCTCCATCTGTCCACCCCATTAAAAAAAAAAAAATTCTGGGGTTGCTACTGTTCAGAAATAAATTTAAAAAATAATAACATCATGTTTAATGCTTTGGCAACTGTCCAGCGTGTTCAGCATTATTTTTAAGTAGTAGGACGAAAAAAGGACACATTACTTTACACGACTGTGGCGCACTGTATTTCAGCCATGACCCTCTACCCTTTAACATTGCCTGGTTGAGACAGCAAGCCAACTGCTACATTAATGATCAGAGGATTTATCCCAGATTATGGGCTGTCATTACTGTAATGCTCTTTTTACATGTGATCTAATGTTCGTACACTGTGTGAGCGTGGCTGAGGTTCATAGTGCAGGCTATCCACACATTCTGGATATATGGGAATCTGCCCTGCAACATGTTCTACAAAGTCATACGTATCTTCCTCTGTTATGAATCTTTCATGTGGAGGATAAACACAGATCCAACATGAACTGTCAAAGGAGATGTTACTGTACTTCAGAGAGAATGCATACACTATTTTTATTCTGGGATGTTTTCTTTTTTCACGTCTTGCGTACTGATCGGGTGGCACAAAAACAACAAAGTCCTTTACCTGCCTCAATGTGTTACCATCAATGGACGACAGTAGCATCAACATTTTTAATTGAAGACAGAAAAGGCCATGTAAATTTCACACTGAGTACTTTCAAATGAATGGACTCTACAAATTAAAAAAATAAATAAATAACGCAATAAATAAAACTGACAAATACAGTTCCTCATCAGAATGCTTCAGTGTCTACTTGGACCTATATGATGTCGACATCCATGTTTTTTTAATGCTGTAATCATCTTGAAAAATTCTCTAAATACCTACAGTAATGAAGATTTTGACATTATCTCTCATTAGTGTGTGTTTGTCTATCACAGATGGTTGTAAATCCTCTGATGAAACACTCGTGACCGCCATTGGGATTCTGTCCCTTTAACTTGAGAGCCTATTAATTGTCTGCAATTATCCATTGCAAGCGTGGCATCTGTCAGAAGTATCTCTTCTCTTCCCACATGGATAGACATGCCATAGTGGTAAAGGTTGACTGCGACATTCACTATTTATTGCACAGTAGGGCTTGTACAGTCCAAATTTTGCCATCACAGGTCTAAAAGAAAACATGTCTGCTTTACCGAAAACCCCTCGCAGCTCCTATCCAATGTTTATGAATGGCAACATTTTACTTTTGTTGAAACAACTGCTTGCATACAGGAACTTAATGAAGACCGTGCCTGTCTCGGTTCTATTCATGGAGGGAAAAAAACTAATAATGAGACATTTGTAAACTAGCTTGTTTGATTACTTTGTGTTTTAAGTGTGCTGTTCTGTAACATTGGGGAATCATCCATAGTTCCCTCGGTGCATTCAAAATCTTTAGTGCAAATCTGAAGAAACGAAACTACAGAAACCAAACCGACAAACTAAAGAAATCATAAGGCAACAATTATAAATATATCAAAAATAGTCATTAGAGAACTATCTTTGTTACAAAAAAGGTACAAAAGTTTTGTCCTGTACCAGCGAGAGGGACATGTTTTTCAGTTCCTCTACTGATTTCACAGCCTTGTATCCGAGCTGGTGAAGTACTTTTTGACACACAGTCTGTGTGTATTCTACCATGTCATAAGACAGTTTCAAACGCCAGCTCTCTGCATTAGCTGCTGAGTCCCTCACTGTACCAAACTTGTGTTTTGCTGAGGGCTCATTGCTGCCCCGAGTGTTTGCGTGTATCCAGTCTTCCACATTTTTATCCATAGGCAGCCCCAGATAGTCATAGATCTCCTTTGTCTTGAGAAGTGGATTTCTGGCCAAATCCTCATAGCGAACCAACATGTATTTCCCTTTAAGCCAATAGGGATGGCTGAGACCAGTCGAAACAGAACTGAGAAAGTCTTCACAGACAACAGTGAGCTGACTCAAGTCTAGATTATAGGGCCTTCGCCCCGTGGCTCTCCAAATACGCCACAGACGATACGTATCCCTGAATGTCTCAATCCGTGATGACAGGATACCGCGCGGGTCTCTGACGAGTTGAATCACTTTGATGTTCAGCCGTGGGTCTTCCACCAAAGCGCGTAGATCTCCAATCTCTGGCACACGAACAATTTTAATCGCGACGTGTCGCTTCTCGCGGCATGCCTCCGTTGCTAAGGTCATGTTCAGAGTCGCACATTTCTTAACACAGTCCCCTTCTTCGACATTCACATCAGCAGGGCCAAAGGCATCACACACAGGTTGCTGGCACAACGCTCGGCTGGCACCACGCCGGAACAGTTTATCCGTGGTGTGGTTCGTGGGCGTCGGTTTGATGTAGCTCTCCAGGAAATAGAGGTCGCAACCGTACAGGCTACGCAGGAGATCTCGACTGGCGCCCAGCATCACACGCCGGTCTGCAGCATTGCGGCTGTGTGACAGACGTGGAATCAGTGTGGTCTGAACATGATAAAGAGGCTCAAACAGGTAGAACACCTCCTGGTGCTGGTTAAGCAGCTGGCCAACAAAGGAGGAGCCGCTACGGGTGGTGGCCAGGACCAGGATGTGGGTTTTGCGTGTGGCATTGATGGAGAAGTAAGGGTAGTCATCGCAGCCTCCACCGCCTGCTGCTCCTCGCTCAAAGGGAGGTTCTGTCTCCTGGCCCCCCAGACCGCAGTTCTGGGGGCTGGGCAACGGGCACAGCTGGAAAGGCTTGGAGGTGAGTGTCCGGATGGCCGTGTACTGGATGGCAATGGAGGCCAAGGCCAGCAGAATCACTGCCTTCCAGGAACATTGCATGGCTGAACCACTTCATTTAGACACAGCGGTCCATGCCAGGTCCTCCCTGTGAACAAATAATGTGTTGTCTTTTTATTCTTAGAAATGATTTCATTATTAGTTTTAGGGTCTAGCAGTTCAGTGAATAGCTCTCTACTTACTGCCCTAAAATGGCAATTGATATTAAACATCTGACACTACAATTTGACACAGCACAGCAGAGAGAGAACATTACAATAAAATCTCATTTGAATTTACCAATTAACGGTGAGACAACTTGTATTGTGATTGATTTTAGAATCGAGGGTGAGTCATCAGTTGGTTGACTATACAGGCTATAATTTATTTATGATTCCAGGGACAAAAGGCTGGGCTTTGATTCACTTTGGTGCTTACACTGAAGGCAGGGTTGAAGATTTACTACATAGTAAATAAGAAGGGAAGAAGATCAGTCCTTAATAAAGATTGCTGTACCCACGAGTCAGAATCCTGTGACTTAATCATTTAATTTGTGTCCCGTTCCTCCTTCCGGTGCTCAAGCCTAATTTTTGAAAATTAAAAAAGATAAAGCGGAAAGCCATCTAACTTTTGGTGTCTATCCAATCAGCTGACACTGCCTGCCAAAACCATGTACAGCACTCTAACAGCCCACACCACAGTGGAGTGCGAGCACAAAACAGGCTGTATACAGTATCTAAAAATGGCAAGACACATTTTCTTCTAGTTTGTGCCAGTGTTTTAAAATAGATTTTACCCCCCCCCCCCTCAAAAAAAAAATATTCTGGTAGGTCTGCAACATGCTTTCTGGGCTGAAAATGCACCAAAATTGACTATATAATCATTATTAGGGACACAGGATACTTCAGCATGTCCACTACACTGCAGCACACCCCACACACCCACCCTGTGCTCTCTGTCTACTCCAACATGTCTGCATCTAATTCAAGGACCTTGTTTGGCCTGATTGGGGAGTCTGAGCATTGTGCTGTATTCCACTTGTTTGTCAGAGGGATAAAGGGCAGCACAAAAGAAGGTAAACAATACTTTAAAGCTTCACTGCCAATGTCATATCAAGGGGAAATGATGCTGCAAGTGAAGAATGAGATAATCACACAGAGAGCCTGTCCCACTCTGAATTTTCTTTTAAATAAGCCGTGCTGGGGCCTGATGCAGGGAGCTTTGATGGTGTAAGTAACATAAAGGCTCACCATCATCACTTCAGAAGCCATGCACGAGACTTGTGAGCTCCAAAAAAAGAAATGATGCATCAGGGTATCTCTCAGGCTACTCTAAAAATAACACCCGAGAGGAGAAATAAAACCCCAAAATTGTTTCATGAAAGCAGATAAAAATATATATATTCCCCCTCTGACTGCATAGAGACACTCAGACTTGTGTTTGTGTGAAGGAGCTGACAGTGTTGGTGCTTTGCTTTATACTCTAACAGCAACACTAATACTGACTTCCATGGCCACATATAGCAACTCTGCGCACTTATGCTTATAGAGAGCATAAATGCCTTCCTCTCATCGACATTTGGGATGAAAAGCCCACTATGCTGCAGCGGGAACAGGTTCCTGACTGATTTTCCACGATGCAGACATTCTCACTAACGCTGCGATAAGACAACATAGCGCAAATGAACATATCCCACCCAGCTGCAAGTGTTCCAAAAACCACTATATGACATAAAGCCTGTATAAATCATCCAATGTGATGAAGCAGGGTGAAATTAAGGAGTAATTTCGCACTCCGTTATACCTTGTTGGTAGTTGTAGTATTCTCATGATGCGCTGTACGTCCATGAATCACGGCTGGTTTCCTTTAGTCCTCAAACGTTTTCCACCGTGCGCTTCATCTCGGGTACGGAGAGAATAAATGCGCCTGGCGGAGCTGTATTTGCCATATGACGGTGGAGCGAGTCGGTTTAAGTTGAACGGTCGGCTTCAGCCGCAGAGAGAGTGAAACAGAATTAAAAAAAAAAAAAAGAAAGTGGCGGAGCAGCGTCGGAGCGGTCGTGTTATTATGAAGCAGCCAGGCGGTGAGAAAAGCGACAGCCGGGCTCCCCTTAAATGATGCGCAGAGGCTGAGAGTGTGTGAGGTACACAAGGACCGACTGTCTGGACCACCCCAGACCCCTCCCCCTTTCCACCTGCCCCTCTCTCTCTCTCTCTCTCTCTCTCTCTCTCCCTCTCTCTCTCTGACACACACGCACTTACTCACACACACACACACCATCATCATCATCATCCTCAGCCTCTTGCCTGCCACATCACACACTCCTCCTTCACACAGGCAAGCAGACCAGCTCTTTTCACCCAGCCGATGTTGCAGCGAGTGATTCCATCAACCTTCTTTCAATTTGAATTGTGTGCAAATGTTTGATTGTTTTGCAGGAAACCACTACTTTCTGATTTCTCCTCCTTCATGAATGGGGTGACTGCAGCACATCCTGCAGGTGCAACTGGTTATTTTAGTTCACTTCTTTTACATGTTATCCCACCTGTCTGATTCTGGGCACTTGGCAGGATGGTTTGAGGTATTTTATGCACATTTCTTGTCTGACTTTGACAATAACTCACATCAACGTTACTGCCTCGAGCTCTGTGATTCCACAGGCAGTGCCAGGGAGGTGCAAGGGGGTGCTGTAGCTGCCATGGATGTATAAAGAGAATTAGATCAACAGATTCTCACTCTGATCTCCTCACATATCCACGTTTGGTCACGGAGCTTCTACGTCCACATACTACATGCAAGGAACCCTGAGTGCATTGGTTGTTGGGACACTGTGGGACACTGTGTCAAGTTATGCCTGCTACATGCATTGACTTCTTTTGAAACACACTTATGTTTTCACTGGAAATTTAACGTTTACATACAGTCTCTTTCAATTGACGTTTGTTTTTCCTTCAGCAACTAAAACACATGGTTGGGTTGAGGAAAAAAGAAGAGGGTAACGCCGGAATTGGATGCGTGTCTGTTGCGGAATGGCTGCACTGGTTATCCGCTGTGGTCCGCCGTCCGTCAACACCCACTGGCTGCGTTTGTTGTGCGTGTGCAGCTCCACCGGACAGCGGGAGTCACGAGGACCCACGAGATCTTGCGAATTCACGCATAATCACGTGATAGAACAAGATGTAGTTTCTATAAACAGAACCACAAAAGTAGGAGTAGTAGGAAGACATCTCGGTACACCTCCATGATTAACATGTCCTCATCCATGGTGTCAACGGGGTGAAATGACATCTGAAAACCTCTGACCTGTTGACCTCAGGCCTGCCTCCACCCATTAAGACGTTTTCAAGGTGTAGCCTAGTGCTCTGTGCTGAATTGCTGCGTTGTGCTCCGGCGTCCAGCAAAAATAGAAGTCCTGCATATCTGTTGCGTAGGGCTCTGGAGCGCCGCAGCTGTGATGGAGCCGGATCGCAGCACAGCCGCAGCCGGTGGAAGCACACACATTGACTAGAATTGAAACGTATCAACTTCGGAGCGCAGACGCAACCAACACGCATTTGGTGGAATTTGGGGGTTAGGCTTTATAATCTTACAGGACACCCTACTTGGACTTTCGCCAGCTTAACTTTCTTTCTTGTCCTGTTGAATTTCCCCTGATGCCGCCAAGTGCTATCTGACGCTGCAAGTCACTGCCCAAATGCCAGATTTCAGCAACTTCGGAGTGAGACTGGGTTGATACTGGATGGATACTGGATACAAAAATGTTTAACAGCCATGTGTTAAATTACCAGTATAATTGAGGCTGCCTCTGCATCACTGGGCCCATACAGCAAGTGCGCTAGAGACTTCCACTGGCCAAGCTGGCTACTTAATGCACAGTTTAGCACTATGCTAACTTAAATGCGGAAAAAAAAGAATTAATCATGCTACTTTTCTAGATTTTGCAAATGTCATCAGACCCAACGGATCCTGATAGTTAAACAAGTCTTTTCTCGGGGGTGGTGATGCTCAGATATATTGTTTCCACTGATTTGCAGACATCTCTTTCACAATGTAAGTCTATGGTCATTTTGGGCCCAATGGCATCATGCGACAGTCTCAAAAAAAACTGTAATTCCACTGTTTGGCCACTATGATAATTGGACCTGGTAGCTACCCCTGGGAGAGCCAACACATTGTCAGCCCGACCTTGTCACATATCGACATTTAGTCATGGATTTCCACATCCAGACACCATGTGCGAGGTTGGTTGTTGAAGTTCTGGGACGTCATGTCAAGTTCTGCCTGCTACATACGTTGTCTCCTTTCAAAATACACTTCCATTTTCATAGGAACTTTATTGTTTACATACAGTCTCTTTCAAAACAAACTATAATGGCAACGACCACGTTTCATGCTGATATTTTCCCGGTATCTGACCAGTCACTGACCAAGTGCTGGATTTTGACAACTTTAGAGTGAGACCAGGTTGATTTTTTGTAATCTGATTATGTATAATCAATTACATGTAATCCTTTACTATCCAGCCTGAGTGGTAATGTAACATTAGGAAAAATGGGTTTATCATAATGGATTGTTTTTGACTTCAGGTCTCATGAAGGTGTACATACAACACTAGTAGTCACTGTTCGTTACCAAGAAAAGCCAGAGGATGAAGATGAGGAAGGGACCTGCTTGTGATTGCGGCTGAGTATTGCCGGCATTGCTGTATATATTAGATATAAAATTATCCTCATGTGGAGCCAGTAACCCGGCACTGTTGGCCTTAAACACTGAGGGAACAATGGCCATGGACAGAGACAAGATCATTGATGATTTAGCACTCAGTCACAACAACAGGCATATTGTTTTGTTTGTTATGAAGAAGTCAGATGGCTTAAATGCGCACAAACCTGTGTCTGTTGCTTGCTGCTTCTGTACAAGCCCAGTCTGTGGTCAAATTGTGTAAAATTCCATATTCAGAGTGGTGTTTACATAGGCTGCATGTGAACCTTACATCCTTATCCCTCGAGCTGAATGTCTCGCCTTGTGTTTAACACAGAATGACACTGTAACTGTCAAAGAGCACGCACTGCATACGTGTCTGGGTTGTTACAACAGAAATTAAACTGTGATCACTAAATTAATGGGAACCCCTCAGTTTCAGAGCACCCTCACTGAAACGCCAAACAACCCCGGTGCCAGTAAAAGAAAATCTCTGGCACCAACGCTGTGTTTCTACAAAACCTGTCCTCTGGGGCATCTGTAGCTTACCTAGGTATTGATACAAGAGTGGGCAGGGTGATAATGAACATACAATGAGTGTGAAAAGCGCACGCTGTCTGAGGGAAGAAGGGCTGAAAATAAAGAAGTAAACAGCTTTCGACAGTGAGTGAGGAGGAGGAGGAGAGGGATGCACAAACAAGTGGCCTCACATTTTAATAACAGGCTCCCACACATGAAAGAATCAGCTCTGCAACTGTGTTTGTGACTCATTACAAGGTGTTTAGGTGAGGCTACAGTCATATAGGGGATTAACCACGCCACCCATGTGTAATACGCTCATAAATAATACACAGTGTTACCACTTTCTAATAATGCACCCTTTATAAATGACTTATGAGTTGCAACTGGTTTCATTAACGGCCAGTTTATGGTTTTATTCATGTTTTTTAGATAAGTTATAAGCCAATAATAAGGACAAAGCTTGGTTTGCCAAGTTGTGAAAAGTCTCTCTTGTGAGTGTTTACCCTCCGTCAGCAAGAGACTTGATTTGCCCTTTAGTTCATTAGATCATAGAGCACTCCAGTGGAGCGTTTGGCCCCCGACCTTCTGGATGAGTGCTGAAAAGCATCTGGATCCAAAATCCATTTATCAACAAGTTATTAACATTTGCAATTAAAGATCTGAAGGATTGTTGTGGAAAACACTTATTAACAACATTCATTATCACAGAGGAGTTCATAACTTTTGCTGTCGGCTTAATATAAAGTGAAAAATCTGTGACCCTTATGATCTATGACTTAAAGGTTCAGTGTGTAAGATAAAGAAGGATATATTGACAGAAATGAGTAATAATATAATAAGTATGTTTTATTTAGTGTATAATCACCTGAAAATAAGAACTGTTGCTTTTTTGTAACCTTAGAATGAGCCCTTTATATCCATGTGGATCCATGGTGCACCATAGCCGAGGAAGGAAAAACCAAACACTGGCTCTGGATCGGACCATTCACGCTTACATGATAACAAATAATAATCATTGTTTTATTTGTATTGCACTTATCTAAACAAGGTTACAAAGTGATTCACAAAGTGCATATTTAAAAAAAAAAAAAGATAGAGGATAGAAGATAGGAGCTAAGAAAAATAGTGTGTAATGAGGCAAAAATAGAACAAAAGCAAATAAAACACAAAAGTTACACATCAGGAAGTACAAATCAGGTATCAAAAGGGAAGGTTTAAGCAATGATTTAAAAAACAGGTAATGTGTTAGCCAGTCTAATGTCCTATGGCAGAGAATTCCAGAGCCTCGGGGCCTTGATGGCAAAAGCCCAGTTGCCTTTAGTTACCAACTTTGATCTAGGGATGACTAGTAAGGGTAGGCTTGAGGATCTTAGGTCACGACTTGGAGCGTAGGCAGTCAGAAGTTCAACTTTATAAGTGGAGGCAAAACCATGTTGAGCTTTAAGTTAATAAAAGAAGCTGGAAATCAATTTTGCGTTGGCTTCCATAGTTTGTTTTGGAGCGGAAGAGACCTCTGGATAATGTGGTTCCTGATTGAATGTATGGATCTTGCCTTTTTTTTTTTTTTTAAGATTATTTTTTGGGCTTTTTGCATTTAATATACAGGACAGTGTGAAATGGGGAGACAGAGAGAGTGGGGGGACGACATGCAGCAAAGGGTTGCAAGCCGGAGTCGAACTCGCGACCGCTGCAGCGAGTCATCACCTCTATACATGGGGGTGCTGGCACTATCCACTAAGCTACCGACGCCCCTGGATCTTGCCTTTTTTAGAGAAAAAAGTTAGCAGACATTATCAGAGGCCGGGCTAGTAGTAAGTGTAGACTCTGACAAGCTGAACATCATAAGAGAAACACAAGATTGTAATGTGAAACTACTTTATTCAGTGTTTTTACCAGTTTTAATCACTAAAGGATATCTATGAGACTTTCAGCTGGTTGCAATCTGCAGTCCTAACCACTAGATGCCACTAAAACCCAGTTCAGACCAATCATGCACGACGAGACAAAACCATTTTAGAGTGTTGCAGAGAAAAGTTGCAGCGGTGTGAACTGGTCGGTCTGAACTCAGCTCAAGCGGGCTGATGGTGTCACCTGCAACTCCGCTGGTCAAATCGCTGGTGGCTGGTTTTAGAACGTAAAGCACTTCATGTGTTTCCATAATTTTTAATTTTATATACTTTATTAATCCCCCTGAGGGGAAATTCAATTTTTTCACTCCGTTGTCATTAACACACATGTCTGAAATACACACAGATGCACAAACAGACCTATACATGCACAAAGTGGAGAGATGTCAGAGTGAGGGGGCTGCCTTGTCTCACTGACTGATTAATTGGCGCCGGTAAATTAAATTATTATGGCGTATTCATTATGAATTCGGTCCATCTGATGCTCATTTTGTGTCTGTTTTTTGCAGTATCACTATCCTCATTCATATTTTAAGAAGCTACAAATTATATTCAGCCACAAAATAAGTCTGAAAAGCTGTAAATCAGATCGGAAGTACAGAGAGTTGTTGCATGGAGATGATATACTGTCTCATCTAGTTGCATTGGTGTGAACCAGCAGGTTTTTACAATGTTGCAGAGCAGCGCACTGAAGTTGTTGCCTGTTTCAACTAGTCTCGACGAGAATCTTTGGTCTGACCTGGGCTTAAATCTCCCTACATTTTAAACACTGTACCCGGAATCAGTGACTTAACTATTAAAGATTCAATAGCCAGAGGAATGTTTCGCAATCTTGCAAGCCAAAAGGCATTCTTATTCTTTCAACTATAAAAAATAGCAAATAATTTGTCAACCATGAGTGAGGTCATTAGTTGTAATTAATAAACCTCTAATGTGATTGACCTGCATCTCTCAAATGTCAACATCCCTGGAAAGGAAATGATATTCTCATACTGACTTAGCAAGTAAGAGTTTATGAAGATTTCAATAACCAGAAGGGCCACAGAATGTTAAAGTCATGAAATAAAAAGAAAAACATGCTATTCTTTTACTGAGTCATGCTTGATTTTTTGCATAATAATTGTGAAATATATCCAAATAATAAACAAAACAAAACTAGCAGCTGCATGGATCTAAGCATGTTTTTCCCACCTCATAGTTGCACATAGATCCTTTTACAACCGACTTTCTCTTTTTCGCACAATCGATTCTAGAGTGGATGTTTTCCAGACTAAAATCTTCCACTAAAAAGAGATGTAAAGGATGTAGTCGTGCTTTGAGAGTCAGGGGAACTGGACCGTTTTGAGGAACTTGTGAATCCGGCAGACAGCCTATCATGATGGAGGACCAAGGGGAATTGGTTCCCCATTTCGCTGGCAGAGGTCAGTGAGGTAGTTAAAAAGCTCTGAAGTGGCAGGGTGCCAGAGATACTGAGATTTAGCCTGCGATGCTGAAGGCTGTGCATGCTGACGAGCTGTCATAGCTCACACGTCACCAATTCCATTTCGCACAGATGTCAAATAGCCGTGCAAAGCCAACCTGGATTTTTAGCAATCTGTTTTCACAGCAAGATTTTAGAAGGACTGAGTGAGCCTGGCCACAGGAAGCCGGGCCAATCAATAAAATACAGTGAGTGGTTTAGAGATTATTACTTGACTCTTGAGCCCTCTGAACAACTATTTCAACTAGCTGTTTTAGATATGAAATGAAACTGCAAGGCCAACGAAAAGAAGCAGCAGGTGTTTTTAAACTGTAACTGAAGCAGCCAAACAGTAGTGTAGTAGCAGTGGAATAAAAGTCATATTTGAGAAGTAGAAAAGATTTATTTCTTGTTTCTAGAGGTTAAAAAAAATAAAATAAAGAGAGACAACAACAAAAAACAAATAACAGCACATTAAATTATCTGATAAAAGCACTTGGTAGAGACATCTTTTCACAACAGAGCAACAAAAGGTAGCAGAAAAAGTAAAAACAAACAGGACTTTTTATACTAAATGGCTTCTTTTAGAATGTTGTCTTTATTATATTAACTGATTGAGACCTGCGCAGATACATTCGCTATTAAGAACGAGTGCAGCAACTTTTCGGCATTATGAACTCCTAGCCACAACTAGTGTCTCTCCTGGATCGAGCTCAAAACTTTCACCCAAAACTGGGCGTGGCTGTTGTGAAGGCAGTGAGTGACGTTGCGTTGAAGTCATGTATCCTAAACAGAGCGAATCTAAAGGCTACGGCGTCCTGCCAGGGACAAACGATGTGAACTGCTACATTACATACATGCGCCTTTTTATTTTAACGGCTGTCAGTAAATAGTTTGATGGGCACAGGGAGACGGAGATCTGTGTGGGTTCATGAGACCCTAAAAAAGTGGGTGGACCACAGGGAGTATCACCAGTTGGTCTAGGAGCTTCACCGTCACCTCGATGATGGGCGTTTCCAGGCATATTTTAGGATGACTTGGGGGCAGTTTAACCCGCTGTGTATTGTCGGGGCCTAGCATAACAAAAATGATTACTAATTACAGGGAGTCCATTGTTCCTGCCGAGCGACTGAGCACCCCCGGCGTCTCCTCCATTGTTTACCAAGTTATCTTGTTGTGGTGACATCCACAGAAGGCTCGCCTCTCAAATCATCCGATTGGACACTGAGCATTTGCAACTGTAAACCATGGCCTCTCTCGGCTTATCGCTTAATCATTTTACTCTGAAACGTAGTGGAGTAGGTGTATAAAGTAACATAAAATAGGAAAACTCAAAAGTACAATACTTGAACACATATACTGAGTTGCTTTCCACTAATGGCAGCTGCTACTTGTTTCCTCTGATTGTGTCACAGACTGTTTCCTGGCTAACATACGTACATGCACTATCAAAGGCTGTTCCAGCACCTCTCTTAGCCTGCGCATGTTTACAGTCACTTTTATTTGCCCTTTCCTGGATGCTCTGTGAAGCTCCTTGGTATTGTGCTAACCTTGCAGATGAAAGGCCGTGGATGTGCTTATAGCGGAGCCACAGGGAGGCCAGCGAAGAAGCAGCTATACAGCTCTGATTCCATGGCTGTCCCCAGAACGTTGATGTCAATAAACCCAGCCTGCGGAAGCCTTGTCAAGGGACGCACTCCCACACTGAAGCTGGGCATCTGCTGCAACGCGATAGCCTTTCAGTGCATTATCACGTAAGGCTATTCTTCTTGAGCACGCTATGAAAGGATTTGTAATAGATTCATAACACGCCAGCTAAATAATGTGTGTGTGGGGGGTGCTGGCTTTGTTCTCCTCTCCGTCACCCTTATGCCAGTGTGCACATGGTGACTGAAGCTGAGTTTTTGTGTCTGCCATTTTTCATCCACAACTTGGAACTCTGTGCATACAAAGATTTCAAGGGATTGTCTTGTTCATATTTGCAAAATAGGAGGAGGCGGAACACAGAGCATCTCAATGTGTGTTGCTGCGACTGGTATAACATCTGACAACCATGTTTTATTCAATGCAACGTTCTTTGCCATATTTACTGTTGATCTAGTCGGTATATATTTACCTGCGAATGCATTGAAAAAGATTTAAATGTCAAGACAGGTATTTCTAAACACACATCATGTAAATAAGTGTTTTAACATACATATTTTTTCATATATTCTTCAACTGGATGAACAGCTCCGCTTCAAAAACACATATGGCAGTCAAGATAAATAGTAGGCTGTTTACACTGTTGATCACATTTGCATTACACAAGTTGGACATAGAAGGTTTTCACCGGGCAGAAACCAGAACGGTTTTCTCTGACAGCCACTCACCAGGGAGCAGAGCTGTTAATTGAGCTGTACATAATCTATGGAAATTAGCATTCTTGGCTATTGCAGGGGAAGCTGAATCCAAAAGTCCAGTGCCATCAGTTATCTCTCTCATGTTGTCCCTCCTGTTACAGTAAACTGCAGCTTATCACAGTTAAATCAGTTACACTGTAAATCTCTCAGACTACAAACATATCTTGTAAATATCTTCTGAGCAAAGCAATGGTTATATGTGATTTCAAGTCAAGTGTTAAAGGGTGTCTATAAAGGTGTTAACAAGGGGGTTGAGGGGTGATGTCACACTAATAACAATGGTTATCGCTGTAGGAGTGAAGTGCAGAGCCAAGCAGCCACATCCTGGCCTGAAAATCGAAACTAACATGGAGTACCAGAAACTGCAATTCTTATAATGGCTACTTGAGGCCGGCCCATCTCCCTATAGACCTCCTAAAGATAACACAAGCATCAGAGAATCCTAACTAAATGTTAGCTTAAAAAAAAATTATATATATGCAGTATATAGTCCCACGTTAAGAATGGAAGACACCTTCTAAGGTGGTTAAGAATGACCGAGCTAAGATCCTGTGGGACTTCCAGATCCAGACCGAAAAACTGGTGATAGCTAACCAATCGAACATCATGTTGATCGACAAACCACAGAAGAAGGCAGTGGTGATAAATGTAGCGATCATGAGCGACAGCAACATCAGGAAGAAGGAACATGAGAAGCTCGAAAAACACCAAGGGCTGAAAGAGGAGCAAGAAAAGATGAGGAGTAAAGGCAGCAGTGGTGCCAGTGATAATCGGAGCACTGGGGGCTGTGACCCCCAAACAGGGAGAGTGGCTCCTGCAGATTCTGTTTGGTTCGGTTTAATCAAACTCAAGTTCGTTTGTCCCTTAAGTTCAGTTCAATGGGCAGGTGTGAACACAGCAATCGCAATAGGGTGCGCACCAAAATAAGCGCATCAAGACCTTCTTGAAAGGTGGTCTTGGTCTGGAACTCTGGGCTGGTTCATTTGTGGTGAAACCAACTGCAGTCACATGACACATTGTTTGGGTTAAACATGAGCATGTTACAGTTCTTAAGGACATGGAAATTCTGACACAAGGCATTTGATCTGGAGTCCCTGATTCGGACCAAAGCAAGACAACTCTACGTCTGAAGGCACCCTAAGTTATGGAGGCTGTCTCTGATGGCATTAGGACCTCCGATGATGCGTACATGTTCTTTTTAGTATTTGTCAAAATCATCCAAAGCATGCTAAAACTACCTCAATGAATTAACTACTCAGTGGAGAAGCAACATTAAGATCCTGAGCCGCACCTCAGCTGTGTGAGGTGTCGGAGAGGTGATGCTGCTGGTTCCTCTCGAATTTTATCAAACAAGCTGATTGATGATATTGTAGCAGAAAGCAGAGTACTGATTTGTTTAAAAGCCATTCAGTCATTCTCATCTTCTCTCCTCAAGTTTTGAGACAGACCTAAAGCAAGTCAAGCGAGGGCCTGCGGGCTTTGAGTGCACTCAACCCAGCTCTCTGTTAGCAGGGTACACTCAATTCCTGTGCTCAACTCTACTGTGTAAGCACAGCATTTCTTTCCTCTGACCGCTCAGTTCTGTGTCTGTGCGCCTGACATGCTCATCTGCGCCCTCAGCATCTTTTCAGGTGCTCTGACCTCGCTGTACCTGCATTCAACATGCACCCAGAGCATGTGCATATCTGTCAACAGTGCTTAACATTAAGAAACCAACATGTCAGTCATACCTGGTGAAATGATGAGGTAATGACATGCATTTGATTCCAAAGAGCATGGATCACAATTCATTTATAGAAGGTTTCTCATTAGGACCTTAGATAGGAATGGCCTCTACAGAGTAATGGCTGCTTGACTGATGGATTGCGTTTGTTACTTCCAGTCTCATTTCGCTCATTCAATCCAATATAGCCAAGTTAATTAACATTATTTTTTTTCAGTGTTTGTTATTTCCAATTACACTTGCACCAAATTACATGGCTGTTTTGTGATTTGGATGATGCAATTACCGCATGTTTTGGAAACCAGGAGAAAGTGTTCTAATTACTGCGTGTGTAAGTAAAAGGAAGGTTTTTTGGTTTGAATCAATTGGAACGACAGCTCTAAGTGCCTACTTTGCAATTACATTCATTTCCCAAAGAACTATACTTAGGCTTGGTAGATTTTCTTACTCAGCGCAGCACCTTGCCAGTTTTCAGAGGTTGTGCTTTTTTATTCTGTTCAGTTGAAGTGAATAGGTTTTGGGCTACTGTTTGATATTCACCACAAACAAGAACTGCCCAATCTGCATCCCCTACACTGAATATGTAAGTGACCTGAAAAAGCTCCCATCTCGTCAGTTCTCCAGCAGCAATGGCACTGCTGTATGCACTCCAGACTGCTTGAAATTCCAACTAGACGTTGGTCCCTCAGGAGGAGCTTTATGCAGTGTAAACCCACAGAGCTTCGGCTGTCATTTTGCTGTACTGGCTCCTTTGTCAGAGGTCTCCTTAATCAAATAGACACCATATATCCTGTCTCTGTGCATCCATATGTATGGGGTCCTTTGATAAATGACTTCATAGCCTTGGCAAAATAACAACATGACATTTGAAACATACGCACAGTGGTTGTACACCCAGAGACACACACATAAACCACATTCAACTGCAATAAAAAAATCTTAAGCCAGTTTGTCACTGGGGCGAAAATAAAAGTCAGTTTCTACCTGTTTCAGATGATCATTTAAAGCGTTGTAGGGAACAAATTATACTTGTATGAAAAGGTACAATTGTTTCCTTTAGGACAATTGTGTTTGTAAAGTGCTTTGAAGCCAGATCAAGTCTAATTAAAAATTGAACAATGAGGTTCAGCTAATTTTTCAGCTGTGGTAGTGCAATCAATGATTTATATGTTGAATAAGTGATGATGGTGTACGTTTGTGTGCTATTAATCACCTTTCCATTATAATAGAATTTGATCCTATCCATTTTTGCCAAATAAATGAATTCCTCTCGATAAAAAAAGAAAAGATTTATGTGATGTGTGTTTTGTGTATGTGGGGACACAAACATGTTCACACAGTCAGGTTGTGGGGACTCACATGCCATCCAGGGTCCAAATTCCAGTCCGTTGTTGCTCCCACCTCGTCAAATACTGATGCTTTGCCAGGACCTCGGCAGCAGACACTAATGCATAGAGGCATACTTTGAGGCGACCTTTACATGATGCATGTCATGTGATGTTACATTATGTTAGTAACAACTGTACTTATCTTAAGCAAAATCTAATGTTTTTTTCTGGACAAAACCACAGAAATTAGGGAAGTAGACCTAAAAAATGAAGTTCTAAGTGCTCTGTCGTAGGCAACTGCACTTGTTTGAGCTCATCCAAGAAGCTTTTTCAGTTCTACCTGACTGGTGGAGAGTCAACAACTCAATGACTCTTAGGCCCTGTTTAAATGACAACGGTTTCTCTATAAACAGAAAAGTCTGTCCTTTGCATTTCAAAAAACTTCTGTGTTTATATGACAACGTTATTGAACAATCCCCGTTCACACAGAGCCGCAAAATCTACTGGAAACGCTGTAGTATGCACGCCAGGCTAATGGGTGGCAGTGTAAATTTGCAAAGCAACACCACGGCATGATGCCTTGCGCCAATAACAGATCTACACTTCACTTCAAATCAACAGGGTGAGCAGCACAAACAGAGCTCGCCATTGTTGTTGTGACGGTCGGCATGCCTAGTGACTGGAACCGCAATGCACATGTGCGAAAAGTCCACGTTTTCAGAAGAACTGCATATTGCAAGTTTACATGACAACGGAGACGCTGATGTTTTCAAAAAGTTGCACTCGTCTAAGCCTCTTAGATGAAAGATGAAATTAATTCAGAAAACTGAATGGCACGTTTAATTACCATGACCTGGATGACTGAGAATCTTCACCAACATCTAAAAATGTGTTCTACCTATATTGTAACATTATTTGGAGAAATGCACGTAACAAATGTATATTAACACGCCATCCCTGAACATTCAAAAGTGATGCAAGATGGCACCTAGCACTTTCTGACGTGTAGGTCCACTGACCAAGTGTTGGTATTTGATGAGTTGGGATAAAAACATGTTGCAAATCCAGTACGTACAAACAAGTAAAACCAATATATTTTAGGAGTAAGATTTGATTTTATGGGAATAGTTTAAAAGTTTAGGTTAAAGATTGATGTTGGATATGCAGCCTTTAAACCTTCAGAGAAATCAAACAAAGAAAGAAAGTGGTACTAATTAGCGCTGTCACTGGAATATTGTACAACTATACCTCTTGCTATTTAGCATCTCCATAGAACATGGAGGATGCTGCAGTCACATGGGTGTAAACAAATATTGGGATTAGTGTGGCCTCAGTGATTCGCTGCATCAGGCTCCAGAAACATCTGGTAGAATCAGCAGGACATCTGGCTGTGAGAGATCAACCCACGCCTTCATACTTAACAGTAAAATTCAGCACCTAAAATTAAGTTTATTTTAGACTTAGAGACAGTAGAGAGTGGATCCAGGTAAAGAAGAGTCAATGGGACATCACTGTAGAGACCAGGGATGTGTATTAATATAGGTTGAGTAGATATTCAAACCTGCTGTCCAACTCAAGGTGACCAAAGCACATTTCTGTGTCACAACTGTATCGAAAGCAGCATCCTATTTGCTCAGAAAGCCATTATACAAGTTGAAATCCTGCATATTTTCATTACATCTCTGTTACCCCATTTAGATATCCTCTGCAGTCCCACACTGCCAGGCATTTAAACCCCTCCTAAAGTTGGAATTACTATAGCTAAGTCTTCATTAGCCCCACTCCGTCCTGTACCACCACTGCTACACATGCGGAAACCTTCATTTCCTGTAACCAGCTGACACACACTGTAATAATGCTAATGCAATACAAACTGCACTGCCAACAGCAGATTAACGGGAGCTTCAGATGAGTCTGGCACATCTTTATCCTTATCCTGTGTCCTTAATCATTTGGTGTGTTGAACATTGGATAGTTGGCTGGCTGGTGCACTACAGCTGTTGGCTGGATGGCTAGCTGATAGCAGTTGGTGCACACAGTAAACGTAGCGATGACCAAACACTCTGAAATAAACTACAAAGTACTGGTGTGGGCTATTAGATTTTAAAACTAGAATTACCACCTTGGTTGCATGCTGTAATACACTGCACTGTTTTGCTGCTACAACCTTGACCAGTGGCAGACTTGGTAGAAAAGGCTGTGTAACTGATATGACTGTGTCTGTTATCATGACTCATCTTTACTTGTGCTATTTTTACACATTATGTTTTGATGTATCCCCATTATCCTGGTAACAGTGGCTGCTGTCCAGCTAAAATCACATAGGCTCAATAGAGTGCTGCACGAATGAGTCCCAAACCCCAGAGATGAGTTGACAATTTTGCACTACAGGTTCCCTCGTCTTGAAGTTAATGGGTTTTTTTGAACCCGTTTTTGATCGGATGCCTGAGGTCTGTGCATCACACAAGCCTAAGAGACTTTCACGTTTTGTTCTACAGCATAGTCAGTAAATGCTCTACTTGTGCATTTTGAAGCTTTTATTTCTGGTTGGTATCAAGTGACTGAATGAGACGACAGAGGTTGCAGGGGACAGGTGTGAACACAGCAGTCACACTCAGGTGTGCACCAAAACATCCAGACCGAGACCTTCTTGAAGAGGTGGTCTCAGTCTGGTTACAAACGAACTCTGGTGTGGTTGGTTTGTGGTGAGAAGGTGTTCCACCTGGATGTGAAGCAACTGCAGTCACATGACACATTGTTTGGGTTAAACATGAGCATGTTACAGTCCTGGAGGATTATTAATGTGCACCTCCTCCTGTACTGCCTTAATATGCACATTCAGCACATCCGATGCATCAAAACATTGTTTTCTAGTTGGAGCCGCGCCTCGTTTTCAAACTGTATGGTTTGACTAAAATGAACAATGACAGCAATATAGTCCACGATGAGCAGCGCTAAAATCAACCTGCGTAGTTGTCCCTCCATTGTGACATTACAATGTGTCACATTTATCTTGCAAGTGTACTCTTCTTCAACGTTTGCTTTACTTCCTGGATTTTTCCTGCATGGAAATTCTGAGCAATCAAGAGCAGCTTTCTCACACAAGGCATTTGATCTGGTCCGCTTATAAATGCTACCATGACGATATGAACCAGCTCTAGGCAATTATGCAACTTATGCAGCAAAATTAGTTCCTGATTCAGACCAAAGCAAGGCAACTCTAGGTCTGAAAGCACCCTTAGTTGTGTCCTGGAAAGTTCATAATCCTCATACAGCACATTAACATATGTGGAACTTTTTTGAAATCCTTTTAAAGTCTTAAAATTCAGTCTGTCATGGAACCACTGTACCTCTATGAATCGCTCTGCTCCTCTGACTGGCATGAAATGTGCTTGTGGGATGACTCATTTACGTGTGACAGACATCCTAAATGCTAGATTAGAGAACCGTGCCTTATCTAAAAGAACTAAAATTGAATGAAAAGCCTCCCAGTTAAATCATTCTGTCCCTGCAGGATACCCATCAAACCCTGTTATTTTTATCGTATATACTGACAGACTAGGAGATTATGTGTAATTATGGAGATAAGAGAAATTAAAGGGCTCTGTTCTTATTGACCTGCCTAATGCAGTGGACTGAAATCTGGGTCTCTGAAAGCCTGTTTGCGAGTGGCGGATGTGCATTATCGTGTATTATGAGAGATGCTTTAAATCAGCGTCTTTTTTTTTTTTTGATCTGGCACTGGCTCGACTCTGCAAATGAAATCAGAAACAGGCAAAACATTTCATCTGGAACATGAAATTGAGTGCATGAAAGCTTGGATGGCAGTGATACAAATCTTTTGTGCAATTTTGGTTCAAATGTTTTTTTTTTTCTCCAACTAGTCTGTGAAGTAATGCTGCATTTCTCTATGTTGACTGGCCATTCAAGCAAATAAGGGCTTAAGAACAAAGCTAGATGGTGCGGCACTCTGACACATCATTATTGGTTTTGTAATTTTCCTGATAAAATGCAGGCCGAGTATATTTAATTTTGTCAGCAATAATTTCAGCCCTTAAATAGGGAGGAAATTGTATTATGCAGTGCATAGAATACATACAAGTAAAGGCACCCCACAGTTGCAGGGTCATTTATTATGCATACTTTGCTCCCAACTGTTCACATACGGCAGTATTTTATCTCACAGTGTGCCAAGATAAAGCTTCTGTGAAGAATTTGCATCTACTGTATATTTTACGTGTCTGCAAAACACACACACAGCCTGTCCCAGTGTACTGATGAAGGCCTGTTTATTCAAAACAATTGTCAGCAAGATGAAAACAATTGTCAGCAGGATCATCTCACGCTTTTGTCAGGGCTGACCCAAATTTTTGTTTGTTGCCATGGTAATCAACGCCAAAAATCAGTTTTTGAATATTCCTGCTTGAATCCTCGGGAAAGGAGGGCGGGAAACATATGATGCTGCTCAACATAAAGAAGGGCCTCAGTTGAAGTGATTGCTAAGTGTGCTGCAGGGATGCAAGTGAAGGGGGCATGTCCGAGTTTTTATCACCCTTATTTTTTTAATTTAGACCCTCCTCCTCTCCTCCTACTGCCTTCTGTTATAATGGAAATGAGACAATGTTGTGAGTTTATGAAAATCCATAAAGAGGTTTGACAATTTAGAATTTAAAAACCTAGTGTGATCGTATTAAACATTAACCAGATTGTCATCAATGTGGTCTGTTATGCTCTCAGAATTCAAATGGTGTCATTCTGCCCCTTAAAATTCTGGAAGACTTCTGAAGTGTTCCTGTCCCAATTCAGAAAACGACATGCATGACAAAAAGCATGCCTTGCTCATTTTTTTTTTTAGCGCGTCTCTTCCAAAGTGCTCAATTTAGATGAGACAGTAAACAGAGTGATGACAGCAACACAGATTCAACTCCACAGAAACCTGGAGGCATCTGCATGAGCATGATTGGACGTTACTTTCCCCACAGCTGTGCATGAGCCAGTCATTGTAAGGCATACTGCGAACAGCTGATGCCAATCAGCCGAGACAAGCACAAATTCTGTGCTCCCCCTGAACTAATTGATCTTTCAGTTAATCACATGATATCAGCTTCTTTGGGTTTCTAACTAAAAGCTCCCTCAGGAGATACACTGTGGCAGAAAAGAGATGTGTGCACTCTCTCTTTTTATGTTTTCTTTCATCACTTAGTTGAATAAAGTAGCACCATTAGCATTCACACTCAAGTACCAACAGCCAATGACCAGCAACACTTCTCTGAAATAACAACACTGAAATCACACATTCTGTTCTGTTAAAAAGAAACTACGTGTTTTGGTGAGTGAGTCCGCCTGCACCTGGGGGGAGAGCTGGAGAGGCCTTTGAGCTGAACGGGCACGCCGTGAGGAAGACTCTGGAGGCAAAAAGAGGCTGAGAAAGCATTTCTCAACCACACACACCTCCAGATAGGAAAGGTTGCACTCACTTAGGGAAGCCCAGGTACATGGCTCACGTCTAATGCAACAAGGGGAGGCACTAAGTCACGGGCTTGCTAGCCTTAGTTTATGAGCTTTCACGAGCCTGGTTTAGCAGTAACAGAGGCCTTCTAAGACATGTGGGATATGCCGCAGGGGCGATTGCTCTGAGACAACAAGGGAGGCTGAACTTCCCCTAAAATTTGATAGAAGAAATGCTCAAATATGCTCTATTGAATTACATTAAATTCACATCACGACTATGTTGTTCAAACCTGACCTCTTGTCATACATTCTCGTGTCAGCACGGTGGATGCGGAGCCTCCAAGCATTCCTATGAGACAGCGCTGAGCAGGTTTTTTCATGCAGCAAAGCGAGACGCTCATTGGATAAATGCGACAAAATGGTCACTTTCAGGGAGGCTCAGCTTCCCTGGGACCTAATGGAGCGGTAGGCGGGGAGGACGCTCGGTGTATGCATGATGATTGGAATAATTATCTAAAAGACTGAACCCCTTTGTGATTGACAGCGCTTTGGAAATACACACCGGCATCGTCGCATTTCAGCTCAGTCCCATGGGGATATTTGCAAGTGGAGTCTTCTGACAGAGTGCCGCCCGGAGTTCCTTATTTCCATAAGCGATATAGCTCATTTTCACCGTTTGCACAGCACAGTTCAGGTGTTTAATGAAAATCTTTGAGGTGTGTTTTGCTGTGGTTCTATGGCATGAGTTACTGCCTCGCTACAATATGACAAATTTTATGATGTAAACTTAAGACCAGCAGCTGCCACTGAGATGTCGGTATAATAATTTGGGTTTTAGGAGCATTCTTTGGACATGTATACAGTGCATTTGGAATATGTGTCTCAACTGGTGTTTTCACCCCAGATTGTGACACACAGCCTCTTGTCTGTTTGCAGTCAGCTCTTTGTGTTGTCACAGATGTGTTATATGCAGTCCAACTAGCCAACAGTAGTAGTAGGAGTATAGATGCATGCCCACAAGAAGAGCCCGCAATTCTTGTCGGTAGAAGAAACACACCATCTTTTAAACACTGAAAGACTTAAAGATATGACAGAGGAAGGCTGTGTCTGCATGGTCGAACAGGTCAGTCACTTGTGGGACACTTTTAAAAAACATTATTTTTGATCAAAGAAGCAAAATGGCACAAGCATCCCCAGCTATTTAACTTTTCCATATTTTGATGTGATAAAAGACATGTGAGGCCGTGTTAATCAGAACCAGGAACAGGAATATTAGTAAAAGATTCCTATTTATTAACTGTGCAAGCAGCTTAGTAGGAATCTTTTTGGAATTAAAATTAAATATTTTGTGCATGTAAATGTCAGTTAGTGCAAATAAATGTATTTTTCGAGAGGAAACATTAATGAGAAATGAGTCCTACTTGGTGGTTGTCTATAAAGTCCTTTTCTGAGGACATAATGCGTCTTGAGTGATTATAAAATCATTCTGTATACACATTAAAGTTATTTACAAACCCCTTTATTTTTTCCGCAGCTGCAATGGATCCACTAATTGATAATGTCCTTGTCACACGTCTCCTTGGATGGATGAAAGAGCAGAAAATGGCTTTAAAGTGTTCAATCTAATTTTTTTAAGTGACAGTCTAGAGTCTGTCACTTAAAGACCATTAATTTAAATTCAGAGGGGGATGGCTGTCCTGCCTCTACCCTTTCATTTATAACTTTTAACTGACGTTAGAAGCTCCTGTCCTTGTGCACTGCATAAGAAATGCTGATGCCTGACCTTATTGGGTTTACAGGAAATCATACAATTCTTGCTGCCCGATGTGTTTTTTTTTTTTTTTCCCTCCTCCAACTGAAATCCACTGCTTGTTAAGAATGTTTTGTGCCGGCCACTTCCTGACCCAGATATGCCACGAGACATTCCTTCACAAGTTCATGGACGTTAACACAATGAGACAACTTGTCCACATAACATTTAATATGCGGGTCTGATAAAGGGTTGGAAACGCATAGCATATCATTGGTTATTCTGTTTTGTGTAGGATTCTCACCATGTGATGCTTGCTTCCCTGAAACTAAATATGCAAAGGACACAAGCGCAGACATCTTTTGAATCTAGTTTGTAACCAGAGTACCCCCTTTGTATTGCCTTACACAAAAAGAGGATGCTAAGAGGTGAACAAAGTGGGATGAGGCCTGAAATCAGGGAAGTGGCTGACTCGAGTGATATATATCATCTTTTATTTTTTTAATCTATTAATCTTGCAGCATTCTTCAAAAAGGCATTTCTAAACTTAGAAAACCTCTCTCTCAAATCCTTCCCCCTTTCTCAGGCTAAAATAATCTAACTTGTATTAGTCATTCTGCCATTGTAAGCCTGTCAACTTTACTGTCAGCTTCAACTGCAGCATCAAGCTTCGTGTGCATGAATAAAGGCATAAATCAGAGCACTGAGTCAATCAAGGATTGCTTTTTTTGAACTTTTCTTTTTTACTTGTCACACAAACAGCAACACAAACACCACATGGCCGCCTCTTTTGAAAATCAAAAACACAAAAGGCACAGTCCTGATCCAAGAGAGCTGATTTCCACCCTTGACTGGACTGGCTGTCAGTTATCTGTGGGCTGGGATGAATAAGAGTCTAAATAGAGGATGGGCAGAGCCAACAGGGATGCAATCAGAAGCGATTTGTATCAGCTGCAACCAGGGTTGAGAAGACTGATCAGGTGTCTTGATAGCTGCCACCAGTTCTGTGTTCCCCTCTGTTTCACACAAATATGTGACACCCCACCCTCCCTGAAACCCCTTTTATTGAAAAGCTGGAAGCGGGGTGAAAAGGAATGAGGTCGAGGGGGGGTTAAGAGGAGCGAGGGGATTGTAGAGAGACATAAACCCAAGACGCAGACGGCTTTTTACCCAATCCTTGCCCAGAGCAATGTCCCCTTTCACCCAACAACCTCCTTCTGTAAAGCGTCCAGCCCTCCCCCTCCATGCCTACCCCGCTTTCTGTCCTCAACCCCTCCTTCCTGCGGGGGATCCATTCAGCTCAGCGGCAGCAGCATGAATACGAGGATGTGCAGGGGTGGCCGCTCAAACTATATCATTTACATGTGTAGGGAGCACCCGTCCACAAGCTGCAGCCCATAGTTCCCTCATGTTTCCTTTTCCGCTTGGTTCAATGTCAGGGTTTTTTAGTGCTGCTGTCCCGTCTTTCATGCCTCATTGGAGCCTTGCACTGACTGAAAGGAGGTATTTCAAACTCTGTAATGCTGAAAAGAGATCAGCAGGCATCTCTTTATGCGCATAATCCATGTGTGTTTAGTGTTGTCAGTGATAAAAGGAGGACGTGTTTGAATGCATGCCCCATAAAACTGCTGGATGGTGAAATAAAAGAATGTTTGTACATCACTTACTACCTGGTGCCTGAGTGTCAATGCACAAGTTGGGGAAAACAGATTACACAATGAGCATGTGCACTGTGTTTCTCCTCCCCTCTGCAGTATTGACTGTATGCATCTGCCCTGGGCTGTTTCACATGTTGCTTATACAACATTTTCCTTCTGATTTAATAATGTCCTTTTTCTACTGAATATACAGAGTGCTCACTCAGGGTTGATTACCTTGCAAATTCTATTTTCTTCCCATAGCTTACCTCTTGCCATTGTCCGGCCTTATAGTTCCACTTGCTGCTATGGCAACATTGCTGAACTATATTGATAACATCAGACAATCCCTCGGCTATTGTCGCTGCAGAGGAAAAGATGTGCAAACATCTGTTCCATTCAGGCAAAATCAACTCTTAGCGATGGTGCAGTGATGAGCACTGACACCTCACAGCAAGAGGGTTCCTGGGTGGAGCCCTTCATGTTCCCCGGGTTTTCTGCGGCTGCTCTGGCTTCCTCCCACAGTCCAAAAAACATGCAGGCTAGGTTAATTGGTAGGTGTATGTAGGTGTGTTGTTACTAACATCATGTAATGTCACAACATGCTACACACACGTCCTACAGTGACTGTCTTGCTCTTTATACTGTGGTAGATGCCGGTGGCGTTTCAATCAGGGGCGATTGCTCTGAGACAACAAGGGAGGCTGAACGTCCCCTAAAATTTCATAGAAGAAATGATCAAATATGTACTATTGAATTTACATTGAAATTAGAATTTACATTGCATTAAACGTGCGCTAGGATGCGTTTCACATCATGACTATGATGTTCTAATGTCAGTTTATCACCAGTTTTCAAACGCGACCTCCCTGTTCACAGTTCAGGTGTTTAAACCCATCTGAAAATCTTTGAGGTGTGTGTTGCTGTGGTTCTATGGCATGAGTGTGGTTGAAAAACAGCTTCAATTAAATGTTCCTTTTATAAGTTACTGCTTCGCTACAATATGACAAATTTTATGATTATGATGAACTTAAAGTGAGCTTCCCCTGTTTGAAAGACCAGCAGCTGCCACTGGTTTCAAACTATTTAATAACACTGCGAAAAATGCCTTTATGTGTTGATACCTCATGATGCTCTTGCATCAGTTATATATATATATATATATATATATATATATATATATATATATATATATATATATATATATACATTCTCTACATATACATTATTCCACGGTGATAAGCCCAACTGGTAACCTCATCACACCAGATAATAGTCTAAATTTGCTGTATTTGTTGTGTTATGTATTTGTAGCAGTTTGTTGCCAAGTGAAACCACACACAGACACACAGTGCAGCTCCTGTTGTCACAGTCTGCTGTGTCCTGACGCCCTCAGACCTTTTGCCAAGACTGAACTGAATACCTTTAATAGACTCATTTCGGTCGGTTTGTCATTAAGAGCATTGTGTTTTCTGGGTTTTTGGGTTTCTGTTTACTGTGTTCTTCCCCTCCTGAGTTCTCGTGCTGCCTTTCTCTCACTTTCCCATCTACACACCTGTCCCATATCAGCCTTGTTAGCCCTTCCCTGCTCCTGAGTTTTCCTTCTCTTCTGCCTAATCACCTTACTTCCCTCACCTGAGCTTCTCCACCCTTTTCTCCACCTGCACTTCATCCCCTCATCAGACTAGTTTGCATTTAAACACTGGTTTTCAGTCCAGTCTTTCTTGGATTGTTTTATTATGTGATCTTTAAAGCTCGTTTTCCTGCTTCCAAACTTTTCGGATTTCTGTTGCGTGCAGGGATCCGCCTGCTTCACACCACATGACATTTAAGAATTAGCCAGATCAGTTATATTGGTGGTGTCGAGCCTTGTCAGAGCAGGCGTTTTGACTTGTCACAGCAGGCAAAGCACAGGTGGATTTAATAACATTAATAAAAGCCCCATTCCATTTAGGTGGGCCAGTTCTACAACTCTGATACTGTGCATGCTCACTCACTGACATGATTTACTGGCTCACTTAATGTAATGGAGCCATCGCTACTGTTATTATTTACACCTGTGCTTGTCCTGCCTTGACAAGCCCAAAAAAGTCTGCTGTGAAAAGTCTATTATTGGGTTTTAGAGATGGTGCATTTGCAGACATTCTGTCAACTGTTTGTAGACGTGTCTGGAGTTCTTTTCAGCAAGTGGGAAATATCATTGATGTCAGAAATTCCTGATCTCTCCAGCTCTGAATTACAGGTCAGAGGCTGGAGGCGGAGGAGAGCGTGAACGGATTGTTGTAATTATGGGTTAAGTGATAACGCAGCACAAGCTCAAGCTGCTAGCGTGGCTGAACACTCTTAATTGTCATTGTTGCGTTGCTTCACTGGCTGAATTGGCAGAATTGCTCGGCGCTGGCTTGAGCCGGCGGTTTCCTGTGGGTAGAACAGTGACGCTGAACCTTGTGGCACCAAACACAAAGCTTAATTGGATTTTACACATCACTGCTGCTGTGCTCAAAGTTCAAAATATTTAGTCTGTTTTTAAACAAAGAGAAGCATCTAAATTTTCAGAGAAAAAACATTAATCTTACTTAAATGTTTATCTGCTTTTCTTTATCTTGAATTTAACATTTTACATTAATTATACCAATAATAATAATAATAAGATAAGACTTGAGCTGAGCTCTCCATTAACACTGTGGCCCACTGTCAGTGACTTACTCTGCCAAAAAACAAACAAACAAAAAAAAAAAACGCTCTTACATTGCACAGGTTTATTGAACCCATGCACCAAAGTCCCTTAAGAGTTCTGCACTTAAGTGGCACCTTACAATTCAATTTTATGTCTCTGTCTGCTGCTGTGATTACTACAGTTATCCCCACTCTACAGTGAAGGTGGATGTGAAAACCAACACTTTAAAAATATGGAAATCAGTTAAGTTTATTTTCAGCGGACTAAGTGCTGCTGCATGATCAACCATTATTCTGTCTGTCGACTCGATGCTAAGTGGTTGCATGAGGGGAAACAAACGGTAAACAAACAGTTCTTGTAGGGAGCTTGTGTGTGTGTGTGTGTGTAAGAGTGCGTGTGGGACTATCCTTTATTGTGCGTACACACATACACAAGCACTGACTGTAACAAAGTGCTGCAGGTGAGCTTACAAGTTGGAGGATAAAATGCTTTTGTAGCTTCTGCTTGCTGGAAGTTAATTTGCATTCTCGGTTCAGGTTTGTTAATGCTACAATTTGTTGACATTTAAAGGTATTCTACACCCAGTGGCGAAACATCACATTGTTATTCTCCATCAAACCTAATGACTCATGTCTATATATACACACACATACACTACAGTACATATGGCTGTAGCATTCAGTGTGTGGGATTTAGTTGGATCTAGCAGTGAAGTTGTCTAATGTGCCAAACGTGTGGGACAACTACAGCGGTCAACGGAAGCATAACAAGTGGCATTAACAGAGACCAATATCACACTCTGTGTCTCTCCCAGTATTCCACACACACACACACACACACACACACACACACACACACACACACACACACACACACACACACACACACACACACAGGAGTTAGGCTACGTAGCGTGTGAAATAGAGTATAGTGAATATGCTAGGATAAGTAGTATCAGCACTGTCACTACCTGGAGCTCGCACAAACGGAACCTGGGTTTGTTGAAGGTGGCCATGCTGTTTGGGCTGAGAAAGCCTGTGAGTTTATCTATCTCCTTCAACTTTAGCTTATATTGGAGTTATGCTATGTAGTGTGTGAGATAGAGTATAGTGAATGTGCTAGGAAAGGTAGTGTCGGCACTGTCACTACCTGGAGCTCGCACAAACGGAGCCTGGGTTTGTTGAAGGTGGCCGTGCTATTTGTTCTGAGAAAGCCATGTGTAAGTAAGGTAAAGGAGGTTATTGGGTTGGTGTGGGGAGCAGTGAGACCTGGCATTAGGGGAGAGATCACTGTCTAGCCTCCTGGAGGTGTCGTGGGACCAACCAGACGAAAAACACTGGTGAAGGGAGGTTCCCACCTGATGACCCCGAAGATGTGTTCTGCTCACTGGTCTGTATAGTTAAGCCTTGCCATAATAGCTTATCATAGGGCTTAGGAGGTTATTCACTGAGTGCTGATCCTTTCTTTCGAGCACAAACTTCTTGTGTTTATTTGAATTCTGAAGAGCAGAAGTAGAGAGAGTTGTTGCATAAAGATGATAGACTGTCTCATCTAGTTGCATTGGTGTGAACCAGCAGTATGGTGCATTGCAGGTAGTTGCCTGTTTCAACTCATCTCGCCATGAATCTTTGGTCTGAACTGGGCTTCACAGTCATTCTGAAGCTTCACTGTTGCCTTTCAAATGAGACCACACATGTACATGTATTAAAAATGGAAAAAGAGCAGCTTTCAGGTTACTTTGGGTCTGCCTTGGATAGGCATTTTAGATGAATTATAAAGAAAAGGTGTACCAATTCTGCCAACAGATGCCTTTAAATCCTACACATTGAACCTTTAATGTTTTATAGGTGGTAGAACAGCAGTTTTCTGCTTTGCTAGAGTGTGACAAACCATTTTCACCTCTTTTTTTTACTGTTATTTCTTAGCACATGTGGGTTGATGGTTTTCTATGAGTGCAAATCCTCTGAGACCTTGCTTGGCATTTTCTTTGTGCAGGCAGTATACAGTATTGTTGTACACGTTCCACTCTAGATGTGCTCAGGGGTTGAAATGCAACATCTGTCAGTCATGTTCGTTTGCCTTGGGTGAACAGTCTTATCTGGATCTCTGGTGGCTGAAGTGAAAAAGAGAAAGAAAAACCTAAACGCATAGTGCTAATTAGCATAGCTAACTTAATGATGAGCATCTATTTGGTTGTTTTATTTATTTTTGTGTTTCTTCCTCCTGGCAGAGTTACACTTGATCTTCAGCATATGTCTGCTGGCTTTGATGGGTAAAAATCCTGCCTCAGCTTTTTCTAAGCAACTTTGGAATCTCTCCACTGCGCTCCTGAAGCTCTATCAACTCCCACACGCACACACACACTGTGTCACTTTAATTTTTCCACCTGCTTTCAGTTGCTGTTACTTTGTGCGTGTACCTTCAGGGCCAGTTTACATCAAACATTCACAACTAGACAATTTTAAAGTGCCAAACCCTTGAAAAAAAAAAAAAAAGGCTCCTTCATGTGGTCCTAAACTTTATGAAACTAGCAAATTTATGTCAATGCAACAAAACTGCAGTACTTTACTGTGTCTCTAAGACCCCCACACACACAAAAACAAACTGTGCTGCTATTGGTAGTTGGATTTTCTAGCACATAGTGTAAATAACAAATAATCAAGGCAGTCTGCGCCTGTCATATGGAATGTGCTTTATAAATGAATGTGACTTGACCTTTATTTTTCTCTTCACTATTAATTTAGAAATGTATTTTCAGTATTGATCCAATGAAGACGACATCTAAAATGTTTGAGGTCGGGGTTTTTTCTAAAAAAAAAAAAAAAAAAAAGCATCCACTCACACTCGGGTGTATTCCTCCTGCTCCTCACAGTCACTTTGTCTTACTCTGTTTTGGTTGACCTTCTGCTTCCATTCCTGTCCCTGTCCTCCCCTTCTCTTCCTCTGTAATATCTTCCAGCTCATCATTCACCCCTATATTGATCTTCCTCTCAACAGCTGCAGCAGCATCCTGGTAAAATGATCATGATGAAAATAGCAACATATAACATTTGAGAGCAGGTTTTTTTTTTCAATGTCCTGCCCAAAGACAGTAAAGGGGATTGCAAGGAGAGGGATTTGAGTAAAAGTGGAGACTTTCTTACTGCCTCAGTGCTTTAGGTGGTAAATGTGTCAATCACGTTCTATTGTGCTCTGGCTGAACATGTGCCTGTGTTATATTCCTTCTGCCATAAACCAGTGTGAGCACACACATATGTAGGTGCAGCACAGTGCACTCACTGAAAATACAATCTTCTAATGTCGACCATTAGCTGCAGGAAACTTTTGACTTTTGTAAAATCATCAGAGTGATATTGAGGAAAATAAAAATGGTTCATAGCAGACAGCTGATAAAAAGTAACATATTTCTTACAGGTTATTCTCCATTTATTTTCTTATATTTATTATAAAAATCCACATTTTTACCAGCACAGTCTCAGTCCAACCTTGTCACAAATCGACATTTCCACATCCACATTAGATGTGCGAGATACCCTGGGCGTTGCTGACGCTGTGGAACGCCGTGTCAGCTACACATTGTTACATGCATTGTGTGTTTTCAAAATACACTTTTTTGTTTAGGAAATGTACAGTTTGCATGCAGTCTCTTTTATAATAAATGCACAACGCTGTGAATTGAGATTTTTTTTTCTAAAAATGCAAATGCACCTGGTTACGTTTAGCCAACACACACACATGGTTGGGTTTAGAAATAAGTAATTCGGGAAGCGAGCACCGGCCTCAGTGTTTGCTGTATTGATCAGCCACCCCGCTCCTCTGACTTTTTGCCCCCTTTACTTACGTTGTCTGGCTGCTGACGCTGCAGGGCGCTGTCAAACAGTAATGGGGCTGTTTGTGCATTTGTATGTTACAGAAAAACTTTTGTAGTGGATCAGAATCAAGAGGCAGATACACAAATGATTTTTTACTTGAAATACATGAACACAGTTTTTGCCTCCGAGATCACAAGCAAACATGGAAGTGGCTGAGCCGAAATACCGGCAGATATCAATGACAATAGTGCTGACTGAGCCAACAGTGTTAAAGGGGTTTACCTCACAATCACCCGAACAACCTTTTTGGGGGGTTATGCTTCCATGATGACCGCTTGGTGGAAGTCTGCGCTCTCTGAGTGCCCGTCTAGTGACTTATACATTTTAGTAGTCAGATTATTTGTGAATTATCCATCTGAAATCTGAGTAAAATTCATGATACAAGTCTTGTTTTAAGCGAGTTATATAAGTAAATACATATTAAAGCTATGGTCTACGTTTAGAAAAAATGATGAGAAAGATTTGAAAAAAGCATCCCCCCCTCCCACACACACACCCCTCCCTCTGTGCTCCATGATCCATCCCCTCCGAGCTCATGTCCCCCTCCCCTCGGAGCCTCTTAACGACTCACCCCCTCCCGCACAGCAACATTCCAGTTACATACAGCATACAGTTATCTGTCACAACATCCACAATAAACGAAATATTACCTGTTCAACAAAAACTCTGCTGTATCAGCATCACTTTTCAGGCCCAGATCTTGCTGGAGCTTTCTCCATCGGTCAAAGGATGACCTGGTGTTTACTCTGCTTTGAGCCCTCAATTCGTCGCACTTTCTCTTTCCTATTTTCCATATCGAAACTCGTGTAGCTGAATCGCTCAGGGCTTTACAAACCTCTCGTACTTTCAAATGTGGAGGGGGGTTGGAACGAGGCGGAGCAGAGGAGTGTCAAAATGGAGCGAGGGGACTGGACGGAGGGTAAGAGAGAGAGTGCAGATTTGAGCAAGGAGTAACTCCCATGCGGACCGGATGGCTGTGATTGTTCAATTTCTTTGCAGGCCTGCAGCCACCAGAGAGAATGGATTTTTTTGGTTCCTTTTGCTCTTCACATTGTGTAGCTAGCACTATTGGGCCATAACCACCATCTAAATGATGTTAATACTAATGATCAATCTTTCTTAACATGGACCATAGCTTTAAATAAAGCAATTATTCAAGCTGTTTGTGAGTATCTTTAGCCTATGTGTGTGCACAGGTGTGCATATGTAAGAGAAAGAGTTGAAGCAGACACATACGGAGAAATGCACGTTAGCCATCCAACAAAAACTGTCCCTACTTAATTAGTAGTGCACCTTAAAGTATGTTTGAGAAACAAGAAAACAACATATTGAAACAAATACTGTTGCTAAACCAAAAAGCAGAGAACTACTTTTTTTCATAGGATTATTTGGCTACTTTCATTCTTATTGGACAGTTTAACAGTGAAGAGACAGAAACAGGCTTAAGGGGTAACAAATTTCCCCAACTGGAATTTGAACTGGCAACATTGCGGCTATGTATGCACTGCAACCATGATGGTGCTCCAGCACAGTTTAATATCACTGATAGGTGAAGAAATGTTCACTGTTGTATTTCTGATGTCACTCAAGGGGGGGCTCATACTCATACACACACTCATTTTGTTTTTTGCATTTACTGCTTGAAGGCTTAGTGCCCCTGTGCGGACAGAACTCATGTGAAACCAAAGATATATTTATTTTCGCACTTTAAACACACTTTATGTAATTTTAAAGTTTTCTTACAGCCAGCTATATTTTACTTGAAGTTACACACACACAGTGACTCAGCTTTATTTTCCACACACACAGTTGAAAATACACCACGCTCTCCTGCTATTTTGAGCGAGATGTGACCTCAAGTTTCTGGCTCGTAGTCCTGTGAGCGTGAGGAGTGTGTGGGTTGTTTCCACTCCCTGTAGGAGGAAATACATTTGGTGCCAACCCCTCACAGATGCCCTCTCTCCCTCCTACTCTTCATCATGACTACCATCTCAGCTATCTCTGAAAGCTTTACTGTCAGATGTGGACTCAGGGTTCACTGATGGCTTCGGGGCATCTCCACCGTAGGAATACAGAGAGCCTCGAAAGAGCAGCTGGCCACATAATTCCTACTGGGCAAACCTGTTGATATCGATCTTTACCTGAGAATAAGGTCTTCTCTCCCCATTTCTGGCTTTCGGTGATAAGGAATAGTGTATATATATATATATATATGAAAAATGTCCTCTGCTTTTTCTGTGGAATAGCTCTGTGGTCACCTTCAGATGAGAATATGACAGTTGCATCTGTACAGCATAGCATGCACTGTTCATATGTAAGTACTTTAACTCATTTAACTGCAATGCCCTGGGTGACAAGATTGTAATCAGATGAGATTTAGAGGTGAGTTTACATGAGCATAAATGTCCATACGTAGATGAGTACTCCAGCGGGCTGCAGCTCCCCATGATCCCGAAATGGATAAGCAGTTGACGGAATAGAGAGATGGGAATAAAAACTGAATGGCTTTTAAGTTATTCCGCATGGGGACGGGACTTAATGAGTGGAGAAATGGGGAAACTAAAGCTGGAGCAAATGGAAACCATGCATCTTCACTAGCAACAAAAATAGTCACTGATACATTCGGAATTCAACAGGACTGCAGATTTAGTTTGCAGATCCAGCCAGGCAGAAAACAATTATCAAAAGGGATTTTTAAAATTTACTGTCGAGATATTTTCAGCATGGAGAGGAGAGATGCAATGTACTTGTGGAAAAATAATGAGTGCCTAAGTTGTCAGCATTATTGGATGAGAATGTGTGAATATATAAAAAAGTTACTTTTTGGTGAAAAGTTAAAACTTGATTTAAAAGTTTAAAACAAACACTTTTTAGAGCAACTAAGCATTTTGCCTCTGCTTGCAATTATTCACCATCACAATGCGGTTATTGCTTATACGGCACATTTATGGTTGCTGTCACACCTGTTTTTCAGCTCAGTTGGTTCGGACAACGCGAAAAGACAATAACACGTCGCTGCCTGTTAGCTCTGGTTGGTTTTATGTTCCACTGACTGAGCTGTAAGCATGAAATCACAAGTCATAGTCATTACCGGCCAGTTTGGCGGATGTCATCCTGTATCGTCATCCTGCCTTTGTGGTTTATTCATCTCTTATTTCATTATCTATTCCATATATTATTTAAGCACTACTGAATAATTGATAGAGCATTATCAGTTGAGCTTGCAACTGGGGGTCATATGCCATAAGTAATGATGAAAAGTTAGGAGAAGGCATTACAGTGCATCTTGTGCCATAGTATCAATGTGATGATTGTTAAATGTTTCACACACTTCATAAACAGGAACTGCTGAAATACATGAAGTAGACACAACACATGTCTCACTTCCCCTTTTCAGTTTCTTACGTTCAGGGAAGATCCCAGCATATAGGCCAATGTGCTGACTACCTGATGCTGTGATTACCAAACAATCAAGTATAACTGAAACTTCAATAAGACCCTTCCGAGAATGACCACTGCAATTTGACGTATGCAACTGTTACTAGGCACAGGAGGCCCGTCAGGCTTTCAGGGAAAATGCCGAACAATATGCATATGGCGCCTTCAAATCTGACAGCAAATAACCTCAATGTTGAGAGGAGGTTGTGGATGACCTCACTCACAACTAAATCCATCAACAAAAACTCCTTTGTTTACCATAAGGTAAAATGCTAAGTTACGTACGACGTGAGTAAGGTAGTATGTGTATGTGGTGGATGCTTGCGTTTTAAACAAATGGAATTGTGGCATAATTCACTTTTGCTAGCAATGGGCTAAGAGATGATTAAAGCTACAGGGAGTCATAACTCAATGTTAGCTTATAAAAACAACATTTGTCCTTCCCATGAATTGTCAAGATGTGAGTCCGCTAACGCTTGAATTGGGACTGGTGAGCTATATCCTCGATTTGAACTTCATTTCCAATCAAGCTGCAGCCTCCAGGGCTGAAAGACAAAACCACCAAACCCACGGCTATCTGAACCGTACGACAATGCTACAGCATTAATCCACTTTACAACTCATTAAGATGTGATTCACTTTATAAGTAAGGACATGTAAGCCTTTCCATTACCCTTATCCCAACCTTAACTGTCTCTCTTTTGATATGATACTTCATAGCTAACGTTAGCTAATCGCTAGCTAAGTGCCCAACCAACATTTGCATGTGAAGCCCATGTGGGAAGTAAATGAGCTGGAAAATTGTCCATGCGTTCCATGATGGCCCCATGGCAACTGTCCACAGTAAGGGTTTTACCCAAGTAGGCCATGCATGGGTTATGCTGGGGCTACCTGGGTACCCAGCAGGTATGGGCCCAAAGTGGGCATGTTATGTGGGGCCCACATGGGTAAAACCACCCATGTGAGCAATTGCCATGGGGCCATTATGGACCTGCAGACAATCCCATATAGGGCCCATTTTTCAGCTCATTTACTACCCATGTTGGCTGGGTATTACCTTAAGTAACCGGATGAAGCCTTACCCTTTAATTAATAACTAGCTAAACGCTTACTTGGCAATTTCGACGGGACTTCTGCTTCCGGGCCAAGGAGCAGAGGAGGCTGACTGTGAACTGAAGTGTAGGTTAAGGTGGGGCAGGTAGAAGGTGGGTAATGTAGCTGCTCTAGCTGCAGTTATACCTCCTCTGAAAAATGAAGCCAAAAACTGCAACATGAGGCTGGCTCCAAAACTGAGTCAATCCCCACAGACCCCCATTTCACCATGTACAACTTTACAGCAAAAATAAATGTTTACAGTGAGGTTCAAAAATGGTTTGGTCTTTACGGCTAAGTTCCTCCAACTGTGAGGTGTCACCACAGCCTATGAGTCAGCTCCACTCTCTCGTCCAAATTTGGTCACGAATGGCTCCAAAAATCTAAGATGGCAACGGCCAAAATGCCAAACTTAAAGCCTTGAAACCTTTATCCAAAAACCAATGGATGGAGTCAGAGTGGCTGCGTCTATTGTTATAGAGTCTATGTTCACACCACTCTGCCGACAAATTATATTGTGAATACAGCTCTCAAATGCATATTTCTGTCTACTTCTCCATGATATTGTGTGAAAGCTTGACAGGTTTGACAACAGTAACCAAGGGGTGCAGGACTTAGCGAGGGGTCAGCGACACAGTTTACATCCCTTCTAGACTGTTTCCTCGACAGATCCTGTGACCGGCAGAATTAATAGCTGTTGTTTTTTTATTGAATTCACACTAAATCCACACTCCTGTTATTTAGTTGGGGTTTGGTTGGATCTGCGACAACATTTTTCAAGCAGTCTTGGTTCAGTTGTTTGGTTGGCCCTGAGTTTAACTAACAGCCTAAACAAATTAAACGAATCAAGCAGTTGAACTTTGAGTTTATTTAAACTGCACAAAAAAAGGTTGGTGTAAAAATAATACTATCCTTAGGGCCTGTGTCCACATAGTGTTTTTCCACAGCGGAAAAGCGCAGTGATTTTTTGTGTGTGGGTTTTGTTTCTATGACAATATTTTGACATTAACATTAGGTAGGTAGTTAATGCCATGTCACATTAACAGAGGGTTGATTCCACTGGTAACAACAAGCTTACAACAGTGTGGCGATTAAAGCACAACACTCACCAGCAACACTCAGTGTCCACCAGCTGACCTGCTCCCACAAATGGGCTTTTTTGTGAGTGAACCCTAGCTAAAGGAACAGCATGGCATCACCAGTGTCTTTCTGAAAAGTTTGGAGATTTTCAACTCCTAGCCGCTTAAGGCAGCTGGACAAATAAGGCGGAGAGCTCTGGGTGCGGCAACCTGGTTTCACTACAAAGTCGTTGAAATCCAGCGCTTGGTCAGTAACTTTTGGCCAGACGACAACAACATCAGTTACGGAGGTGAAAGTCTGAGTAGGGTGGGTGGGAGCGGTGGTTAATGGGTCCAGAAACCACCGAGTTTCACCCAGGAGGTTAGTGTTCATTTCCCATGTGATTGTAAAGGCAAACCCTGTTCTTTTTTTTTCCCTAAACCCAACCATATGTTTTTGACACTTTATACAAACAGTACATTTCTGTGAAAACGCAAGTGTATTTTGCATGTAACAGGCAGAAGTTGACACGGCGTCTCAAACCAACACACCCAGAGTATCTTGCATGTATAATATGGTCATGGAAAGTCTGTAACCAAGCGTCATTATGTGACATGGTCTGAGTGAGGATATATTGTTGGCGCTGCTTCTTTGCAAGGCGGCCGCATACTTTCGCTTCTCATGAAGAACGATTGATTAAAGATGCTGATATTGTTTGGACACAGGGCCTTCAATTCCTTCATTTAGAAAAGTTAACCAACTTTTCTAGAACACATATGTAAATATTGCATCCCTGCTGGTGACATAACTTATTAACTATGTGCAACTCCCAGAAAACCCATCGTAGGCATTATTTAAACTATTTCCTCAACTTTCCAACTTCTATTTCCCACACAAAACCCCAAAGTGGTTCTCAGGAGATGTCACTTCAGTGCTTAAAGTTGGATTTTGACAATGTTGTTGACGGAAATGGCAGCTTAGCTATGTTTATCGTTTCTGGTTGTCAATCAAAGACTGTTACAAAGGGTTAATTGGACTAGACAGCTCCTTTCAGAGGAGTGTGTTTGGCACGAGCTGAGAAGATGCTTTGAAGACTGTGACCTTGTCAGCAGCAGCGGCAAGTGAGGAATGATGGACTGCTGTGACATGCGAGACCCTCAGGATCCTCACAGCTCAAGTCGACTCGCTATTCAGAAATGGTGTGCGTGCCCTTGTTTTGCACACAGCCCAGTGTGCCTTGTGGATGTTATTTGGCTTCGAATGTGTGTGTGTGCCTTTGTGTTTCTGTATGAGCGTCTAGCCTGCAGAGGAGGCTGATCTGATCCTTGAGAATATCCTCTGTGACAGCACATCACCACTAGCCTCTCTCTCGTCTGACATCCCCCTCTCATTACTGCACTGCAACTCTTCATTGTGTTTTGTCCAAGTCGCTGTCTTGAAGGGAATGATGTGACAACCCATGAGCTCTGCGAATTTAGAGGCTTACTAAAGGGAAAGATTGCAAAATTCTGTGAATGGACAAAAAGGGTGGGAAAAACAACCAAAGTAAAAGGTTCTTGGGAGTTTGTATTTCTTTCTTTTATGACTCTTGGTTGGAGATCACTTTCATCCTATGATGAAATTATTGCCTGAAGGTAGCAATGATTTCCAGGATGCTAATTTTCCAAGAAGTGCAGGCTGAGTTGTCAATGATAATTGAGCTGCAGCTTATTATAAATTCATGACAGCAAAGTGCATAAAATGCTCATTTGATATGTTCTGTGCAACTGTGTAAATCTGAGCAAAAGCCTCCCAAATGGAAATGAAGGAAATGATTACTGACTTGAAATCATGTTGAGTAATTTGTGTTGCTGAGAGATTTCAGGCATCAGATGGTGGTGTTAGATAAAACCCCACAGATCCCCAAAATAAATGCAATTTCAAGTCATATCTAACCCTGTTTGAAACACAAGCATGGCCTGTCCTGTCATTACTGTAGCCATTCAGCAATTTGTTGTTGGCTACACTTTAGGCAACTGTTTCTTCTGGAAATTACTTTTATATAACTAATTTGTTTTGCCAACAATTTGAGGGTAATTGCTGCTCAGAGTGTTTTCACTGGCAACATTTTTGTCACACAAGGAAGGCTGGGAAAGATTGTGGTTTTGGTTAAATACAAAAGTAAACACGTTCTGCCTTGTGCCTCATGTCAGTGTTGACTTTTACAGTATTTAACAAAGACAAGAATGTAACCATGACGATTTTAATTGTGCTTTATTTGCTATGAAAGCATATTGTAGGGAGAGCAAGTGCAACACGTTGTCAGCCAAGGTTTTGCAGAAATATTTTGTACAAACATTTTGAAACTTGCAGATAAGTTATCTTCCCTCGTTATGTTTATAAAGCTGTGTAATTCAGCTGCCATTATATTACATTCCTTTTAAAAATTTGGTGTTTAATCATTGATGCGGGCGCTGCGCCGGTCCGTCGTGGTGAAGAGGGAGCTGAGCCAGAAGGCAAAGCTTTCAATTTACTGGTCCATCTACATCCCAACCCTCACTATGGCCATGAACTCTGGGTAGTGACCAAAAGAATGAGATTGCGGATACAAGCGGTGGAAGTCAGTTTCCTCCGTGAGGTGCCTGGGCTCAGCCTTAGAGATAGGGTGAGGAGCTCGGACATTCGGAGGGAGCTCGGAGTAGAGCCGCTGCTCCTTCACGTCAAAAGGGGCCAGTTGAGGTGGTTCGGGCATCTGATCAGGATGCTTCCTGGGCGCCTCCTGTTGGAGGTGTCCTGGGCACGTCCCACTGGTAGGAGGCCCCGGGGCAGAGCCAGAACACGCTGGAGGGATTACGTATCTCATCTGATGGGGACACCTTGAGATCCCCTAGGACCTGGCCTGCTGCCCCTGCGACCTGGCTCCGGATAAGCGGATGAAAATGGATAAAAGGATGGATGTTTTATCTATGAATGTAAAAAAGAAAGAAATGAAAAATAAATCAATTTCTGTTTGTCCAAAGTGACATCTTCAAATGACTTATTTTGTCTGATCAACAGGACAAAATCCAAAGATTTTAGATAAACAGAAGAAAAAAAAAATCTGGAGCTGGAAAATGTTTGTTTCATAAATTACCTAAATATTTTTTGTCTTAAAAGTGTGGTTGATCAAACACATACTATGCAGGATTTGTTGCTTGCTGCTCGTAAACACAACATTCAACAGAAGAGGAAACACTGTTAACAATAACAAAGCAGTGAATCGGAGAAATTAAACGTTATTTCCTGCTTGTTTCACGGCGGTAATGTTCAAAAGGACAAAAACACACCCACACCTCTGCACAACCCTGCAGGAAGGTGCTGCATTGCTGTTTTTCTTTTTTCTTTTGTGAATCCTGCTGAAGCGCATGCTTGTGTGCGTGTGTGTGTGTGTGTGTGTGGCTTAACCTCGCCCTCGATCAAACAGACACACACACCTGCGGCTCACATGCACAGAGCGGAGAAGAGAGGTGGCTGGTCGCTACGGTTATGTAAAGTCCCGACCTCCTGCTGCTTTTGGCTGGGGGCTACACACCACTACCCAAAGGATGACACCAAGAGACGTCCCGAACAGACCAAAATAAGAGGAATATAAAAAAACACAGGCAGAAGGCAGGTTCTCTGCAGATACAGACACAACCACACACTGAGAGTGACTCATAAGATGTTTTAGAGGGATCATGTTTGTGCAAGTATATATATTGGGTTTTGTTGTTGTTTTGTTTGTTTGTTTGTTTTTTAGGATAATCCTGCACAATATGCTTTTAACTTTTTAGCACCGACTGCAAATCAACACATTTTTTGGCACATTTTTGTATTTACATTGTCCCTCGTGCTGCCTTAGAGAATGGATAATCAGTCAAGGGAAATGTCGAATGTCTGCACTGAGTGAATACTGCACTGTGATAAAATAGATTTGGATCCAATCAGCATATTTCAACACTATATCAGATTGAAATAACAACTGCATACCCTTAACAATCACTCATGGTATACTTTGCACTGTCCTCAAATCACAATAATTGTAGCTCAAACAGCACAAAGCCAAATAATTGTCCTCTTGAATTGAGTTTGATTACGCACAGGTGTAGATGATGAGCTGCTGCCAAGCAAATCCCTCTTCCACACAGCATTGACTGAATTAAGGCTTATGTTGGGAGGTGACGGTGTGCACTATTTGCAAATTTGCGAATGCTAGGATAGCGAAAGAATGACCCGCCCTGCTCTCCTTTTGATTGGTTAGTTGTTGCCTTTGTTGGTGGGATTGGTTAGGTTTAAGTGACGAAAAAAAATGATGTGGGGCAGTTTTTTCAACTCAAGGAGTTCAGAGCTGTCCGGCAGAAATGTCCGCAGCTTAAGCCTAGTTCACATTACACTATTTTCACTGCGGTTTTGACATCGCAGAGGATCTTGAGAGCCACCTTGGGTCAGAGGTGAGTCGGCAGATAGTCTGCCACCACGAGTCCTCGTGTGTGAACAAGCATACGAGCAAGTCGCCCCCTCGTCTGCGACTGGGACTGGATATCTGGCATGCTAGAAAACTGGAGAGGTCTGACACGACTGACAAAGAGCATCAGCCAATGAGAGGCGGGATACGTCCCACATCAGCACGCAGGAGGACGGAAGAAATGTGAGGAGGACAAGCTGCAGGGTTGCCAGGTCTGCTTAATAGCCACAACTTTGTGCTTGTTTTTTTTCGCTTACAAATATTGGCAGTCGCAGGTTGTGGTTTTTTGGGCTTGTTTCTAAAGTTGAGTTGCTTATTTGGGCTTGCTCTCTAAATTTCGCCTCTCTATCTATATATACGTCACTTTTTTTAGGCTTGTTTCCACAGACCTGGTTGCTTGTTTCTCTCCCAAGATCTGGCAACACTGATAAGCCGGCAAGCAACAATAACAATAGCAGTGTCTACAGGATCACGGGGAGCGCGTTGTGTTTGGACCCAGGCCCTGGAGGCAGATCTGATTCAACACTGGGAAGAATATCCATGCCTTTACGATGTGTCGTCTCCATGTTAATAAAAAACGTAGTTTGGTGACGTCACCGTGTTATCTGGGGCTCTGTCGGCGAGGGCTCGGTGGAGAAATCTTGTGGTGTGCACACACAGGTCGGAACGTTAGCAAGATTCCCGATGACAGAAACACACGTCGCCGGGTATGAACACTCAAAAGATTACGATAGTCTCCACAATGCATTTTGCGGGGTGAAAATCGTGTAATGTGAACTAGCCTTTAGAGCGCAGAAATGCGAGGTGCATCGCAACACAAAAAACTGCGAACAAAAAGCTTCATTCTCATTAAAACGATTACAAACAGGCGCCACCAGCTGTTTCAGCACTTTCTGTGTGATCAGGACCTAAGGTATAGTAAGACGGGTGATTCCTTCGCTATCCTCGAATTTGCAAGTTGTGCACCATTTTTACTGTCAATAAGCCCTCATTAAATAAAATGAATCAAAGCCTGCTGTATTTAAAGTGCACACATAACACAACAGGGTGTTCAACACATCACATTTCCATTTAAGTAACAGTTTTTTGCTACATTTGTCTGGACTGAAAACTAAGTTTTTCACTGATATATTAGTAATATAAAAAAGAAAAAGAATGCTCACCACTAATGAAAATGTCAGTCAGCTGTGATTAACTAGATACAATTTAAAAAGAACATTTCTATAATGACATTTCATATATATATATATATACATATTTTCTGTCATCATAATAAAAATCGCAGCCTGAGAGGATCAGAAGAAATCTGTGAGGAGCACCACAACCTTCACTGCTGGAGAAGGAATTTCAGCTGATGCTTGCATTATTTTCTGCATACTGTTAGTAAAAATAAATGGGTGAGGGGACTGTTTAGTGTACTTCATATGAAGACTATTATTCTACTTCTGGCATCATGTGAAATGATGTAGAGGTAATGCAGCAGGCTGAAGCATTGTCTCCCTAACTGAGGAACTAATGGTTCAGTGTACAAGTGGCTGACTTATGCTGAGATCAGGTTATTTGGGAATACCTTTCTCTGATAATGGTTAGCTCTGCGTCCACTGAATTAAACAGTTTTCAGTTTAATCATGAGCAGCAATTAAAGCAGCAGAGTTCTCCCTCTTTATTATTTCTAAGCGAGCGCATCATACTGCTGGGCTGTACACTGTGGTTTGCTGCTCAGTCAGGTCTCCCTGCGGCGATGTCGGCTCTCCTTTATGAATAGCTTAACAGCCACTGTAGATCACAGTGAAACCAATTACTGAGGTGAGTCAAAGGGAGCTGAGATTGAGCTCGCATGAATTCAGATCAGGAGACCTCAAGCTTGTAGCTGGTGTTATATCACTGAGATATTCTGAACAGATCAGAGGCATTTCGGATAATCCTGATTAAACAGAGGTCCAAAATTATGCTTAGATCCTTTGATCACAGTTGGGGGTATTGTTGTTTTCACCACGGCGCACTGTGATGATGAGGAGGATCATAAACCAATTCCATCACTGACAGTCTCATAATGGTGAACATAAAATATTCAGAAGTCCCACCTTAAAGTTTGATAACTTGGTTTCATTTCTGTTGTCTGCTCACTTTGTCAAGTAGCAGCTGACAAGTAACTTCAAAGGCAAAATGGATATTCTACACGGGGCTAAAAGACCTGAAGTCCTGCTTGTAATTGAACTCGAGTCAACAAGACTTGACTATTCTGATCAGCACTGTACCTGAAACAGAGAGGGCACAACACAAATGGATTTTTTCCCTTGTCATATCAGGAAAAGCACAGGTGGAACTAATGACGCGCTGTAAGGTATCCCAGTAAGCCATGCCAGTTAGTCAGCATGCAGAATACTGGGGTCTGGGATCCAACATGACTGAATTTAATCACACCTGTCATCCCATTTTGTGTGTTACCAAATCCTGTAGTGACTGGTCCAGTTTGCAGTAAGCAGCATGGCAATGAGCTATGACAAGACTAAATTACAGACAGTCCTGCCATCTAATCATCCAAATAACTGCTTGAGTCCCAACAAGCTGCTCTTCAATGGGTGCCCAAACTCAAGAATCAAAGTCCCAAAGAAGTCGCAGCTTAGTAAAGTTTGCCATGAGCACCATCTCACACTGATGAGTCTCCCAAAAATAAAAAGTACAAGAGAAAGTGAAGTTTGAACAAACTAAATTTTGCCATCAAGCTTTACAATTATGATGTGCCATTCTTTAGCTCATGTGTGAATTAGTAATTTAAGAGAAATATATAAAGAACTAAGTAAGACGTGAGAATCAAGGATTAACTTTTTACAGATGGAACAGGACCTTTTAACCCCTCATGTCAATTTCTGACTGTATTTCCTTCACTGTAGATATTGTACATGTTGTTTCTGATGTCCTATCCTCCTAAAAATATGTTCCCCGTCTCACCACATTTTTACCCCGCTGTGTCAGTGATAGCCGTGACTTGAGGCATTATGTTTTGGGTTGTTCGTCCATCTGTCCATCCTGTTCATGGACGAGATATATTTCAAGAACGCCTTGAGGGAATTTCTTCACTGTTCATTGACTGTTTCTTCACTGACTGTTAGTACAAACAGTCCCATTCATTCAGGAATGAGCTGATTAGAGCATAGTGGTCAAAGGTCAAAGGTCAAAGGCTACTGTGACCTCACAAAACATGTTTGTAGCCATAGTTCAAGAATTCATGCACTGATTTTGACAAATATCCCACAAATGTCTAAAAGGCTTAAATGATGAAGTGATGACATTATTTATCCAAAAGGTCAAAGGTTGACGTCACTGTGACATCATAATATTCTGCATTATTATACGTAATAACGCAGGAACAGACATTTGGTCAGATACTGTATTGGTGACACAAATCTTGGGTGTTTACCTTGAAACTGTGCTGATTGTATCTTCTGTGCGGCCTGGTTCAAGATGTGTGAAGCATCCATGTATCACAGTATGTAGCTTCTTTGCATCAACATCCAAACTTAAAGCACCGTCAACTGTCATGGCTGCAGCTGAGTCTGGAAAGACATGGATGTAAACTGTAAAGCAAGGTTTACGCCTATGTGTACCTACGACGCAGAGGGCTTTGTGGAGGCATTGCGTCCCTCTGCGACAGACGTAGAGACGCGACATGCACCTCCAAAAAATCGCAGACCCAACACAGACCGCAAGAGCTATGACAGGTCCTTCAAACTACAAACTGTATTTTGCAAGGTTTCACATCCTGCTGCAGTACCACAACACCATTTTTAAAAGTCAAGCCATTCAACGGGCGTACAGTCGCCTCTCTCGTCGTCATTGTAACATTTGTAATAAGAGCATTTGTTGTTCAATGTCGATCATTTCAAGTTCCAGCAACAGTCCCTCTCTCTCACTCGCCATCTTCACTGTGACTAGAGCAACGCCGGAAGATAAACTAACAATGAACACGCAACGACCATAGACGTCACAGAGTCTAGGTAGGTATATAAAAGAACACCACGCCCCAAAGCGCTTTGGCAGGGAATTGCATAGCGACATAGACCAACAGGATGCAGAACAGGAACACAGCAACTGCGGAGCAATTGCGTGCACATTGCTTCGAGTGTACGCAAAAGCATAAAGAAACTATAACTGCAACCTGACTGGTTCGCAGAGGCATAAAAACCATGAGACGTTAATCCTAGTTGAGGCTCATTTTAAAACACTTTAATGTGGAACATTTTGAAAGTGTGCATGCCAGATGGTCTGGACCAACTGTGTAGTCCATGTGACACAAAGGTAGATGACATGTACCCACCAAAAGCAATTTACTGCTTAACTGCTACTGCTGAATGCTAAGAAATGTATATAGACACGGACAATACCTTCTGTCCACACTTGGTGTTCATTTTGTCCATATTTGTGCACGTTTTCTGAAAACTTATGAATGCGGATAAAGCAGAGCAGTTCCACCAGGAACTGCAGGGGGCAGTGAGGTGTATTTCAAGCATGACATAACCATAGGCGTTTAAAAAATAGCAGAATAGTACAAATCAGTAATACAGTGAAAATAATTTTCATATCATTAATTAATATGTCGTGATGTATTTTATGGCCTCACAGTCCACTGCTGTCTACAAAGCTGCTTCTGGTGCATTATTTCGACCTCCTCCAACATCGCAATTGTGGTCGTCAGTAAATTTTGATTCCACTAGCAATATCTAATGGATCTATGTGAGGGTTACAGCATTTGAAATAAACAGATCTATTTTTGTATGTAAAGGGAGTATAATGGGCCCTTAGAAAGCTCCAGGGTTTCCCTTTATGCACTTAAAAATGCTCAAGGACAACAACACAGTTTTGTGACAGAACTTCCACTTCATCTTTTTGTTTTTGTAAATACATGGTCAGGATGATATGACAGCAAACTGAGCAAATGCTGCAGAACTTGCAGAGGGACTGTCTTGTCTTTCCACGCCCCCACCCTGCTGAGCCCAGAGTGCAGTGTCTTTGTGTGTGTGTGTGTGTGGACGAGCAAGTGACAGAGGATACGTTCCGAGCAGACAGCTGTCAGCGATCGGAGCAGAGTGGAAATTAGCGGTAAAGTTGTCAAGTAGTAGTAAATGTAGGTTTCGGTGTGTCCAAGAATAAACACTGCAGCTCCTCAAGACACATGTAGAGTCCCGAGTTTTGCTTTTCAACTGCTGGGTAAAGTGAAGCTGGTTAGCATCAACCTCGGCCCTGGAGGCAAAACAAGAAGTGCTGATTGTGTCAATGTATTGGACTAACCAGGGACAATCATGTCAGTGAAGTGGACTGATTATTGTTAGTAATATAAGCAACTAATACACTTCGTGATGTCAATAGTTTCTACTGGAGCTACCTGATATTATCCTGTCCTGTTTGTAGCATGTGCAGTCTCAGCTTGTTGTACAACCAGTATGCACTTGTTTTTCAAGGCGAGAGTATAAGTACCTTTTGATGTGCAGTGTTAGCGGACAATTTATCTGCCTATTTCTGTTTTGTAAGAAGCATGTGTGGGTGAGGACTGTTTGAGTGAGACAGGTGTACTTCCATTACATACCGCAGTGCCTGGATTAAATAAAGGGTGATACCACGTCTTATTTGTCTCACAGCCAGATCCTTTCAACAGTTCTTACTGTGATCTGTTAATGAGACTTCTGAGCTTAGACGCTTTTTTTGCACACAGTCTTTATTACTTCTGCTGCACAGCACAAGCCATTACAAATACACATGGTTTCTGTAGGACGATGCGTGTGCGATGTTTATGGTTTTTCCACTGTAAAACCATGATATTATCCTGTGATTTCACTTGTGTACTGCTACATAACTGCCATGGATCTATTACCACAGAGATTTGGACAAACAGCATTGTGTAGGATGGGATTCTAGGTATTTCTATCAATAGCCTCGCATTGGCAACACCAGACAACAAAAGAAGTGAATAGAAAAGTAAATGGTATGGTAGCGAGGATGTGCCAAAGAGGGAGTGAGTTCTGAAAATAAAGATTGCTGCTTTTTTCAGAAGTGTGTGGGTTTACAGAGAGAAGACGGGGGCAGCAGTGCATTTTGCATTTATAACTCAGTCCAAGGACTGCACAAGAAACCTGGCCACCTGTGCTTTAATTCAGAACCAAACAACCAAATTAACATAATAGTGCCATAGCGCAATATGCAGATGCTTGTTATTCCTGGCGTGTGTCTGCCTTTCGAATAATTTGCATTCAGCAACAAGCTTTAAATGTGTTTTCCACCACTTGCTATTTAATGTTTGAGCCACTGTTCAGTGTCTGCAGAGCTCAAGGTAACCTTTTGTTAACATGGTGTTAGTTGCCGAATTTGGTTTTCAGTAATAATCTCATTGGCTCAAGTTATAAGTTGGCAAGTCGCAAGTCACACAGACAAACAAATGTGGGGCCAGCTGCTCCACTCCTCTCTGCTTTGTTCTGAATCTTAGCCAATCAACTGAAATGGGAACAGGTGGACTCCAATCAAGTTGATGGGACAGTTCATGTTATGAAGACCTTGGTCACACCTTAAAGGCTGTAAATTAAGTTTTCCAATGAGTTATTTCCAAGGCCTAAAATCTTCATCAGTACTTGTGAACACTGGCTTCCCTCAAAACCAGAAACCAGAGAAGTAATTCTCAAACTTTGATCAATCAATCAATCATTTTTCACATGGAATTAATTTGTAATTTAGTCCTCCAACTTGTATCTTCTTACATCGTTGGCTGCTGCTAGTTGTCCATGTTTCTGGATGGTTCTGGTAATCTGTGGTTTCTGGTTGTTAAATGATTTAACTGTCCACACATCTCGACCTCAACAAGACAACTGTATGGTTGCTTCTCCTGAACATGGCACCACTGCCTCTGAATGGCATGTAGCAGTGACTCACAGCAGGAACAGGACAGCACCTCAAAACCCCACCAGCACACCTTGTTCACCGTTAAGCACACGCCCCCTCTCCTTCTCTCGCCAGAAACCTCTGCACATTTGAATCGTCCTTTAGAAAAAGAGCCTCCTGATTGAAGGAAGTCCAGGATTTAGCCAAGTTTTGGTGAATCAAAGGATACAACAGTTCCTGATATCCCGTTGGAAAATGATGCGTACGGAGGTCGTCCGCTTTCTTTCCAGCTCCTGTACAATAGCAAGCAGGATGCTGACGTTAGGTCAGCTGGTGCTCATTCTTGTCAGAATGAGCTCATTTTCCTTGATGTTTACTGGTGTTTACATGTTAAACTTTCTCCATGTTTCTGTTTATAATCTCTTAGATTACATTTTCTAATAAGCACCAGAGAGAACAAAAATTCTCCCTCAGATCAGAAGTTGAAAGTTAAGAAGGATGTGAACGTAAGGCATTGGAATGTAACACATGCAGCACTACTTTCTTGTTTGTTTGTGTCTACTGTTCATTGGAAATGTTCTCATGAGGTACTTGTCACTCACTCACTGTTGCTTTCTTTATGTTATTTTAGATGAGGCCTTCCAAAAACATCTCCATAAATTATGTTACTTCACTTGCCATCACAGGCAATTTGAGAAATATAAATCAGCCACATAATAAATTATATAAACAAGGCTTTCACACGGGGCTTGTTTAGGCAGCAGCTATGTAAAGTGGCACACAGCTGTGCAGTGCCGCTGTCGTGACTACCGCAACAAAGGAGTCGTAGTGATGGAGAGGCACTGAATATATTTAGCCTTACATTTTATTACTCCACATTCATGAATACTGTTTACAATTTTAACAATACAGCTAAAAAGCACCGTCTGTACAAAGATCATAATTTTGATCAGAAAGTCGCACTTCAACCACTGACTTTCTCTCTAAATGTGACCTGAGAGGAGTTACTTCATCTGGCTTCTGAACTTTTTGTTGGAGAGTGAATTCTCAGTGTGGCAGACAGACTAAAGGCCACTCTATACTGTGCCATTTTTGGCTTTTCTCAGATTGAAGTTGACAACCGTGACGACCGTCCACTTTGACAAACCAACCAACTGGAGTACAGCATGAGATGATGCAGAACTCACTGTCTGCTGCAACATTGTAGGTGCCCATACATGTATACATACAGATGCTACAATGACATACACTGTATATCTTTTACTGTTTTTTAAGAGAGCAGTGCTATTCCAAAAAATGTGGTTTTTGTAGAGATTTCAAACCATGACGGCAGTGCAGACAGATGATGCAAGTTGATTCATTCATGACATCGATTCACCAGACATTCATTGCACAATCTGACACGCTGCAAACTTGATATTGGCAAGTCTGACAGAGACTGTAACCAATATTTTATTAGACCCATCTTGCACCGTATGACATGCGTTGAATCTGTATGACTGCTGCTTTCACACACTGGAGGACACAAGTTAAAGGGCTTTGGATATGATGTTGTTGTCCTCCCTGAACATGGGGATCAAGGAATCTCGGTAATGAGAAAAGCCTTCACACCTGAACAACTGCAGATCCCTGCGTTCTTTTGCAGTACATGTTCCTTTGCTGCACTGATCACTTATATCCCACCACATGTTTTCCACTGTGTGTGCTGCACAGCAAAAGGGATTTACAACAAACAATGGTTGAAATGGTTGGATTTTCATGCAGTGGCAGTTTGTTACATAACTTTCTTTCAGTGATATTCTTTCAGTGCACATGACTATGTAAGGGGGAAAAAATCTGTAAATATTAATGTAACCGTGTGGAAGCTGTCCACCTTCAGTGTGGGGTGAGTGAGACGTTGTAAATGCCACACAGCTCTGGCAGGAGGTCTGATCAACCAAAATAAGTGAAAACACCTGTGAGGGTGGAATTTAAGTGTTCAGGGCCTTAAATCCCCGGCAGCAGCACTAGCTTGGTTGGGCACTCCATTTAACACAGTTGGCAGGGTTTGCGGTCGGGAACCTGGCAACAGTTCATTTCTTTCTAGCTGGACAAGCAACCACTGGGGCGTATCATGAAGCATTTGCGTCCATCCCTTGGTGAAGGCCGTATCATCAATTACTGTTCTGAGGAGCAAAATTAGTTAACAAGCTGCTGTTTCATTTGGCCATGAGAATCAATAACATGTCATATCACATGCCTGGAAAAGGCCTTAAGTCAATGATCAACCTACAACAACATCACACTTGATCTTTAGTCCAAATGCACCAATTCCACCAGGTATTAGAACCTGCTTCAAATTGACAATTTGCCATCTGCAAGTGTAGATGGCATGAAAAATGCCCTTTCAGACCTTTTAGATCACATCTCCAGCTACATCATGCATCTATTAACAATATATTCTAAAAATAAGTAAATAAATAAATTTAAAAAAACAGGTTAGTCGTATTCTCAAGTCAAAATCCAATTGTGTTTTCTTTGTGTAAAACAAAATATGACATGTAACGTAAGCTAGTAGCAACCAGTTACAACGAATAATGTCATGGTAGTCACTCATTAATTATTCACAACTTTTAGCTGCACAGAGAAGGTTAAGGGGTTCAAAGTGTCAGGACCCCCCTGGCTTTCACTTGCAAAATATCACCGACCAGGAACGGACTCAAAATGACCAGAAAAAGTAAACATAATAACCACACAATCGTCACAGCTCAATTTTCTTAGGTTATGTTTTTTCAACTCATTCATTCATGTTGTTTCCTGTTTTACTTTAAAACTCACATCTCCTCTTGTTTCAGATCACTTCACTTCCTGCCCCTGTGTGTTTTCCCTCCCTTTGATGACTTCACCTGTGTCTGATTGTCTGTCCCGCCCTGATTAGCCTCACCTGTGTCTTGTTATCCTTCCCCTCACCAGAGTGTTTAGAGTGTGTCTTGTTTTCTCTCAGTGCCAGCTCGTCTCAGCTCCTTGTGTGTCTAGTGTTCCAGCCCTTTGTTTCCCAGTGTCCTTCTCGTTTTTTTGGATTTAGCCTGTTGACTGACTCCGCCTCTGCCTCATCCTTATTGGATTTGTTTGCCTCCACTGACTGTCCTTTTGTATACTGAACCAACCATTTGACCAGTAAAGACTGAGTCACTTTACCTGAACTGTCTCCAGATTTGTGCGTTGTGAGTCCACTCTCAACTGGTTCATCAGTTCTTATAAGAATGAAGCAAAACAACCAAATAACACAGAAAAATTCCCTGCAGAGATGCAGGATGGCCAAAACAAGATGCATAGCAACTACAAAGATGCTAAATGATTAAAACGTTTGTACAACTTGGAGAGGTGGTGGGGCCCTTTGCATATCTGTGCCCAGGGGCCCATCATCTTATAATCAGCCCATGGGAGAGTGATATCTGTAGCCCCTTTTACACTGCAGGATTTTCCGTGAATGTTGGGCCGTATTGCCAGCAAGCTGCGAGTGTTTAGACACACAGAGCCGGATTGGTGAGTTGATCTGAGGTGCCCAATTTCCAGACATATTGACATTTAGACATATTGGTGGAACCATTTTAGTTTAAACAGACCGAGGCGGCCTTCCCGCAATGGGAGAGGCTGTTGAAGACTTGTGGGAGGAGCTGTCACATCACTGTTTACGTCACACGCTGAGCTACACGTTTTGTACTTGGTCACGCCCCCCATTGCCCCGAAAAAGGCACATTCTGTATGAACAAAAGTAGGTAGGCAGCATTTTGCCACACTCCCCGATTTTGTTTTTAATGCTGAAAAAGACTGATCGGGCTTTCCTGCAAATTTGCACAATTCCAATCTAAAAAGGGCTAGAGATAGCTTCAGATTATGTCCGAGGCATTTTACAGTGGACTTCTCAACAACTCGGGTATCCAATGGGCTTTGTCTCTCTCTTACCGATGTTGATTTGCGTTACATCATCTGGGCTTCATGCAGCACCCACTCTTCAATGATCAAATCGAATTCCTTCATACCTTGTGTCTCATCCACGTTTTCTTTTTTAATCAGAAATATTTGACAATACTGAGGCTAAACACTCTCGCAATGCCAATTCATGTGGACTTTACAGCACAGTGATTTACAAGTAAAAGACTCAGGCAGTGCAGCCTTTTTCATCCATCCGTGTTTAAATCTACGTGTATATTATTTTAGTTTTCATTCTATCTTTGTTGACTCCCCTCTTCAAGCATCATTTCACAACAGCGAATGCAGGTTTTTAAAAAGTGAATCAATCCAAGGGGATTTAAAGTGGTGCAAAGTGGTAATAGCAATGGATTAAGAGGGACTCAGTAGAGATTTGAGTTGATATTGAGTTGCATTGCCAGCACTGCAAAGCAATTTTTGACAGGTGCTCCAGAGGAATACAGTGATGGGACTGAAAATACATTGATATTGAATTTTCATGAGGACCTTCAGAGCAGTGCAATTACTATGCCTGTTTTTCAGTTGTGGCACAATTGCTCTGGGAATAGTTTCGCTCAGTGCTTGAAAAGGCTCGACTGCAGTGGTTAGCTGACCCTGTAATACAATATTAAGCTAAAGCAATAACTGCCTAATCTTCGTGAAATTCAAATTAAACTTTTTGTTTTGGAAGACAAAGGATGTGTTCGATGCCTTGTGGTTAATTAAATGTATTTCAATTAAAATGTGTCGCCTAATGCCTGACTTGTGAGACAGAAACTGCCTTATCACCCTGTAGCCATGTTGCTGTTTGCACTTTTAATGTAGTTGTTGTTGTTGTTGTTGTGTTGGTGGTAGTTGTGGTGTTGGTGGTAGTTGTGGTGTTGGTGGTAGTAAAAGCAAAGTCAGAGACTGGCATTCACTTGTAATATCAAACTCAAGGCTTAACAATAAGAAAAGTTCTGACACATTTACAGAACGCTTTGAAAGCCAGATGCTTATTCGGCCCTGGAGGGGGTTAAAATTTTTATTTAGCCCTCAATAAATGCAGATGTCCTCGTGCTGGAAGATTTCATGCTATATTTTCAGACAGCCTGCAAAATACATTTTGAGTCTTATACCTTGGGCCGCCTGTTTAAGCCACCGCCTATGGACAACGTATCTTTAATTTATCTCGCAGAAATGGTGGCTGGAAATGGAATATTTGTGTCCCACATTCAATATGCATATAGGTTTTCCCCCTGGCCAGTGTCTCGTCTTGTGTTGTGGGTACTCTTCATGCATGAAGTGTAGGTGCTCTACATGCATATAGCAGAAGTGTTCACATTAAATTTGCATCACATTCAGTGCATGCATTTTGTGTAGGCAGAAAGAGGTGTCCCTCTCAGCAGATGCTCCCTCAGGAGTGCTGTGATCCGTGAGGCACACCGGCTTCTTGTCGGTCAACTAAGCTGCCTATCCACAGATTCAACTATTCTGGCATAAAAATAATAAGTAACAGCCAACAGTTTTTATGAAGAAATGTACACTCTGTGTGACTGCATGCATTAGGGAACAGAGCTGCTTTGGGTTCAACAAAAAGAGGAAAAAATTTGAATTTCAGTATTTTGTTTATGCTGTAAATGGAGGGGGTAACCAAATGCCATCAAAACATTGCCGCCCCAACAGAGACAGACTAACAGTCCTCCAATGGATACTTTACATTACATTATACGAACCTTTGCAAAATATTTTTGAAGGATAAAACCTGACAAGTTGCATGTTTCACGATTGTATGTATGAACTGACCTCCCCCCAAACACACAGATGGAGTATGATATAGTAGGATGGCTGGCCCTAGACTTCGGGGGCCCCTAAACAGAATTAGGTTTGTATTTTCTTTCTTTATTACTATTACAGTGACCTTTCCTATACAGTGCAAGGATTTAATGTACATTTGTGCTATTCCTTTTGATTTCTTATGACGGATATCTAAATACAATCCTTTGTGGTGACGTGTTGGCGAAGATTCTCGGTCATCCAGGTCATTGTAATCTTGAGGGTTATATCGTAGGCCACTGGAAGGCTTGAGTTTCTTGAAGACGTTTCACATCTCATCAAAGGGTTAGGGTTAGATGACCGCAGGTGCAAATGGGTGTTAAGCCATCTGGGAAGGGATCTCAAGACTGCATTGTAAGTGGATGATAAGTGGTGTCGTAGGCCACCTCCTCTGTTTATCAGTGCTCGTTCCAGTTTGACGTAGATGGCTTGTCTCTACGTTTGTGCTGACACAGTAAATTCCAAACTGGTTGGAACATCCACGGTGCAGGCACATCGCGTAAAAACAACATATGGCTGCTGCAGTATTAAGAGAATCATACCACTTTATGAATCCAAACATGGTTGACTGATTAGTTTAGCATTGTGACATGAAACAGCGGCTTCTTTGACTAAAATGAAAAAAAAAAATTCTTTGAATGTCGCGTGGAGACTAATGATCAGCCAGTCAGTCCCACAGATGGGACTAATGCTGTTGTCAAGTTGTTGTCAACCACTGTCAAGTGCTGTGCCGTAACCATTTACCAGTAATAACGATGATGGCTGCTGTATACCAAATAGATGCTGCTATTCATGACTTCTCAATATCACTCAACATCATTGTTTTACTTCGCTCCTCTTCACTCTTAAAGCTTGGAAGAAAAAGCACCTTGGCATGGTTGGACTTAAAATGACATTAGATTGAGGCGGACACATGGGTCTGTAGTGATTGCTTTGGGAAGTCGAATCCCCCTCCCCCAATGGGAATTGGTTTTGGAGGCAACGTCAGACTGCATATGGAAGTGGAGTGTTACGAGTCAGGCTGTTCGCATACTTTCCGACAAAATGTAATGCGCCAAAATTTGTTCATATTCCACGAAATGATGAGCCAGTATTCTGCGCATAACCCATGTGTTCCGGACGGCTGCGATCATGTGACCAGTGCACTGATGGGATAAAAGAAGCAAGCGGTCCCAAGATGCCCAGTTAGGACGCAGGCAGGTCGGAGTGGTGGGTTGGTCACAAAACACAGGACTTTCCCCAAGAAGACCAGTGCTCACAACCATGTGAAATCTGAGTAAACTTTGAGTCATTTTAAGGTATATCCTCACCATGTTCATTTCCCTAAACCTAACCAAAGCAACTTTACTTGCCCAAACTTATCCGTAGTAATTTAATGTTAATTACGTAACGTTATGTTAAGTACATTATGTCATACATGGGGTGCCAATTCGCAGGATATTTTATGAACCGTTGTACAAGGATACACTGAAGGAATTGACCATTCTGTCTGATAACAGGCAAGGAAAACTGTCAAAGAATAGTTTGTTCTTGTCTTGCTCATTTACTACAGTTTTTGACCTGTATGATGCAAGAAGCAGCTGGCCCCCGGGTATTTTTAAATGCTCTAATCTAGTCCTCATTCAAATATGTTTGGACAACCCTGATCTGATACAACAGCAACTCATAGGAGTGCTTGTTTCATTTAATAGGTCAGTCAGTTTTGTCAGTTCAGTCCACTTTTTTGCAGAGATGCAGACCACAGTATAGAAAAAAAGAAGAAACAGAGATCTTATCATATAAAAAGAAATAGAAAAGAGACAATTTCTACACAGAAGTTTGCTTAGAGGAAAAAAACAGATTAAGATAGCTGCTGCCACCCCTGCCTTTATTGTCATGCCAATGTAGACACCCTCACTATCTTTTGTTTGGGTGTCATTAATCCAGTTAAGTAGTTATGACGTTAGGTCACAGTAAGCTGGTTAAACAAAAGCCCAGGAATGAATGCTGTCGAGGAGCACTAAGTACACTTCAGATACAGTACAGGCTGGTTCTGCTTATACAACACTTTTAAAATTAACTACCTCATGTCGGACAGCTCAAAGGACATCACACAGGAAGCTCTTCCTGAGTGGAATAAAATTACAACAGCGCCCAATCAATTTGGGGCTTGGGGTTTAGTTCATAATTTATTTTATAAAGACATCAGGGAACAGTTTAAATGGTAGCACTCAGAGAAAGGACCCAAAACTGTGTGTATACCCTCAAGTTTGTTTTAAATTCTGTGATTTGTGTGCTCACACTCTACTACACAGCACAGTAGATTCCTCATGTCTGCAAAGTGCAGAGTAAATTATTATTATTATTAACCTGTCGGTGTGTAAATTTGCAGGAAAAAACTATGAACTACAATCACTGAAAATAACTGAAGAAGAGACAGTATGGAGAATGAATGTGGTTATTATTAAACTTGTCCACTTACTTCAATTAGGGAACAGCAATTACAAAACTTACACAAAATAACGTAATCCATTTTTTTATGGAATAAATACAACTTACTTTTACTACTGAAATGATGAGAGGAATTACAAGAGATTCTAAGTAAAATAGCTTTTGTTGGAGGGCCCTTGGCTTTTGGTTTATTTGGTTTATTAAAGGTCATTACAAACTGTCCTGTCTGCCATTGTCGCTGCAATTGGGTTCAAAGCACACCCATGACAACAGACTTGAGTGGGCAAGTGCTCACCATCCATGGTGTCTGGCACTTTGGAGAAGAGTTCTCTTTGCAGATGAATCCTGCTTCACGGGGCACGTCCCACTGGTAGGAGGCCCCGGGGCAGACCCAGAACACACTGGAGGGATTACATATCTCGTCTGGCCTGGGAACGCCTTGGAATTCCCCAGGAGGAGCTGTGAAGTGTTGCTGGAAAGAGGGACATCTGGGGTGCTTTGTTTGTCCTACTGCCCCTATAAGAGATAAGATGAAAATGGATGGATGGATGGATGAAGACATCCTAGTTCTTGCATGGCCTGCATACTCACCTGACATGTCACACACTGAGCATATTTGGGATGATCTGAATCAACTTGTACGACAGTGTGTTCCAGCTCCTGTGGGCCAACATTCCACAGGCTGGATCGACAACTCGATTAACTCGATGTGAAGGAGATGTGCTTCATTGCATAAGGCAAATAGTGTCACACCAGACACTGACTGGCTTTGGGACCCTAAAAGAGTATCTAGTTTGTGCCTGCATTGGTTCGACTCCACATTTGCAAACGACTTGGAGATGAGCCGAATCCTGGGGAGCACTGGGTTTACTGATATCTGTAGTCAAAGAAACCATGCAGTTTTCTAGTAGGATGTGGGCTGGAATGAATACAGTACTTGCATGCTGTATTGTCCATCTGCTTCCAGTTTCCCTCACTGAGTTCAGCCAGGAACGCAGCCAAAGGAAGGTATAGTTAGAATTCAGTTTGAAACTTCCAAAGTAAAATGTATGTTTGGTTTTTCAGCTATCCACAGCACTCCTCTGAGTGAGTCTACAGAAAGGGTATGATACACACTGTATCCTGCTATTGCTATACTGCATGTTAATGTAGGGAGATAAAGTAGTGTCCTTTGTGTTTAATGTTGGTTAATTAGTTGTTTTGGTAGGTCTTTCTTTCAGAAATTGTAATTGATGCAACCATTTGTACGTGGCTGTGGCTCAGTTCTCAGACTGTCAGCAATTGATCTCAAGCTGCTGGTTCGATCCCCCAAACTCCGAGCTCAGAGATTCACATTTCAAAGTCATCTTAGCTCAAGGCTACGAATCCCAAATGGCTCCAAATGTATGTGTCTGTGGATAAAAACTGTCGCATATGACAAAACTGTCTGCAAAATAGATGTAATGCATTTCTAACAGTGGCACGTATTATAATAATATACTGTAAGAAGTGGAAATCATTAGATGCATGGGGGATATGCTGTTACGGTTTCTGATGTTGATGAGAGAAATGAAAAGCTTTTAAACTTTAACGCCTGGCAGTGTTGCTGAAAGTGGAAATGCAATTTATTAGAGCTTGGTGCCTGAGTGAGATGTTAAAACAATGGTACCTTAACCTTACCTATAGGGCTGTATAGAAAGGTTTCCAATTAGAAACAGATTTCCAGAATAACACAGGAGCTCTGCAGCACCTCACTGCAGAGCACAACTTGGACCAAGGACTTTATATAATGAGTCAATTTGTATTTAAGATAAAACTCCAGCTTTATACTCAAATAAAATGGCACAAAGTCTTATTCTTAGAGTTTTTGATAAGTGGTTTATGCCCAAACTTTTCAGACTGTATCAAAAACAACAAAATGTTTGTCTTTCATCTTTCTATTACCACTGGTTGGATATTCCTTGTTTGTCTATAGTTGGAGTAGGAAGAGCAGTGTAAATATAGACGGACAATGGGGTGAGAAAGGTGGGTAAGGGATTGGAACATAAAAGAGTTTTCAAGAATGTAGAAATGCATTTTTATTATCATTTCATTCTCACTGTACACTTAATGAAAAATGTGAAACTTAGTAGAAAAATTACTTTTTAGAAGTGCAGCGTTTTCCTCTCTTTGCAAGGTGAAGGTTTATGTCTCTCCTATCAGTAAAAGGACCGGCTCTTGGAGGAGGTGAAGAAATGCCTTCCAGGCATGTTTGATGTGTTGGATTTCAATGAAGCTTCTCCTGGGCTCCCAGTCAATGAACAGCCTGACTGGTGTGACTGCCTGAGCTGACAAGAGATGCCTGGGAGCAGAATAACTGCAGAGTGGATGCAACAAACTGCATCAATAAGATGGCCTACTTAGCTGTTTTGACAATCGTGTGTGACTGGCATCAGGTGAGGAAATCTCTAATGTGTAGTTAATACAGATGTACAGTGTGCGAGCAGAACTTCAGTGTCAACGTGGTGAAGGTTGAAAGCCGTGATGAAAATAGCTCCCCTGATTTACTAAATCTCTGATTGAGTGATAATCAGGTGGAATAAATATACTGAGATATCGTATTAGTCAAAATCGAGTAATGTGCAAGGCTGTTAATGATGTGTACATTTAAAGGACTAAATTCTTCAACTTTCCTGCGGATGTCAGATCAGTGCTGATGGCACATATGGTCCATGGAAGCAATGACATCCTGAGTGCATGCTATATTGACCAAGACAGCGGTGATCATCAGCCATAAAATTTGCACTCTTCCTACCTCCAGCACAGCCATTTGACGTGACAGTGACGTAGATCGAAGGAGGAAGAGCTGCAGGTTGGATTTTGGCCTTTAGGACTCAGAAATTCTCTCATCCTTATTTATTTGAGTTGGAGTGTACAGCCAAAGAAATACAGCAGACAACAGCCAAGGCTGAGGCAAGAGATGATGACCAGTAAGAGCCCTCCAGGACCTAAGCTGCCGAGAGCAATCACTAACTGGTGGTGCCTTTGCTAAAGTTGCCCTCTGATGCCAACAGAAATCATTCTGCTGCAACAAATTTCAGCATCGGCAGTTTTTGTTGAATGCTGTTGCCGACGCCTGGAGAGCCTGTGTGTACGTTACTACACATTAAAGTTTTACTCCTCATGTGGACATATTTGTGCTGGAGACGTTCTTCAGGATTCTGAGGACAAACTGGAAAAGATAACCAAGAACAGCAGGGCTGAAAGGGCAGTTAACAACTGAGTATTTTTGTCACCTAACACTATTATAAGCTATTTTGTATGAGTAATTTAAGTTGGGCTTTTCTGATTAAAGGTAAAAAAGTGAGTGGAGTGGTAATGCAGTATTACTGTCTTGGTTCACACTGGTTCAGACTGCAGAGCGTCTGTGTTTTTTATTTTGTAACATGCAGTAGTGTAGTAGCAGCCTTGGCTACAATAAGTATAACCGACAAAGTCAAAGCTATAAGCTAGTAGGCTAACATCTATTAGCTTTGATAAGCTTGAGTGGAACGCTTCCTGGAACTTGCAGGCACTGGCAGCACGGTTTCACGAGCAGAGCTCTGCTTTCTGAGTCATATACGAATTTTGTTTTTGCTCCCATTTTTCAGTTTTGAGTTAAAGATTTATTTGATACAATCAATAGATTTGTTTGTGTTAAATTTGTGTTGCAATTTGTTAAAATCCATGTTCTCCTTTTCCAAGATAATCCATCCACCTGTCAGGTGTGGCGTCCATGTCTCACGGTCTTGTGCAAGCGCACATACGTGAGCGCGGTGCACAGAGAGGCAGTCAGAGCTACAGGCTACAATGAGGCTAAAAACAGAGTTCAAATGATGTTTTTCCAAACAAGTTTTTATGTCGGGGCTTCAGGACACTTGGATCACTACGGACGAGCAGTATGGAGATATTTTGTGGTTTCAATTCTGTGTTTTTGGACGTTTGAATCTGTGGTGGTGGAATTGTGTTGCTACCCACTCTCCCCTGGGATCTCTGGAAGTGTGAGGACTCTAAAACTTCACCTGAGCCTCCCTCGGCATATGGGTGAGTAGATAATGGCTGCATTTTCATTTTTGGGTGAACTATCCCTTTAAACAGCATGATTACTATCCAGGTGTGCCTTGAAATGGTGACAATAAAAGGCCACTCTAAAATGTGCAACAACAAAATATCACACGTTTTGAGGAAGCCACTGGCATGCTGACTGCAGGAATGATCACCAGAGTTGTTGCCCATGAACTGAATGTTCGTGTATAGATGTCTCCAATGTTGCTTCTGTGAATTTGGCAGTACATCCGACCAGCCTCACAACCCCAAACCGCATGTAACCGCAGCACCTCAGGACTTCCACATCCAGCGTCTTCACCTGCAAGATAGTCTGAGGCCAGCCACCCAGACAGCTGATGCAACAGTTGCCAATATCTGCACAAACTTTCAGAAACTATTTCAAGGAAGCTCATCTGTGCTCGTCATCCTCACCAGGGTCAGCAGTTTGTCTTTGCAACCAAGTTGAGTGGCCTGCAGACTCACCCAGAAAAGTCTTATCTCTTTAGCTTAAACCTATCAGCAAATGGGAGCAAAAACAAGTGTCGCTTTTAAATATTTGTACAGTGTAGCAAGCACTGAGTGTTTTATCGCTCCAACAGACTACATTTACCATTAACGATTATTGGATGTTCACAGAGAAGGTGACAAGTTCTCCCTTCAACAGTTAAAGGTCAGTGTTTCTGTTCAGCTTGCTTGCCTCCCCTTTGACATAAATTGACTTGGATATTTTTTTTTTTTCCAAACGTTTGAGTTACCTTACAAGTGCCATGATGTAAATTTAATGGGGAGATGTGCTTTGAATAACAGCATATTTAAAGTGTTAACTGTCTGCAAAGTGAGAATACAGCAGGCACAGACATCCAGAAACACCTTGACCACGTTGACCCATATTGCAGTGCTTTGCTTCTCTCAACCTTTGAGCTCTCAGTGTTTGAGAAAAATATGTATCCTTGACTACTGAAATCTGATTTTCTCCATACACAGAGGTCTGCTGCCTTGTTTGAGAGCTACTGCTATATGAATGTGTGTAGATGAATGCAAGGCTTTGCCATTTTTTTTATAAAAGAAAACCATTTGCTGCCGTGTGAGCTGCTGAGGATGCAGATGAATACAGTAGTCACAGATCTTCATCTTTGTAAGCTTTCAGGCCTTTTACTGGCCAGGTCCATGGGAACATCAGCAAAACCATAACGCCGTTAGCCTTGAGATTTTTACTGCCTTGCATTTATGCCAATATGTGGAGTAGCTCATACAGGTAAGCCATAAAAGCACAACCATGAGGTAAAGAAAACCGTGTTCCCGTCTTTACCTTTAGTCTTTTATTTTGACACCCTGCTGGATACAGCCCAGCTTCATGTTTTTCTTTGCTGCTAATGGCCCATGTTTGCTGTGACCCATGTAAAGAGAGAACAAAAGAGGTCACAGAGGAGCCTAGCCTCCAGACACACAGCAAATTGCGGTCTTTGTGTATAGTTGCCATTAAATGCCCGCTAGGTACAATCAAGCTATTATACTGTTTCTGCCTTTTGGTGGCTGACCCTGGACAGCCCTCTCCCTCCAGCCCTGTTTCCCCATCCACACCCTCACACTAACACACCTGAGTGCACTCTTATCTGTCTTTTCCAAATGCTCCAGTGATCACTCACTGTAAGAGGAGGTAAATAGTCAGTGAAGGATGACCCCAGTATGAAACAAAGCTTTACGCATTTTATTTTTCATCCTTCTTGAATTGGTGTCCCCTAATCCTTTGACTGAGTAGTGGCCCTCATGCTTCACTAATAGTCCCGATGCCAACAATGCCAAATACCACTGGTTTAATTAATCTGACATGACACATGAGCAAAAGCTAAATAAATAACCTTCAACTGATTCTCTCCACTGAGCTTGTAAATACATGATGATTTTGAACACAGCTCAGACTCTGTTTTTGATTTCTTTTTCCAGGGTTCCCACAGATCCTTGAAGTCGGAGTCTTCAGGCGGAGAATTCCAGAGCACTGGGGCCTTGATGGCAAACACCTGGTCACCTTTAGTTACCAACCTCGATCTAGGGATTGAGGATATCAGGTCACGACTTCAGTCAGAATCAGTAGTCAGAAAAGAATTTTGTTGGCCCAAACTTGCGTTTCTTTGCTTGAGTGTTATAGTTGGTCCGGCTACTCATTTTGGAGCAGCTCGCTTTACATTTTCGTTATCTTTTGTTTTTGTAAATAAATCATTTTTAAGTTAACGTTGACCTGCTCTCCTCTCTTTCTTCTGAAAATACCCAGTAAACATATGTGTTACTCCCCTCATCCCTGGGCTCAAACGGGGATGTAAAATCTTCACTGAACTTTTTAACTTGACCAAAAAAAGACATGTTTTATGTTACAATAAGCATTTGAGTGACTCTAACAAATCACTGTTGGTTCATGTTGCTTTCCTTCAGTTTTGGTTATTGAAACATTGGTCTGAAATTTAATTTCAAGTGGCATTAAAAAGTTTTTAAATGTCTTAAATCTGACATACCTTAAGATGTAGGAAGCCTGCTTTCAGACTCATTATTAGCTGGGTTTCCATCCAGATGTATCGCAAATTTTAAGCAAATTTTATGAAAATGCGCAAAAGAAAATACAAACATATGCACATTTTCATTCATTATTTTTTTTTGCGAGTATTGGGAGTCAACAGGTCGATCAGTAGGTGGCGCTTCTCATGAAAAATGAAAATGCAAAAGCACACCCGTAGAAAAAGAGGGCGCCGTGAGATGACGTCATTGAGAGCATCTCATGTCCATAACTGATGTAAACAACTACTGGCACATCCATGACTACGACGAGATGGAGAGATTTCTTGGGAACTTCTTGGCTATTGCGAGAGCTCTCATCACACTCGTGATACGCTGACTTTTCCACCCCCTCACAGCGTAAAACTTTTTTGCCTTTTTCGAATTTCTGGCGTTTCCATTCAAGTTTCTTTTTCGCAAATGTTGAAAATGCGAATACAAATAGCCGGATAGAAACCCGACTATTGTTTCAGAGTTCACCAAAGCCACTAACATACTGTAACATATTTCTGCAGTTTCTCTGTGTGTTTATTTTTCACTTTACGATACAGTTTACAGAACACTGTATATTTTTCTGATTAAACTATGTTCACAACTTACATTTGTGCCTTTGTGAAGAGTGTCATTATACAATGCTGCATTTTGGAACATTCACGTAAGTGTTTTGCGACATGCACGAGTGTTGGTGTTTTAAACAAAGAGCAACAACGTACGTGCTGATAAACTGTGTGAAAACACATGACATTACTGCAAGACACTGCATGTGTATCAGTCTGTGTATAAGACTATGTAAATTGATTTGCTTAGGGCCTGATACATGATACATTAAAAATGCATTAGGGAGGGAAACAGTACATGGGAAAGGTTTCACAAAGCAAACAGTGACTATGAAAAAGGACCTGATACTGACTGTGTCAGTGTGGGTTTTCTTCAGGTTCTCTGGCTTCCTCCTGCAGCTCCACGTAATGCAGGTTAACTCTAAAATCCTTATTGAGGTTTTTAACTTGCTAAAAAAAAGTCATGTTTTATGTTACAATAAGCATTTGAGCAAAATTGTTCCTAACTCTAACAAATCGATGTTGGTTCATCAACAATGTATGTGCTGATAAACTGTGTAAAAATATCTGACATTACTGCAGAACACTGCTCATGTATCAGTTTGTGTTCGTTTGTTTATGTGTCTAGACTATGTAAAGAAAGGCAGTTTTATTTGCTTAAGGCCTTTAACAACAATTGACATAATACATTAAAAATGCATTAGGGAGGGAAACATTACGTGGGAAAGGTTTCACAAAGCAAAGAGTGAATATGGAAAAGGAACTGATACTAGGAACCAATCGTGGGAATTGCAATATAAAAAAGCAAGCTGAACATGCAAAATTGATGCAGCAACAAAAGCATAAAAAGCTTTAATTGAAGCCTAACACAGGGCACACGATTTCCATTGTGGTAATAAATTGTTGATAATTTTACCCCTTTAAATAATTTGTGTCTTGGCCAACAGTCAGGCTAAGACAACACAAATATACTGGAATTATAATGAGCTCAGTCAAAACTGGTGAAGTAAATGACATTAGTCTGGTACAGTATAATTTGATTCAGGCATAACAAAGACACCAGCCCTGCATTAAAACAAACATCATCGCTTATAATAAATACAGAGGTATCGCTTTATGAAAGGTGTGTGATGAGCTGCTGTGGACATGAAACAAGAATGCAGTAGGTGAAATGTCAGCATGTGTAGATGTGTGTCAGTGGTTTCTCATCCCTTGAAACATTCCCATGCATTCTCATAGGACACACTTGGTCACTAAATGCACTGAAAGAAAGGATTACAGTAGATTCAGACAGGATTAATGATGTAATCTAAAGCCCACTCTTGGCATCAACTCCTCTGAGATCAAAACTTGTGTTGTGCATCCATTTTCGCTTTTATCCTGACTGTTAAACAAAGAGCTAAATAAGGGCACTCCTTGAGTGATGTAAAATGAGTGTTAATTGTTGGGAGAGCGAATGACGCTCTTGTTTAAATTTGTAAGTTGCAACCTGATGCATTCAGTTTACCAAAAATATTAGTACGTCCAATAATGCAGTCTTTAAGCAGCCCAGTTGCCAAAGCAAAATGTTCATGACATAGTATATAAGCTGACGTATGATGCCAGATGGCGTGACATCAAGGCAACACACCTGTCAAGCTGCAGACTCCTGTTGGACACCAAACAACAAAACTGGTTATTAGCGAGTCATTGCTGTGTTTCCATTGGCATTTTAACCACCAAACATGGGTGTTTTTAGTAACCTGTTGCTCGTTTTCCAGTGTGGATAGTGTAACAAAGAGTGGTTGTTTTTCACTGGGACATCTCTGCGTCTCCTTCAGGGATAGTGGCATGAAAAGCAGTTGTTTTTTTTACTAAGACATAGCTGCTTTTCCAGCAGTAATTGTTCCCCCAAAATGAGTATTTTAAGTCAAAACATGATCTTAACCATCTAACCATGACCAAATGGTGTTTGTGCCTAAACCTACCCACATGTTAACCACAACAGTTTCAATGTATCCCGTGCATAAGAACTCGCAAATGCAATGCCAACATGCCAACATTACTGATTGGGTTGCTGATTCTTGGTGGGACTGGCAGCACTTCCTGCCCTAATGCAACCTTTTTATACACCTCAGGAGACTCACTTCAGTGTTCATATAATAATAATATTGCTAAATGCAGATTTAAAGGATTTATACAGAAGAACTCCAGCCCTCTAAGTTGTTGGTGGTCACCTTTTTAATTAAAACCAGTGAAATAATGCACCCCTTCCCCCTATGATTGCCAAATTTTACCTTTTTCAATCAGAACTGATCCACTTTTGCATGTCAAATGTGCGAATCCCACGATCTTAGTGACAAAACGTTTCACGTGTTTCACTGATTTATATTACATGCGACAAACTACTATTGTGACACAGTGGTTACATAATATATTAAAGAACTACCAGTGGTGTTTGGTGTAAAGACAGCAGCATTACATATTGTTGGTTAAAAACTGAATGGGCTCATGGGCCGTTAAAGCCTCGGCACACTGATTCCCTTTTTTGTCCAAAATTGTTGCACATCTAACAATTAGTACAACAATCCTACTTTAAACTTTCATCCATCATTAAAATTTTCAGAACAGCTTTTTTGCAACTGTCAGAAGCTGCTAGAGACATTTGACCAAGAATCAGTGAGGAAAATGTGTAGTAATTTTCATCTTTCAGCAGGTCAGATAGTAATCATCATCAGGTAAATGATGATGATGAAGAGGAGGAGGATGCTGACAGCACACATTTATTTTTTTTTTTTTTCAAATGATGGATTAATAAAACTGGGAAGAAAATGGACTCAGTGTGCAAAGGCCTTTAGCCTCGAGCTAACTGATGTTGCTATGGTGACTGCATACTCTGTGGTCACAGTTCTGCTAATATGGCCGTATTTGCACCGTGTGTTTGTAGCAGCCTGTTAATTAATGGCAAGTTGGTGAATATTGGGATTGAGAATATTGGGATCTACATACTTAAACAGGGTAAAGGTCATTATTAGTAGATTAAACAATTGTCTGAAAAAAAGTGACTGTTTGTCCGTGTGTTACACTTGCATGGCAGTGCATAAAATAAGCAGTAAATGCCAGCAGCTACGGTGTGGCTTATACTTTAACACCAAGAGAACGGCAAAAGAAGGCATCAGAAATCATCAGAAAAAGCTGAGGTACTGAATAATTATTAAAGGCCATGTTCGCCAATGTGATAGGAAAAGAAATCTGTAAGTTATTATATTGAGAAACTTTCCTAGAACGATGACTTAGCATCTCAGAATAATGAGTTTGTATCTCACCGAGTATCGTCTCTCATCATTTTGACATATTAAGTCAATATTTTGTGAAAGTTTCTCATTATAATGACTTACGGGATCTTTTTTTATCACGCTGACAGAAATGCGCTTCCGTAAAGCCCCATTTACTTATAAAATTATTCCACTTCAAAACCTGCAAGTGTTGATGTAACCTGCTGGGACATAACACACTTTTGTGATTGGTTCACTGTACATTAGCTTTTATTTCCGTATCACGCTTCCAACCAAATTAAATCGGGTCAGTAATAATTCCCATCAGTCACTTTGAGTTTATAGTGTCTGAAAATTGTGCAAACACTTTCATTTCATCAAATGCAGTCACATAAATTATTTCCACCTCTCTTATATACCGTGAGCGACACTATATGGGCTGTCTGTGCAGAAGATCCCAGGGGATTGAATAGTATTCATCAATGTAATGAATACAAATTAAAAGACAAACTTTAATTTTCTGGGTCAATACGTATGCCACATAAAGTATATACAAGGTTGTCCAATAAACACTGATAATAAGCACACACCACAAAGGGGCTCATGTTCTCTTGATTATGTGGAGAGTTCATAAGGCTGTTTGTCTGTCTTTTCTGCAGAAACATAGTATGCCACACTTTTGGCCACTTTGTATGCACCATTCAAACCATTTATAAAGAATGAGACAGAGTGCATTTTAATTACAGTGTACTTCAAAATCCTCTTAAGCAGAAGTGAACTCAACTCCTGAACCCACTCCAGTGAAATGGTAATTAATGAGAGGGAGTTTAATGGAGTTCCTCCAAAATGTGTTTTGATGTCAACCGAGTGTGAAGTAATACAGATGTGGTGAAAATGGAGAGAATGTTTTTTCCTGTTTGTTTTAATTGTGACAAGCTAGTAAGGTGCACATAAGGTGTTGTATAGCAAACACATTCATCTAATTATGGAAGGTATGCATATTAGCAATAATATTTCCAACCCTAACTGAGACTACCTATTTCCCTTGCAGCAGAGGGTATTTTGTGATAGATTATAGCCACTTGGAAAGGAACTGCAATATCTGTCTTAGACTGATAAAATAAAGAGAGACCATCCATTGAAATGTCACTATTCCGACCAATACGCTCCAACGCCAGCTGGGCAACAACTGCACACTCACTGACAGTGAAGTTCATTATCTTGGATGAGGCCACTCTAAGGTTGAATAATTGGTGCCACTGGCTTTAGAAACAAATGTAGCTATAAGCAGCTGAGACCTCTGATCAGCCAGTGTGTGAATGTCAGAGTGGTGGTTCAAATCTCTTGCATGATTTCAGCTTTAGCAATGCATTAATGCTTTCATTTGACTGAACATCATAGTGTTTGCTCTGGACAGCTCACACAAATGTGTTACTTAATGGCAGTAAGGGTACGGTCACACATGAGCAACTGCATCTCTTACAAGACAATATTCGTGCTGAATATGGACAGTGCCATATATGATGCAGGTAAAAAGTTAAATTACTATCCATCCATCCATCCATCCATTTTCATCCGCTTATCTGGGGCCAGATTGTGGGGGCAGCAGGCTGAGCAAGGCACCCCAGACATCCCTCTCCTCAGCAACGCTTTCCAGCTCCTCCTGGGGGACCCCAAGGCGTTCCCAGGCCAGACGAGATATGCAATCGCTCCAGCGTGTTCTGTGTCTGCCCCGGCCCCGGGGCTCCTACCAGTGGGACGTGCTTGGGACACCTCCAGCTGTCCCAGCTCCACCTCAACTGACCCCTTTTGACGCAATGGAGCAGCGGCTCTTCTCCGAGCTCCCTCCGGATATCCGAGCTCCTCACCCTATCTCTTAAACTTGTTGTCAGAAGGCCCGCCTCTCAAATCATCTAATTGGACAATGGGGGGGAAAGAAATTATGAAAAAAGAGATGACGTGGGCACTTTTCCTCTCTGAGTTGAAGTTTATTCAGCGTAAGGAGTGCGGAGCACACGGGAAACAATGCTAGGTGCCTAGAGCGCATAAACGAGCAGCGCATCACAACGTCAAAACAGTGACCAAAGAGCTTCGTTCTCATTAAAAACAATTACAAAAAGCCGCCTCCAGCTGCTAAAATTCTTTCTGTGTGATCGCAGATTCCTTTTTGTTGATGTAGTGTGAAAACTGGACATAAAAGACATAAAGCTCTCTAATGACAGTAGTTTTAATACTGCTGAAAATATGGCTTTGCTGTAATTATGTCTTCAGCAGATGCTACAGATAAATGGCTATAACCTAGTGATGGTCAGCTCTGCATGCAGAGGAATCAGAAATCTTAAAACCTGAAGGCACTGTCTTTGATGTAAATGTGAACTAGAGGTCAGCACAAAAAAACTCAAAACACAGTTTTGGAAAGCTGCTATCATTTCCAAATTTATATTTCTTTAATTAAAAGGAATAAAAAGAGTACTTCACCAGTTTAGCATTGCACTCCCACAACAAGAACCAGAGTATTTTCATTCCTTTCCTTCTCCTTTTATTGTCAGATCCGTGTGTCTACATTATCCACAATGCAACTTGACGGCCAACAGTTTGGTCTGAGATTCGGGCTGGTAGCGGCTAATGTAGCCTGAGGTGCTAGCCTCAAGCAAAGATCAGGAGCAGGCAATAAAGGTCTTGTTACCTCACTTCTTTCTAACTCCACATCCACAGTTGTTTTTTTCATATTTAAACTTGTAGTCTTCAGACCTGCCCAAAATTGCCCCAAGTGATGTCACTTCAGGGCATTTTTTCAGATTTCTGGCAGATCTCTCTGGAGCCACAGAGGGCTTCATAAAACCGTTTTTACATATGCAAGAGTACAAATAAAGTTTGATGTGTTGAGACTATTTTTTCAATAATAACCAGCACATAACACACAAACCTTATTTCTCATGTATACATCAAAACATTTTATTTGTTTATCTGACAAATCTGCTTCAGTAGTTTGCAAATACCTTATAAAATTGTGCAATATTGTGCCATTTAAAAGCATATTTAACATGCAATGCAGTAATCTGCTTTATATCATCACATCATCACTAATCTCATCTCCTTTTCAGTGTCTACATGACCCACATTTCAACCCTGCTCAAAACAAGTGTAGTGTACATATGGTGCAGAGCAGTGCTCCTCAAATCTGGTCCTCAGGGTCCAGAACAGTGCTGGGTTTTCTACCCCACCAGGTGGTTAATTGCATTCAGCTGTCATCCCAGGTCAGAATCAGCCCCGGATCACAAACACAGAGTGAAGACTGTCTGGCAGAGTAGAAACCCAGCAGCACTCTGAACTCTTAGAGCTGGATGAGCACAACCATAAACACACCTGTGTCAGGTTTTAATTGTATCGATGTCAAGGCCTCGAATACACTGTTTTATTTTCTTCTTAATCTTAAGCACTAAACATCACATTTCTGAGGACAAATCAGCACAACAGACGCAATACTTTAAGTTTTATTTGATTTCAGGGGCTGATCAATCGGTCTCAGAACATTTGGTTACATAAATTAGCCAAAAAGAAACAAGCAAGTGTGGGTAAAGGATAACTGCCATTTTTCAACATCTCTGGCTTCAAAACCTGTTGATTTTCCACGAACCTGTGATACCAGTAGAACTACAGCCTATTTCAGCTTGTGTCTCTGGTCACCACCTCTGGGTGTCCAGAGGGCGTGTTCTAGATACATCCAAAAACAAATCTTCTTTCTTGTCTTGCAATGCAAACGAGCTGCGTCTTCACCAAAATGGCATCAGTTATTGTGAGTGCAGAGGATTAACGATGAGGAAAAATATATTGGCCTACTCAGAGATTAAGGCAGGGTATTTTTTACCACATACCTGAGGTAATACAGTGGAGAGCGGCTGAGGCTGCAGATGAACTGTACAAGAGGCCGACAGGGACCATCCAGAACCTGAGCTGCTGAGAGCAAACAGCGACAAGTGGTGTCTTTTCTCAAATTACTCTCTGATGCCAACAGAAACAGAATCAATCTGCTGTCGTGAATTTCAGTGTGGGCAGTTTTTGTTGGATGCTGTCACCAACTACAAACCAGAGAGAGCCGTGTGTGCGTTACTCTGCATGAAAGTTTTGCTCCTCACTTGGACAGAAGTGTGCTGGAGACTATACGGTCGGACTGTTGGACAAATATTTTGACGATTGGCTGAGTACACAGCCGTTTTTTGTCATTTTATTTTGCTTCTGCCTCCAAAGGAAGACCGAGAGCCGCTAGAGCCAAAATTTCACATCACAGAGTTTGTGATTTTTGGAACAGTGGACTAACCAACCATGACAGTGTTAGTGAGTCTTGTTTTGTTTTTGTGAGGTTTGAATGAAGCGTTTGAATATATCTGCAATCGCCGGTTGTTGGGTTAACTGGGGCCGGTTGCAAAATCACCAAAGACTTTCCTCAGGGTCATGAGGATAAACTGCAAAAAACCAAACCAACAAACAAAATAAGACTGGCACACAAGGACAGATGATTATTGAGTGAGTGTTTTTATTGCCTAATGCTATGTTTGACCAACAAAGTAACAGCTTTTGGCCAAAGTGGTGCTACACAGATTTAGGCACTATACAATAAGGCATGTTTGTTGTTGATCACACAATAGTGTTTTTTAACTTATGTCATTTTTTTTCCCAGTGTTCACGTTGGACATTGAAGTAAGTTATTTCAGAAATGCCTTTACTTTTTGTAAACAGAGTTGTGTTTAACAAGACAGAGGATTGTGGCCATGTTAAAGAAAAAAATAAATTAGATTTTGAGAATGGAGTCGTAAATGTTCGTTGAAATATTCTGAAATTATATTAGTAATTTTATGAGAAGAAGACACAGATTAAGACTGGAAAGTCCGGTAACGTGCCTTAAAAAGCAGCAGCCAATTGTCAAAATATTTGTCCAACCGCCCAACCATAGTCTCCAGCACGCCTCTGTCCAAGTGAGGAGCAAAACTTTCATGCATAGTAACACACACACGGCACACTCTGGTTTGTAGTTGGTGACAGCATCCGACAAAAACAGCCCACGCTGAAATTCACTACAGCAGATTGATTCAGTTTCTGTTGGCATCAGAGAAATTTGAGCAAAGGCGCAACTGGTGGCTGTTTGCTCTCAACAGCTCAGGTTCTGGATGATTGGATATCTAATTAAAATGTGGTGAATTTTACCTTTACATGTAAGTCATAACATTTGTTTCTCACTCCCATTCCTCTCTCATCAGCTTGTGTTGATACTGAAGATATCTATTTATACATTCACCAGTGTTACTCAACAAGAAATGGTCACCTGCTATGACATACAGTTTGCAGCTTTCAGTCCACCTTCATTATACCGAAAAATCAGCAAAGTGAGGTTGTCTGCTGAAGAGGCAGGCTCATGGCAGTCCTTTGTTCATAATTACTGCAGCTACTCACACCTCTGCTGTCAGCTAAAACTGGCTCAATTATGAAGATTCACACATTTTTCTGTTCTATTGTACCTGTTCTTTTTCTACGTCTGTGACTTTGTCCTTTATTATATTACATTTAGTTCTTGCCACACACTCGACACTGTGTAATGCTGCTGAATGACTACTTGAGTTATACATCGCTCTGCTTTGTTTACATTTAATTAACCAAACTGCCCGCACTTGTGCTCTGTGCTTATTTTAAGTTACTGCCTGTACAAGTAGTTTGAATTTCACTGTATTTGTTCCTGATATGATTTGTTGAGTATGGATAGAAATAGAGGAGGGTAAGCTAAAGGCAGGGGAAGTTTATGTTCTTTAAAAAAATAAAAATTTTAAAAAATGCCTCTAATATTGGGGTGTCATACCTGCTTGCAAATGGTAACAAATTTTGGCAGCCCAGTCCTAGACGAAAATGTTGTACATTTCTGCAAGCCAAGGATATTTACCATCTGTACATTTCATATGTAGCAGGGCTGCCCCCGACTAGAGGAATTTTTACCCACGTATTTATGATATTCATTTAATTATTGAATGATATATTTTGGTAATTTGAGTTGAAGGTGTGAGAAAGATTAGTATCAGTAACATTGTTAACACTGTGCTACATTACAGAGAAATACAAAACCGTACTAATGAACCTTCATTAATATAGGCCTATATTTTATCTACAAGTGCACGTCACACACTAAACGAGCCGCCTGTTAATGACGCTGTGGGCTAATGGGCATGTAGCTACTTCCATGTTTCACATGATACGTCATGTTTGTAGTCAACCAATGAAGATGAGTTTACATATCACCTTGGGTTCGTCCTTCACCTTCTCAAAATGATCCCACACTTTGGATTTCCTGCCCGACATGTTATTAACTAGCCTGTGGAATAACCGCAGGTACCAGCCCTGGAAATTAACCTGACTCCTGTCTGACTGCTGAGCGTGGACACTTCCTGTGTCTGTCCTTTCAAATTAAATTCACACATGGTCCAGTCATATAGGTTTGAATTTATTTTGACAAGGCGCAGCTCCTATTAGAGTTTCACGTTTGTTTCTGTTTTTTTGTTTGCTGTTTCTGCAACGGCATTAGCCTACAAACTGCCGCTGGCAACCGCCATTGATAAAAAGAACAACACAGCCCCGATAGGGAGGGTGGGAGGGGATGTGGATGGGTCAAACAAACTCTCGACTTTCACCTGGGAGCCCACTGTTTGTTTCCTGTATGAATTTTGAGCCAAACCATGATGTTGCCTAAACCTAAGGAAATCAACCTAAAATGGTGTATTTTGAGACTGTATGCCTGTAATCAGCAGAAGCTGCACATTTCTGGTAAAAACCAAATTGTATTTTGAAATGACACAATGCACGGAAGAAGCATATATTGAGACACTGTCCCTTAACGTCCAAAACAGATGCAGGAGGATACCTAGCACATTAAATTAAGATGTGTAGGTCCACAAACAAAGCGTTAGTATCTGACAAGTTGGAATGGGAACATGTTAATTCTGCAGAGTAGGTTAATTTAGGTATCAGTGGTATTGCCAGAATCAACAGTCAGACTTAACACAATCTGGGGCTGCTTAGCAACATGCAACAACATTTCTGTGTCAAAATGTCTCTATACATTATGAAATAAACCCAAGCCTCTGTCTTTGTTTAAATCTGGTATTGGGATCACATGGTTTTGCAGTGTTTTCTGAAGGTCCCTACCCCCTGCTGTGCTCAGATGGCTGACGTGATGTTTTATTCTGTCAGTGAGATGATGGCCACTGGGGCTTAGCAGCAGGTAGGCATATATTTCTGTTTATTCCTCAGCACCCACGCACAGTAGCTCTCAACAGGTGATAAAGGACTTGTGCAGAAATCCAGCTAGTGTAAGACCTGTGGGCTTCATTGTTAATAAGACCAGTCAGAACTCGCATGTTTGGAATACTAAAAGATCTGCTGCCAACAAACAAGCAAAAATGTGGGCTGGAGTACAGTGAACATATGTATTGTGTATATATTGAACATTTTGCTATTGTGTCAAACACCGACCTTCACTTGTATAGAAGTCTAATTTATAGACTGTATAAAATAATGCATGCAGCCTCTGTGACATCACCCATTGGTTCGTGGACCCCTATGTAGAAGCCTTGAGCTCTGTAAACATGTTTATTTCTGCTGTAAAGTTGGGTAATTTAACATGAGGGTCTGTGGGGACTGACTTGCTTCAGGAGCAACACATTCTCACTCCATCCTCGTCACATACCGGTGTTTGGCCATGGACTTTCCACGTCTAGATACGATGTGAAAGGTACCCTGGGTGCGTTGGTTAAAGATGTTCTGGAATGTCGTGTCAATGTGTTACATGCATTGTCCTCTTTCAAAATACACTTCAAAGGAAATTCACTATTTACAAAATAAATGCACTACGTAAGTACAAAAACGTGAATGACATTTTTTTTCCTCCAATAACTATGCTTAGGTTTGGAAAATCTCCCGGGTGAAGGTCCGTGCTTGTTGGACACATCCACCACCACTCTGCCTGCTCTACATGGACTTTTGTTCTTGTCCCACCACATTTGCCCCTGATGCCGCAGAGCCCTGTTAGTCTATAATGACGACCGGCTGTGTATCATGCCCACATAACAGGACGGCTTTTTCGTCAGTGTTTGATGCCACAAGTCACTGCCTAAATGCCAGATTTTGCTACTTCGGAGTGAGACTGGACCCTTAGGAGCCAGCCTCAAGTGGCCATTCACAGAACTGCAGTTTATGGCACTTCTGTGCTGGCTTTTATTTCAGCCGTAGAGGTTGTCGCTTGGTATTGTCAGCTGTACTATACTGCACTATACTATAATATTAATAGAAGTATCAGGGTTGGACATTCACCTTGTCATGGTAGTAACAGTGAAGGCTTTTGTCTAAAATTACCTTGTTACGGTGAAGAGAACATTGTTGTTTTGTGTAAAGCAAACCAACATTGACCCCTTGTCCTACTTCTGCAGACTTTGCGCCTGTAAAAGTGTCAGACTGTTTCCTCTTTCACTCCTGAAGGACATGAGTCATAATGTCTTTAATAGAGCTATAAGAAAAGTATAATTTCTATTCAAAGTAGCTCCCTGCACAGTGAAGCATGGAGGCTATGCACTGCAGCAGCTGTACCTGTCCAGATGGATTAAAGCCTGACAATCGGACACTGTTTTCAGCAGCACCTGAATGAAGATTCGGCTGCAGCTTCTGCTGTGGAAACTAGAATGAGCAGATCTGCTGGTATAGCCCAATTAAACACAACACTCTCTATTATGGCAATTGGGTTGATCCTCTTTATTTGTAAGAAGAAAAATGATCCACATGGGATTTAAAAAATACCAGTTGACTTATAGTTTGTATCTACTTTGTTGTCGAGTGTAAAAATAAAAGCTTCTCTTTATCAGACACTGGCAACCATCAAGTAATAGTTTTTGCTGAACACAGCAGACTGCGCACAGGTATTTGTCCCAAAATACAGGCAAAGGTAGCCAAAAACCCGAGACAAGATCTTACTAAAAGGTATAGAAGAATAGTGAAAAAACTCAGGGGAAACTTTCCGGAAAATAATGCTGGGACGCTTGCTCGGAACTGAGGACAAACTGGCACAGACAAAGGGGATCACACAGACTAGATACACAAGGGAGGCAGGGTAATGAGGGACAGGTGAAACTAATCAGGGCAGGGTTGGTAATCACACAAGCGGGAAACACACAAAGGCAGAGAGTGAGGAAGAACTGTGTCTTTCAGGGCCAAACTATTTAACAAAGTAGTTGACAAAAACCCTGACTGGACTAAAGTGAAGTCACGTATCAGATTATATTCACAGCCCTAATTCATGAAAATGATGAGCAAAGTAAAAACTGCATATTTGTTTTGAATAAGCTTTTAACTGAATTTGGTATATCCGTTTATTTTTGTAAAGCATATTATGCAATAAAATAAATTTAGAGAGCACAAATAAAAATAAAAAAAAGGGAAAATAATTATATATAATAATAAAAATAAGGGAAGATACACATTTCCTTTAATGTAAATAATTTAGTCCTGTTGAGTCCAACAAAAGACAAACACACACATACCCACAATACTAAACTTTCTATTTGTTCATCCTTGAAATGTTTTTATTTCTGCCTCTGTATTTTAAGAAAAAATACAATGTTAAATTTATACTAGTTTTTTTTTTTTACTTTCTCTCAGTGTTTATATTTAATTTTACAGAGAAATGATTGTACCACCAAAGACAAATAATCAGTGTCCCTCTCTCCATCCACTTAATCTTTAACCTTCAATTGAGAGTGCACAATAATCCCCTTTACTTTACTTCCTCCTGGGCTTCTTTTCTTCTCCTACTCAATCTCAACAGTGCGGGTCAGTGGTGGATAATGTTATGAGGTAACTCCCAGGTGTGATCAATGGTTTTCATTTACTCATTTGTCACAGTAATCCAGGATAACAAGTGTTTTACACAACAGCAGGGGTTCTTCTGTCATCCAGAGATAACGCACACAAAACAGGAAGGACTTTGACAGGAATATACTGAAAAAACTAAGCTAAGCTAATTTTAAGGATTGTTATTATCATTTTAGGATTTAAAAAAAAATCCCATGATCAGGAATCAAACAGGCCACACTTTCTTTCAGCCAGAAAAAGTTATTTAAAGGGGCTGTATATGACATTCAGTGTTAAAGCAATGGTTCAGCTACTTCCATGTTGAGAGACAAGTGCAGACATCCCAATGCAGCCTCTGAGTCACTGATACACTTTGAATGTCCCTGTGGAGGTGGGTGTGGTTAGTAGTCAGATGCAGGGGAGAGGTGTTGGGGGATGGCTCATGACAGTAATACCAGGTGAGTTGGTTGACACAGCTGCTGCTGCTTTGTTCTGATTACAGCTCTCCCTTTTTCATGCAGCAGTGTGCTGGCTCTTGGATGACTGTGGCCCAGACCAAGGACAAGGACACTGCCTGAGTTTTTGTTTTGAGACTGAATAGACTGGGAGACATGTGCCGGATGAGCCAGGCAGCCGCAGGCACATACACTGAGTTTGTTGCTGTTGTGAGCTGGGCAGCAGAAAATTTGTTTGTTAGTTGTATTACATGTAATAACATGAAGAAGGGGCAGGACTAAATAAGGTCTTTGGTTCCTCCTGTTCCCTCTTGAACACATTATTTTGTGGTTGTTGTTTTTTTTCTGGATAAGACTGTTTATTTGTCGTTGTGCTTTTTATGACATTTTGTTACTTTTATTTTATGGTTATTTGTTGTTTGAGAAAAACAAACTAAAAAAAAATAAAAATATAAAAGTATTGCATTAGACGGGCTGAATCTGTGCGTCTGTGCTGGGGAGCTCACAGGGGAAGCGAGACTGCTGCAGTCGCATACAGCTTCTTTAAAACTTATTTTCTCAACACTGTCTCACTCCAAAGTCATCGAAATCCAGCACTTAGGCAGTGACAAAAAAAAGCCGTCCTTTAACACCAGCATGGTCGCCGTTATAGTTTAAACGGTGCCCGGTGGTGTCAGGGGGAAACACAGCTGGACAAGAACGAAAATAAGGTGCTGAAAGTCCCAGTGGGGCGGGTGGGTCCAACAACCACCAACTTTTACCCCGGAGAGTGGTGTTTGAGTCCCATGAGATAATAAAACCAAGCCCTGTTCTTTTTTCCTAAACCCAACCACGTTTTTGTCATTCAAGGAAAAAAACAACAATGTAGTGCATTTATTTTGAAGGAGACTGTATGTAAATGGTACATTTACTGTGAAAATAGGCATTTATTTTGAAAGAAGACAATCCATGTAACAGGCAGAACTTCACATGGCGTCCCAGAACATCAACAACCAACGCACCCAGGGTACCTCGCACGTCATATGTGGACGTGGAAAGTCCATGACCAAACGTTAATATGTGACGAGGTCAGAGTGAGAATATGTTGGTTTTCTTGAAGCCACTGTTCTGCAAAATCAAGGATTTTGTTTGATTTAGCCTGTTTTTCTTGTTTGTTTTTTATTTTTTTAGGTTTTTCAACAAGAATAACATCCACATCAGAAACCTTTTCCTGACACTAGTTGACCCTCTGCAGAATGCACATTTGCAAATCCATATATCCATATTTTTAATGCCACATAAAGTACAGCTCATGTGTAGGAGGGTTTAAATTATTCATGATTTTATTAATAATACACTGCAATATTAATATACTGTCTGTTTACTTAGACCTGCCTGTCAACTGTCAGGAGTGTGTGTGTCTGTGTGTGTGTGTGGTTTTACTTCTGTTTTGTTAGTTGCAATGCCAGCGTCTGATCTTGGGGACGTTTTTGAAAAACAATTAACAGGAAAGAAAAACAAAATAGGGTTTGGTATGTTTTATGTTCTTAAGTAAACATTGCAATTTCATTTCCAGCTCTATCATTATGCAAAAAAACTAAATAAACAGTTTATTCATAAAAAGCCTTGAAGAAATATCGTGCATATGATTTACTCCATGCATGATATATTTGTGTAGCGACATCAACAGAGCGCTGACCTTGTCGTCTGACCACACCTACTCCATCTTCCTCATGCTCTGTTTGACAGGAGGCTTAACTTTAGGATTAACTGTTGGGTGCTCTCCATTAAGGCTTTGTGAGGAGGTCACATCCAGAGTGCATTTGTAGTCTGCTGTGGCCTACGTAACCCTGGATGGTCAGATGCCAGGGTTAACCCTAACCCTATAACTCAAGATGTCTGATGCTCCACAGCCACCTCTCTTGATTATTGTTTGAGTGAAACTGTAAAAGATACAATAAATGAAAAGGTACTTACAGGGCTGCTGCTTCCCCTTTTTATCCTTTAAGAGCACAGAGCACCTTTGCATCTGAATAATGTGGTGGTAATGGACTTGTGAGCTGAGAGTGGCCGTCCACTGGGATAGCAGACCAGCAAACGAACACAATCAACTAATGTAATTGAAAGCAGCATATAGCCCGGCATCGCCCTGTCACTTAATTATCTATTTCCAGGGGGCGTTATCAGTGTGTGCAGACCAAAAGGCCTCTGGACATAATTAGATGGACTTATGACCAAAAAAAACAAAAACAAACGGTGGCCTGGTCACAAACTTTCTAAAATTACAGCTAAACAGTACATTAAAATCTGTTCTTGAAATAGGCTGGAAATCTGATTATGCAGCATGGGCTAGCAGATATAATTGTTTCCCAGGCTCGAAATACAATGCAAGTAATGATTAAAAACGTAAAGTTTTCATCCACTCATCCACAGGCTGAGCAAAGAACTCCAGACATCCCTCTCCCTAGCAACACTTTCCAGCTCCTCCAAGGGAATCCCGAGGCGTTCCCAGGCCAGATGAGATATGTAATCCCTCCAGCATGTTCTGGGTCTACCCCGGGGCCTCCTAGAATTTGGATGTGCCTGGAACACCTCTGACGGGAATCCCCAGAAGGCATCCTGATCAGATGCCCAAACCACCTCAGCTGGCCCCTTTTGATGCAATTAGCTACTCTACTCGAGCTCCCTTCGGATGTCTGAGCCCAGCCACCCTGTGGAGGAAACTCATTTTGGCCACTTGTGTCCATGATTTCATTTTTATGGTCACTACCAAGAGTTTATGACTATAGGTGAGGGTTGGAATATAGATGGACCAGTAAATCGAAAGCTTTGCCCTCTGGCTCAGTAAGAACATCTTGGAAAAATTATTTAAACCGTTTATACAGTTTTCAGGTAAAAGTCTGCTTTTTGCCACCACATTTGGTTGTTTGTGTGACATTCTAAACATCGAGTGGTTTATTCCATAGTCTCAAATATTTAACTACTTTAAAATAATGTGGAGTGTCTATTTGCACCTGAGTGAATACAGTAACACTGCATTCGTCACACTAATGCATGGAGGTTGGAAGCAGTTAGAATTAGGGCAAAGAGGTCATGGTAAGGGCTAGTACTAACCAATGTCTGATATTCTCTATGATTAAAGCGTTAAATTTAATGAGAAAAAGCTCACAAAGATAGTGCAAGAAAGTCAGGTGATGTAGTAACCCATAAAGAGCGACACAGTCCATGGAAGCAGTAAGACATGGTAGATAAATGGGTCAAACAGTTTAAGTCATATGTGAGTCAATATTAGCTTATTATTTTTGGACTAGGTTGACTTTTTATTTTTATTTTTTATGATGTGTAAGGGACCGTACAAATGCCGTATCTTTAACCACCTGGAAAACGTGCGGTCAGGTGCTGGATGCTACTCTTGTGCTTACTCTGTGCAAGCTTTTAAGAGCACATAGGCAGTTTGCATTTGTGGTTGCTAAGCAACCCCGACAAGCACCATATCATAGCCTATTCACCCGAAAATGAGTGCAGAGTTGATCTTCTTCCAGGCGCTGTTTGTGTGTAGGCCTACTCTCCATGGAAAAGATGAAAAGCTCTGGCAGCCCTGCACTAAAATGATCAAATTCTCCTTATTAATCACAGACTGATATTTATGGAAGTAAGGAAAGATATCTGTCAGCTGTGTTTGGTTGGTCCATGTCACGTGACATGCGGTGTGTGCTGCTGCGTTCCAAAGTTGAACTCTGTTTATCTTGGGTTGCAGCTGTGGTACCCTGAAAAATAGACGCTTGGGAACATGTGCGCGCTGCCATTGAAAACAATGGATTTGTGGCAACAAAAACCGTGGCATGTGTACGGCCCCCAGAGCTGCTGAATGCACACTGTGTACCCAAGCCTTTAGCAGGAAAACTGAATAGACCATTTCATGTTAACATTATATTATAATGTTGCTAGGACACCTGAGAATATACATTTGGGTGTAATTAGCCACATTGGCTACTTTCACCCTTGGTGTAAATAGCATTGTTGGCTACAGACACCTGGTGCAAAGAGAACTCGCCTAGATTACATTAAAATTAAAAATGGAAAAAATAAGGTGCATTCCACAGTAGTTACTCTTTGTATTTCCTTATTAGAAAAATACAGAAGCACTTCACCGTGTACTGCCCAAAACTATAAAGTTAAGTATTTATCTTTGCTCTCTTTTTCCCCAACTGTGTTTGTGTACCTATACTGATGCTGCAGTATTTTCTCACCAACTTTCACACACACACTTTTTAGCTCTGTAAGTGTCAGTGCTCACCAGATAACCACTTCAAAAAGGGACACAGAGAGGGAATCCACATGTAACGATATAAAATGCAGTAAGATGGGTTTTTTTCTCTTGCAGTGAAAGATAAAGAAAAATAAAAAATAAAAATACAGTTAAAAGGTAAACTTATGGTCAGCGGCCCAGCAAATCGTGAATTCTGTGGAGCTCACAGTTCGATGGGCGGATGCGGTAGATGAAGCATGTCAATGAAAAATCGCTCCTAACCCTGCGTCTCTGAACAGAGCCAGACCAGCAGAGGTGGAAGCCTATAGCCTGCACCCTGTGGAAGATGGATGCGGAGGATTTGTACCATAGGAAGTGTAACACTAGGTGAAATAAGCCTCCATGTGTTGAGTTTGGCTGTAAGGGCTCTGTCAGGAGCAGCAGTGGGAGCAACTGTATGAGAGTGACTGAGGAGAGCACATGCTGTACAGACTGGGGGTTTGCAGGAACTCTGTATGAAGAGTAGAAGAGTTTTTCAGGGCAATAGTGATGTGAAACATGTAAACAGTGCAGTTTGGAATATATCCCCCTTTATTACACCCTGTCTACACCAGATAGGTTTCAGCCACATTTTTTAAATAACTGTCAGAGATTACAGGTACATTTCCATTTTAACCAATGCAGCCATCTAAACAGCAATATATGAGCTCACCCTGTGCTTGACAGCTACCTCAAGCATCTTTTTATATTCCAAGTCACTTTTGTTTTTCCATCCGCCTTGCACCATGCCTAACATGCTTTGAGTTTGTTTTGCTGGATTATGCATTATTTGCCCGAGGTGACTTTAATGAAAATGTTGCTTGTTGGTTGACACATTTCAAATATGTTTTTCCTGCCAGTATGTCTGCTGATAAAGTTCTTTACTAGTTTCCTAGTACACTGTCGAGTAGTTTGTCTGCCAGCATGTTCCTTTCCTGTTAAGCACATTAACAAACTAGTTCAAATGTTAAAGTTTTAATATACTGGAAGCTTGGTAGTGTCTTTAGTCCAAACTTTTTGTACCTTAACTAATGTTTGTTTCATGATCCCATTCTCTCACCTAAATGCCCTACACATCCACGCAGGTGTTTTCCATTATTCAGGACCTCTGCATGGGCTTAAATTCGGCTTTGATATAGTATACTGGGAATTATAGGAGGTTACCAATCTCAGGCTTAGTCAACACAGTCTCTTTCCAAAGTTGTCAAAATCTGGTGTTTGGGCAGTTACGTCTGGCGTCAGACACAGTCGAAAAAAGCCATCCTTTCCAGTAGCATGACATATGGCTGGCCGTTGCTATGGTTTAACAGCACCCAGCGGCATCAAGGGGAAACACAGTGAGATTAGAACAAGAGTTAATGCAGCGAATGACCATGTAGGGTGTGTGTGAGAGGTGGTGGATGGGTCCAGCAACCATTGACTTTCACCTGGGAGACCAGTGTTTGTTTCCTGTGAGCTTGTAAAGCCAAACCCTGTTCTGTTTATTCTGGAAACCAGGTGCTTTTGTTGCCTAAACCCAACCACGTGTGTTGGCTAAAGGTAACTACGTTTGTTGTTGGAGTAGAAAAGATGTCAGTTTGCAGTGTTTTACCGATAAAGTGTGCTTATTTTGAAAGAGACTGTATGCAAACTGCACATTTCCTGTGAAAACTGAAAGAACTGTATTTTGAAAAAAGACAGTAATGTAACCGGCAGAACTTCACACCAGAACGTCAACAACCAACCCACCCAGGGTACCCTGCACCTCGTATCTGGACATGGAAAGTCCTGGAATGTCAACAAACGAGAATGTGTTGGAACACTAAAGACAAGAAAAGAAAAATACTTCTCCAAATGAAAACATAGAACACAACCTGAGCTGTCAAGAGCATGTCATATCAACAGGCGGCGATATAACCGTAATCCTAAATCCATGCAAAGAAGTCCATGTTGGCCAAATTGTATTCTGATGCCTCTGCTCCTGAGTACCTGTACATTAACTTTAATGAGTTATGTCAGTAACATTAGAGCCAGCACTATTTTGGGGTGACGTAGCATTGTTCCAACCTCTCATTAGTCCGACGTCCCATTGTTCCGATATGTGATTATATTAGGCTATACTGTATTTGTGTACCATGGAGGGTCAGCAACGCAACAAAACTAGGCTACTGGTCGAGATACAAGTGCCATAGAGAGAAGAGAATGAAACACCATAACCTTTCCACAATGCTGAACGGCTCCCGGCGAGCGTATTTCTGCCTTGATGGTGCGCCGCGATCGGCTCTGGGTCAGCTGGGAAAGGCCTGAGGCAAAGCAGGCTCACGGCTCATGTGTTTGCCACTTTCTTTTTCATTTTAACCCACACCATGATCTTTTCCTGACCCTAACCAAGTGGTTTTTGTGCCTAAACCTAACCAGACCTTAACCACAGGGCATTATGATGATTTCGGAACAACGGGACTTCGTAACAATTTTGGTCATGTCAGCCATTGCAGACCAGACCTTTTGAATTTGTCCACTCCACCAAGTTCGAGCTTTATTTACTCATCTGGCATCATGATATGAAACAGTGCCACAAATTTCGTAGATTGCTTTCACTTCTCTTCACCCCATTCTTAAAATCCCAGCAAAACAAGTACGTTGGCATGGCCATGCTTCAGTGTGGGCCTAAAATTACCTCATTTAGGCAGATACCTTTTGTCTCTAATTACTGATTTGGGAAATTCAAATACCAGAACTTGGTTAGGGTGGACCCAATGTCAGACTGAAGATGGAAACAGGATGTAACAAGTTCAAAATTCTGTCTGACATCAGGGAAGAAAAGCACAGTTGTAACTAATAACACTTTTGGTGGATCCAGGTGTCCCAGTGAGTCACGGCTAACAACCATTATGCACAATATGAAAGCCCTGGAACTGGAACAGCTGAATAGTATGCAACCATTATGAATGTTGTCAGTTCCACCTGTGTTTGGGTGCAGTCTGTAGGATAAACACATGTAGCCTTTGGAGAGGCTTTAATCAGGCATAATTAGCTGCACACCTGTGTGGACACCATGCAAGTATTTATTTTTTTAAGGGTTACACAGCTAAATGACATGGTTAAGCCACCTTGCATTATTATTATTATTATTATTATCATTTTTAGGGCTGTCAAAGAGTTAATGCAAATTCCCTTTAACACCACTAATGTATTTTGATGCTTGATTAATACACGTATTAGGTTCTGTAATTATGACCCTCAGCCCAGCCCGTAGTTTGGGAAATCAGACAGTGATGCAGCATTAATGGTGTGGATGGCGAGCAGAGACAAAGCTCTGTGGGCAGAAATGTGTAAAGAAAGGGGTGTTTTGAATGGCAAGTTCTGCCATGGTTTACTTTCAGCATATTTTTTGATCATGCAGTACCTTTAAAATTATTCTGGAGAATATTCTGGACAGTACTTGTCACTGTTTTGGGTTGTTGCAAAAACATACATCTACATAGCACAAGCGTATTTGTCCACTCCCATGTTATAAGAGTATTAAAAACTTGAAAAAAAAAACAACCTTTAATGTACTTTTAGAATGGATAACAAAATGTGTGGTTAATTTGGGATTAATCACATGGTAACTACAGACAATTAAGCGACTAATTGCAATTTCAGCCCTATTTATTTTTAATTATTTTAAATGAATAATTGCACTTCAATATAAGCACTATTTCAGTAAACTGGCTTGGGCTGAATATTGTCATTTTTTTCCACACCACCATTGTTACACACAAGTTTCAGAGACCTTCACCAGAGCCTAAAAGCCTGCAGGGTGCTGCTAGCTGCCATGCTTTTTAAGCAACTGTACTACTTACTTCATCTTGGTGCAATACTTTACTGTACTTAACAGACAAAGCCTCTATTGAGAAATATTTCAGCATTCTGAAAACCATTATTCATTCCTCCCTGAGTGTGAATGCTGCTCACTCCATTTAGATGAATAATATTCACTGTGCTGCACTAGAGAACAGAAAATTAAATTATTGTGTTATCTGGGATTGTCAGAGCTCCCAGTTCTGTCTCCATCTCAATCCACTCTGTCTCCCTCGCCTGTCTCACCCGACTCTCACACTGATTTACTCCAAATCATTGAGCTGTGTAGTGAATGTGACAATTGTGAGACATGAATTGGAATCAAATTTGGCACAAATCACTCTCGAACCAAAACAAACCTTATATCACTTTAGTCCAATGAAAAGCTAAATTTCTCCTGGCTGCATGTGCTCTTATCTTTTGATTAAGAGATCCACACTGTGGCTCTTACACCTCTGTGCTTGGCTGTTGCTAACTGCGTTTTAAACAAAACTATTCTCAGTTATGAAACATGTCTATGCAAATTAGGTGTTTAATTGCTACTGTTTAATGGCTCATTAACTAAAATGCATCTTATTCTGGACAGTTTTGTGCAACACATCAATTTATTCGAACACATGATAATAACTTTTAAAATAATTTCCCTGTAATTACTCAATTATTTAATTGTGAGAAATATAAATGTGTTACGCTGATGCCTTTCAATAGTTGCTTATTTTACTATTTATATTGCAATGGAAAGGAAACAAATAACAGTGAGTTTCTGAGTGTTTTTCACAGTAAGGTGAAACATTTTGAATAATTTATCTTTAGTTGACTGAATCATTTTGCAGGAGCTCCATACAAATGCAGAGATGAACTCTTTATCTTCGTCCTTGATGGAAGAGGCTGAGCTACACATCCATAATTGTTTCTGCTCTTATTACGTTGTGTTAGCCTCATCATATGTTTTAAAGCTTCAGAGAGTAATATCTCCTGCCAAGTAGATGTCAGGTGCACCATATATATATGCATTCATTAAGATTTTCACCCCAGAGAGCATAACAAGGGCGATATGAAATGAAGACCTTTGGGTGCTGTGCGAGTTCATTTGATACCTTCCGTAATGAGGAAGATATTACGCCTCTTTGACAATGTGGTCTCTTGTGTGAGCTTCATCCTAATACTCACTAATGAACTGTGGTTGTCAAAACCCACAATCATTGTCAGCAGAGAGGGAAGTACCCAACAGGGACCACCCTCTCAATTATCTCTGATAGTATTGGTATGCTGCAACATTTTAAACCCTTTAAAGCATCCCATGTAAAGGAGTCAGTGTTGGACCTTGATGGTCCCAGTTGGGTTTTTCTATCTTTAAGTGGAACAGCCTTGTAATATTTTAGTTTGCATCGGGGAGAGTGCTGTAGGTTTTGAATGGGCACCAGGGAGGGCAGAATGACTTTTAATGATGGATTATATTTGCTTTAAATGTGTCCCCTGTATGTCCTTAAATTCTTTTATTCTTGGCTCAGTGTTTGAGGAAAGTGAAACTGTTTTTGTGTTGCGATCACGCTACACTGATCAACTCCTCACTTATGTAGCTCTTTTTCACTCAAACGCATCCACTCACACAGCTGGCCAAGGGGAGCAGCTAAGGGTCAAACCACAAACCTTCCGTCTGAGCCACACAAAGGCCTATTTATCTTACTCACATGGCATTCTGTGGTCGCACCACAGTGATCATTGACAAACTGTGGACGAGACACTTGATCTCATTTTGGATTATGACCCTGATGAGAATGAGAATATTAAACCTCAAAATGCGAGGGAGAGATGGAGACACAGAGGTCAATACTGAACATTATTCCAACCATGTCAGTCAACTCAAGAATCAATACAGAGAGCCCACGCTCACACACACTCACTTAAGTTGAGTTTGATTTCCAGGCAGATACCTGTGCTAAGGACAACTGGAAGTGTTATGTATGTTAGGGCTCGGAACATACTGTTCCTGCAAGAAAAAAAACAAAATATGTGGATATCTCTTTTACGTATTTTATGTCTTTTATAGAGGTGATTGTTGAAAGATGACAGGAAACGAGGGAAAAAGACATGGACAATGGCAAGCACTAAAGGTCCCTCAAAATTTGAACTGAGGACTTGTGATATGAGGTCTCTTAAAGGTATACTATGCAAGATTTTCCTAAAGAACAATGGATAGACACTCATACAAAAGTAATTCTTCTCAATCACAGCCAAGTTTGAATGTTGTGTTTACAACCAGTAAGCGCAATCCCTTTATAGCATATCTTCAAACCTCTAAAGCCCCCTTTACACTGCCCCTATAAGGCAGCAATTTCACTCCATTATGCTGCCTCGCCGTTCTGTTTAAAAGGTATAATCATGGAATGAGGGAACAGAGCTGTCTTACCTTTTAAGGTGGCATTGTGGGTTAGATTGGAAATTCAGACTCGAATCTAGAAAGATTTTGAGTCTGGCCCTCATGGATACACCCTTCCTACCCAAGGGGCGGCAATTTGATAACATGATAGCCAATCAGAGCAGAAAACAAGGTGACGTTTTCATTGCAGTAAGCCCCATTGGTGTGCCGACAAGTGGATAACTGATATATTATGCTGCTGCCATATCCCGTCGGCAAAACAGCGAAAACGTCCTTCCTGGAAGCGAAGGCTTCTAGGGCAGTCTTCTGTTCCTCTCTCAAGGAAAAAGATAAGTGTAGTTGGCTTAGCGTTTCTTCCAAAGCTAAATTGAATGGACACGGTCCTTCGGCAGCTGCCATCTTGGCTGTTTACTTTTCGACTCCAGCGCTGTCGTTATCACATTACACCCGCCTCTGTCAGATAGACTGATCTGATTGGTCCGATAGGCGATTCAGCGGGCTCTGCTCGTCGGGGTCAGATCCCTGTGCAGTGCAAATTCGAATTCACTCGGGGAGGGGCATCTGGATTTACAGGTTAATCGCGGGTAGTAACAGCACTGAAACAAGGTCTGTATAAACTGGACACCTAGCAGGACAGGATGATGGGCAGAATGGGTGTGACAATACCTGCAACCCACTGCAAACAATTTAAAAAGTAGCAGTTAACAGCTAACGCAGAAGGACAGTGGCTGAAAATGTCCACAAATTGGAAAAACAGTGAGGTCCCAGAGCTTCTTATAATTCTGAGCAGCGGACGAGATCAGCCACCATATAACAGGGACAGTAAATTATTGTTATTGCCATATTATGCCATTGTATAGTGCTGCCCATGCGTATGTTATATTTCAAAAAAGGGCTGAAGCCACCTGAGTGCCCTGAGAACAACAGACACTGATTATGGTACAGGAATGGTTTGAAAAGTTTATGAGGATGTTTTGGTACCTTGTTTCCATAAAAGTGAAGCATTTGATACACTGTTTGTAGATATTGCCCTATTAATCCCAACCTGTGGCGCCAGATGGTTTGTCACACAGAGCCATCTGACAGGGAACATTGGAAACTGATTGAAAAAGATCAGGGACTTTCAAAACATACTTGGCAGTAGATTGGGCGGACCATCTGTCTATCACCGTCTATCATGGGAGCGAAAACATATTTCCTGTCTGGAGAAGGTTCGGTGCTGTACAGTTTTGACATAACTGGTGCCATAGCAACATCTACGCTAACCTCTTTAGGAGCCGCCATTGTTGTTTTGAATGAAGAGTCGCCTCTCAGTGTCATCCCAGACACATAAACCACATGTGTAGCTCCCAGTAACTCCTTCTAAAATGTGTCCGCACCACCAGTGGTTTGGATCAATCAGCAAACGCCTTGCTTGACAAGATCGATTTCCATATGATCTCTTGAGTTTGCAAGAATCCAGCCTCAGTGCAAGGTAATTAATCCCCTATGGCTATCATTAAAATATTACTCCATCGTAAAATTACCCTGATATAACCTTCCTCTTTTTTTCAGATAACCCTGATAAAGTGAATAATGGGTCAAACCTATCAAGGTCTGTATCAGTTCATTTTCTCTTGTGTAAACAACTTGGTTTGCATCCAATGCTTAAATAAGGCAACCATAAATAACATTAATTAGCATTCCCTCCCTGCTCGACATATATGTTTATTTGGCTCTCTCACACATCCCTCCCATATTCTTCTCCCCTCATTGTTCTGCCAACAGGAGCATAAAGAAACAGTGCATACATATCTGTCATCACAAGCAATAGTGATCGGCAGCCTTGCCTATCCATTATTACCCATGAAATTCAACGAGTGAAGCATAAAATTGAAATGAAGAGCTGATCTGTATTGTGATGGCTCATTTCCTTATTCCACATCTCCGCATTAATTCTAATTATGCCCAAGCTGTCCCCACTTCCCTTCTAGGAGAGGTTTCTGTGTCAGGGTTTCTGTCAGAGCTGCCTTTCCATGATAAAGTAGCAGGGGGAGCCAATATTCGTCACTGCCAGAGATAGGCTTCACACACATCTGGAGGCCTATTTATCAGGCAATGCCACCACTGGCGCAGGAAGACACACATAGATGCACCACAATGTGCTCAGAACAGCACACAAACAAGTGCTACACAAGATGTCGAATTTTCATGCGCAACAACCGTACATGCATAATTATACACTGTGTTACTCACTGATGTTTGGAGGTGACATACGTACCAACCCACATATTTACGTTCCTATACAGCAGGAGATTCTGCAGTCAAATCACTTCAAAGAAAGGAGCACATCAGCTGCTGCCCCGTGGCAAATATTCATATACGAACATTCTTGAATGTTTAATTACGAGTCTGTATGTAATTCTAGGAAACAGCAATGCATATGATGATGTCGTGGTTGGTTGTTGTGTTTTGGATCAGCTGGATGGATGTCGTTGTGGAATGGGTTAGAAAAGACAAATTTTGGGGGGGAAGCAGTGCTCTGGGGAAAAACTTTACAACTCCGGATAATACAAAATGGGCTGCTGTTTTTACACAACAAATACAAATGATGAAACATGTCTCAACCTTTAAATAGCTCCACCATTTCCGTTGCAACGTTGTAACTGCCAGAGCAAAAAGAATATTTTATCTGATAAGCGCGATGTGGATTTTGGAAATGATTACATCCATTTTTTTTTTTTTTTCAAATAAATTTTGACTTTCGGACTTTAAAATGCTCTTGAGCGATTGGAAATGTCCGGCATCCTCTGGTATCCTCCATCAGCTGTGCCGGTACCACGGCTATACCAGCTTAAACATTAATTAATAATGTTAAGTATTAATATTTGTGGATGTTGGAGCTAAATCTGTACATGGAAAAAAATAATTCAGCAGATAGCTTAGTCATAACAAGGTTGAGCTAGCAGGGAAGTTTTGTGTTTATATATGGGGTACTTACCGACCGATATTACACTCTCGTGTAATATTGCTTAAATATATTGTTGATGAATTTCTATCAGGTTGGTTAAAGGCACAAGAAAGTGCTGAAAGCTTGATGACATAGTGACGACTTGTCCTCTTGGTCTGGAGCAGTTTATACCCCAGCATAACAGTTATTAAATAGAGTGATATAAAATTAGGTGATGAGACAGCTATAGTAGTCCCTGTTATAAGTGCTGTTTTACACTGTCTGTTCAAGGCGGGAATGCTGCGCAGCCAAAACCAATAAGCACTGTCCTGGAGAACTGGGACAAATCTTGTCCTACCTAAAAAACAAAATAGCCTAAAAATTACAATCTACCAATACACTAACTCTGTTTGTGGGGTGAAATATTATTATGAAAGAATTAATTTATATGAAATATATTTGATTAAACAGCCTTGTTCCAGACAAGAACTCACAACTAAAAACAATTTAAAAATGCATTAAAAGCATTCAAAATCTAAAAATGTGTCCTGGGTTTTTTGTCAGCACTGTCAGGCTTCTACAAAAACATGATTTAATCAGGCATAGATGATCTTAGCTATATCCAAATAACTCTCACTTCCTAGTTTCCAAAAAGGTGGGAATGCTGCTCAAGTACTGAGTAAGCTCTCTGTTTTATGATTTTTATTAAATAATATTGCTATCGGGTGTGTCTCAGCCATAACAGGTCAACTATGTAGCTCTTCTAAATCAAAACTAAATGAGAATTATGGTTTAAATGAGTATTTTGATTAGCATTAAGAGAACTCTTAGCTACTGTGCAAAATAAAATGGCTGCTCACTGCGACTGCTGTGAACTTAATTAATATATTTCAGTCAAACAGCTCACGTTTTAAATGTTTATTTTAACAGCAGAACACAGTTAGAGTTTGGTGTCTAGACTCCGGCCTCATCCGGCTCCCTGCAGATATGTTTACATGAGACAATGGGGAGTGATGATTAAATATTCCCTCCTAGCTGGAGCCTGCAGGTGGATGCTGGGGTGGAGGTGGGGCTGAAAGAGCAAGCACCAGCAAACACATATCCCCAGCCTAATTAAAGAATAGAAAATAAGCTTCAAAAATGGTTGAAAGAAAAAACTGAAGTGTTCCTCTGACTGTGAGTGAACTGCAAAAGAAATGTTGAGGTTATTGTTTGTATGTTGTTGTTTTTTTGGTACTGTATTTTCTCTCTGTATTTCTCTCGCATCATCTCATAAACATTTAATTTCCGTCTCTTCAGCCTGAGTTGGCACTCAGGACAGTCCCACACAAAGTCAAATTATATGGGCCACTGCTTCACAGACAAATGCCTGGAATTAGCATCTGGATATGCATTGTGCCCCAATCTCCCACACCAGCAAATTTTAATTTAAATATACACCCTTTCTGGAAGTCTGAGCTGGCTCGCTCAAATGAGACCAGAGTACCTTTTATGTTATGTCTACAAATTTTCATTGCAGAGTTGCTCAAGGTTACAATAGGCCATTTATTAAACTGTAATGGATTTTCTAGTTGATACATTCTGCAATGAAACTGCACACTGAACGACTGGCTGGACTGTCTGATGGATGAGTTTTCATGAGGCTGCATTATGTATAACAAACCACTCCTTTTGCATTAGGTTTCGAGATGTGGAGGCACAGTTTTCAATATTTCATGTAATTTGGAGAACATGTTTTCAGTCAGCTTCAACTTTGTTGATTGGATGGTTTCTCTCTATTTCCAAAACCTTGAGAGACAAGCCCTAATAAAAACAGCATTGTTCTTGTCTTCTATGCGTCACAGGGATGTAGAATTAAGCATTTAGTTACATTACATAATAGTGTTTTTCAAACAATGTGTAATACATTGTGCTTATACTTGTGGAAAATGTATTTATTTATCCTTTCTTTTTAAAATCCCTTCTCCATGAAGTCAAAATGTACATTTTGCAGAGTTCATTAAAACAAAACAAAAAATGTAGCATATCAATATTAATGAATCATCCCTTAGCCAGTATTATTACAGTTGTTTTGCCCTGCAGTACATTACTAATTACCAATAACATTTCATTAAAATTTATCTAGTCAAACGAGCTTTGCGATTCTTAGAGACGCACCCTGTTTAATTTGGGTTTCACCAAATCATCCTTCCACAATAACAAATGGCATTATGGGTGAATGTTGTCATACAAAATAAAAGGGAGGCAATCTGTTGAATTTTTAATTTTTTTGAATTCCTTGGTCATGCAATGATCTAAAGTACATAGTGCAAGTGCATTTTGGGTATGTCCAACTTCATGGTGCATGATCTGGCTGCAAAGTACGACGCAAGAGGTTGTATTTAGTCCGCTAATTAATTATAGGTGTGTTCTGGGCATAAGTAGCATGAATTCAACCAGCCCATTCCCTTTAAAAACCACATGTGCCAGCACCTGATGTAGTGCTTCTTACGTGCTGCAAATTGGAAAAGCGAGTGATTTTCTGATGCAGTATGGGTAGTGATGTCACTACAGCAAATCATGCGACATTAAAACAGCAAAAGTAAACACTGTAGTTTTCAAATGAGAAACGGAGCTAAACCTTTAGCTTCAGAAAATCTTGCAAAAACCAATTGACCTATGGCTAAGTCCCGCCCCCTCCACTCACTCCGACAAACTATCAACATTCAGTGACGGCGCTATGGCAGGTGTCACAGTACACGGCATTTCACAGGAGGCAACTGATGATTTTTGGGGACATAACGATCAGATGTCATTGAAGGTCGATGAAAAGCTTAAATTACAGGCCAACATTTACAGGTCACAGTGTTACGCTTGTGAAGCGCATCTGGTTGCCGTCACCATCAAAGACAACAAGTTAAAGTGCCACTGAAGTTAAGGTTTTTGGCTCAGAATATGAGAAAAGGATAACGGCCTTTTTACCATCTTTACCAAGAGTGTCTCTGCGTTAGTTTGGTGCTACAGTATTTACACTGAATCATTCAGCATAACGTTTGCCAACCTTTGTTATCTCTGCCATTACAGAGAAGTTAATGAAGCTAAGCTCCAGAAGTTAACGTTAGCTTAACTAGAGCCCTTTGGACAACAGCTAACAATGATGTACCATCACCAAAGTACAAAACTAGAACAGAATAGGCTAATGAACTGAATGTTGACTTACCTTAGAACAGATGTAGACATCATTGTTAATCTTATTCACGTTGAGTTGATGTTGTGGTCTAACGTTACCGCACAACTTTATCCAAAGGAGACACTTTTCTCGCTTGAGATGTGGTTTAGGAAAGTGTAAAAATACACCTGGTCGCCCAGCCTCTCAGGATACCTTGTGTCAGAGCTGTATGTACCCCATGCACACCGTGTGACCATTTTTAAACTGCAAATCTCCGAAAAAGCTCATAAAATCGAACAGACTGACTTTCTGTAATGCATTTCAATGGACGTCCAGGCAGAGAATGTCTGAGTGTATGGGAATGGCTATACGCACTGTGATTGGCTCATCGCGTTTGAGGGTAGGCCATAGCTCAATTGAGAGGCCAAGTGGGAGACTTAAGAGCAAGCTAGTCCAAAGGTTGGGACTCTTAACCCTCGTTCAGACCAAAGATTTGTGACGAGATGAAACGTTGCAGAGAAAAGTTGTAGCAGTGTGAACTGGCCGGTCTGAGCTCGACTCACATCGGCTGATGATGTCACCTGCAACTCAGCTGGTCAAAATGCCACAGTTTGGACAGTTTGTTTTCATCTACTTAAACAAGCTCAGACAACAGTCAGAAGATTTAGTCAATACATTAAAATGTGAGGAAAAATAAGAATTAGAAGATAAGCCGACCCAGTGTCACTCGCAAGTTGCTGAAATCCGGCGCCATTATAATCCAAAGGCTGTGAGGAACAGGTGGTGGATGGGTCGAGCAAACACCGACTGTCACCCAGGAGAGCGGTGTTTACATCCCATAAAATTATAAGGCCAAACCCTGCTCTTTTTTCCTACACGCAACCAATGCACCCAGGGTACCTTTCATGTCACATCTGGACGTAGAAGGTCAGTGACCAACTATCAATTTGCGATGAGGTCAGAGTGAGACGGCTGCTTAAGTCTCGACCTAAAAGGGTAAATTCTGCCATCACATATTATCAGTTTTGAGTCTGTGTTTGTTACAGTGAACATCAGAATTTTGACGGACACGTTTTTATCACACATGTTGTTCTAATTTATTCAGCTCAATACAAGCAATTACGTTTAATTCAACACGTCCAGGTTGTTTTTGTGCTTTCTTCAGCATGAAAACCTTCAAATTAACTTATGTGCACAGAGAGAAATACACAGCCCACACAGCACCAAGCAAAGTGTCAGGGTTATTAAATAAGGTCAAATTTAAATAATCTACATGGTAATTGGCAATAATATGTAAATGTGGGGGAATTTAATCATAACACTGTTTACTGTTACAGCAAGTTGCAGAGAGGACAAGAGAGAGAAGAGAGAAAGAACAATACACAAAGCCACAGGAGGTTATGTGAGGTTCTTTAAAATCTTCCACTCCAGTTAATCACTTCCTGCGTGGGGGAGAGATCATCAGACCATGACCACTATGTCCATGCTTGACACCTGAATTTAATTTGGGCAAATCTTATGTGTCTAAATTAGAGGAAACATAACTCGGCTCCACTTTATGATTTGGGCTAATAAAACATGCACTCCCTTTGCTGTTTTCATAAGTTACCTTGAACACATACCTACATATGAAGCCCCTTGGTAGATATGAAAGGCTTTCCTTTAACAATTTGTGTGTACTAATAACTGTGTTGTATGATGAGCCTGTTTTATACAAACATTTGAAGGACATAAAGAATAAATACACTCTTTATTTTACCCGAGTTTAAATATAGCGTCTTGAGTTCACTCTCGCTTCTCACTCTGTTATCCTCACAAGGTCACAGTCGTCGCCATCATTAACCCAGTGAACTGCTGACCTGAGAGAGTATGCGCAATTCATTATGCCCTCTTCAAATTATCTGGCAAATTAGCTCTGCCAAAGTCAGAGCGAGGCAATTACCTCAATCGTCTGAGAACTCCAATCAGAAACTCATCTCCATGACTAATACACAGACCTCCAGCGTACTCATGTGGATATATTCTTAGGTTGTTTCCTTTCTTTTTTTGTCATAATGTTTCTCTGCATCATGTCAGGGTAAAATAACTTTCTCACTGTCATTTCTGGGTCTATTTAGGGACATTCTGCAGTATATCAGTGCATGTATCTCATGGGCGTTATGTATATCCATGAACATTAGAATAATTTCTGAATTATTAGATTAATTTTTCACATTCACGAGAATGGGACAGACCAGGTCACTGCAACCTTGACCTTTGCCCACCAAAACCTGAACAGTTCATTGTTAAGTCCAGGTGGAAACTTGTGCCAAACTTGAGGAACTTCGCTCAAGGCCTTCATAAGATATCGCGTTCACGGGAATGAGACTGACTCAAGGTCACAATGACCTTGATCTTTGACCACCAAAATCTAATCAGTTCATTGCTGAGTCCAAGTGGACATTTTTGCTAAATCTGAAGAAAGGTTGTCTTGAAATATCGCATTCAAGAGAGTGGGACTGAACAATAACTGTGACCACCTTGCTCTTTATTCATTCTTACAGGCATTCTTCTCTTTGGCTTTCAGTGTCTCATTTTTCTCATCATATTTACTTCTTCTTTTCCTCCCTTGCCTCAGTGTAAGACGGATCACAGCTCTGGTCTATGCAATCTATCCTCTCCCTCCCTCTCAGCTCTTTCCCTCCAGCACTCTTTTCTTTTCTCCTTTTCTTTCATTAATGACCGGCTTTGACCCTCTTTAACCCCACTAACTCCAGCACGCTGGTCTATATTCGAGAGACATGTTGATCGAAGGATGACTCCCTCTGTTAAGCACCACTTGAATGTGTTTGGCCTTGAGAGGCAGTGTGTGGCCTACTGCAGCTTAAAAAAGTGAATGAAAGAGAAATTGAGAAAATATTGACAAAATATTAGAAAAAGGATTTGAATTCAGACCTGGGTATGGATATTAGGTCCGTGCAAAGGTTTTATTTGTGTTTTTCTTTTTGTATGAAGCTTCAATACCACATCCTCCTACTGTACTGCAGTAAATAAGGCAGTGCATAAACCCTGTAGAGACAAAGTAGTAGTAGATAAAAAGTTGAAGTCTAAAATGCTATAATACAATAACATATAAATAATACATGCATTTAAAAAACAATTATAGTAACCATAAATAGTTAAAGGAATAACACAAATAAGAATCTCAATAAAACGTGTAAAATTTATGCTCTTTATATAACATGCCAAACTGAAAGAACCCCTGTACATTTTAAGATAACCTCACAGGCCACCACTGCGAAGCATCATTAAAATAACCTCGACAAAGTTCAGACCTCACAGCCACACACAAATCACAATAAATAACTATCTATTCATTGCCCACACATTGGGAAACCGTTTTCTAACCTGCATGTCATCGGACAAATTAGTCTCCAGCCAGATATGTTGTGTGTAACTGCCCTCCAAAACAACACATATAAGGCTTTCCGGATGTGACATCACTTTTTTCATGCTGACATTATTTGTCACTGCTGTCTAAAAACCTTTTTCCCTCTGTGGTGCCATTGAGGTGAAAGGGATAGTGCACCCAAAAATGAAAATTCACCCATCATCTACTCACCCATATGCCAATGGAGGCTCAGGTGAAGTCTTAGAGTCCTCACAACACTTGTGGAGATCCAAGAGGAGAGTGGGTAGCAACACAACACCTAATGCAAAAACACATAATTGAAACCACAAAATATCTTCATACCGGAGTGATCCAAGTGTTCTGAAGCCCCGACATAAAAAGTTCATCATTTGAACTCTGTTGTTAGCCTCATTGTAGCCTGTAGCTCTAACTGCCTCTCTGTGCACCACGTTCACGTGTGCGCGCTTGCATGCAAGACCAGTGCGGTGCCTATGTCTCATGGTCTCGCGCAAGTGCACAAGGCCTAGTTGGGTTTAGGCAAAAAAAAAAAAAAAATGGCTTGCTAAGGGAAAGATCTTGGTTGGGGTTAGGGGACCTTCGTAATTAAAATTGGCCAATGTATGCAACATTCAGAGAATAACTACAATTCAGAGTGGGGGATGGAATCGTCAACATTGAGGTTACTAAACTGGGGGCTAGCAGCTAACAGTGCTAAATCCATAAACAGTGCAAACAACGGCTACAGTGCTGACACAAGTAACATTCTTAACCTTGGGGGAAGTGGAGAGTGGGCGCTACACTTTTTTGACACCGCTATCCTGATATCAGTGCGGCGGCAGTGAGCTAGCCAGTGGGATACGCACAGGGCTTGCGTGCACTACATGCACATATGGGCAGCACGGCCACCACACCAACCCCCTGAGAAGCTCAGATTACCACACACAAAGAGGTAGTGTGAAATTATTCTCTGCTGTGGGCGCCACTGCTCCACTTTATCTTTACACATAGTGGTTTGTTGCTCTAATAACACTGAATGCCAGCTCCTGTAAGGTTATGAAGCAGCTGCGGTCATGGTGGTAAGAGGTCAGTGTTGACTGTCGGCAGGAATCAGCTAGCAGACAGTGTTCTCCTGTTTCAAAGTTCAATGTTTTGACCTTCTCACTCTGCAAACGTAGCTGAGCACCTTTATTTCTTACAAACAAGAATCATAATTCATACAGCTGCTATCAGCTAAACATAAACATATGTTAACTGGCTGTAGCTGACAAGACTGATGTTGTCATATGTCTTGGCGAACATTCCCTATTGAACTGTAGGATTCTCTTTTTTTGCCTTGAGTGCCCTTTCATTAGGACATATCTGGGCCTAATGAGACACGAGACCATGCTTCATTGTTGCCGTAATATAATGGTCCCCTTTCATCCCCAACATGCCTTGCTGGTCAGCCAGATGCCCTTCTGCTAACTAACTGTTCCCCTTATCGTAAGCTTACTAGAGGAGCTCCTTTTTCCTTTTCATAGAGTCTTCTTAGAGAGTCTGTGCACGTCAGTAGAGGCCAGTGACATCGGCTGCTGTCTAATGACCACAGCACAGTTCTTCTAGGAGAAAAATAGGGAACCTGTGGAAAAGCATATGCTGCCTCACTCCCCACGTCCAGGTCAACATCATCATATGAGGGCTGGAGAAAGAGCCAAAAGTGGAAGCCCGACATCAGTGGGCGGTATTTTATATGCCTCCGGGCAGACACTGTGGTGAGTCTGGGGCAAAAGGAGCAGTGCCGCATAAAGGAGAGCAGAGATGAGACCATCCTTGACCGTAGGTAATTGTCTCATTTGTCACATAGCTCTGTCAGTCGCAGGAAAAAAAAAGGGGGAAGCGAATCTCAGCACAAGCTGGCTCTGAGCCAGTCTAAACCCAAAATACATATCCTGCAAACACATTCAATAAAATGATTGTTGACCTCATGTATGCACAAGCTGCCACAACAAATACAATATCACCTTTTTGTCACTAATCCAGCATTTTGCTTTCAAAGGCTGATTTGTTTCGAGTGCCTTCCCACTTCTGTCAGTTTTTCCTCCAACCGCTGAATTGCTGTTTCGTAGTTCTTCAGTAATTGTACCAAGTATTGAAGAACAGTGAATAGTTTACAGTCCTCTGCCAGATGAAATGCTTGAATGGTCCTAGCTTATTCTGGCATACTCTACTGCAATGCTTTGCTTTACAGTTGCTTTGTAATTAGAGCTGAAACAATCACTCCATTAACTGAATAGTCAACCCACCGCAGTTTAATTTGCAACTAGTTAAATGATTGATTTTTTTTTTTTCAGTCATTTTACAAGCAACAAATATATATTTGCTTAAATGATTTGCTTGTTTCAGCTTGTGAGGATTTGGAACTCTTCTAATGTCTACATATTAATAAATTGAATGCCGTTTGGACACCACCTCACTGATAATTAGACTATTGAATTTATAATTGATTCATTGGGGAATTAATTGGCAGATTAATTGATGATAAAAATAATTGATAACATGTCCTCAACTCTTGCTTTGTCAGTGGATGGGTGTCACTGATTTACGCAGGGGGAAACCCTGTTCCATGAAGCAGGTATAGTGAAAGACATGTTACTGCCAAATGCCACACATATAACTCACTAAATGTGTTTCTTGCAACAGGGCCCTGTAATATTCAAACTTTTATAATGTTGACATGGTTATGTTGATGGTCTCTACTTTACTTGAGTAGTGACTTTAGTGTTTCTGTTACTGTGAGATAAAAATGATTTAGTAAGAAGGTGTCAAAAACATGTGATAAGGCTGTTTGCAAGTTGTCAAAGAAGTGATCAGTGGAAGGCAAGCATCTGTTAAGGAGCAGACTGGTTTTCTTTGCTTTGCTTTTGATTAAACAGCCGATATCTTGACTGAAGTAAATGGCTTGAAGTAAATGGCTTTAGGTTTCCATCAGAGTGGGTGGTCTCTGCACAGGTTTACAATCAGACATGCAAAAGTGGTTTTCAGGAATCCAAGCGAAAAGAAATTGCCAACACTTCAATGCAATCTCAACCTTCACAGTGGCCACAGGGCGCATTCATGAAAAAATGCTTAGTGCTTAATGCAAAGTGTTTGTGCTCCTATAAGTAAGGTATGAGATATCTAAGAAACTAAAGCCCGCCCTCATCGGTTAGGTTTAGGAAAAGAATCATGGTTGAGGGTTGCCATTGTTACGCACTTAACATAATGTTACGTAGGTTAGGGTTGGGAAAGTCTTTGTGTCTATGTGTCTGGGCGTGGCTCTCATCAGTCCTGTTGCCATCAACCCCTGCTGTCAATGTGCCTGCTCACCTGAAAGCCATCCACTTATTAACCCCAGCAATACAAATGCCCCAGCTCGTTGTGTGTTTTTTCCTCTTGAATTTTTTGCCTAAACCCTTGTTTCTCTGTGCCTCAGATCCACACTCACTGCCACTCCAGCCTGCCAACCTGTTTCCAGCCCTGCTCAGCCTGCCTACCCTGTTTCCCCCGAGTGCCCTGGATCAAGCCAAGACACCCCTTCTTGCTTTATTGGAAATAAATCCATTTTAAACTGAACAGCTGTTTGAGTCATGCTTTTGGATCCAGTTCTCTCTATACTATACAACAGTAGGTTAGGTTTAGGAAAGTGAAGTTAAGTTGTTTAGGATTAGGAAACAAATCCTGCCTTGGCGTCACAATGTTGCATATTTAAATTTACATAGGTTAGGTCAAGGCAATTAAAGTTATGTGTGTTAGGTTGAGGATGGTTGGGTTTCGTCACGTTACCTTCTAAAGGTTGCATACCTTCATAATAATTCAAAGTTCACTTGGTTTCATACAGGACATGAACAGCGGACTCCTGGGGGAAAGTCCTGTGTTTGTTTGACCCTTCCTCCACTACAATCTGCCTTCTCATGTGGACTTTTGGTCTTTATAGTACATCCGTCTTTATTCCCGTCAATGCATTCGCCACGTGAACACAGCCTTCGCAATTACGTGGGTTACCCATATACGAATTATTGGCTCATGATTATGGGGGCTACATAGTAATTGTGGTGCTTTTTTGTAGGTGTACAAAAACAATGTGCAGCGCCATATTATGACTAAAATACTCACTTTAAATACACTATTATGACACAATCTTGCTTAACATGACAATAGAGGTATAAATACTGTGTATATTTGATCTGCTTGGTTTTTAATTCACAGTAGATATCCACTTTGTGTTTGAATCCGTTATTTTAATGAGGCCAAATTTAGATAGCAGAATTCTTCTGATGGATACAGTTTGATTGATGCTGTCTATTTGGTGACTCTCCCTCAACTTATCTTCATATGAAAGGTACACAGACAAAAGAGGAGAGAGTGACTCCTAAAATAGTGCTAGTGTTTTATAACAAACAGCATGCGGCAGTGGACATGACAGCTTCCCACTCCTCTCTCCCCTTCAGCCATAAGTTAACAAAGAGTGAGGACTGTATGAGCTAGGGAGCTTTCAGATCACTCACGCACCAAGTCCCAGCCCTATCCTATGTCACCCTTGAGTTCCAACGACTGAATTTAATTTTCAAACACAATACCTTCAAGATCTATTGTCATTTATTGTGAAGTGAGAACAACGAAGATATTATCCATGAGAGAGATATTCCTCTGGCAAGCATGATATGGTATAACATTCCTCATCTATCAATCTCAGCCAAGACATTGGGCTATTATTGTTATGGCCACAATAATCAACACCCATAGTGAATATAAAATTGAATAATAAAGGATTCTGTTTTCTATTGAGCATACACAAAGAATTGCTGCAGCTGTGTCCTTGATTGTGCTAGAGGTGGACCCATTGAATATAAATAGTCATATTCAGTGGATCCAATCACAGCACTGCTCAAGCTTGCTAAATCCAGCTTGTAATGTGTGTTCAGATCTGAGCACTGAGTCACTGAGTGAACAAAGAGTGAAGCGAATTTTGAAAATAGTGAAAAGCCATACAGATATCACATGGCCATCAACCCGCACTGTGAGTTTATTTGTTAAACTGTATGTCTTTGTTGGTTTTCTTCTGTCAGCATACTTTGCTATTAAATGCTATTCAGATTCTGAGCCTCCACAATTGGAAACCCAGGATGCAAACACAAAGACATGTTGGTATAGACGGTTATTGTGGATGATATGGAGCTGATGAGAGTTTATTTTGGCTGTAAAAAAAAAAAACACTAGAAATGGAACAGCTAGCATCTACTGCAGCCTGTTTTTATTCCAATGGCGTCAAATACTTTGTTTTGTGGACGTTGGTGTCTGATTCCAAAGCACAATGAACCCTATCGCATCAGTTTGAGATGTATCAGGCTCAGCTAACTCCAGTGTAAACCCATCTGTGGCAATGATGTAGTATAAAGAGCAAGAAAGTTTCAGTAGGGGTGGTAGATGGGTCAAACTAACACATGACTTTCACCCAGGAGATCACTGTTCATGTCCCATGAGAAACAGTGAGTTTCTTCAACTATGTTACAGAGTTAACATCATGTGGCATGTGTGAAAAGACACTATGCATGTAACAATAGAAACTGACACGCTGTCCCTGAGCATCCAAACCTGATGCTAGACAGGTACCTAGAGCATCATAGTTAGAAGTGTAGGGTCACTGACCAAGCTGTAGTATTTGATGAGTTGGGAGTGAGAATGTGTTGTGTGGTGAAGTCCACAAAATACCCAGACATGAATGGAACTGGAATTGGAATTTAATCACATAACATTCTGCGCTTCCTAAAAATTTGGGAGTTTTACTTCCTGGCAGAAAGTTTGACCAGAACATCAATACCACTCTACAGCCCATTCTCATTCAGAAGCTGTCAAATACTGCTGTTTTGTCGGAAATTTCTGTGTCAGACACGACCCTAAAAAGCCACCTTTTAAGGTGGTATGACACGTCACTGGGCTACGTAACGCTACTAGACGGAACCATTGTGGTGTTATAAGATAAACTTTATTGTCTCAAATGGAAAAACACCCAGGAGACAACCATGTAGTACTGTAAGAATGCTGATTTGAATAACATGATTGCATAGTCAGGACTTCTGGGCAGCATAAATACATCAACTTTGTTGCAACAGGTAAGGCTAAAAGAATAAAAGCTCCTTAAAGTTGTTCTAGCCCAGGAGATAATAATTAAAAGTGCAGAAAAGACTGTAGTATGAAAAGTGCAAATGAAACTGTCGCAAATAAAAACTGAAGTTCGAGTAAAACTGTACCAAAGTGTGCAACAGGTCAACAGTCACAATAGCAGCCCTGCTCTGCCAGGGAGACACCGAAGGGCCAGCAGATGAAGAGAGTGGCATAACCAAAAGAACATTACAAGAATATTTTTTGTGAGGGGGGTGTCAGGCAGGGGATCCGCAGCCTTGAGCCTCCCCCCTGCCTAGCATATTGGATGTGTCCAAAAGGAAGGGCAATGGGGTGGGGGGTGGAAGGGGGACTAGGGTGGTGGATCCACAGCAGTAGGCCTCCCCTGAAATGCCGCCAGTTGGCCAGACGGCTGGACAGCACCTGTTGCAGTGGTATGATGTGCCACTGGATGGCGTTTGTTGACACACTGCTGGTGATGACTTAAGAATGAAGAGCCAAACCACGATGTTTTTTTCTCAGCCTAACCATGTGCCTAATTAGTGAGCTTCAGAGGTGATAATAGGCAGATCTTGTTACTATTGTTTCCAGTTTTAGAGCCAACCAGTGGCTTCATATTAAATAGACAAATGTGAGAGTGGTTTTGATTTTCACAACTACGTCTCCAACAGAATGCCAATAAGCATATTTCCCCAAATGTCGAAAGAGTTCTTCAACAGTTAATGTTAATTCTAAATGATTCTGTATTATCTGTCATTACCTCTTCTCTTGAAAACTAGTGCTCTGCAGTTTTTAGTTTCCTATCCAGCCCTGACACATCCAGCATGCTGTTCAATGAGGTCACACATACAGTGGGCCTGGATAATTAAGAGTGGTTAACAAACATATCTGTGACAGTCCACTTCTGAGCTGGCAGTCGCCTTACCCGGATTACCTAAATGCTGAACTAAAGACCTCATAAAATCACTCAACTGAGAGTAAATGCGTATTTTGTTACTAGGAGATTATAAATATCCTACGCTGTTTTTTTTTCAGAATGGATTATTTGCAGGCTGATGGTATGTTGATGTTAAAATTTCAGATATAATAGTACCCCAGGGTATAAAAGAAAGCAAGACACAGCCAGTGTTGACAGGCTAATACAAAAGCAACTTTTACTTTAAATTTTGCTTACCACTGCTCAAGCAAAAGTATTTGTACAAGAAAGATCTCACAGCAGTGACACTATTTATTCTCCTTACTTTTTGACACATACAAAGACACAGTGTGGATAAATACCTTATTCGCAAAATGTACATAGAGAGTCATACTGCAGTATCAAGCTGGCGGTGCAGTTTGAGAAAGACCGACGTGTCCCACAGAACAGAAGGTGTCACAAGCAGAAGAGAAAAATTATGCAATGAGATTATTGTCAAATCAGGGTTTTGTGAAGTTCATCTGCATGTTTTTTTTTTGCATCCTCGGTTCATCAAGGACGAGTGCTCATCATTATTGTAATCGGGTTTGAATGAGGCAGTGATGAAAATAATTGGCTTGCAATACTGCTGGCTCTGACAGTATATTGTAGTCAGGGGGCATTGTGTATAGGTACAAGAAAGGAAATTTCATTGCAATACTCATATCAAGGTGGCACTGTGTGTGTGTGTGTGTGTGTGTGTGTGTGTGTGTGTGTGTGTGTGTGTGTGTGTGTTTGGGGGGGGGGGGGGGGGGGGTAATAGTCAAGCTGCAAACTAAACTAAACTGCAAGAGACAAGATGTAATGTGGAAACAAAGCTGTCATACAATATCTTATTCTGTGAGCCCCAAACCAGTTCCTTTCATAGAACTGCTGAACAGTTTGTAACTTTGGTGGTACGAAACACATCCAGTTTTATATTCTGTTTGTCTGTACAGATGTCTATCTTATCAATTTTACATTTTACTTTAACAGGAAGACTACTCAATTTCATGATTTGCTCCCAGCGATATTCCTATGTCACTCTACTTTTTTTTTTTATCTCCTATAAGCAGAGAAACAAGACAGCAAATTTCATCAAAATGTAATCTCTGTGCTGCCTGGGAGATGGATTCAGAGCTAACACTATGAGTTTTGAACTAGAAAATGTGCCCTAATACCCAGAAAATCATCCTGGGTTCTGCCGTAACCATTAACTCTGCTGGGTACTGTCAAAAGCCCTCGTTTTTTCTTTATCAATTGATTCTCCACGGAGCGGTCCAACTCTCTGCAATTTTATATTAGGTGACTTACAAGCTCTCAACTTGCGTTTATTGCTATGGGAAAATAAAGTAAATTTTAATATAACAACTTACACAACACAGGGGCATAGTTATGAGATATGAAAGTTGAAATTAAGTTACAGTCACTAAGTCTTACTCAGAAAATATGCTTTTAGTTTATCTCTGCACACAGTGGGGGCATGTTTGCCTGCCTCCCTCTTACAGTGATTCTTTTTGTTGTCCAGTCAATTGGCAAGGTGGTCAGTAGTCTGTGTGGATACCTACTTTACTGCAGTCATGCAAAGCTTTTCATGTTTTTATTAGTTCTTATGGAATGATCATGTTTCCAGGTGGCAGAACATGTTGGATTGGACAACCACTGCTCAACTTATGCATTCGATTTCTGACATTTTTTCAACCCGTTGTGTCCACTGACCCTTCCTAAGTCCCGCCCCTTTTCTCTCTGTTATCCAATAACAGTTGAGCGAGCTTGAAACCCAGCAGAACCTCAGTAAATTTTGGTTCCTGTTGTAGATATGTGCAGTGCCAGTCTATGTTGAAAAGAAAAACAAATTTTGAATATGTTTAAAAGATGTGGCTGCAGGACTGTCATAGCGAATGTGTGAATGTGTGTGTGAATGGGTGACTGTGACTCAGTGTTAAAAAGTGATCTGAGTGATGAGATGACTAGAAAGGCGCTATACAAGTGCAGGTCCATTTACCATTGTCTATAGTCACATCTTAAGTCAGCTAATATTTGCAAAATGCCAGATAATTAGCTGGCTAACGTATAGCGTATATATCAAGAGGAGTTAATGTCAGATCAGCAACGTCAGCTTCCTCCTTAATTCTGTGGTAACATTAAAGAGGTTTGGAAAAGGAAAGGTGGGTTGTTTGCTGACACATTTTTAGGATGACATGAATCATTGTTAGTCAGATAAGATCAAGGCTAACTTCCCTTTATATACAATATCTCTGTAAGGCTACGTGCCAAACTGAAGTAACTAACTTTCTACTCTAAAGAATATGATTGAATACAATGAGTACGTCACTGATCCACAGAAGAGGAAAAGGGGGCACATACAAGCAGTGGAGGAACAATGCTGACCGAAAGTCATGTCATTCCCGTCGCTACTTCTCCCATTTTTGTTGAGACCAGAAGCCACATTCGTATCATTTCACCTTGTTATAAAAATCAACATTGTGAATATATCCTTTTATTAAGTGCTGTAGTCCCTCATGTCAGCATCTTAAAGCTATTTTGCCTGATGCCCTCTAATAAACCACTGTAGCACATGGCTAAACGGAACGGGTGCATAAGGAAGGGTCAATTTTTGCATGTAACATATATGTTACACATATGCATGCAACAAAAATAAATGCATTATTTGTTTGCAAAACATGCCAAATTGGTAGTTAGACCTCTACTGCTTGTTGCAAACTTGTGTGCTGTTGGGGCCACAAACATGATGCCATCATTTAAGCAACAGATTACCATGAACGTTACATGGGTGTGAGTCTAACAGGCAATTTTGCTCACAGTGAGATCAGTTTAATGATTGATTAGTCTTATGTTTATCTGCCATTAATACTGACCTACTTAGTGCATGATTATGCCTTCAGGAAGAAGAAAGTGCTTCCTTGAAAAACAACCCCTCTTCAACATGTATCTGCAGGAGCTATTTGTGATAGTTTTCCAACCTGTGCAGCAATGCATCATGGCATGAAGCAGGAACCAAACCCATTAGCTCATACAGCCATTAGCCATTAGCTCATGGCCCCTAAGCAGTCATGTCACCACTGCAACACTGGTTCCAACCTTTCCAAGGTTACTCAGCTATCCCTGTTAAACAGGAGAAGGTATCCCATGGTCAGTGATGGCCCCTTCAGTTCACCTTTTCTCTATTCACACACTTCTTCACTTTCTTTACTTCTTCCGTAGCCTTTAGCTTCTCACACCAGTGTAATGTCCAGCAGGGGCCAGGTGGAAACCCAGGACTTCCTGCCCCTCAAGCAACAACACTACAACAGTGCCAACAGGGATATCGCTGTTTCTTTCCCAAATACTGTAACAACCCAGGGGCCACTGAGTGACCCAACACCGAACAGAAATAGCCAACAAACAGGATACTCTGGTTGGCACAGGGGAAGCGTCTTTGCTTGAGGGTCAGGAAGTCTTGGGGTTGCCCCTGGTACTCAAGGTTGTAATATGCTTTCATTACAACACGGAGCTTAACCGGGTGAAAACATCCCTGAGGACAATGCTGCTGATAGGAGAAGCTGACTGGACTGATTTGGCTGTCTTCACACTTTCCTCTTTCAAGGTCTAATCTGAGTCCAGGCGTTGCCTTTCCCAGGATGCAGGAAAGCTTGAGTGATCATCTGGATCACCAAGTTAATTCTTTCCCTCAGGTAAAGTGTAAAGTCCTCATATCTAACATAAAGCAACTCCCTTATATTGCCTTTTACCAGTGGCACTCAGTGTGTCGCAGGTATTTTTCCTTTGCAGTGACACTTTGAATCGAACAGTAGTGGCAGTTTGACCTTCTGTGCCCTCTTCACGGAGAGAATGACAGGTTGGAACAGGACTGAAAATGTCACTCCTGTCGCTTCTGGGCTCTGGCCACTCAGGGTGGCTGGTGCACTAATTCAAACATACAGAAGGGTGATATACAGTATCTTAAACAGAAGCGAAAAGAACTGTCTGTATTCAGTGTTATGTTTGTACAACTGGTTGTTAGGGGTTGTAACAGAATTACTCAATAAAATTCAACACCTAAAGCTTTGAAAGATAACAGTAACACTGGAAAGCCTGAAAAAATATTCCAGGCTGTGCCTTTTTCGCTGAATCAAAGAGTATTTAAAACTTTCTGACTTTCAACTCGTGTACAGTCGATTCAGTCAACGCCAAGGCAAAAAGATAAGCATGGTATCTATGACTGAAGGGTCTCGATTTGTGTTACAGCATTGCCAGTCCCAAACGTGTTTCTGTGCTCAGTCGGGTAAAATTGGGGTTTATGTTCAATGGAAGTGGGCACAGTTCAAGAGAATAAAAGACATTTTGGTGTAGGAGAAAGGTAGATGTGGGAGTTTATTTCTTCCCCTCAGGTAGCTTCAACTTTCCTGGCACAGGAAATAAAGAAAAACTACCTTTTTGTTGAGAAGGTGATTTAATCTTTAAAAGTGCCGATAGAAACACAACACACATGTTTAAAGCAAAGGATATTCCCCTGTGGAGTATCTTGTAGAGTTTGTTGCCTGTGTGAGTCTCCCGAAACTTCATCGATAGACAGGATATGATCACTGTGGCACAAACAGGAATCAAGTACAGGTTGGTACAGCAGGTTCAATGGTTTCCCTACACACATACGACCTCTGAGTGTTTGACTGCGGGGAAAGTCAATGAGAGGCTCCACCATTCTCCTCCACCGTACGTCCGCATGACTAATGAAGTAAGCCAAGAAGGCTGGGGCACGACTCGCGGAGAAAGATTAAGAAAGAAGACAAAAAGCCTCCTCTTCTGAGGGAGAAATCTTACTCTTGTTCAATCTGCCCACATTACCTTGCACCGTTATCCGATATAAAGAGACACACAATGCTGGTCAGTGTTGATGTGGTAGCGTACAGAGAAAGAGAGAAAGGACAGCAGCCTGTGAGAAGGGGTGGGGTGAGGGGGTTGTGATTGAGCCACTGAAGTGATTGTCTCCCAAACAATCCTGATTAAAAACTGATGAATCAAGTACCATCATCAACCAGACATAAAGGGCATCCACATTAAGTTCAATGTTAATGAAAAAATCAGGGCATGATTGCAAGTTTTTCTGACCCAATAGCAAAAGACCCAAGTACCCTCTCTGTCACTGCTTGTATTGGTGTTGGTGGAAAATCATTTTAGCAGCCCAGTTGTAACAATTCAGGTTGTTTTGGGGCACTGTTCATACTTACATATTATTTACGGTGCATTAGTTTTGGCAGGTATGACCCATATAATCATGAGCCAATAATTTGTGTACAAACCTACATAACTGGATCACGTGACCAATGTACTGATGGAGGTAAAGAAGGAAGTAGTCTGCATAAGGAGGCAGGTCGGGGTGTCAGCGGATCACAAAGCACAGGACTTCCCCCAGGACACCAGTGTTTGGAACCATGTGAACCATGTTAAGATACGTTGTCACCATGTTTCTTTTCATAAACTAACCACAGTAACTTTACTTGCCTACACCTAAGTGGTAACTCTATGTAAAGTCTAAATATCATTCATGATATCATGCATATAAACCGCTACGTGGACATTTTCGTAGGCTGTCATACGAATTGTTGTATGAGGATATGTCGATAATTCGTACACATCTCAGAATGCACAGGTGTTTCACGCTTTCTTACACTTTTGAATTTGATTCGAGAACCAAATTTAGCATAACATTTTGTGTACTTTTTGGGATTACGCTCTTGGAATTACAGCTGTGAACCCTACTTCCTCTGAGAATAAAGAATAATCTGTTTTGCAAATTATGTTGGGATGGAAAATGTAATTCCTGCATAGGTTAGATTCACAGGCAACATTTTACTTGTGAGTGAGTGAAGAGCTTCTTTTTTTTGCATCTGGCCAGGTTTGATGGTGGCTGAACAAAGTCCAGGACTTGGTAACACTTTACATTATGGCCCCCAAGATACAGCACTACTCTACTCATTTCACAGTGGAATTTATTTGTACTGACAGTGCACCAGACGTTGCAGTACGTACAGATGCATACATGTTGGTGTAACTGAACAAGGTGAGAAGTCAGGAAATAATACTCATATTATTATGGGTTACATGACTGTGATGAGTGGTCACATCAGACCAATAAAGCCATTTTAACCCAAGCTATGACCACCCACCTAAATCTGACCAAGTTGTTTCTGCGTCATATCATAAATCTGATTAATTGTTTAAACACTTTAGAAAACATGGACGTATAATCACGAGAAAAGAGGCATCAGATCAGAAAATGCTTTCGTCCTAGAGGGCATGGACAGACAACGTAATTTGTCATTTAATTTGAAGAACTTCTGTAATGGATAAAACGAATAACTTTTTCTAAACATTTCAAACATTCATCGTCTTTGTTGCTCTTTTATACATATTGCCCTAGTGTTCTGGTGTTGGTTGAGGCTTGGCTTCTTGACAATACACCAAGTTATTTATAACTTTCAACACTTTCCTCTTCTTGCTCCAGGGAAGGAGCTTTTCAAGACTGAGTCCCTAACCATTGGATTTTTCAGCACTTAAACCAGGGATTTTCAAACTTTTGTGAGTGGGGACCAGATAAGATCATGTGAAAACACCTGAAGGGCCAGCTGCTCCTTGCATCATACAGGTTATAAGAAAATGAATGAGACCAAATGGTTCATTCTCCAGTAAAAAAGTATTCAACTTACCACCACTCAGCTGCAAGTGACTTGTTTGCTTCTTTGCCGTGGCCATGTCTGCTACTAGCAGGAAATATCTTCTGTTAGGTAACCGTTCATGTGCTTGTTTGCTGTCTGTTTATAAAAACACAGACTCACCCATGAAGTTTCTACTTGATGCATGTCTACAAACTATATGATGAAGCGTTCCTGCTTGATTAAGCAGTATAGTGAGGTGGGCTGCATGTAGTATATTTTGAACGGCAAGTCGTGAGCCGTTTAAACTCTGCAGGAGCCATACAGTAATTGCCCCTTGGGCCAGACTTTGGACATGCCCGACTTAGATGATAAAAAATAATCTTTTTTGGAAAGAATGGCTTATGATGTGACTTTTTTACATTTATCCTCTCAAAAGAATTAGGATTTATTTTGGCATTTAACCTCATTGGCTCTGTGACAACATTTAAAGGGGCTCTATGCGAAATTTCAAGTGCATGAGCTGAGTGGAGTCAGCTGCTAGCGGCTAACAGTACTAGCAGCACTGAACAATGGCAACAGTGCTGACAGAGCGAATGGTGTTAACAAGAGAGAAACCTGAAGGTGGGTGCTATATTTCTGCGACAGTGCTGTATGAGAACAGTGCAAAGCGTCGGCAATGAGCAAGCCTGTGGGATACACACATGCACTAACGTGCACATGCAGCCAGATCGGCTTACCACAACAAACCACAGAGAAGAGGTAGCGTGACTTCATTCTTTGCTCAGGACGCCGTCTCTCCACTCTATCCTTACAGAGCAAATGGTAGCTGCTGCTTCATTAATGCTTTGAATGTTGCAAACAGAGCCTTTAAATTCAATAATATGGGACCATCAGTACTCAGATACTCTTTTCTGTCCTCAAGCAAAAACCTCTGAAGATTCTGCTCATTCCTTCATTCTGAAAGGACCTTAGATAACAATATATAAAAAAACCTGTCTAGGGCAGTGCTTTGAAAAAGCTGAATAGAGAAACTTACAAGAAATCAAATAATCTCACATTCCTCTATCGACTGTGCTAGAGCTGTGTTTGCACAGGAGAGAGGGACCATAGTGGTTGGTATTCAAGCAGCTCAGATGTATCTTCCCCTTTGTGCAGTATCTTACTTGGATGTTTTGAACACAGAGCATTCGTGGAACTTTACCTGCCTACAGGGGCATAGTGTTCATCTGTTAGCATGACAGTGCATGTGTGTGTGTAGGTGTTCAAAAGGTAACTCTCCCACTACAGTCCACTGCAGACCATTGGCTATGTGATGAAATGTCTTCAAAGTCTTTAAACAATTTGAATTACTCTAACTGCATAGTCTGATTGTGGTTAACTTTATGATTTGTGGGTTGAGGAGCCATACAATCATCATCAGCAACCATGAGTAACCATAATTGCAATCTCCCAATCAACACTCCCAGACAGAAGATTAGTGGATAATGCACTTAATCAAAACACTGACTTTAACGTTGGCGTCCGACAGAAAAATATCTTATTATCATTAAGGGGTGTTCATTATTGTAATCAGTCACTTGTGGCTCTTGTTTTGCTCATGAGTAAATACAGCCTAATGTTTTTGGATTCATTTTCGTTCCTGTCTTCTCTACTCTTCTTTCCACTAATTTCTCACTTTGCATCTGCAATAACAAAAGTAGGGAATGAGCCTTATCTACAGCATGGTTCCACAAGTAATAAAAGCACCTGTGGCTCTCATTAAATAATTTTCCCTGATGACATTTTAGCTTTACTCTGCTGTGTCTAAACAGGCTTTAGCGGGTTTAAATTGGTCTTTTGAAAGCACAATCACACTTTATCCTCTGATAAGAGGGCACCTCCAGCCCACGACAGCAATGTCTCATCAAAATGGGTCATTTTCTTTTTTAATTTCACAGTCATTTAATTCTGACCTCTTTGAACTCTGAAAGCCTGAGAAATGAGCAACCTGACTATAAACACTGCAGAAACATGTTAAAGTGTCCTCAGGGAATCGGAACAAAACACTATTTTGCTCATGTGTACGACGCATGTGTGGGCTCTTTTTTCCAATTCTAGTAAGCACAGACTCGCAGATGTTGAAGACAAAGTGCTTTGCTTCTTTCTCTGCTCTCATGTGGGACATATAAAATGGCCAGAGGAACTGGTAGCCTGCGCACAAACTCAATATTCCTCTCATAAATCTTTCGGTCTCTTAATAGAGACAAAGCGCAAGTGAGCATCTGGGTCGCAATTCCATTGAAGGGGTGGAAAATTTGTTTTCCTTTGCCCCTCAAATGCTCTCCTAGTTGGGGGATCAATTTATCATGCAAGCAAATGATCCTTTTATTTTATTTTTTTGCATGTGCGCATTTCACTGCTGCACGGTAAATACAAATTGTTATGCAGTTTTGACATATATTGTAAATTACAGGCTTGGGATAAGAGATAGTTTTGCAGTACATGAAGCAGTGGGAGTTTTCCATCCTCTGCTGAGTGGAGCTGTTTCCTCCTCTGTGCTGGTTTGACTGCAGAGCAAAGGCGGATTGGGACCGTTGTTCTGGGTCAAGAGCAGGCAGCAGAAACCATTCTCCCTTTGAGTGTTGTTTGGTTAGATACTCCCTCAACTCCCACACAAACAGATGAATAGCTTTTCTTCAATATTTTTCACAACTGTGTCAAATATTTGGCCTTTGCTAAATGTCCTTGCTAATTCTCCATCTTCAAACATCCCACTGTGAGAAGGTGAATTGATCTGACATGCTCCTGTGCATTGAAGAAGATACATCCCACTTTATTTTTTCCACCAACCACTGTTGTCATTCAGATTATCCTGCATTCCTCACATCTTTGTTTTGCAGCCACTGCAAATCAAAACGACCTGTCCCATAATTCATTGCAGCTGAAAGAGAGGGTGGATGTGATTTATTTCTGGTGATTAGCATAGAAAAGGAAAAGGTGTGTTACTGAGAGGGGGAGAGGAAGATGAGGCCCTTTGAATGTGACATTCCAGGCCTGGTTCACTGGTTTAACTGAAGCCACATAACAGGTCTCATATAACCTTTTCCTTTTACTGTATCGCCATGGCGACTGCTGAGGTAAGCAGTTGATCTCATTAAAACAGGAGCTTAGGCTGACAACAGTTTGGAAGTTGTCCTTGGGAAACAGAAACAGCAGCCTTGGAATGCTAGCGCAAATCTCATTGCTTTTTGGCAATATCCGTTTTTATTCAACGAACCTTTAAAGCTTGTGTTTCAAAACCTCATTAGCATGATAATAAGATTCAGGAGGACAGCGTACAATGTAGCAGGGCAGACCTTGATACCCTGCAAGATGAGCCTGTATTCCAAATTTCCCTTTGTGAGACCCTGATTTTAGCATGCGGTGTCTAAGGCCAGGTGCTGTCCATCCAAGACATTTGAAATTCTAGTAAGACGCCCCCACAAACAATGGCTGATATTAATCACACTGTCACAAAAAACCCACATTAGTTATGTTTTCATCAAATGTGGGGCTTCATCTTCTAAGCAAATTTTCCCAACTTCCATAAAACATAAAACAGCATCTGTATACTAAAAGTATAAAAAATTGTATGAGCGCTATAACTAACCGAAGAAAATTTTGGTCAACTGAAATTCTACTTTCTCTTCAATCAATTGATTGGTTGATGGGGGAAAAAGATTCACGTATCTCTAAGTTAACTAAAGCCTTGTTCACATTACACGACTGGCTGACCAATCTTGAGTCGCAGAGATCTTTTCAGTGTTCGTACCTAGCAACGTGTGTTTCTGTCATCGGGAGTCTCGCCAACTGCGTTACGGCCTGTGTGTGCACACCACAAGATTTCCCTACCGAGCCCTCGCCGACAGAGTCCCAGATAATGCGATGACGTCACCAAACTACGTTTTGTCACACCTCTCCAGTTTTCTAGCATGCCAGATATCCAGTCCCAGTCTCAGACGAGGGGGCGACTTGCTCGTAGGCTTGTTCACACATGAGGACTCGTCATGGCAGACTATCTGCCGACTCACCTCCGACCCAAGGTGGCTCTCAAGATCCTCTGCGATGTCAAAATCGCGGTGAAAATCGTGTAATGTGAACTAGGCTTACGTCAGCCACAGTACACTGAGCACACTCTACCTGGTGGTGTTGTGTGTTGACCAAAATGTTTTTTTTCTCCCCTGAGCTCGACATTAACAGTTGCATAGGGTAAGTAAACTCTGGGTTCAGACAAGTGGAACGCCATTAAACGTGATCTTTAATGTAATATTGTCTGAAAAGAAAGTTTCTGCACTGAAGGTTTTTCCACCAGAGCTGCGTGCGTGAGTCCGCCTCACCACTACACGTTTAACTGAATGAGGAAAATCTGACATACTGGACATCACAGAAGTTAACCTTTGGGTTGATGATGCGGGAACGACTTACCATTTTTAGCTCAGACTCTAACGTCAGCCATCCTGCTGCTCCAACGATAATTGTATCCTTTTGAGAAGCTTTATGATGCAGCGTTGAACTGCAGTGTCTTTTTGGAGATTTAGTAAAATGAATCCATAATGATATGTCTTCAAATACCATTTTTCAACAGGTAAAGAACACTTTGGTAAGAATTTTTATATGGATAACAAACAAGACACCTGCAGTGACATCCCACTTCAATGTACAAATCAGTCAATACAGTTTAACAGTATGTTCATACATCTGCTCAAATACTGCGGTTACAACAATACCTTTAACAAAAGGGAACGTGTTCCATAAAATCTTTGAAAGGAATCCAGGTTAAAACAAAGCTCTTGTGGGCCTTACATACTTTATATCAGAGTTTTTCCTAGAGGCGAAAGAGACAGCACCTCCCTTAACCACTGTAAGGATGATGTGACCTTATTTGACTTTCCGTTAAAAAGAATAAGGCTGGGAGCCACCAGTGAAGCAAATGCTTTAGCATTCGCCTGTAGGGTTGTGACCCTGCATTGTGGGGGTGATATACCAAAGATGGCTGTGTAAAAATCAGGTTGTTTTTTTTACAGATATTTGAAAATATTTTTCCTCAGTAGCTGTTGAGAGAGTGGCACGCCCAGAAACTGTGTTCTGCTAACGCTGGGCTGTGGTTGCATCTTGGACAGCCAGGTTCTGTGCTGGCAAAGAGTCTGGCAAGTTTTTGCCCCAAGTAATGGAGACAGTGAAATACAGTAAAGTCAATTAGACCATGTCGTATACACAGTGAGGAGGTGTGTATACGAGTTAAACTATCCCACCAAGCATCCTGAGCACTCCCAGTTTTGAGTCCTGTGTTTGTTTGACCCATCCACCACACTTCCCTCCCACCATATTCAGACTTCTGACTTTTTATACTGCATCACTGCTGCAGACGGGTCTACTGTGGAGTCACTTAAAAGCCTCGTATGTATCATAAGCCTGGTTTCAGGTACGATTCAGTTCAGTTTGGGACACATTTTTTCCATTTCCGCTGTTAAAAGTTGTGGATGGTACCAGTGGAACCGTTCCTGACCGTTCCCATTTTGGTCCCCCCTCTGTTGGGGTACCTAGCACATTGATCCATCACTGAAAGGTGAAGCGGTGAACACTGCAGTCTGTTGATTGGTCAATGGCGGACGGTCGCTCATGTAACCGCTGTTCATACCGTGGAGAGTTTTATTAGTAGACTGTAACTATAAAATGAAACGATGTTTTGCTGCCTCCAGCTGCACAGCTGTTGACTAAGAAAAAATTGCTTAATTCACTGGGCCGACTGCCGGCAACTTTTAAGGTGGAACGTTTAATTGTAATGTTACTCAATGCATGAGTTGACGACGTAAATCCATCAACCAACCTTAAATTTCAATATGACAACTTTGACCATTCCATTCATTTTTTATTCTATTAGATGACATACACCTTTAGTGATGAGTGGATCTTAAAGTGTTTAAAATATATATTAATTTCTACCAGATAATGTGAACTGCTTATTTTCTAATCCTCACTTGAAGAAAAAAAAAACACTAAACCCCTGAGCTTGCCTGAGAAGGACTAAATGCACAAACCTGCTATTTTTAGATATCTGATTGAGAGAGACTCTCACTGCAGCCTGTTCTACTTTGTTCTGAAAATGTCGGCATGCATCCTTGTTCCGTGGACGATAAACAAGGTGCAGACTTCCATCTGTGTCAACCAGTGATGAGAAATCACAGTGAGAGCTGGAACAGAGCAGTGAGTGACAACAATCCCGAGTGTTGTTTGCGGTGGAAACGCTAAGCAGACCTAGGGTCTAGGCACCATGTCTGAAGGGTCACTTTTGGCTCCAAATGTACCATACCGAAAGTGTTTGGTGGAAACGGGGCTATAGCGTCGCTTGTACATCAAAATCAGACCCGATGGCCACTCATGGAGCTGCCGTATTTGGCTGAAATTTCATGATGCTTAGTATTTTAGAAATGTTTTCAAAAATGTCATGAAGATTTATAGTTTCATAATTTTATTTTAGCTAGAACTTCACCAAATTGATTATCTTAAAAAACGACAGCACAGTTCTTAAATCTATAACTTAAGGTGAAACTTAATGGGACCACAGACAGGTGGCTTGAGGCATTTCCCATAGCACCACAGGCACACTGCATTCATCACATTAATGAATTTGCAGTAAAACAGATCTCAGTCTGCGTGTGTGTGTGTGTGTGTGTGTGTGTGTGTGTGTGTGTGTGTGTGTGTGTGTGTGTGTGTGTGTTGTAACAACTAAGAATGTTGAAGCTGGTGTTTACTCTCGGGCTGCTGGCATTCCCACCTGAGCTTTAACTGCTGTGGCAGAGTTTTATCAAAGATGGCCGTCATGGTCAGGGTCAGATCCCCACGGGAAAGCGAGGAGGGTAATCCTGTTAGAGGTGTTATTATCACCTCTGACAGCTACACACATACTGTGACCATCTCAGCTGTAACCATGTCAGCTGAGCCACCAGGTCCTGCATTTTGCTTAAGTGTATTTTTTGTATTAATATTGGATTCAAGCTGTGTGTTGCACACACAGTCTTCTGACATTTGAAAATCCCAAATGTCACAAGAAGACGGCTCTCATATGTTCACTGCTCAGTGTTTTAAATGTAATAAATATGCCTGGACAAAAGCAGTCATATAGCTAGACTTGGGAAAAATCCAGATACATTCAGTTTTATCTCAGACGCTGACTTTAGTGGCACTTAAAGGATAACTTCGGAATTTTTCAACCTGGGCCCTATTTCCCTATGTGTATGTGTGCGTATGACTCATAGGTACAACTCGTTTTAAAATTGGTTCAGTATTGAGGGAGGCGGATGCAGCCGGCAGCCGCAAATGAGCTAAAACGGTAACAGGGGCAAATATCGAATACCGAAGTTATCCTTTAATGTGATCGAAGTGGTTAGATTCACTTTAAAATACCTACAGGGAAAAGATTTTAGTGTTTTGAGCCAAAACTTTATCTGCTGTGTTTTTCATGTGCTAATCTGAATACTAATTATGTTGACAGACAGTTCACTGCGGTGGGTGGATGCCACGGAGACCTCATCAGCTTTGCTCAAGAGATGTTTATATAACTACAAGTAACGCTTCAGATACCTTCTGGAAATAACAGCTTGCCTGCAATCAGAGCTTAAAGCTACCTTGACAATATCAACCTTCTGGGACTTTGACACTGCCTGCTCATTTAATGGTGAGTGACACATAGGGAGCTAAAGAAAATTCACAATTTTAAGTGTGCTCTCATGAGCTGTGGAATTAAATACACTTTACTGACTCAGAGTTACCAACGTGCCTCAGGAATTTGTATGTGAGGACTGAGATGAATTGTGGATGTCTGCTTTGTGCTGTTTCCATGGATGGTGGGCGATTAGCTGGCAGGTGTCAATACACAGTGAAGGACTCAGGATACTAAAACATAGTTCCAGTCAACAGTTAAACCACCAGTCTCAATAACAATACAAACAATGTTTTGTGGTATCCCACACAGGACAACAAAAGAAAGAGCCTCTCTAGTTTTGTACACATTAGGCTGGTGACATATCTTTATTTGCCCCATTTGAAGCTAAAGTCACTAGCTTCAATCTTTAATTTAAGAAATCTGGAAATGGCAAAAACCAAACCAAACCCAACAAGAAAAAAAAATACAGCAGAATTTAAATACACCTTCTCCTACAGCTCTCCCCTCTCTGTCCTCAGCCCCTCCCACCTGATAATGATGGTCATATTCATGTGCTTCATACAGTAACCCGTGCTTCACATACACTGATTTATTTTCTCCAGTGTCATTGTGCACTTGACCGCAAATGAGAATTAGCTAGCTAACATTAGCCACAATGAGGCCTCTCACCACTCCTCATCTCTGTGGGTTGCTTTCCCAGGAGGAGAGCAGGCAGCAGCGTGGGAGATAAACTCACAGTCAGTGGCTGTAGCAGCTCAAATCAGGCCAGTGCAAACCATGGATGTGTAATAATTAGGGCTGTCGAGCGATTAAAAACATAATCTAATTAAGTATGTGCTCCGTGATTAATTAATCTTAATTAATCACATACATCAATTTATGCTGTGAAAGTGTTTAAAAGTATTTAAAAAATTAAGGTGATATTTTGGGCCTAAAGTTCTCTGATAGTACGAAAACTCTTGACAGCATAAATTGCTAAATGTAAACAGTTCTCCTATCAACAATTCCATTTGGGCGTTTTTTAAATGCAAATGTTTCATTCCAGCGTCTTCTCATCTGCCTCCATCAACAGACAAAGCCTCTGAGGCCTCCAATGACGCACCAGGTCAAAGGGCACCGTGGGACGCCATTAATCAGCATTAATTTTTTTAACGTGTTATTTTTTCTGTGATTTATTAATTGAAATTAACATGTTATTTTGGTAGCACTAATAATAATAACTATGTAGATACCGTACCTTAGGACGGTGCCTATTTAGTCCAGTGGATCTGCTTACGTGTCTCTAGCTCTTGGGTTTACTTCCGCACTGTGCTGTACACTGAATATATGCGGTAGCGTTTCTGTGGCTGGCCTCATCCATGAGTTCCCAGTCAATTCATAGAATTAACATTGTGATGATGTTGTGGATTTTAAACCACTGGAAAGGCGTCTCCTATGTGGTCTATGGGGAAAATGCCTTTTGGGCTGCAGAGGATTATTTGCTGCAATACTACCAGTGGCCACTGGAAAATTTTAAAAAAAGCTGAGCTGCTTTCCTGGGGGCCTAGCATGAACCCCCCACACCAGGTGTCAAACAGGGCTGATGGCCAGCAGCAGCGCCAGGTTTAACCTGTGACATGGCAGTAACAGAAAGTGCTGTTCCTGCGGGGAGTCGGGGCCGTCCGGTCCCCTTGAGCTGGGGTTTGCACTGGCTAGATTCGAGTTCCTGCTGCCGCCAACCGGGGGTCCATCTCTGGAGCCTCTGCCTGCTCTCCTCCTGACAATGTCTGTAGCAGTGGGGAGTAAGGTGAAGTACACACTGTGATTGACAGCTCTAGCTAATGTCAGCTGCAAAATCGTGAACTTGAAGCTGCAGCTGTGAGTCTTTGGTCTTCCTTTTTAGGTGATGATGCATATGTGTCTGTATTTATAGAACAGAGTAAGAATGTTCTGTGATTGGCCAAAGTCTCCTGTCATGGCTAGACTTTCTAAAGCTTGATAACAAAGCCAAGAGGAGGTGCAGAATGCTTGTGTTCTCTCAGAGTGCTTGAATTATAATATACTCAACATTTATTATGGGATTTTTGCCCAACGAAGCCAAAATTAGACAGTCTAGACCAGCTTTAATGCAGCAGTTCAAAGCAACTTTGAATCTTGATAGACAAGTGAATTTAAAAATGGAACCATGTATGTAAGATGGTGTGACATATACAAAGCTGGAAAATGTTTAAAATTAAATGCAAGGTAATTAACAATGTGATATTTAAACAAATGGATGCTTGATAAATGAGATGTTTTCCATTGTGTGGAATTATATTAAAATAATATCTGACAGAACCGTTTTTGTATAAAGACTCCGTGTCATATCTCTTTATAGTGAGGCCCAGATTCTTTTGCATGATTTCAAACCCAGTTTTCTGTCTGTTTTTGTCTTCTGATGAGCACCGTTCATTTGTCTAATTGATAAGCCTGCACCAGACTGCAGCAATAACAGATACGTGCATTTTTAGACTGACTTCTTATTGTTTTTAAATGACACAAATATGACACAAAGATCCACTGTAATGAAGCCTTTATGAATGGTGATTATCCATTAATGCTTCATTAGACATGAAATATGATCCTGTTATGAATGGGAAATGTAAATGTCTCTCAAAAAAAAGCGATAAGTTGACTGAGTGGTAAGTCAATTTTACAGGCAAGCTGCCACCTCATTCATTCAGTGAAACTACAGGATTCAATCAGGGGGAAGACTTTAAGAGGCAAGGACAAGGTTTTAAAAACCAGAGCCTATCCCAGCTTTTTAGCGTGAAAGGACTTTTCTATTTCCCATGAGAGATCTATAAAAAATATCTCACGTCTGCCGTTTAAGCGTAGCTGCAGGCTGATCGGCACACTCTGCACAGTTAGCAGCTAATGTAATACATGAGCGGCGGACACACCAAACTCTACAGCATGCTGGTGTGACTCATGAAGACTGACACCTACATCTACCCGCCAGGAAGAGCTTGTTTGTATCGTGAATATATCTGTGTGGTTTTGATAGATACAGTTTCTGCACACCTGTGCTTCAGCATGTGTGTGTGTGTGTATTTGCTGCTACCTGTGAGTTCACAGGTGTATCAGATACAACATGCACACAGTTGTGTTTACGCAGTAATTTTATATCTCCATCTGATGCTTTAACAAGTTGAGTTGTTATTCTGACTGCGGTGTGAGCGCTCACTGCCTCAGATTGGGATAACAGATTGCCTTGGGTGTTTGGACTCTGAGATTGGTATTAAATCCACATTGATAAAACGGATCCTCTTCTCACCTCTGATAGGCTGAGGCACTTTGAAAGTCTTTCTAATATAACTGAGGGAGATACCTGTGACACTACAGAGGTTAATTTGAATTTCAATACATGAAAAAGAAAATTATACCAGTCGTGTTCATTTGTATCTTAGCAACCACAGTGTGACTACATCTCAGTAATTACACTGTCCGCTAATGGCAATTTAATCATCGGCTATTAAAAATAAAGTTTAATTAGACACTTTAAAATTATTCCAACAATTGTATCAGTTGTATTTATTATATTGAACTGTTTATTTTGTGACAGCTAAGATGCAGACTAATAAAAAACTTAGGCTACCAGAAACTGTAACTTACAACACCTAGAGCAAATTCACATCTCTTTCTTCTCACATATTTCCATTGAAAATGGTATGCAACCTTACTGCCTTTCATAACTCCTTTGCATTCAGTATAAACCCATAAATTGTCTCTTAATGCATTAAACATAAAACCATGATGACTTGCTCGGCTAATGAATTCAGGAAAATCTGTTAATTTAGGTTTTTAAAGACAGTGTGCACTTTTTGCAAACCAGTCTCTGAACCCATCGGCCACTGGCGTCATGATCCTGGGCTTGTGTTAATGCTTTTGTAGATTACCTCCTTTTGTGTCATGTCTGGTTTTATGCTGCATTCCCGAGTATTGGGAGGTGGGATATATCCCACCTGGAGTTAACTAGATCCCACCTCAAAGCATTCCCGACGATCAGTGTTGAACGTAACATGGAGGACCGCAGACCCAATTACTTTACATAGCGATATCCAGGTACAACTAGACATCGCTATGTAAAGTAATTGGGCATTTACGTTTCAACGCATATCATCATGGAAAGACACTATAGCAACATATTTTCACACCAACAGCGTGCAGAACTAGTTGTGTTAACATTCCAATGTGTAATATAACCACATACATGCAGAGAAATATAGTTTCTTGTCTGTGTGCGCCGCCATTGTTATGTTGATTCACTTTGTTGATTCGCGGTGAGGTCGGGGTAGCTCGATCTGACCCGACTCCACAACTAGGACCTCCAAAACTTCCTACCTCCCAGCACTTAGGAACGCACCATAACTTCCTGTCTTTGTGTGTTTTCCCACCTGCTTTCTATCACACCTGTCTTCCACCAGTCTCGTTAGTCCTTCCCTGTTCCGAGTCTTCCCTTCACTGTTCTGTATTAAAGTTAAAGTTTCACTGATTGTGATTGAAATTTGTTCTCCGCATTTGACCCATACCCTGAGGGAGCAGCGAGCAGCAGCGGTGCCGCGCTCGGGAATCATGTGGTGATAGTCTTGTTTGCTCCACCCTTGTTGCAGGCCAGTGCCCATTTTCCTCCTTTTGCCCATGTCCTCCTACTCCAGCTGTGACTCGTTCTTGGGATGAGTTTTCTGTGTAAATATACCTTTGTGTTTCCCTTTGTGCCTTGTCAGTTAGTTCTGTCAAGTATCAGTTCAGTAAAGCATCCAAATCTAGAGTAGTAGGCAACAAAAGAAACCAAACTAAACTGGAAACCAACCGGGATAACACCATGAACTCAGGGTAAAAATCGAAAACGTAACACAAGAAAGAGACCAGGCAGGAACAGAAGAGGGAATGTCATGATGAACTATGACACTATAGACACCATACAGTGTCATTGCTGCAAATAGCTTTACATTAGAGTTAGTTGAATGTCCGGTACATCTCATATGGATGCTAAAGGGTGCCTTGAGCATCAGAACCAGATGCAGACAGCGACTGATCAGCTGCAGTATTTGATGCCCCGAAAACTGTGCTAAAAGTACTCAAGATTTTTTTACCTTGTATGTTGAGCTTTACAACCCAGAATGAGTCACTGTGCTTCCTGTCCTTCCTTCCTTTCTCATCAGCATTAACATGGTTGCGAGAGCACAGTACTGGGTATCTCTGAAGCTAAGCTAACCAGCACCTTGCTGTCCAACAGAAAACAGGCCAACTGTGTGTCACCTTGTCTACTCCATGTTTTGCCTCGCTGCACCCCCATGTCCTCAAGAGTGTGTCCACTATTTCTGTTACTTCGGCTCCACTGACACTGAGCATTTCTTCAAACTGCTGTTTCAGACAGTCCTGCCCATTGGGACACTGAAGAGTCAATGACCTGCGACATGATCTGGTGGTTGTGCATGGTGGTGATGTTGCATCAACAACAGGGACAAGCACACAGTGTCTACACTGATACAGCCTACTGCCAAATGGCTCATTCGGCTGGTGGTTAACCAATGACATCAACATGTTAGTGTCAGCATCTTGACTTAATCAAGGAAGAACTCTAGATGAAATACTCTGCAAGTTATAAGAAATTTTGTGTTAACTTATTCTTAGAGATCAACATTAAGGCTATAGTATAACTGTTTTTTGTAGGTGTACAGTGACTAGCTATTTCCTTGAACCCTTGCGAGGTGTGGTTGCAGTTGCTTTTATAATTTATGCTTCTTCATGGCCTGTTTACTTGGAAATTTTTCCATAAATTATATAAGCTGCATTGGAGCTCAGTTGCCTAATAGGCTAATTGTTGACTGTGTTTTAGCTTGGTACCTAATAGACAATGGGCCATGCTGTTACTGAGAATACTCGGTGACTAATGATAAGTAGGTCAACCCTGCAGTTGTGGGGAAAAAAAATTAAATAGCTCTTTTACTATGCCTGTTAGGTTAATCCATGTATTAATTTGTTAATTTGTGTTTTTCTATTAAATTTACAGGGTAAGCGTCCTCTCTGACCTGACTGCCTGAGTCACATTTATACTCGCCGACCCCAACCAATTACATTTCCGAGCCTCAAACCTCAAATAAACTTGCTGTTGTTAATACCAAAGTACAGGCTGATAGGACAATGCAACAGACTGTGCTCTGGCTCGTGTCACTGTAACTAGTAATCTCACTGTCATGTCTGCCGACCGTCTTCTGTTTTCATCAAGATAAATGAGTCAAATAATTCATGATGACAAATGCAATCGCTCAAAGGTTATGCAATATTCATGCAACACGGTTCCATCACAATCATGTTTTGTTCATTTCGCTGTGGCCTAGGACCTTACACAGTACAGACTGAATGATAAAATATGCTGATTTGAAATATATATTGCATCCTCTGATCAGTACTCATCCAGGTAAATAATGAATAGCTAATTTTTCAAATTGACCCCCTGCCCATTAAAATGTATGTGAACATCCCCAAATATCTATACACCATCTGGGGGATAGCATAGGACTTAGTGAATAATAAAGGATGTCAAACTGTTTAACATACTGAATGGAACAATACATTTGCAAATGAATTTGGTCTGTTGTCCTTGGCTTAATTCCACCTCTCAAGCAGAAGTATGAAAAAGTGTAGTGATGCTGTTTCCAGTGTGTGACGAGCAGTGTTGGCCTTGTTACTCTAAAAATGTGACATAGCACTCATTTCCCCTTTTTTCTTTTCAAAAGGAATAATATTGCTTTACTTATCACTCCCTGACAACAGTAATTCTTTACACTACTCGTTATATTACTTCTCTGTTACTCCTCATAAAACTGATAATTGTGTATCTCCCCAAAATTCAGAGAGTCACTCGTGGAGCAACATTTCATCCACAACATATCCATCCACAAGCTTCATTACGTCTCTGTATCTGCAGCTGTCCATGATTAAAATCCAGTTTGGTTGTTTAACTAGTGTAGGCCTACACCCAACCTCCACTTTGATGGGGTGTATTTTCTGGAGCTTCAAGTTGTTGTGCTGTCAGTGGTAGTAGCTGTTTGAGGACATGTTTTTCGCAGTTACAGAATTTTAGTTCTACTACCTGCAGCAACAGTGTTCTCGTCATCTTTCCACCTGGCAGAATCAAAAGCCCTTTTTAGATAGGAGTTGTGCAAATTTGCAGGAAAGCCCAATCAGTCTTCTTTCAGCATTGGCAGTAAAAAATCGTGACGTGCAGCAAAATGCCGCCTGCCTACTTGTGTTTATACAGAATGCGCCTTTTTTGGAGCAATGAGGGGCGTAAGCAAGTAACAAAACGTGTAGCTGTGTGATGTAAACAGTGCCTCTTCGTTTGCGAGGGAAAGGAGGTTGCACAGTTCCTTGTCTAAAGTAGGGGGGCTAAAGTAATGGGAATATTTCTAGCCATTAAAGTAAGCGTTTCCATTGTCCAAACTAGCTTGATGCTTTGAGACGTGTCTGCCCAGTGCAAGCATTATGACAATGAGTCTGTTAATGTGATTATTGTATTTCGTGTCAGCAGTAAAGTGATAACAAAAGTTACGTTGTAACAAGTTGTTTGGTGTTAGGATGGAAATTTTATTTGTAATTATTCATTACTGGAAAAAGTAATATTATTACTTATTACTGCCTAACACTGGTGAGGAGAGGCGACAAAGCTGCTTGCTGGTTTCTACAGTGAGGGAATTTCTCCGCAGCTGAACTTCCAGTGAACTGGAACAACATCGGTACTGGGACGCCCTAGAGTATGTCTAACTCCTCAGGCAGTTCTGAACAAGTTTAGGATACACCACCCCCTCTCCCCCAATGACTTCTTGGACACAGAGGAAATGAACAGTAGAAAACTGCACTGCCAGACAACTTGAGGGGCCACTGGCGGGTTCAGACGAGCCCTGTGTCTTCCACCTCGCGGCATGTGAACATCCCCACCAGCCAATCTACACATCGCCTCAACAGTCGACCGCACCACCCCCACAATCGCAGCCCTGTGTGGCATGTTGGAAATTGACCAGGGGATGATAGTGACAGTGCTGGGATGGAAGAGGTGAGTGGAAGAGGGAGGCAGGGAATTACAGGGAAGATTTTTACTGATAGAAAAGACGGAGTCAGGGGCATGTTGAAAATGGAGAAGCTGTGTTTGCATGGTAATCCGGTAGAACGTGGCTCAGCTCGGAAAATCCTCTGTCTCTTTTGTAAGAGATTGCTGCTGGCAAGGCAAGCTACCAACAAGGCCTTTGGAGATAAAAAAAAAAAAATGTGTGTGTGTTGCACATGTGCAGGCACATGTTTTATACATACCTTAGCACGCAGTTACTGTGAGTTTGTGTGCACGCTTTTCTTTGTACTGTATGTGTGTGCTTTCTGTGTGCGTGTACAAGACGGCATCCAGACAGGAAATTGTTGCTCATATCAGTGGCCGGCCAGTGGCTTTGGTGAAGGCAGAGGGCTGGGTGAGGGAGAGAGGCGATGCACGGCTGCCTGGCTGTCCCCTTATCCCTGAATTTTGGCAGCCCATCAGAGGCGAACAGATAAGGCCTCACACATGCTTCATGTTTGGTGGACTGGCAGTGGGCTGTTCAGAGACAGATGCTGTGGCCAGGTGGGAGGAGTGGACATTGCACTTTCCATCTCCTGTCTGTCTCCATTTCCTACAGCAGGATGCTGATTTATACCAGAGTAGCAGCATCTAATTTGTATGAATAATGCATCTCTTCTCCCTTTTCCTAATACTACCCCCTCTCTCTCTATCCCTCTGACAAATACTGAGCAGGAAAAGAAATCAAGCTCCAACAACAGCGGTGAGGTGAAGTCACACATGTAGCCCAGAAGAACAAAATGGATGAGCGCCAGACTATCTGCCATTAAAACTAATGACTTTAATTACTGACTTTTAATGGTGAAAGTGTGGTGCCATCCGTTTTGTAACAAATGCCGAAATTAGTGCAAGAAAAGTGTCACACAAGGAACATTCTGTAATATCCAAACCCAGCCTTGGTCTCACTGAAAAGAAGCACAACCTTTTTGATTTCATGCTGCGCTCTCAGGATAATATTCGAATACCAATTATAAGCTAGATAAAAATTGTGCTCTGTTCCATTATTCAAAAAGTCACCCTTCCATCTTTAAATGTCACGCATTACCTCTCACAAAGTATTCAGCCTCCCTTCTGATTCTTTTCCCTGCATTTTTTGGTGTCAAAGCCTGAGTTGGAAATGGAAAATGGATTTTTTTTTTTTTTTTTAATCACACATCTTCAGAGGATGCCTCATAATGCCATACTGGATGTTTAATTTGCAAATTAAAAATAATGAACTGCTGGAAAATGTTCTGTGTCAATACACATTCAGTCCCTCTTCTCGTCAATGACACTTGAACCTGAATCACTGCTAGTGTGCTTCTGGATTTGTTTGAACACGCTTGAGTTATAACTTGAATAGAATCATCTGTGGAGATTCTAAATGATGAGTGAGAAGTAGTGGCTCAGGAAGTTGAATACAAAGTGAGTAAAAAAGTGGTGGTTTGAAGGTAAAATACAGTAAAACATTAGACACTGAGAAAACAGGTGCTTAATAATCTTCTTGAGGCTGCTGAAGGCACAGCACAGCCAACCATCCTCACTCCCAACTTATCAAATACCAATGCTCGGTCAGAGGCCCTACATATCCTGAACTAGGACGCTCTAAGTACCCCTTCCAGTGTAGGTTTTGGACACTCAGGGGCAGTGTGTCTATTTACTATCATTAAATGCATTATAAAAAATCAGTTTTCACAGGAAATGGACAGTTTTTGCTTGTTGAATACATACAGTCTCTTTTCAAAATAAACTTACAATGTGGGTAAAGAAAATACTTTGTTTTTAGATTTACTTTCTTAGGTTTAGGCGACAAAAGTTATGGTAAGATTTAGAAAAAAAAATGGTTTGAATTCAAGCTTCAATTATGTTTGTTACTAACTTCTGTACTTACACTTAATATTTTGAGTGCATAAGTGCGTTCACACTGAGAAGTATGGAACAATGCAGTGCACTATGAGTACCTGGATGGTGCACTCAAAACGGTCAAGAAGCTGAGTGTGGAACTATGGACACTTCTCACCCTCAATGGTCGCCATCTTGGTTACGTAGCGGAATGATTTGGTACAGCAAATGATAACGCAAATGCTAATGCTAGCTAACAGCTACACATTTTGACGTTGTGGGCAAATGGTGGCGGTAATGCTCCACTGGCAGGTTACAACTAGGCATTAAAAGAAGAAGAAGAAGTCTAAATTTGCAGTCGTCATTTCTGGTAAGTGCACAATGGCCGTGTTTGGTTTGAGACACACTACCGTCGAAATGTTTGTCAGATACTATCAATTGTCATATACATTTTCCAATATAATAAAAATATAAAGAAACATGACATCACTGAGTGATGGGCAGAGAGTTATTAAATACATCCACCCTATAAATACCAAAAATATTTGAAGACAGAAGACTGCGAAATACACAGAGTTCAAAAAAGATGGAAGAATAACAAAGGAACAGAGAGGATGTGAGGTCATGTGCCCACATCTAGTTTTCTAGTTATATATTTGCAAGATACCAAATACATTTGGAGAGCCTAATAAATAATGTTGGAGGGCCTGTATTCCACAATTCATGTCAACGGGTGCTATCATGATACTGGTTAGCGCTGTCCTCAGAGGCCAAATCTAGACCTGCATTAATACATGTGAGCAAAATTAAATATGAAATTCTAAATTATTCAAGACAGTAAATCCCATGAAAATACAGGGGGGCTGAGGAATTGTCTGGTTGCATTAGTTATCAACAGATGGACTTTGGAGGAGGCTCTCCATTTGTATATGTATGTGATTATATGTAAATAAATCATGAAGCTCTGTGTGTTCAGAGGGGACACTCACGCATGTAGCATTGTACAAGGTTCAGTATCAGATGTTAGATTCATAATCCAGCAAACATTATGGGTGAGAAGGACTTTGAGGATTTGATAATGTTTCTGGTTGTTGTATTATTTTGTATTTTCTGTGATGGGTTGGTGAGTTATTAATGGCACAGTTCAGACCTATAATTGCAGATGTTTAGTTCCTGGTAAGTTGGTTGCCATGCTTTCCAACCAATACAGATGTTTGTGGGTGGGAAGCCGACGGGGAATTATGTCCCTGTGTCTGCACTTCCTATTGTGAAGCTTAGTGAAGCTCCTTGCTGGCACATGAAATGAAGCAGCTGAGAACACCATGTGTAACAGAGGACACACACAGTTTGTCTGTCTGCAGATCTGTTCAGGCCAACACCAGAGCTAGTAGCCCCTTTCACATAATGTACTGCAACCCTGAACTTATGTAGACATTACCTGGATGAGCTGTATATGGGACTTTACCTTGGCAGCTTCCTGTAGTGTGCAAAAGAGTGAATGTGTGAAGAACAGGTAATTGTGTAGAGAATTTATAGCTGGCAAATGGGTGTGTTGATGTTTTTAATCATGCGACTGGGGTGAAACATGAAGAAACATTTGAGGTTATAAAAAAGTGTTATTTAAGCCCCATTTCTACCGAGCAGCTTGGTACCGTCCAGTTTGGTACGCATTTTTTTTCCGTTTCCACCGTGAAAAGTTGTGGATGGTACCAATGGAACTGTTCCGCTCCGTCCCCATTTTGGGTGCCCCCTCTGTTGGTGTACCTAGCACACAGATCTGGTACTAAAAGGTGGAGCTGTGAACACTACACGCTACACACTGCACGCAGAGAGACTCTCACTGCAGCCTGTTCTATTTTGTTCTGAAAATGTCAGCATGCAACCTCATTCTGCAGACAATAAACAGGTGCAGACTTCCATTTATGTCATAGGTGATGAGGAAATACAGGAGCAGGAATGACAGCAACCACGCCCACGTGTAAGGGTACTGTTTGAGGTGGAAACACTAGTGTTTAGGTACCATGTCTGAAGGGTTACTCTTGGTTCTAAAGGTACCATACCAAAAGTGGTGGGCAGAAACGGGGCTTTACATGAAGACACCAACAAAAATGTCTAACTAGAGAGATGCTGAGATTTAGTAACTTCTGTCAGTAAGGGCTGTCACTGAAATCAAACAAATCAGGGGAACAGCAAGGGACTCAGCTATTTATGACTTGATTATGAACCGGCTTCAGAAACAAAACACTGCAATTACTGGGCATATTTCTGCATCACGCCTGGCCTCCTGCGCACTCTACCCGTGCACTGCGGGATCGGGATGTAGCCTATAGCGACAGGATGGAGTTAACAAATGATGTGGAAAAGAAGCTCAAACAAGGTCTGAAGGCACACTGAGCCCTCTACTTCCCAGTGCGCCTTCAGAGCGGGCCTTTAGTGTCTGTGGGCACATCTTGGAAGAGAGACGCACGGGATTGGGACCGCAGTTGGTCAGCAACATTTCCTTCCTCCACAGCAATATTATGGCCAAGTGATTCATTTGTTAAATTCATTTGTTTCATTTGTTAACTTTGTTGTTTATTAGTGTTATTTGAGCCACTCACAGCCTACTCTCGTTGCTTTTTGTTAATTACATAAAGAGGCGTGATGATGCCGGTGTTATTGAGCATAGGCTTTATCTTTATCTCATTAATGTTTCCTATTCAGGTCTCTCTTAGAAAAGAGACCTTAACCTCAATCACTGTGTGATTATATAAAGGTAGAAAAGTAAATAAAACACAGAGGAGGAGAATAGAATATGAAACAGCCTTTATTTCATTAAAAACTAAATGAAAACAACGAAATAGGAGTGCTATTCCTGACCAGTGCGTCAAAAGACATGCAGGCCAGGGAAATGAAACAAACAACCCCGTGAATCTCTTTATTAATAGCCTACAAAATGACGTGTTTTCTCCTGCGAGTTTTGCGGGTGCGGGATGAAGAAAACAGTCCCGCGCAGGGCTGTAGTTCATATGAGAAAATGGATCATGGCTTTTGACATTACATGGTGAATTGGACATGGGGAAAAATAATAAAATAAGTTTGAATCTCTCAGCATGATTTTAAAAAGTCAGCATTACAAGTTTAACAAGTTTTTTTTATCATAACATTTGCTTTTTTGTTTAACAGTGTTTCTGTTCTCCCACTGGCAGCACAGTAACACCTGCCCTTCCTGAGAAAAGAAAAATGCAAGTTGTGCTTTCATATATTTGCAGTTAAAAGAGCAGAAACTCAGCTGCACATTCACATCTTGGTTCCACCTTTAGATACAGTATGTTCTCCTGCTCTCTGTTTTTTTTCCAGCATCTGGACAGCTGCATGATCAGAATACACAAAGAGAGCACAGTAGAACTGACCTTTTAAGTGTAAATCCAAACTGGTCCAGTGTTTTGTTGCTCCTTACTGGTCCTACTCTTGGAAAACCACTAAACTAAACTAAACTTAACCATTGATATGATGATCTTAACAAACACTTTGTACTTATCTATGGAAAGAAGCATGTGTTGTTAAAACAGGAAAAAAGCTATTGACATCTCGTCTCCTTGTCAAACATGATAAAGAGAAACACTTACTTGTATGGATTTGATATTGATTTTACTTCCTGTCACATTCTGCCTCTCTGCCCCCCCACCCCCTCCTCCAGCCACTTTCCCACTCCTTTAAATAATTTATTACGTTCCCAACCTGCCTACCAGACCCTCATCAAGGCCTCATGAAAGTACCATGGGCCCCAGGGCTACAGCTTTTTCAAGGGCCTCCCCCAGTCCCCCAAGCACCATCACGACTCAACCATAGCCCCCAACCTGCACAAACATGGGCCAAGCTTTAAATACAATAATGTGTAAACAGTCACTCATGGCTGCAGTTTAATGTTATGACTGTTGAGACACCAAATATAAGTTATATAATTATTATGGACCATAGTGGAGCACACCTGATTGCTTTTCTTACATCAGTCCAAAGTTGTATCTAAACCTTGACTGAGAGACCAGATAATCATGATCTTGTTTTAAAATGATGTGAGCCTGGGAGGAGTGCCATAATGCCAGTTTATTGTCTGGACTGCTTCCCACAGAGGTTGCTGCTGGTTTTATTTTGTGCACATGCATATGAGCGCACAGCCCGCCCTCACTTCCAACTTGTCAAATTGTGACACTGTGTCAGTGGACCTCAGCGGCAGACAGGGACGGTTTTTGCTTTGGGCAATGTGGGCAACCGTCCAGGGCGCAATCTATGTGAGGGCAAAAAACAAAACAAAAAACTCGCCAGTTTTCATTACCGCTCATTTTTTTAGTGCCAGTATTTACTGAATATTTTAAACCTTGAGTGATTATGTGTCTCTACCAGGTGCTGGAATGAGCACTGAAAGAGAGTGGAGTTAAAGATAGGCTCTGATAATGTGGTTCATATGTGCTCATAACTGACAAGCAACAGCTACATTAGTGTGAGTTTTGAGCAGCAAGATCAGCGTGCTATATTGTGTTACACTTATATTATATTAGCACTTATTAGATAGGAATTGTGCAAATTTGCAGGAAAGCCCATTCAGTCTTTTTTCAGCATTGGCAGTATAAAAACAAAATCGGGGAGTGCAGCAAAATGCCGCCTACCTACTTTTGTTTATACAGAATGCGCGTTTTTCGGGGCAATGGGGGGCGTGAGCAAGAAACAAGTAGCTCAGCGTGTGACGTAAACAGTGACGTGGGAGGGAAGCCACGGCTGGTCAGTCCTTCAGCGATTCTCTCGTAAGTCGGCCCGTCCTTCACCGTCCCCGTCATCTGACGGTTAATGGCCTCTTCGTTTGCGAGGACAAGGAGGGCGCACAATTCTTTGTCTCCTTAGTTGCTCATCTTTACAGTATCTGTCAGGTTTGTGTTTCCCTCTTGCTACTAGCTGCTCGCTAATTCCTGCTACCAGCTGTTTCCTGTTTATCCACCGCCAGTGGGTCGCACATGCAGCGTCATCAACAGCCCCTCCCATTGTGGAAGGCCGCCTCAGCCTCTTTAAACTAAAAGGGTTCCGCAAATATGACTACCCTACGAGGCGCCTCGGATAAACTCGTCAATCCGGCTCTGTGTGTCTAAACGCTCGCAGCTTCCTGGCAAAACGCCCCAACATTCGCTGAAAATCTGGCAGTGTAAAAGGGGCTATAATCTACTGTTTGAGTTGCTGCATAAACACTTACTTGTCCAGTCCTGTGTCCACTCCAGGGTGTTCGTCTAAAAGAGTTTCACAGGGTTACAGTAACCGATATAAACACTGGGTGGGGGTTGTTGGTAATTGGTGTGTATGTATAGTAATTGTTAGTATGTTTATGTGTGTGTTTGGGGGGTATGTAGCAGTAAAAAGATAATGGTAAATATTATGTGTTAAGGAATATAAATATTTAATATAATTATGTTAATTCAATGATGACATAATATCTTGGGAATACCTGTTCATAGAAGGCGCCAAGGTCGTGGAGCAGTGACACAGTGACAGTATAAAAGGCACTGTTAAATCTCCATCCTTGGTTTTTTGCCATATCTGTTTGCTGCTGCTGTTTAAATGAACAACTTACACTGCCTGGTATCACTTTGTCCTGCAACAGGCACCCTTTGCTGTGGTAGGATGAGTACTAGACAGCAGCTGTCTCTGACACTGCAGGTAACTACGCTGGTAGAACGAGTGATAAAGTTCCTACTTTAAGCCAAACCATGATTTTTTGTCTTTATCTGAGCCTAAGCATGTGCTTTGTTGCCTAAATATAAAGTAAAGTAAACCTAAAAACAAAATGTTAACCTAAGTTAACATTGATTGAGGTTGTCTTGTTACTGTCATTTGCTGACATCAGACTGGGAGCGAAGAGAACACAAGTTTACCTGAGTAGCGTTTCTGCAGTTCATCCTCATTTTGTTTTGTTTTTTGCTCTTTTCATGACCAGAACAATAGTTCCACTTCATCCTCTTATCATAGTTGTAAACACTGACGCCCGCTTTGACACGAGGGGGAGGCCAGGTAGCTTGAGTAGTGAGCGTATAGTGCCGCCCGGCTCTGCATATATGATACAGAAATAGTGTCACCAGAAGGTACAGGCCAGCTCACTGTAGGCCAATATCTATCTCTCTCATGCATAATGCGCACACACACACACACACACACACACACACACACACACACACACACACACACAACTATAGTCAAGCTTTTTTTTTCTCCTCCCTGTGAATTTATATTTCCCCCCAGGGAAAGCCTCGGGGCTTGAGCCCTGCTAAGCCTATACATTCAAATGGCTTCATGCTTCTTCACCAGACTTCCCTATTCATCTGCACACCTGTCCTCACTACCCTCATCAGCCCTGCAGTCGCCTCACTTCTCGGCCCAAATTTGCCCCTACTCCCTCTCAATCCTTGACAGAGTGAACTCCATCTGTACTCAAACTCACTGCTGTATGAAGCACCCCTCTTTAAGGTGTGAGCGTCAGGACAAAGTTCCCTGCGCCCTGAGAAACTGTCATAACTTTTCGAAACCGAACCCAGAGAGTGAAAAAACTTATCTCGTGTTATGTTCTTTATATGTATTTGTATTTATTTGATCTTTAAATCGATCAATCTAATTTAATAGTAATAAAATAAACTCCCAGAAGGGTCCCTACTGTTTTGCAGACTTTCAGGTCGTCCTTCAGAGGTGCTCCGCCCATCTCATCGTCCTTCTACCCATCCACCAGAGCTGCTCGAGCATTCTAGTCACCGTCCAGACTCCATTGGAGTCCATTGGCCCTGCTGTCTGGTGGAGAACACTTGATATATTCTGCCTATTATTTGCTTTAAATTCAGATGTTTACAATTAATCAAAGCAGCATCAATCCAACATTATTGTTGTAAGCAATTGTGTCAGCACCGTTGGGTTCATTGTAATTGTCCATAACCTTCAGTTTCATGCCAGTTTCGCAGCAAATAAACATCTTTCATCACACTGTGATGAGTTGTGTTTTAATGCAGCAAAACAGCAATTCATTTCTTTCCACATTTCATTGCAACTTTTTTGGTGACTCATGAGCTCTGATAAATGCTCAGAAATTAGTAACTATTATTGGGATTATTCACGAACAATGGAGACATTCAGTTCATTTCAGCTTTGCAAACAAGAAATGTTTGCCTAAGATGTAATCACCTCGACTGGTGCTGCTGTATCTCAGCGGAGCAGAGGAAATTGATTAGCTGCAGAAGAAATGTCAAGAGCTGTGCTGGATGTTGACTGATGAGAACGTCCTTGACATGATTCTGATCCCTGTATTATTTCCTACAATTTAGCCTCCAACCTGTTTAAATCAGGGGGCTAATTTGGGCCAATGTCAGTTTTACTGCCCTGTCATTGTTTGTGGATCAGCCAGCAGTTATTGCTGTCTCTGTGACACTTAATTACTGCCTAATTAGTATTCTGGATTAATTGGCCATCTTGTTAACCGTAACCTCTAAATATTATGATAAAGCTGCTGAGCAATTAAAACGAGGTGGGTTAGAGGCCATAGAGCTACAGCGGAGAGAAAAACTGCAGTCTGTCTCCCTCTGTTTGTTTCATTCTCCTCTCTGCGTGAATGATGTGCTTCAGTTTTGCTTCTTGTGCCTTTGTACAGCCTGTCCTCTGTCCAGGTTACATGGTGGAGAGGAGGTGTTGTGGCTCAGGCTCTGACCGTCTGGGGACACCGGGAAGCTGCTTGACATCCTCTTGGATCTGTCTTTTTCACACATGTTCACGTTCTAGGCATCGTTTTGTCATATGGATCGCCTGTTTTGTGATTTTATTATGTTGGTGTATTCTGCAAACAAGACATCTATTGCACATCTGTCCATCGAGGCAGAGGGAAACCTCCTCAGCTGTCCTCTTGAGATTTCTTCCATTTTTTCTGTTAAAGGGATTTTCAGGGGGAATTTTTCTGTGTCCCCTGTGAGGCTCAAGGACAAACAGTGGTGTATGCTGTGTAGACTGTTAAGCTCCCTGAGGAAAATTGTGATTTGTGATATCGGGCTATATGAATAAAATTGGCTTGCTTGTCATGATGATAGAGTTACCTTAATGAAGTCAACCCATCTTGCCTCATTATACTTAAAGAGGAGACAGGTGAATGAAGTTAAGATAATTGTTTAATACAGATTACAGGTGCACAGATAAAGAGATGATATGTGATGCTTCAAATCTGGTGCGTACTGAGAGCTTTGTAATCAAGGGGTGTCTGCCTAGAGCAACCGCAAGATGAATCCCCCCATGGAGTCCAGGACCTGATGGCACACAGTTCCCTTTGTCACAGCTCAAGTTTCTTAGGTATGTTTTTATTTAATTCATTCATGTTGTTTCCTGTTTTACTTTGAAACTCACATCTCCTCTTGTTTCAGATCACTTCACTTCCTGTCCCTCTGTGTTTTCCCTCCCTTTGACGACTTCACCTGTGTCTGATTGTCTGTCCCGCCCTGATTAGCCTCACCTGTGTCTCGTTATCCTTCCCCTCACCAGAGTGTTTAGTGTGTGTGTTTTTTTTTCTCAGTGCCAGTTTGTCTCAGCTCCTTGTGTGTCTAGTGTTCCAGCCTTTTGTTTCCCAGTGTCCTTTTCTTGTTTTTTGGATTTAGCCTATTTAGCCTATTGACTGCCTCTGCCTCATCCCTGTTACATTTGTTTGCCTCCACTGACTGTCCTCTGTGTGCCGAACCTACCTTTTGGCCAGTAAAGACTGTGAAGTTACCTGAACTGTCTACAGAGTTGTTCATTTGAGTGCACTCTCACCTGGTTCACCAGTTGTTACAGTTTGCTCCTTAAGTAATACAATTAAGACCTACATGAAATACCTCACCAGTAACTGACTGGAGAGATCCTGCTGCATGAAACCACAGAGCAATCATGAATTGTAAAGGGGCCTGAAGAGCGCAGCTTTGGAGAGTTTAGTGATCCAACCCCAGGCAGTTACAATCACAAACTGACTTCCGATCAGATTTAAAGTGCAAAATCAGCTCATCATTAAGCACGTCCATTGGGGTCTCCCATATGTAGAATACTCTTCTCATTTATCTTCGTAAACTCAGTCATGTTGCAGTTGAGATAGAGTCAGAGATACTTAATGATTTTGTATGAATGTATTGTATAATTGTATTGATTTTGAGAATCATATTGAAGAAGGCAGCAGCAAGATGATGGTCTCATAATGAAGTGATATCACTGTGCTATTGGTTAAATCTTAAATGTGAAATGTACACCCTGAGCTTTGACCCTCTTACTCATGTATCAGTTACCATGGAAATCAAACAAAATGCCATCCACTGAGCTCACCAGAGACGAGGTCAACCTGGACACAACCAGAGGAGCATGGTGGCTTGCATACTGCAAAATCGCTAGAACATCACGGTATATTTGGCAAAGTGCATTTGACTTGTATTGGGACGTACTGAATCTCTCTCTGGCATAGTATATGGTATGGTAGTTTGAGTTCACAGCAGAAGGAATAAGAAATAAATAGCAAGCCAATAATAAAGTTTTCCTGACTGAACTTTCCGTAGAGCCTCATTTGATCTTTGTCAGTGCTGTGTCTCTTTGATGCTTATGGTCTGGCAGTTGGTCGCTACTTTTTTATAAAGCTCAAACCTCACCTGAGTGCTAAGACGCTACACAGACAATAAGGAACACAGCAAATAGGAAAATACAGGCAGAGGGCTGAGTCTCTGCAGAAAAAAATGCAAATATGTTGTTTCTGTAGGAATATTTTACAATAGTATACCTTTAACCCAAACCTTGCTCTTTCCCTAACAATAACCAAATAATTCTGGTGCCTGAACCCAACCATACCCTAACCATAGCATTATTAGATCATAAGAATTTTGTAGAATAATGTTGAGAATATATAGGATATAAAGTCGTGTTTCAGATCTACTTGGGTTGAGTTTTTATACTATAAAGGTAGAGTTTAGGCGTCAAAATTCTTTTTATCTAAAAGAAAATCTGTTAAAGTTTAAATATGTTAGATAGTTAGACTTTTACACTATTTATGCTTCCAAACATCAAGAGAGGAATCTGAAGTCTTGCTTTTGCACTATTCACTGTGACCCAGATCTAAGAAGATACAAGCTGATTCATCTCAGTGTGCAGGAGAGGCAGTTTACTGATTATATATATATATATATATATATATATATATATATATATATATACATATTTATTTATTTGTGATTCGGACAGGGTTTTTATCCCATACATTTATTTATTTTAAAGGGCAGCCAGAAATCAATTCATCTAAAACATCCCACTGTGTAATCTTCTTCCGTGCATGCACCGAGTTAAAAACTGACAGGTGCTTGCATCTCGCAGCTTGTCACAGTTTCGCTGCATCTCTAAATCTCCAACCGGTCAAGGTCAGATTTACAAGTCTGATTTGAATAACAAGAGGCAGTCGGTCAGTGAATCAGGTCAATGGACATAATCCAATATAATCCACACTAATCTCACGGCGTACTCATGGCAGGAGATTACCTTAGTGATTCATTTTAATTGCAATGTTAAAATCCTGATTTGGCTCCAAATGATTTGTAAAATTAAAAAAAAAAATGTGTCCTGAAATTGAGGTGACATTAGTGCAAGTTTGTCCATTTATCTAACAGTCTGCAGCCATGTGTTTAAATTCATCGTGTTTTCCCTTTTAAAAATGCCCTTAATAAAAATCAAGCCATTCAGAACAAAATAAGACAATTACTGTGCTTTTGTTTTTACTATTTACACCATGTTACTTTACTGGTCACATTTAAACACGCACTGACAGCAGAGACACAGAGGCACGATGCCAAGAAAAGCCACCAGCTGGGTGCAATTCTATCAAAATGAGACCAAAATAACCCGTTAATCCTCAGCAGAAAATACCCACTAATCTAACCAAACATACAAATAAACAAAGGGATTCAGACCACGAGACATGACCGCAGCCACACCACACCCTCCATCAGTTACTCATCAGCCACAGAAGGTTCAAGAACGATAAAAGCAGTTCTCTCTTGGTGTCGTAAAGCTCACAATATTATGTTAATATGACATTTCTAAAGGGCATAAACATCCTCTTCTGTGTCTTAAGACTAAAACAAAAAAAAATGTATTTGCATGGTTTCTGTTGCAGAGATTACAAACAATACAAATGTGTAAGTGTGACGTGAGTCGACTGGGTGGGTCATCAGTGCAACTAGCTACACCTGTGTGATGGGAGTGGCTTTGGGTATGAAAGGCCAGTTCTCCCAGGATTTATTTTTCTCTTGTTGAGCAGCAATCACTTTTTTGACTTGCTTCTTTTCACAGCCTTTTCCTTTGATACTTCAGTCAGTTTAATTGGCATTTATAATCGGTGTGTGTGTGTGTGTGTGTGTGTGTGTGTGTGTGTGTGTGTGTGTGTGTGTGTGTGTGTGTGTGTGTGTGTGTGTGTGTGTGTGTGTGTGTGTGTGTGTGTGTGTGTGTGTGTGTGTGTGTGTGTGTGTGTGTGTGTGTGTGTGTGTGTCTCAACTCTTTCAGTTGTTACAAACCAGAGCCAAATTTGTAATATAACAGCATCAAGGCATGCAGTCTTCCACACAGACTGGCTTCTTCCACTGCAGCCAGAATCACAGCCCAGTCAAGAACAGATGTTGGCATTCTATGTTTCTGCAAACGAAGGATACATCATATGAATAAATTTCATACCTATCATACCTAAGTCTTTTAAGTGGCGTAGTTTAAACTGAGGCGGCAGTAGCTCAGTCCACAGGGACTTGGGTTGGGAACCGGAGGTCGTCTGTTCGAGTCCCTGTCCGGACCAATAATATGGAGTGTGGACTGGTAGCTGGAGAGGTGCCAGTTCACCTCCTGGGCACTGCCGAGGTGCCCCTGAGCAAGGCACCGAACCCCCCAACCACTCAGAGCGCCTGTCATGGGCAGCCCACTCTGACATCTCTCCACTTAGTGGATGTATTGGTCCAGTTTGCGCATTTTTGTGTTCGGACCTGTGTGTAATTGACACCAGAGTAAAAAATTGAATTTCCCCTCAGGGATTAATAAAGTATATAAAATTAAAAAAAAAAAGCCCCATCCAAACACGCCATGTCTGTACTCATGGATAATGACAGTAAAAATTCTGTAAAAAGGTTTGGAGAAAATACCTTGGGTAATATTAATCCTGTGCAAACGCAATCCTCTCGTCACGTCCTGTTCACGACTATTTGTCCACATTTACAACTATTCCCGCATTATTTGAGCCGTATTGCACATGAGGTGTAGTGATCAGCCAGTTTTGTTATTTGACACGAGAACAGTTGGTCTGGGTAGGGTGTCCTTCTGTGACCTACGTATATGCCGAACTGATGAATGTTTTCCTGTTGGGATGGGGAGGCACTTGTGTGATGAGAGCAGAGGGTGGCAAGCTGGCTCCGGAGGAGTCATGCAACATCAATCTTCTTGGGATGGATGCAGTGCCACAGGTCTTCTAAGTCTTCAATCCATTGCTGAGTGGCACGGATGTGTTGGTGAGGGCAGACAACTGAGTGATTATAGTTCACATCAACAGGCAGCTGGGATTCTCAGTTTGCCTCCATTTAAAAGATGAAAAGACCCGGAGAGCTGAGCGTTAGAGAGTTTTCACAATTTCAAAGTCGTCCACATTCCTGGTGTTGGAGAAATCCAGACTTCCTGAAGTGACCCTAGAGTTTGGAGGGATTTCAAGTGGCACCTGATATTGGCAATTTGCTATTTTTTGGAAACTGTATGTGTCGATTTTCATATATATATTTGGTTTCTCCTCGTCTGTGGTGCAGACGATCCAGAGTGCACAGACTGATTCCATATCTGCATGCAAGGTCATATTGACAGCCTGTCACATTGCACCATAACGTGCATCATGGTGATTTTGATGGAAGGCCAGTGTTCAGTCACCTTTTTTTTTCAGATTTATTAAAAACCAGTTTTTGCAGGGAGCGAGGCTACAAAGGCCGACTGTTTCCCCATCTGTCCCACAGTGGGATCATTCTGTGGCGCTCGGGAAGCTCTCCCATGAGCCATATGCACCCGGTGAGAATTCCCTGAAGTTGCTGTCTCTGAAGAAACCCCTGTTGCTGGCACTAGCTTCAGTCAAGCGTGTTAATAATCTATATGCTCTGTTGGTCCACCTGTGTTGAATTCTCATTTGAGGGCTTGTAGCAGCGCTATGTTTCAAACCAGCCTGTCATGCTTGCCCCCAAACACCACACATTTAGGTCCAGAATGGGGCTGCACTATACTTTTTATCTCCCCTTTCACGTCTGCTACAGAAAGGCAGAGTAAAGAACATTGTCTGTGTAATGTGCTGGCATATATCGAGTGCGATTCATTCTGGTAAAGGCTTAAGAAATTGCAAGTCCTCTATATAGTGAACTTTGTCAGTGTCTATTGACAATGTGCCTAACCTGCTGACAATGCTCACTAAGCTTTAGACAACAATGAGTGAAGTAATGAGCTTTTAAGGGCTGACAATTAGCAATCAATTTCACAGAGCTGCATTCAGCTTGTTATTCTCAGATCACATCTATCCTTAATATAGAGAAGACCATAAACTGTGATCAATACAATTTGACTCAGAAATGTCAACATAGAAACAATGGTAGTCGAGCCAGTGCTGAATACAATTCATCATTAGAAGGAAACTGGTTCCATCTGCTTCATTTTAAAAGCTAAAAAGTACTTAGTTCCCCTTTTTGCGAGTAAATATATCAAAGACTCACTCTAGATGAGTCAATAATTGTCAACAGAGTAGAACAATAATAGCAATAGAGAAGAAATGCCCTATGTGGCCATGGGCAGTGGTGCCTCAAACATTTTTCACAAGGGTGGCCAGTTGACCCTTTGCTAAGTTTCGCCCCCAGACACAGACTGGCCAATCATAACGTAGCATCGGGCGGCTCAGACCAGGGTCCAACAACAACACAGCTGTGATCCATTGACTCCATTGTCTGGTTTGTGGATGTTCATAGGGGTGGTCAGATGGGGCCACGAGTTGCAGACCAAAAGCAAAAGCCATAACTGAATTTATATTACGCTGTTGAAGTCAATATGGAGAGTTATGGACTCATACTGATATACTTGGGTACTGTTACCATTGCTAATTATCTGATGTGCATGGACTAACACAAGTAAAGTTAACATTTTTAGGTCCACAACAATCCTGTTTCATTGTGTTAGATGATTAATTGCTCTTCAAAAAGGCTGGTTGTCATTTTACTTAAAGAATGGATATACAGCTTTAATTTGAAGGAGTACATTAATTGTAAGGAACCAAATATTTACTGGAAACAAGCCTTCTTAAGTTTAGGGAAGACTTAAGGTACCCAGAGAACCCATTTCCACTCAGATTTCTTGAGGTGAGAGTTCAAGAGACCCCTTTGAAAATTTGCCATACCAGTTGTTCACTTGGTAAAAACCTAGCCGTACTTTGCAGCATTTTTAGCCACTTTCCTGACAAGCTATGCCAACATGTTTGGTACCAATGGATGCCTTAGTTTGTCTAGTTTCTCAAGATAAACTGCTACCCAGCGTGAAAACTGAGCGCACCACAGCATCTTAAAGACAGTCATATCAACCTCTAACCTGGCACTCTGTCCCCATAGTGGGGGCACCGCTGGCCATGAGAAGGAGTGGTGAATTTCTGAGAGAGAACTACATGGGCTCTGAATACAAGGGAAACTCATTGCGATTTTTTTCAGCACTTATTGCCATGACAGTGAGCCTACACACTATTGATTTCTGAGTAATATCTCTCACTCACCGACCAATTTCAGGAAGGGCATCGCTTATGAGTACACTCTTACTTCAGATTATTTGAATAGATGTTGAAAATGGATTCACCTGAAGAGGCGATTATGACTTGATGAGTCATTTGGTCTCACACTCCAATGTTCCAGCTTTCGCTCTCACAAAATCAACAGAAGTCCCAATGCCAAAAGCTCATTTTAATTAGTCAATCTGAGTTCATTACCTCAGAAACGTGTACCATTTCTCTCAGGGCGGTGAGGTTACCATATGAACGCTCATCCTAATGTCTCTCTCCCCACCTGAGCGATTTTGCAGTATGAACCACTGTCCCCCACGGGTGCTAAGGTACGTGTGATGCAAAATGGAGACCTAATTGGAAATGATCGCTGACAGAAGCTTGAGCCACAGGGTCCCTTAATGATCCAGGCAGCACTTGGATCAGAGTGAGCCCCCTCTCTACCTTTGAAAGGCATTTAGAGTGGATGACAGCAGCACAAGCCCTGTTGAGGGACTGAGGGGTTACAGCTATGTTGTGTTGCAGGGTGGGAGAGAGGGACAGAGGGAGAGGGAAAGGCAGAAGGAAGGGGAGCCTCTTTGACAGATGAAAGCAGACTGGAAATTGAACTAGTGGTGCCTCAGATGTCATGAAAGAAAATGTTCAAGTGCCATTTATGATCTTCGGCTAAGTGCAGGAGACAAACTTCATGTGCTGGTGACCACTTCCTACATGCACCATTTACTTTGAAGCCTAAATTATTATTATACTTATTCATTTTCAAAAAATATATATGGGCTTGTCATCTGCAAAGATTTTCTCATGTTTACAGGTTTGACTGACATTAAGCAAACTCAAAGTGTTACTTGTCTGTGTCAGTCCCTCGTGTACAATCATCTCCACTCAACTCCCTGTAAATGCCACTTAAACGCAGTGTCCTTTAATGGAAAATGAAATTGTCGCCATTTTCAAAAAGAAAAGTTCTGTTTTGTTTCCGGCCCAATGTTCCTGCGACTCACGCTTTGTGTAATTATTGTCTATACCCAGGACATAACACTGGCAGTATGTGTGCCAGCTATAGTTTATCAAAATGGAAAGGATGGCCAATTTATCTGGCGGGGAAATTCAGAAGGGTCCTGTACTGTATACTTGGCACCAGCAAATATGGTTATAACTATTTCCTGTGTGGAAACCTCAGTAATTCATCTTTGTCAAATGTGGATCTGTTCCTCTCACTCGAAAGGGAGTTAAAGATGGAGAGCGTTGGGATTGCTGACACAACAAATGGTCTTCAAAATATGGTATTTTTTTTGACTATATCACAAAACACAAGTGGGTGAAGGCTATGCTGAATGCTTTTCCATTTATCAACAACAACAGTCATAATATGCAACCATAGGTGCCGATTTATTTTGCTGCTGGTGGGTGCTCAAAACAAATGCTGTTCTCCCCATGACTTGTTGCTGTGTGGATTTGGAAAAAGTGGTCAAATGCACACATTTCAGCACCTCAAGACATTTCCAGTGATGACCAACACACACACAAACAAAATACTAAGAGGGATCAGCTGACATTGGGCGAGAGGTGGGGTTCACCCTGGACAGGTCATCAGACTATCACAGGGCTGACACATAGAGACAGACAACCATTCACACTCACATTCACACCTGCGGGCAATTTAGAGTCACCAATTAACCTACAGTAACATGCATGTGTCTGGACTGTGGGAGGAAGCCTGAGACTCCAGAGACACCGTCTGGCCAGTGGATTCAAACCCGGGACGCTTTTTGCTGTGTGGCGATGGTGCTAACCACTGTACGACTGTGCTGTCGAAGTGATAAACAATGCCACTGAAATGACTAAGTTGCCTAAAAAGGGCTCACATGAACATAAATCATAGGCCAAGTGCACAATCCAACACCTCCATGTTTGTGACACTGCTGCTATAGTATAGCTGCAAAGAACACAACTTACCATATAGGCTGAAATTGCAATGCAAATTTGGTCCCCACTGTGCACTGGTGCACATGGGTGATCAGCCTAATCAGCAGTGTTGGGGAAGCTATTTTGAAAGCATAGCTTTGCAAGCTACCAATTACTTTACACTGGAAGATGCTGAACTACAGCAAAGCTACCCTCAGGAGGAGTCTGGTTTGATTAACTAAAGATACTTAGAAATGGTAGGTCCAACTATTTTGTTATAAAAAAGTTGACAATGTGATATACAATAATATTAAGATATAACTAGTCCATACCCACTGGTAGCTTTGTCACCTTCTACCTATGCCAGTCCTCAATGCCTATGTGCAGTTTCACATAGATTGACCACGTCAGTGAGTAGAAAAACGTGGGACAGACAGAATAACTGACTGACAGAATGACTGACTGACAGTTTCCGTGATTATGTACAGCATACCATACCATGACTTAGTCATACCAAGCATCAGAAAAAAAGCCCAAACATTGCGATCGGTCGCATTTTAGCCATTTTGAAGCATTTTTCTGTTGTTATAGCGCCACCCAGTTGCCAATTAGAGTTAAATTTCTCCAGTCACCTTGAGGCGTCCTGTTCTACATATCTACCAAGTTTAATAAAAATCCATATGGCGGTTAGGTCTAGATAAGAAATTAGCTCTCTAGCGCCCCCATTTTGTTTGATGGGGTCAATAATGGAGGGGTCCCCTCAGATTATGTGTGGTCATATGCCTACAAAGTTGCGTGGTGATGGGTGAAACCCTTGAGATGTTATACACCTTTATGTGATGAGCCACGCCCTCCGCAATATTCATTGCCTTATAGAAGCTCAGTGTTAGTAAGTTTTCCAACTTTTGCCAAGAGGGAACTTTAGATATTGGTCCCTAGATTATGTTCACCCAGTTTCATGCAGATCGCTCAAACTTTCTAGGAAGAGATCGATTTGAAATGTTTTTCAAAAGATTCAAAATGGCATCTCTGTGCAAAGTTTCATGTCTCTACGACATACGGGGCATGAGATATGTCCATTCAAAGTTTGCGATTTCGATCGGTTGCTATAGCGCCCCCCTTTGGTCAATTGATGTAAAATTGTTTCATTAAAGTCCTGTCATGACCCTCTACCACTGTGCCAAATCTCACATGGATTGACCAAGTCAGTGAGGAGAAAATGTGGAACAGACACACACACACAGAGTTTTCGTCATTATATGGTAAGATAAGACATAGTAAGATACAAAAATGTACATGCCAACAAAAGAATGCCACTCAGTTTATTGCCAAAAGTGCTCACGTCATAAATCAACAAATAAAATACCCCACTACTCACGAGAAAGCTTTGTTTTAATGTACAATGTCCATCAGTCAGACACCTGCCTTCTAGAAACTGGATTCCAGGTGGAGGAATTGCTCCAAGCATGGTGAGTGAGTCAGCCAAGTCACTTAATCATTCCTTTCCTTTTATGGCCTAAAATGTTTGTAGTGTCAATAGTTAACTACACACAAAATGGCAAATCATTTATTTAACCACTTTAATCACTATGTAAATATGAATGTAGTAAAACTGTCAGCAAGCTACTTTAAAATGTAGTTAAACTACTATTTTAATTACATGTAGTTCACTGCTCCCCGACACTGGTACTCGGTGCCTTTGTACACAACACTGCTGAAAATGTGGAAAGTTTGAAGAAATATGAGAATCTTCTGCCGCTGGTTGTCCCAAGTGCATCACTGCAGACACAGTAACCTTTTAAGAACACTTGCTCTTTCTCATATCTACAATGGACACACAAATGACACTCCAGGCAGCCATTTCCAGCCATCTTGAGTTATTGTCAAAAGACTAAGGAAGGCCTTGTCAAGGGAGATCCAGACCCAGGTCTTTAATATCACTGCATAAGCCAAGAGAGAAACGTTGACAGATAAACCCTGGGGGCTAAATCACCGAAGGCAAGCTTGTCCAAGCAGTGTCATTTCCTCACTGCCTCAGGTCTTAGCATGCTACGGCAGAGCTTTAAGTGTCCTTCTGTCTGTAGGGCTGGGCTGAATCGAACAGCGTTGTCAATACAGCCATCCATCATCGGAAGTTAACTGACAAGGTGACACTTTAATGAAACGATTGAAAGTTCCCCTCGGCGCTTTAGTTGTTGAGCGATGATGAGTGACGTTCGGATGTCACATTGTCATCATCTTGCAGCTGAAGTCTGGAGCGTTGTGTTTACTTGTAATGTTGTGCAAAAACTAAAAACAGAGTAAATGTTAAGATGAAAAAACAGATGAGTGGCTGTCAGGAACTTCTACATCTGGTGTGAAGCTACAACAGGGACTTGCAGTTGGAGGTGGCAAAGTTTAGGTTGTAAACTGTATGTAGAAAAAATCATCAATAAATAGTTATTTCAGTGTTAACAAACAATGAAACGAAAATGTTTGTAAATGTGCTACAAGGTATTTATCAACCATTTCACAAGTTATTAAATACACTACATAACATTTTATAATGTATTCAACAATAAAAAGTTCTACAAATAAATAAAATAATTAAATATATATAAATAATAGCATTATTAATGATTAGAAACATTATTCATTATAATTATGGACAGTATAATAACTTAACATTACGCCATATTTATTATTTGATTGGACAGAGATCTGTGAGTGCTGACATAGAGTATAACATCACTGGGACATGTAACAGTAAAATCACTCCGCTCGCAGGTGTTATAAATATAAATACAACCGTTAATTAACCAACTGTCACACTCGCTACATTGATGCAAACTGACACTATAACGTTGCACCAAGAAGATGGATATTTTCCCCAAAATTACATTTAATTAAATTAAGAGTGGTCGTCAGGAGAGGACGAGGAAAAGGAAAGCCAGGACTCAGAACTGTTTTTTTTGTTTCCGCGGAGCTACATAACATACTTAAATAATTTATTTCATCACCTTTTGTAACATTTACTTACTCAGCATTGCTGTTTAAGCTGTTGGTGAACTGTTGTATAAAAGCAATATCACACTCGAGGACCGAATCACAGCCGTGACGACATACAGTACAACGTCACGACCTCGAGTGTGATATTGCTTAATTGAATGAGGTATTATATTGATCATTTACAACTTGACAGCAGCCTTACAAATAACGTTCAGAGACAGTTTACAAACCAGTAATTAACATTAACAAATATGTAATGCCATAATTAGTACAATAAAATGTTAAAATGTCATATCATTTCTAATAACCACTAAACATTATTAATCATTATTTCATTGTTTGTTAACTTGCACTACGCCATATTTATTAATCATTTAACAAGGTGTTATAATCATCAGTGAAACATTTAATAGCATCCAAATCTTATTTATATATGGTTTACAAACTAATTCATGATGAACAAAAAAAACACTGTGTTAAACAATAAAAAGATAACATCATATAACATCATTGATAATGAGTTAAAATCATTGATTATAATTTCATTACTTACAGTAAAAAAAACAACATGCATGCAATGTTTATAACTATAGAAAGTATCCAAATACTTTTTTATGGGCAGTTTACAAACCAATAATTAGCCATAACAAATACTAGCATTGCTGATATTTAATTAAAATAATTAAATAATTTAATATTCCATCTTTAACAGTAAAACAACAACACTACACAGTATTAACAGTTTTACTAGGTATTATAATCATCAGTTGCAGCTTTATAATACCCATCAAATAATGTTTATGGACAGTTTACAAAGCAATACTTAAAAATCATTTAATGTAGTTCATAAAACGTTAGAATGTGTGTGCAAGAATAAACTGTTAAATTTCATTGTTAAAAGTAAAGTAACTATAAACTAAAGTTTAATTAACTATCAATTTGCTATGTATTATTGATGGTTTTTGTAAAGTGTTACCTTAAAGCAAAGCATAACGGACAGAACTCAATCTTTAGTACTCTGAGGCGGATTAATATCATGTGAGTCTACTGCAGTTTACATGATCAGGGTTGATGATCAGGGACGGTCAGGGCACCCTGTCCCCTTCAGACTGCATTGACTTCAATATGAGACTCTTTGGTGATCCAGAGAGACATCGAGAAAGTCATCTGTCAGTCCATCTTCATCTTCCAGCTTTGGAACAGTGATCAGTCACCTGCACTCCGTCAGGTTTGTATATAAAATCAGTGCCGTATCAGCTGAGACGTAACATTTGCTCTGTTTGGTCTGCGCACAATGACATGATTCAAAAGATATCAGTGGTGCTGTTATGGAGTGAGCCAACAAGAGGGTGCCTGTACATGCATCTCATAAGCTGGCACACTTCTGCAAAGGTCATTTATATCCATTTATTAGTATCTGTTAGAGTCTGTGTCAGGTACATGTGTTACGTGTTGATACTATAGTACATAATTGTGCAGCCCAGAATAACACCGGCTCAGTGTTGTTAGGTGTTATTGTAATGCATTGAATGCAACCAATTATGCCGAGCAGGTTAAACAGATGGAAGTGGTAAATCATCCGCTGCATTTAGGGCACATACCGTGTTACCTTCCTTCAGGAGTCCCAAGTGAAAGTTTCACATTGCTATATTAAAGAGAAATAGGTCACGTATGCTTCAGGGGAAGTCTGGAGAGATTTGGTTTTAATAAATTAATCAGATCTCATGACACTACTGACCCCAATGTACCAAAGTGTGGCTGTAGCTGTGCAATATATCTGTAAGTCTGAACAGTTTATGGATTCAACTGGGGCGCAGGAGGTGGGTGCACTTGTTGATTATCAGAAATTACACACACAGACATTATATTTAATTTTACATGAAAAGATTAATATAAGTCAAGGTGCAGTATGGGAAAATGTGTACATCTTACTATATAATGACAAAAATTCTGTGTGTGTGTGTGTGTCTGTCTGTTCCATGTTTTCTCCTCACTGACTTGGTCAATCCATGTGAGATTTGGCACAGTGGTAGAGGGTCATGGGAGGAGGCGAATGAAGCAATATTGCATCAATTGGCCAAAGGGGGGCGCTATAGCAACCCATTGAAATTGCAAACTTTGAATGGGCATATCTCATGCTCCGTATGTCGCAGAGACATGAAACTTTGCACAGAGATGCCTCTCCTCATGAGGAACACATTTGCCTCAAGAATCCATAACTTCCGCTTATATAGATTTTCCGCCATTTTGAATTTTTTGAAAAACACTTCAAATGGATCTCTTCCTAGGAAGTTTGAGCGATCTGCATGAAACTGGGTGAACATAATCTAGGGACCAATATCTAAAGTTCCCTCTTGGCAAAAGTTGGAAAACTTACTAAAACTGAGCTTCTATAAGGCAATGAATATTGTGGAGGGCGTGGCTCATCACATAAAGGTGTATAACATCTCAAGGGTTTCACCCATCACCACGCAACTTTGTAGGCATATGACCACACATAATCTGAGGGGACCCCTCCATTATTGACCCCATCAAACAAAATGGGGGCGCTAGAGAGCTCATTTCTTATCTAGGCCTAACCGCCATATGGATTTTTACTAAACTTGGTAGATATGTAGAACAGGACGCCTCAAGGTGACTGGAGAAATTTAAGTCTAATTGGCAACTGGGTGGCGCTATAGCAACAGAAAAATGCTTAAACATGGCTAAAATGTGACCGATCGCTGTGGCTCCCCCTGTGGACCAATGTTTGTTTTCTTCTAATTTTTGGTATGACTAAGTCATGGTATGGTATGCTGTACATAATCACGGAAACTGTCAGTGTGTCATTCTGTCTGTCAGTCATTCTGTCTGTGCCACGTTTTTCTACTCACTGACGTGGTCAATCTATGTGAAACTGCACATAGGCATTGAGGACTGGCATAGGTAGAAGGTGACAAAGCTACCAGTGGGTATGGACTAGTATAAAGTATTTACAGATTCCCACTTTAAAGAAATCAAGATATGTGCATGGTAATATGGATAGAATTTTTTATTTAATATTTCATTAGGGAATGTCTGAAATATGTGCATGACTTTAATCTTCTCTGCTGATTCCCCATTTTTCAAATCTATTGTTAATGTGTTGGCCATATTTTCCATCTGATGGTATAGCTTACGCTATTGACTGGCTGGTGTTGTGTAATCACGGTAGATCAATAGTGCAGCAAGCCCATGATAAGCCTTCCTGCAGAGGCAATCATGTACTGTATACCAAATCAATCACATCATACACATCACACAGCAACATAGCAGAGCCTGGAAGAGATAAGTGCCTTTACTGAAGCACTGTTCTATGATACATACATACAGAGTTTGAGTCTTGCAGTTCATTCCTCGAGAAATGAATGCAGACTTACTTAATATACGTGTGTGTATAATATGATTATTGTATTCTGGTACTGTGAATTTTAAAACTGATTCAGTAGAAACTCTGCTCAAGATCATGCATTTCAATCACACTGGTTTTAAGTAATGATAAGAATGTATTATTAGCAACCAACTGTTCAAATTATGAATTTTTTTACATTTGTTTTTTTGAATCCAGTTTAAAACAGCTAAATGCACACTGACGCAAGATGTCCAGGGGGCCAAGAACCATTACTGAGCAGAGTTGAACTCATACAAAAATGTGGCATAAGTGTCTCCAAGTTGAGGTGCTGTTCTCGGTAAACACTTAAAGCCTTAAAACCCAAAAATGATACTTTCTTTACCAGGTTCACTGATTTGTTATACACTGAAAACACAACTGAATGTTTGCACATTTGTGCACAATTTTGTGGCAGATATGTGAGAACATTTTGGTTTTCAACAACACTGTGGTGAAGGTGTAGTCAGGTTTGGTAAACAACAATCACATGGTTGTGGTTAGGAATGTTTTGGCTTAAAAAAAGCCACCAGAGAACCAGGGACAGGCGGGTGGGATGGCAGTAGCTCAGTCCATAGGAACTTGGGTCCCAAGTCCCCATCTGGACCAAATATGGAGTGTGGACTGGTAGCTGGAAAGGTGCCAAGGTGCCCTTGAGCAAGGCACTGAACCTCCAACTACTCAGGGTTCCTGTCTAAGGAGCATGGCCTCAATCCAAAGTCGTCGAAATCCAGCGCCAGAAATCAAGTAAAAAGGGCATCCGTTAACATGAGCATGATACATGGCCAGTTGCAGTCATAGTTTAAAGACGCCTGGCAGCGGTCCAGAACGAAAGTTTAGGCGGCAAAAGTCCTGAGGCTGGTGAGAGTGGTTAATGGATGGGTCCAACAAACACAGAGAGAAGTATTCGCTTCTTGCGGATTACTTAAGCGTATCTTCTTCTTCATCCTCTGAAAACACCAAAGTTTGAGAGAGGAGGCACTGCAATATGTTGGTAAAAATCACCCTGCTCTGGTGCCACAAACACAGCTGGAAATTGCTGCAGCGTGCCACTAAAAGCACCTAGGATTAGTACCCCAAATGCTGCTTACAGTAGAAACACTGCGATGTGTTAGTGAAAAACACCCAAGTGTGGTACCTCAAATGCCCCTGGGAAATGCTGTGATGTGTCGTTAAAGAACACAAAGGTTTGTAGAAACACTGTGTCTTGTCTATGGATGACACACCATCCGCCATCCTGTCCATGCCCTGATGACAAAAGCTTATATTTTACTTCACTTTACTTCACGTTTGCAGAAATGTATATTGTAAACACTTTCTTTGTGCCACTGAGCTGTGAACATATTTATTATTTACAAAGTAGAATTACATAAAATCATGTGCAGTAAGTATTTAGTTGGGAATGATTCGACCATGAATTGCACCAAAGTCATATTATTGTTTTCATTGTATTCATGATATTACCGGACACATTCTTCCACGACATGCCATGTTTCTGAATTCAAGCCCCACTAATACAGCAGTACACGTATTAAACCTTGGACCAGTTAGTGAGCCACAATGGCTGTGAATCCAATTACATGCATTTGCTTGAAAAGCAGCTGATCTGCAGCAATCTCAAAGAAGAGAGTATTCTACTGTATCAAGTGCTTTAGACAAATCAATAAACACAAAACAGAAACAGCAATGCAATTCCCCTTTCTATCCAGGGAACAGAGTGTGCCATTTAATAGATAAATGAGTCGTGTGTAGAATCATTTTTCATCTTAGGTACGAGCGCACACAGTCAGTAGTTTAGTGTCAGTAATCAATAAACAATGCATTTATCCAAAATGTACTGAATATGTCAGTTTTTATTGCAGCAGACATCAGGAAGTAAATTTTATTGAGCGTGCGCTCAGGGTTTTACTCCGAAACTTTCTGTGTCTGTGGCTTACTGTGCTTCCAACAGTGCATCTCACACTCTAAACTCAATTTGTTAAATGTAAATGTTGAGCTGTAAGCTCTTTGGCATGGAACTGGAATTTATCTTGCCATCTGTCATCTCCCAAAACAGAATAGCTATACAAATACTCTACAGCCAATACTGGGCCTTGATGGAGCGATAACCTTTAGATTTGAGAAGTTGGAAAATGACTTTTTCTACAAGTATAACGACGTGGCTACAAGGTGAGGGGAGCTAAAATTGGGCTAAGTTGTGTTAAATGCCAATTAAATGTCATAAATGATCTGATTTAGATTCCTAAGTGTGCAAACATTTGGAACAATGGTGTGCTCCCTGAAATAACAACGCCACTAATGGGTTTTTTCTGAAAACAGACTTCAAGGTAATGCACATTTGTTTCACCCGCAGACGTGGGAGCTAATTCCAGAGTCCATTTGGTATAGAGGTGCCTTGATTGGACATAGATCTGAACCTCTTGAGGGTGTGGCTTTGCTAAATTTCCAGCCAACAGGCCAGTGATCCTCTGAGTACTGCAGTGTTAGGTTTGATTAGAGAGGTCACATTCAACTCAGAGGAGGATAACTATAAAGGACTCTTCCTGTAACCTGCCTCATTAACAGTATTAATTCCCTTCGCCACTCTAAAATTGCGGTTAGTACATCTCCAAGGGTCTGGAAACAGTTCAGACAGCAATTTGTTTTCTTGTTAGGCTTCAGAGGCTGAGAGAACTCTTGTTTCCTCTTCCTCTGACTGCAGCTTTTTCCGCGTGGTTACACTTTGAGGTGCTCGTGTCTTTGAATATTCCACAACAGAGAATGAATGTCATTGTTTCTGTAACTCCGTTGGCAAGAAACTTTACTTTGATGACACTTTTATTTCTCCTTCCTCGTGGATTAAGACTAACATTCATTATGTGTGCCTCTAAAAACAGATGTGTAATGATGGGCTAATCTACAGACTTTCCTAAAATGTTGGAGCCCTTCTGTTGCACATGCTGTGGAAAAAAATCATGCTTTTCCCCAAATCACTTTTATTCTTAGTGGATAATCATAAACAGATGTGCAGTGAAGGGCTTATCTGCTAAATAAGATAAGGTTGGTGGGTGTGTAGTAGGAGGATGTTTTTTCCACATACTGAAAAACAATCTAATTCCTTTCTCCCTCTCTCTTTTTTTTTACCTGACTGAAGCAATAAACTGAATGGAGCTGAACCAAACAGTACAAGCTACATTTCAAATGTCATTAATGGACCGTTGCGGTAATGATGCGTGACTTTTGCAACCCTGTTTTGTTTTTGTCATTTGTTTGTGTCATTGTTTACTTTTTAATCCAAGTTCTGGTATCTAAATGACACAACATACTCGTTAGCACTTTCAAAAAGAAAATATGCTGCTGTTGTGAAAATGTCACACAGAAGCGTTTCCTGATCTGCCACCCAATTATGGTTTAATTTAGGGAACTGTATTATTAATGCTATGGAAATGACATGGTCTTGTACTGCACCCCCATTTTGCAGCAAAAACGCCTAAAATGACATACCCAAGTTAAAATGGCTGTAGCTTCTTAACCGCTCTGACTACATGCATGCATGAGGTCTTGCCAGAAAGAAAACTCTCTGAAGTTTCTTGTGAAAGTATCAGAAACACTCTAGGTGATACAGAGACACAGTAATGGGTGTCTGAAGTCAGTACAAAATTGACGATTTTGCCTAAAATAAAATAAAAAATGTTTTTCAGGATGAATAACTGTCTGTGGCTTCATCTGAGCAGGTAAATGACACTGTGGGGCTGTAGGCACACTATCAATGAACATTTGTTTCAAGTTTGAAGAAGATTGCTCAAAGTATGACTATTCTACAGAGTGTTTTCCATGAAAAGATCCAGGCGGAGCTCCAAATGACAAGTCGGTCACTCTGCTTCAAAACAGTACAAACAGTGATCAAACAACACTCAGCCAGCTTCAAACATTGTACCTTATTGAAATCAGGTGTGATTATGATAGCTGATGTTGTTTATGACAGAAACGCCATAAAACATCACCAGAACAAAGCCACATGGGTTTCAGGGTTCTGGAGCCTGAGTTATATGTGTCGTGCCTGTGAACACATTAAACTCAATTGCACCTGTTCCTGAGTGTCTCCAGTGATTCCTTGAGTGCTACCTTGTACATTTTTGTGAAGAGGATGAGTTTTGAACAAAGGCGTCAAGGGAGAGGTCTGGAGTCATCTGGCCCAGGCAGTTTTCTGGCCGAGGCGGAGACAGCTCGCACAACCCAGTGGAGTGGTAGGTGACGACATGTCAGTGTAAGATCCAGGGGTAAAAAAGGCTTTAAAAAAAGTCCAATGCAGCCGCCGAGGAAGTCCAGTTCAGAATCTCTCGGTTTTTCTCAGATCCAAGCAACAAATGACTAAGCTAGAACATGAAGGTAAAAAGACGAGGATCTAGAAAGTTCATCATGAAATTAAACTATTGCTCTGTGAGTGACGCTACCTCGAGAACTGGCAGGCTAGCATGGGGGCTAACCATAATGACAAGATAAAACAACAAAAATGACATCTTAAACTGACTTGGTGTGCAAAGGCCTTTAGTTTTGTCAGTCATCTGTTGAGTTAGTTCACTGATTTGATCAAAATAAACTCTTAATTCACCAAGTTAGATGTGAAAATAATTTCACCAGTAGAGACTGACCTCTGGTGGCACATAATGTGCACTACATTACAATACATCCTCGATACAGCATCTCTGTATGAGTTTAATAGAAAGAGGAGCATCTGTATTTTTGACAGTATTTAAAATCATTCTGTCGGGATTTGGAAACACCCTGAGATACCGTAATACCATGATACCGCACAAGCCTTACATTTACATTTGCCTCTGACAGAAGCTCATAAATCATATAACCACAAGAGATCACCTCTCAGTGAACATAAACATAAGTTGTTACAAAACATAAATGTCATTGGTCTCTTTAAGCCTTTTATTGCATAAGCCCATCATTCAACTGTATAATCATTAAATATTAAGTTGTTTACTGCGTCTTGTTAGCAGCTATAGTCAACATTTTGGAATCCTCACTAAGGTCTAACTCTTCGTGCGACACTGTATGAAGATAATAACGTAACACAAAATCTGTTTTGTGCCTGTTTGTTTTTCCAGATTTAACCTTCACACAACACACGCCTTGTTTTGTTTCTGAGAAAAATAACTTTTCTGTTTGATGGGATCTCGACATGAGCAAATTAGACTTGAAACGCTGTTTCAATTACTGCCTTTCCTCCTGTCAGTGCCATGGATTTTAAAATAAAAGACAGCAAAGACAAAAAAAAAAAACAATGAAATGAGGCAAAATTCTACCTGAACAAAAAATACACCCACAGATCTTTAAGGCAGACATTTTAATATGACTCAGTTTTTGTGTTGCTGAATAAATATCAACCCTTCCTGCACACACTGCAGGTCAGCACACATATACTGGCAGTTCTACTATAGATTTGTTTACATGTGGGATGCAAGGAGCTGGATAATTTGCTCAGATGGGAGGCTGTACAGTCAATGAATTATGAGAGTTTTATGAAATTGCAATGAGTTGACCTCCAGTGGAGAAGGAGAGGTTGGTTGGAGCTCTGCCATTAAAAGCTGGCCAGAGTCACGCCTGGCGTCTGATTGTTCCCAGGAGATTTGTTTTGTTGACTCATTTGACTTTGTTTTGTTTTGCTACTGCTCGGAATAGCTGAACAAATTGTTTTAATGTCATTGTGAGGTGATGTAGCAGTGCTGGATGAGTTCCTCTATCCATCCTCCATCACAGTTCTCCAGAGTGCCGCATGATGGATTGACCAGACGGCACAAACTTCCAATAACAAGTATTCTAAATGACTGTAAGAGACCTGCTGAGCCGCCGAGACTGTGGGGGTCAAATCATCCTGGAAAAAAGGTCAGTCAGTGTTGTTAGGAGCACGTCTCCGGAGCTTTGCTCAGGCCTCAGTCTTCAATAAAGATTTGTGACCCTGGACTCACTGCAGAGTCAGATTAGCCTTGATTATACATTCAACTATAAACTGGAAGTCAGGATTTCCTCTGTAGGCCGCCATAAATTACAACCAAATGCCCCGTTTTCTTTGAGTTCCAAATTGGGGTGTCAGGTGCAAACTTATACAGTTTTGCAGTTCCAGGAATTTTTAAGCTCACTATGAATCACCACATGGCTTTGAATCAATCAGTGCACACTTACATTGACATTAAAAGTGCTTGTGGTGCTTGCAAACTTCATGAATAGCATTCATTCATATCCGCTGTGAATAAAAATGTGTTGCTCTTTTAAAGGTCCAGGTCCAAACATGAATGCCCGTCTAGAGCTACAGTTTGATTTGTCTGTTCTGGGCTACTGTAGAACAACATGGCGGACTCCATGGGGGAGGACCTGCCCTGTATGTGGATATAAATGGCTCATTTTAAGGTAACAAAAACACAATACTTGTTTTCAGGTGATTATAAACTAATGAAAAAATAATTATAAGTATACCATTTCTGCTAATAAGTGCTGCTAAGTCCTACATACTGAACCTTTAAAGTTAGAGTTTGCATGTGGGTTTTCTCCTGGTACTCCAGCTTCATGCAGGTTAATTGGTGACTCTAAATTGTCCATAGTTGTGAATATGAGCATGACTGGATGTCTGCCTCTATGTGTCAGATGTTCGAGACAGCCTGCTTTGTATGAGGTACAAGGCTTTTCAAAAGGACAAAAAGCAGCCAGCTGGGAGGGTCCTGGCGCCAAAAAATTGGCTATAAAAGATGAAATTTGATGGCATATGACATACTAATTCCACTATTAAATCATACACAGATTTTTAATTATTGCATATAAATGAGTTTGCCTACCCAAGTGTAAATATGTAGTGAATCACTGTGATGGCAAATTAGACTTTCTGTCGTTTTAGCTCACACAGTCTGTAAATAGCTATTAATATTTAAATCCATGCCTGTTCCTGACTGATCAGAACTTTGTAAAAAGGAATCTTAGACCTTATTTATTATCAGTTTATATGCATCTTCACTGTAAGGTTTATCAAGACGTGTATAAACGAGGTTATTTCAAGGGGGAACGTGATTTTATTTCCATGTCCTATTGAGTCTACATTAACTTCAAATTATAACTATTAATAAACCTACGCTCAGAAATATGTGTGTGATTTATACAGAAAATGCAGATCTTTCAGTGGACGTTCAAATGCTAACTGTGCAATTGTCTGCTGAGTGCTAAAAAATGCTAAACCACAAGTCTAGTTAGCTGTAGATAACAAGCCAGATGGGATCGTATGACAGCTGTGGTGCACAACACGTGACTCGTTACAGACGGACAGTAACACCAAATCTGATCGTCTCTAAATGTGAATCCTTATGTTACTCACAGTTCACTGAGTCCAAATCTGTAGTCTGGTAAAAGTATCCAAGCACAACTTTCTGCCATAAAGAACCTCCAATATCTTTCAAGGTTTTCAACGCTTGTTTCTTTGTTCTGGATTGGTCTCCAAATAGTGAATGCAGCCTAATACTGTTTTCAGTGATTCCCAAGTTAGTCCAAAAGACTGCCCCAATAATATAAAAACAAAAAAATATTCATTGCAGTGCTTTTTGGAAATGTGATGGAGACCCTTCCTGTCCAGGGTGTGTGGTCTCCTCCTTAACTGATTGGGAATGTTTATTACGTTGCATGCAGCAACATTTTCTGAAATTTCTCTCATACTTTCCCCTAAAAAATAAGAGAACGCACCAGATGTACCGAACATCATAAACCATCCAAATCTGCTCTTACACAGGTGAGCCTAATGACGAATCCCGTTGATCATAGGTTAAGTAACCTATAAACAGAGGTAACGCCCCCTAAATGCTACATTAAGGCTGGTGTGCTGGCAAATGCTGAAGAACTGGAGAGATGCAACCAAAAAAGTCTGTAAGAAGAAGAACTTTAGCAGCAGTGGAATCAACCCACTGTTAAATAAACTTAAGTTAACGTGATTCTCAAGAGTGTCAGTTCTGGCATTACAGGAAAAACAAACATTTGTGGTGCCATAAATGTCATGTCAGAGAGATGCACAATAACTTAGAAGAAAACGGTTTTAAAAGCAGCGCTCCTGGCAATGTGAAACGGCTCAGCAGCCATTCATCCGTCTCATCAAACTGATATGTGCAGTCTAAAAAACACGGTCTCTGCGTAGGGCCTGGATGACTAAAGCACCTCACTGCAGTATATAAGCCATTCAGAAGCTGGAGGCATGCAGTATAATCCAAGGGTTTTTATAGTCTTAATCAGGATCAATGGACCAAAAGTTCTTCAGCCCACAATTTTAAAAATCCAATCATTGTAATGCTTTAAATCATATGATAATCTAAACTTGATTGTTTTATATTCAGGCCTTTTATTATGTTACTAAAATTGAAAACTTTTGTTTCCTTTTGTTGGGCAAAGACTTCATGGACTTGCTTAGAGTGCTTTTAACCACTTGAAAAATATTCTCTTACCTAAGGGGAGAGCAAAAGTAAGAAAACAGTGGTGAGTCCCAGTAATCAATGGCTGCTAACAAAATGAGAACAAATCGTGGATATGAACAAAACTAAGAGAAAATTTGCTTGTGTGTGGCTTCCTGCATGAGGCCTATTGTCACCGTTGCCAGGGAATGTGATTGCCATCCCTTTGCAGGAAGAATGGAGACCAGTGTACAGGCAGGTGAAGACAAGTGAGCATGACTAAACACAGCCCATTAAAGCCAGATAAAAGCCATAAACTATTATTCACTGTTATCAAAAGAAAATAAAGTGTGGGTTTGATTGTTACTCTGTGCTCATGCATCATCACGACAATTTATCTTTGCTATTGTCTTGCTAAATATGTAACAACAGCTTTCATATTTGTGATTTAGTCCAAATCTGGAGGCACTTTGCCTCAGAATTTGGCAACACAAACATTGTTGTGGGCCAACAGACTATATTTGAGTCCACTTGTGCAAAAGTGTTCTGAAATCGTGTTCAGCTGAGCTGCAATGTGCAGTCGAGAAACACTCCCACAGAGAGAAAATCCATGCATAAGTCAAACATATTGTTATTTACCACACAAAATCCACACATCACTGTTAAAGAAAAGCTTTTACTCCCTGTCCTGTGTGTGAAAAGTAACATGTAAAACAGTGTGAATGAAATAGGACACAAAGGGAGAGAGAGAAACAGAGGCAGGAGGGAGGAAGGGGAAATGAAGTGTCACATGACATGTTTACTCAGCTCTCTTTCGCTCCCATGTGACTTTGATTGTAATTGGCTTTTGCACCATGTTCTTCATTTGTTACTCGTCTGCTGTCCTGGATGTTGCTTTCTTGAACAGATCACCCCCAGGAGGATACATCTATGACCTCTGCGGTGCCTCTCCTTCACAAACACACCAAATGAATAGCACAAATAAATAAATGAGCTCCTCTGTGCGACATGCAGTTGTGCTGATGTCCTTGAAGGTCTGGCCAGTTGGCCTGAAGAGACGTGAGACTGAGGAGGCTGATCAGACCTTGAGAAGATCCACAGTGACAGCGCATCAGTACCAGCCTCTTCCCTAAACGTCCCCCCTCATTACCGCACTGTCACTCTCTAAATGTGCAGACATGCATGCCAGTAAACACACACAAACACACACGCATGCACACAAGAACATGCACAAACACACTTAGTGAGCAGTTCTTTATGGAGATTGACTATGTAGGGCAGCCTCCTTCACTGTGTACGGCGGTGACATTGACACATTGTAGCAGAGGAGATTCATTTCCTCACAGAGTTGGTTCAGGGCTTATTTTGGGCCCAAGAGTTTCATGAAGCAGACCTGCTCACTGGCCACACCTGAAATGGGCGAAGGTGTGGGTGTTTAGCTTGTGTGAATGCATGTTTTTTAAAAAAAAATAGGTTTAGCCCTTAAAGGGACAGTTCACCCATAACTCAAAAATACATATTTTCCCTCTTACCTGTCGCCAAGATTGCTTGTGAGTTGCTGAGTTGGAGATATGTAACTAGATAGCACTCATGTAGTGCTCACAGTGCCAAAGTAAACCCGGTTACTCAAGATAATCCAATGACCTTGTTGATCTTGTACTGGTTGACTGGATGGCATTGTAAAATCTCAAGTTTTTAGAAATCACGTCACATCCTGTCGCACAAATTGTCAGTCAGTGTGTGGGTCCGAAGAAAGATGGACGAGGAGAAACTCATAGTTGAAGTGGAAGACCATCGTATTTTGTATGACACCACACATCCTTTCTACACGGATGCAAACTGAATGGAGAAGATCTGGTGTGAAACTGCAGGTGTTTTGGGAGTGAATGGTGTTTTTATCGCGTGATTTCGCAGCTTCCACATGTGAGCTTGCAGCTCCGCTACACAGCGCGGCGCTCCAGAAATGCACCCAGTAGGCGAGGGTATGTGCCGTTGGTCGCTCCAGATCCGCGGCACTGAGTAGCTCGGCGCAGACAGAGTATGTGGAAATGGGGGTAACACCGCTGGACAGCACCTGTCACGGCAGTATGCTACACCACTGGATAGCATCAGGGTGAAACGCTACTGGAAAGTCCCTATAGGGCGGGTGGGAGGGTTGTTGGATGGGTCCAACAAACCCCGGACTTCCACCCAGGAGCCTGGTATTCATTTCCCATATGAATGTAGAGCCAAACCATGATGTTTTTTTTTTTTTTCTAAACCCAACCATGTGCTTTTGTTGATGTCTTGGCGTTGGAAGCAGCAGAAGGATACCTAGCGCATAATATGTAGACGTGAAAAGCCACTGACAAGCAGTGATTACTGTTGAGTTTTTATAGTGTAATCTTTTTGGTGCTTTGAGCACCACAAGCTCAGCGCCATCTAGTTCCATTACACTGGATAGAAGGCAGACATCTCTACGTCTGTCCCCTTAACTCCCAACTGAAGAATTGTGTGATTAAGGGCCTTTTCACACCCGGAAGTCCAAACTATGGTTCCCGTTTTTTTTGTTTTTTTTACATCACATACATTTAAACCAGTTGGTTCTGGTCTCACAGTGCAATTATGCTGGTGCACTAAAGTACTATAGATGACATACATGCACTCTGTCATGACCTGCGTGAGCTGCATCTCCCTGTACTTGACAGTAATTGGCCTCTCGTATCCCCTCTCTCTCATCCTCTCGGAAAATAATTGAAAAGTGTCAGAGCTGTTGTGAGTTTTTCCACCTGACTCTTATCAAAGTCGTCTCCTACTCTCCCCGTGTGCTTCCACACCTCATTTCTTTATGCTGTGTTGTTGATGGACAAACTGAAACCTAAACTGTACATTTCCTACCACTTGACGCTTTACTGCTAATTCCTCCTCTGCTCTGATCACTGCCACCTGTGCTCTGAGCGCAGCCACCGTTCACTCTCTTTGAACCTATAACTAAACCAAACACACATGCTACACACTGAGGCACTACACTGCTCTTATCACTTGACATCGCCTGCCAAACGTCTAATTGGTCTGAAAGTCTGAACCATCCAAAAAATGTTTTCACAGAAACGAACCAAACCATGGGTCATTTTGATCTGGACCGAGTAGACCTCGGCTGTTTGGCAGGTTTCACACCTGTAATTTTGGTTCAGATCAAACTGAATAGTCTAAAAGCCCAGACCTAAAAAGGTGTAAAGTGTATCCCCTCTTCTGAGACTCATAACTCAGAATGTACAGTTCTGCAAGAAATGGTAAAATGCACTCCTTCCTGTAATAGCTTCACCAGTGTCCATTTATAACCAGACTGAACAAAAATGTCACTGCATACTGTAGATTACTGGTGGTTAGAGATGACAGTAACACTAGACTTGAGACTTTTTCTTCAGTATCAAATAAACTGCACAAACAACCTGTTCATGTACATGCTATCTGCTGCCTAAAAGCCCCTTTTCCACCAACTACTTTAAGTATGATACCTCTGGAGCCAAAAGTAACCCCTCAGACATGGTACCTAGACCCTAGGTGTTAAGCAAGTTCACTGCAAATATTACTCCTAAATGTGGGTGTGGTTGTTAATATTTAGAAACACTTGAAGATCCACTCATTACTATAAGTGTATGTTATCCATGAGACACAATAAAAACTAATGGAATGGTCAAAGTTGTCATATTGAAATTTAATGATGGATTCACTTCGTCAACTCATGCTTCAATGGGGGGCGTGAGCAAGTAACAAAACGTGTAGCTCAGCGTGTGACGTAAACAGTGACGTGGGAGGGAAGCCGCGGCTGGTCAGTCATTCGGCGATTCTCTCGTAAGTCGGCCCGTCCTTCACCGTCCCCGTCATCAGGCCTCTTCGTTTGCGGAGGGCGCGCAATTCCTTGTCTACTGCTCAGCATAACCGGAGCTCAAGTTACATCAATGTGGTAATTAAATGTAGAGGGGGTGAGGTTGGTGAGCTCTCTCCACGGCACATATATCAATTTCTAAGTCAGAATTATTGATTTTATTTGAATTAAAATAACTGTACTGAACGGACATGGCATGGTAATTGTTTAATCACAGCTATTTCAGGACGCGGGAGAACTGCAGAGTGAGTGTATTGTCTTAAGTGCTTTTCAGGTTTCACTGTGGGAGCCTGCTTTCACTCTGTGTGGGTGGTGTGTAGTAAGTGTGTATCCGAGAGTAGCGCTTCTGGCAAACTGCAGGCACAATAAAGCTCTACAGTGGAGGGACAAATACTGAAAACAGTCAATCCTCATGATGGGAAAAACATGACAAAATAAGGCCCATGGTGAAAATAACCAGAACTGACTGTTCATTCTTTGTTTGAGATCTTTATTTTTAAACATTGTTGATGACCATTCTTACTCTTTACCATTCTCCTTACATTACTTTGAAGCTGAACAGCAATATGATAGTCATGGGTGTGTTAGTTGTCACGGTGGTAATACTTATAATGTGTTTTTTCGCAGGTTCAAACAGCAGTGCACCTCTAATAGCGCTGTGCTCAGCTGTCCTCAGGGATCCTCTTCCATTGCCTCATCAATAACGTTCCCATACAGGCCAACTCACTAAAGAGCAGCAGCAAATTAGATTCTTACGAAGCACAGCATAGATCATTAATGACTGGGCACAGTCAGTGCTCTGGCACATCACTCTGATGGCCATATTATAACCATTTTGGCACTAAAGAAGGTAATTGTTTATATTTAGTTTAAAAAAAGATCTTTAACTAAATATAATCAGCTGTCAAATACAAAATGCCAGCTCTGACTTGTGCGGATGGTGTAGCCAGAGGTACAGAAGGCACCAAAGCTTCAGCAGACTCATTGCAGTACGGTGGCAGTTTTCTGCCTAATGAGTGGTGATTTGCCCTTTAACCTGAGACACTGGGCTGGTCTCCAGCTTTGGACGCACCACCTGTTGGAGCAGCCCAAAACAAAGCATGCACTGGCTCTTAATGAAATTATTAAAAGGATTAATGAATGAATGAGATCACAGAGGGGACAACAGGAAAATGTTAATCAAGCACTTAAAGTTAACTGTTTATTTGAACCACTCGCCTGATGTTCTTTTCCCCTGTAGAAGCAAATACCTTTGTTTTTATCTGATCTTTAGTGTTGGGATAATAAATTGAAAAGTCAAATTGCACAGTTGACTTCAAAGCACAGTCACAAACACTTTGACTTATAGCAGAAGATGCATGGATCGCATTCCTAATGTTGAGAACGTAAAGCTGGACTAACGGCGACAAGCAGTAGCAGTTGTGTGTTGTGAGGCATCGACGTCTCACCTCGGGCTGATCGTTTTTCTCCTCACTCTGAAGCTATTTTGGCGTTTTTGAAAGGACTTTGTGAGTATCAGGGGCCTCTTCAGTACAGCTGGGAGTTCCTTCCGCTACTTTGGGACTCAGGCACGGGAGTGGTGGATCCCATGTCGATGTTCCCTTTGGAGATCATTTGACATGGTTCTTCTGGGGGTAAGTAGGAGCTGGACATCCAAGCCAGCGGGAGTGAGGCATGCAGGCATGCAGAGAAGTGTGCTAGAAGCTTAAAAGCCAGGGTCATCTGAGGATTTCTCTTCCCTCATTTATCCTTGCCAATGCACAGTCCCTCCATAACAAGATTGACAATCTACAGGCAAATGTTAAGTCCCTATCAGAATACAGGAATGCCTGCCTTATTGCCTTGATGGAAATGTGGCTCGAGCAGCAGGACTTACAGTCCAATCTGATAATCGATGGATCGAAGAGCACTTGCGCTTGTACATGGGACACAATCACCAGTCTGCCTGGTGAAAGTCCTGTGTTTGTTTGATCCATCCAATGCTCCAACCTGCGTGCTTGTGCAGACAATCTTTATAGAACTAACTTTGGTAACACTTTAAGTTTAAGGCATGTACATAATGTTCATGACAGATTCATGATGGTGTCATGTCATAGTTATGACAGTGTCATGTCACCCTTATGTAGATACCTTCAAGTAAAGTGTTACCCTTCCTTCTTCACTCCTGTCAGCACATTGGTCACGTTATCACAGCCTTCAACATTGCATTGGTTATACAGTATATGAATTACTATCTCATGATTATGAGGGTTACATACCAATTCTGGTGTCTTACTTTTGGTAGGTAAATGTATTAGCAGTGCACAAGAAGAGCCGTAATAATTCCATAGCAGTTTTCCTGATATGACAAGTCAGAGTGTTTGCTGTGAAAGAGGTCAAACTGATAGTGGCTGCTTTTGAACGCACTGGCAAATGGCACCTTTTCTCATTTAGACGTGATGACTTATTGAGCATTTCATGCAGAATAGTTATCAAAAGTTTTGCTTTCACTGAAGAGGTAGCCATTTACATTGACACTCAGTGTGTGAAAGAATAAGAGGTTAAACAGTCCAGGAAACCCTTCAACAAGAGACAGAAAAGATCAAATTGATTTAGATTACCTGAAAAGCTAAACAAAATTCTTCAAAAGTTGAAAAAGTACCATTTTGAAAGACAAGGGAGGGGGGTGTTATGAACAAACTAAAAAAACATTATCAGCACTGTTATTTGTGAAATCTATTAGTGAAATTATACCAAGTTGAAAAGTTTAATTCTGAAAATGACAGAGTGAGAGCCAGAGAAAGCCACTTAGAGTTTGTGCAGAGCACAGGCACAAAAAGCTTTAGACAACCCCCAAATTTAAAGCTAAGAGTATATAATGGATTGCAGCACATTGAAAAAAAAAAGTGTTGCAAAAAGCAGAAAGGTAAGCACAAGAGCTTTCCCAGTCGGGCATGCAAAATAACACTGGATGGCCACATTGAGATTTTTCTGGGACATTATAAATGTTGCATGGCAGAGGCAATTAATCCCCATTTTGGAGAGGAGCAGGAGAAAATACCATTCTATAAAAAAAAATGACCCGAGAGATGCGTTACTTTTGGCCTAGATTGCTCTGTTTCTCTGTTTAGATGGGGAGATACTGTATTTAGCATTAAAGGGAAAGGTTGAAAAACTACTCTGAGACAGAAAGCAGCTGTCCTCCTCACTGCTCATTCACAACCACTGATAAAAACATATAAAAATGTCATTTACTATAGTACCTGAAACTATTTATATGCTCTTCTCTGGCTGAACAACCGTGCCTTTTGAAATCTGCCCAAATATGTGATGGAAGTATGAACTCATCAAAATGGATTGGATGGGGAGATAATCGGTTGTGTCAGGGTTCGCTGTCAACCTCTTATAGTTTGTATGGATAGCATCACATCTATGACCACAGCAGAATAATGTCCAAAAAGGCTGCCTGCCCAGTCAAATGAGAAACAAAATTGCATTAGGATGAAAGTAGTGCAGCATGATGGTGCAATGAACAGAGCGATTGTCCTTCAATGTGAAGGTCTAAACCCAAATAATCCCCGTGACGGCAAACATTCACCCGACTGAAGTGTCCTTGGAAAAAAAACCAAAAAAAAAAAAAAACACCGGATCCCAGTGGCACTGTACTGTAGCAGAATTTCTCCTTTGGGGATTACTAGAGTATCACAAAACTAAAATTAAACCATGCACATCAACAGGGCTGTCTGTTGTAAAGGGAAACCATCACAGAGAGGGAGCTGAGGCAGTGCCGGAGAAACCTGTCAAAGGTTTTTGAAGATCATTTCATGCAATACGTGCAAAACAAAGACAAGAGGTCAACTTTGCAAATCAGAGTAAAACTGTAAAATGTACCCTTCAGTCTAGTACAGTAACTTCAGCCATTGGTGTATGAATCTTAGCAGAGCATTATAGGAGAAAAACAATTACTAAGAGTGTAAAGGCATGAGAGGATAAAGTGCACAACCTACTCTAGCAGCAGGGCATAAATTGCCTAAAAAGCAATTAAGACAAGTATAATTTGAGTTTATATATCGGGTTATTATCTGCAATGATGCAATGTGTTTCAAGAGGAAATTGCTAGTGCAGGAAATATTTTGCCCAAAGGAGGTGGCAACATGTGCAAGAGAGGCTAAAAGGGTTCAGTGAATGAACAGGGAGCATGTATTAGTCTTAAAGGTCTAGTGTGTGTAGGATTTAGTGGCACCCAGCAGCTGAGGCTGCAGATTGCAACAAACAGAAATTTCTCTTATGTGCCAAGCGTGTAGGAGAAGTATGGTGGTCAACATGAAAACATAAGTGACTATCTAGAGCCAGCCATTGCAACATGGTGAACTCCTTGTGTTTTTTGTTTTTTATTTCTGTTGTTTGTTTGTGGGTTTCTTTTGCTTTGTTTTGTATAATTCCTTAAAACAAAGGTAACTTGTTCCAGGGAGAATAAAACTGAACTCTCAGCATTTCCAAAAAAGCTCAGGATTACAAAATTCAAACAAAATATATGAGCTACATGCTGGTTTAACATGAAGTTGCTGGTAGATTTAAGACACAAGATAAAAACTTACTATTGAATGTATTGAATTTGAACATATCTGTCAGCGACTGGTTGATGTTCACATTTTAAAAAGTTAACTTCCCATCCGGACACACGTGTAGTCACACACATGCTTGTCACGTTAACAGGCAAGTACACCTCTCTTACTTTGCAATTATAATGAACTAACGTTACTTCCAACCATGCACATTTTAATATAAACTACCTTCATTCTATTAGCGCTTGCAACAGATTAAGATGCAACAGCCTCTGCCATAGTGATCTGTCTGGTCTGTGGTCGGCTAGTTTCAGCCATTCTCTGAATATGATTCGCAATAGTTTGTCATTCAATGATTTTCATTTGAGGTTTTGATTTTCACAATATTGCACAGGGTGCAAAATAGTTCAGCAGTCTTTAGCAGTAATTTTTGTGAGACATTAGAATCGCACATGTCTGCATCTTCTCACCATAAACAAGGAAGTGAATTTGGTGACGTACATCCAATACGTTTGCACAGGGGACTGCAATGATTGGTGTAACTCACAGAGGCTGGTCAAAATTGCAGAAAAGTTGCTGTGATTGCACTAAATTGCATGATTGTGCTGAATTAAAGGAGATTGGTTGTGATCACAACATATATCCCCCCTAAATCTTACACACTCGACCTTTAAACTCTGGTTATGTAAGATATGTAAGACAACATGCCAACTCAACAGTGCTCCACAAGGGCAAAGTGAAAACAATAATTTCAGCAAAAATCCCATCAGGAAATAACACTGGTATTTCCCAAGGTCAATTTCTAACATGTAAAACCAATTCTTAAAGTCCCTGGTATCAGCAGATGGGAGTAAACAAACCAAAATTAATTCATTAACTTCCAGGAGGAGGAATACAATACATCAAATAGGCAATGTTCTATGTGCATATGAAGAAGAATTATTTTTAAGTGGGTATACTTTTAAAGCAGCAAGGGGAAGATTTTGTATTAGGAAAGCAATTTATACTCCCACCAGCCTTATGATATGTGACCTGTGACTGAGGTTCATTATTCAGAGGTCTGTACTTTTTATACCGTAGTGCGTCATGGGGAAATAACAGAAATAAGCCTAGTTGCAGCTCCAGCAACGCCTGGTAGTGAGGATACACCCTGTAGCTGCTGGAGGAGATTTGCAGCCACTATTAACTACCTGTGTCATCAAAGATTTAGGTTAATAAATTATATGGAGCCACAAATGTAACATCTGAAGTACTAGAACGAGAAGGCGGTGGCTTTGGATAAGAAACCATAAAAATGAGTTAATGTGCCATGAGGGAGAAGCTATGGTAGTATTTAGTAGAAAGCCATACATCACCCTCAGCTCCTCGGGTAAACTTCCAAAGCCCAGCGTGTTGTCTGCTTTGTGAACTGATGGATCGGATGTTTCAAATGAGCCGGGTCACTTGTCTGTTTAAAGAGTCACTTCACTCAAATAACAGCGACAAAAATAAAACATTTTCTCTACACGCCTCAGAGATAATTACAGTTTTACGTACAGAGTTTTTGAAATGTCAGTTTTTGCTTCCCAAAACATTGACACACTTAGAAAAACAAAGATGAAACAACTGAAACAATCAAATACATTATTTATGTTTAAACTAATAAAGGAGGTAAAATAGTCTCAAAATCATGGATGGATAACTGAAGGGGCCAACTGGGCCCAGGCCCAGGAGCCCAGAGTGTCAGGGCCCGGCAAAATGTTACTCAAATCAACATGTACCACCCAGAAAGGGACACAAAATGACCACGAAGAGACACAGAACAATCACAAAGTGATGCAAAGGGACTATAAAGAAACACAAAATGACGAAGAAGTCAACACAAATACACTTTAAACAGAGACAGAGATACCAAATGACCACAAAGAAATGCAAAATGACTACAAAGATTCATTAAATGACCGGAAAAGACACAAATATATCTCTAAGAGAAACAAAATGACGAAACAGACACAGATATACCTCAAAGAGACGCAAAAATGACCTGAGAGAGACACAAAACAACCACAAAGAGATACAAAGGAACTACAAGGAGACACAAAATGACTAATAAGAGACAAAACAACAAAAAAAGTCACAAATACATGAAGGGAAAAATGAAGGGAACACTTAACTGTCACATTATAACACTAGGTCCTCGGTAACCCTAACTTCAGGGATATCAATCTGTCCATTTCGGACGCTCGAGTGATTGTGAATCAGTTTCAGCTGCTTTTGTGCAAACGAAAGTGACAACAGGTGCAGTGTAGAGGCAAAAGCAAGACAGCCCACAAAAAGGGAATGGTTTTACATTCTTCTCTAATTCTGTGTTCTGCTAGTGTCCTTGTCACTACTGGTAGCATGAGGCAGTACCTGCAGCCCAATCAGGTTACACAGGTAGTCCAGCTCCTCCAGGATGGTACATCCATCCCGGCGGTCGCAAGGTTTTCTGTGTCTCCCAGCACAGTCTCAAGAGCATGGAGGAGACACCAGGAGCTCGACCAATTCACGAGAAGAGCTGATCAGCTGACGTAGAAGGGCATCAACCAGGGGCGATTACTCTGAGACAACAAGGGAGGCTGAACATCCCCTAAAATTTCATAGAAGAAATGGTCAAATATGGACTATTGAATTTACATTAAAATAAGAATTTACATTGCTTTAAACGTGCGCTAGGATGCGTTTCACATCATGACTATGATCAAACATCAGCTGTTTATCACCAGTTTTCAAACGCAACCTCCCTGTCATACATTCTCGTGTCAGCACAGTGGACGCGGAGCCTCCAAGCATTCCTATGAGACAGCACTGAGCAGGTTTTTTTCATGCAGCAAAGCGAGACGCTCATTGGATAAAAGTGACAAAATCGTCACTTCCAGAGAGGCTCAGCTTCCCTGGGACCTAATGGAGCGGTAGGCGGGAGAGGACGCTCGGTGTCTGCATGATGATTATAGGAAGTGTCTAAAAGGCTGAACCCCTTTGTGATTGACACCACTTCACATTTCGAGCTCAGTCCCATGCGGATATTTGCGAGTGGAGTCTTCTGACAGAGTGCCAATCAGAGTTCCTTATTTTCATAAGCCATATAGCTCATTTTCACCGTTTGTACAGCACAGTTCAGGTGTTTACACCCATCTGAAAATCTTTGAGGTGTGTGTTGCTGTGGTTCTATGGCATGAGTGTGGTTGAAAAACAGCTTCAATTAAATGTTCCTTTTATAAGTTACTGCCTCGCTACAATATGACAAATTTTATGATGTAAACTTAAAGTGAGCTTCCCCTGTTTGAAAGACCAGCAGCCGCCACTGGATCTGATGTGTACTTTAAGTGTTTCCTTAATCCTTTTGAGCAGTTGTACTTTAAAAAGACACAAAAATGACCTCAGAAAGACACAAAACAACCGTAAGGGCAGACAAAACTACAAAACCAATACATAACAACTACAAAGAGAAACAAAACAAAGAAAAAAAAGAAGCAAAACCACCAGAAAGTCTGTGTGTCTTGTAGGGCCTTTTGCATATCTGTGCCCAGGGGCCCCTTTTGTCTCATGATCCGCCCATGCTTGAAAGAGATGATTCTTTCAAAACTGAATCAGTTTTGGTCATTTGTTTAGATGCATCACAAAAACACACCACCATTTACCTCCATCACATCAATAAAATAAGCACAATCAATACAATATAAGGCATCTATGCTGTGAGGCAGATGATCAACAAGTCACACCTCCATCCATTCTCACATACACCACCATCTTCCTCTACTGTCAGTGGCAAGGCTGAACCCCAAACACCATAACGGATAGCTCAAAATAACCTGTTCTTTAATCCCCCAGATTTAATTCTGTTTCGATCTGATACGAAAGTCATTTTTAAAAAAAATAAAATGATCAAGCACGATGCCAGAGATGCTGCTGTTCTCAGAATCTGTTTGTCAGAGCGGCTGTATAAATTAAAGCAGGCCTGTAAGACGTTTGTTTTTCATTTGAATCATTTACATCATGTCCATCATTCCTATCATTGCAGCTCTTTCATCTATTTTTAAAATGCAGGGACAATAACAGATGGGCAGGAGTCTATTTTTCTTAGGCTTTCATATAATTGATTTTCGCAGGCAGAGACATGGCATTTTTCTTTATTAAGACAGAATGGAAGCTGAAACACCAGCAGTTGCACAACATTAACTCATGGAGATTTTACTCAGGAGACCTTGCTGTAAAGCACAGAATCCCCAGTTCAAGCTGTAGCAGTAGCAGCATCTCAATCCAAAAACACGTCAGCCCACCCTGGATGCTTGAGACTTATTTTTTAGATAAAGATGTTTTTTGGGATAATGGGAATAAATGTGCGCTGCCTATAGAAACAACTTCAGCGACAGAATATCTAAGAAGAAAACATTGCAGCACTGCACTCCCACAGTGACACGTGATCTCTAGGAGGGGTAAAAATTTGAGATGTCGGTCCTGGCATATTTCAATGCACTGATATCTGCCAAAGTAAAACCGATGAAAATCTGATCAGGGCTGCTATCTTTAAAGCTGGGGTAAGCAGTTTTGTTTTCGGCAAGAAATGACAACAAACTTTGAGCATATTGTGATTCAGTTGGACGGAGAGAACAATAGATTTCCACACCTCCTCTTGGCTTTTCACACTTTAGAAAATCTAGTCCTTGATGGGAGACTTTGGCCAATCACAGGCCATTCCAGAGAGAGAGCACTCCTATTGACTGTTCTGCAAATGCACGTGCATGTCCCTGCAGTGAAAGCCTGATTCAATGGTGGAGAATCCTGCAGAAGAAGTTATTATTCCAGTATTGGCAGCAACTGTTGACACTACAAGGCAACCCCAGGAAGACGGACCAAGTTATCTAAAAGAGAGTCTGATGATAAACAAAACAAATCAAGGGTCAATACTGGCAAAGTGTTTTAGAGATAAAGAGAGGATGCTGCTAATAGTTTAGCCTTCTGCTAACTGAAGCCAAAGGCTCATAGCTGCAGCTTCAAGTTGACGTTTATGTAGCTAATTTTATCTATAGCATCAAATCTTAAGCCCCTTTTACACTGCCAGATTTTTGGCGAATGCAAGCTGCGAGCGTTTAGACACACAGAGCTGGATTGGCGAGTTGATCTGAGGTGCCCAATTTTCCACCTCGTAGGGTAGATGTATTGGCGGAACCTTTTTGGTTTAAAAAAGAACAAGGTAGCCCTCCGCCACGGGAGGGGCTGTTGATGACTTGTGGGAGGAGCTGTTGATGACGCCGCACGTGCGACCCACTGCTAGTAGCAAGAGGAAAACACAAACCTTAAAGACGCTGTAATGATAAGCAACTGGCGCGCCCTTCTTGTCCTCGCAAACAAAGAGGCCATTAACCGTCAAGTGACGGGGACGGGGTGAAGGACGGGCCAACTTACGAGAGAATCGCCGAAGGACTGACCAGCTGCGGCTTCCCTCGGAGTACGTCACTGTTTACGCTGAGCTACACGTTTTGTTACTTGCTCACGCCCCCCATTTCCCCGAAAAAGGCACATTCTGTATGAACAAAAGTAGGTAAGTAGCATTTTGCTGCACTCCCCAATTTTGTTTTTATACTGCCACTTCCCGCCACTTCAGCCTACCTCGGCGGGTGGAGAGCAGGATGCAGCCCTGGAGACAGACCCCCAGTCAGTGGCCACAACCCATATCCAGTCAGCGCTAGCTAATTATTGTCTCATTTGTGGCTCAATAAAGAGACAGAGAAAGATAGAGAGCGGTTCAGGTAGCGACTTAGCAAATGTGCTAAATTAAATAAATCAGTGTATGAGAAACACTGGGTTTAATGTGTAAAGCACGCATATGACCACAGTTGTCTGCTGAGAGGGAGTACCTGTAGGACAAAGAGGGGCGAAGGTAGAGCTGCAGGAGGGCAGGCCATTTTATTATGTTTTTTCCAGATTTTGCCTTCCCCAGCTTTAATGACAATTTCACTGAATATGAGAGAACAAATTAGAGTGTGTGAATGTGTAAAATTATTTGATTACACTGAATAGTGACTGTGCTCTGACACCCTGGTTGGCAAATTAAGCTAGCTAATATCAAAAATGATCACTTAGAGCCAAAGAACAGCAGATACACGGGCCATATAGTCACATTTGGTGTCTTTGTTTTTGTCTGGGCTGTTTTTCATGACTGGCCCCGGCCCATCAGTTTGTCTTTCAACATGACAATGCCCTCATGCATAAAGCATGGTCCATGAAGAAATGGTTTGCCCATTTTGGTGAGGAAAAACTCAACAGGGCCTGCACAGAGCCCTGACCTCAACCCCATCCAGCAGCTTTGGGATGAACTGGAACACCGACTTTGAGCCAGGCCTTATCGCCTGGTGGCTGACCTCACTAATGCTCTTGTGGCTGAATGGGAAAAAATCCCTGCAGCCAGGTTCCAAAATCTTGCAGAGAGCCTTCTCAGAAAAGTGGAGGCTGTTATAAAAGCTTGTTAATGATGATGATTTAAGAATTAAATCTTAAAAAATCCAGTGTCACTTTAGGTAGTGCACATACTTTGGGGTAACATAACATATGTGGGTTACTGTATAACTGTTTTGTCAGCTTGCTACATTTTGGAGCAGGTTCAACTTTAAATGAAAAAGGGCAGTGGGATTTTGTCTGGAGATTTAAACCCTCCTTCAATAGAAATCCGGTCTTCCTTTAAAACTGGTTCTTTTGAATTTTACTTCCTTTAGTCCTTCTGTAGCTGCAGTCTTCCTCCACAACACCAGATTACTCAAATCCAGTCTTTAACTATGTTAAGCCACGATGTCCACGAAAGCTGATTTTCCGATATCCCCATGTTCAACTTTTATCACATTACAAAAAGATCACATTGAGGCAGTAATAAATTCATGAACGCCACCGGTGCCGTAAAGTGAGAGATAACGTTAAAGCCTAAGTGAGGTACGGTATTTGAACAAAGTAGATTTGCTAAATTGGATGTGATACTGCGAAATTACTTATCCTCCACATCCCACCCAATGACATCCTCCTCCAGTCATAAACACACCCAAATGACTTTCAAATCCAATTGGCTCAACGGCATAATATTACTATCTCCTCATGACTTTTAATTTTCCTTCACCACTTAAGATATCAAACACCAGGACAGTGAAATGGGCATTATAAAATTATTCATCGTGCACAGTCCTGTGTGCACAGAAGCACACGCTCATTCCACACACACACACACACACACACACACACACACACACACACACACACACACACACACACACACACACACATCTCAGATTTCCATCTAGCTTTACATAGATGGGAGTAGCCTTTATTAATTTCACCTCCCCTGAAATCCAATTACTGACTGTATGGATTTTTGCTTATTATATAGGACAACATTGCTGACTGATCATGGCAGCTAGAAATCCTGCTGATTGCTTTTCATTCTGTCGAACAATTTTATGATTTTCTCATAAAGCCACACATTCAATTATGCTGGTTTTCTTTGTGTCAGCTATTTAGACCACAAAACTGTCGCAGGCATCGCTGAGAACAAAGGAGCTAAACAAATGATGCATTGACGTCAACTGTGAGAACATAACCTAATATCGTGTAGTAATTTCAGCACTACACCATATCTAATCAAATGACTAATCGAGTTGAATTTTTACAAGTTCTACCTGACAAAAATCAAGACACCTGAAGTGATTTTGGAGTCAGGCTTTTATCCACAGTGAGGCTTATAAGTGGTGCCACCAGTGCTAATCATTTTCTCAGCGGAAGGGAGCACGCTGGGAACTGAACTGCTGCAAGAGCGCGTGTAAAAATATCTGATTGTTTGCCAGCTGATAATGACGCAGGACGAAGTGTGGGGTGCACTGTGAGGTGAAAACAAGTCCAAAAAAAAAGAACAGACAGGAATAAAGACAACTGCGATAACACTGAAAAGGACGAGCAGATCGGTTTGCTTTCACACACAAAATGCTTTCACAAAACTGTTGAACCAGTGTTTAGTTTTTATTCCAGAGCAGTTGTTAGGGGATAACGTTGGAGTCTGGGTCTTTAATTTCCCACAGTTAAACCTCTGTGGATGTGTCTGTGCAGTTTGAGTAAAACGAATGGGTGTGACAACGCCGCCTCTTTTGGCTGCAGCGCTGGCTGCTTGTTTGTCTTTGTATTCTGTGTTGCAGGTGCTGGTAGGTGTGGTCGGGTTGTTAGTTATTGGGAACACCTGGAGCCCAGTGTTCCCAGTGCTAATTAAATGCACCTCACTTACTCCCCGATGGAAGAGAAAGGGGAAACTCTGCTCCATGCTCCCCATCCTTATCTTTATTCTTCCTTTTTCCAACACTCCATTCACTATCCTTTTATCACACACACAAGCTGCATACTGACTGCTACGTTTCGTCCTCTTTTGACATTTTAAATTGTTTGTTTCATTTTTTAAATAAATCACTTGTTCATTTGTTGCAGCACCGTGTGCTGGTGTCGCCTCCTGTTATTTGTCGTGGCTGGCGATGACAAATGAATGATAACCCCGATTCTGAAAATGTGAACATGTGTTTACATCTTTTCTGAGAGGAAAATCAAATAATACAAAAGCAATTTCATGTAATAAACTACACTATAAAATGATGTGGAGAACAGCTGATCTCTGCTTGATTCCCTCAAATCTCTGGTTATAACCTGAACCCCCATAAAGTAACAAAAAAAAACAGCACAGGAGGCAACAGCCTCTCGAGCCAGCTGGCTGTAGAGAGCTGCGCTGAGTTTTGCTGTGTGTTGCCAGTAAATCAAAGGGAGATAAAGGACACTCAAGGGTTTCACTATTTCTCCTGTAAAGAACAGTCCAATTAATTTTCCTGGATCTACACGGTGTTTGACCTTTTGTACGCACATACACTAAAGTCGTGGTGTCATCCTGTGTGGTCGTGTGTGTTTCCACTGTCATCCAAAGAACCACCTTATTAAAAAACCAAGATGTCAAATGTGTAGCTGCCCTATACTTGAAAGCATGACAGGTGCTAGCGAGAGCATAACAAACAATAGTGAGTACATTTTAATATACGACCATGGTTGCCAAAGATAACACGATGCTGTATGTTGTTGAATAAACACATTCTCACTGCGACCTCATCACATATCAACATTTGGTCATGGACTTTCCACGTCCAGCTACGACATGAAAGGCATCCTGGGTGCATTGGTTGGTGATATTCTGGGACGCTGTGTCAAGTTCTGCCTGTTACACGCATTGTCTGTTTTCAAATATACAGTTTACACACAGTCTCTTTCAAAATAAACTCACCACGTCAGTTCAACACCGCAGATTGACTTTCTTCAACAACAAATGCACACGGTTAGGTTTAGGCAACAAAAACATTCAAGATCAGGGTTTGGCTTTATAATCTTACAGGACACAAACACTGCTCTCCCAGGTGAAAGTCAGTGATTCTTGGACCCTTCCACCTGCCCCACTTGGACTTTCACCACCTTAACTTTCGTTCTTGCCCCTGATGCCGCCAAGCGCCGTTAAACTATAATCCCGACTGGCAGTGTATTATGTGAAGTTAAAGGACATCTTTTTTCATGAATGTCTGACACCGCAACTCACTGCCCAAGCATCCAATTTTGATGACTTTGGAGTGAGACCAGGTTGGTTTAACAGGCAAAATACTGTATGTAGCGACATACACCGCCTTCATCAAGAAGTGCCTTATCTAAATGAGATGACAACTTCCGCGGACTATTCTGTGCTACTATAAAAGCGGTATACTGTACTGTTTGTTAACATACAGCAGAGTCCTGCATCAGGTCAGGTATCCGCAGTTACAAAATAGGTGACCCACAAAGAAGTTGATTTGCAGATGGCATTATGTCTTTATTTCATCTCAACTCTGTCTCCTGCGCCAACTGGAATACGAGAGCCGCTTTAATCAGGTGCATTACCTACAGGCACATAACCGCTGAGAAGTGTTGTTCAGTGTTGTGAGAATAAGCAAATGATGTGTAGTGTAATTGTATTTCCTGAATCATTTTTGTGTTAAAATACTATATCTTAGTTGGAAATGTCCCAGAAATGAACACTTTAAATGTGCTGCCTAACCAAATTATATGACCAGTACATGGTTATTATAGGATTTACAGTTTCAGGTTGGGCCTCAGATCCTGGTCAGCGGGTCGTGCTACTGATCTAATTATTCATTTGTGCAGGTGGTGGCTGCTGTATTGCATGTTGAGATTCTGGTTCGGAAGCGGGCCTTGAAGATCAGATCAGTGCAGGACTGATAACAACATCTGATGTAGTATCGGTTTACATGTGCGTAAAGAAGCTGTGTTAAACAGACAAAATGCAATTAATGCAACAATCTAATGATAAGGAATAAATTCAGTGTTGGGGCAGGTGGTGCACTTGTTAGCACTGACGATTCACAGTAAGACAGTCTTGAATTCAAACCAGTTTGCCAGCTGTGGTGTTTCTGGGTAGAGCACATTCTCCCGGTGCCTGTGTGGGTTTCCTCAGGGTGCTCTGGGTTTCCCTCCCACAGCCTAAAAGGACATGCAGGTTGGGTTAATTGGAGACTGCCAGTTGCCCGTAGGTGCAAATGGTTCTCCGTCTACTTAGCTGTGTTTCAGACTGGCAACCTTTCCAGGGTGTTCCCTACCTGCTCCAGCCACCTCAGGTCCAAAACACTGTTGCTAGATTGCTGCTATAGCGCTCAACAAAATGGCCATAATAGCTTGTAACTTCAGTTTCTATTTGCAGGCTAGCAGCTGTTTTCTGCCATCGAGGTGTCTTGAAACAAGACTTCTGAGATGCTGCATGCAGCCACTCAACTTATTCAGAATTTGTTTTGCCAAATAGGTTCAACTTCTAACTGCCATGCATCCAAAAGTGTTTGTCTGTCATTTATTATAGTGTATGTGCTGTAGGCAAGGGTGTTCGGCCAATTTTACTTCAGTTATGGCACTGATTACTTAAAAAGATGCTGCCGATGAAATAAGCCATTATCATTCTTTATTTTGTACAGTACATCGCTGTTGCATAAATAATATGAACAAACCACATTTTGCTTTAATCCACTGAGGAACATGACATGTTGCTCTTGATTACAGGATGATTATGTATTATGAGGGACAGCTCTTGCCAGCTAGCAAACTCCCTCCATGTACAGCAGGCAGCATGCTAACATATCCTGTCAGACAGCTTAACAGAGCTGACAGCAGCACTGCCAGATGTTCTTACACAACAACACAGCCCCTCATGTGCCAGGCTTGCAAATCTGGACCTGACCTGCAGTCCAAGTTCAACCAATCATCTGCTGCTGGCTTCATTAGTCGTTATAAAATGTGTTTGGTTTTCAGTGTTGTAAACCACAAGTTTCATGTGAAGAATTTTGCTTTGGAAATTGTTATGGAACAAAAAAGCTTGTGTTTAGATTATACAATGATATGGGACAAAGATCTGCCCACACACACACAGTCACACACACATCACCATCAGTGGATAATGCATACAAATCCTGTCAAATCCTTTTATTGGAGGCAACCTAAATAATCTCCACATGCTCAAAACAAAATGTCACCTTCAACACCTTCAGCTGACTCACCGAGGGAGAGAAAATGCTGTGTGGATTTCTGGGCAAGGTGTAAAAATAATTCAGAATTTGTGACGATGACGTAGTTATTCCCCTGTTTTTTAAGACGTATGAACAGAGGACATTAAAGGACTTTTGAAAATGTGGGGGAATCACTTTTTTTTTTATGAACTTTCAAACTTTACAGCAACCACACCAATGTCTTGCTCAGCAACTTTCTTAAGGGCATATCTGTCATCCCAACCCAACAAGAGCTTTAAACCCTGCGACTCGCCAACATAAACTTCACTTTGGGGACCTGATGGGGGTCAAACGGAGCAAAGGACAGATGGGTTATAAAACCCCTCAGTCAAACTTAATGGAACTCTTATAGACTGCAGGGCGTTTGAAATAAACTTGAATGTTCTGACACATAGATTTGGAACAATGGCTCTTATTTACAGTATGTCATAATAACTGTGAATGGATTTTTTTTAAACACAGAAGGGAAAACATGTTGAACCTATCGGATTGTGACTGTAAGAAGAGTTTATGGCCACAATTTCCAACATTTTAGGAGCTTTTATTCCCTCAAGAAATGAAGCTTTCATAACAGCCATGTTCATAATTGATACCTTATTGAAGATGGTGAAATGAAAAGTCATCATCTGTCTGCACTGAAACAATTTGTGAAATAATTAAAAGTCATTATTATTATTATGAAATAGCACATTGTCATTCATTTTAATACTATTTTATTGGAACACTTTAATCCCATGATAAAATTTCATTTTATTTCATTTCAAATGCTGTGTTAAAGCTGTTTTGCTTAGTTTAACAAGGCTGCTAATGCTACAATATCTATTTAGCTGGTAGTGTTGTCACAAAACTGGAATTTCTGACTTGAATACAATACCTTGAAAGTATCAGAAATCAATACCATATTTGATGCCACAGTTGAAAAACAGGTTAGAATTCTTATCAAAAGATAAATATAGCCTGGCTATATCTTTATAATGACAACTTGTCCTCTCTTGGTTAGTAACAGAAAACAGCAGAATGACTGTAGGCAACAGTCCCATCTGGCAGGGGACGTCAACATGATGTCAGAAAGACATGAAACTCTTACATTGGACAGATGTTAAAGTTTGGTTGGAATGAAAATCGTCATTATTTTAAATGTCTAACAACATTAGAATTTGTCAATATTAATTAACATTTTGATGGTTTTTGGACATTGGTATTTGTTTGAGTTTCCATTCCTTACAACTTAATAACTAATAAAATCTATCTAGTCATCTATCATCAGTACTTTACGTCAAATTGAAGGTGGCATTAGAATCGTCTAATCGAGGCTGTGCCTATGGCGTAGCCTGACGTGCACCTCCCCAGAAATGTAATTATAGATTGTGGCGACGCAGACCTCCTGGCTATTTTTGTAAGCTGGAACCATTTCCCTCGGTGGAAACAAAGCTTTTATTTATTTATATTTCACAGATAAGAAACAATAAATTGTGAAGACAATTAAGTCTTGTGTGTGATTGTTCCTGGCTTCATATAAGTAGAGGATCTCTCCGGTTGTCGCTAGGCTAAAATGCTATAGGCTTGTGCTAATAATGTTAGTAATTTGTTTGTGAAACATGTTTAGTATACGACAGTTTTATTGTCAGTGAACCTTGCGAGTTGTAAGGGAACTGAATTTTGTAATGTTAAATGTTGCTGTTGTCCCAGGCTTCATATGAGTAGAGGAAAAGTCTGCTAGCTGCTAGGCTAATTTATAGAATGTAAAATGCCATAGGCTTTTGCTAAAAACATTAGCTAAATACACATTGCATTTCCCCACAAATACAACATGCTAAAGTTATAGTGAAGCCGATTCCTGTACTTGTGTTTGAAATTGTCTCCCATGTTTAATGTGTGTTTTCAACCAACAAAACTATGCAGCATTTCACAGAAACTCTGCGGCAAATTAGTGTTTCAGAAGTGTAACTGCAGAGTGACACAGACACACCACCGCACAAGTTTATGTGGGCCATGTGTGTAGGTTCTGGCACCCCATGACAAACTAACAACTAGTTGTGGTCTTTATAGCTTATTCCTCCCTTCATGACAACTCTATAGAGGGAAGAACTTTTATGTAACCCATTCGTTTACTTCATCAAGGATTACAGTTATGCATAATTAAGTAGGGAGTGGCAATCTGCAGCCACTGAAATGCTGATCTTGAGGCTTCAAAATGGCAGTTCATGAGATTTCCAGTTTTGAGACTCTGCCTCTGGTTGTTTGTGAATGGAGCCTGTTGGTGTGTGTGGTGCACTGTTTTGGCCAAATTGTTGCTCGCCCATCACCATAGCAACAAAACTGTTAAATTTATCATCACAAGTCATTATGTGTGAGGTTTTTCACATTCTCAAAATGTGATAAGATTTGAAAAGTCTTTTAGTGTGTGCAAGCCTTACCCAGCAGGCTGGACGATTCCTCCACAATGTTTCCAGTCACTCAGCAAGAACAGGGGTTGATCTATGCAGCCATGTTTTATGCTGCACTCACTGGTTGGTTAACATTTTTGTGTCGTTTTGCAGGTGTTGAAAGATTAAAATTCGATTTGAGCCGCCAGACTGAGTGCTAGAAATTTGATTTGAATTGGATTGTGAAGCATCTCGGAGTGTGGCTTCAATCTGATTTGCTGAATCCAACTGAATGGGTCATTTGAAGGAGAAAAAGACTACTCACTTTCGCCAGCTTTTTCCAAAGGATCCTCTAATTAGAAAAAGTAACTATCAAGTCATAAGGTCACTACTCGAACAATTATGCTGTTTCTACTTACTAATGTCCATGACTGAATACAGTGCTTTGAAACCAACTGTGCAGCTGTGCTGTGAGTTTGCAGCACAACTAAAAAGAGGACATAATAGTCCTCAGGGTCCAAGCCATACAGAGGGTGAAACTTTGTTATGTAAGTTTTAAAAAAAAAGTGAAAATGCAAAAGAATGGGATTGAATCCTGTATTTAAACAAGGGCTTTTAGCTATTTGCACTGGTTAAAGGGCAGCCAAAGACCCAATAAAAGCCATGGGATTCAGAATAATGGGATATAAATTAAATTCAGTGATTGCTAAAACTATCACAGAGTAGTCAAGTCAAGGCTGATATAATATTTCTTATTGCCAAAGTGTTGCTCTGAATGTTGAAAGAAATCTTTTGTCTCTTAGAAACACAAGTGCTAAGAATTCATGAATTTTTAAGAGTCTGCTCCTTGACAAGGAGGTTCAAGGAGGTCAAAGCATCAGTCGAAATGACCATGTTTTCATTTCCTTTGTGCAATTTTCCTTTTTTAAATCAACCCAGACTCGTATTCTACCAGCAGCTTCTGTAGTGATTTGGACACCGCCCCAAAAAACCAGGGTCCTGCTCAACGTGCTGTGGCTCTCTGCTGGAAACACACAATTGCATTTGCCTTTCTGCCTTGTGTCTCTCTAGTCTGTTATCATGCACATGCTCTGTCAGAGGAAAAAAACATTTTAAAAATCATAGTTTTCTGCCCCTGATGAATTGTGTGGATTTACTCGCAGACAGAGCAACTGCATCCAGGATGATTCATTACACTCATATTCTAGAAAGCGTATGTCATGCAAGGGGAGGCAGATCTCCTGCTGTGTTCTTCCCAGCATGTTAAACAAGTTTAACCTTTTCTCATAAAACATGAATATTTTTGCTGGAAAATAAAATGACTATTTTCACATTTTAATTCCTGGAGTCGCGCTTAATACAGTCTTCAAAAATAAATTATAATGTGCAGATGGAAGAGTAGATGTATTCTCCACAGGAGCAAGGTTTCTCTGCAGAATTTGATGCTCATGTTCAAACCGATTAATAGTTTTTATTCAGCGAAGAAAATCCAGTCTTGTATAGTGGTCCAGATCAGGCCAGTAGGTAATAAAGAACTGGATTTTCTGACAGATGCTGTGTCTTCCTTGTGTAAAAGTTCTCCTTTTACAGATAAATGTTTAATAGAAACATATATTCAGCCAGCATTTCATATTCAGGGATGAATCTAGAATTGCAATGCATTCAGGCCTGTCTATGTCCTTGGTAGGGGCATGATTGACATGTTGTTTACTTTTTACATTAATCTTTTATATGAGACAAACACTCAGGTCAATGCCGTGATGCATTGCAGGCTGATAATGCATAGTCCATGGCCATACAGCATGTATGAGCATATGAAACATGTATAACGTGTTCTATATTTTCTACTTTAGTTTCACCCAAGCTTGTCAGTTTCTAGATTTACTCAGTATTCTTGAGGATCACCAGTAAGTCCAGTGAGCTGAGAGAGAGATGGCACAAGAAAGAATAAAGACATCAGCATCGAGACACTATCGGCATATTTAGAAACAGATTTTAAAGAGTAAGTTCAGCATTTTTCAACCTGGACCATGTGAGTAAGTGAATAATAGGAATATTTTTTTACACCATCGATTTATGTCCAGTATAAGGACTTTGTGTTGTTTTGCGTTATTATATTACGTGTCGCACAACATTAGGCAAAGGATCCTGACCTTGTTAAAGAGTAAGATCATTTTTGTTTAACCAGAAACATCCAAGAAATTGCAACTGTCAATTTCACCAGACTCCATTTAAATAAACAGTAATTTTACCATCGTGAAACACTGTAATTCAAAGCCAACAGAAACAAAATAAAAATCACAAAAGCAAGCTTGTTTAATCTTTCCACTGCTCCAACAATCACCAACTCTGCTGTGGTTAAAATAAACCTTTGATTTACCCAGTTAGATGTGAAGATATGCTGCCTCTAAACACGCTTAAATTACTGTTTATTTAAGTGGAGTTTGGTAGAATTAGCGATGGTAATTTTGGGGCTGTTTCTGGTTAAACAAAAAGGATCTTACTCTTTTACAAAAAGGTTTATCTCTGTAGGGATCCTTTTGTTAAGTTGTCAGACACCTAAAATAACAATCGGAACATGTCAGCAGCAAAAACAAGCACTTTTAGGGGGTGTAAATTGACACACATACAAATGTGTGAAACATTTATCAGCTTGTTTTGCTGCCAACTGCAGTGTTGTTCCCATTTAGACACAAAAACATGGGAAAATTGGGTCCAGGTTTAAAAATATAGAACTTACCCTTTTAATCCAAAAATAAATGCACTCAAGTAAAACCAGCTCCATCTGTGCTGCCATACAGAATTATATTTGCTTTCCTTGAACTCCTAAAGTAGTGAGGAGACGGCTTTGACTTAATTTCATAGATACAATTTACTTTTAAATTAAAACATGTTAACATGATTAAAACCCACAAATTATTACCATCCAGACAGATTTCCTGCAGTCGCACAAGCCAGTCTTTAAAGGTTTATGGCAGGAACTATCTTCTTGCTTCACCTCACTGGTGCAAAGATTTAAACAACTACAAACTCCTCATTGACTGACTGATAATTGTTTTTTTAAATACATTTTTATCCCCCGACACTTCACACCATCACTGAATCAGCTGTATTTGTATGAAACCCATTAAATTATTCTCATAACAATTAGCCCACCATTTGGTATTTATTTAAATCTTAATCTCAGGTGGTTAATTATTGGCCTTCATAAATAACAACAGATATGATTTAACAGACTGGTGAATGACATCAGGGATTACTAATCAGTGTTTTTCCCTTCAGGACAGAAGCCATGACTTCCTCTAAGGTACCAATAAGCTTGCTGGTGATGAGCCGGGCCTTCGAAGAATCGAGCACCACCAATCGACGCACAATGCATCGCGACTTGCTCGGACATCATGCATAAGTTTGTAACTCGCCTAAATGTCACCTTTCACGGTTGTTAGTATGTATTTTTACATCTCCACTGACCAGTGGATACTTGGTCAACACCCCTGGGGATCATGTTCCGTTATGACAGACATCATAGGCTTACTGATGAATGGACAAGTAAGACTAATTTCAGTTGGCCCAAGGTCAAGTTAAATGTGCCAGAGCACCATTTTGGTACTAGTATACGTGCCACCATCCCACTGTATATAAGCTGCGTCTCTCTCTGTTCACAATCATTGCATAGCTTCTGCTGGTAGCCATGTTGGTTCAAGCTCGTAATTAAACGTGCATTAAGAAAGAACTCCATGATCAGCCTCATCCTTGAATCCTCCAGATCACCACAGAAACACCTACTCTCAATGGTGTTATGATGTGCCGCTGGTCTGGTTCGGTTAAAACGATGCCAGTAAGAAAGTGATATAAGGAGCTGGATAGTCCCTGGAAGGGGGGTTTGGATGGGTCCAACAACCCCTGAGCCTGGTGTTCACTTCCTGTATGAACATAGAGCCAAACCATGATGTGTATTTCTAAATCTAACCACGTGCTTTTGTTGCTTCAACCCAACCATTTGCCTGTGTTGACATCTCGGACTTGGTAGCAGCTTCAGCAGATGCAGGAGTACACCTAGCACGCGATACAGAGATGTGAAAGGCCACTGATGAAACTGTGATATGTAACTGGGATGAGAATGTATTGCAATTACAGATCACTCGTATAGTGTTTTAAAAGACTACTCTTTCATAATTATAGCAGTTGGAGACTGTGAACAAACTGATGCATGGGTCTGATAACATTTGAATAAATAGGAATCAGATCTAGCAGGATGTGAGTGTTTGTGTGCCATCCCGCACAGACAGAAGGCTGCTGAAAACTGTCCAACTTGACCACTTCTTTTTGTCACTGCCCCCTGCTGCTCCCGTCTGATCTCATCCGCTTTCCTGGCGAGGTGCAGATTATCTCAAACGAGCCTATTATGTGTCTCAGAGTGTACCACAATGATAGGAAATCATGTCATGTTTTGTGCATAGTGCCACAACAAAAGGCTAGAATGGTTCGAATGTGAGAGGAATGGAGTAAAGTGTTTTGGCTGTGACTCTGCAGATCTCCTAGTGTTTCTTTTGTTTCCCTCTCCACTGTGTTTCCAGCACCGTGGGTGTGGCCCATCTCCCGGCTCCTCACACCTGCCTGCAATCAGCTCATCACCTCCCTCGACTTGCTCACCTGCCATCCAGTAGCTCATCAGTGCTTATCAGCTAACTAACCTGTGTCTCTGTGCCACAGGACTACTTCTTGCTGCTCAGTCCCACTCAAACTCAGCCATCCCTGCTGCTTTGCTTTGCTTCCCCAGCAACCAGCTCCCCTCTTCACCTTCTGCCTCCACCAGCCAGACTCTCCCCCTCATCGTTCTTCATTACCTGGACCCACTATTAACCTTCCCTTGTCATTCCATCACTCTATGTCTATGCGTTTGAGTCCACCTGCCCCACCCCTCATAACACCAAGAAATTAGATATGGAAATGAGGAATGACGAACAAGACTGTAAAAGAGGCGCTCTAATATGTTAATGTGCTTTGCCTCAAGTACAGTATTTGCATTGCACAGCGCATCACGCCACTGAGGGATGGGGAATGACGAGAGAAATGTTTGCAGTGTGAGTGCATACATGCACATCTCAGCCGCTGATTGGTTGACTGACAGCCAGGAAATACAACAGAGGCGTACATCCCAGATTCCAGATAAACATCAGCACCCTGTCGCTGGAGCGTTCAGAGCAAAATGATTAAAGGGAGAAACAGAAACAGACGAGTTATGCTGACATTTTGTGAAATGTAAACAGCAAAACGTGCGTGAGATCCTCTTACATTCTACACCAACCCGGTTCCCTCATTTAGCAGGGGTATTGATTATTTTGTAGCAGTTAATGCTCTGTCAGTCATAGTGATTGAGTTGACCCAGAGTTGAGGGTTGATTTGTAAAAGGCTGAGTGCAGTTCAAAATAACAAATCAGCGCCAGAGATGTTCGACAATCCACATGACTACAGTCAGTGGCAGCAGTTCATTCAGTAAAAATCTATAAATATGGAATCCAAACAGGTGTAATGAGAAAACAACGACCCTGCTCTGGTGTCAAGAGAAGGGAGAGGAAACCACTCCAGATAGTTTCTGTATAAGCAGAACATGCAGGTGAAATGGTTCTGAGGGTGTTTTATGTTAATTATAATGTGCTCATTTTGCAAATTGCTGTCTAAACATTGCATATTTGACAGTCTGATTCTGCCCTGTGAATAAATTTAACAATCTGTGGGTGAATAGAAACATGTGCGGTCGACGATGGCGTACAGCCTCCAAGTCATTTCTCAGAATTACCTTTTAAGTAAATGAAATTCACGGGGGAGAAGCAACTTCTTGACATGCTACAAGCCCAACTGAAGTGATGTGTTTCGGGGGTTTTCCACATTTGCATTAAATGTCCTTAATTGGCCATTTTGTAGTCATTTTGTGGCCGCGCTCATGAGGCCGGACTGAAGTGAAAAGCTGCACTCTCAGTCGTGCCTTTCATTACAGCTCGGCGTGTGTTATTAAAAGTAGATCACAGCTTCAAATCCGCATTCACAAATAATACTCTTGCCAGTGAGTGTGACAGGTTGAGCCTTGCTTCACTTAGCAAGAATCTGAAAGAAGTGAAGAAGTGTGACAAGCAGGGAGTGTGTGTGTGTGTGTGGGTGTGCGTGTGTGTGTGTGTGTGTGTGTGTGTGTGTGTGTGTGTGTGTGTGTGTGTGTGTGTGTGTGTGTGTGTGTGTGTGTTAATTCTTGCAGTAGTATCTTTCTTCGGACCAATTTAAGTTTTAGACCTTAAGAGGCGTTAAGTATTGCAGTTTCATAAAGGCTGGGGGCTTATGAGACACAGTTTTGTAAAAATGAATTGTCAAAATTGGAGCAGAAGAGGCTGAGATATCCTAACTTTCAGTATCTACCATGGGTCACCCCCAAGTGGCAACTCCAGGGCTGAAAAATGAGGTCAACGCCGAAGTGCCAAAAACGGTTTCTCCAATGTCCACTTGAGACTATCTCTGGAAGCAAGTCAGTATTCAACTTTACAGCAGACATAAATTTGTTTACAACCTGGTACAAAAAAAAGGTTTTAGTCTCCATAGCTAATTCCAACATTCATGACAACTGGGGGTAAAATTCTGTATAAGTTTCCCAGGGCAAAGCTTTTCATTTACTGGTCCTCACCTGTGGTCATGAGCTCTGGGTAGTGATCAAGAAAACGAGGTTACGGATACAAGTGGCTGAAATGAGTTTTCTCTGAAGGGTGGCTGGGCTCAGCCTCAGAGATAGTGTGAGGAGCTCAGAGTACAGCCGCTGCTCCTTCGTGTCAAAAGAGGTCAGTTGAGGTGGTTCGGGCATCTGATCAGGATGCCTCCTGGGCGCCTCCTGTTAGAGGTGCTACGGGTGCGACCCACTGGTAGTCAGCCCCACGGCAGACCCAGAACACGCTGGAGGGAATACGTATCTTGTCTGGCCTGGGGACGCCTTGAGGTCCCCCAGAAGGAGCTGGAAAGTGGATGGATGGATGGATGCATAATTAAGGGAGGTCGCGTCTATTGGCTGTTTGCGAGGCATCACCAAAGTCCATAGGTTGCATCCACACCTTGCCGCCCATATCCCCGCTCTCTCGTCCAAATTTGGTCACTTCTGGCTCCAAGAAAACAAGATGGCAGTGGCCAAAATGCCGAACTCCAGGCTCCAAAATGTTGGTCCACAAACCAATGAGTAACGTCAAGATATCTACGTCCATTATTTCACACAGTCTATGGTCACATCCCAAAACCAAGGATCCCACACTTCCCATAATGCAGCTTGATAGCATCTTTCATCCGGCCCCACTTCCTGGCAAATGCCAACAACTTTCAAACCCCACAGCCTCCAAACATGTGAGTGTGTGGGTGAGAGGTGCAGGTGTTAAGCCCAGCTTTGTGAAATGGAGGATGCTACTGCGTGATGCTGCTGGTGCCACAGATCAGTTCTCATCTGTCTGATATGAATTCGCAGTTGGCATGGCAGCTTCCCGCAGCTCCAGACATGTGACAAGACAGAAGTCTTAACAGTCAGCAGCACCACCCTCTGAGTGTAGATTTGAGCTCGCAGAAGTGATCATCAACCACGCTTGTTTGAAATGTCAAGGCATCACATTTATGCAGACATGTTTGAATTACAAGTTTCAGTCAAACTGCATATTTTAGCACTGGGTTTAGAAGTAGAAGTATACAGTATAGTACATTAATTAAACAAGCATTTCAGGATATCAGATGTTTAAAAGAGTTAGCTGATTGCTTTAATAGATTTTATAAGGTTGTACTTTTGTCATTATGTGGCAATTTTTTCAGTTGGACTTCACTTAGAAGTTAAATACAGTTGTCAGGCGCTGCATTTCTTTCTCAAAATCTACAACATAATCAGAAAATACTATTTTAAAGCAGCTTTATGAATGAAAAGCAAAGTTATTTTGCAGACCATTTTGACACTTCTCCATCTGGCAAGAAATTGTTTTTCAGAAAGAATCATTATGCTGGCTGGATAAAAAATCATCCACAGTGTATCTGTGATCTGTCTGAATTGATTGGTTAAGCGCTTGTTAGATTTCACTGCCTGCATCAGTCACAGTATTACCGTCTGCCAAAAAGAGAAAGCACAGACGATAATATGTGTTAATGAGGTGCAAGCTAGGTTCACCAGGAAAGTCTAAAGCATGTATTTAAAATGATGCAGAGACTTATTTATATGACAGAGGGAACTTTTACTGTATCATCAAATGGTAGATCACATCATTATGACCATGTTTCATCCAGATTTTTATATTTCTTATAGATGCCTATATTGTATTTCTTTTATTCTGACAGAAGCAAGTGATATGTATCTCTGACATGAGTTATAAGAAGACATAAAAATCTATTATTATCAATCGATTTCTCTTTTTTGTTTTGTGTCTCTTTGCATCCTCCCTGCTGGTGTCAAACTGTGAGTAGTTGGAGAAAAAAATTGAAATTTGTTTTTAATTGCCATCTACCACATGCTAACAATTTACCCTTATTTTGTTTTGCTTGAGGGTTTTAAACTGGCACAAACTAGAATTCAAAATGTCAAACAAACTTTACTGTGACATTAATGTATTCTTATTAAGTGTGTGTTTCTTAGCAGTTACATCCCACTTTGCACACCATCTGGTTTGTATTTTAAGGTCACTGAAAATCTATATTTTTATTGAACATTTGCAGCATGGTCTGAAAACCTTTGACATGCTCTTATGTCCAGTGTTTCGTGGCCTTAGAGTCTTTGTATAAGCAAACAAAATTGTGGAGAGAGGGGTCATACTGGTGTCAAGCCAAACATCAGATATCAAATTAATATCTACTTTGATTTGCTAAAATAAAAACAATATATACAGGTTTTCGCTTTGCTTGCTCTCTATACCCTTTTCCCTTTATGTAGAGTAAAGTACTCTGTGTGTTTACCTACGTTTTGGAAAAACTTTTTCCAACTCAATTGGACAAGTTAAGACAATACTCTCGTTCAATCAAGGACTGAATGTCCAATTGCACTTCCAGTACCAGGCAGGTAATTGGAAACGCAATAAAATCAGTCCTGTGGGTGAGCCTGCTGTGCCGCTTGCTTTGAATCAGAATCGGTCTTTGCAAGTTCTGTCACGACTTCAAGCCTCTAACCATCTCCTCGCACTTCCGGAGATGTGGGTCAGACTCTGCAGGCCATCTGGTTTGGAGCTGTCACACTGAATCTCAAAAGCATCTGCTGCGGCTGCTGACGACCCGTCCCTGCTCATCTGAAGAAGAGAGCTTCCTGGATTTGCAAGTGGAGTAGATTCAGTGTCAACATCCATTAGAGTGCTGGTAATTGAAACTGAGTGCTAATAGACTCTCGGGCACATTGGAAATACACTCCAGCAGTTAAAAGTATAGTGAAGTAATTCACAGATAAGATACTTTCGAAGCACTTGTGTGCGCAGATGCTTGCACATTTACATGTGCACATTCACGAGTCTCTCACTTGGAAGATTCAGGTTATCTTAACTGAACTTGAATCCTTACATTAATTAATTGATAAGCTCAGACCGAAATGCAAGTTTATATCTCAATCAGCGATATCAAACTCAGTAAATGATAACAGCTATGTCGGAGGCTCAATAAAATGTGCATAAACCACATTTTCATGTTGCTCTGCCTAATGAGCGTCACTGTCCGTTAACCTTTACCTCACCTCAGCACCCTGATACAGATCAGGTTGACTCTCCAGCCTCTGGTATCATTGGCTACCACGATGGATTTGTTTTTCTGTGTCTTCCCAGCTCTGAAGGCTTCCTCATATGGATTTTCTCTTATTCTACTGATGCCATATAGTCAAATGCTCCTTTCGCCCTCCCACACGAGGTTTTTGTGTGTACTAAATTAAATGCCATTTAAAATCTTTAACAACACAATAATTCTAATACTGAATTAATCATAGAAAATAATATTTGCAATAAATGTATAGCACGCTCAGATGAATAATTCATTTAGCCTCTGGCAGCCTTTTACACCCTATGGCACTGCAGTCTCAATAGCAGACTGTCGCTCATCTACAGCCACTGCAGTAACTTTAAAGGTCAGGTGTCCAGAAGGGGTATTAGTGGGTAGGTTGTGCAGAGAGTGCTATCATACAACCACAGGGGGGGCACCCTTGCTGAAAATTCCAGCCTAGTCTCACTTCCAGAGCATCAAAATATACCGCTTGGGCAGTGTACATCGCCAGGGGCAACATTTAGCTTCAATGTGAGACACACTGGGCTTTCAACCAACTCCAGTGTAAACCAATTGGTGTAATTCTAAGATACTCAGACCAACATATGTGTGAAAGATTGTGAAAGTCTGCTCAGGGTGGTGGATGGGTCCAAAAAACACTGGACTTTGACCCAGAGGAGTGGTGATTGAGACCAGCAAACAACAAAATCAGTTTCTGCGGTTGTGCCACTCAAAGCCTGATATTTTTTGAATATTTTTTGATATTTTACTGAATGTCCAAATAGTATTGAAAATATACTCTTCATACAATTAATCTAAATAAGTATTCAGTGTGTTCCTTATGACATAATCCCAACTATTTTTTTAGTGGTCAGTGGTGTTCGTTGATGTTCTGACATAAAAATAGTAGCAAACTGTGGTTTCCATGATGATTTATTTGACATTTTGTCTAATCCATTGGTTTTCTATAGGAAGGCTCATTGTCCGTTGGTCGTAATCCGCCACTGGAAACAGAAAGGGGGTTGTTTACGACGAGGTTGTAGTCATTGTAGTCTTTAGCTCAGCGAAAGTGCCGGCTCGACAGTGCGGTGTGCGCTCCTGGAGGAGAACACAAAAGTTTTGTAAAACTGCACAATGGATTATCGCTTGTGAACAACCTTCGCAGTACGATGCCTTTGAACACAACAAACTTTCTTCTTCTGCTTCTTTTCTGTGTCCCATTACATTGCAATGGTTTCCTGCCGGTTGGCGACACCTACGTAAAGGAGCATTATCGCCATCAAGTGGGCTGGAGTGTATAGCGCTTCAGGGTCAAACGAACGAGCGGAAGTTTACACATGGGTGTGAGGCAGCTGAAAAAATAGCTCCGCAATTGAGATGAAGAGCGAAAACACACATGGGAACCACAGTTTGCTGCGATTTTTATGTCAGAACATCAACGAACACCACTGACCACTCGGTGAGTTTCATGGCTTTGAAAACGAACGTCCACCCTCCCACTACTGGCTCCTAAAAATCAAGATGGCAATGGCCAGCATGTGAATCCTAAAAAGATGATGCCAGAAGGAGAAAAGCAACACACATCTTTTTCTACAATTAATAAATACAAAGATAAATGATGCATTAGTGTGTGTTAGCAGCTGTATTATAAATGTGTTGCCAGAACATGTTTCTAACTGCTATCTTAAATGTTTGTAGATTTTTTTCCATTTCTGGATAAATAAACACCACTTATAAACAATGCATTCCATTAAATGAAGTGATTATTCTAAGTGTTGTTTCCAGGTGTTTTGTTTCTTCCGGTGCACCACTGAAACATGACTTGAATTAATCTTGAGAATTTGGAGAACTGGAGAAGGTAGCATCCCTGGGGTACCTGCTTTAAACAGCCTCTTTATCAGAACATATTAAAAGGAACACCTATTTATTTTCCAGCCTGTTGTGAAATTAATAAGAAAAGAAGAAAAAAAAGAAGCAACGAGACACCGCATTAAAAGTGAGTTGACTCTTTTTGCTCCAGCCTCGCTTCCCTGTGGAATTCAAAGGTAATTATGATAATGGCGGCGTATCATCACTTTTCAAGTAGCTACTCATGTCAGCATCAATTATATATAGTACCTGTTTCAACATAATTTTCCTTTCACACAGGGACAGGATTAATGCAAAAATGTACCCACAATAATAAAAGAGACCCGTGGAGACCTTTGTGTTTGATTACATCTCCATCATGATCTTATTTAATGTGAGTGTGTCAGTTTAATGTTAAGTTGTATGAACATTTTATTTGTATCTTAAAACAACAGATTACAAAAATCAAATAAACTTAATCAATCTTGATGAGTTCATAACTTTTGAAAAACATTTCAGACAGCTATGCAAATACACACTGCTGAGCATTTGATACTTTTAACAATAAAAGCTGCATCACCTTGAGAAGCTGATGAATCACGGGACATGAAAGTAGTGCTTTATTGAAACTGTTCATTGAACTGAGCACTGATCAAAGTGAAAGCAGACATTTTGAAGTCTGTAGATTTTTACAAAGAAATAACATATCAAATTCAGATCATCTCACTTTAAAATCAGCACTATAATGTGTATTTCAAGTTAGAATCCTTAAGATTTTCTTTATATAAAACTCTCTGATTCCCTTTACGGCTGACATTTTTCCTGCAATAGCCATTCAATGTATTTGCATACTGTAATTGACTCTCTTTGTAGTTTTCTTTGTTACTAGCAAATTGGTTTCAAATTGTGTAGCCATGCACAAAAGATTCACAGGAAATGAAGCATGCCTGTAGTGGAAGTGATGCAGAGGATAAAAGCTTTCTTATAAAAGCATTTCACACAACACTGACGACAAGCTGTGATCATGAGCCCAGCATTACTACGCTGGATGACCTGAGTTCTTTAGTCTTTTCTGAATAAAATGATTTGATGCAATGAACCCTGCAGCCCTCGATTTGTTTGGCTGTGCTGTAGTCAGTCCAGTTGCCAGAAGAAAATGTTGATTTGTACACTCTGCAAACCACAAATGTGTCACATTTGCACGGTTCATTTATATCATATCAACGTGTCTAAAGTGACGAAATATATAACCTTACTTTGTCATCGGGGGGCAAACAGCGACCTTTTGCAGTGTTTCCACCACTGTTTGTTGTACTTTGCCCGGGTGTTGTTGTTTTTTTTTACCAAAGCTGGGTGTTTTTAGCTACACATCGCAACATTTCCCAGCAGTTGTTATGACACCAAACCTTGTTGTTTTTTGTTTTGTTTTTTACCAAACCTGGATAATTTAAGCAGCACATCACGACATTTCCCAGCAGCATTTGTGACGTGGAATCTGGGGGATTTTTTCCTTACCAGGGTGTCTCCCAGTTGTGTTTGTGGCACTGACCCAAAAGAACTGTACTGATGACTAATCCTGCTGTTGGCATAAAGGTTTAACAAATGCAGCATAAAGGTTCCTGAAACAGAAGAAGTGACTATAGAAATTACTCAAACAAAAGAACTGGCGTGCTCAGCTCAAATGTCTTCAGAGTATAATGGGTGCCAACCCAAAAATCACAAAATTAGCAAATGAAGTCGTCAGCAGTCACAAATTAGTATGTAAGACTTTTAATGATGCACTGCAGCAGGAGGAAAGAATGAATATAGAAATGTCAATCCAATTTCCTGAGTGCTATTAATTCTTCTTAGGTGTAATTATACATGAGGAAGTCAAGAGCAATTTATGCAGATGTAGACGTGTTGATGCCTGAACTTGTCCTGTCAAAAGTCAAACTCAACTTTGTGAACATTAAGCACACAGCAGAGGGATTTAAATTATTGCCTTGAAATATCATTAAAGATCTACAGTTGAGAATTTGCACATGAATTAAATACAAGTCCCTCAATTTAGTGTGACTTTGGAAGGTCAGTTAATGAATGCAGGTAATATCACTGCTATGCCGGTACCGTGGGTATGGTTTTACAGAGATAGTGTGGTCCAAGGTTGAATTCCGTGCGGTGTAAAATATGGTGAGTGAAACAGACACATTTCATGTGTGGAGTGGTGACAGGGATTGTCTGTTAGCACAAAAACAGTAATCTAGGAAACAGATTCCTTAGAAAAGAAGATGACTTTCTGACCTCTGTGGAAGGTGAGTGAAAGGTTTTGCAAATTATAACATGCAGGCAGGAGACTGTGGGCTGAGAAAAACAGAGAGTAATAATTCAATTTCATCTACTGGGGGGTGTTTGGGTCAAAGTTCAACCTGCATGGAAAACAAGCACTCCCATTGGAAAAACTCAATTTACTTGGCTGCCACATTGCGATAGGGTCTCAAATTAGGCTGTGGAAAAGGAGAGGGGGAAGCTTTTGTAAGAGCTAAATGAATAGTACAGAATGTTTCATACCCACAGTAAAACATACTGTGTAGTGTATATGGGATATTATCCTAGGAAAAAAATCTAATTTGTCTCTAACTTGTATACTGTTTTGATAAAAATGAGTGGTGTGTGTACAGGAAAATAAATTATTGTTTAAAGTTGGCCTGCATAGGTTATCCAAGTTACCGCATATGTAGGCTGTGTAGTTATAAAAGCAGGTGGACTTTGGCAGCTGTAATGACCAAAACATGTCATGTTTTCACCGTCTTGTAGCCACCAGCCGACTCCACCAAAATGATCCGTCCATCCACACCTAAACCCTGCATCCTCCCATCCCATACACCCCTCATCCCACCATCCCTTAAACCCTTACCCCTTCCACCTTCCCTCCTTACCTGCATCCCTCTTCCAGACCGCTACTTCATCATCCAAGCTCTCCTTAATCCATCATAACCACTAAACTGTTTATATGCAATCTATGTTGGCGTGGTCTTTGTTGGTGAAATGTTATTATAGATCTTTGGCAAGCAGATTTGCACCTGTGAGTAAACCTTTGAGATGCATCATTAACAACTGCAACTGACCAAATAGAGGAAGGGCACAAGGACAAATGTTTGGCTGGTCAGCTGGAAGAGAGATATTTTTTGTTTCAGTTTGTTTATTTTATTTTATGATATTCTTTTGACAAAAATATCTGAAAATCACATTGTTTATAATGATATTTGACATCAGTACAAAACAAATGTCATCAAGTGGTTATTCCACACATCCAAACAACATCTGGCTCATAAAAACAAAAATAAACTAGAGCTATTAAGAAAGTCCTCTCTTGGTGTTCAAGCAAAAGGTCTGATTTTTTTTTTTGAATTGGAACAAACACAAGAGAATTAACATGCTGTCCAATATGGACCTTGAGTCTGATAATAATAATAAACAAACAAAACAAAAAACAAAACTAAACTAAACTGTCCGGCCTCATATAACCCCCTCAGAGGCCTGTTCCAGTGCAGTCAAAATATTCTCATAATGCCTTTAGTCAAAGCTTAGCAAGGTGCTAAAGCCATTCCTCCATATCCATTTCTGCTGGTTTTTACAGGAATAGATTCAGGGGAGGAGGGGTCAGTCTGCAGCTAACTACTGGACCAATCAGCCTCATAATTTGTTTGCACATTCTGACTGTGTGCCAAAGGACCTGTGTTTATGGTTGTTAATTTCTACTTTGTTGTGCTGTAGCCTACAAAAAAGTTAATACTGTTAAAAGTCCAGCTATAAATGACATGGATCAAATATTTGTGACTGTTTCAGTTATTAAAAATACATGTATCCTCAGAAACACATTGTAGGCTATCTATATATGACATTTAGTGGCTGCTAGCAAAAGAAATCAATCTGTAACGCACTGCAGCTCTGCAGAAAGCCAGCCGTGCATGTTTATTAGTGTCTGCCACACTTCTGAAATCCCCTGAAGCACGCCTGCTGGAAATACAAGAATTGTTTAATGGCTGCGATCAGCTTGGGCTGTTCCTGGTGGAGATCCGCACCCTACTGGGTGCATTTAACTGGTTTGAATTGTATTTCACTTGTATTGAAACAGGTATTCTCATTGAAATGCAGGGTGATTTTCTCAAGTGAGACTCGATTAAGACACAACAGCAACGCCACACAAAGTTATGGACAAATACAAAAGTAGGACACAAATAAGGGATAAGAGACAAAGTAGTTGTAGGTTAAAGTTTAAAAACTACCCACAAGAACAAATCCACACAGATGCTCTCTCTAGATTTCTTAAAAGTAGTTTAAAATCCCCTGGAGGAATCATGCTGGACAGTTTCAGTTCCTGATGTAGCATGTTACAGGTTGAGGGGACGGAGTGGGAGAAGCCATAAATCTGTATGGAGGTGTATGAGGTGATGGAGAGAGTGATGAGGCCCTGGGGGTATTTACATGACATGTAAGTGGCTAAAAAAAGTGGGCCGCAGTCTGAGGATGGCTTGTTGGTAAATAGATTCATACCAGTGCAAAATTCTGCACATTGATACTGATGAGCATGGGACATTCATTGTATAGACTGATGCCACATACTGTGTCATAGCATTAAAACTCTAAATGCTGCGATCTAGCTAAGCTAATGTGTCGACAAGTACGTGTTAGTGCTAACTTGGCAGTGTGTTTGCAGATGTTTGGCTCTGCATGTGTCATCTGATAAATCTGCTGCCTCTCTGGCAGTGAGGAATGTTGGCTCGTGTCCCTGTTTTATCATGGGGAGGCAGCTCCGACAGAAAATCTGACACAGAAAATCCTTATAGAGGGGAAGGTGAAACAGCTTGGCCATAATTAGAATTAATGTGTGGAAGAGAAGTAGGGAAATGAACCATCACAACAAAGATCAGTTCTTATTATGGATCACTTATCCAGTTTTTTTTTACAGGTCAAGGACTGATGTGCCTTTTAAAAACCCGGATAGGGAGAATGAGACTTAGTTATCCTTATCACTGCAATGGTGTAAACTAAATCGGAGTAGCAGTGTGGAGAGGGTAGATTAGTGGAGATGCCCAAGGAGAAAAAGCAAGTGGCAGAATTAGATATTAAATGTGAGTCATCCATGAAAGGCAGAGCAGCACAGACTATTGCAGAAATTGTTTTAATATTCTTCAGATCTCTGTTTCTTCACTAGTCTGACTTAAGTTTGAGGATTCCTCAGACTTTTCTGCTTTAATAGATAGATAGATAGATAGATAGATAGATAGATAGATAGATAGATAGATAGATAGATAGATAGATAGATAGATAGATAGATTTTTTAGGGCACCGACCTCTAGTGGCTGTAGTAGTTGTTACAGGAGCAAAAGAGGAAGTCAGGCAACATAGTACAAAGGGCTAGTTTGGGAAGTTCTAGGGAGGTGGACGGATCAAACAAACACAAGACTTTCATCCAGGAGAGCGGTCATTATGTCCCGTGCGAAACCAAAACACTGCTGTCCCGTCAAAATACAAACCACACCTGAGCAGTTGGTGGCGGTAGTGCACCATGTTTGCAAATCTCCAATAAACCCCAAAGAAGAAGAAGTGAGTTTGGACCCAAAGCCCAGGGTGAACAGATTCGTGCGCCAGTGATTATTCCAACGCTTGGAGAATTAATATCTAGCACTACAAATGGGTAAGTACATGAAACATGTGCCTGTCAGGTCTCGCTTGGTGAAGAGGGAGTCTACGGTGGCAGAGAGAGGTCACAACACACGCAAACACGTGTTTTTTGTCGAATACCACGACCATTCCCTTGCGACTTGCGCGAAAATTTGGCGTCTCTTCTATTTTCGAGCTTGCTTGCGCGCGACTCGAGCAGCGCATAGAACGGATGTGGTGTGAATGCTCTAACCTGTTAACATGCTCGCCCAAATGAAAACGCAATATTTGATTTTACCCATTTCACCCAGCCCTACCTCTGAATATGACCCACAGGAGCATTTCCTAAATTTTCAGCCCTGCTAGTGGTTGACTTAATGGCTTGTGTATGACTGTTAGCCAGACTATCTACCAATAATGTCCTGTATTTTCAGTCAAATCCAGTCCTCAGTCCTCCACAGCACCGGCCTTTCACTCAAGTATGGTCACTTCTGGCTCCAAAAAACCAAGATGGCAAAAGCTGAAAGACTGAAATTAAACCAATGGGTGTCGTCACGGTAGCTACGTTCATTATTTTTACAATTTATGATATAAAGACAGGTTAAGCATGATCAGGATTAACAAGGATGAAGAAATTAGGATGCCCCTCGACAGACTGTAGAGGATTTGAATGCTTACTGACTCAGAAATATTTCATTCTCAACAAATTCAAGGAAATCTGACCCTGCAAATTATCAGGTTTTAATCGGTGTCTGGCGCCAGAGGTCACTGACCAAGCACCGGATTTCCATGACTTCGGAGTGAAGTCAGCAAGATAATCTTTTCCAATAAACACCACTTTAATGACTTTTGGAGCATACATTCAGTCACCAGGAGAGAAAAGCTAATGTTAGGCGATAAATAAAGTACATCACGATTACATGACTTCAACGTCGCCGCCATGACAAGGCTGTGATGTCGTGTTTGGTCTCATTCAGCCACTTATTAGTAAACGTCTCGTAAGAGTTTTATAATTCACAAGTGGGATATTTACTGATGTATTTTATATTGTAGAACAAAACGTGAAAGTCTCTTAAGCTTTTGTGAACTACCAGGCATTTTTAGGACTGATTCCCACACCACTCTGTTATAATGCACTGATTTCACAGGAATAAAGGAACTGACATTGTAAGATTGCCAGATTGTCAAAACATGACAACAATCACACTTACTATGGGCACAACAATGAATCAGAAGTCTGCTTTAAAAGGTCTCCCACAGCTTGAATCCACACACACATGCGATGCCAGCTGCTCATGAACACAAGGCGAATCGCTTCTTTAGGTGGTCAAATGAGTCTTGTATTAGAGAGACATGATGTGAGATTGCTCAAGACTGTGTTCAGGTACGTGGAAATGAGCTCCATCCTGTTATCTTCTACATACCGGAGCTGCTCATTACTCTGCGGCAGCTGAGCGGAAACAAATGCAATCTGTATGGAAATACATGCTGCTTAGTCACAACACTGCCTGTGGGTAATGGCGTAGTGTATCTTCTGTGTGCTTATGCCATGTTCACATCATATCAGGGGATGTCAAAGGATGGGAGGAATTCTCATTTCTGCAACTTGAAAGCATTTATGTAGGTTGCACGTGCAACAGTTTGAAAAGTATTAAATGGTTATTAGAAATAAAGTTATCATCAAAAAAAAATAATTATATGAAATGATATGATTAATTTCCATTAAATCACCTTTTGGAAAAGGAATATGATAGCCACTTAATTAATGTTGTCAGGTCAAGTCAATTTTAATTGAACAGCACATGTCGTTGTACAATGGCCTCTAGTTTCACAGACCGGGCGAGGCGGGTGTGGCCAGGCGGATTTTGCAAGTTTGGCACACCATGCACCTGGCGCAGCTACTCCTCTTTCCCACCTCCGTCCCTCCGACCTGCGCACGTCGGAAAGAGGGAGGAGAAAAGGCGTGGAGTGGGTTTTACACACATCACACCAATCAAATGAGCCCCTCTCCTCGCCCTTAAATGTGCTGCACGAAGGCGTAATGAGAGTTTACTCAATTGGCCATGGCAGAAGAGAGCAGCATCGTCAGACGGCCAAACTTCTCCCAGGAGGAAACTGATGTTTTGGTCCGGCAGGTACAAGCTCGCAGTGTCCGAATATACGGAGCTGTGAACTCAATAGTTTGCAGCTGTGTTAATCAAATCAGATTGGGTTTCCATTACGTGTGCCAAACGTGCCAAACGGTGCCAATCCCCTTTAATCTGACATAAGATGTGACGGGACAGTCGATATAAAGATACATTTATGTGCTGATTGCAGATAGTTGCATTGAATAGTGGTGTTTGTGGGTATTTATTGCATTGTTAATGTGCCTGACATTCTGGAAACCTGCCTGTGAGGTTTTGGTGACATGTGCACACTGTCCGCCAGTCAGCCAAACTTCCAAACTTCCACTACACCGGCTGCGCCCCGCCTGCGCTGACAGTAGACCTGGTTTCAGCTGGCGAGCTTTTAGCGCACCTTCGGTGAAGCCTTTTGGCACGAAACTGTCTGCCAAACTACCAAACTGAGCGCACCTCGGGTTGCGCTGCTCAAAACTAGCTCTGCGCGAGGTTCGCCACCCTGCGCCACCAACAACAAACGCAAGTAGTTACGATTAGCCAACACATGAACGTGGTTGGGTTTAGGAAAAAGAACAAGGTTTGGCTTTGCAGTCTTACGGAAAGTGAGCTCCGGCCTCCTAGATGAAAGTCAGTGATCCCACTTGGACTTTTTGCCCCCTTAACCTTCATTGTTGTCTCTCTGCGTTGTCTTCCCCCTGATGCTGCTGGGTGGCATGACACAATAATGGCAACCGGCTGCATATCATACCGACGTTAAAGGACGCCTTTTTCATCCGTGTCTGACGCCGGAAGTCACTGCCCGAAAATCAGTATTCGAAAACTTCAGAGTGGTGTTATAACGGAGGATTTTGGGAAACTGAGTCCATGCAGTGGTTTACATTTCAAAGTAAAAGTTTCGTTTAAGTCATAAAAATGAACAAATTTAACTGCGTTCACATTTAAATCAGTGAGCTGCATTTTGATTGTTTCTGCTGATCTGTGTCTGCTCCGGCAGACATCAGACACTTTCCTAAAATACAATAGATTGGAGAAAGTTACTGTGACACAATAACAGAGCGATGTCCTTGTATTTTTACACGGGAGGAGTCGAGCTGTTTGTCTTTTTTAAATCATTCTAGTGTGAAATTTGACTCAAAAAAAGGAGCAAAAAATCCCATAAAAGCTCATCTGGTGGTATGTTGTAAAGCCACTTACACTATAGGTGTGTTTAGCCTATATTTGTCGACATTTTGGCAAACTGCCAGCATTGAAAGTTTACAGAACTTTAAGAGGTCCTTTTTACGCTGCATCCATTGATTTACAGGCAACTATCAGCATCATTTTCAAACTGAGGAAAACAGAGTGATTATCAGGCAAGTTCTAAAGCATCTATTTCCTTTGATTAGGGAGAAGATTTGAACGACTTCGTGGACGTTTATTCACAATGCACATCGGAGATAATGATATCTTTGGGAAATGTAAATCCCACTGAATGATTGCAGTGTGTTTTTCATGTCTGCGTGTTTAGATTTGAGTTGTAACTCTGAGAGGGAGTATGATTTATGATTCAGATTTACACCACACAGTATCTTTGCCTCACCTTCAATTCTACCTCGTACCCATGGGGAGGCTTTGCCCTGTGGGATGTCCATGTCTGTTAGAGACCACACCTTGTAACAGGATTACAAAAGGATGCAGTGAATATTTCAAACTCCCCCTGTTATGTAAATACTGTCCAACAGGGCTTCAAGATACAGTTGGTAACTTTTATGAAAATAACTTTGTGTCATTTTTGCTGAACCTGTCACTTTATCCTGAAAGAAGTACATGAGACAGTCTGTGGAAAAAAACATGTCTCTAACGCAGCTGTCAGTCACGTCAGTCGCTCCGTGAACTGCGGTCAAGCTGTCACATTCAGTAAGGCCATTAGAAATGCAGCAAGGCAGGGGAATATTAATTTTTTCAGATTATCTGTCTCATTTGGTGCTGTGTGAATGTAGTGACAGCTTCAGCAAATATGAAAAAAGTTTTCTGGCTATAGTGCTATATTGTAGGCCACTTGACTTGGTTCTAATGGACTGGTGCGGAGTTGCAGGCTTTAAATCTTGTGTGGGTGTGAGCCCTTACACACGTGAGCTGCTGACCCACTCGGCCATCTTGTGTGTCATCAGGGTTAAGCCTAGTTCACATTACATGATTTTCACCCCGATTTTGTGCGGTGGAGACTATCGTAATCTTTTCAGTGTTCATACCTGGCACGTGTGCTTCTCAGCGGGAGTCTTACCAACTGCGTTACGACCTGTGTGTGCACACCACGAGATTTCTCCACAGAGCCCTCGCCGACAGAGCCCCAGATAACGCGGTGACGTCACCAAACGGGGTTTTTTTTAACATGGAGACGACACATCACTGAACTGCAAACTCCACCCACACAGGGTTTAAAGCCTGCGACACCGCACTGGTCCATTAGACCTGAAGAGGCCTCTTGGATGAGAGGTGAAACTAAAGCAAGTCCAGTTGCCTACGGTATAGCACACAGGATTTCCATGACCTGGATGAATGAGAACTCTCCACAGCGTGTTCAACTTAAATTAAAAATCAAATATTATTAGATGTCTTGGTCACACATTAACACTTGTTCAACATAATTTAAATGACTGCATTTCAATATATCCGCTGCACATCAAAATAATCGTTATGCTTTCAAAACACTCGTATAACCTACTTAGGCTTATCTCAATTATCATCCTGGACTTTTGCATTGGTAAACTTACTTTACTGTCTGATGCTTGTGTTGAGTTGCATCTGTGACCCAGAAAAGTTTTACCCCTAAAACAATTCTCAAGTATAAAACATAAACCTTGTAATTACCACCAGCAGGTTTACTCACAGTAAATCCAATTTGACAAAAAATGCAGCATTAGTGCATCTAAACTGGTAATTCACCACCTGCCTCCAGCGCTCTACATGCCACACTAATGAAGGACAAACTGTGGTATTTTTTGTCTCTTTGCAGCCGTTGAGAACTCTCTCTCTATGCTTGTCATATTTAAAGTGTAGGATTTCTGTTAAACTTCTTCGCTGAACAAAAGGGCAGAATTTATCAGCAATTTCTTTGCAGGAAAAGTTCATTGAAACAAGTTTTGTTGGATTTTTTTTTACCTATTCCCCGCACATATCTGGCTTTTCATTCTTTATGCCAGCAGTTTCCAGAGCTGAAAGGCTTTTTAGCTTTGAAGGAAATAAAACTTCCTTGAGTGGCAAACTATTATTTATGTAACCACTGCATGATTTATTATTTAAATTACAATCCAAGCCAAGGTGAGCAGTATCTCTGCCTTGCATACAGCGTCAGGCTTTTGTTTATTTTACTCTTTGCACTTTAATTCTTGTGGACTTGTGTGTATGTTTACTAAATCAACAGCAGCTACGCGAACCTAATTTTGGTCTCACACCAGTGCAAAGTGCAACTTATTTGTTTGTCCATACTTTCTGTGAGTACAGTTTTCTTATTACTGTGTTAATTCTGAAGACATCAAATACTGCCGTCGCCAAAAGCCGTCTTTCACAATGGTATGATGCGCTGCCAGGTGGCATCAGTTTTTAACGCAGGCGGACGGGACCTTTCACTGACGGCAAACACTGCCAGTAAAGATGTAATATTAGGAGATGGAGAGTCCCTATAGGGCCGGTGGGAGGGATGATGGATGGGTTCAACACACCCTGGACTTTTATCCAGTAGTCCAGCGTTCCCATATGAATGTACAACCCAGTCACACTTTGAAGTCTTTGAAATCCGGCCCTTGGTCGGTGACTTCCTGCGTCGGACACCAACGGAAAAAGCTGTCCTTTTACATCGGCATGATACGCAGTCTGTTGCTGTTATAGTGTAGCGGCACCCCGTGGTATCAGGGAAATATGTGGTGGGACAAGAACGAAAGTTAAAGGGATAGTGCACCCAAAAATGAAAATTCAGCCATTATCTACTCACCCATGTGCCGGTGGAGGCTCAATCACTACAGACAAGCAGTATGGAGATATTTTGTGGTTTCAATTATGTGTTTTTGGACGTTTTAATCTGGGGCGCCGTCAGCCTGCATTAGGTGGAGCTGTGTTGCTACCCCCTCTCCCCTTGGATCTCCGCAAGGGATGTGAGGACTCTAAAACTTCACTTGAGCCTCCCTTGGCATATGGGTGAGCAGATAATGGCTGAATTTTCATTTTTGGGTGCACTATCCCTTTAAGGCAGCAAAAGTCTGAGTAGGGTCGGGAGGAGGGCTGGCTCATGGGTCCGACAAGATAATAAAGCCAACCCTGTTCTCTTTCCTTAACCCAACCGTGTGTGTATGTTGGCAAAATGTAACCATGTGCATTTGTTGTTGAAGGAAAAACAGTATGGTGTTGTACCAATGTAGTAAGAGACTGTATGCAAACTGTACATTTCCTGTGAAAACACATGTGTATTTTGAAAGAAGACAATGTATGAAACAGGCAGAACTTGACACGGCATCTGACAACTTCAACAACCAATGCAACCAGGGTGCCTTGCACGTGGACGTGGAAAGTCCATGACCAAATGTCCATATGTGATGAGGTCGGAGTGAGAATGTGTTGAAATGTAGAGCCAAACCATTTTGTTCTAAACCTAATCACGTGCTTTAATTGACTTCCCAGCATTGGTTGCAGCACCCCAGAAAGTCAACAGCAGACGCAGGAGGATACCTCGCTAATATGCAGGTGTGAAAGTTCACTGATAAAGTGGAGATATGTGACGATTTGGGATGAGACTGTATTGATTAAATTGGTGTCTTTAACCTTCATAAATCTAACTTGAGTCAAGGTTTGTCTCTGTCACAAACACTGACAGTGTTATTTGTCCTGATCTTATGACCATCTTCTTTTCTTTTATAATCTCATGAAGTCCCACTTTCCAGCGTTAATCCTCTCCTGTGAGTGCATGTAAGAGGTTGTAGGAGTGGATTTATTAGACAAACAAAACAGTAAACCTCAAGAGAAATAAACATGAAATTGATTTAAATAAATCTTATTATCGGGGAATGCATTTGAGCTCCGAGAAAATGCTGAGTTGTGGAGGCCATTTAAATCATCTATCAAGTTGCCAGCAGAAATGCTATTTTAGCATAATTTAACAGATCAGAATGGAGGCACTTAATAACTGTGCTTTCTGAAAAATATGAACTGACAATCAAATGAATAAAATGTGAAAGGTCAGTTGGAAACAGATTCATGCGCTCGGGAATATTCGAGGTTTAGTTCAGCATCTGCATTACACTGAAACTACCAGTCACTTTTATCACTGCGCCACAGGCTTCCTTTCTCTGCTCCAGAAATGCCGACTGCTTTACCATTATGAATATGACGGTCACAAAGTGGGATTACATACTGAATTAGAAAACATGAATATGATGTGTCAGAACCACAGAAACCTCTGTATCTTGTGTCTCTGTGTCATTACAACTGTAGCTTTTCAAGTGCCTTCTGAAAGAGACCAGAGCACATCCTGCAGCACACAGTGACTGGGAAATATAGACAGGAGATCAAACTACTGAAGGTGAAGCATCAAAGACATGAGGTTAGCTTTAATGTTATGTTACATAGCGTAGGGCAAACCACACACGTGCAGTGCTTGTATGTATTCAAGAATATTTGACAATAATCCGTAAGAAAATTCATCATCATTTCTTCTCGTGTAGTGTGTCAGAGTAGACAACAACCGACTCAGTGTCTGGGCCGCCTCACGATGTCTCGACAGAAATTCTGGCATGTTTGATTTTCCTTTTGTTCCTCTGACTCTTTGTGTGTTTTCCCGCCTGCTTTCTATCACACCTGTCTCCCTTCAGTCTCGTTAGTCCTTCCCTGTTCCCAGAGTCTTCCCTTCACACCTGTTCTGTATTAGACTTGTTTGCTCCACCCCAGTGTTCCCTACCACACCCTTAATGTCAGCCAATCCCCATTTCCCTCCTTTCCCTCCTGTCCTCCTCCTCCAGCTGTGTCTCGTTCTTGTGATTAGTTTTTTTAGTGTATATACCTGTGTGTGTTCCCTTTATGCTTTGTTAGTTCGTCTGTGTTCATCCTAGTGTTCATGGTGTCGTTTCTTCTTTGTCTCTCATGTTCTGTTTTGGATTTCTTCCCTGTGTCCATTGTGTGTCCCTGCTTTCTTTCATTTTAGTTTTGGTTCTCTTTTCTTTTCGACTTTGTGTTTTGTTGCCTGCCTGTTTCAAGGATTTTTTAGGAGCACTTTTTTTAATCTTCAACCTGCCTGCTCTGCATTTGGGCTTTCTGAACTTCTTCCTGAAACAAAACCACTTCTCGATAGTTCACGCTACAAGTGGTGTCACTTAAACCACACTTTGCCATAATGACACACCCACACAGATTCACGAGGTGAAAACAATACACGCCGCCAAAACGTTGTCGTGGCTGGTAAACTTATACCCTATGAATATATGTACACTTTTTTAAAATCACAAAATATATACAAAGTACATTTGTCTATCACTGATGGAGCCTGTGCATAGTAAGCTATGAAGCTGTGCAATGACTTCTATAGACACTAAATGTAACATTAAATGTAGGGTAGAACACAGACACACATCTTTTAACTTGCTTTTAATTCTGTAATCACAGCAATAATTTTATAGTGTGCAGAAACTGAATTAGTAATCTTACACAACTGGAAACTGAAAGATGTGTCATTACCCATAACCAATGATATGAAGTCATTGTGATAATAAATATATTCTCCCTTCTGTAAATCAAATGCACAAAAGGTCTTCACTGATGTTGAGGGTTATTTTTTATGGATACAGTATGTTAATTGTTCTATTTTTGATTAAATATGCAATAAATTAATATTTCATTAACTTGTGATGTTGATTCTTTGTGCGCTAATCAAGAAAAAGCAGATTCTGTACATGCGTCTTTCATGTTATGGCTATATTGATGGTACATGCATTCATGCATATGTAATCATACATTTGCACAAACATTTTCAAGTGCAAACAAGCTCATAAAAATGTATTCATCTTCAAGTCAGATGTGCTCAGGGTTTTAAAAAAAAATAACTTCCCACAATGCTTTATGGAATGAAAAGAAATGCAAATAAGATTCATTCAACGGGGAACAAGCATTAATTTCTGAGGCCACAGCTCATGTGTGTTTATGTATGTGGTTTGTGTGTGTTTATGATGTACAAACATGCATATGCAGCCCATGCTGCAGCAGCAGGTCAAGGAGAGCAGATCGCATTAAACAGAATATTAGACAGGAAACAAAAGACACTGAGTCTGTGGGTACCGTGAATGTAATAAAGTGGTTGCTCTTTTCATCCGTGGCATGCTCTGTAGTTACACCAAGGCAACAGCCGATTCCCTGTCAATGAGAGTGAAGTCTGTCCTGCAGAGAGGTTAACATTTCTCTAGATTTCCAAGGAGGAAGTAGAGTAGTAAATCGAGGACACGTTGGGATCAAGTTGCAACCTCAGGGGCAGAAAAATTAAGCCGATGTGGAAGTGCCAATGACTGCAGTCAGTCCTCAAATGGCCACTTGAGGCTGGCTCCAAGAGTGAGTCAGTCTCGGTAGACCCCCATGTTAAAATGCCCAACTTTACAGCTGACATGTTTATAGCCTGATCCAAAAAATGATTATGGTATGAAAAATGTGCGACCCCTCCAGACCCCAGATATTGGTCCTTTTGCTGGGTTGATGCCCTTCTACGGCCCTGTCCAGCTCTCCTTGTGTAATGGCCGGTCTCCTGGTATCTCCTCCATGCTCTTGAGACTGTGCTGGGAGACACAGCAAACCTTCTTGCGACAGCACATATCAATGATGATTTGAAAACAAATTGAAATATTAGTTTTTATATTTGTTATGTTCTAACAATTCCCAAAATATATAGTTCATCAAGTCCCCAAAACTTTTAATATATATATACCTTTTTTTTTCTGACATACTTATTAACAAAGTCAATGCAAATTATTGACGAACGAGGCATATTAATGTTTCCATTGTATTTGTTACACTGAAAGTATATTGAAAGTAAAGTATGAATCTTACATTTTTATTTGTTATCCATCTTTTTGATTTCCATCTTTTGATCTTTAGATTTGGTTCACACTGTTCAAAACATCCAGGAAAGAAGATGTTTATTCTGACCGTGTTAGAATGATTCCTCGATGCTTCCACACAGACTTTACTGCACATTACTTTACAACTTTTTAGAAATGTTTTGCAGACACGCTGAGCAAAATAAAGTTACTGGACTCAATCAGAGGGCTGCGATAACCTAAGATGTAATGAAGGCATGAACAACCCCAACAAAGCATCCATGGGGAGAAAAGTTGTGACACGAGAAACCTTCCGATTCAGTGTGGGACTGTCTTAACATTGGCAGAAATGCAGCAGAAATTAAAGCAGCTGACTTGTGTAGAACAAATTGGCTGTGTTCCTCTGTTCCTCCCTCTTCTTGATTTTCACTTAGATGTGAATGTTTTTGTTGAATTAAATTGATCTTCCATATGCATTCGTTTCAGGGAAAATTATTTTTGAAGTTTTCTTTTCTCCCTGAACAGCAGCCACATTACCATAATGCATGTTGGACAGTTTCCATAGAAACTGTCTTCATGAAGCTTCCTTTGTGGAGCTGTTATTTTTATAACTTTTAATTTTCTTATTCATACTGTCTGCATTTTGTCATTTGAGGAAAAAACACTGAGAAAGCTAATTTTAGTCACTGATGAAACCGTAATTAACTGAAATGACGCATTGCATATTTTATAATTTGCTTTGTGCTAACATGCAGCACAGTACTGGCTGACTGAGGTACTTTCTAGGTATGCATTCACTACTTTGAATCTCATTCTTATATCAGTATATTTATTGTTTGTGATCGTTTCTCAATAGATAAATATATAAACCATTATGATGACGCGCCAGATGGTTCATTGAAAATTTGGAAAAAGGACAGGCACTTACAAAAAGTACTTGGCATGTGATTGGATGAACCATCTGTCTATCACAGGCCAATCGGGAAAAGAGCGAAAACATCTTTTCCATCTGCAAAAAACATAGCACTGCAGGCCAAAGTCTTCAGTGCTGTTCTTCCAAACACTCTGCTGCTGTTATGGCAGCATTTACACTAACCTCTTTAGGAGATGCCTTTGTCTTTCTGAATGAACAGTCACCTCCCTGTGTCGTCACACACACCTAAATCACGCCTGTAGCTGCCAGAATCTCCTCACAGGACGCTGAGAGGTCTGCGCGATAGGCTGTATAAAAGAAGTGGTAGACACAGCCACTGTGACGTCACCTAATGGTTTGTGGAATACCATTTTGAAGCGTGGATATATAAAGAAACTTTATACAGTTCATTCAAGTTGCTCAGTGGTGCATGAGGAAAAAAGGTTATAGATCTTATGCATCGTGCGGCCCATGGAGCAAGCACACTAGCATTTCCTGTATCACTGCCTCCCAACTGTTTGGTCCTCGTCACGTGACTGACAGTTCAAAATATATCTCTGTCACACTGCAAGCCTATAAGAAAACATCTTTATGCTCAATGGTATAATGTGACAGACCTGGAAGATGTAATACCACGGTTTGGCCACTGTTTCAAATTGGCTCCAAAGTCCGACACTGTTCCTAGAGTCTTGTTTTGAAGCTTTGAGTCTGGCATTCTGGTCGTCGCCATCTTGGTCTTTTGGAGCCAGAAGTACCAATATTTGGACCAGAGGATGGGGCTGTGGAGGAGCATGGGGTGGATCTAAGTGAGAACCCAAAGACACTGCCATGGTAGCAACCTGTCAATCAGAAGGTAACACCACGCTGGAGCATACTCTGCTTTATTGTCTAGTTTACCCCTCAGTGGAACCATAATTTGCAAGATGAACATCATGCTGTGCTGAAGAAGACTTAAAATTAAGGATTGAGAGCGTAAACTTGTTAGGAAAATGTTTACTGAGGTAATATATCCAGTGAGAAGTAGGGTCACTTTGGCTTAGGCTTAAACACAAGCAGACTTTGTCACCCCCTGCTGGCCATTAGACAGAATCCAGGTTCAAGGCACCTCTGCTCAGGCTTCACTTTTGACTCTGAAAAGTCTGCACTGCATTACTTGGGTCGGCATCGTATTACCCAAACTGACAAGATGGATTTTCATAAGATCTCGAGATCCCACAATTCTTGTGTTAATATCAAAGGAATCCAGCTGCTGTGCGAGGAAAGTAAACAATGACTTAAAATCAAAAATCACATGGGACATAAAATATCTTACTACATTTCAAACATCTTACATCATGTGAACATACATGTTTTACCCATACATGATTCACACCCTACATACCAAAGAAGCTGAGCTACAGAGGAAACGCTTGTTTTTATTTAACTCATGTTTGACAAAGGAGACCCCCCCCCCTCCTGAAAGGTCATGCCCACCCACACAGATTCTGATTGCTGAGTGCAGATTAGACCACTGATCAGGTGGAAGGTACGCTGAGAGCTTGCTCAGGCTACCAAAGTGAATACACCTGAATACACAGAGGACATTTTGGCATGTCAGGTGTACATAATAAAATTAATAATGGCTTAATTCCATTTAGCTGCTTCAATTTCATGGTCCTGACACCGTGCACGCCGGCTCACTGTCACACTGCAGCGGCTTAATGGGACACTTAAATAGAGGAGAGCCATTGTTAGTGTCATTAGTAACACCTGTGGTTTTTCACACTATGAAGGGTCATACACCTGCCATTGGAAAAAGGCCTGCCATAGAGGTGTATGTTATCCCACACTAGCAGGTCCATCATTTTCCGATGCAGGATATGCCTATATTGTTCATGTTATTCTGGTTTTATGGACATTCTTTGGGCATGTACACAGGACATTTGGAATATGCATCTCAATCAGTTTTACCTCAGTTTACGACACACGCCATCTTGCCTTTTTACTGTCAGCTCTGTGCGTTGTCATGGATACAGTACGTTGTACACAAACCAAGTTGCCAACAGTTTGTAAGGCTGTAGAGCTGCATGCCCAAAAAAGCCCACATTTCTGGTCAGATGGAGAAACACACTTGCCATCAAACATTACGAAAGACTTGGATATCAACAGACTTTTGGTTATGCACAAATATTGCAACCCTAACCTTTTCAAGAAGGTGGCTGAAGGAACTGAAGAAGTCAAATAAGTCCTCCACCGGTGGAAAACAACATGTTAGGGCACGTTACTGCATGGCTGCATGTAAATGGGAATATTAGTGGAATTTTCATTTTCATTAGCTTTGTAAACAGCTTAGTGGGAATAATGTTTTGTTTGGAACAAGAGCAAACACCCTAAAACTTTGTGCATGTAAATGTAGTCAGGATACAAAGTACCACAGCCATTAAACTGGATTATTTGTAGCTATCTTACTATAATGATGAAAACTCTGTCTGTGTGTGTGTGTGTGTGTGTGTGTGTGTGTGTGTGTGTGTGTGTGTGTGTGTGTGTGTGTGTGTGTGTGTGTGTGTGTGTTCCACGTTTTCCTCCTCACTGACTTGGTCAGTCCATGTGAAATTTTTGTTTGACCGATCTGCATGAAACTGGGTGAACATAATCTAGGGACCAATATCTAAAGATCCCTCTTGGCAAAAAACTTACTTAAACTGAGCTTCTGTAATCTAATGACTTTCACTATCTGCCTTTCAAATACTATCAAATTCACAAAAACTGTCTGAACACATTGCTCTTCTTAATGGGTTCAGTTGACTATTTAATCTGCAATTTCCTATGACCTGTATCCCAAACACACACCATGTGAAACTGTACATGGGCACTCAATGGGTATGGACTAGTTATTAATATTGATTACATCTGTGTATTAAATTCGTATTGTGTGTATATATGTGGAAAACATTGACTGCTAATGTTTTTCAATTGCTCAATTTAGTTGTGCTGAATTCCCACACTGGGAGAGAGGATTATTGTTTCTCACACTCAATAAGTTACATTTATTTTCATATTCAAAGTTAAATGCAAACTTTTCTGTGCACTTGTGTTTCAGGTTTACGTCCTGCAGCCTGTGTTTTGTACTGTAAGACAGAAGTGTGCCACATTAGATAGAAGTTTGATAAAATATGCAGAGTTTGACCTCCCAGACCCGACGACCCAAACACTGTGTTCATATCAAGCTAAATCAATGTGACTGCCCTCCAATGTGACTGTTGATACACTTCCTAAATTAAGAGAAACCTAATACATTTTTAATGCTGCTCCACCCACTAAAAAAAGAAAGTTAAATGGATGCAAGGTCAGGAATAAAACCACTTTGTTATGTCCCCTTTGGAAACATTTTCATTTGCTGCATATGTGTACATGTCGCACTCACCCATCCAGGTTGGATTTGTCCTTGAAAACTTAAACTACTCTGAGACGTGTTACGTAATGCAGAGAGAAGTTCATATTAAGTTGAATTCAGTCTGTGGCAGCAGTGGCAGTACATGATTGTGCTCAACAGACTCTGTCCTGTTTGTCAGTTTCTTTTGCTGGCTCACACAAAAAAAAGAGACAAATATTTGTCTGATGAATATCTGAATGTCTGAATTTCCAAGAAGAAGCATTCACTGGTCTCAGTAATATTTCCTGCAGTAGGTACCAGTTCAATCTTCATGAGTGGCTGGCTGTTCACGATGCATTTCCTTCATGCAGCTCCAGACAGGCCATATGGACACAGCTGATCCCGGACCACAAGACTTTAAAGCAAAACATGTTTAACATGTCAGGCAAATGAAATAGAATTTATTTCCCATATTAGAGGACATCTAATACACTTCTCTTGTGCCTTGCTGGAAATATATTATGCATAAAAAAGGCTGGGAATAGGGGAGGATGTTTAAGAGAAATTCTGTTTGATATGTGCCTCAGCAAAGATAAGAGAGTTAATGAAGTTGGAGATAAGTAATTTAATTTCTCTGCCACCTCGGTGGGGAGAGATAAGGGCATAATGGAGAGGAGGAAACTCTTAGCTGAAACTGAAGGAAAAGGCCAAGCTTTTAGCCCGCGTGAAAAGATTTTTGCAGGTCAATAATTAAAATATTGCTGAGATGAGAAATGCGGTTTCGAATTGCAGTCTGATGACACTGTTTAGTGGTTTGTTCACATCATTGTTTGTGTGTATTATGTCCTACTTTATCAACATCAGCATTGCAACAGTATGCTCTTGCCAAAACATACACAGATGGAATTTTGAGTCCAAATGAGGCAACTCTAATTAGATGCTTGCTGATGGCTTTTTGACAAGCTGACGGAGCTTATCGGTGGGAGGCAGCCAAGTCTGCATCTTGAATGTGATCATCTGAAGAAGAAAATGAACAAAATGTAAACACACTATATTTTTACAATACAAAAATGAGACAATTGTGGCATTGTGGATGTGTCTAAATCAAAGTGGGATCATCTGTGTTCTCCTCCGCTGCAGGACACTGAGCAAGTCGCGTTTAGGCACAAAAAGAAGTGAATTGTTGGCTCAGTTTGGCTGCTGGAGTGGTTTTCAGCCTGTGTCTTTTGGCCACATGCACTCAATAGACAAGTTCCCTGACTGACAACAAGCTGCAACTCAGTGTGACAGTTTAGACAGACTGATTTCCAGACTTACTAGAAACTCCAGATTCTCTTGTTTTCCTCCAGACCCTCTGCTTTCTGCTCCTGTCTCTCAACATCCATGAAGTCATTTAACTAAAAATTTTCACTCTCAACTCAAGCAGACATCTCTTCATCTTAAATTGCCGCGCCCACAGCAAATCTGCTTCTGTTTGTCTCCGCTGGCATCTTTCCATTGATTTAGTTTGCATTCATGCCTCCTCTACATATCACTTTGTGCAGAAAAATCCAACTGAACTGCAGAAGATAATACTTTTGTTTTGGACAGCGGGGTTTGTGTTTGGAGACATCCAACCGAGTTAATAGAATACCCACATTTTTCTCGATTGTCATATAATAATAATGCATTTTATTTATAGGCGCCATCCAAAGCGCTCAAGGACACCTTTCAATACGAGCAGCAGTGTATCATAGATCGTAAAGTCAATCAAATCAGTAATATACGGTAAGAAGTGAACACTATAACTATAAGAAAAATCACAGCTAGGTAGTGAAGTCATCATCAGTGCAAATCTTGATCTGTTTGTCTCCATTAAATCGGACCGAATATGCCAGCTTGAAAAGGTGTTTTCAGATGAGATTTGAAGGTGGAAAAGGTGTCAGTATGTCTTGTGAAAGAGAGATCTAGAGCTGGAGGGCAATAAGGCCGAAGGCTCTAGAACCTGTGGTAGTCAAGCAGGCGTATGGTGATGTGACGCTGAAAACACATGGGTGCGATCATGCAAAGCTATTACTACTTTTACTGAAAGATCTGTACCTCCTCCACCTCTGCATTACCTTCAAATCATGTGTGGACAGCCCCTGATGAAACTTGATTTCTTACCTGAGGAGCCAGTTTCCAGAGCTATGACTCTTTGACCACTGTCTTTATAATGACAGGCTCATGAGTCATTTAGCTTGGGATGTTTCTCAATCACAACAAGTCTGTCGTCATCCAGGCTTTGCCACACACAAGTAGAGCTTAGATCGGGCCCAAAAAATCCAGCCCGACCCCACCCGAGCTCGTGCATGTTCTGTCCGAGCCTCCATCCCTTTAACTCTAATTATGAGCCCGAGACCAGTTTAAACCCGACATTTTTTTAAGGATACGAATGTGGGCATTGAAGGCTGACTCTCGTTTTTCTTTCCATAGCAAGCCTTCGTCATGTGCCTCTTAAGTGTCCAGGTCCCAGTCTCTTTGGTCAGGTTCAGGCTCGGGCAGAGAATCTAAGCTCTATACATAAGACAGCAACAGCAACAGGGTTCCTTTTATACCTCCATGGTGAGGAGAGGAGTCGAGCTGCCACAGGAGCAAAGACGAAGAGCTGCCACGGGAGCTGTACAAGCAGAGAGCGAGAGGGGGGAAAATGCATTTAATGCTGGGGGCGGTGAGGCTGGAAATAGGACAGTGGCATGAAATAACGCGGCGTGGCGCGTCTAGGAGTGCCAACACACGTCTAGCTGGTGTGGGGTTGTACACTGAAAATAATAGGGTGTATTTTTTGACGCACGACATTTTTGGCCTTAGGTGTGTGAGAGGATATGTAGATATGAAGGAGTTCAGAAAGATATGAAGGAGCTTGGTTACGAAGGGCCTTAAAGGTGAGAAGCAAAATCTTGAAGTCGATATGATATTTAATAGTAAGCCTGTGACAGTCACGGAGAACAGGAGTGCTATGATCTGTGGAGGGGGCTTTATACGGGACCAATTGGAGTTTAAGCAGACAGACAGAGGAAGACCCAAGAGGACAGATCTGCAATAATCAATATGGGATGTAACCAAACGAGAATAGGAGTGCTGTTTGGTGTAAGCAACGGGCAAAGATGATCAATATCATGCAGCTGAAAGTATGCAAACAGAGTAACTTTATTGATGTGTGCCTCAAAGGACGATGTACTGTCCAGGATGGCACCCAGGAAGGACTTTGGAGTCTAGCCAAAATATTACCAGGCACTTTTTAAATATAATGTATGATTTATTTTTTCATTTAAAAGAGTCTCTTCTTCACATTTTCCACTAAGATATAAAGAGGAATACTGAATTAAACTGGATAGTGAAACAGTATATTTGCATTCTGTGCCTAAGGAGGAGTAAATATGTAATTTTCTCGTCACATTTTGTCAGATGTGGTGATTGAATTGAGCCATGGTCTCTGTATTACAAATCAAGCTGAGCTGACTGTCATTGCTCCCCTCGAGAGGACGCACATTTCACCGTAAGCAACAAGACCTTCGGCAGAGGTTGTGCCGCAGCTTGCAAAACTGTAACAAAAGCCAGATTCTTTAGCTATAGAAAAGAGGATTAGTCCCTGTTTGACATTTACAGCAGACAGGTCAATGTTTGTGAACACTGCAATAAAAGTAAAAAGAACAGCATTGTGCCAGTGCTGATCAAACCAGACAGCATATCCTCAGAAAGTCTGAGTCCTCTTACATTTTTTTCTTTTCCTATAGGGAACCAGGTTGTTTCTAAATCATTTCAAAGGTGATGCTGGCGTGTCGCATCTCAGAACAGAACAAACTCTTCTCTGTCCTCACAGTAATAAATGTTCACCGCAAGTGTCGTTAGCGAAGATGGAGATTGTGAGTCTGATAAAGAGGCCAGGTAAACTGCAGTGTGATTTCCCATTGGGCTAGAGAGGATAAACTCCATGGGATTTCTTACCCCAAGTTGTTTGCCCAGCAATCGACCCAGTGCCACACAACTTTCTCCCAAGAATGATTACCTGCTATAAAAAGCGGACCTACTTACATGCCACATGCCACCTATTTTGCTCCTTCTTTGCTTTGCTAATAACACAGGATCTTCAAATGATGAATTGCCCCACTGTATCTGTAGAAAACGCAGAAATCTCGACAGCTCATTGTTTCGTCTCTGCAAATCTTTGACACTGATTATCTGAAGTGAATGCACTTTCTGTCTTGTCAAGAGCTTTTACAAACTGTAAACTAAAGAATACATTAATGTTTTGTGCATAAAAGAAGTACTTCACTGCTGGGAAGATGGTCTTTTCAGAAAACAAGGCTGTCTGTGCCAGAGGAAAGATACAAATGCATTTTACATTGGTGCCACTTGATCAGACAAAACAGAGAAAATGGGCTGCGGCATTTGCTTTTATACAAGAGGTAGAAAACTTACAACTACGAGAATGCACTGGGCCAAACCGGAGCAATGAACACTCCAGCTGGTGAGTGACGTAATGCAAGCTTGTCCGGGAAAAAATATGGCAGCCGGCTGGAAACGAACAATCTCGAATCACAGTTTGACGGTGAACTAAAGTATGTTTCTGAAAAAGAAATGAGCGGTGAAAGTATCTTGGTTCATATTTGATCAACAATGCTGAGTTTTACTGATCTCAGTTTTCAGCCTCCATTTTAACAGTATGGCACAGTATGTTCACAAGTTCTCGTTTTACAGCCCAACAGTGTAATAAGATGTGTTTCTGAAGATATTACAGGTGAGAAATAGGCAATACAGTGACAGAATTTTGGTATATATTTGATCAGCAATGCATAGTTTTACCATTTAGTCAAAGTCTGGTCTGCCATTTCTCTCTTGATCCACTTCTGTACTCTTTGTGTCCATGGTAACGGGCAAACCAAAATGTAGAAATACCATCTGCAGCTCGAGTAACAGCCCTAGAGCAAGCGAAAACTGCAGGATATTGCAGAAAATATCATCAAGTGCGTTGGAGCTGTGAGATGAGCAGGGAGATCTGTGTGCTGGTAAGATGAAGGGAAGTTTCCCATGGTTTATTTTAAGGCAAAGACACACCAAACCGACTTCAGAGAACTAGCGGCAACGAAGGCCCCCTGCTGTGTCTCCTGACGTCTCCAGTGTCTTGGCCAAAAACTTGCACATGAACACACTGCAAGGACTGCAGCCAACAGTCAAACAGCATGAACGTTCTGCGCCTGTGTGAGAGGAAATAGCTCTTCACACCAGCAGGCAGTGGTAACCTGTATTCATTATTCAAAAAGGTAAACCAGCAGACCGTCTTAACGCTAGTTAGCACATTACAACACAGTCTAGTGTTGAAAGATCAAAGCATATTTACCATGTGCCAACTTCAGAATGATTTCAATCGACAGGCTCTGCCGTTGTCAAAACCGATTTAGCACGCTGAATCAGTCCAAAAAAAAAAGCCCACAGAGGTGGCCCAGTCTCACTCCAAAGTTGTCGAAATCCAGCACTCGGGCAGTTACTTGCGGCATCAGACACTGATGAAAAAAGCCATTCTTGAACGTCAGCATGATACATAGCCAGTCACCGTTACAATTTGACAGCGCTTGGCAGCATCAGGGGGAAACGCAGCAGGACGAGAACTAAAGTTAAGGCGGCAAAAGTCCAAGGAGGGTGGGTGGCAGTGGGGGAGGATGTGTCCAACAAACAAACCCTGTTCTTTTTTCCTAAACCCAGCTATGTGCGTTAGCTGTTGAAGGAAAAAAATGATGCATCGACGCAATACGTTTATTTTGAAAGAGACCGTATCTAAACGGTAAATTTCCTGCTGTTACAATGCATGTAACAGGCAGAACTTGACACAGTGTCCCAGAGTGTCAACAACCGACGCACCCAGGGTACCTTGCACATCATATGTGGACGTGGAAAGTCCAAGACCAAACGTCGATATGTGACGAGGTCGCAGTGAGAATGTGTTGACAGGGGTCAATGAGGGGCAACCATGCAAATACACCACATTGCTCACAAACAGCCCAATATTGGCTGACTGTTGGATTCAGGGCCTGAACACATACTACCCACACTGTTAGGACACAAAGCAATTCATATTTTCTTTTCAATCCTCATTATTTTTTTTACTGTATGTTCCTTTAACAGTACAAAGCTCATCTATTGCATAAGATCCGACCTTCCCTGTCTTTACTTTAGATCAGACTACATTATATATACAGTAGGTATATAAGTACATGGCGTCAATAAAGATAATGCATGAAGGAGGTCATGTATTTCATTTTAATTTCAACAGTTCCAACAGCTCTCTTACATTCAGAGCTGCTTCATCGGTGAGCACTAGATTTTCTCTCTTGCTCTTCCCATTTAAAGGTTTCTAAGAGCAAGTAATTGGGCAGTAATTATGAAAAATTGGACATGAAATTGGAAAGTGAAAGTGAGAGGTAGAAAATGACTGCTACATGTGCGCTGCAAGGTCAACAAATCTGAGTGAAACGATCTTGGAATGAACAAAGCGTTTTGTCTCAGACTGATTGGAAATGCTGCACAGTCAGATCTCTTTTGTATTATTCTGCCTAAAAGAATTCTTTCAACCAATGAAGGAGTTCGGGGAATACAGTCGAGGATTTTGTATTAACTTATACAACCTGTGGTAAACCTCTCTGATAAATGCAGCAGAGCAAATGGGGCATGGTTGATTAATTGTTATTCCCTTTCCTATGCTGCTGAAAAGCAAAGAGCATTTGTAAGGTAACGCAAAATGGATGATGTAACCTTACAAATTTACAACAGCACCAAAGAGCAGTGAAAGTAATTTACTGAGCTGATCTTTGCTGCATGGCCATGGTCACTTTCCACTTAGAGGATTTTGTTGGACAGGTGTGAACCTGATAACAATTGAATCCTCTGCAACTGCTGTTGAGTGATATATACTTTTTCCACAGCAACCAAGCAGAGTGTGACAGATGGAAATGTAGGGAAAAGGGGGCTGGAACAGCTTGCTGCCACACACTCACACATTCACTCTTTCTCACAACCTCTCTCTCGCTCCGCACACACACACACACACACACATGCACACACGAACACAGTATGCTCTCCAGTCAGTAGGAAGTCCTGAAACTGTCTGCTGCTAGCCCATGAAATAAGCTGCTCCCACACTGTTCCACCATGTGCTTTAATTTTGGGCTTCAGTGGTCAGAACTTCATTCTGTGACCCGGTTTCTCTCAGCTGAACTTCAGAGGTGTGGTTTCTCTCCAAACTCACTTTTCAAGTGTCTTTTGAAAGTAAAAGAGAAAATCCTGTTGATGTCTACTTCCTAATTGCTACCTGAATCAGAAGTATAAAAGGGAACAAAGTAATTGCAGGTTGGTAATACTGAAGGAGTCTAGACACTAATCGATAGAAGTTATACTGACGCTGGCTTCCCACAACAAGAGGTCAGATTCCAGTGTATATGCGTCTATTTGTCAAAGTGCATTGCTATATGGGGGTAAAATCATTTCATTGTATACCCAAAGGCTTGTTATATATAAGCGTAATGGCGTGGTGTGTGCTTTGAGTGAATGACTGCATACTGTGAGCGGCTGTGGCTCAGAGGCAGAGCAAGACCTCCCTGCTCCTCCAGTCCGCATGTCCGAGTATCTTTGAGCAAGATACTGAACCCCAAATTGCTGGTGTGTGGGTGTGTGTGAATGGGTACTGAGTGTCAGGTGGCACCATGTACAGTAGCCTTGGCCACTAGTGGGTAAATGCGTATGTGAATGGGTGAATATGACATGGAGTGTAGAATGGTCAGAAGACTAGTGCAGTGTCTCAGTTCACATACCTCTGTTAGTACACTTCCATGTAGTATACTATGTGCACTGTGTACTTATTGGCGCAGTGCACGAATTTCGACAGGGTAGTGTTGTCTCAAACCAAACACGGCTGTTGTGCACTCATCGGAAATGACGACCACAAATTGGCTAGTTAGCAAACTAGCATTAGCATTTGCGTTATCGCTCATAGTACCAAATCATTACAGATTACTGCTAAATTAACCCAATAAACATACTGCTGGCTTATACCTGACAACAGTATAGTGGTGCTTAGTGCAAAAAACACATGTATTTGTACAATGCAGCGACATTCCCAGGCGCATAGTCCTCGGCCGCCATTTCCAGTTTGAAAAGTGGTCCCTCCCCTTCCGCTACCATTCAGGGTGAGAAGTGTCCATAGTTCCACACTCAACTTCTTGACCGTTTTGAGTGCATCATCCGGGTACTCATAGTGCACTGCATTTTTCCATACTTCCATACTAGTGTGAACGCACTTATGCACTCAAAATATTAAGTGTAAGTTGCCTACAGAAGTACGCGATTTGAGTGCAGTCCAGTCTCCAAAACAAACAGAGCAGGTAATTAGAACACTAAATAAAGCAGTTTCACTTCATAAATCAATGTGTCTTTTATGCTGTTTGGCATGTCACAGCCAGCCCACTTGTCCGGCACCCATGAATGTGTTCACTTATTTTCTCCAATAACCTTTTATGTGCTCACCTTATTTTTGATCCTGACATTCAAGAGGTTTTAACCATGAACTGAATTATCCACAGAGGTCTCCTCTCCACAAAAAAAAAAGAAAAAGAAAAATGACCTTGTGATTTAAACCAGTAAAAACACTGAATAAAGCAGTTTCAACAAACCAGTGTTTCTCCGATGCTGTCCAGCATGTTGATCATGGAGCGCTAAACTAGTACCTGCTAATCTGTGCTAATCTTTTTTCTCTGATAAGTTATTATCAAGATGTCCAGGAGGCTTTTACCGGGAGCTAAATGAACCACAGAAGTCTCTTCCTCTCAAAAACAAATGGATCTTTTTTTAAATAGCTATTGCTAATCTTCAATAGACCTAAAATGTTATTAAAAATATACAGTTAAAACATTATGCAACCTCAATACACTGTTTTTTGACAATACTTGTTGCAGGGTGAAAACACAAAGACACAAAATGCCCTTTCAGTCTATGGTCTGTCCATTCTGGGCTACTGTATAAACATGACGATGGTGATCTCCATGGATGAGGACCAGCTCCCTGTGTAGATATAAACAGCTCATTCTCAGGTAACAAAAGAAAAAGATTGTTATTATCTGGTGATAACACACTGAAAACATATATATTATAGTGTATTCCATTTCTCTAGATGTGTTTACAAATCATTTTCACTGCATACTAAAAACTGTTAAGTATCTACATCTCAATATTTTTAATATTTAGCATAATCAGTGGGGAAAAAAATAATTTCCTATAGTTTGAATGAACCTTGTGTTAGGGCATGGATCAGCTGCAGTTGGCAATACATTGACTCTGGCTCTGCTGGAATTTCTCCAAGAACTCTGCACTTGGCCGGGGCCATATTTTGACGTGCTCTGTGCCTACGCCTGCCAAGATTGTGTCATAAAAATATGCATAGTACGGGTGTTGCTTGTTTGCATACTGCATGTTGAATATGCTGCTAGGACACACATGGGGTGATATCAAGAGTGATTTCACAAGCTACTCAATGTGTATTGAATCCCACAGTAGTTTACTATCAACCTGCTATACTGGCTCCATCTCAGGTCCGATTATAAATCAAACTGCAGTCATCACAGTTTAGTTTATCAGCAATCCTGCTAATGAAATCACCTCATAGCTGCAAGCTTTTACTCAGCAAATACTTAGAGCCACTTAATGTGAGGAGTGTGAAAGATAAAATGTCTACAAAAGTAGCTGCTCATAATGGCACAACCCAATCACCACAATGAATGTTGGCATTGCATTCCTGCAAACCACCAATACATTACATTTATGTGTTTAATATGTTACATTTCTTTACATCTCCAATTTAAATGTCATGTTATATTTTATGTTATAATATTTTAGGCTGTGGTTGATGTGCCATGCTATCCACTATCCTCTCCTCTTGATCTCCATGATTTATAATGATAAAAAAGGAAACGTATTCATAGTGACTTTCTAACAAAGAGAATGAGGGGAAACACCACAGTATGTTGGGTTCATTTTAACCAAAGTTATATACTGAGGAAAAGAGCTGCAGCAGAGGTGCTCATAGTACTTTCAGCTGTTGTTTCAACCGTTTCCCCTTCATGTTATCTGAATATACACTAATTGTTTAACTCCTTCACTACAGTCAAATACATTTAGTGCTGTACACTATTCAAAATACCATAAACTTCAATTTAACACCCTGTCTCTTTTACTAGCCTGGTGTGGCTACACATTTTGACAAATAAATTCCTGTCTTAATTAGACACCTGGTCTGGTTGCCAAGCAGTACATTTTTATAGAAGTTCTTTGGATGTATAAAACCGGTCAACCAATCAAAAACAAGGCTCGAAATGAAATTTATTTGGCACACAGGCCCAAATAAATGGAGCCTGTCTGGACATAGAGACAGCTCACTGTAAAAATGATTGAATGATTGTTGTAGCCTGCATTTAAGCTTTTTACCAAAAGGAGTTTTGGGATGTACAGTTACAACTTTGTAATCACCAACAATGTGATCAGTAACTGTCATTTAATCGCATATTTTTTTTCCCAGTTACTGTAACTGATTACAAAAACATTTCTTTTATAATTTAATTATGTAATGCCTTTAACGTCAGCATGATAGCCAGTCTCTAGCCTTTGTAGATATGAGTTGTGCAAATTTGCAGGAAAGCCCAATCAGTCTTTTTTCAGCATTGGCAGTATAAAAACAAAATCGGGGAGTGCAGCAAAATGCCACCTACCTACTTTTGTTCATACAGAATGTGCCTTTTTCAGGGCAATGGGGGGCGTGAGCAAGTAACAAGTGGGGCAGGCGGAGTGGTTGATGGGTTCAACAAATACCGCCTTTCACCCAGGAGAGTGGTGTTTGCGTCCTGTAAGATTGTAAAGACAGTCCCTGTTCTTTTTTCCCTAAAGCTAACCATGTGCAGTTGTCGTCAGCGTTGTACTGACGTACTTATTTTGAAAGAGACCGTATGTATATGGTAAATCTCCTGTGAAAACAGAGGTGTATTTTGAAAGAAGACAATGCATGTAACAAACAGAACTTGACATGGTGTCCCAGAATGCCAACAACCAACGCACCCAGGGTATCTTGGCCTCTGTTTGCATATCTCTACACTAAGGTCACCAAGTGAACGCTTGTTGGACTTAAGTACTTATCACTGACTCCAATCAGACTGAACAAAAAATAGTTTAATGAACAGCACTGTGAGTGATAGCAGAGCATTCACATTTCTCCTGACATACAGAATTCAATACAATCTATAAGACACAATTGATTGCAGATTTGTACTGATGTGCAGGGAGCTGCTGGCTGCTGGTTAAAATGAAATTAGTCTTGCAGTCCAGAATCCCCACCCCCTCCGCTCTAAGTCAAGAGCCCATTAGTAAACCACTGACAGACTCCATTCTGCTCCAGAAATATATGGCCCTTCACTGACCTTGTTTGATTACATCGCTGCTCACCATTTCTCTTTTGTGTGTCCAAGAAAGAACCTCCTTAGTCAAGTTACTTACTCAAGTATCTGCTCCTGGATTGATTTCTGGGTCACTTTTCTCATCATTAGCATCGAGTGTGAAAGGATTTTCTGAGAAGCCCATCACAATGGATGGGCTCTTTGCGTTTTCTACCATGCTACACTTCAGCAGGAACATAAGGAAGATGTTTTACTGCCCTATAGCACAGAATGAGCAGAATACAGCTGCGAGGAGGTGGTAGTGTTATTGGTCAATACTTTAACCTGGTGACATCATTAAAAATTCCCCCTTGGGTTTGTGTAACACCCAGTTATTGGTGTTAACTATGTATCAGAAAGTGTGACTCAGGTGTGAGACATTAAGACAGCTGAGCTTCTTTCGCCTCCTAAGAATAACACAGTGCAGCAAATAAAAAATGTGACACTTTAATCTGTGTACGATTAGATGATTAATCATGGAAAATATATGCAGTAGTTTAATCACTTACGCGGAGTGATGGCCATGGCTATAAATGTGACTATACGTGTTATATGCGTCAATCTATAAATCTGAAATGCATTTGTCAAGCCTTCACAAACTTAGATACAGACTCTCTCAGTCTGTTTCTTGGATCTCCACATGCTACCAAAAGAACTGAGAATCTTTAGTATGACAAGATGGCGAGATGGGAGACGCGTCCACTAATCTTGTCTTCTGTGACACTTCCTGAATGGTGAAGCAGTGGAAAACAGGATAAAAGAAGGGACTGTGATATCGCTGTCCCTGCTCAGTCATCAGTGTCACATTTCACCAGGCAATAAAAGAGATCCCTGGCAGTTCACTTGAGCCAGCGCCTCAGCTCTCTGTGCTCATCGATGATAACAAAGAGCAGAGTAAACTGGCCATTTTGTCTGAGACAGGTGGCTGAGTGGCGTGTATGATTTATCTGCAGCGCACATCTTTGCAGTGCACGGGTTGAAGCTAAAAGGTAGAGACTTTGTTTGCATCACCTTTGGATTAAACAGTTGTACTGGGTGGATACCAAATACTGATGTGTTTTGATGTTACATATCAAAGCTGGTCTCAGTGTCCACATTTCAACTGTAGTGATTTTCATGTAATGATGTGGAACAGCCCAGCCACCACGAGAAAATGCTGACCTTTTACATTTCTGCAAATCACTGATACGTTACATCAACACATTCTCACTCCTTCCTCGTCACATACTGATGTTTGGTATTAGACTTTCCATGTCCAGATATGCATGCAAGGTACCCTGGGTGCGTTGGTTGTTGATGTTGTGGGATGCCATGTCAAGTTCTGCCTGTTACATGAATTGTCTTCATTTAAAATACACTTGTATTATCAGAGGAAATGTACAGTTAACATTCAGTCTCTTTCAAAATAGATGCACTATAACAGTACAACTCTGCGAAATGACATTTTTTCCTTCAACAACTAACCTACATGGTTGGGTTTAGAAAAAAAGAACAGGGTGGCTTTATAATCTTGCAGGACACAAACACCGCTCTTACAGGTGAAGGCTGGGGTTTGTTGGACACATCCACCACCATTCCTGCCCTCCCTTCTCAGACTTTCGCTGCCTTAACTGTCATTTCTGTCCCATTGGGATTTCACCTGACGCAACCGGGCACACGTAAACTATAACAGCAACCGGCCATGTATCATGCCGACATTAAAGGACGGCTTCTTTGGTCAGTGTCTGACGCCGCAAGTCACTGCCTAAGCACCAGATTTCGACGACTTTTGAGTGAGACCGGGTTGGTTACATTTCTATGTATCCGTATCATATTAACATTTCTAAAGTGACGTAGTATATGAACGTTGTCATCAGGATGTGGAGGGGATGGCATCACATGACACTTGGTGAAGTGCCTGCAGAACAAAGCTGAGAAAGCTTGTAGCAATCTGTCCCTGTGTTTCCACTGCATATAGTACCTTTTTTACTGAGACATCACTGTGTTTCCAGACGCAATTGTCCTACCAAATTTTGGCCAATATGATATTTTCTTACCATAAACAGTGTTGGGGGTTACACTACACAAAAGATTCAAAAGTTACAAAAGTAGCATGGTAAAGTAATACATTACGTATACATTAGGGGTGGCTGTAGCTCAGGAGGTAGAGCGGGTCATCTACTAATCGGACTCCTCTAGTCGGCATGTGGAAGTATATCCTCGGGGAAGACAATGAACCCCAAATTGCTCTTGATGGCTGTTCCATCAGTGTGTGAGTGCGTGTGAATAGTTACTGAGTAGCAGGTGACACCTTGTGTAGTAGCCTCAACCACCAGTGTGTGAATGTGACTCTTAGTGTAAAAGTGCTTTGAGTGGTCAGAAGACCAGAAAAGCGCTATACGAGTGCAGTCCATGTATCATTTACCATTACTTTTAAGCAGTAACAAAGTAATATAATGTGATACCAGCAGGATTTGGGTTAATATTATTACATTACACCACATGTCATTTAACACATTGCCACCTGAAATACACTGTTTATTGTTTTCATTTTTCATTCACCCTCGCCGCACCACATCCACCAGTGAGTGCACCACCAGAAAATTATCCCGCAAAGGCTATAGGCTACATTACAGAAGGGTGCCTGTGATTGGCAGATCTGGGTGATGTCGCTGTGCATTAGCTTGTTCAACGCGTTTCCATTCACATACCTACAAAATCGAATGTATCTCATTCAGCTTTTGCATCTAAAGGCTGATTGAAAGCAGGGGGGATAAGGAATTGGGCTACAGTTTGTATTTCTTCATCCTGGTGATCGGCACATCTGAGTGATAGTGTCAAATGTGTGTTAGCATGTTGAATATTTTTTCATTTACATCCCCTACAACGGCAGAGCAACGCCAGCACACTGTCCCCTTATGCACAACTCTCTCTCAGGGGCTGTTGCAGCTGACGCGCAGGTGGATCTTCCAGCTCGCGTGTATTAATTTGTGCTTTTCAGAGTGGCTAACTCGCACACCAATCATCTTTTGTTCTGGTAACCTCAGCATTTCTCCATTGTGTTTCATATGCTGGGCCTTTAAAGTCTGATCCCTATCTCATCTAAAGTTTCAATGTATCCACTACAAAATAAGGTAACAGTGGTTTACAGAAACATAATTTACGAACATGTATTCTGGTGTTGGTTTGAAACACAGAGCAGAAAGGAAGACTTCTAGTCTATTTAACAATCAAGGCTTCCTTCCTTTTTGTGATATACTTCGAGGATTTTGCCCAAACCTGAATCCACATCACCTTAAACAATTTTCCTCGTGAGATGTTTTTGCTTTATTTGCCCATTCTAAATAAAACATCTTGAATCTGACAGCTTCAACCTGACTATTAATCTCTCTGAATGAGTGCAGACCTCGGACCAGCTACACAACATCAAATTATAATCATGCAAATATTTAAACACCTTTCCAATCTAAATGATTTAAACGAAGTCTGACTCTGCTCGTGAATATTTAAAGGGGAAAAAAACAACAGGCTATGTAATAATCTACTGCCCCAATATAGTATAGGAAACAAACATAATCATGTGGTAAATGTTAGCTGCTAAGACCAATATTCACTCATCCCTCAGACTAAATATTATATGAGAGCCTCAAACCTTTTCTAATCAACATGAATAACTGAAGCAATTTGGCCTTGATTTACACCGTGCTGTGGAAACTTTGCAAAAGGGTCATTCACTTACATTTTTGAACTCCTAACGTAATGACCCACCACTGCAAACAGACAGATCCCAATGACAAACAAACAATGCCATGTTTGCCCTGCAAGCTGAGCAGCTGTGATAATTCTCCTCTCTCAGCTTGTTATCTAAACAGGTAACAGCATATGCATGCATTACCACTTTACAACTCCAAAGTGTATGGTTGATGCCAGTATGATTACAGCAGTGTGACAGACTATTTACCCCTGTAGTGAGAATGTTCTGTCTTTTGTCTCCTTCTGATAAAGTCAGAGGTCAGCTGCAGGAGGTGAAGGGGCCAGTGTGCTAATGCTGGCTATCCAGGTAATAGAAACTGGCATATTCAGAGGTAAACTGTGAATATTTAGATGCTAGCATGAATTAAATAGCATGAGTTTACTGCACCACAGTAAAGAGGACTGGAATAGATGTCATTGAGATAAGCTGTAAATTCATGTTCAGTCACTTGTCATTTCAATAAGACGAGTTAGCAAGTCAGAACTGTGGCATTATTTGGCAACACACTTTACTGGCATTCAGACATGTTTTAAATCAGTAAAATCAGTGGTAAAAAATATTGCTGTGCTCATAGTTTGGTGTTTAATAAACTTTCAAAGTCATGACTCTATGACTCAAACCAACCTTCCTGGGTTATCAGTAGCCTACCTGGAAAAAAATACCGCCACCAACACATCCCCTTTGGATTTCTGTCTGAATGCTAATTGAAACATGCACACATTAGCCACATATGCTAATTTTAGCATCAGCGGTCTAAGGAGGTTACCACAGGCCCCAGTGTACGCTATTATGACAGGCCCTTGTGCATGCTAGTTTCTATTTATGCATCTAAACTAGTTACTGTGTAATCTTATCATCTTGCCACATGATCAAATGGAGAATTGACACTGTACAACACTAACATACATATTACCCAAAAATAATCATCGCATATGTGTATATGACAAAAGTACCAAAGAAAATTAGGGATTATTCTTTTAATTGAATTGTTTGTTTATAGCTTATTTGTAGTTTGTGTAAAATAAGCCTATATTTTCAAACATTTTCTTATAGATTGCTACTGACTCTGTTACAAAAAAACAAAAACATGATTGGGATGGCTTTGCCTTTTCAAAGGCTTACAGCCGAGCAAATGGCACCATTTTTATTTAATGTGGCAGTCTGAGTTACCCACAAGGCCCTGTTTTCTAACCCTAACCCTAACCCTTTCCTTGGGCCCCCTCACCTCATGGGCCTCAGTGCAACGGCCCTGCCTGCATTGTCTATATTTACACCCCTGGTTAGCACTTATGTTACTGCAACAGGGAGGTCTCGTGGGTAGCAACTAGGAGTTCACCTTAAATGTATCTCAACAAGACATTTGATACATCAAGGCTCAACTGCACTCAGCAGAAGAATGAATGACATCTGTTGCTGGATGCAGCGCAGCCACTTTTCAGAATTCAACTGTAAGTTTTAACCATCAATTTTTGTTTTTTACCATCATGACTTATCGTATTGTTTCACCTTGTGAGTGTGTGTTTGAGTCATCATGGCAAAATGTGGTCCTGGTGGGCCCTTTTGTAGCTGGATCTACCACATAGGCCATTTGGAGTATTTTGACAAGTGTCTGTCAGTGGGCGGATTTTGTCAACACATTAACGTCACGAAAGTGTAAGATGCAGTCCCAAAAATCCACAGGTGTGTAGCTGAGATCACAATGAAGGCCAAGTTTAAAAATGAGTGTGATCCGAGCAAGGGGACCGGAAGTAGGGAGTTAGGAAGTAGGAAAGGGGCCACTGGCCTCCAACTTTACGTATATGGTCCATGAAGGCTGAGATTGAAGATGTGTATTGTTTGAGCAAGGGTGCTGAAAGTAGGGAGTAGGGTGTAGGGAAGGGGCCATTGCCTCCACACTTTACACCCCTGGCCTGTATTAATTTTAAGTTGCAGATCGCTTATGGCAGCTGGAGTGCTCCCTTCAGAAGACAGTCTCTAGTTACTGTTTGTAAAACTTTCCCACGCTGGAGAGAGGGACAACATGGACACAAACCAAGAGCAAAAAGTTGGGTGGGTGAGCAACTTTCACTGCAATAAAGGGCCACTATCTTGGAGCTCGGACATCTGGACGGAGCTTGAAATAGAACCCCTGCTCCTTTGCGTCAAAAGGGGTCAGTTGAGGTGGATGGGGCACCTGATCAGGATCCTCCTGGGCGCCTCCCGCTGGAGGTGTTTCAGGCACGTCCCACTGGTAGGAGGCCCCGGGGCAGACCCTGGACACGCTGGAGGGATTGCATATCTCATCTGGCCTGGGAACGCCTTGGGGTCCCACAGGAGGAGCTGGAAAGTGTCAGATGGATGGATAGACTTTATGACCTTTTCCTCATCCATCATTTGACAGTAAAAGGTAAACAACACTGGAAAAAAATATTAACTAATCCTCCTCACATGCTCCTCCCTCAGCAGGTACCATCTGCTGCAATCACTGGTAGCGTTAGAGGTATATTTGTGAGGATAGCTGGATGTCAGTCAAACTCTGTGGAAGATATGGCCCATTGTGAGTTAGCTGGAAGTGTAAAAATACAATGGCAACATATTTCACACCATATGCACAGGCTCCATTCAAACATGCACCAGTGCTGTCTGAGATATCACACAGTATGAATAAATAGCATATTTACTGTCAACTTTTCCAACCAGATAAGTTGTGTTTTCATTGTCCTGGGGAAAAGTAGGAACTCCCTGCACATCTGGTGATACAGTATGTGTGACAGTCATCTGTATGCATCTACTTCTTCAACAATACTTAAGTTCAAACTCGTAAATCGCACGACTGGCTGCTCTGCCATCTTTATTTCTTTCATCCCACTCATCACTGATGGGCTGATGACAGTAGGGCAGATTGTTTTTTGACCATCTCATCAATCAAACGCCCAATGATACTGTGGGTTTGCACATTAAGGGATATGCACACGCTTGGATAATGTTAATGTCCAATATAACTCACAAGTAGCTGCTGTTATCTAAGATTATTGCTTGACACCGTGATGTATTCCTCAGGTTTCTGCAAGGTAATTTTAAATGTCATGCCGTGCTGTTTGTGTAGTGAGCCTTACTGCTGGGCATATTTAAATTCACATGTACCTTTATGTTGCTGTAAAATGCCTTAGTTCTTGTGCAGCATGAGCCACAACAGGTGTTTTATAAGCCAGAAAGCTCTGATGACCTGGTTTTAGACACCTATCCTTTATCCGTAAACAAGTTTGCAGCTGTATTTTTACTCTCCAGAGAGTAGCTTCAAGTCAGCCAGACATCACTGAGCACACTAAAGGACATTTCATTGCTAGTTTGACGGAATGAGAAGAATTAACTACACTTGACATGTGCATTGTAGCGAAAGAATATGTCGCCTAAACAGTATGCCTCGTTTCTGTGTTTCTAATAGTTTTTGGATGTCATGCAGTTCTCTTGCAGAGGAATCCTTGAACCCTGGCAAGCTGGAGAACTCTTTCTTTTTATATATAGCTTTAAAAATGACACATATTTCAGTATGACTCAAGGGATGGCAATTTCAGTCTGTTTGGTCTGTTGCTCAGTCAGCGCCGTGGTCCAGTCTGAAATACCTCAACAACTATTGGATGGATTGCAGTGAAATTTGGTACAGACGCCCATGATCTGCAGAGAGGGGAAGATCAAGACTTTGGTGATCCCCTGACTTTTCCTCCAGCACCACCATCAGATTGACATTTGACTTGATTTTCAGTGAAATGCCTCAACAATTGGATGGATTGCCATGACATTTGGTACAGATATCCAAGGTGCCCGAAGGAAGAATCCTAATGACTTTTGTGACCTCCCAACTTTTCATCTGGCACCATCAGCAGGGATATCTAAGATCTAATAACTGCAAGCCTAATGATATCCATGTCCATGAGCCTCAACTCCAAATTATACTTACTTAACATCAGAACAGCCCCTTTCACATATGCACTGCAAAGCTGGAATTATTTAAACAATACCTGGAGGAGATGATGTAAGAACGCAAATGTTCAGATCAGTTGGACTGGGTATTAAACATGCTCCCTAGTACAAAGAGCAGATCATTGTCCGGAGACTTCACAGCGAGAGAGCGGGCATGTTGATGACGATTCTATCATAAGGCTTGTGCGAACAGGCAAGAGCCTCAGTTATATGACCAAATCACTATCTCCTGCATGCTCTACCCAGATGCCATCCCTCACCTAAACCTAACAGAATATTAAAACACTATGGACAGTGTCTGGAGTTCATATGAGGAAAATAACTTACCATGTTAGCATTGCCATTGTGAGCATGATAGAATATGTGGTGTTCGCAGTTTGTCCAGGCACTGCCGGGCGTTACACTGCATTCATGTCCTCCTCAGAAGGCCCCATTTCTCGAGTTGGGAACTTCCAATTGTGAATCACGGCTACGCCCGGATAATGGGTCGTGGTTGCGCTGCTGCTGTGGTCCTGCCTGATGCCGACTACTTCTGCTATTATTATACATATATGATTATCATTGTCACATACATATACTATCAAATATTAATATATACTTATATATACTACCAAAACACTATTATTATTAGAATATTATTGCTAAAATTAAAGCTGTAGCTGTTGTCATTACTGTCTGTCCTGCATCTCTCTCTGTCTCTCCTTATTTATAATTTTGTCATATGTATCACTGTTCATTTATTCTGTTGATCTGTTCTATACACATGACATTTATTGCACACGTGTTTGTCCTGGAAGAGAAATCCCTCCTCAGTTGCTCTTCCTGAGGTTTCTACCATTTTTTTCTACCAGGATTTTTTGGGGGAGTTTTTCCTTATCCACTGTGATGTGTTGTATGTTATTGCTCAGAGCATTTAAATAATATATTGGTAGCCATTTGAAAGTTCACATTACAAAGTGATTTTGTCCCAGACTGGTTGCTGCATCAGTACGTCCCCTAAATCACCTAAATAGTGCCTTACCTGACTGATGCTAATAACTAACTTTCTAACTAATCTGGGTTACTCTTAGGCCTGTCTCAAAACCCAGACTTACCCTAGAAATACCCACTTGCACTTGGTTGTGCACGTTCATGTTTAGGTTTGAGGTAGTGGAAGTGGTTTCCAACACTTAAAACCTGCACTAGATTCCAAGGGAGCCCTGACCCGCACTAAGTGAAAGATGAAATTTCCCAGAACACCTTGCACAGTCAGCAACTTCGGCAAGTTTTGGAAAACAATTTGTTACTGTACGATCGGAATGTAGGCTATACAAATAATAGATGGTTGGACTAGTGCAAACTCATCAGCAACTTGGCCGAACACAGCATCAAATATTTAAACAAATCGACTTACAAACAAAATCGATCAGAACTAGAAGACGTCGTAGGCGCCTCCTGTTTTCAGCGTTTCTTCTCCATTGATTCATCAGACGGAGAAGAATAAACATAGCACACGCCACAACACAAGCTGAATGACTACCGGTATCTTGCGCCGCCGCTACGCGTAACATATGCCTGCACGTTGGCCACTCCGATTTGCATGAAGTGGTGTCTCATTTCTTAGGGAAAGATCTCTACCCTAATATTTCTCACTTCCCTTATCAATTGTTATCTCGCAAACGAGGGCACTCAATACCAAGTGGAAGATTTAAGGGGTAGAAATGGGATTTGGCCTTAAGTGGACAACATCTAACACAACCTAATACTATAAACTTTATCATTTATTTAACCCTTATGACCACATTCTTTATGATGTCCTTAAATTAATCAATGGATATAAGTGTTTCTAATTTCAGATCTTTTTGAAGGTTGTTCCACGTCCAAGGTGCAGAGAAGGAGAATGGAGTTTTACAAATTGTATTACATGTAAGTAAAAAGTTACTATAATATGTGACTTACAACGGCTATTGCCATTAACTGGACATTTATGTTTTTGTGCATACATGACATCAACTTGTCAGCTTATGTCGCAAAATTTCTGATGACCTTTCAAGTTGTTACTCCAATTTGAGGGAGCGTTCACTCAAATTATCCATATTCTGATACCACATGAATGCAGGCTAAGTTCAGTCTCACAGAGCTGCTGGTGTGGCTTTAGACTCTTATTTGTTTATATTGGACAACCTGACTGTAAATAGATAATGAATGGTGTTTTTTTCATCATCAAAAACCAGAGGAGACACATAATAAGACACCTAATTCCGATTTTTCACAAATCAACATGTATCAGTCACGTAACAGTGTTTAAAATTCCACATGTAATACCATTCTAAGTATTGCATACTACCCGGGTCTATTACAATTTACCTTCTGACACCAAAAGGCTCATTTTCACTGAAGCTTCTAACAAAAGTAATTCATATTTAAAAGACTGTGAACCACGGCACATCAGAAGGAGCAGCCATATGGCTCAGATCAAAACCTCCCCTCGACTGAAAAGAAAACTCTGCTAATTAAACGCTTCCCGATTACTTCAGCTACTCTAATTAGACGGGAATTTATTCCACATCAATATTTCACTATGTCAGCAGAAACGCCGCCCTGGCCACGAGATAATAGAGAATACAGCTTCTTTTTTAACAGCCCGCCCCCGCCGCCCCATCACACTATACACACACACACACACACATGCAGAGTCTATAAATGTGAGTGCACACACACAGGCACGCCCGACCCACTTATTTAATCATTTGTCTTTTCACTCTGATGAGCTATTTTCCCTGGTGACTGATTTTGAGGGATGGGGTGATGCTAGAGATGAAAAGTCAAAAGTTGATCAAGTATTTACAGCCCAAACTGCAACTGAGGAGCCTCCAAAATTAGATGCACACCCTCTGAGTGATTGCCAACATGAAATCAAGACGATTATGATTTGTAATTGAAGTTACCAATCATCTAACATCGTTTAGCTTACAAAATAATAATTGTTTTGAGGATAAAATCATTCATGTTTTGCATCAAAATATTGACTAACTCTCCTTTTTTTTCTTATCCTGTTGAGTTTGAGAGAAGCCCACGAGCTGCGGGACGATGCCCCCTGCTGAAAGGTTATTAACAGATGTTGAGTACACACAAATTGATCAAACATTTTCGTTATCTTATTTTTCTGAGACTTTAAGAGATAACCGAATGGCTGAGACAAAGTTCCAACAGCTGTTACTCCTCAGATGCCGGGGGCCTACGAAATAAAACCTTAATGAGTTTGGGCTTCATCCATTTAGTAAAAAAGACTTTGTAAGGCAAAGCCGATCCTTTGGTTTATTTAAGAGTTATTTCAGTTGAAATTAAGAAGTAATTTACTGTGTGTGGCACTGCCTTTGACTTCTTTTACAGTAGCACTATACACATTTATTAGTGCTGTGTTTTTTCAGAGGCTTTTTGATCACTAAAGGGCAGAAAAACAACACAAGATGGATGTTCCTTTGGTTTTGCTGTTCATGTTGTGATCATATCTGCTGGTTAATGTATATCCCACTGCCTCTTCACACGGGAAGGGGTCATCAAACAGACGTCCGTGGCTGGCCTGGGAAAGATCAATGAGCCCATCAGTAGCAGATGCCACAGGAAGGGTTACGATCTCCCCCGTCAAAAATGACCACAGATTTCCATTTTAGGTCATGTAATGGCCACAGAACCATCTCCATGGCAACTGAGAACTGTGGGATGCCATTGAAGGCTACTATAGACTGCATAAGATAATGGATGTAGCCACTGTGAGGTCACCTGTTGGCTGCTGGATTACCACTCTGAAGCTTTGAGTTCGGCACTTTGATCATGTTTCCTGGAGCCAGAAGTGACTATTTAGGACGAGAGAGGGTGATGTTGGGGAGGACAGGAACATGTCACTGAGGAATAGACTTGTTTCATCTTATCAATATATGTTTAATCTGTTTCCTGTTTTATTTTGTAGATTCTCTCCTCATGTGTCATGTCTGATTTTACTTCCTGTCTTTGAGGGTTTCCCTGCTTGTTTTCTGTCACACCTGTCTCGTTAGTCCTTCCCTGTTCCCAGTCCTCCCTTCACACCTGTTCTGTATTAGTCTTGTTTGCTCCACCCTAGTGTTTCCCATCACACCCTTGTTGTAAGCCAATCCCCATTTCCCTTCTTTTGCCCGTGTCCACCTACTCCAGCTGTGTCTTGTTCTTGTGATTAGTTTTCTGTGTGTTTCCTTTTGTTCCTTGTCAGTTCGTCTGCATTCATTCCTGTGCTCATCCCTGTGTTCTTGGTAGCATTCCCTGCTCTGTTTCCTGCCTGGTACCTTGTGTTCTGTTTGGATTTTTTACCCGAGTTTATCGTATTGTCCCAGTTGGTTTTCAGTTTAGTTTTGGATCTTCTTTCATTTGGACTTTCAGTTACCTGCCTGTTAGCTTCATTAAAGCTCGCTTTGTGTTGAAACTTCAACCTGCCTGCTGCTCTGCATTTCAGTCCTTCCTGAACTGATTTATGACTCATACCCAAGTTCCCAGGCCACTCAGAGTATCTCAGTTTTGAGTCAGGTTCCAGTTCCTTTTGGTGAAGATCCAAAGTACTTGCACAAGGCAGGGAAAAACTTACGAGGTTTATTTGAGATCACAGAAAAACGGCAGGCAAAGTCCTTCAAGAATAACATCATCTGCTCCGCTCCTGACTTGATGTCCTATTCCTATTCGTTCTCAGATATTACTTTTTATTACACATCATAACACTGCCAAACCTACGCAGACTTCACATCGTCTTCAGCACAACATTGCAAACAGTCTCCTTTGGTCATGCTCACTAAACAGCCTTGTGGCATCATACGTGTCGTATATAACTTTTACCTGTACTCTATATAAACATAACCATAGCATAGTCCACTGCTATACACTATGCAAAAATATACAGAAACTGTTGTGTAAACTTAAATAATATCAGAACCTATATAACATGCCATCAACAGGGATTTTTACCAAATATAAATATGTGCCTAAGTGGCTCTTACAGTAGCCATTTCCTAAAGCATATCCTGCTTTGCCATCCATTTCACTCAAAATTGGACCATAATTTACAAAATTAACATCATGCTTTGTTGGAAAAGACTTGAAACCAGCAACTGAGACCATTAACTAATTAGGAAAATGTTCACTAAGGTAATAAATCAAGTGAAGAGAGGGTCATTTTCTCCTAGACTTATATAGGCTGCAATCTGCGCTCTTTCTGCAACCAGTGCAGTCACCCCCTGCTGGCCATTAGAAAGACTGCAGATTTGAAGCACTTCTGCATTGGCTCCACTTTTCAGACCTGAAGGTTGCGCGATGAAGGCTGCAGAAGAAGTTAGTGGGTAGACACGGAGTTAAGATTACTTTGTCAAGTAGCTCCCATGAGGATTTGACAGAGACTGCATCTAGGATTATGTTTTGTTTTTTTATGATTTGTTCAGCAAGATAATTTTTACAAATGAACATGACTTTTATGATGTTTGAGGTGTTAATGAAATTGCCAGACGTAAAATGCTAACGTTAGGCTATAAACAAAATACACTACGGTCGCGTGACTTAACGTTGCCCTCACACCAAGGCTGTTAAGCTGTGTTCAACCCGGCCTCTCGGGTAAGTGGACCCATCCACTACCCACCTCGTGCCCACCCTACTCGGACTTCCAACACCTTAACCTTCGTTGTTGTCCTGTCGCATTTCCCCCAGATGCTGCCAGGTGCCTTTAAACAATAATGGTGACAGGACAGCTTCTTTGTCAGTGTCTGACACCAGAAATCACTGACCGTGCGCCGCTTTTTGACGACTTCGCAGTGAGACCAGGATGTTTAGAGAGTGAATGAAGAGAGGGAGCATCCCCCTAATGAGAACAAAGCAGTAAATCAGAGAAATAAAACATTATTTTCTAGTTGTTTTATGGCGGTTATGTTCTAAAGCATAAATAAACACACCCACACCTCTGCACAACCCTGCAGGAAGGTGCTACATTGCCAGTTTATGTGTGAATCAAGCTGAAGCGCGTGTGTGCGTGTGTGTGTGTGTGTGTGTGTGTGTGTGTGTGTGTGTGTGTGTGTGTGTGGATTAATCTCACCCTCGACCTGCAGCTCGCATGCACAGAGCAGAGAGGAGAGACGGCTGGTCGCTACGTTTTTATAGAGTCCTGACCTCATGCTGCTTTTGGCTGGGGGCTACACACCACTACCCAGAGGTTGACACCCAGTCCCAAATATACTAAATAAGAAGAATACAAGAGTCTTTGTGTGAGTCTTTATATTGTTTTGTTTATAGGAAAATCCTGCATAGTATGTATTTAAAATGTACATGTTTAGCCTATGAAAGACTGCGACTGACATAAAGAATTTCAGATTTAAAATGTGTCTGTGTACAGGTTCCTGACAGTGACAGCGTTACAGGGGTGCATCTAGTAACCCTTTAATCATGGTCCTCCTGTGTGAGAACTTTATTGGTGAGTAAAACTTGTCTTTTATTTGCTCTTTTTCCAGGTTACACAGCCAGAGAGGCGGAGGCTCAAGTCACAAAGGCAATAAAAGAGAAGTCTGGTAATGAGGAAAAACTCTGTCGCTGACAAAGATCTGCTTTATTCCACAGCTGAGGTTTGTGTTTGTCTCTGTTGCGCTTGATACTTTGAGAGCACTGAGGAAACGTTCTGGTTGTTTTCTGTGGTACATTTCAAGTTGGTTTTATGTTTTGATGCCTTGTCAACTACAAAAGTAATTGGAGCCAGTGGTGTGTAAGAACTGTAAAATCTTATTTACATTTGATAAGTTTGAGGCGTCTGCGTATTGTGTTTTTTACAAGACTGGGTGACTGGGTTTGTTTTATTTTATTACTATGGTTTTGTGTTGTGGAAATTAGGTCACTACCGCACAAAATTACCATGCAGTGTTTAATGATATGGTGCACTATTGCAACCAGGCTTTTAACAAGAAATGGATTGCTTCCTACCCACCACCCACTCGCTCCTCAAGAGTCATGGATGTGGCTGTGAGGGCCAGCACTAATATCCACAACCATCCCAATATGGCGCTTCGACTCAGACCTCACCGAGCTAAGGAGACCACAGACGATGCCCTTTAGTTCCTTAACAACAACACTGAAAGAAAACTGCGGAACAATATCAATCTACTGATATAAATCTATAAAAATGATTGCTTTCTTGAAGTTTATGTCAAGTTAACCGAACAGCTGTGTTACTTGCTATCACATGGACTATGAAATAATCTATATTTGATGCAGTGGATTAGAGAAGAGGAGCCACAGCAGCAAAATGAAGCAGAAAAGTGCCAAATGGGGGAAAAAAATAGAAGCGATCAACGGAAAATAAATGGATTTGAAAAAAAAATACAAAGGAGACAAGTGAAAGTGTTTCTTTTTTCTTTTTTACTACTACACAGGAGTCCTATTATTGATCAAGCACAAGCTGCTCCTTCACCCCACTTACCGCATGTTGTAGGCTGGTGTGAGAACAATATTAAACAAAGGAGATAATTAACCAAGCCCTTGGGCAGTGGTGCAGGGGAGTGGAAACACAAGCGTGTAGCACACAACCACTTTAGTTTCATTGGCAGTGTCGTAACCAGTGAGTCACTCTGTGAGGTAGTCTGCAGGTGACCTTTGAAGAGCACTCATGTAAATCGTGTGCTTTGTTCAATTCTCTGTGATGAACCAGTTCAACTTAATTCACTAGAAATGACTGACCAGAGCAGAAAATGAGGAGAGAATTAAACGGGCATAAAGTGCATTAGCTTTTTTGTTTGTTTCATCTCTGCTTTTAGACTGGAATCATGAATTTTTCAGGAGAAAGAAATTTAATTTCTGTGTCGACATGAACAGCTTTTAATCCACATACTGATGGTGGCACTTTTGATATGTTTTTCATTGTTTGTGTGCTATATTTGTAATTACAGTTCAGGGCCCTTGGTTGATTTGATTAAAGATATTTTTTAGACTGCATCGCTTGAATTTGTTTGCTTTTGTGCAGCACTTTTGACTGCTGGTTATTTATCTTTTTTTTTGTTAGTTAGTTTTTTGCCTATAATATACTATAAGAAATATGATGTTTAATATCATACTAAATAATGAAGAAAACTCTGTGTGTCTGTTCCAGGTTTTTCTCCTCACTGACTTGGTCAATCCATGTGAAATGTGGCACAGTGGTAGAGGGTCATGGGAGGATGCCAATGAAGCAATATTACATCAATTGGCCAAAGGGGGGCGCTATAGCAACTGATTGAAATTGCAAACTTTGAATGTGCATATCTCATGCCCCGTATGTCGTAGAGACATGAAACTTTGCACAGAGATGCCTCTCCTCATGAGGAACACATTTGCCTCAAGAAGCTATAACATCCGGTTATATAGATTTTCCACCATTTTGAATTTTTTGAAAAACACTTCAAATCGATCTCTTCCTAGGAAGTTTGAGCGATCTGCATGAAACTGGGTGAACATAATCTAGGGACCAATATCTAAAGTTCCCTCTTGGCAAAAGTTGGAAAACTTACTAAAACTGAGCTTCTATAAGGCAATGAATATTGCGGAGGGCGTGGCTCATCACATAAAGGTGTATAACATCTCAAGGGTTTCACCCATCACCACGCAACTTTGTAGGCATATGACCACACATAATCTGAGGGGACCCCTCCATTATTGACCCCATCAAACAAAATGGGGGCGCTAGAGAGCTAATTTCTTATCTAGGCCTAACCGCCATATGGATTTTTACTAAACTTGAGAAATTTAACTCTAATTGGCAACTGGGTGGCGCTAGAGCAACAGAAGAATGCTTAAAAATGGCTAAAATGCGACGGATCGCTGTGGCCCAATGTTTTGTTTTGTTTTGTCTAATTTTTAGTATAACTAAGTCATGGTATGATATGCTGTACATAATCACGGAAACTGTCAGTGTGTCATTCTATCAGTCAGTCATTCTGTCTGTCCCATGTTTTTCTACTCACTGACGTGGTCAATCTATGTGAAACTGCACATAGGTACTGAGGACTGGCATAGGTAGAAGGTGACAAAGCTACCAGTGGGTATGGACTAGTAATGTTTAATTACATTTTCAAGTAAAAAAGGATAATGTGTGTTCTAAAGCAAAGTGTTCATCATTTTTAACCTACATTGCATTATTGTGTGGGGAAAGGAGGAGTTACATTCAGGTAAGTGTCTGAGGTCAGCAGTGTTCATAGAAGGCATGGCTGAGGAATTGGTGGCCATGGGGATTGGCCACCCTGCACACATTTCTTCTAGGGCTCACCCTGGCCCACAAAAACATCATATTTTCAGCCCAGGAAGATAACATCTTTCTGCAATTGGAAAATATCTCATTGTGTTGCAGCCTTATTGCAAACAAACTGCGGTGACCTTCAAAAGATGGGAGAAACTTTTTTTTATTAACTCAGGAAGAGTTATCCTAAAATGATTTAAACCTGAAGTAAATTACTTTCTTGGCCACTTTGGGGCAAAGAACCAGGCTGCAAACACATCACTGAGATAGTGTGTTGCCATCTTTTAAAGGGCCAGTGTTTATAGTTTCGTAGCATCTGAGGTTGCAGAGTGCCATGAACTGAATACTTCATTTCCTCACCCCTCTCTTTTCAAAAAATGCAAACGGCCCTCTCTGGAGCCAGTGTTTGGTTTGTCCGTTCTAGGCTGCTGTAGGAACAGGGCGATGCAACATGGCGGACACCATGGAAGAGGACCAGCTCCTCATGTTAATATGAAGAGCTATGAAGGACAATTCTTAGTTTGAGATGATCTTACACTAATGGAAACATCATTATGAATATTCTGCCACAGACCGAACTACATCTGCACGTCAATGCACGCTTCAGGCAGGTGTAGTTCAGTGGAAAGAAAATAGTTCCTACATGAGACTGCTCTCAGCAGGGTCTGTGGATTATCTTGAGTAACTGGGTCATGATTTCTGGAAAGAGACATTAATGTTGAGTTTTTCGAATGTATTTTTTTAGCGCTTTGAGCACCGCAAGCTGAGTGCTCTCCAGTTCAATTATATTGGAGAGAAGGCAAACATCTCTACGACAGATATCTCCAACACTCAGCAGCTTGCATCAAAACAATCCCTATAGAAGTTCATTCTGTCTAAGTGTCTCCTGCTGTCCGGTCGCTCCTAGAGGACGTACAGTAGGAGGAGGCCAGAGTCATCTGCACAGAGGATAATCGTTTCCAACGCTGGATCATGGAGGCAGTGGAGATAAGGAAGCGGGCCTGCAGGACGATGAACCAGGATGAGGGAGCATATATGCTGTCACATACCTGGAACGCCGTCCTCAAGGAGCGACCTGACAGCAGGAGGCGTGGTCGACCTGTTAAATTTGACAGGGCAACTACGCCTCCGTAACATCAGCTGACATAAGGCACGTCACCAATGACATCACGGAAGACACCTGTCGAAACATGTCAAGGTAAAAACAAACCTTATCTTGTCTGATATAAAAGAAAAGCAAAACACTAATTGCACCAAAACAGTCTAAATTGATAAATAGCACTATACAGATGGGAGGAAACATATGTATTGTTTAATTCAGGAGTGAACTGTCCCTTTAATGATTTAGCCACCACCTTCACATCATTCATTAAGGCTTATTTGGCCATTTAAAATCCTCTGTTCTCTTTTCTAATCATTTTCTTCACCATACACTCAGAATTAACGCTTTATTTATTAAAGGCATTATAGATATAAATAAATGTCTTCATTTATCCAGTAAGATCATCTGTGTAATCTTTAGAATAGAAGACCTCTTTCTTGTTAGACTGATCAAAGTAATGACTAATTTAGTTTATTCATTTTTGCTTCTAATAAAGGTGATGCACCAATTTCAAACGAGTGCAAAATTCATTTCAAAAGCAGTTATAAGATGGCTGCACAGTCCAGGTAAAAGGGAAACTGTAACAGAGTTCATGTGTTTGTGTTGTCTGAGTGTGAGTCATGTTGTCTGACTGGTGACCTATCCGGAGTGTTTCTCGGCTTTCACTGCACGCTGAGATAGACTCCTGCCCTCCACATGGATGAATGGGAGTACATGAGAGAATGGATGGATGGAAAGCCTTACTGAACAAAATGGCAGCACCATTGTCAGCACGCTGCTCCACAGTGTGACTGCTGCTTCACACTGAAGGATGAGTCATCACACTCGTCTCTGATGACAGGGGTTTGGAGTCTGCCAGCCTACTGAACAAAGCCAACATGTCAGTCTGACAGTGACAAATAGTACATCTGCATATATACTGCAGCTGTATTTCACACAGCAGAGTGAAGAGGACGATGGCCGGCTTATACTGAATAGTTAAAGGGATTCTTAATAGCTCTATGGTGCTATTTAATTCTGAGAGGATAGCTCATTCATGTTTTATGGTCTTAGTTCTTTAGGAGGATGTCCTCCTTTCCTGGCTCTAAAAGTCTTACAAGGATGGGATGTTTTATGTGCCGTGATGGCCAAAGAGGTGTCCCCTCAATTAAATGCCTTTCACTTCAAGTCTCACCACAGGGAGTGGCTTTAGACGCACTGAAAAGAAACAATCATGGTGAAGGCATCCCGGCCGAATCCAGCAGCAGGAACACTTACAAAAGTCAAACATGCATTAGGAAATTTTAGCTTCAGCAGTTTGTAATAATTATGTTGATATACTGTGAGAAAGGGAAGAAAATCCAACCTTGATATTTAGTCACTGTGATAGGATAGAAAATGAATAGCTTTGCTTAGGCAGTTGTACAAGTTTTCATCCCTTTCTCACATTCATCTGCTCGGACAAACTGCTCCTATAAAATGTTTCCTTTATCATCTCACTTTTCTATTTAATGTTACAAGATATGATTTGGTGGTATCAATCTGAGTCACCAGACTAAAGGTGATGGCTACTTTATCCCATACAACGTGACATATATGCGAGAAACAGAAAAAAATCACTCACTTTTAACAGTCTGAATGCTAACTGGCTAATTTAGCTAATTAAAACTAAGGGAGGGTAAATAAATGTCCTTCAGGCTGCCTGCCCCTGGTCAGTGGTATAGGCTATTATCAGTGCATCAGGAAATCCTGCTTTGATATAAAGAATATTTTCCTAGTATTTTTGTTTCAGAGTTTAGAAGTTTTACCGTATGTAGATACTAATATTTTCGATGAACACGGTTTCCACATTAAAAAAAAAGTACAAAAAAAAAGAAAATTAAAAGAAAGAAAATGGGCAGGAAGCGGATGCAGCTTTGTCCTTCTCCCTAATCGAGAAATTCTGGATCTGGCTTCCATCCTGCCCACCACTGCTGTTTGCACACAGTGACAGAGGAGCGTGTATCAGGATGGCTATAGCGTTAGTGTTAGAGAATACTTCAGGGCCATCCATTCGTGACAGACCAAATCTTTCCATGGATGAATACAGAAATCTCTGCAGAATTAAATGACCCAAATTTGACACTCGTGCAGGCAAGCAGCAAACATCTGGTTAGCAATCTGCTCAAAAAATGTTTCCACTGATTTACAAATGTCCTTTTCACAATGTAAGTCAATGGGAAAAAGTTTATCGGCCCCATTGCATCATGTGACAGACCTGGAAGTTGTAATTCCACATTTCGCCACTATATACAATTGGCTCTAGAGCCTGGTGCTGTTCTTTGGGGCTTGAATCTAGCTTGCCTGAGTGTGAAAACACCTCTCTTTGCACTGGTGTGAGTCAGTATAAGGTCAGACATTTAAGGGGACATAAATATGGAGAGGAGGGAGTTTAATGGAACCATGCTCCACTCTATACTGCAGAGTTCTAGCTGCAGCCATTCAAAACAGTATTACATTTTTATATTTCTTGTCAATTAACCAGTGTTTGTTTCCTCTTAAGCCTACTATAACACTCCAATTGTAAGGCGAGCCTTCATAAGAAGGACCTCCTGCTCTTTCTTCTCCCTAGACAGCGAGGAAGCAGAGGTTGTTACAACCACAGGGAGATCAAAGTAGGAAAAGCGGTATAGCTGGGAAACCAACTTTAGTCCACAAGGGAGGATTATATGTGTTTGAAATTAAGCTGCCCTGTGGACTGTACCACACAGCTCACCCTCGCTGGCCTAATATCCACTCACCCCACTTGCTGCAAGATTCATTATGAACAGCAATTACCTATAGACCAGCACAACACGGGCATCGGCTAGCCATGCAGTGTTACTGGAGCTGTAGCCACAACGGCCTCATTTAATGATAGTGGTGTCATCAATAATAAAAAACAATGGTTCTAGTGAGAAGGAGGTCTATTGTCTGTGGTCTGGGGAAAGGCTGCTTCCCTGACTTCACTGGGTCCTGTACCAATTAATCATTTATCAGCCAGTTTTAACAAATATCAGAGTACAGCTTCAGTTGTGTAGTTTTATGCTGTGATGCAGAGCGGTGTTCTGCTGAGAGGATAAAATTGCTGGGGATGATTAGATGTGTTTTTCTGTTTGTTACGTTGCTGCATGTCATCTCATTCAGTGATGGTGGAAACAGGTGTGCATAATTGTAGACTGGGCACGGTAAAGTTGTTGAAGGTAAAATTAGCCCACAGTAAATGAAATACTATTCAAGTTGGTGTAATTTTGTTGGTAATGTTGCTCAAATATGTCAAAACAAGAAGCATCTAAATTGCTTTTTGCAAAATGTGTGGTATTGGTGTGTTTTTAACCACCCCTGTGTTTGCCTGAGCAGGTGGTATGTTCCAGTTCAGGTGAGGTTGAGAAGGTACAACTCCAAGGGTGCATTCAAAATCGCATACTTTGTCTTTTTACTTTTACTAGGCACTGCAGCTGCCCTTAAAAAGTATGTACTCTTGCATGTAGTACGCACACAATCAGGACTTAATACAGTTTCATAACATTACACCCTGAACTTTGACCCTTTTCCTTTTTATCAGTTACCTTGGAGATAAAACAAACACCAAGAGATCAACCCAGAGAGTTCTACTCTGCAGTTGAAACTTTGCAATGTATCTAGTTTTACTTTGAAGTTACAACTGCACAGATCGTAAATTTTAGCATTTTGTATTTACGACGGTGAAATGACATCTACAGTTCTCTGTCTTTGTTATTTTCATAGTTATGTCCTTTTGTTGTTCGGAATATTTATGATTATTTAGTTCAATTAAACAATCAATATTCTAATAATAACTATTCAGCTGGTCATCAGTTACTTGAATGCACTGTCATCTGTTATTGCAACTTCTGACAGCTGTCAATAAGCTGTCAAGCTGTCATCAGTTTGCGGCTTAGTTAATGTGTGTATCATCCACTGTGCAGAGGATTGTAGGCCAGAATAGCCAGAAAAGCATGCTGGCTTGCATACTGCAAAATCCGACCGGATGTAGTAGAACACACTGGTATTTTTGGCATGCTGCATTTGACATACTGCGACATACTAAATCTTTCCTGCATACTATATGGTATGATAGTACGGGTATTAGAACGCACAGGAGGCCACTGGTCAGTAGACTGAGAAAGGATTGCAGCTTTTTGTGAAGCTGTGGCTTTGGTTTGATTTGTTGGGTTTTGTTGAACTTTCTCAGACTTTGTGTTTGCCTTTTTACCATTACAGTTGATTTTTATATAAAACTACTTTGTCTGTGCATGGCCTTGGGCCTGCAGTTGTTGCACTGCTCATCATGCCAACATTTCCAGTGCCAAACAACATTGACTGTAAAATGCCCTTTTATGTGTAACCTGATGTTTTTTTCCCAGTAAAAGGTATTTCCTGATCCAAATCAAGGGTCTAAGCTTAGAGGCTGTCGTATGTTGTAGAGATTGTAAAGCCCCTTGATGCAACTTTGTGATATTGGACCATATTAATAAACTGACTGAATTGATCTGACTTGACATTAACCATGCCTTGTGCGGTATTTGTCATCTGGATTATCAGATGGTCATCATCCATCACAGATGTTTGTTGAATGAGACATTCACATTTATAGAAGTGCTGAGAGAAAAGTCTGCAAATTACACCCTTGATGCTATTCAGTACACTGTGCGGTGGTATTTCACTTGCTTTTGAGTAACTGCATCATCCAGTAGTTGGTTGAGTTAGCTGACTGATCCAGTGCAGTCTAATGCAGTCGTTTGATATTTTATAAAGAAGCCATTTGTCTCCGTGATGGCAATATGTGACTTTGATTTAATATCTCTTAGTCATAATTAGACACAGATTGAACAGTTATGTTCTTACAATAAATGTTCTGTAATTGGAAGACTAATGCAAGCATAGATCACTTACTGTAATAATAGGTGCCATCTGGAGGATGTGTGAAATACTGTAGGATACTACTGAAGGACAAAGGTTCACAGGAAGTCCTACTGATACAAAAGCCTTGCTGCATTCACTAGAATTGTATTCTGTACACTCTCTCATAACTAAATAACAAAATGGGTTGATTTCCACTGACTATTAAACAACATATATGACCAGCCACAAAATGACAGTCAGTTAGTTTAAGTTGGGCCATTGGTGAGCATCTGCTGCCCTCATTGGTGCTGTGTGTCCTGCACCATTGCCCTTCGTTGGCCCCCATCAGCTGTCTGTTTTTTTGGGGGCGGCCAATTCATCATGTTGAATCGGCTTCACTCTGATTAGCAGTTCAGCTTAGCGCACAAGAAGAGAAACTAAAGTGAGGAAAGTAAACAAATAACTAAAATCAAGAGGGAGTGAGACCAAAACACTTCTTTAGCCATTGAGCTCTCAAGCAGAAACACTTTGTGATGGTTTGTTTTATTGTTCACTGGTGCACAGTAAATATGCTTTGTTCTTTCAAAATTGTGTTGTTAATGTGCTAACTGGCTAATTAGCGTCAGGACGGTCTTCTGGTTTCCCTTTTTTTTAATGAGGATTACAAACTACTGCCGACTGCTAGTGTGGAGAGTTATTTCCTCTCACATACATGCTGATTGACCGGCGGCTCTAGTCTTTGACGTGCGTTCATGTAGAACTTTTTTTGGCTGAGACACAGCAACATCAGGCAACGCAACATGCGGCCAAAGACATGAAACAGTCACAGTTTCGCTCCAGAAATACTCGGTTAGATTTAGGCAACAAAACTACATGGTTAAGTTTAGGAAAAACATCATGGTTTGGCATTAAATAAATACTCTTGTCTTGTCATGTGACATACATCACATATGACATGTCACTAGTGTCCTTCTAGACATGCCATCTTACTAGGCTACGTCATTATTGAAAGACCTTGAATTTGAGATGCAAACGCCAGTCTCCTCAGTAAAAGCCTTGTGTTCCTTTGACCCATCCACCCAAATGGGCATCTACGATATTTGTACATTATGCAGACTTTGAATCTTTTAATGCTGTGTCACCTCACTTCCTCTTCTGCTCCTGTAGTAGTTATTCTGGCCACTATGGGGCGCCACATTATAATAAACAGTCATAATAAGCTGCTTGTTCAGTTGACCTATGGGGTCAGTGTAGCACACTAAGGCAGTTGTCTTTTGATAGAAACAAAAAAGTTTAAGGAAGTATATTCCAATGCCGTTAGGTTAAGTACAAAATACAGGGGTACAAGGAAAATTAATATGAAGTGTTTATCATTTCAAATTCTCATTGCAGTTTTTGAGATCGAGAATTAGTCACAACCATCGAGTGTCTGTTGGCTTTATCATAGGAAATATGAAACGTGTGTCATGTCAATCCAATGCAAGTATTCTCTTCATCTTTATTTTCTGGTTTGAGTTGAACAATTGCTTGTTTCCTATATTTGATATGAGTATTTCTAAATTGTTGGAAGCTCTGGAGCATCTACACTGCACATTAGTAGTTCCACCCAAGCTGCATCTTCCCTCCATTTCTGTACTTGCTAATAAAGTGTGGAAATCATTCCAGCACACAAGGGTCACGGAAACAGACCGCCTTGCGAAGAGTAAACTTGGCTCCAGCAGGGCATTTCTTCCCTTCCAAGGCCTGAGCAAAAGGGAGCACAATAAGGGGTCAGACACCCCCTGATGGATGTGTTGTACAGGCTGAGTCAGACTGCACAAATACCGCCTCTGTGTTCTTGGAGGATGATGGAGTTTTACATCCTTGCTGAGAGCATGTATGAGTCCATGGGCATTGCTTACCAACTCAGCGGCCAACGCTGCTGCACCAGCAAAGTGATTTGTGCTGTAGCAGAAAATAGAACACCAACAGACAACATTCACTTACAGCAATTTTCCAGCAACTGAGCAAGGTTACTACTGAACGATGACGGCAGGACAGGGCTTGATACAATATCTGGACTGGAAAGTGAAAGCAAGTAAAACTAACTTTTCAATTTCTTTTTTTAAACACACTTTAAAAAAAAAAAAAAAACATGAAAAACTACAAATGAAAAGAAATATGTATACAGAAAAATAAAAGTGCTTGAAGGGACACTTAACCCAAATCAAAAGTTCATATTTTTCCTATTACCTGTTATGCTATTTATTCATATAGATCATTTCTACAGTTGCTGAGTGTTGGAGACATCTACCACACACTTATCTGCCTTCTCCCAAATATAATGGAACTAGATGGCACTCAGCTTGTGGTGCTCAAAGTGCCAAGAAAAATACATTTGAAAAAACTTAACAGCAATGTCTCTTTCCAGAAACCATGAAGTAGTTACTCAAGATAATCCACAGACCTTGATGTGAGCAGTTTAATGTACGTACTATTTTCTGTCTACCAAACTGCACCCACCAACTGTATCATAACGCAGAGGGAAGCATGCATCCACTGCTAGCTCACTTGGCAGGGATGAGCTAACGAACGTTACAGCTTAGTCGAGGAGGGCGCCATCGATTTTTACATCTCACGCTGTCATGAGCACAAACCTCTCGCCCATGAGTAGATGCACATTTTCGTCTGTGATGTGATACGGTTGGCAAGTGTAGTTCAATGGCCACAACCAACAGCTCACAGAGGATGCATTGGTTTACATTGTGAAGCGTTCAAGCTCTATTCAGTAAAAACTAGTACTGGGTGGTGGTAGATTATAATGTTCTCATGATGTGTTTAATTTAATCCTGTGAAATGTAGCTTTTAGGGAGAAACTTGAGTAAATTCAGCTGGTTGAAGGAGAAATTTGTTGATGTTTTTATTAGAGAGGGAATTATGATGGCTCATAGACAGTAAAAATGCTTTTTGTTTTTTGTTTTTTTACAGATGTTTTTCATGTGAATGAAGGTTATGTTAAAGGTCATTTCATAAATGTGTGTTATGAATTTGTGCTCATTCAAAGGTAGTGGGGTGAGGCTTGCCTAGGGCACCAAATGTGCTCAGGCCGCCACTGCTTTACGATACTGATTTGACCATCTGAACTTGCATATTGGCCAATATCAAGTACTGATCTGATGCCATTGTGTTGAAAAAAAGAATTTAAAAAAACAGCTGCATACTACTAACTCTGAAACTAAAGCCTTGCACACTGTGTACATTGAGGTTACGTTCCATTGTAAAATACTGCCACCATCCCTGACATTTGACACTTTGCTAATAGCTAACATTAAACTAATTACTGGAAATCAATTCTTCTGTGCTGCTCTTACACAGTTGTTTCAAGTAGCTGCACAACACAACTTGTTGTGTAGCCTACTGTTTTGAAATGACAAAGAAGACCTGTTTCTCTGGTTTTATTCAGGTGTGAAACTACTTTCAATGTTATGAATAAATTACATGATATCAGATCAGTGCTTAGACTAACATACTTGCCACCTGATCCAGCATTTCAGGCAGTCTCGGAGGGATTTCCAATGCTGTTATTGCTATCAGAACAACTCTAGTTTGGCAGAGAGAAATACAGTTACAACAAGAAACTGCTCAAAACAAGGCCTTTGGATTACCTTGAGTAAATGGATCATGATTCCTCGACGGAAACAATCTGCTGAGTTTTTCAAATGTATTTTTTGGCACTTTGAGCACCACCATCTAGGCAGACATCTCTACAACCGATATTCCCCGCACTCTGCAGCTCACACTAAGACAATCTAGATCAATAAGTAGCACTACAGGTTGGAGGAGAAATATGTATTTTTGATTTTGCTGTGAACCGTCCCTTTAAGTCAGTCAACAGATGTGACAGGGGGAGTTGGTTCTGCAGTGTAAGGACTACGGAAAAATTCTAAATGTTCGTGTCCTCTGGGATTGCCGGTCTCAACTACCATCAGTCTCAACATCCCTGGTTCTTTTATGTCATGCACCCCTCTCACCACATGTACTGTCTTCACTGTCAAATCAAAACAACAACACAAGAGCAAACATATTCTGAGCTCCAGAGCCAGTTGTCGTTGAGCATATCCAAGGACTGGTATCATGGTCTAAGGATTAGATTTAACTATCAGCCTTTTGACCATGTTGTGTGTGATAAAGGGCTGCTTTTCTGAGGCAAGTGGAAAGGACAATCCAGTAGTCTTGATTAGAAAAGATTAGTGTATAAATTATTAAAAACAACCTGAGTGTTTGTTGTTGTGGTGGTGATGGTGGTGGTGTGTTCAGATGGTGCTCTGTGCTCTATGTTGAGAATACTGTTGAAAAATGACATAATGTCCCCCTATGTATGGTTTCATTTAATACTGGGAAACTAATGATGCTGAATGTCACTTTGCAACTACAGTATGTCTTTGCACGAGCAAAGTCTGAGTTCCTAATCCTGCAGCCAGCCATATGATCAACATTGAGTATTTGCTGCCACCCACTGCCTGTAGGCGTTAGTACAGCAGTTATATATAGTGGGCTGTGATGCCTGCAGCTGCCTATGTATAGTATATGAAAAGTAAAAGAAAAATTATATTCATAGTGAAAACACCCCCGGAGAAATATGTTATCATTAATATTATTTAACATATATTTATCTTCTTGGTTATTGTGACGCTCTGCACACTGGCCTATCCAAAACTGACCAGAATGCTGCTGCCAGGGTTTTAACATAAACTAAAAAGAGCGACCATATAACTCTAGTTTTATGTAACCTACACTGGCTCCCAGTATCTTTTAGAATTTATTTTAATGTCCTTCTATTGGTTTTTGCGTCTCCTCATATATCTCTCTTATATCACACACTCCCTACCACCTCATGTCCCTCCATGAACCCTGTGATCCTCCACAGCTGCACTTTTAACTATTCCTGATGTCACTACAAAATCCTTTGGGGATGCTTCTTTTGGCAACTACGCCCCAAAAATATGGAACACCCTGCCTCCGATTATGAACTTGCTGCTCAGTGGTTTTAAACGACTCAGAACATATCTTTTTAATAAAGCCTATAGGGAGCAGCTAGCATCTGTTTTATTTGTATTTTTTTTTTATTAATTGGTGGATTCATTCATTAATTGATTGATTGATTGATTGATTTTTCTAATTTCTCCTTAAATTAGTGTTGTATAATTGTATGGTTTTATCTCTTTGCTGTTTGTATCTGCGTCTGAATTGTGAAGCACTTTGTGCTGCATTCATTAATTCATTTAGAATCATACATTCTTGCAAATTACCTTTAATTTATTATTAGTAGTAATGGCATTAGTATTAGTAATATCATTGTTGTTATTATTATCACATATTTTTTTGTTATTTTTTATTTTTATGTATCTATTTATCTATTTATTGGACGAATATTGGTGACAATATCATTGGATTTCTTCCCTTCTTTTAAATAAAACCCTAAAGTTGAAGGTCAGTCTATGAGAATATGGTTTCAATAATAAAAAAAATGTATTGGAGGAAACATGTATTACTTCATAGCCACGCTCCCTCTAAGTATTAACTAATATTTCAAAACGTCTTTATGAGGAAACTGTCACAAATCATCATTCATGTTGACATCTAGTGTTCAGTGTAAGGCATAGCATTACTCTTTATCTACTTATTTATTTATGTATTTATTTCTCTATATGTTGTTTGGCTGTCTGAGAGTTTTATAAATGAGTTTGTGGATTTTCCTGCTCAAGTTAGGAGCAGCGCCAGACTGGAGAGCATGTTCCTGTCTTTAATTAATGATCCAGAGTGCGGTCTGAGATCTTTAGTTGGGCTTAACTGATTTGTGTGACTGTGGACAAAAACATCCGGGTTTTCCCAAACCAGAAACCCTGGATGACCAGCCAGGTCCGCTCACTCCTCAGGGCCCGCGACGCTGCCTTCAGGTCAGGTGACAGAGCTCTGTAGGGCTGCTCGAGCTGACCTGAAAAGAGGAATTAAACAAGCCAAGGCGGACCATAAGATGAGTATAGAGTCCCACCTGTCCAGCAACAACACAGGGGAGGAGTGGCGGGGCATACAACACATCACAGACTTCAGAGGCTGTGATGCGTCAACAGGAGACCTGAGTGCGCCGCTGGCAGAGGAGCTAAACGGCTTCTTTGCTCGCTTTGAAACATCAGAGCAGCTTGGGTGCTCCAGCCCTGCCCCCACCCGGTTCCTCCACCACTCACTACAGGAGCATGATGTCAGACGGGTGCTCCTGGCAGTGAACCCCAGGAAAGCTGCCCAGATGGAGTACCTGGCAAGATGCTCAGAGCGTGCGCCCACCAGCTAGCATAACCACCCTGAACTCTCACATGCACTGACTTTATAGTTATTTTATTAAATGAATAACTATTAAATAAAATATTTTATTTATTTTCTGTAATTTGTACATAAGCTTTCTCAGGACTGTGCACTATTTATCCTCTGTCTATACTGTATACTCTTGTATATTTTTAAACTGTTTGCACTGGTACTGGCGCTGCGTTTAATCTCATTGTACACGCGTATAGTGACAATAAAGGCATTTTATTCTATTTATTAAGAAAACATAAACGGGCCAAACCCTTAATTGTACTGTACACTATTGCATTGTGTTAACTGATTCATTAAATCATAATTTTCCTCCATGGTTTGACTCATGTGGTTTGTCTTCTGAACGTGTATAACAGGAAACACGGGTCATACCTGTCCTGGTGCCTCATGGGTGGAGCTGCAGAACCTGTAGTTACACAGGGCACTTCCTGGTAGACGTTGATTCTCCATGCTGGATTTAACAACTACAGAACAATCTACGACATCTTAAGGTATGCAAACATCTTTAACAGTGTATCATAAACCCAATCGAGAAAAAAGTAGCAATATTTGCCAGGTTATAGCCTGTCAAAAACGAAAACTAGATTAGTTACTAGAAAAAGGGTAAAAGCAGCAGTTAAACTACAGCTTGTGATGTAATGCACGCTGAAACATTTAGATACGTGAACTAGTTTGATTAATGTGCGCTTAGAAATTGTGTTGGGTTTTTTAATAAACGGGAATATTACGACAATATTGTAATCTTTTAATGCATGAATTCAGTGACACTGTCACTTTAAATTTTAAAAAATAAAAAATAAAGTTGGTTCGAACACGGAAGAAGGATTTCGGTTTGGGTGTGTACCTTCAAGATAAAAGTCCTCAGTGTTATCTGAACCTTTGTTTAAATAAGAAATATTCTTCTTGTATTTGATGTTAACGCCCGTCTATTGACAGAAATGATTGATGATAATTGTTAAGCATTATGAAGAAACTTTATTTTACTTTATTTAATTATGTGCCTTTTGAAGAAACCTAGAGACTCACAGTCAGAGTAATGCACAAGAAATAGATAAATGGATAAATGGATCTACAAGGTATGATTTATGACTACAGCCTTCTTCTTTCTCTCTTTCGGGTCTAAATATTAGAGCAGGCATTTCCAAAGTCCAGCCTGGGGGCCAATTGTCGTCCTCTGACCGATTTAAACTGCCCACAGCTTGTCTTTCAAACTATATGTTATATGGCTCACCATGAAAGATCATTTTTTTCTGTTCACCTCACAATGGCAGGACGATGCAGTTTGTAGACAAGCACCAGGTAGAAACCACACAGAGGAAAACTAATGTCTTTTCATAAACAGATGGCAAACAAGCAAATGGTTACCCAATATCTTCTGCTAAGTAGCAGACATGGCCACAGCATAGAAGGACAGATGAATTCTTTTTTCGCTGAAAACAGTTGAGTCTTATTTGTATGCATTGTTTGTTTTTAACAACCCATACAGTGTGAAAAGCAGCTGGCCCCCAGGTATTCTCACATGATCTAATCTGGCCCTCATTTAAATAAGTTTGAACACCCTCTTGTTAGAGAATGTAGAGCACTGGTGGGAGGTCCCAGGGCAGACCCAGCACCTGCTGGAGGGATGGTGTAGTGTCATGTGGCCTGGGAATGTTTCTTTCTTGTATTCCGTGTTTTATGTTTTGCTTTGATTGTTCAAACTGTGATGGATGTTTTGACTCTTGACTGCGAAACTAGTTTGCCCTTGGATATCAATAAAGTATCCTGAACCTGAACCTGAATGAATTTTCAATTGACTGTACCAGTATATTGTACACACCTATTTCCTAATAAAGAGGCAAACTCTACCTATAAACCTACCTATGTTTGATTTAATTTAAAAAAAAAAAAAAAAAAAAAAACATTCACGGGGAACCTATTTGTCGACACTCACGTGGGAATTATAAGTGTGTGACACATCAGATCATCTTACATTATTTCCCTTTTAAATTGATGTGTTATTGGTGCTTTATAGTAAATTTTAAAATGAATTCTTGAATCATTTTGTTAAATATGTCATGAGTAACAGTTGGCTGTCAATTGGTATTTGATATCAGTGAATAAAAGCAAACATTTGTCATGAAAAATGAATTTCAAAAATTAAAAAAAAAATGAAAGTTTTTTCAAAAATTGAATTTCTCCTCGGGGGGATTAATAAAGTATATAAAATAAAAAATTTAATTAAAAAAAGAATAATAAAAAAAAATGTCAGAGTCCCCTTATTGAGGCTATTGTGCAGAGATTTAAATTTTACCTTTTTATATGGTGTGATAACTGTATCACCCCACACTGTGTAGTAATTTTAAGATTTAAAGAAAAGAATAATACGTTACATTTTGCTGTTGAACAACTTTTATAATGTCGTTGTGGAGATGAGGTTTTATTCTGAAAAATCGCACCGGAAGTTGTATTGTTGTTGCCTTTAGCGGAAGTCAGTCGTCATGTTTGCACCGTGTGGTTAGCCCTGCTGGTGTGTAGCTCCACATTAGCCCGTGTAAATGCTGCAGGTGTCACCCAGGCTGTCCTCCTCTCTCTGTCACCATGAACAGGACTCAGCTGAAGCGGTCCAGTATCTTAAGGATGGCGCTGTCCGGCTCGGACACGATGGACCAGGACGGACCTGGAGAGACGTTCATCCTGCGGGCTGTGAAGATCGCAGCTGTGGTCGCTCTGTACTGGTTCGTGTCCATAACTATGGTGTTCCTTAATAACTACCTGCTGGACAACCGAGAGCTGGACGCGCCGCTGTTCGTCACCTTCTACCAGTGTGTGGTGACGGTGGGGCTGTGCTGGCTCATGCAGCTGCTGGCCTCACTGTGCCCGGGAGTCATCGACTTCCCCTCGGTCAAATTCGACCTGAAGACGTCCCGGGAGGTCCTTCCTCTGTCCGTTGTCTTCATCAGCATGATCACCTTCAACAACCTGTGCCTGAAACATGTCGGGGTGGCTTTCTACACGGTGGGCCGCTCGCTCAGCACAGTTTTTAATGTGCTGCTGTCCTATGTCATCCTGAAACAGACCACTTCACTCCAAGCCATACTGTGCTGTGGGATCATACTGGGTACGTGAAGTGTGTGTCTTCCTTCATATGAGTTGTAAAGAAGTATTTGCTCTATCAGATAAAGAGGAAACATTTTATAAATCCTGTCAGACATTATTTACCTATATCTAAAAGCAAAGTGTGGCCAAAAGTGTGTGGACACCAGAGTGAGTTTCCAGCTTTATTTATTTATGTTTATTTTTTATTTGGATATATGGCAAAGTCAAGGTCACCATAACCCCTTTAACACATTGTCTCGATTACTCGTCTAAACATGTTTGTTAAAAGAACAGTGTGTGTGATTTAGGGGGATTTAGCGGCATCTAGTGGTGAGTTTGCAGATCGTAACGAGCTGAATCTTCTCCCGGTTAAAAATCCTGCAGTGTACTTTGCTTTGGAGGTTTTAACAGGGAGCCGAATTATCCACAGAGGTCTCCTCCTCTCCAAAACAAACAGACCAGGTGATTAAAACCAGATAAAAACACTCACGTCACAAATCAGTGTTTCTCCAGCTCTTGTTAAGTGCGTCTCAAACAAGCTGCTATCCCAGCTCCTGCTCATTTGTGCTCACCTATTGTCTCTGGTAACTTAAACCCAGACATTCAGGAAGTTTTTGCCGGGAGCCACATTACCGGCAGAGGTCTCCTCCTCTCCAAATCAAACAAACCATGTGACTTAAATAGGTAACAACTCTGAATAAAGCAGGTTCATGTTACAAACCAGTGTTTCTCCAACGCTGTTTGGCATGTCAGAGACAGACTGCTAGCCCAGCACCTGTTTATGTGTCCACACCATTTTTCCCATGATAACTTACCAGACATTCAGGAGGTTTTTACAGGAAGGTGAATAATCCAAAGGTCTCTTCCTCTTCAAAACAAGCCTGCAGCAGTTAAAACTGTAAAACACTGGCTAAAGCAGTTTTGTTTTAAAAAGATATCAGTCTTTTCCAATGCTCTAAATGACAGCAGCTGCTATGGTGGCCAACACAAAAACGTGAATGTCCCGATGTAGAGTCAGTGTTTGGTTTTTAGATTATTTAGATTTAGATTATAATTCTGACACTACATACCCTAAATCCCACACACTGGACCTTTGAATTAAGTGCAGCGCTGTAAACAATATATTCTTCATGTATTCCAAGTTTCCACTGCAGGGGAGCCTGCCTTTGGGTATTGTTTTAAATTATTCTGAGTCCCTCCTCATTAATGGAAGGCTACATGATGATAATCATAATGATCATGTTAATAATACACTGCATCACACAAAGAGATGAAGGCACTTGTCCTACCGGTCTGGACAGGAAGTTGGGCAGTTCAATGGTGTTCGTTATGTCTTTAGTTTATGATAGTGACTTTAGGTTCTTCTATCTCAGACATGTTAGGATGTTACTAGTCTCTATATACAGACTCTACATTCACTGAATGTAGAGTCTGTAGGTAAACCCCAGAGATCTTGCCTCCGGAAGAAGAGCGGAAGAGCCGTGGTTTCCGGTTGTAGGCTGTTTTTAGTCTGCATGATATAGACCAGTCACATTTGAGCCGGCTGCAGTTGTTGCCAGGTTAAACGGTCCGTGCAGTGAACTGACGAGGCGTCACTGCAAACTCTGAATCCATCGCAATGGTTCAGCATATTTACTCATACGTAAACGGAAGTTGGAGACGGAAATTCGCCTCCTCTGCCAAAATCAAACAGGAATGCCAAAAAATCAGGAGTCTGCCCCCAGAGGCTGTATCGCGTCTACCGGAAGTCAGACGCCGAGTACAGCTGATGGGTCCAGAGAATGGGATATTACATACCTTGACATGTTTCGGCGGAAACTTATGAGTATTTCATTTTCTTATATACTTCAGATTTTGTCAAACCTTGGTGACTATGTAGAAGCTTCTTTCCTAGCTAAAGTTACAGTGGGATACATTTGTTTTAAGACTGCATTTTTTACATGCTACAGTGTGTCCTCTCTATAATACACAGTCTGTGCCCTTCCTTCAAGTATTTTATTTTACTCAAGATCATAATTTTTAACCTTTGTGAATATGGAGACGTCACTACTTTCCCTGCAGAAGTTAGTGGGGTACACGTCCACACGTCCACATTCTGGTGGACGACTTTGAAAATACTTGTCAGAAAGATACTAAAATATTTCAGTGCTAAAATTCAGCTTACATGTCTTGTGTGAAAACTGCTCTATTGTGTATTGTGATGAGTCCTTCATGTGTCCATGCTTCCCAGGTGGATTTTGGCTTGGTGTGGACCAGGAAGGCATAGCAGGCTCCCTCTCCTGGACAGGCGTCTTTTTTGGGGTGATAGCCAGCGCTTGTGTCTCTCTGAATGCCATCTACACCAAGAAGGTGATGCCAGCAGTGGACGGAAACATTTGGAAACTGTCCTACTACAACAACATTAACGCCTCCATCCTCTTCCTCCCGCTCATCCTTGTGTTTGGAGAGTGTGGCCGTGTCGTCAACTTCAGCCGCCTCACTGACCTTGGCTTCTGGGGCATGATGACACTCGGAGGAGTGTTTGGTTTCGCCATTGGCTATGTCACAGGCCTCCAGATCAAGTTTACAAGTCCGCTCACGCACAATGTCTCAGGGACCGCAAAGGCCTGCGCTCAGACTGTTATTGCAGTGGTGTACAACAGCTCCAGTAAAAGCCTGCTGTGGTGGACCAGTAACATGATGGTTCTCGGTGGCTCGTCAGCCTACACATGGGTCAAAAGTGTAGAAATGAAGAAGGCTCCCCGCAGAGACCTTCAGGACTCAGCCAGGGAAAAACTGCTGGCGGGGGAGAAAGGCAACACGGGAGTGTAAACAAGGCTGAGAAAGCTTCAACTTTCACCTATGTGGTGTGAGAATGTGAAATAATGTAACATTTAAGACCTTTGCACATCAAGTCTGTACTTTTTAAATGCATTTTTTTAACCTATAATCATTCATTTATCGTAATCGCTTATCCTGTTGGGGGTCGCAGGGGGGCTGGAGCCTATCCCAGCTGACATTGGGTGAGAGGTGGGGTTCACCCTGGACAGGTCACCAGACTATCACAGGGCTGACACATAGAGACAGGCAACCATTCACACTCACATTCACACCTACGGACAATTTAGAGTCACCAGTTAACCTGCATGTCTTTGGACAGTGGGAGGAAGCTGGAGCACCTGGAGGAAACCCACACTGACACAGGGAGTTCATACAGACTCTGCACTGTAGGGCACTCCCATCCTGGGGTTTGAAGCCCCCACCCCGGTTGCGAAAATTTACAATATGAGACAACGCCTGAAGGACCTGAGCTGTCGCAGCTATTAGGAGTCTATTAATTCCTTCATGAACCTCCGACATCTCCGATGTGTTTCAGAAACTTTTCCTGTTCTTTTTTATGCTGAAAAATGTAACTTTTGCGGCAGATATCAAACAGACTGTCTACATTGTGCTGCAGCACGTCAGCATAAAGACCAAATCAGCCAATGTACTGACTGTAATACAGCCCAATTAATGCATTTTTTCTCAGTGAAAAGTTTGACGGCATGTTTAGCTAGCTAACACTGGTAGCAGTGGCACATATTGAACCATACCTCATACCATAAGATTCGACGGCGAAAAAACGCTCAAAATCGAGTTCTGTGCCATTTCTGTAGTGACGTTTTTATCTTTCCATAAAGAAATGCTTCCTTGGGTTGAACACTAGGGGTACATCCTACAGTTTACGCAGACGCGGACACAAAACAGACTTGGTGTGCAAAGGTCTTTAGAACATGATCGATCAAGTTATACACACGTTGAATCAGTGATTTTTTTTGTTGAATTTAATAATCTTGTGGTTTTATATAGTTTGACTTGAGGCCTGAAGGAATTTGTATATATATTTTATTTAAAACCGCTCGTGTGCATTTGGGACCTTTTTCCAATTATTATGAAATGAAGTGGTCCTGTCTTTAAATAGAGGGGGAAATCATGTTTTTACTCATGGGGGGTGGGGGCGTATTTTTACTCAGACTGAGGGGACTGGTGTCATAGTGAAATAGACTTTTTTATTACCATTGTTTTAATCATGATCTGACGAATATTTATTAGCAGGTATGTGAAACATGCGAGTGTATGTCACTATTGAGGTTAGTAGGGAAGCGTCTGGCTATGATCATGTCTGCTTCCTCAAATATGAACAAAATCAAGACAGAAGGATTTGTCACATCCTGCAGTTAGGTAACGTACAGGTAACCTAAGCTAGGTAATCAGAAACCTTGTGTCAGTGCGACTGACATAATGGGCCTTTTATCTCCAAAGAAAACACTCAGTCATAAACTTGTACATTGTTTGCAAGGACACAGGATGTTTCATAACTGGACACATTTTAAACAGTAAACCCAGCTGATGGCACAAGGTCGTTGAAATATATGTTATCATTTCAAAACAAATGCAGACAGACTGAAAGAGAGACCTGTTTGCAAACCTACTCACAGGTCTCTCACCTCTCGTGTGTCGTTCGTACATTTACCTGTGACATTATCTTAAATGTCACAGCAGTGAACAACTGCACCGCAACTGAGGTTTTGTTTGCACTTGTTATTCACTCTTTACTTAAAGTGTGACGCACCAGGTTCCTCTTCTCTACATAGCTTGAAAATGCTTTCAAAATCAGCTTTTTAAAATGTCTTTAAATGACTGGAACACAATAGAAACACAGCCAGGGAGATTATTTCAAAGAAAACATTAAAGATGGTGTACAATTCAACTGTTTTCAATGTTTTTATTTAAAGGGAACTTTGTGGTTTTACTGTTAAACAATGACATTAGAGTTATTCATGTTTTGTATTTATAAAGGATGATTGTTTGGCATTCTTGTCAAATAAAATATATATAGTTTATTTAAACATTTTTCTGTGTCAGTCTACATTCTCTAAATGCAGCTTACATTTAGAGACTGTCATCATTTGTGTATCTTCAGCTTTAATCTCATGATAGTTCAGAGTCAGGCTGAATGTGGGGCAGTCTGAGCATTGACACAATTACTGGATCCGTCCACATGTCTGCTCATCCCTGACGTGAGAAGTTCACAAAACTGGTGGTCGTGATTTTAAGCACATTGCAGTCATTTGTGGAGCTTGAAAGGTCACTACTGTGTCGAGTAGTCTGCTTCAAGTGCCTAAATCATGAAGCATCTTCACAAAAACTGACACTGACTGGATCATAGTTATAAAGGTGACCAGTGCTCGGCACATGGAGCAGTGAGCTCTAACTGCAGAGGTCTCTGATAAGTGAGCGTATATGAACACCTAACACCTCCCTCCATCTGAAGCTGATGTTTGATATGAAGACAGAAGAAAAAAGGAGTGATTCCTCAAAGAGCAGTATATTCAGAGCACTGAGGAAGCTGAATATTCTTAGACCTACTAATGTAAATACATAATGTGCTAACAAAATCAACCATATATATTTGTGCTGTACTCCTGTCTGCTTCTCCAGATTGGGGACCACCATCTACTGTAGGTAATAGAGAAAACATTTTTAAAAAGTATCACTACTAGTGCTGAGCACAAAACAGATTCTGTTTATTCTCTTGTCATCATGGAAATTGTTAAAGTTGAACGTCAAAACTTGGGGCTTTTGGCCTGTTTATTTTCACTTGCGTCATTTTGTCTGACCTGAAAGTTTGTTTTTAATAAAATTATGTAAAGCGAGTTGATTTGCGTTATATAACTATTTTTTTTTTTTTTTTTTAGTAAATCCAACATAACTGTGTTGGGTAAATTCATCATAATTATAGTATTATATAGCATTTAATGAAGACATTTTGGACAGATCTGCTTAAAAGCATGTAGTTATAATTACATCTCTGGTCTTTTTCCAGTTTATTCAACCTAGTTTTGTGGGGCTGGTCAACATAACTAAATTAAATAAATCTGATGTATTTATTTTCTTGAAGTGTACTTCTACAGATTTAAGTCACTGTATGTGATTTAGCCCATTTTAGGTCACCAGTCGTACAAGGAACAGAACCTACAACATGGTTGAGGATGTTCAAGGCTTGTGCAACCCAATGGGCAGAAAAAATGTTGGCATTGTATATGTTTCCACAAATCATGGATATGTTACATTTGTGCAGTATTATTAGGGGCGGGAATCACCAGAGGATCCATGATATGATATTATCACCATAAGTCTCAATACAATATCAATGTGATTTGAAATATTTTGGGATAAGCTGACTATTGCGATAAAATATATTGTGATTTATCACCTTTTTTTAAACTGTAAATTATGTCACCAAAGGAAAACTTTGTGGACATCTGTTGCATCTAATAACAAAGTTTTCAGTCTATTCATCTCACCTCAGCCATTTGTTTGCAGCTGTAAAATGTATGTAGTGGACTGAAAAAGCAATTTACATTACTACTCTAGTAGGCAACCTAAAGCTTAATTTGAATTTGTAATATAAATAATGTATATAATCAAAAAATCAAAATATTGCCACAAAAAATATTGCAATACTATGCTGTATCGATTTTTCCCCGACTCCTAATTATCATGTAGTGTATACATTGAAACCTTATGTTTCAACAGTGCTGTGGTGAATGTGTGGGTAGGCTCAGGCACAAAAACCGCTTAGTTATGGTTTTGGCCCAGCAGGAAACACAGTGATGTCTTGGTAAAATAGCAACCACTTTTAATGACGCCATTCCCAATGGAAAAACAACAATGGGTTGCTAAAAAACATCCACGTGTGGGGGCTATAAAGTCCTGCTGTGACTCACTAAGGAACAACTAAGTTCGTTTGTCGGTCTCCCACAGTGGTCTGCAGAAGCATACAGTGCCAACAGTTTATTATATCTACTAGCATATTTCTAATACTTGTGTTTAAATAAGAAATATAATATTCCCTTTAATTTTTTGAGACTACTATCCAGTGGTCAAGTCAATTACATCTGTTTTACATTCAGTTAAAAAGGTCTTGTATCTCACTCTCTCTTTCTACTATTTTGAACTCAGCACTAACTTTTAATTGCTTGTTTTAGATTAGAGTTGGTGAGACACAATTACAAACACATTCCAGCATATTTACATGAGGATTTACCATTTAAAAAAACAAAAACAAATGTATATTTACAGTCAACAGTTTCTTTTTCCAATTTATTTTTTTAATGTTAACCACAGTACTTAATGTCTGTTGTCTGCAGGACACTCACAGATCAGTAGCTCCTGCAAAGCTTAATATTTATCTGCCCTCATAATTCCTGCTACTTCTGGGGACTTATTTAAGGTGTGTTTCAGTGAGGTGTCCCCTCTGTGTGTCACTACTGCCAGTGTGAGCAGCTCGGTTATTGTCATGACTGGATGTAGGTGAGGGAGGTCAGTGGATGTTGGAGCAGGATTGGATGAGAGTCTCTGGGCTCCAAATGAAATATTTCTCTGAGCAACAGGGGGGCTAAAAATAGCTGACAGAGCACCATGGGCAATTACATGTACCAAAAAAACACTGGTCTCTGATGTCAAGAACTCATTTCAGCAGTGAATGTGGCCTTGTGACACCAATGAAAGTTTTATAACTGCGTCGAAATGTGGAATACATAATCCCCCCCCCCCCCCTCCTCATCTTTCTCTCTCATGTCTGGTTGGGTCAGGTTCAACATGACAGGACGAGGCAGAGTCTTCAGTAGTGATTGACAGTTCAAAGGCTGCTTGTATCGTAAGTAGTCACTCATGCTTCTTTATAAGTGTCAGCTCAAAGTGGTGGTCAGAATGTGGCTGTCACTTTGTTGATGCGAGAGTTCATTACTGCTGGAACCAGTTAAAAATCGTATCCACGGTATCGTCTTGCAGTGTGTAGAAACACATCCTCCATGCACATGCAGTGAGAGTTGAATACTTTACGTAAACGCATCTTAAACCTGCATTTATATATTTTTTCTCCACTAGAGGGCAGTAAAACAAGCTGCAAACACCGCAGTGACGCAATACCGCCGCAACATGCTCGTACTGAGCAACAGAGGCATTCATTTGGAGTCATGTTTCTGGCCACAAGACAAATCTAACTCCATGTTCACTCTCATTTCAACTCTCTTTTGGTCTCCACCAACTGCTGACACAAGAATGCCTGTATTTTTATTAGAATGTACCAGTAGGCTACACATGATGGACAGTCGATTTATATCCATTAATTCATGGCCCAGGAGATTTAAAGCATCATAATGGTTTGAATAGCTTTTCCATCATTATAGTCCAGTGTTTGTTTGCCCCATCCTTACTGTCATTTCCAACATGGTGTTCTCCATCCTCATTACCATACACATCTAACAACAGTGCTGCTGCCATTTTTGGGAAATCTTTAAGTTAGGACGGTTCGATCATAAGATAAGTCAAGATTTTTTTTTCCCCAAATGCAGTTAGGAAATGTTTCTGTAACAGCAAAGATCCTAAATGTGATCTTGAACTGAGATAAGACAGGATTTCAGACTCTTCAGACTGAGTCCCAGGGACCAGTTGCACAAAACGCCTTAAGATTTCTCCGTAAGTATGACACTTAAAGCCTAATTTCTCCTTAGCTGAGGGACCTACACAGCTGCACAGCATCTCTTCAAAGGTTTCCTTAGTGAAGGAAAAAACGTTAACTCATTTACTGCGTTGAAAGAGATTTTACAGCAGTAAAAGTTTCCATGGAGATTTTGTTTCCTTGGACTCACGCTTGTGATTCTTGTTATCATCTTACAAAGTTGGCTTATAGTTAGAGAGTTGAAAAATGGCAGAGGAAAAGAAGACAAGAAACCCATATTGGTCAGAGGAGGAAAGGATTATACCTCTGGAGGAATACAGTCATAGAAAGCACAGTAAACTCGGTCATGTTGCAGTTAAGACAGAGTGAGAGGTACCTTGTGTTTTTTTTAATGTCTGCATGCTTTGGTCACTCAGGTCTTTTGCACAACGGTCTAGGGAAGACCAAGAGAAAGAGAAGACCAAACTTGCATGAACATTTTCAGCAAACCTTAAGGAGAAGACTTAAGGGTGTTTTGTGCAACTGGTTTTATTATGAGGAAACCTTACCTAGGACTTTTGGGAAAATCTTAACTTAGGTGTTTTGTGCAACCGGCCCAAGTTCTTCAGACAAAAGAAGTTCTCATGCAATAGAATATTATGGGTCATGGGTTGGCATCCATAGTTTTTGCATGACCACGCATTCTTCAGTGTGATTTAAAATTTGACTGTAGTTCGTCATCCACACCTGCTGTGTATGCTCAGGGTCATATCATTTATGTTGAAGTCTTTTGTATGTACTAAAATGACAACCTGAAAGCATGCCCTGATAATTATTTCTAAGTTTATTAAAAGTGAAACACAGCCAATGTCTATGGTAAGTCTATAATTTGTACAGTCTCATTTGACACTAATTACAGCTTTCATTTTCTTTGACACATCAGTAATTTTCACATATTTTTCCCCCCTTCCTCCCACATGTTTTCTCACACTCAAGCTGGGCAGAGTCTCACACTGGCTGCCAGACACCAAAGATGAGCTTGTGAGGAAAAAAATCAAACATCTAGTAAGCACATGTCCAAAAGGTTTTGCAGAAATTGGTGGATACCAAAAGTGGTGCCCCAAGAATTTTTTTATTTGGGTGGCTGGATAGGGTGACCAAAAATCTGGGGGTGGCACACCAAGATCAAAAGTCATAATTGAATTTCAGGAATTCTACTATGCTGTTGAAGTTTATAGGCTAGTTGAAATCTATGTCAACATGGAACGTTAAGGAATTGCACACTGATATAGTTTAGTTTCTTAGTTTACAATTAATATTACTAATTGTCTGATGTAGAGTTTTGACAATCCTGTTTTAATGTGTTATGTATCTGTATTATGTGAGAGGATTCATTGTCTCTCAAATACGCTGCTTGTCCTTTTCCTTAAAAAGACAAAAGTGCATTGATTGTAAGGAGCAAAACACTTACTGGGAACAAGCCTTCTCAAGTTTAGGGGAGACACATTGGTACCCATAGAACCCACTTTCATTCAGATATCTTGAGGTGAGAGTTCAAGGGACCTCTTTGAAAATGTCCATGCTAGTTGTTCCATTGCCAACATTGAGAACATTATTTTTGTCTTTTCACTGAGCATTGACGATATGTGCAAGATCTATTTGGTTTTCATTGTATTTTTTGTGCTTTGTTTTGCATGCCTAGTTTTTTAAGTATTTAAATTGTGAAATCTTGAATCTGACTCTTTCCCCTTGACTGCTGTAACCATGGAATTTCTCAATTGTGGCATCAATAAAGGTGTATCTTATCTTATCTCTTATCTTAGCCTACATAATGTAAATCACTGTTTATATTTCTGGATACCAACAATAATGTAATCAAAAGAGAACTAAGTACATTTGCTGTGCATATTTTTAAAGGTCAGGTGTGTAGGTTTTACATACAACGTGGTGAAAAAGGACCTGCTTCAAATGTAGATACAGAACAAGCTCATTTTGAGGTAACAAAACACAATCATTCTTAGATTATAAACTAATGAAAAGATCTTTACAAATATTATATACAATTCCTTCCAATAGATGCCTCTAAATCCTACACACTGGACCTTTAAAGTACCATAATAAGTAAGCTAAAATTTCCAGTCTCTCAATCATCTCCCACAAATGCACATTTTGAGAACCATATTTATCTTTTTTTTTTTAAAAAAAGGTAAAAGACAACAGTCTTTATGAAGCGCAAACAACAGCTGAAGTCATGTTATATTATCAGTCTTAATCTGACTGCGTACAACCTGCTGTAATGGAGAGGATGAGAGCAGATATGAAAACATGGAAACTCCTAGGTAAAGGCTTAGGTAATGGAAAGTAACCTTGGGCATGAAATGGGCTGTGACGGTCCTGTCAGCCTCATTGCTTCTGGCAAATCTATGGAGCCTGACATCATAAGCATTTCACATCGAGGGCATCTGTTATCTGTCTGCCTAGAAGTTGTGAAATTGTCGTGACTGGCGTGACAGCTGGTGTATGATGAAGCATCAGTAAACACACTTGGCTTGATGCACCTGCAGATATGTATTCTTTCACATGACACAAGGAAAAAAGACTGTTTTTGAATATCTAAGTTGCTGCTACGGAGAGATTCACTTCTGTTCTCTCCTCAGTAAACTGACAGATGGATTTTTTTTCCTCTCTGGACTTCCTTCATCACTCTTCACTGTTTTCCTCATTAGCATGTCTTTATTCCCCTCAAATGCACTTTCCACTTCCTTTGCCAACTAGTATTTTCCCCCTGTGACTATGCAGCGCACAGCACTCATTCTGGACTCACACGAGCAGAGAAACAGGAACTGGTTGCAGACCTTGCACTGATTTGAACTGAACCATTTTAAAGCAAAAACAAGCTTTCACGAGTGAATCATGGAAAGGAGTGGGTTAAGGATCTGTCATTATGCTGAGATGGGAGAATTCATCATCCAAAGCTACGTCATATTTTGAGCAGACGGGAAGATCTGTAGATAACCCTGCTGCAACTATTTTCTGGGGACGTCTTTAGAAGTTTATTGCAGTGAGCTTGGCAGCCAACATGCTGACTTTCCTCACAAGGAAAGTGCCCGTGTCACCTCTTCTGGACCCCAGAATATACTACCTCCTCTTAAATCTCTGCTTTTGTGTAACAGCTTGGCCACATGGTGAGTGTAAGACATTACTTGAAGTTGTTTTTTTATTAATGCTGTTCTTACTGTGCACAACCTCAGAGAATCTTAATCACATGGTCTTTTCTTTGTGAAAATGTTGCTAACTTTTAACAAGCAATAGGTCTGGTGACTTAATTGCTGACTAACTGTGGAGTTATTTCATGAGTCACTTCTGCTGCTAAGGCTTGTCTCGGATCGGTTCGTGCTACAGACTCTATGTGCCTCCCTGAAATAACATGACTTTCATATTTTATTTGAACAACAGTTTGGAGATGTAATCATAAGGCTTTTTCTGTCATTGTACTTTTTCTATAATACTGAGAGCATTAAAGATTTATGATTACTTTATTTGTCCCTAGGGAAATTTGTTTTGGACATAAAGCCTGCCTTATAAAAATACAGAATCAGACATGAATTGCATAGCACAGACAAGTGCAGACATAAAGTGCGATCAAATAAATGGAACACTGCCCCTCATTTTACACAATCCTTATGTCCTGAGTTTAGGAGACTCACGGATACTGTGATGAACGGGCTTTTATACTTATGGAAGTCATTCAGGAGCCCTATAGCATCCATAAATGCTGTTCCCATACTGAAACTAACATGAGTATAAAGATAAAAACAATGACTGGCCAGCTCACTCAGTGTAAAAGCCCATGGTATAGATAGGCAGTCCAAAAATCCACCCAAGGAACTTGTAGTTAAGTCTTTTATTAATACATGTATAAACCAACACGTTTCGACTAGAGAGTCTTCATCAGGGTATTTTTACAACTGACTCGTCACCAGATAGGAGTATCTTTGCTTCTCTTACCAGTTTATTATTATTATTCGATTATTAAACCCAGAGGCTAAAAAATTATACTTTAATTCAAACCCACACAAGTCGTGCTCAAGGATAGATGCTTTTTTGAGTTACTCAGTAAGTATGCTCGGAGCTTTAGAGTGACCACTGCCCCATAACATTGGCCTTCTCTTCATCCAGTCATCATATTAAACTCTCTCTGTGGAAAGTGAATATTTTTTTACTCTTAGATAAAAATTTGATTGGAGGGATTCATATTCAAACACATTTTTATGCAAATAGTGAATTGGTTAAATCATTTGCAAAAGTCTGGGAAGCATACAAAGCTACATGCTCATTATTTTTGCAACTTATCAGAAGAGAGCCAAATAATAAATGATTATACAAGCTCACAACACAAACCCAAAGAAGGACCCGTTTTACACTGAGCTAGAAATAAAAAGAGAGAATTTAATTTGTATCATTTAAAGTCAAAATACTTTGAAAATGGAAACAAGGCTGGAAAGCTGTCGGCCCAAAAGGCGAGGACTTTGTCATCTTATCCCTGAAATCAGATCAGAAAGTGGTGAAATATTAAGGCCCCTTCAAGACATCAATAAAAGATTCAAGGAACAGAACACTGTGTTATTCAGAAGTTCACCCATCACCTGATGATTTGGAAATGTTTTTCAGTGAAATAATTTTACCAATACTTTATCCCCTGAAAATAAAGAAAATCTTGAAAAGACCAATTTCTCAAGCTGAGATTTTAGCTGTTTTCACCAACATGGCCGCTGGCATCTCCAGCGATGATGGGCTCAGTAGTTGAGTTCATACCTGACCCAACACATTTTTCTCTTATCATGGTCCTGCTTTAAACCTAATAAGGATAACTTACCTATAACTTAATCTTTGCTACCTAAACTCATTCACACTGACCAAAACAGTTGAATTCCACAGCTGAACCATCTCTTGCAGTGCATTTGGCTGCTGAAGAGGCATTCGACTGCATCGAATGGTCATACCTTTTCAAAATGTTGAACAAATTTCGATTTGGTCCAAATGTATTGATACACTCAACACCTAAAGCCATAGTAATCACACATAGTATAGTCTCTGAACCATTCAAACCAAGATGAGGGATGCCTCGAGATTGCCCTTTGAGTCCTATACTCTTTTTTGTTACTAAAATCACATTGATCAGAAAAAAACGTAGCATCAAAAGAAATGCAGCCCCAGTGACAACGATGAAAATACATCTCTTTGCAGACGATATCTTATTAACATTATCAGATTCTCTGACGTGCCTTAGATATATTTCTGAGAGTGTGAAGCCCATTTTAGGATACAAGATTGTTTTGAATAAGTCAGAGGCTTTACCTTGAAATGCTCACTGCCGTACACAATATATTGCTGATTTGTCCTTTAAATGATTATCTGATGGAGTGTGTTCTCTTGGTGTGACTCTAAAGTCCTACATAGATGATATTGCACATTTTAATTTGAAAAAAAGTAATCAATAATGTCAAATATGATATTGACAGATAAAATCTCTCCCTCTAACTATTTGGGGTAAAACATATTTTTAAAATTTTATTTAACCTTTATTTAACAAGGAAGTCCCATTGAGATTGAAAGAGAGCTGGCCAAGGTAGCAGCCAATCAAAATACATTTGAGATGCAACAAATACAACATATAATACAAAATTCCACAATAAAACAATAACTATTCAAACATAGTGGCCTCTCAAGAAAAACAAGCACATGTCTCTGTTACCACATTCTTTATGATGCCCATCGATGGATGTAAGTGTTTCTAATTTTAGATCTTTTTGAAGATTGTTCCATGTCCAAGGTGCAGAGTAGGAAAATGCAGTTTCCCCAGATCTATTAAAACCTTGGGTAGTACTTTTGAAAAAGATGAATGTCCTACAGTACTGATAATCTATTCTCTTATGGCAGCTACCCCCTTCCCTTGGATATAAGTTGTGTTTGTTCAAGAGGTTGTGAAAAAGTTCCCTCTATGCCATCGATGTGCAGATTCCCAACAGCAATCACAGTGATCAGGCTTGATCAGGCCACCTGTGCCTAGTTAGACACAGGGTGGAACCAGTTAGTTAGCTTATCTTTAATTGAATCCATAAAATGTCAAATGAAGTAGGACTTCATTTAGCAGATTTACACGCTTGTTCTTGCAGTGTGTAATAATCTTGGAGATGTAATTGTACTTGTGATTTTTTTGTCGCTCTTTTCACCAGTGTTACTGTGGTCACTGGCAATCTGGTCTGAAGAGGAAGTGGAGGACTTAGTAGTCTCTTCCTCTTTCTGTGTGACCCAGGGGGGAGAGTAAATATATAATTGCTCACCTTGACATGTTTCTTGCATTTACATGTTTGTTATTTTCCTGTAAGGATTCGATCTCAGTCTAGTTTCCTTCTCTGGTTTACCTTACCTCCATAGAGTAGTTTAGCCCAACTAGGTCATATGGTGGGTTCGTCCAATAAGGGTGGAGCCAGGAAGGGTTATATAAAGCCACTTGGGCACTGACTATGGACACATTCATTGTGATTTCTGGGTAATAAAACCACTGCCTCTTTCTGGTTTCACACTAAAATCCGTTACATCCGCTACAGACATCGTTACAATATTCAGAGAGTTCATATGGAATAACAAGACACCGAGGGTTAGCCGTAAGAACTTCTATGTAGAGTGGGAAGACGGGGGCCAAGGCCACTGTGTATAACTGTTACATTACTTTTAACTCTAAATATCCTTTGAAGTCAGGTTATGGCTTTATTTCAAGAGGCACAAAATGGGAAAGCCTAGATCGGCAAGCTTCAGACATGTTAGAGGAAAAGGTCTCATTTCAAGGGCTGCGTTCCCCTTTGTAAGAACACAGACCATTTGATTCAGTTTTCTTGCTCAATTTGTAAAAACATTCGAGGACCTGATCAATTTTAAGGTCAATACCTCTCACAGTGCTCCATTAGGAACAACTACAGGTTCATGTTGAACCACAGGCCGCTAAAAACATGAAGACTGGTTCAGAAACAACAGTCCAACTTGAGCTTGAAATCATCATCAGTCACAAAATGAAAACTAATTTAACAGCTCAACAGTTTGTCCAGTCCTTAGTGTCATGAAACGTAAGTATCAGCATTCAAAGTGCTTATTACGTTTGATGACTCTGTCTTTTGTTTTGCTTCCACACCTCTGACAGGTGACAACTGCCCGAGCTCTGAGTGGAGCGTCATGTGTCGCCCCTGTTGTGAGTACCACCTGATCCAGTGTCGGTGTCCCTCAAAAGGGTCGAAGGTCGGCTACACTGTTCCCTGCTGCCGCAATGCTCTGAATCAGTGTGACCCCTGTATCTATCACCCAGGTACACTCACATTTTTGCTTTTAAAATCTGTGACCTGGTCACTACGCTGAATCACAAGGTGTTATATTAGTCAGTGACTAAAAGTTGCAAATTGACCTCTAAATGTTTCGGATGATTATTTTTGTGTTACCCTCAACTTCTTTCTGTTTCTTTTTGTCCTTGCCAGGTTGCAGTTTGTTTGAGAACTGTAAAACCTGTCACAACGGAACATGGAAAGCCAATGACAACTTCTTTGTCAATGGAAAGTATTGTACAGAGTGTCGCCAAGGCTGGAGTGGAGGGGACTGTAAAAGTAAGTTAGATTGCTGTCAAGAAGAATTGCTGTAAGGCCTTAACTTACCAAAGAATTATTCTTGCTGACATGAGAAAATAGATCACACAGTGCATACTTTTCAGAACAATTTAATTATACAAGTATGAAGAGGCGCAGATTAGTTCTCATAAAGCATATACAACTCTTCAGTTGAAGGCTTGATTTTTTATTTTTTTTGGATTACCTTACATGAGATTCATGGACGGATTACTGAACAAGCCCACTGGGCACAGACACATGGGCCTAAAGTGCCCCCCACCCCCAGCCTTCACTGAAGTTAACACTTACTGACCAGAAAGAGACTCAGACTGACCACAAAGGGACAAAAAAAGAACACAAAGAGATTCAAAGGAACTGAAGAGACACAAATAGCTGCAAAGAGACACGAAAACAACCCGGGGAGACACAAACTAACACAAAGAGACACAAATTGACCAAAAATACACAAAATTACCTCAAACAGACACAAAGTGTCATTTATGAGACACAAAGTTCCTTTAGTGAGACACAAAATTACATTCAAGGGACACAAATCAACTACAAAGACACACAAAACAATAAAAAATGACACAAAATTACCTCAAGAGACACAAAGTTCCGTCAATAAGACACAAATCACCATAAAGGGACACAAAACCACTACAAAGACACACAAAACAATCAAAAAAGACACAAATTTACCTCAAAGAGACACAAAGTTTCCCAGATAATACGCAAAAAATTACTTCCAAGAGACACAAAGTTACAAAGACACAAAATTACATTAAAGTGACACAAATCAACTACAAACTACAAAGCAACATAAAACAATAAAATGAGTAAAGGATTATCATGAAGGTACATAAAAACGACTACAAAGACACATGAAACAACAAAATAAGACACAAAATTACCTCATAAAGACAGAAAACAATGAGGAGACACACAACCAAATAAAGATGCATAACAACTATGAGAAGTGATCAACTGAATTCCCTGTTTGGGGACTAATAAAGTTGTCTGAACTGAACTGAATTAAACTGAGAGATGCATTATAAGTCTTTGTGTCTCGCTCTGTGCAGGAGAGGAGGTGGGGCCCTTTGCATATCTGTGTCCAGGCTGCTGCTGTCTTACAATCTGCCCATAGTGAGACTGAATATAGGAGTGAATATACTGTAGTGTTATCTGGCTTGTCAACATATGAAATGAGTTCCTACGGTAAATGCAACCTCTGACAGGACTCTTTGATACTGACAGCGACTTGATGTTTTGACGAGCTATAAATCCTTGTTCATGTTTGCAGCATTTGTAAATATTATAAATTGTAGGTTTATTGTAAGTTGAGTTTATGTAAGAAAGGATTTGGGGCTGTGATCATAATCAACACTGAGGTCTGCAGTTTGTCATATTTGTAGTACACCAAATTGACACTTGGTGGTGACAACGCTTCTTTGTTTGCTTTCAGCTGAGCTACAACTACAGTCAACTGCTGTAGTTGTAGTTTAGAGTCAGTGAAATATTGAAATATTAATGAGAATTGAGAGCATCATTATCAGCACTGTGCTGCAGCTGCTGCCATTCCCACATAAGTTAAACCAAATGTGTTGTGGTAAAAACCCACAGGAACATTGTGCTATTAATAGAGGAAAGCAAACACGTCAACCAGCTTGCCACTCCTGCTATTCACTCTCATGATATTGTTCCATTCTTTATTTCTTCATGGCCCCGGGGAAACTGCCACTCGGATGCCTCTCTGTAACATACTATCAGTTTAACGTGCACAAAGAAAGGCATGGCACCATTGTTCAACTTCTGTTGTCCTAATCAACCTGTTTGGAGCCTGTATTGGTCCAAGGATCATTCAAATTAAACAGGCTTTTAATAACGTGAAGCGAAGGTGTGTGTACAAAAAGACTGGTGAATTCCTAACCTTTAACAATTAAATGCCAACTCAAACCCTAATCTCAGCCCACGCCCTGGGACGTTTTAGTATCGAAGACCAGCAGAAATCAGTATGTAGAATTTCCAGTATCCTGTTTTTTTTTCATTACTCTGAAGAGCACTAATGCCAGCATGAATATGATTATAATAATGGTTATTGAAGTGACTGGTTGCATGCTGTCATTTTTTGGGAAATTATCCGTCCACTTGCACAGCGTGTCATATTTTTCGAAAACCATGAATAAGTGAGGAAAAAAAATTGAGTGATTTATTTTCTTAATCTGATCAATTATTTTCAGGTGTGTGTTCATGAGTAAAGAAGAGGATAATATGTCTGAGTTCCTTGTTATTTTTTAATTTTATTTTCAATTTTTAATTTAGGAAAAGCAATATATTTTTTCTAAGTTCCTTTATAATTATTATTTATTTATTATTATATATTTCTTCTTTTTAGGCTACAGATAAAAAAACACTCAAGTTTTCTTCCTCCTGGTTAGTTTTCATTTCTCCATGCACTCCAGACAAAAGGTACATATATTGTTTGTTGGCATGATATGTAATATTGCTGTAGAACAGCCTAAACAATGCCCTCGAGCGCTTGGTCGTTTCCTTCCATAGTCCTGCAGTAAACAATAAAAATATTCAGTGCACCTGTGATAAACACACATTTGATTTGATGTGAATTTACTCAGTGAAAGTAATGACAGTTCTCTTGTTGGTAGCATGTGGAGGTGTCATTCACCGGGCTCAGGGTCACATAGCCATGGAGAGCTACCCAATAAACGCCAGATGTGAATGGACGGTGCAAGTGGAGACGGGCAGAAGCATCGAGCTGAGGTGGGTACCTCATTTAGAAGCTGTCATGTGCATAAAACACTGAACACTGATCTTAAACAGATAGTGCTCCACCTGCTTCATGTGCACAGGTGTGTGATAATTAATCAGCTGTGGGTGTGTCCCACACCTGTGCACATGAAATGGGCGAGGCATTATCTATTTAAGATCAGTGTTGTAAAAAAAAAATGGTGTTAAAAACTCTTGACGAAGGTCCAGAGGGACTAAAGTATGATCAATACACTGGGAATGTGTTTAAACAAAACGTGTGCATAGAACAAACATGGAAAAGTAATCAGTGTCTGAAACTTGGAAAAAATATTTTTATTTTTACTTTATTTGTAGAAGCACCACAAGTCATTTTGTTATTAAAGTGACTTCAGCTGACAAACAGTGAGGAAAGCAATCTAGGGATTTTACTGTCTGTGTTAGGATCAATGAAACGACTGGAGTGGAGAATGGTTCAGAGTGAGGATTTATTTTAGACTCAAGTCAGTGTAAGGTTTACAAAAGTTTATAGAGATGCCACTTCTTTCACCTGGTGTTAGGTTGGAGGGCAATTAAAAAAAACATCCACGGCACATAATTTGAGATGTACACACACAGTGTCCTGCAAAAGCACAGCTCACAACTTTAACCGGATTAGTGTGATGAGTATAAACTGTGACAGGTTTTGTTCAGTTCACTTAACTCAAAATCCTTTTCTTTGAAACAGGCCAAGCTCATGGATTTGTTTGTTTATGTGCGCTGGATACTAGTTTTCCTAGTTCCCAGCGTTGTTAAATGGTTTGCACCCTTGAATCTCGCCTTTTCAAGAGTTTTGGTACATGTAGCCAAAATTGAACAGTCCCATCTCAGGGGAAAATTGCACACTGACAAAAAAAAAAAGAAGTAGAGGAGGCTCTTCAGATGCAAAAAGAGTGAGATTATTATAATTGAGTGTTTTAGCCTTAGCACCATCAGCAGCACAAGCACAGAGGATAGACAGCTCTGCATGAGCCCACATAATTGGACTTAGAAGACTTTTTTTTAATTAGCTTTTTAAATCATTTCAATTTAACTTCTCTTACTGCAGGTTTTCACTGCTCAGCCTGGAGTCTGATCACAACTGTCGTTATGACTACGTCGAGGTGCGTGACGGCGACGATCTGAGCTCCCCTGTGATTGGCCGGTTTTGTGGAGATCTGCTGCCTCCTCCAGTAAAAAGCTCTGGGAACGTCTTGCACATCCTGTTCGCCTCAGATGGCTACAACAACTTTGATGGATTTGTTCTCACTTTCCAGGAACGCTCAGGCAGGTACATGCGTGACACAATAACATCAGTGTAATGCAGCCTAGTACAATTACTTCTTTTAAAAGCTCAAGGTATGTATTTGCCAAAGCAGTATTATTTCATCCACACGCTGAGCTGCATTAAGGTGGTCTCCTGTGTGGAATCCACATAAAAAAAGGTCATGCATGTATCAGCCTGATTTATTCCCATTCATGATATACTGCAGGTATTTACTCCAGACACCTTCATCATGAAGACATGATACAGATGATACTCTGCGCTCCCTCCATGCGTGCAGCACCTCTCTTAAATTGCGTACACCTTATGTGCTCCAGGACTTTTCTCCTTCATCCCGCTGTGTGTGTGTGCAGTCTCCTATACAGGGCAGCGATGTGAGACGAACAGTCAGAGACACAGATTAATCATACTCATACCTCTCCATTTGCCCTCTTTGAAGCAAATTATGCATTTAACTTGCATCCCATTTATCCAGTCTTTACCCTCCAGGACATTAACTCCTGCTGGCTAACATTAACATGGGTGGTAGAGCGCCCCCTTTAGCAACAATTCTGTAAGATTACTTCCGTAAGTCAAATGAGGCCTAAGTTATTTTAGCATTAGTTAACTCTCAGGGGGAAACAATTATTAAAACATCTACATGATAATATAAAAACAGTGGTGGTTTTAGAGAGGCCGTAATGAAATGGATTCATTCACTTTCTCCTTCAGCTCTGATCCCAAACTGTTTCGTATGCTCTCCAGTCAAAAACCTGGGATTTGCTGGCCGCCCCAGGGCAGTGTCCCAGCGCCAATTTTCTTTTTTTTATGTACTTTAATGATTTAAAATCAGCCTGCTCACGTAAGCTCTTTCTTTATGCAGACAATACTGTAATATTAGTAGAAATGTCAGTCAAAATTTGTTTTCCATTGAGATTCAAAGTATTGAAAACTGCCTCTCATTTAGGGAAAATGAAGGCCATTCTTTTTTGGAAACTGAGAAAGACAATCTCTGGGATTTTAGACATCAAAAACTCTGGAGCTGGGGTTTAGTATATCTTTGAAACTGCTGCCACCTTCTGCTGCAGTAACTTCCTCACATTCTCACTCCCAACTTGTCAAGTACTGACGCATGATCAGGGGCCCTACATGATATGACACTCTGGTAATATGTTGGTGAGGATTCTCTGTCATCCAGGTCAAGGTAATCGTCAGCGCTTTATCATGGGCAACATTTTCTAGAACAGCAATGTGCACATCTTGGCCAGGGAGGATAGATGTATTGAAAGAGGCATGAAAGAAGCTATCTACGTCAAAGTGAAACGACCATCATTAAACAGAAGAGGTGGCCTGCGACACCACTTATCACTCCCCTACAACGCAGTCTCAAGATCCCTTCCCAGACGACTTAACACCCCTTCACACCTGGACACATCTAACCCTAACACCACAGATGATGGCTGTGGGTCGAGGACTCACGTGTGACTGTAACAACTCTGTAAGGGAACTGAAAATGAACTTCAGGCACTCGTGCATGGAGCAGGAACAGATGCATTTGAATTAAGCTAAGCCTTTATTTCAAAACATGGCTGCTTACATTTAAACACCGACTGGTTCCGACTCTATGGTATTCGTCAGGGTGCAAGGGTGTAAAGGCCCTGACACACCAAGCCGACGGTCGGCCCTGTAGCGAGTTAATCTGCCTGTAGTGAAACCAGGGCTAACAGGTGTTTCCTTCTCAGGCTCCACTTCACTCAGCTGCCTGACAGACCCGCTGCTTCTTCCCACTTTAACCTGAATAACAAACCGGAGCTAGCTGGGAGCAGCTAGCGGAGCGTTAGCCGCAGCATGACCAGAGGAAAGCACAGCCAGATAGCCTCCCATCTAGCCCCTGTTCTCCGTTTGAATCCAAATGGAGAGCCGGGGCTAGCTGGGAGCGGCTAGTGGAGCTGCGGTGCTCGGCTGCACAGATGGGAAACCCCTCGGCTGACAGGATATACCCCTCTCTCACTCCACTCTCTCCACTCTCAGAACGTATGTGCTACTTGGCCACACAGGGCGACGTGAGGTGACGTAGACGACAGTTGGCTTTCGTCGCCACTAGTTCTTTGATGTTGCTTTGGTGTGTCCGCACCTTAAGGGTTCACACCCACTCAGAGTTTAAAGCCTTGGGAGTTAAAACTACATCCTCCATACATTCAACCATTCAGTCCTCACACTAGACAATAAATATGTTTAATGGGTAAAATAAATAGGTGTTATAGGTGAAACACACTTTGCTTGACAGAACTCAGCACAAAAACAGCATACACACAAAAAGGCACCAAACTGGAGAGCGGAAAGCTGCTGCACAAATGTGCGCCGCCATCTTGCTCACCATCATCTCTACTTACTAATGTCTAAGAATGTCTACACTTGAAAGTCCGGAGTCTGTTTGACCTATCCACCTCACCACTTCATTCACCCTAAGCAGACTTTCCCGCACTTTATACTACAGCATTGCTTGGAGCTTTAAAACATGACGCTACCTGAATTATTTCTTTCCATCAGTAAAGGGTGCCCTTGGTGCATCGGTATTTGATGCTGAGGGCCACTGACCACATAACTGTATGTGGGAGGGGACCAGGTTGTTCCCCACGACATATTAAAGCAATAAATTCAAAACAATACTCATTACCTCCCAACACACGTGAACTTTTTCAAATTCCCAGAAATCAGTTCCTTGTCCTATTGCAATCTCTTCAGGGATTACCGTAATTATGCAGCAAGAGGCAAAAATTTTTTTACATGCAACAACGGTGCTTTTAAACAGCAGCAAAATATCTGCAACAACTGTAGAATGAGAGGATTTTCAAACTCTGTGATTACCTTCATACCTTTTATGTGAATTCAGTGAGCGGTAAAATTTGAACAAATGTGATTCTTAATTGAGTTATGCATTGCAGCAGAGGTTTGTCTTTCATTTATCACCAGAACATCACCACTTTCAGCCATCAAGGATCCAGTGTGCGCACCTCCAGAGAAACCAATGAATGGATATTTGCTGCCTATATATGGACCAAAGCAGGAGCTTGTGTCTGTAAACTACCGGTGCCATCCACCTTTCAAGCTGATTGGCTCCCAGCAGAGGATCTGTCTGCCTAACAGCACGTGGAGTGGCCCAGTTCCTTCATGTGTAAAAGGTACTTTTTCCACCAGGTAGCATCATTAGTCGTCATTTCTGATGTTTGCCAGGTATAAAAGCCATGTAGTGCATCTTTTCTGTGGGAGTTTGTTCCTTTCCTCTCTCAAATACTTTCTCATACAGGACAAACAAGCAAAGTCCGGTGTTCCCCTCCACCCAAATTGCTCAATGGCTACCACAGACCGGCTCCTAACACAGCTGATGGTGCAGAGGTTATTGGGTTTTTCTGTAAAAATTCCTTCATCCTGAGTGGAAACCACCAGAGTACCTGCCTCTCTAATGGATCCTGGAGTAGCTGGCCACCCAAGTGTGTGAGAGGTAGCTGTTTACAAAAACACATTAGGGCTGGGCACACACACACACACACACACACACACAAAAAGTAGTCGATTTTTCCATGTCATTTCTTTGTGAGGATGTTACAGAATGTTTCCAACATACAGTTGGTCTTACATTTTGTTTATCTGATTTTGATTTATCTGAAAAATTATTTCTACTCACTCTCAATAACTTAACTTTATGCGCACAATTATTTATCTCACAGAAAACATATTGTTTCTGGAAGCTCAGAAAGTGATCCTTGTGAGCTTACAGTCACCTGCTTGATTTGCCCCTACAGCATGTCGAGAGCCCAAAGTGTCTGACCTTGTGCGACAAAATGTTGTGAAGCCGTATGTGATATCCAGGTGAGATACAATTTCATCAGGTTCATTTCATTTCATCCAGTACTAATGACGATCAAGCCCGCTCTCATTCTGAACTCATCAAACACTGTTGCTTTGTCAGTGATGTCACTGTTTCATACTACTACAAACCATCCCCTGTTTTTTTCTGTTTTTTCTAAACATAACCTCATGCTTTTGTTGGACAATGAAATAAATTTATTATAGCACCAACAAAAGCCCTCAAATCCCCACATTTCTTGCGATGAATTTTCATTGGGCACTGATACAAAATTAGGCACCCTTAAGTAAAGCTTGGAGGCTTATTATTGGCCCATGAAATAAGCCTAGTATTTTAACCAAAAACAAATTAGCACAAGGTCCAATTACAGGAAATTAGTTATGGAGTTTGCTCTCACTGCTGATGAAGGCGACAAGATGTGATTAAAAGCTCTAGGAAATTACCAGTAAGTGGACTTTGTGTTTAGACTTTTTCATCAGAGTACCTTTGAGTGTGCATTGGTAATGTTTGAAACTAAACACCATAGCTAAAGAGCAATTAAGAAATATGTTTTTCTTTTTCACAGAGAGAATCCAGAGCAAAGAATCACCCTCTCAGCCAGGTACAACATGCACGATTTGTTGTCAGCTGGTTTTATTCCACTAATGTCAAAAAAAGGCGACTCTGCCGACATGGAGCTCCCTCACGGCTTTCACCAAGTCTACACGAGCATCGAGTACACGTGTGCATCCCCACTCTACCTCAACACAGGAAGCTCCCGACGCACTTGTCTGAAGTCTGGCAGGTGGAGTGGGCGCCATGTTACCTGCACACCAGGTAGCGCAAACTTTATATATTGCTCTCTAAGTTAACTAATAGATTGTATTACTCTTGAATATAGAGGTTTATTCTTGACCCTGGAAATGGTTGTTGCATTTGAAAGCTCATGTGACACCTAACTAGTAGGCATTGAGTAAGGATTATTTTGTCAAATTCTTGACTTTTGTACTATTTCCAAATAAAGACGATGACAATGACTTCTGTTTAGCAAAACTTTGAACTGATGGTTTGACATTTTGGAAAACACACAAATTCTCTTTCTTGCAGAAAGTTAGTTGAAAAGATTGATACCACTCTCACATCTGCATGGCGAATATAAAGCTACAACCAACAGCTGTCTAGCTTAGCTTAGTTTAGCATAAAGACTGAAAACAGAGGGAAGCAGTTAACTTTACTGTGATACCCTTTTTCCATTGTCACTCCTGGCCGCGCCGAGTACTTTCTAGTAACTTCTAGCTGAATCTCTGTGGTTTAGAGTTTAGACTCTCTCCTGCGTCCTGTTTTAACTTTAGTTATCTGCTTTGTTTTACTCTTTATGTTCGCTATCAGCCATATTGGAAGTTGTGTGAAGTTGCTGCTCAAAAACTCAACATTTCAGGGCGTCGCTAGCGTAATGGATAGTGCAGCGGCTGCAGGTTCGACTCCGGCTTGCAACCATTTGCTGCATGTCACCCCTGCTCTCTCTCTCACCCTGTTTCACTCTGTCCTGTGCATTAAAGGCAAAAAGCCCTAAAAATAATCTTTAAAAACCTCAACATTTCCGTAATTTGGTGTTTCACAATAAAAGTTTTTACATAACAAAATAATGGGGGACTTTTATTGTGAAGAATCTATGGAAAATGAAAAGTGCTATTACTGAATTAGCAGAACTTTGTTAGCAGCTTTTCTTCAATAAAGGAAAGTCTAATAATACAGCAGGGAGGAAGAGTGAAAGCAGAAACAGCCACAGTGAGATGTTGGCTCTTACTCCACCTCTGCAAACAGCTCACCTCCAACAGGTGAACTCCCTTTACCTGCCCTGCTGTGGAAAAACATTTGCAGCAAATATAACAAGCCCAAGCCAAGCCAGCACATGACTGTCAAAAAGAGGTATGAGTGTTTCTAAACTTTTTCCATGTCAGGAAAAGGACAGAAGACATTTTACCTTGGATTTATATGAAAGGTTAAAACCAATATTGTGAACACCTTTTACTGCCACTTTGTCATGAAGTTGTATTTTTGATTCAGCCTCTCTCCTCTGTGACTGTTCCCTTCCAACAGCTTGTGGTAAACTCAACACTTCCACTCCACACAACCTCACAGACGCACCATGGCCGTGGCATGCAGCTGTCTACATCCGCTCACCTCCTGATCACACTGCCAGCACCCACGGGCCCCATGGGGTGACCCTGTCTATCCAGCAGGGGGCCTCAGAGGAGTCCACATTCTGGTACCTTGCCTGCAGCGGGGCTCTGCTCAGCCAGCGTAGCGTCCTGGTGGCAGCTCAGTGTGTGGTCGACAAGGACAAGCAGCAGCCCCTTCACCCAGCACAAGTGAAGGTTGTCATAGGCGTACGGCAGCAGACACCCAAGGACCGGCTGAAAAGCCTGCACCACCTCAGGGTATAACGCAGTCTGCTAATCAGACGACACAGTTTTGAGTGAAAATCCATCAGATGTTTGTTATTTTTTCCTTAATTAAATGAGCCAAATTAGACACAGACTGAAATATTTCTTAGATTTTTAGGCCGCAGATGAGTTTAGTTGTTCAAGAGATTTCAATGTGCAAGGTCCTAACTGCTTGTTGAATTATTCATGTCAATGGTGGTTGGTTATATAGATATTTTTCAGCCACATTTATCCCACTTATAACCTAGAAGCCCAAACTTCTTTTGAAGTTGCAATTACCAAAACCATGTTCATCATTCTTTTTATTTTTAGATCATACAGTGCACAAAAGTTTCCCATGAATGCAAAATCAAACAGCAGATGTAGTGAGAAAGTATTAAGCAACGAATCTTCATTAAACAAATATAATCTTCTGGATAGGTTTTTGTTTGTAAATGGAACAGGAATATATCCTGTGGCAGTTAGATGTGCATTTAAAGCTTTGGCGGGATACGACTCTACTTGTTTTGGATTAGATTTCCTTGCACATCTTGATGCATATTATATAATCATGACAGATATTCCAAAACCAACAACACTTGGCACCTTCGCAGTGACATCAGGCCTTCTCAGGTGCTCCAACTTTCACTTTGGATTCATTTTCACTTGCTCTCTTTCTGCCCCGACAGGTTTCAGACATTTTAGTCCATGCGAGTTTTCACTCTGCGCCGGACTCCAACGTGGCTGTGCTCAAGCTAAAAGACAAGGCCAAGGTCAGTGAGCATGTGCTGCCAGTGTGTCTACCCAAAGTGCAAGGTGGAGAGGTGACAGCGCAGGAGGCTTACACTGCAAGGTGGATTTTACCCAGCGATCACAGGCACCTGAGCCGCTACACTCCCTCGAGCCAGACGAGACTTGTCGAGTTGGCAGATGTAGCTCAGTGCGAAAGAGAATTTGCTCAAGGAGGAACACATAACACAGAGATCAGTGACAACAAACTGTGTGTCATAACAAAGCCATCCAGTCCACAAAGCCCTTGTCCCAGTGTTATTCCAGGTATCATAATTGCGCCAGCTGGGTTTGCAGCCACAAGTGGTGTCCTGCCGGGTCACGAGGAGACTCAGGGAGCCCCGAGCACGGGCTGGCAGCTTCTTGGTTTGGAGACTGTCAGCTTTACGGACGAGAACTGCCACCAGCAGACTCATAGAGTTCAGACATGGATAGCCAATTTTCGAGACTGGATAGAGAAAAACATGAAGTAGACTTTCTCAGCTAAAATCTTACATTCATTTATTTCCAGTTTGGTAAATCTCACAGTTTGTAGAATCGGTGCAGACGAAGAGGACGGTGAGAACTCATTTGTACCTGCTATCTGTGTCAATACCATGTAAGGCGAGAGCTCTCTCCCTGGCACTCTACTTGTATCTCTCATGTGTGCATGTTATTGTTCTGTATTTGGGCCACCTCCACTTCAAACAGCGCAACATCAGCTGGTTACACACCCACATGCTCATGATCTTTCAATGTTACCTGATGTTTGTGAGCTTTATTTTTTCAGGATAATTTTTTTGAAGATAAAGACTGCTTCTCCAACAAGCACTATTTGAGTCTTTAATGCTCATTATCTCAGCACTGCACTTCGCCCAGTTAGAACATTACACAATTAAGTTAATGACATTGTCACTGGAATGAGAAATCTATAAGTCGTCCTTAATTTACTGATTATCTTTAGACAGTGTGTGCTTCTAGCTTCTTTCTCGTTCTTTATTATGTCCTTACGTCCTGATGTTTTTAAACTCTCAGTCCATGTTACTCTACTTTATCATTTTTATTTAAACATCTAGTTATTATTGCTATCATGAATATAATATGTTACATAATAAAAACCTAAAATATCTTCAAAAGCCAGTTTCATATCCAAAAACCAGCTTTAGAGCCAAGCTCCTGCATCCATCCTACACTTCAGACTCTTCATCCTACTGGAGTGTCCTTGAGCAAATCACTGGATCACTGCCAGCTCCAGGCCTCTGACCTCAGACTATCCCAAAGATAGACGTTTTCCAAGATGTGTTAAGTTATTATCTGCAAAATAACGCAAAGGTTTATCTTCTGCTAAGTTTATATTAGGAGCTATTATTCTGTTTGTATGTATTGCATGTTTTACTTTTCTGTTAAAGACCACAAACATTTAAATAGCCAAAAGAATGCAACAATAGATTTCCCTTATTTGCATGCATTCCCAAGTTATGCATGTGTGCATGTGCACGGCAGTACACCGTGTACAGACTGTATGTTTATCTCGCTGCTATATGCACAGGCTGTGCAGACACACAGGCACTTTGCAGCCTGCGCAGCACCTGTGTGTCTGCAGCGTGTTTGCATGTGAGGCTCTGCATTCGTGAGTTTCCCTGCAGACTGTCCAACATGTGCCTGTCATTGAGAAACACACTGAGAGGATTTGCTAAACTTAGCTCTTACTCCTGAGACGCAGACGCCCGCTGTGCTCTCCGCAGCTTTGTGCAGGACACCTTTTAAGCCCCGCCAATTAAACAGTGAGTGGCTCAGTAGTCGGCCTCTGCAACTCGCAAACTGGTTCGCAACATAGCAGCTGATGGTTGTGTTTTGAGTGAAATAACAGAACAAATGCAGAAGTCAGATCTAGAAAATGCAAAAGACTGCCACTGGAAACACATGAGTGACTCTACTGCACATGCAAAACTATCAGAAAGAGCCACATGAGTGAACAAATGTCAGGAATACATTGTAAATACCTTTTATAATTTTTAGCATCCGAGTTGACATTCTGGGCTTGGACCTTTGTTTTGCACTAGCAGAGGTCCATGTCTTACTGCATGATGTCATGATGCTAAAAATAAGGTGAAAGTCTGCTAATCTATTACTCTTTAACTGAGAGAACACCCCACCCCCACCTGAGAAAAAGTACTGACCTCTCATCTCAAATCCCCACCGCCCTGTCTGTGCATCAGTGTGCAAACTGTGCATGTGCAGTTTGTTTAGGTTGTGGGGGGGAGTTGTAAGTATTTCTATACCTTAGAGCAGGAGAGGAGGAACCTGCTGCAACACCTGTATTATTTCTCTCCAAAAACTCTGCAGAAATCTTAATGCTAATTTAATTTTACCCACACTTGAAGGAAATTGATATTTATTCACACCGCAAATTTAACGAGGACAAGACTTCCACAGGTGAGCACTTTCCATTCAAATATGCTAGAGATGGATAATTATCCTAAGCTAATGGCATTTGTCCGTGCGTCTGACTGGACAACAGGTAATTATAAGTAGTAAGGAGAGCAGTTCAGCCTGAGATTTCCCTCAAGGTGACCCAAGCTTCATCCCCTGCAAAGTACAAGCAGTGTCATTCAGCATCAATATGCTGAATAACACTTCTCATACTTGAAATGTTTGCGAGGTTAGACACACACTTTATAATATGCAGCAGTAACGGAGGAGTTTTTACGATGTTGCTTGTGCTGTGACCTAATTCTGAGCATACCTGACTGTAATGGTTGCAGCTGCCGTTGGTTGTATTCCTACTCCTACTCCTGAGTGAATGGCTCATTGTAGGTCAACTCAGGATGCTGGTAAAAAGGCTCTGAGGGAAACTAATCACTGCACAAAGTCTTGAAATGACTTGGTTTGGTCCTTTTCCACCTAAAAATGCTTGAAACACATAAACCCTAAATTTAAAGATTAATGACTTTACATCTGAAGCAGGAGCGAGTCATCCCATGCATTTTATGGAAGTGACAGTTTCTTTAAGCAATGCAAAACTGCTGGCCTTGGGCCACATGTGCATCATTAGAGATACGGCGTTCTGTGAGATTCACTCCCACCACACTCTCCAGCTCGAGACAAGGCTGCAAGAAGATGAAGTTCAAAAGAATAGCCTGAAGGGTTACACTGTAAATCCTGAGTAAAATTAACTGGATGGGTTGCACAACAGACAGCTTCTTCTTTTATGCTCCTTGTTAGAGAACGTGACTGTTGACATAATCACACCGGTATAGTATAAATAAAACAATGCTTTTTGCACATTTCAATTTGCGACCTAAAATACAATGCACTCTTACAGAGGCCTTAAATTGCACTCAGAGTTATTGTATGTAGTGGACACCTGTGGCATCAAAAATGTTTTTGCTTGATGATTACTGGGTAATATGTATGGTGATGTTGTCCAATATCAAGTCTCTGTTTAGTCATGTAACAATATGATTTACAGTGGATAGTTTTGGTGCAAAATCTCCCAAGACTGACAAGCTGGGCACATCTGTAAGCGGGTAGCATAAAAGCAGCAGTAAGACACACTGATGGTAGTATATATATATATATATATATATATATATATGTATACATATATATATATGTATGCCTAAGACTACTAAGTCATAACTAATAACTAGGGTGCACCAGGGCCTGTCACAATAACGTACACTGGGGTCCATCGTAACTACCTTACGCCACTGATCCTAAAAGTTTAATTACCACATTACATCTTAGTGGATATTGGGTGTTGTGTATAGGGTAGCTGCTGGAAAAGTTAACTTGCTATGTTTTCTGTGAGACCAACATTTGAGGCTGTGGCAAGAGGCCCATTTTCATAATTGTCATGGGCTGTAACCCAGTAAAGCAAATCATTGCCTGTTGAGTGTGTGTTGACATTTTTATTGTTTTTCTGGACAGAGAGCCATTTAATTTAAAACCATTTCTCACCTTCTCTGTTGTCCTAGGACACATTTTCCCCGTATGAATTGAAATGTATTGATAGTATATTTTTGCACACTCATGTATGCACGTGTATGCGTACCACAAACTATATGAAATAATGGACATAGCTATGTGACATCAGTGACTGGTTTGTGGACTTGTGGCGTAAAATCTTGAGTTTGGCATTTTGGCCGTCACCATCTTGGTTTTTGGGAGCCAGAAGTGACCATAATTGGACAAGATGGTGGAGCAAACTCATAAACTGTAGGGATGCCTTGCAGTCATTAATCATGTGTGAATCAAAGCCTTATTAAAAGGTAAATGTGTGAGTTATATAAAAATCACACAGCTGTCATAAAAGCTGATGTTAACTATAGAGACCAAAACTATTTTTTGTTCCAGGCTGTTAACATGCACATGCTGTGCACATTTGCGTGCTGCTGCTTGGTGTGTACCCAACAGTGCCCTCCTACCCTCAACCTGCCAAAAATAAAGGGCTCTCTCAAAAGCTATGGTGTAATTTGAACTCTGGATAGCATGTAGCATCAACTCCCAGCGTAAAACTTGAATGTATGAGTGCTAGCTTGCAAGCCAGTGCGATAAAACATATTAACAAGATTTTGGAACTGATGATAGATGGATATTTCTCTCTTTTTCTGGGTTAGTAGTTCCCACTGCTTCCAGTTAAGCTAGGCTAAACATTTTTTGAAACAATGTTTTAAATGCACAGAGATGGAATCTGACATCATTCCTCTCACCTCAGCGAGCACATCATCCTAGCTGCATAATTCAGCCCTAATTTGCCCGTACTCTGTGTAAGGAAGGACAAGAAGACTTTGTGAAATGAGTCTGAGTGGAAACGGCATTTCCTTTTCAACTTCATTCTCAAGTGGAGGGCATGATGGCAGAGCAAGTCAAGGACTCCTTAAATTTTTTAATTGTACATTTCCTGCATAAGTAAGAGCAGTTAACTCTCATAATCAGGAGCCGGTGCTGAGCTCTGGCTGGGATCCAGCTGAAATCCTGCTCTTACAGACAGATGTAATTAAAACCATCAGTGAAACACGATCGTCAGCTGTGTGTCATGCCTCTATGATGCAAAACTGGGTTTTATTAGTGATGGGACTCACCGTATGTGACCTTCCCTGACATGCACAGTGTTGCATTTTAGTACGTACACTTTATTAGCATTGTTGAGAGACCTTATAATCCCGTCATTATTTATAGTCTGATTTTTATTCACAGACGAAACTGAAAGTTTGACCAGACTACTAAAAACTTTTCATTGGTTTTTAGTGCTACTTCAGTACAGTTGAATGTTTACCTTCATCCTGCCAGCCTGGCATCAGTTGATATCAATCAATGCTCTCTTTCAGACTAATCAAGATAGTGTTCATGATTCATTGATTCATTGATGAATTATTACCTCAGCTAAGGAGGTTATGTTTTCAGTTTATTTGTAAAGGATTGCAAAAAAACTACCAGCCCAGTTTTCATGAAACTTGGTGTAAGGGTGTAGCATGGGCTGAGGAAGAACCCAATTTTCCGAGTATTTTTATCGAGCCAAAGATGTAATTACTTAAATCATGTTGTAGTATCAGCGCTCATTTCATTTTACAGAAATGAGTTTTGAAATAATATGTTCACAGAAGCAGGAAAACATGAACAAAGGTATACCAAATGCACATAAAGTAAATAAAGGGGGAGAAAAAAGGGAAACTAAGTCTAGATACAGGACTTACCTTAACCCCTTCTATTCTCGTATCCATCCATCACTCAGACTTTCATATTCAGAATGGGATATAATGGGGGGAGAACCCAGTTTTGGAGCAGGTCCAAGTCATAGGGCAGATGCACAAATTATTTTTACTTTCTTTAACATTGCGAGATGGGGCATGAGGCCATGGTGGAGCTCTGCATTGTCCGATTGTGCTTCAACATGTAGTATATTTTCCCTTCTCACTTTTCGAAGACATTCAGTGAGACAGTGCAGACGCAGTCTCAATGTAAGTTCAGAATTATTGTCCTGCTGGAAATCCTTGTTCACACAACACTGAGCCTTTGTGTCCTAAAGTAATCTTTTGGGTGAGTAATACATTACTGTTTTCTTTTTTCCTACTTTTTCTCTATATGATGGTAAGTGTTTTTTCTGGATGATTTGTGATGCATGATGCCTATTTGGTTTCGAATTTGGATTTGTTGTATTCAAACATGTCTGTATAATATCAGTTCTGATGATTATAGTTTCTTTTCATGGAGGAACGCTCTGTCCACAATGTGGGAGTCAGACAGTGTCATTCAGCTCTGCTCTGATTGAATCTGATTGTTTCAACCTGAGCAAAGACTCTCAACAAGCAGATCACAATCACGTGAGTGATGAGTGTGTGTGTGTGTGTGTGTGTGTGTGTGTGTGTGTGTGTGTGTGTGTGTGTGTGTGTGTGTGTGTGTCTATATATTGCTTGCTCTGCTTTAAGATGGTGATTTGCCAATGTGCACAGTTTGATTGGTTTGGAGCTACTGTGCGACTCTTGCCTTAGTTTGATTTTTTTGATCCATTACCTGTAAAAAAAAATGTTTTGATGTGCATACCTTCCATCCTGCACAGGCAAAGAAATCCCAGTTTTATGCACTGTTGCATTAATGTGGCATTGGTGAAGATTAGCATCTGGAATTTTTAGACATGTTGCAACTATTCTGCCGTGGGAACAAGAAGGTCTGCGATACTTCTGGCTGTTCACAATTTGCGAGGTCTTAAGGGTTTGTTTTATTTCATTGAAAAGAAAAAATACATCACGCATTACAAAAAGTGACAGTCCTATTTTTTCAAAGCACTACAATGAATTTATATTTTTTCCTAATTAGTCTGAAAATGTCCAGAATCAGATTATTGATCATGGTTTTTAGATCTTCAGTATAAAATAAGTGCCCAATAAGCCCTATAAGAGATATAAACAACTTCAAGAATTCCTCCGACTTGCAAGTTACAAAGATAATATACTTTTGTTTTGTAGTATAAGTGTCAATTACACAAATTAACTGCACTTAATTCCAATTAACACTTTTTAAAAGATCTTGACACAATTATATTGTTTACAATCCATTGTTAATACAACTGACACTCTCACACCTCATGTGAATTTTTGTTCTCATTTATTCTATAAAGAGAGAAGCTTCAGAAATTAATTCTAGACAAACTGCATTGCTTGTATAAAGAGTTACTGCGGCGTTTCAATTTAGTCCATCACTAAAAGAATATTATGTTTTGGTCATAATATTCACAATGTCACGACCCTCTGAAGTAAACTCTTTGTGTGTGGGTTGACTGTTTGACTATAAAGAAAAGGCGACTCTCATAGCTGTCTAAGCTGTGAGCAGAGTTGGGTTACATTTTCAGTCTCCAGAAATAATATCCATAAAAGAATCTCCGCAGCAGATGGAGATTTCTAAATCTGTAGTGAAGCATATAATAGTTAACTGATCTGAAAGCATGAAATCCCTAAAAGCATTGACAGTTTGACACTTTGGCACAATGAAACCATCAAAAAAAGCCCATTAATCCTCATTGTTTCTGGCCCATTGAATTATCGCTGTTTTACCGACTGACTGACCCCGGGTTGGTATCCTTAGACCAAATCTCTGCAGTTAATGGACTTTCAACGTCCACAGCAGACACGTGTCTGTGTTATGTAACAGAGGTTAAAGCATGCTGGGACTTGTATTCTCTTAACTTGTATTTACAGTATGTAGAAGGTGTAAACACCTGTCAGGTGATATAGATATATTGTAAATAAATGAATACAAGGGTAACTCTTTTTTTAGATGCGTACTAACAAAAAGGCTCAAACTGTAGGTGTTGCTCTGTAACAGAAAACATGAAGTGTACTTATCCATAGACAGCATATTAGAAACAGTAGATGTCAGTCGGCATGACCCCAGTTTGGAGTAGCAAACTAAAGTCTAAAATCTAAAGTTAAAGTGTATGCTCTATTGAGAGTATTTTCACTGCTTTACTTTATTGTCACACAGGGATTTTCAATGGGAAAATGAAGCCGTTAGATTGCTCTCTGCAAAGCCAAACTCTATTGAGAAAAACAGTGATTTAACATTGCTAAACACAGGGGCTGTTGGTCAACACTGCTCCAAGCAGCCCCCAAACTCAGTGAGCTAAAATTAGTGTTTCTCTCAATAGAGTCTGGTGTCTCTTGTTGAAACGGGCTGTCTGGCGCAAAGGTAAAGCAGTGAAAACACTCTTAATATCCCATACTCTTAAACTGACTCTGACGCTGTTTTGTTGCCGGACCCCATCCTCAGGAATACGTTGCTTAGCCTCTGTGGCAGCCTTCAGCCTGAACTGCTCACGGATCAGCGGCAAAGACGAAATTATAAAGTGACAGTAACTTTATGTGCCTAAACCTAACCTCTGCAACTTTACGTTAAGGATGTAATGTGATTTGTGGGGATGCTAATTTGTAGGAAATTGTAAGAAATGCTGTGCGAGGATACGTTAAATTGTTACAGCGCCTGCCACTTGTCCACCTTTGTGGGACTGGTGATTGAAGTTTCATATCCTGTCCAATGGCCCTGCCAAAAAAATAATCTCGGACAAAACATGGTTGATTGGACTCATATTCCTGGACGTTAAAAATTTTTTCAGTTTTATTCCTCTTTTATTTGCACACACTAACACACACGGTACACTTCAGATGACAACTGAAATATAACCTCTACGACAGTACTTGTGAACTATTGAATTAACTGTTATGTCACCAGTATCAATTTTAAATTGGTTTTAACCTATTTTGACGATATTATAAAGGGATGTAAATCACATTCAGTTCAATTCAATTCAAGGGCCTGCAATCGATACGAGATAATATAAAAAAATGTCCTCATCGCTACCACTGTTTGAATGTTTAGGATGGAGGTGTGCTTGGATGGAAATGTCGACACAGATGTGCCATGGAATTTCAAAATAAAGGCTCATCCTAAAGATTACAATATGTGTTGATGTTTCCACTTTGCATCAATGATAATGGAGCCAATTGAATCCGTTTACCGATCCAGATCTATGTATCCTTACATACAGTAGTTAGAGTTAGAAGTTGGAGCCCTTGCAGTCAAAGGGTCTGCAGTGAACTCTTGAACTATAATGTCAGAATATTAAACTGGTTTTATAGCAATTGTCTTCGTTCCATGGTTTAGGATTAACAGGTCGGTCTGGGGCCATGGGAACCGCATCCAGGGCCAAATAATCTTGGGTCATGATCCAGTTTTGGGGGGTAAAGATTGAGAGCACTACCCATAGAGCCTTCAACATGCCAAAGTTGTTTTTACTTTTAAATGTTAGCCTGCAGCTATATGGGAACATCACCCAGCTGGTTTGGGTTACTGGGCTGTCACACAGGGCTTGTGCTGATGTGGTCCAATACAATGCACAACACTTATGGTTTCTGATTGCGGTTTTTGTGGGCTGAGATTTCATTAAAGTAGTTCCACTACAACGTGGTAACAGAAAACGCCACATGCCCACACACCTTATGAAGAACTGCAGGGACAGAGATTTGAGTCCCGATTTCTGTAGAGCGATGCCATTTAGGCTTCATGAACGAGGGCGTGTGTGTGTGTGTTTGTGTTCATTCATACACCATCACTGATGTTCAACACCATTAAGAAAGAATCCAAAAAACACGTTTTAATCTCTTTCTTTCAGAACACAAAGGTTACAAAAGAATTTATTTTTACTTTATGCTGTAAAGCTGTAGCACCAGCTACTGAGCTATCTGCACAACTTGAAAGTATTTTTGTAAGGAGGGAAATAAAGGTTTGCAGGTACATTCATTTCGTTGAAGGTCTCCATCATCTGAACACCATGTTGTAAAGTAAGCATTTTGTCCATTACGGTGGTGTGTTCGATTTTGTAAACAAATACTTTTAGAACTGTAAGTGAATGCACTTAAAATTCCTCTTCTAAAATTGATTAAATCCCTAAAACTCCATTCATCAAAATGGCATGTTTAGAGGTATTTTCTGTCATTAAAAAATACCTTCATGGATCAAAATGGCTGAGATGTAGCTCTACAGCTTTGCCTCATTTAGGATGGGCAGAAAGTGAAAGAGAAAATGAAACTTTACTCGCAAAAGACTGCTTCTCCTCTGATGCCCCTCGTTTCGCTGTGGCGTGGAATTGTTTTTTTAGGTTTGGAACAAACACTCCAGAGTCATTGAATCTGAAACCTCCAGCGAGGAGCAGACTTTGGGAACATATTTACGTAATTACATGTATGGATTTAAAGCTGCTATTTGTAGCATATATAACATGGCTGAATGACTTTTTTCTGTAGTCTACATTTTGTGCACTGTAACATTTGTTAAATTTTTATAGCTGCAAAAACTGCAAACAAAAGCACTAACATATTTGCAGCAGAATTTAACAAGATTTGTGTGAAATGTATTAATTTTGAGAAACACTAGCAGTAATAACGCTATGTTCTAATATTGTCACCAGCTGTGACAACGTCATGAAAGGCTGGTACTGTTTTCACTTTGTAAGCCTGTGTGTGTCACTGTGACAAAATGTGGCCCTGGAGACACAAACAACTACCACCAAGTATTGTGAGTACTTTGGCAGGTGTTTGTGTCTGTGGACAGATTTTGTCACTGCGATAGTGTCACAACAGTGCAAGCTGCAGTTAAGAAACTTTACGGGTGTGTAGTTGAGGTCAAAATGAAGGCCAGTTTGAGGATGGATGCAGTCTGAGCAAGGCTGATGGAAGTACGGTGATAGGAAGCAGGGAAGGTGCCATTGCCCTCTGACTTGTAAGTTGCAGATCACTGTGTTGTGGCTGGTGCAATTCCACTGTAAGATGGTTGTTAAGTTTTAAAATGAAACTTTGAGGTGAGAACATGCATTTAGCACCTCGGCGCCTACACAGCACTCACACTAATGTTATTGCAATCTTTGTCAGTGTATCAGCATTCAAACAGGACTAATGAGACAAAAAAAAACCTGTAGAAAAGAAAAAGACAGAAAAAAAGAAACACTTAACTTTATATTCATATCAAATATGTTGGAATCCTTTGTGTTTCCAGTGAGGAACAAAAATTTCTGTTTATAAATTCAACCGTTGACTTTCACACATGGACGTTTGGGGCTCTGCCTTTCTCTTCCTTTGTATATATGTGTATGTGTATGTGTGTGTGTGAGTGTGTGTTGGTGTTTAGCAGGTGATTGGAATTATTAAATTCAGCCCAGTTCCACTGCTAATTAGTTTCTCTAGCTGTTAACATAAAAGGTTCTCAGACAAGTGTAAAATATACATGACTGCATCAGTACAATGTAAAGTATTAAATAAGCTTTGTTTCTTTCTTAGGCAGCAGAATTATTTATAGGTAGTTAGTTATATATTTTTGTGTCTAATGACCTTATGCTACATTTAGTCAGTTTTAGGGTTCCATATCTGTGGTTCCTGTAAGTAGGATTTATGGTGTTTGGGACTTTGTTGTGCAGAGATGTGTGCAACAATTCAGTGTGAGCTAAAGTTTCACACTGATAATAACACAGCCTGAATCACAGATTAACATTGCTGACTTGTTTCTGATTATCTGTATTATTGTTTAACTATTGTTTAATTGCCACAAGTTGATCCATTATCAACCGAAGCATCTGAAGCATGAGAGCTTTGTTTCACGATTTGTGGAAATATGTTCAGTTATCACTGTTGCAGACTTGTTCTCCGAGTGTGTCTGATTGATCGGTGTGTATGTGCGCTGGATTAGGGTGGCTCAGAACAGATTAGTTAATTATAGGCACCGTCTAAGCGTGGTGTGCGTTGTCAGGTGTTGCAGCATGAGGTCGGCTTGGTGCTGAGGGGAGAAAAGGCGGAGCAAGGTGTGGAATTGCATGGGCAAATGCTTTGCCATGTGCTCTTAGATCATCTCTCTTCCCCCTGTCCACGCTTTCAGAGCAGCTCAGCGATGGGAATGTTCACACACACTTCACGGATATAAAGTGTCACCTGCTCAACACCCTTTTGCCCTGCAACTGCCTGTTTCCTCCAGCCGATATTTGGTACTTTAATAGTGACAATGACAATGACAATCAGACAGCTGGCATTTATTTCTCCTATGATTTTAACCAAGCAATTATTTGAGTCCAAAATCAAGGGGTAAAGTGGTAACATGGTAAAGCTTTCATACCACCATTTCAATGACTAAATTATACCAAGGAGTAATACGGCAGCCCTGAAGGTCAAAACACAACAACTCTCCAGAAAACAAATTTCAGAAAACAAAACTTTCCACAAACACAGCATTAAAAAAACACAATGACATGTACCACAACACAATATTTTACACAACATGACAACATTTCAGAAAACAAAGCATTCCAGAAAACGCAACATATAAAATACACACAATGACATTTCAGAAAAACACAGTATTATACAGAACATGACAACATTTCAGAAAATAAATTGACATTTTAAAAAAACTCAACATTTCACAAAATCAACAGCATTGTAGTGTGTTGTGAAATGTGTTTTGTTAAATGTTGTATTTCATAAAATGGTGTTGTTCTTTCTAAAATGTTTTTTGTTAAATGTGCAATTGTTTGATTCCAAAGTCGTAACATGGTAAAGTTTTCATAGCCCCATTTCAATGACTAAATTATACCGTGGAGTCGTATGGTGGCCCTGAAGGTCAAAACACAACAATTACATTTTACCAAATGCAACACTAAAAAAACACAATGACATTTCAGAAAACGCAACATTTAAAAAGACACAATGGCATGTCACACAACACACTTTTTCACACAACATGACATTTCAGAAAACACTTCACAAAACACAACAACATTTTGAAAAACATAGCCTCATTTCAATGACTTAATTATACCGTGGAGTAGTACGGTGGCCCTGAAGGTTGTGACACACTTCAGAAAACACAACATTTCATAAGAACAGCAACGTTAACAAAACATTTAAGAAAACAAAAGCACGTTTTACAAAACACAACATTTCACACTAACAACTAACAACATTGTAGTGTGTTGTGAATTGTTTCATTCACAAATGTTTTTTGTGCTCTGTAAAAATGTTGTGTTTTCTGAAATGCCGTCATGTTTTGACCCTCATGGCCACCATAGCTAATATTACTAAGGCTTAAAGTCTCATAACAGACAGCACATCATCCTGACTGAGACCACACAAGAGCATGGCAACTGTCAAAATGTTAAGTTTTAATCAAAATATTAAAACACCTCAGTAATCATCTCGTCCATATGAAAAGTCAGTAACCCCAACATAAGATCAAAGAATAAATGCTGCCATGGCAACACCATCACAATGACTGCATGTACAATGGCCTCATCACACTGTGAAACTAAAAGAAGCCGTGGCACTAAACAGCTGCACCACTGGAGAAAAAAAAAGCTAAATCACGGCCTGACTCGTTGCAGTTGTTGCTGGTCTCTGCTGAGTGATCTAGGTAAAAAAAAATAGATTCAGCGCTGGCAGAGCAGCACGGAGAACATTCAGGCTCATATTATTATAATACTATAATAAACACACAATTTGTAAAATCATAAAAGGTTTATATTTCGCTTGATTCGCTTTTTATTTGCTCTCGTCAAAATGATCGAGTCATCTCAAGCAATCCAATATTTAAGACCAGGAACAGAACTGACAAGCCATTTGCATGTTAAACCCTCTAATAAAATTAGTCAAAAATATGAAATCTTTCCCAAATATGAGCCATAATTAACGTCTGATTAAATACTCAAAAATGTGTTGAGGAAACTGCAATCACATTTTCTATTTTGCTCTCACAATCAACTTTTATTCTGCTAAATGAGCTCTCCTTGGAGCTTTTTGCCACTTAATTTGGAACTTATTGTTTCTTGTGAACTTCATGCTTAACATTAATTAAGAGCCTGACATTAACCCTTAAATCTCTGCTTTTCTTCATACTGGCTCACATATTAATAAAGCATACACATAAACAGTTTAACACTGCAAATAAATCATTGAGTTTGCAGGAGGCTTCATCATGTTATGAAGACCATTTCATCATTCAGTAGTACTAAATTATTTTAAACTCTCCACAAGGCGGCACAGATGAACAGCACACATTTGATCAGCCATTATTAAGTGTTATCTGACTCCAATTAATAACAGGAGAAAGCCACATGAGACCCAGAGAGTTATCATTCAAGGGAAACACAGTAGAGCCCAGCTGTTGAACTCTTGGCAATGCTTTTTGAAAAGGCTGTGCTAAATGATGCTGCTATGTTCTGCAAGTGCATCATGTGAATTCTTAAGGTCCCTCTTCTTCAGAAATGTGTTTTTCATCTATTCATGTCTCCTAAAATGTTTGACCATGACTACACTGAGTTGTATCTTTGCAAAGTGTGTAACTAAAAAGATATTGGTGAAGATTGTAAGTCATCCAGGTCATGGTAACCCTAAGTGCGATATTTTTTCTTTTCCAAGAAACTCAAGCAAGTTCTCAAGATACTCGAGCAAATCAAGTTGCCTACAATATAGCACTTAAGATGTAACCAGAGAGGTACTTTCACATTCCTGAAGTGAAACTGACAATGTCTATGCACGTCCTAAAATCAGAGATTCAAACTTATGCTAGATTGGGTACGTCACTGATACAAAAGCAGTCGCTGTTTAAAATGGGAAACGTATATCGGGAACAGACTTTGACGCAATACCAGTGAAAGAAATCTTAAACCTCCAGCACGGAGCAGATTTCTCAGTACAGAGAGTGAAAGTTAGCATTAGCATAGTGAAAGCACTGACAGCACACATGGTAGGATGCAGTTTTCAGACTCTGGACTTTCCTTCCACCAGCTACAAAAAACCCATCACAGCAGAAATTATTGTACACAAACAAACACAAGATGCTTACGACATCAGCCATTCTAACATGTCTACTAGTTGCCAATTTTGGTGCACAACACCACTCCTCTGGGTCTGGGTCTGACTGAGGCTTAGACATGTATGGCCAAATTATGTATTGCTAACATGCTAACATCAGCCATCTTGTTGTGCACTGCTCTTTTACTGTTGCCATACCATTGTTCTGACAACCCATTACTCTAAAGTCCCAATATTTTAGAATAAATGTCCTTTTGGACCAAAGGCTCATTTTCCCAAAAAGAAACGCCCATTGATCCGAAGTTCCAATGATTGGAAATTACACATTCGTCCTGTAGTTAGAAAGACTCATGGCCTGTAATCGGCCTTGAAACAATATTTTTGCTACTATGAAGAAAGCATGACCTGCCCTACTGTGCCTCTGACTGGCATATCCTTATAGATTGTTACCCGAACCCTAACCAGTCTCATTCTTCGTGCCTAACCCTATCAATCCAACCAATGAAGGCAACAAGCACTAGCCAATCAGAGGCAGAGTAGGGCAGGTCAGGTAGGGCGTTCGAAAATATTGGTGTTTGATTTTGGGATAATGGAATTGGACATATTTTCAGATTATTGGGGTTTCGGAATACTGGGCTGTCAGAGCTTGGCAGCCTCATTTTTACTTGTCAACCCAATAAAGGAGAAAGCAGAAAGTGACGGCGAAAATCCAAACCAAAAAATCCAGAATCCAGAACTTCTCAATGAGGGTGAAAAAATAAATCTGGAAAATCATATTAAACAAAACATTAGCCTAGTAGGCAATTTTAATGTGTCTGGAGGGGAACTTTAAAGAAGTATCGGGATGAATATGCTTTTTTTTTTTGTTTTGTTAGTTCTTAAATTTATGTTATCTAATTAAAAAGCTGTTTAAAGTATCCAGACTCTATTTGTTTTCAGTGAAGTAGGACCAGTCAAGGAAAACAACTCCCAACACTTATTTTTACTCATTCAGGGCCTCCTGAGGCTTGATGTCTTTGGACAGCCAAAGACACCAACAAGGATTTTCCCTCCCTTGCTAATCTCGGCAGGTTGACTCCACCCTTCCTGTCTGGGAGACTTCTGTCAGACCTCCAGTACAGTCACTTTTTACCTTTACGCACCTCCCCGAGGCTGAATGTGCAGGCATCTGTGATTGTGGATGTACACTGAACACTGAGGAAGAAGTGATCTGCAGATTTTTAAGGACTGAAGAGCCCTTTCTGAGAGGGATAAAAGACTTTTTTGGAGGTTCTGACTGGATTTACTAATGCATGAGCCATGACTTTGTTATTCTTTTCACTGACGCGGATGGCTGTGTAGTAGCTCTCCACGAATTTAATTTTAATCCAAAGCAACATTCAAAACAACTGGTAAGCATCATTAGTAGCACGTAGTGATGTGGTAGTAATTTATGAGATGAGTCATCAAAACAGTGGTATTGAAGAGGAGCCATCAAAATAATGTTCAGCAGCTCCAGTGAAGCTTAAAGCTGAATGATGCATGAATGATGCAATGATAGCTGTGGTCTACCGTGTCCAGCGATAACTGCTGTTAGCGTAAATGTCTGTTTAGTTTTACATCTGTACTCATCCTGTTGGTGATATATTAATAGACTTCTTTGTCATTACTCTTTAAATACAGCACACACAGTCTGTCATGTTCTGCCCTTTGACCTTTCATAAGCTTTGTAAGATCTTAATAGAGTGCATCTTGTGTGACTTTAGTTTGCATTGAAAAAAATGTAATGCAATGTTCTGTCTTGTTAAAAAACCGCCTACCATTGTTTGGTCTTAAATGATTTTCTCAATGTTCTCGGAGTGCCTAGCTGTGCAAAACCAAAGAGAAACTCTGTCCGAACACTGAAGTTTGGTATTCAAATTAGTAATCTCCCACATAACAGTTGTCAGGCGGGTGGCGGTGACACCTTGACTTTTCCTGGGAAGCCCCTTTTCTGTTGCATAACTCAATCACTTGAGTGCTGGAGGTACTAATTTTATCCTCTTTAAAAGGCTTAAGTCTCATTAATGCTAGAGCACAGTGTATCAGACAGGCGTGATTGACTTGGCAGTTGTTTTGTCCTCACCTTATATGTTCCCTGCTCCCTTTAATGTCTGGCACAGCCAGCTATTCAAAAACTGAATTATCGGTTCTTGAATGTGGGAAGAAGAGAACATTATGTTGCTATACTGCTTTTGATGGGGGGCATTGTCCTCGCTCTGCACTGTGGACTGTCCTGGAGGGAAGTGCTTTTTCTGAAGGAAACGTTTCTTACTAAATCCACAACCTTTGCTGGGAGAAACTTGAGTATTTTTCTGTTGTGTTCTCCGCTGGCATTAATATTCCAGGTGTTAAAGTCATGAAGGTTGAGAGTGTTCAAATGTCACGGGCATTCGCTGTTACATAACCGTGCGCGTCTGTGCTCTACAGAGGATTTAAAGGCTGCACAGGGGAGAGCTGATCTTTAAGTCAAAGAGGCTTTACGGCAGACCACAACAAACCTGAGCTACTTGTTGCTTCGGTGAGATGACGAAGCAGTAAGATGAAGGATGAGAAATTTGCATCTCTAAACAATTCAAGTCCTCAAAACTCACAGAAAACAAGAGGCCAAATCACTGACTACACACCACAAACACTTAATTGATACATAAAGTATTTGCTTGCGGAAGAAAAAAAAACTCTGCATGCAGGTTTTGTTGCTTTTATTCAACACAGAGTATCTGGAATTATCATAAATGACTATGCATAGACATCCAACAGAAGCAACAGCAGCAGAAGCAGAGGGGAGGATATGAGTAACAGCTGGTGTTCTGTTTATTCAAATGGAGTAAAAGTGGAATAATTTGTTTAAAATGCAGATTATAAACAGGCTCTTTATTGATTCTGTGCTAATTGTTTGGAAATGTCAGTCGCTAATTATGAAAGGCCATCTGCAAACTTTTTACAACTTTGCATGCATTTAGAGTGCAGAGTGTGCGGAATTAATTGAATGCAATCATGTGTGCATGTGCCCTCATTAATTACTTAATGACACAGTGATCACCTTTTTTTGAAAAACTAATCTTGTATTCAACATTGTAAATTTACCCCGCAAATGCATTTTTCTGGCACTGAAACACAATGCCATCAAAACTGTTTTTTTCTTTTTCTTTTGGCGTGTTGGGGGCCCTCTTTTCTCTCCTGTTTTGAGTTGTCAGTATCCAGTGTGCTGCCATCTTGTCACTGCTAACTCTATTGTTGGCATGATGAGGGTATGAGACAGACGTGTCTCCTCCGGTGCACATGGGGTCACTACTCAATTTTTAGCAAGGGATAGAAAGATATAATGAGTGCACATTATCCCTCAGTAGGAGATCATTGCAGTGACAAGAATGTGATCCCTCACTGGCTTCCCACTATCCAATGGAAATGGCGTTAATGTATGTTGGAAAGCACAACCCAACTTTTCCGCTTTTTGTCTGTGATTAATAAAGGTTGTCTCAGCAGCATGTGGCTGTGATAAAGCTTTCTATTTGTTCCATACACCAATACTTCTACTAGAAGGCATAGCTCCAACTAGACACTTAGGCCCAACTCTGTTATTCAACATCCTTTAACAATGTCTTGTCGCAGCTGTAATTAAATAGAATTTTGATCGTGGTTATCTTTGGCTACAAAACAAATTAGTTAAGTTTAGAAAAGATCATGTTTTAGGTTAAAATAAGTACTTTGCTTTGAGGATATGGTTACATGCAAACTAACGTGATGTCAGTATGTCGCTGACATGACATAACATATGTAACATTACATTAAAACCACACTGGCTTTAAGTTAGTTACGTAAAGTTACGTTAAAAGAACACTGACTTTTGGTTTCCAATGGGACACAAACAGCAGTCTCCTGGGTGAAAGTCCTGTGTTATTAGACCCACTCATCCACCCATCCCTCCCACACACCCTACAAAGTGCATCAGTTTCTCTGAGCGTCAAATATTGCGGCGGGTGGGTTTACATTGGAGTTATGGTGAAAATACATTGGGTCTATCGACATATGTGAAACTGACAGATCCTATTTATTCTCTATGGGAGTCAGCCGCATGATGGATACAGCATGGTGAAGTGATTGATCATTTATCTGAATTTTATGCATAGTATGAGGTCCGTCCATCGCAAACTGAGATCAGACTGTCAAACTAGGCAGAGCTGAACAAATATGAATTTAAATTCTTCTTCTGCATTGCCCATTTCTGCCTCAAATGTTTTCAGAAACATATTTTAATGTACTGATTTAGCTGTAAAATGCTGACGTTTATGACCCAGCTGCCATCTCAAAAACAATGATCTTGGAGCAAGCCAGACTGTTTGGGGTTCAGACACGTCTTTCCATTACTTGGGGGATTTGGTGTATCTTCACCACTAGCTGAAAGCCTGGCGCGGCTCATATAGGCAGTAAAGGGTGCCTTCCGGTCTGATTCATCACAGTGAAACTTAAAAATCTGCCTTCTTCCTTTAATTCTTTCAGTGCCAACAAAATGCAGAAGCAAGTTGAAGTCAGAATGGGTGAGCCCCACCTGGAGCCCATCGTGGACCCTCCTGAGAGCACATGTGGCTCTCTGTGTGATAAAATCATGAAGAACATGGTTCTCACTCTCACAATCCTCGGTAAGTTATTGGTCCTGCTACTTCCATCCACAAACCATCCATTTTCTATTCTTGCTCAGGAAGGCTGGAGCCTTTCCCAGCATGCATTAGACAATCCGCCCACACGAGGAAAACATCCGAACTTCACTTAGAAAGCCCCCAGTCTTTCAAATCCAGGACCTTCTTGCTGAGAGGCAATAGTGCCAACCACTGAGTCACTGCTGCTGCCCTACGTGAAGCCAAACCTTTCACTAAATACCATTTAAATATGAAAATTGTTCACAGCTTCTTTCTTTATGTTAAAAGCATCCAACAGAAAAGGAGTTGGGTTCATACTGCAGCTAAATTACACTGTGATACACTGAAGTGAGGAGCTACTTTAATATTTCATTTGAATGTACCACAAGCAAATTAAACAAGAAAAATGTGCTTTCTTCAGTGTTTTTCTTTATTGTTTTCAACCATTTCTTTTCTTTTCTGCATCTTTTGACAGATGTACAGTAATTAAAAAAAACATATGGATCAAAGTTATATTTTCTTTGCATCATTATTTTTTATAAAGGTGAAACATTTTTATGTGACCTTAAGAAGACACATACATTATAATCACAGTATTTATAGGAAACACTATGTCACTGTGACTCTTAGATGATCGGTTGTCATGTTAATTAAGACTCACATAAGCAAAAGGTGAGATTGTTCATCACATACACATAAATAGAATCATACTCAGGCACCTTCAGTGTTCATGGTTAGCATCTCATAGCTCAGAGTCACCTGGTTCGGCGATTGATTTGTGTTTTCTCGCCGGCTCAGGTGTGTTTCTGGGTTCCATTGCTGGAATGCTGCTGCGGCACATATCGCCTCTCCCTCCTGATGTCATTATGATCATCGCCTTCCCCGGAGAGATCCTAATGAGGATGCTGAAGATGCTTATTCTGCCTCTTGTTGTTTCCAGTCTGGTCACAGGTGGGTGAGGTACAGTAGGTGCTGCAAATGTTCTGCTCAATTTGCTGACAACTGTCCTGAAATGAGGTCGCATGGTGCGACTTGTTACTACCTGAGAGTTGGGTTTCAACAGGAGAGACAGGAGAGTAGGCGGATTTTTTTTTTTTTCCAGGCATCTTGTTTATGAACAAGACCTGTGAGGAGGCACAGTACTTTGCCACAATGTGCAGATGTTATTGTTTTTTTCACCATTATAACTATTTTAGTGAAAACTTATCATACAAATTAGAATAAGATATATAATATATGGACGTATTTATATTTGATTGGCTGTATACTAATTGTATTGGCAACATTTTTACTGAAATACTCATTAAAAAGTATATTGTTGTCCTTTATTGTAATGTAGGAAAATTTGTTTGGCCTTTTTACTATGCTTTCTAGCTGTACGTATGTGCATCTAGATCACTGTAGACCTATTCAAACAAACTCAATTTATGTTACATATCTGAAATACCTGTGGCCATAACTCAAACACATCAAATCACTTGTAAGACACTGCACAACTCTGCTATACAAACTTTGTTATAAAAGATAACAAAGCTTTGAATATAGTCCCTAATTATAACTCAAAACTGTTTTACAATTTACCTGCCTAATTAAAAAGTAGAGACACTTTTAGCTGTCAGGCCTAAACTTTACGACAACAGCTTAATAACCTGAGATAATACTAAATAAAAATCTTTCTCCAGCTATCCAGTTGTGAGGATAAAAATAATCAGCTGCACAAATTATATTCAAAAAGTTGTCTACAGTACAGTGTGCTGACAGATACAGAACGGCCTTTCCACTGTTTTGAGAGTGTGCACAACTTCTGGCCAGCCTTCCTCACCAAACTCTGTTACCCTGCATATGATAAATACTGCTGTTACTCATAACATGCTATTCCAGAAGTCGAGACAAAAGGCGACAAAGTGCAGAAACTGTTAAAATCACTTCCTGTCTGGCTGGGTAATTAAACCCTTGAATTCAAAATTAGTCCAACTGTCTAGCTATGTACCGATGTGTAATCGATGAGTCATCTCACTTTGGAAGCAAGTCATTTAAAATTTTCGAGGTCCAGAATCAATGTATCCTCATACCAAAGTTCATATATCTTAAGAAAAGATATGCACATTGTTCATATGATGTCATAAATTAGCACCATAATATCTTACAAAATACAGCCAGTATTGTTTAGGTTAAGTTTAGGAAAACAACAACACATTATGTATTTCATGTACTGTTGACTTTTCCTGGCTGGCAGTGGACGTCAAAGTGATGTCAGAAAGATGTCGTCTTTCTCTTCTGTCGGACAGACGATGAATTTTGATTGGAATGAGTAAAGGGTTGGCTACATTTTAAATGTCTAACAATGTTAGAATTTCACATTGTGTGGTCATTAATGTTCTTATTCCACGTCAAGATGACATTGGCATTAACATTAGGAAAATGCTGGGTTTTGGTTTCGTAACAGCACAATTTTAAACCATCAAAACGTTAACATTACATTATTGTTAGTATTCTACATCAAATTAACGATGGCATTAGACACTGTCCAGACATTGAATTTCAATCACCCAACATCAAAACCTAAATCCAACCAAATATCAGCATCTAAAGATGATGGTGGCCACTTGGGTTGGTTTCACACGGGACACAAACAGCAGTCTCCTGGGTCAAAGTCCCGTGTTTGTTTACCCATCCATCTGCCCCTACCACCTCCTTATGCAAACCTCTTCTGTCTTTATATAATGTCAACCGACTCCCTCCTTTGCACTCATCATATGATGGACAACAGCCTGCAGTGAATAGGTCACTTGATCATGGCCTCCTGGCTCAAGATGACATGGGTTGTATATAAATTATAGAGCATTACTTTATTTTTTGTAGGTATAAGTATGAACAGTGAGTGAAAACAGCCTGAGAGAGTTATTTTTCCAGTGTATTTGCACAATATGTCCTCACAGAAGGGACAGTCACAAGCACAACACTTATTTAAATGAGGTTAGCCTTATGTGTGGAGGCTCCTCAGCCCAAATGCTGCAAGCTGGTCTGAGTGGAAGAACATTTGCAAATGTTTAGTAAGGGGAGATGATCAAATTAATTGTGATTAATAACTACCTAAAGAGGAGGTTGGAAAATGCATAGATTTGACTCTGTTAATCACAACCTTATCCCTATATGTTAAAGAGAGAAGAGATAATGGACACTTAATTTTTTTTCCTGTAAATCATACTATGCCAACAGGACTAGCCGGCTTGGATGCCAAATCCAGTGGACGCTTAGGCACCAGGGCTATGGTGTACTACATGTCGACGACGGTGATCGCAGCCGTCCTGGGTGTGATCCTGGTGCTGCTCATCCATCCCGGTAACCCCAAACTGAGGGCTAATCTCGGACAGGGAAAGAAGAACGACGACGTGTCCAGCGTGGACGCTTTCTTCGATCTCATCCGAAACCTTTTCCCAGAGAACTTGGTGCAGGCCTGCTTTCAGCAGGTAGGCGTCTGACAGAGAGAGTTCGCCCACCACATAATGTGTGATTCATATGTCAGTTTCTCCAACTGTTTGTTCTTTTCTTTGCCTCTTGTCCAGATCCAAACAGTAACCACCAAAGTACCAGTGCCCACTAACAGAACCAAAGCACATCCACATTTCACAGTTAAAAGGTCGCTGCAGTTCAAGAGTGGGATGAATGTCCTGGGTAGGTGAAAAGTTTGGAAACACACCCACTGCACAACTGAAAAAGAAATTGCAGTCGCTGAAGAAAACAAGTTCTTTTTTTCAGTTTCAATTACATAATTATTAGAAAACACTCAGATAATATATAGTATGGTAGGGCATCATATCGGTACTATAGAGATAGCGTGATATGAGAATACATATTGTCTTAGTAATATTATAAGTGCTGTCTTTTCTTAGTTTTCAAGGCTGTATCACAGTAAAGTGATGTAATTTTCTGAACTCATCAGACCACTTAGTCATTTTATATATTTAAATATTTTTGAAAGCACCAATAGTCAAACCAAAAATTTTGCCTTAATTTGTACATCAACCAAAACAGAGCCAAAAACAATGTCTCCTTGGCATATGTAACAATATGCAGTCAGTTCACTCAACAAATTACACAGAAATCCATGCAGCGTAGCTTTACAGCTCGCTGACCAACCTTAGCTAAGGTTATGGTTAGCTTGTTGGTTACCCAGCTGGCTGTAACTCAGCTACGTTGTATGGATCTGCTGTTCATTGCTTCGTAGCTGATGAAGTAATTTGCAAACCAGCCCTGGAATCTGCATGAATTAGCTAACGTTATCCTATCAACTGAGTCCTAAACCTCGGAAATGAGTTAGCATTTTAGCACTCCCGGTTCCCTTGTCTTGAAGTCAATGGGTTTTTGGTGAGATGCATGAAATAAGGTGGTTAACACAAGCTTAGGTGACTTAAATGTTTTAAACGTTAACCCTATAAAATACGTCAGTAAATATCCCACTTGTAAATTATGAAGCCCTCACGTGTGTTTAAAAAGACGTTTGCAAATAAGGTGCTTAAACGACTACAGAGCATCATCACGCCAAATATGGCTTCACAGACTTCTTGTTTTGGTGATGTTATGGTCATGCATTCTTTTATTGCCGAGCATTAGCTTTTTACTTTTGGCGATTGCATTTAGGCTTCAAAAATCATAAAAGTAATTATTTGTGAAGATTATTTTGCTGAACAAATGTGCACGTATCATAAACTTTTGTTTGTCACAGATCTTATTTTTTGCAATAATCCAAAATCCATTGGAAAAACCCCATTGGCTTTCTCTTGAGGAGAACTCTTGTGACGCTAACTTCCATGTTAGCCTAAAAAAAAACTTCATCTTTGCAGCACTCTATTCTAATTCACTGTATTCTGTGCTTTGCAGGTTTAATCGGATTCTTCGTCGCTTTTGGAGTCATTATGGGGAAAATGGGGGAAAAGGCCAAGCTGATGTTGGAGTTTTTCAACGTCCTGAATGAGATTGTTATGAGGCTTGTTGGTGCAATTATGTGGTAAGTTGCTCCCACAGAAATTATATTGACGCAGAATATCCCACAGCTATTATACACAATAAATTCAACATACTAACAATAGACCTGCAGACATATGTGAATTTAATCACAAACGTATCTATCTTCAGGTACTCCCCTATTGGTATTGCATGCCTCATTTGTGGAAAGATCATCTCCATCGCTGACTTGGAGGTGGTTGCGCGGCAGCTGGGGATGTACATGATCACTGTGATAGTGGGTCTCATCATCCACGGAGGCATCTTTCTACCGCTGATATATTTTGTGATAGTCAAACAAAATCCCTTCACGTTCTTCATGGGAGTTTTCCAAGCTTGGGTCACGGCGCTTGGAACAGCGTCCAGGTATGAGAGATTTCTGTCTCGCTTCCTGTTTAATATTCTAGGATTCTGCCTCTCTGACCCTGGTGAGCTCAGTGTGACTGTCTCTAAGCAGGTTTCCTCTCCAGTGTGCAGCATGTTTTAATGACTACCCTGATTTCCCTTTTCCTCCATGGCCGTATGGTAAATAACAAAAGTAACCTTTATTTCAAATGGTGCAGTAGTCTCGCCAGCAATGGCTTCTTCCTTTGGCTCCATGCGGGATAACTTTCCTGTACCCGATGTTTTATTAATGACATAGATGCACTCTTTCCCCTCCTGGGGTGAGCTCAGTTCTCTCAAGTTCTGGCCTGCTCACTGCTCCACCATCTGCGGGAAACACTTATTAATTATCAGACCAAAAAAAAAATAAAGTATACAAAACAACTGCTGATTCACAACTGCTGTTTTCTCTATGAGATTCACCCTCAAAGTGAATTTAAACTAGTATAACTTTTTGTTTCTTTGGTGAAGTAAAACTCATGAAAGCCTTAGCCTATATTAGTCTATTTTATGTAACAAATTAACAATGAATAAATTACCATAGTTCAGAGTGGATTTATGTCAGTATGAATAGAAGAATAGTGTAATTAAGTTTAAAAACTATTGCAGCATCAAGTGTGACCCAGTCAGATTAATTCTCAATGGACAGTCCGTAATAATTAGTTGTAGAGTTCTTTATTTCTGCAAGTTTTTAGTGCCAAATTGGGTGCAGACTTTGCAAACTAAACCTCACTGCATGTTGTTTGTGACTGTCATAACAAAACTATTTTTTCCTGATATATTTTTCCGCAGTGCCGGGACTTTGCCTGTCACGTTCCGCTGCTTAGAGGAAAACCTGGGCATCGACAAGAGAGTAACACGCTTTGTCCTCCCAGTGGGCGCCACCATCAACATGGACGGCACAGCGCTTTATGAGGCCGTGGCTGCCATCTTTATCGCTCAGATGAATGGGATTGTCCTGGACTGGGGCCAGATTATTACTGTCAGGTGAGAATGTGTCTAGAGATGCAGATATGACAGCACATTTGCAAGGTAACAGTTAGTTGAATTTTCTCTTAAAATCTGCACAGGCAAAAGAATGAAGTTAATATTACAAATGAGAAACACTGGTACAGTTAAACAAAATTTAAAGGGCAGATTCCTTTATATTATTTTCTGCGTTTTTCAAAGCAATATTCCCACTCAGCCATTTGCAAAAAACAGTGATGTAGATTACAGTGCTGAATTTGTTCATCTCCCTCAACCACTACACACATCATTCAATGTCAGCTTTAGCATGGAATGAGGTAAATGTTAGCTTCAAAGACTGAAGCCAACATCGTTGACCATAGAATGGTTTACAGCTGGTGGTAGATGGCAGTGTTTTAGGATTATTAAAACCTTTTTCAACCAGATGACACATTGAGATTCAGTATAATATGCTGCATTTGCATACAGTATAAACAGATTTTTATCCCTAATAAGTGAACCTACAGTAGATGATGGTTGGCATGTTGTCAGTTTGGAGAAGCAGACAGGAGTACTGCCATAGACACCACGTTAGCTTGACTCTAAGTCACAAAATAACACAAGCAAACTTTTATTTAATCAGAGATTTAAAAAAAACTCTTTCAAGAGTGTCATGGCCAAGACAGGAAGCAATATAAATTACTGACAGACAACACAGAAGAAAGATACAGAATAAAAAGGGCAACTACACATGGTTACAAAGACCAGCTAAGGTACACACTTACATTGGCCTATAGACGATTGTGTACAAAAATCCTGCAACAGTGCTTTGAAACAGCCGATTAGTGCAACTTTAAGTCCCTCTGCAGAAGATTCCACATACAAGGAGCTGCATACATAAATGCCTATTTACCAAACTCTGTATGTACCCTCAGTACAGTACAAAACATGCTCTGAGATTGGAGAGCACAGCTATTTAGCACATCCACAGCACACAGGAGTTGCTGTTCTCCCCGCTGCCTTAATCGTTTAGTTTGTTTGTGTTATTGAGTGACTTTCGGAACCAAACCAATGTGCAAGGGTTTATATATACTGTAGTAACACCATCATGCTGAATCCTGCGTCAGCTCACACGGGGAAAGTTTTTGAGGGGTTTGGGAAAATGGCATTTTGACTCTAAAACACACATACCTTAACCAAAATTTGAATTTTTGAATGTAAACACTGAACACTACTGGGAAGCTACACAATTATATAAAAACATTAAAATATAATAAAATCAAATTAAATTAAATTAAATTGAAAAATAAAAAAAATAGAATGCAGTAAACCTCATGGACTTTTCTATTTATTTCACATAACTTTGAGAAAACTTTATTTGATATAGACATGTTTTTCATAATCAATCTAACAAGCAGGTTAATAAAGGTAATTGTCTTGATTATGTTTGTGTACTGTAGACTCATGCACTTCATACATAGTTTGAATGATTAGTTTGGCTATATCGAATATATAATTTGTCATTGTACCATTAGCATTAGAAACACAGTGGCTGAATGTTAACAGTGCTTTGTGGCAGTGGTGTGATGGAGCCCTGCAGGCTCTGGTTTGTCCTCCTGCTGAGAGCTGTCTTTGCTTCATATTCAGTATGACAGCCACCCTGGCCAGCGTTGGAGCAGCCAGTATCCCCAGTGCTGGACTTGTGACCATGCTTCTGATCCTCACAGCGGTGGGTCTGCCGACTCAGGACATCAGCCTCCTGGTCGCTGTCGACTGGCTGCTGTAAGTAGCATCAACACAAATGCTATTACTGAAAACAGACAGACACATTCCAGCACCATGCACGGGTTTCTTATCTTTAGGTTTGTTAAAGTAAAGTCCATGACCAAATGTGTGTGACAATATGTGACGAGGTCGAAGTGGGAATGTGTTGGCGTGCAATATGGCGAGCTCCGTGGAGGAGGATTTGCTCCCTGTGTAGGTATGAAGGGCTCATGCTAAGCTAACAAAAACAACTGTTCTTAGTTAACGGTGATTATACACCAATGAAAACAGTAATGAATAGTATGTTCCACTTCTGCCAATAAATCCTCCTCTAGTATCCTTTCACTTTTTAATGAGACCTATGTGAATTTCATTTTCTACTTCAGTTAATTTTCTTTGGACTTCTTGTCAGAGCAGCACATGTGCATGCACAGAATGTGTACAGTGCAGAGCTAAACTACAGCAGTGGCCAAAGTAGCATCGAAACAGATGCTTGCATTTAATTTGAGTGTTTTTTTAATGTATTTGAAACAGTTTTTGTTACCCTCATTACAGAGTGAGCATGTTGTACCGTTCTTTAACATATGTTTTGGGGGTGTAAAAAACTCATACAGCTCTGACTGTCAGGCTTCGGTAACATTTTGTTTTTGTAGATGCAGAGTTTTACTCATTGACTCACTGACATCTCTGTGTTGATCCAGAAACATAACAAACAACATTTCTTAAAATTAATCTGTTTATTTCATTAATTATATTCCTGTATCTTCCACGCCCCTGTCCTCCTCAACACACAGGGATCGTTTCCGTACCTCAGTGAATGTGGTCGGGGACTCCTATGGAGCGGGTATCGTCTACCACCTCTCCAAAGACGAGCTGGACTCCTACGACCAACAGGCCCGGATGGAGGACTTTGACATGGCAAAGACACAATCCTTCTATGAAAATAACACCAACCAGAATGTATACGCTCACCACAACTCAATCTTGATAGACGACTGCAAGGTACATTTCACGTTAACGGACATAGAGACTTGTATGTAGAGAGTCCTCCCCAGCTCTGTGTCTGTGTTCGTCTTTCTTTTCCTTTCTGTGTTTGTGTTTCTTTTCTATGTGACTTCTTATATCTTTGTTTTGGTGTCTATGTGAATAGTAAATGTCATGTTTTCATCGAACAAATGTTTTATAAAAAAGGGTGGAAAATCTTCACCTGTCATTCATGAAAGCGCCAACAAGTCCTCCAACCCTTACAGCCACATAGGTCGTTTGTGCCGACCCTCTAATACGACCCACAGGAGCGTTTCCTCAATTGCTGGTGGCAAGAGATCAACACATCCTCATACCCAAACAACAAAATAGGTCATTTGCCAAAACAGTTTGTATTGCACTTTTTAACACTTAGTTAATGTGGTTAGATTTATTACTTGGTTTAGGTTTAGGAAAACATCATGGTTTGAGTTAAGATAAGTATGTTACATTAGATAGCTTACATGCTTTGTTTTATGCCCGGTTCACACTACACTATATCAGCCCGATTATAACCCAACACAGCATCCAACAGTGTCAGCTCCAATCGTGATAATCCATCGTTTCATCTCGTGTAGCGTGACATAATAGACGACAACCAACGCAGCGTCTGGGACGCTTCATGACGTCCCAACAGAAAGTCTAGCATGTTTAATTTTCTTTTTGTTGATCATGACTTCTCCGGTCACAGCCGTCACTTGGACCAATAGAAACACAGAGCTATCTGCTGCATCAAGCCAGTAAAGAATGTTATTTCGTCATAATGGAGGACATAAAGTAATAAAATTAAGAAATAGTGGCAGGGCTTTTACTGACCACAACTGCAGAGGGTACGAGCTTCATTTGAAACATTAGAACCTGAGCTTTTATATATTATTCCCTCTGCATTTTTATATTCTTATTTTATCCGCTCTCATTCGCCCTACTAAAGTTAATGCATCATGCTGTCATTTCAAACTCAACACTTCCTGTATCTGTTTCAAATTATAACTTGGGTGGAAAAAATCCCTTCATTTTCTAAAGAGGCTTTTATAGTGAAATATTTGCAGGAACTTGTTGTGAAGCAGTGCTTCAAATGTGGCTACTGTCATCTAGTGGCATTTTTGTTTTACATTACAATAACGTTTGGCTGGCACATGAACACCCACAGTGACTAAAATAATCGTAATAATGATAAAAATAGGATGAGAATAATCCAACGACTTCACACGCGTAGTGAGAGACAACCAGCAATGATTGGTCATGGGCTAACACACAGTCTATCATGTCTGTCGGCCAAGTCACGGCACGATTTCATGATTCCACAATCGTCTAATGTGACATGGTGACTGTCGGAACAGACGAAAATGTCACGTAGTGTGAACCCACCGCATAAAAGAACTTCATGTTGATTTTTGGTTTCACACAGGACATAAACAGCGGTCTCCTTTGTCAAAGTCCTGTGTTTGTTTGACCCGTACATCCACCCAACCTCCACACTATGCGGACCTGACTTCCTCCTTTAGAGGGAAGTCAGGTGATGCAGAATTACAACACTAGAGGTCACCACCTAACAATAAACATAAATGTGGGTTGTAATTAGCTGCTTGCACAGACAACCTATGGGGTTATTTCTGGGGGGAGGACAATCTTGAAAAAGCAGTTTTTGTGGTACCAGGTTCAACAAAAGCAAACTTTGTTCTTTTTTTATATGATACTTTTGGTTTTATTATCCTCAAAAACTCTGTTTTACTCTCATGAAATCCAAATGAAAGTGTTTACTTGTAAGCATCAACCGTTCCAAATGCATTGTCTTGTACACAATTACATTTGACTTGTATTCCTCTGTGGTATGTTTTGATTTTATAAGGAAACTGTTCTTTTTTTTTTTCTTTCGCCTATTTAATTGGACATGTATTTGTGGCAGCCCTGACCAAATTACAGTTTTCAATCATTTTTTTCCCGAGTTTTTGTAACCAGTGGTATACATAAAGACTGCTTTCACCATGTTTCATCCAAAGTAATGCGTACATTCATGAAATGCCTATCAAATATCCTCTCCTATCAATATTGTAGTTAACAAACGAGAGAAAAATCATTGTTATTTTTAGAGTCTTTCACTCACACAGTAGAATTTTGTTGATATTTCATTGTCTGTATGATGCAACTATTGCATGCTGATGCTAAAGTTGCATTCTCATTATTTTTGATGACTTGAGTATTGTAATTCGGTTGGGCAGAGAATCCATAAAATACATGGCCAACTCTGAAAAGCTCTAATTATCCTGGTTTTTATATAACCCTGTAACTGACAAACCCCATCAATATGTGAACAGCCTCACTGTATCATTGTATCAGTGTATGAGGTGACATGTTTTTCAATGCTGGGGACTGACACGTTAACTCTGCCCCAAGGTCAATGACTTGAATGTAATGATGCAATGGCTTCTCTGCTCCCAACCGGTGACAGTTTGTAAATGACGGTGCCTTGGCCCAATAGTTAGATGTTCTTGATAATTGCTTACAGGTCACCATGGGCAAAAATGGCAAGACTGCAGAGTTCTCTCTTGTTGAGGAGGGACCATGGAAATGCGAGTAAAGCAGATCCAGATGCTGCTGCGCCTTACCCTGAGTTCCAACAGCTTTTACTTTCTGCCGACACAACTGTAAATATCTACAAAAATAATTGCAAAAGAAGAAAAAAAAGACAACGTTAGCAGAGTCAACTGTACCACAAGAACGAACTGTCAGCCAGTATTTTTTATCTCAGCTACCCATCCGGGTGGCCACTGGAGCAAAACTACAGATGAACTCTTATTAGATCTTGCATTTGCACTAAGTAGACACAAACTGTTATGAACTGGTGCATCTCATGCACTTTGTAGGGAAGAATAAATCATTCGGTTGACAACACTCAGGGCCTTACTTGGTGTTGCTGCAAGCTTCCTGTTCTGTCAACGAAAGAATTCATCAACCTTGTGCAACATCTCATTTTTCTTTTATATTGAAGCATTTTCTTTGTAGCTTAAAGGGCAGAAAGATGATACGTGGATGATTGTTTTTGCCAGTTACATTTAACACAAGGACCGATCAGACGTTGTTACTGAATGGCTGGTATTATCAGTGTGTATTTGTGTATTCCGAGATGCTCTGTACTCTTCTGACATGTCCATTAACACCAGAGCAGAGGTTTAAAATAATGCAAGCTGTGTCTATGAAAACAGATCATGAACTGAAGGATACAGTGCTTTGTGTGGCATTATGATGTAAGTGATGGTTAAACACTTCGTTACCTTTGACTGTTTGACTTATGGGATTACATCCTGATGTCACACACACATGGACAAGCCTAAGAAGCACAGCTTAGGACTTAGAGCATAAGAGCAGAGGGTGTGTCCTCTAAATGTGGCAACAAACAGTACAGGATGTGTTGTGGAAAGCTGTAAAGCACACCGCAGAGCACGTGAAGGGTGCCCGCGCAATTATTTATTTATTTATTTTTGTATGTATGTTCTTTACGAGCAAAGCACTGAGTTTCTGTCTATAGTCAAAAAATATGCCTGTGTACTGCAATGTCTGTGTGTTCACGTGTGTTTCTGAGAGCAAGAGGAAGATTAACAAGGAAGGAAAGTTGGAGGTTCAACATGAGAAAAAGGTGCAAGTGTCTCTCAAACTCTCAGCAGGCCAGTGCATTGCTCTGTGTTTTATTTCAAACTGTTAATTTCTTTGCTATATGACAACCTTGCCTTGACTATGTCAACTGCAGAGTGCACTCAGTGTGATGACATTTCTGGATATAAATTACCACTATTCATTTGAGTAGAATATTGTGATTCTTTAGTAGAAGAGGTAAAGCTCCTCCAGTTCCCCATTTTTACTGCGCTCAGAGCGAGGGCGGCTGGGCCTTCCTCACAAGCTATCACTTAGATTTTGCACTATACAGCATTTCTTAAAAAATGTGAATAACTGGCTTGTGATAACATGTAGAGTTAATTGGCCGTGATCGCGTCTGTTTAGCAAATACACATGAAATTCTGCCTCCAGCGCCCGCGTAAATCTGAAGCCGTAACAACAAGGTCACTGGCTGCATGTGTACATGTTTTTGAGTTTAACTCCTTGTAGCATCTCTGTTCAAACCAAGGTAAAAATGGGATTATTTATTTCTCTTTTCATATAAGCGATGGCTTATATAATCATGTTTAAAGTGCCTCCTTGCACTTTGTGTATATACTCTCTTTAGTGTATAAATCAAATGTATATAGAATTTGACATTTTATGTCATCTATCAGAATTGTTTTTGCTATGCTAAAAGTTTCTATAAGACTATAACTATATATATGTTACACTCTTAGTGCAATGTAAAAGGTCCAGTGTGTGAGATTTAGGGGGATTTAGTGGCATCTAGTGGTGAGGATTGCAGATTGCAGCTAGTTGAAACTTTTTCCTTCAGTGTTCATTGTATCTGCAGAGGTCTCTTACCCTCCAAAACAAACAGACCAGGTAACTAAAACTGGTAAACACTGAATAAGGCAAATTTGTGTTATAAATCAGTGTTTCCTGTTTACCCTGTTTGGCATGTCGCAGAGGGCCTACATGCCCAGCACCTGCACGTGCTCATATGATTTCTGTTAACTAAATCGGTGCTCATTATATTTCTGCTCTAGACTGATTTCTGATGAGTGAGCCGAATTACCCACAGAAGTCCACCTGTCTCTAAAGCAAACAGACCCGGGGATTTAAACCGGTAAAATTACACAATAATGCAGGTTCACGTTACAAATCGGTGTTTCTTCAATGCTGTTTGGCATGTTCAAGATGGGCTGCTATATGTGCTCGCCCTTTTTCTCTGATAACCTAAGATCCAGACATTTAGAAAGTCTTTACCCTGAGCTGAGTTATCTGCAGAGGAAATGGCTCCAGAGATTTTAACCTGTAAAATTACAAAATAAAGCAGTTTTGAGTGAGTACGCGCTCCCTATTTAGATATCATCAGCTCATTCTAAGGTAACGAAAACACAGCGATTCCTATTTGTAGGTGATTATACACCAAGAAAACATAATTAATATATGATATGCCATTTCTGCCATTATAGTCCCCTAAATCCTACACACTGGACACTGGAATTTTACATATATAGGCGACTAGTTGTCTCAAACGTTTGTGAACTTAGGGTTATTTATTTACAAAGAAAGCATTCAATTAATCTGTTTTTTAAAGAGATACCTGAGCTCCAAATGTTTTCCGGGGAAGAAAGCCCAATATCTCTCACCTGTGTAATGAGTGAATGTTGTTATTGATTATTTAAGGCTTATGGGCACATTAATATATATATGTATATATACATATATATATATATATATATATATATTCTGTAAAGCACTTTGGTTCACCCGTGGGTTGTTGTAAAGGGCTATATAAATAAAGTACATTTACATTAAGGCAGTTTTGGGCATGTTGAATATTGGTATTGGCAGCTACAGCACGTCTACACGCTGTGGCACCTCTGCCAGCCATCCAGTGTTTGGCTCAAGCGCCACATTCCTCCGAAATTAAAGAGAGTTTTCCTCAGTAAAAATGATCATACCCTGATTTATGTCAAAAACCCATTATTTATAAATTCATTGTATCACTTTTCCATCTATTCCATTTGTTATTGGGCCTTGATCTAAATAAGAAAATGTTCGTAGCCTACTGGCCTAGTGTAGCAAGTGTTTTCTATGAACATGTGAAACTGTATAATATTTAGATCATAAAACCTATATTTTCTATCTTTCTTTTTGATTCTATGCACACGTTGGTCCAATAATGCATTCAACATTTTCCTTGTGTCTGACATTCACTGTAATGCAAAACGTCTTCTGACTGTGACTGACTAAATGCAAGCAGGATTGAATGCACTCATACTAAATAAACTATAACAGAGCACAAACACCATTTGTCAGGCAAATGGGCTGAAAGTGTGTAAATGTTTTAATACTTGTGTGTAAATATTAATGGAAACAAAATAAACGGTTATTGATGAGCTGCAGTTGTGTGTTGTTTTTTTTTCTTAGATGTGGTCGGGTGTGATCCAGAATATGAACAAACACTGAGCGCCTGTTACAACAGCCGAAGGGCTGTGTAGGTTGGCTAATAAGTTAGTGGGCTGAGCACTGTTCAGCACTGAGAGCTTCTTTAATGAAAATGGGGGTAACAACAGAGCAGCTTAATATAAGTTACAACACAAGTCATCAATAATATTATTACAAGGAGATTTAGAATAATATAACAATACAACAAAGACACTTTAAAAAGACTGGACGCTGAATCATTTTCTTGCATCCATTATAAAAAAACCTTTGAACATTAAATATGTACAAAAAATAAAACACTGTAACGTCTTTGTTTTGAAATAAATGGCATTTGTGGATGATACCCGACCAGTTTTATATTTTACAGTTAATGCAAGAGATGACATGACAATAAATGCATCAACCAAAATATTGCTGCAATTTCAGATTAAATATTAGAGCTTTTGAGAGTCAGCAGGAATATCAAGATTCTGGGTCAGACTTGGCTCAGAGCTGTAAGAGTCCACAGAAACCTTTTGTGCAACAGCCCCAAATAGTTTTGCTCCTCTGATCAAATTCATCTGCTGTAAATACGTTCTTGTGGTTCTGTGACGAGTCTCACGCCTCCAGAGGATCCGTTTCTGAACCTCAGTGTGATGAACATTTCTCTGGAAGCTCATCCAGGGGGATGACTGTGTACTCTGACGCCTTTCCGTTCTCCCTGGGCTGGTCTTTTTGCAGGAATGTCTCCATCTCTAGCCCCCTCTGCTGGTTTGAGGAGTTAGTTTTGCTCACAAGCTGGGATGCCTTGCTTGGTCCGTTCCACCTGCGCACAAAGAACCAGTAAGAATTTAATTATACACTCAGAAAAGTTAAAGACAAAAATATTGTTTGGGGGATTTGTTTCCCCTGATTATAAAGTCTTACTTGTCTCTGGTGGCGATGGCAACGCACAGCATTATCAGTGCTGCAAGACCAACAATGAAACCAAGGATTATGATCCAACCTGGAGATATGGGAGAGCTAGAGTTAATAAAATGGAATTTCATGTTTAAAAATGCAAAAATATGGTTTATTAAAAGCAGTGTATTTTTGGACTCACCTGGTGTAACGTGTCCTTTGTTCGTGGGTTCCGTCGGGCTGGGCTGTTGTTGTGGTTGTTGAACTAAGGACAGAAAAACACAGGTTAGAAATCTTCAACAGGCAATAAATAAAGACATTGTGATAGTGATTGTAGGCATAACTATTGAAAAAGGAACAGGATATTTACTTTTAATGACGACTGGTTCTTCAAACATTCTTGATGCGGGTGACATTGGTTCATCACCTGATCCTCCACTTTCTGCAATCTCGTTGAGAATGCGAGTTGTTGGCATTTCAGTAGTGGTTGACACTGTTGTGCTGTATATTTCTGATCCCGATCCTTCGCCTAATCCTGATCCTTCATTTCCTGCAGATATTACTGGAGCCTTAGGTCTGACAGAAGCAGCAGTGGAGCTTGATGATGCAGTGCTAGTTTCTGTGCTGGAGCTAGAGGTCATACTTGTGGTTGTACTGGAATGATGGCCAAGCATCTCTCCATCCCCAGACCCTGATTCAGAGCTGTGGGTGCTCAGGAACCCAAAGCTGGAGACAGCGGGGTCAGTAGTTTGAGAGTGCGAGATGTGGTCGGGGGTGACGCTTGGCTGGACATCATTTGGCCCTAATGAAGACGTAGTGGTGGACTGAAGGCTTTGGGTGGTGGATGAATGTGAACTGGAGCTGTCAGTGTTCCCTGGCAACACTGTGGAGGTGGAGCTCTGAGCGTGTGACACACGTGGAGTTGTACTTGCAAACTTGTGGAAAATGGAGGTCGTGGACTCGAAGTCATTCCCACTGCCCTCAGTCGTGTCATGCAGGTTGGAGTCAGTGGATGGCTGCTGGGATGCTTGAACGGTTGTGTTTCGTTTGGGTGATTCCGTTGAGCGTGAGGGGGTAATAAGGTGTTCGATGAGGAAGGCCTCTCTCAGGGCGTCATCCTCAGCTATGGCGGGGATCTGGGTCACAGCTAGGACAAGGAGAGACAGAAAATTCCACAGGTCACCTTAAGTGTTTGACTACCAGCCCTGACATGAGCGGAAAGGAAAGTTACCAAGCCGTATTCATGTGTTACAAAATTACCACACAGGGCTTATGTGCTTCGCCCCAAATTCTTGTATAAACCTGTGTTATGTTCTTCTTTGATGAGGTGTGGTGAGGGACGGTAATCATTAACCTGTGTGACTAATCGTCTACGAGTGGGTTAACAAAAGATAGGCAGCCTCATCAAAGCATCAGTTCAACGAGAGCATACCACTCTTTGGACACACCCATTGCAACAGAGTAAACCATGACTGTTCTGTTTCTCTGTTTTCGTTGGAAGGAAGCCATTGTCAGGGTTTTGGTGCGAGCAGGAGGACAAAATAAGGAAATGTATAATTAATGCAAATATTCTCCCGTTTTGCTCATTGGCACTGTTGTGTTTTTAATATTTCATAGCATATTACTATAACGAGTAGCGGAAATAAAGTATTTAATATTTAGGATTTGCTCAAGTATTGTAATTAAGTGGGCTACAATTATCAGGTTACTTAAGTATTTCTATTGTATGCTGCTTTACTCTTCTACTCCACTACATCAATATTTCATATTTTAAAAAGGCAAAGATTAGAGGATAAATAATTACAAAATGTGTGGCAGAGCCTTTTCTTCTTTAAGCCCCATTAATCACTTCATAACCCCTCAGGTTTATCTTGCGACCTCTTGAAGGGGCAAGACTTCCTCTTGGGAACCTCTGGCCTAAGCTAATTGTGTAAAGTACGAAGACAAGCTACAGCTGCACTAGGAACAGAAATATGCTACTTACTGCTACAAAAGTATTAAAAATCTAATTGTATAATGTATTATATTATCAGTGACTCCATCAGTGGAACATATACTTTAACTTTTGATACTTTAAGCTATTTTTTGGGGAGATTTTTTGCCTTTATTTGATGGGACAGATAAACGACATGCAGCAAAGGACCATGGGTTGGAATTGAGCCTGGGGCACCAGAGTGGCCACCAGACTTGTGATACTTTAAATACATTTTACTCATCATACTTTGGTACTTTTCTTAAATAGTATCTTAAACACTTGATTTGTACTTGTGATGCAGTATTTGTACATTGTGTTATTATCCATATATTTCTCCCATGCCTGACTATAATAAGAAACAATCTATTGCCTTAAAAAATCTTAATAGAGTTAGAAAAAATAAAGAAAGAAAATGTGAATTCATTGGTGATTTAATGAAACAGCCTAAGAATCAATTCACGCATCTCCACTTTCCATTTCTGCCCTGTCACGTTCAGCTCCGGTGTTCCCTGTGAGGTTACCAAGTTGCCCGGACTTGTGTAACATCTCTTTGCCAATCTTTGGTTTCACCTTACTCTAGACACACGCATTAATGCACCTCCTGGAGCAGCTCAGAACACTGTACAAAGATCTCTGTGTGTAATCTGAAGGTGCCAGTGAAACCTGTGCACTGATAATGAAATACTACTCTGGAATTCTTACAGAAGGAGTTAGACCTGAAACATAAAGAGCATCTTAGGTAAGGAGGGGAGTGCTGACTCACGAGGTAAGAAAAGGGACACCATGGGAATTATTGAAATTTCAGAGGTCTGTGTAGAAGAATTGCTGTATTTGTCAGACTGTGAAACCCATAACTATGGCCTCAGCTGAGGTGAAGAATATCATTTTGCCAAAGAAGTTCGTTGAGTGAATATACCACCTGTGAATATCTTACATGAGGATATAATCAGGAAAAAATCTGCCTAGATTTGGGTCTTAATTCCGTCGTGAAATCCTCTGAGACAAAATCATATATCTAATAAAATCATACTGATACTAAGCTAAAATGGTGTTGGTTTAAGTGTTTAAGAGAGATACGCTGTGAAAGACTGACAAAATAAGAAAAAAACTTTCACTTACTATCAACAGGTGTTGAGTGGACAACAGCAAGAAGTCCAAAAATAAGCCAGAAAAGAAGATTCCTCATCTTCATACCAGAAACTTGTGACGCACCCGTGGACTGAAGTAGACTCTTAGTGAACAGGAACTATTTGGCACACTAAACTAATAATGAAGTGGATGAATCATGCCTTGCCTTTTATACACAGCAGCAGGTAGGTGTTACATCAGTACAACAATGTCTGGTGACACACACACACACACACACACACACACACAGGAGAGGGCTGGCACACCTGTGAACACACCCTCCTCCTCACTTTCTCACGCTTTTTACTCTCTTCCTCGGGCACGACACACAAACAGTCAGAGAAAAAAAAATCAAGTTTTTCGGGAAGTTAATTTGTTTTTAGATACTTGTTGCTGGAAGCGCATGAACTGCAGGAACGATGGCATCGGTTACTTCAGATGTGTGGCCGAGTGATCACATTTCCCTCTTTAGTTCCGTGTAATACCAAATTAAATGACTACAAACACCACTGATGTGTTTGCTGCACTTAAATGTTCATCAAGGCCATGAGTCACTACATGGCAGCCAGGTGTTCACAACAACACAACAAAAAATGACAGTACGAAGTACCAGAAAAGGCTAAATCTCTTGTCACCTTTTTTCTGTGGCTCCTTAGATACATGTTGCCAGTAGAAAAACAGTGGAACTAACAAAAGAAGACTTTAAGAAATGAAATACACTGATAGTTTTCATATCTGACTGCTTAATGTCTAGCACACCAAAACCGGCAGCAAGTGTTTGAGCAAGAAAATAAGAAATGGCATACATACATACACGTAAGAAAGCAGAAAAGATATACTTGACCTTTTCATTACAGTCAGTAGTAGATGCAAATACATACACATATACACTCCTGCAGTCATACATACATACATGTAAGAGAACTAAAAGACATATAGGAACAAAGACAACATGCACAGAGAAACATGATAAAGAGAAACACGGAGATAGAAACAAACACCCAAATAAGAAAACTAGTTAAACGAACAAATTTTTTATATGAAACAATGTTCTTATCTAAGTTCAAAAGTACTCAAAAACATCAAATTTAAAAAACAGAAACGGAAAAAAAGGAAAAAGAAGTTGTCACATTCCTGTGAATCTAAGAATGCCATCACTTGGCCTTGATGTGCAATTAAGACAGTTGAGGACAACAAGTCTTTGTAAGATAGAGAGCACAGGTCTTAGATAAAATATGAACAAACAGATGCAACAGACAATCAACAATCCCCCACGTTGTTATATCATAAAGTTCAACCAACAGTGTAACTACAGGAAACATAGTGACACCACTCTGCACATCTGCACACCGTGTGAAAGAGCATTCATGAATCTGATAGCTGACAGTTGGGGGAAAAACCCTGGAAACAATTCAAGATCTCACTTAGTGACATGATAAATGACATGTGGTTCAGGAGGAACACAAAACAATGCTTATCAGTGTTTCCTTGTAAGTTTATATTTCACAATCCCCACCTCACAACAGATGGGTTGCAACAAAACAAGAATCCCCATTCTTGGTGTCATTCTAAAATTTCTAAATGCAAATTTCAAACTTTTGCCACAAAGTCAGCTCAGTGTCATCGTCCCTACGGGCAGTGTGTATTGTATCTAATGACTGTTGTGGTTTGCTGGTATTTGACGGAAATGAATGCGTCACAGCAGAGCTCACGCCTCGGGCTATCTGGCACGTTCATGAGATCGAGACAGTTGTCATGAATTACTCAGCGTGTGTGGGTGTGTGCCTGTCCAGTCTTGCGCTCCACACCCAGAAAAGGCTCAACTCTGTTACTGTAGAGAACGGGAAGTTACAATCTATTAGCGATGATGCATAACAGGAATAACCTCAAGGCTCAAGCCCAAATCTTGGATTCACGAGCGTTAAACAGTCAGCTTTCACTGGCTAGACACTGGTGTAATGATTCAGTATTCAAATTATTCTCACAGTCTCATGAGTGCGCAGGTTGTCTAGAGAGAAGAGGGTCATCACGTCATTTTATGGGGGGAGGTTGAGGCAAAATGTGGGGATGACAACATCATTAAAAAGATATAATGTGGTATCATCCCTTGCAGAAAACTGCTCTTTAAATACTGGGTTTTAGGAAAACATGCTATTTTTCATTGTAGCCAGGGTTTTTGGGGCAGTAAAATAACGCCAGTCGTTCGGGGACAAGGCTGAGATTTAAGTCTGAAAGCTAACTGGCTATGTCTTTCATCATCCTGCAAACTTCAATGGCTTTTCAGCTAACATGGGGGTGAATCAATAATGACTGAATTCTCATTTTGGTGTGAGCTTTTCCTTTACATTTTGAGATATTTGGACTCTGAGCAGTATTTCACTTTGGTTGAACATTTTTCATTTTTCAAAAGCAACCCTCGGTATAAAGCTGAGAACACTTGGCCCCAGGTGTGAGCTTTTTCTTCAGAATTACAAGTGCATTTAAATCTTGAAAGTAAAACGGCATGAATTTCAAAAACACAGCCTGAACACAAGCATTTCTGGCCAAATGCCTCACACCTTAGGAGAATTTAAGAGGCTCGACTTGAGTGTTCATATTTTTTTTCTTAGGTATTAAAAAACACACACACATCCATCTCCACATTTTCAAACCCTAAAACATGACACAGGATTTTCTCTGTGTTCATGTACAATCAAATGTATGAATGGATGCACGCTGCAAAGCAGCAGAACACAGGGTCTTTTCAGGGCAGGTCTACTGGGCATGTGCAGGCCAATTAGCAGCCATTGTAAAAGACTCCCTCCCTCACTCCCTCCACCTCGCTGTTATCTCATGTTTCATGGCAGCCACTATTGTTCCCGTCTCCAAAATCCCAGCTCTCTCTCTCTCTCTCTCTGCAGCTCTCACATCTATTACCACCATGAATAATCAAGAGGAGCTAGTCAGCCTTTATCACCTCCATTCTGCCGTGGACAAATATCCGCTTCAGTTTTCACATTTCTGCATCAGATTCATAAAAACACATGATAGCGGTGATTGTTGCCGCCTCAAAGTACTGTTTATTGCTTGATGACTTTCCAATTTTAGCCATATCAGTGAAATGTGAAAAGGGTTTATAAATTCAAACAGGGAGGGAGATACAGTGGTGTTTCAGCTGAAAAGGAAATGTTATAGTCACTCAAAGTTTGGAAAGTTTATCCTTCATTGTTCACCAGATCATACTGAATATATATATTCCTCAGTTTCAGGGATGACACCATCAGCTTCTACGTGATTACTTAGTGTGCACGTCCTCTTGGCTCTGTTCTCAGGATTTACAAAATCTAGTCTGTGATAGGAGACTCTGGCCAATCACAGGGCAGTTTAAACAGAGGGTGTTCCTATTGGATGTCCTATGAATGCAGGTGAGTGTGTATGTCCCTTCGGTCAGTGACTTAGAATCCTGCAAAGACGTTTACCATTCCAGCAGTGGCAGCAACATTTCAGAGATGGCAATAGGATGTTGCCATTAGTTTAACCTTTTGCCTACCGGAGCCAAAGGTTCCTAGCTGCAGCTTCAAGTTTACATTTATGCAGCTAATGTTAGCTAGAGCCTTGAATCAGCCTTGCATGTCCTCTGCCTCACTCCCCACCGCTACAGAGACGAGAGCGGGCAACTGCTCCGGAGACGAGCCCCCTGTCAGCAATAAAGCTTAGATTCTCTGCCCGAGTCCGAACTCGACCCGGACCCAGTTCAACCCCGCCACTATCCTCGGGCTCAGACGGGTCGGGCTCCTTATAATAGTATCTAGGCTCAAGTGAGTTGTCGATGGTGACAACGTGTGTGTCGGCTTCGTCGAGTGTACCAAGTGCAGTGCGATGCTGGTAAATGACAGCAAAAAGACAGGGACCTCGACACTTAAGAGGCACATGATGAAGGCTTGCCATGGAAAGAAAGACGAGAGTCAGCCTTCAATGTCCACGTTCGTATCCTTAAAAAAAAGTTGGGTTTAAACCGGGTTCGGGCTCGCAAATTACAGTTAAAGGGACGGGCTGGGTCGGGCTCAGACAGAACATTCATGGGCTTGGGTGGGGTCGGGCTGGATTTTTTTGGGCCTGATCTAAGCTCTAGTCAGCAACCATAGCAGCCTGTATTTAGCCAGTGCAAACCCCAGCTCCAGGGGACCAGATCCCGTTCCCCAATGGATCAGGAAACTTTCTGTTGCTGCCATTACACAGGTTAGACCTGGCACTGCCACTGCTCGCTGTGACACCCAAAAACTGTAGAAAATAGTAAGCTTCTCCTCATCTTTACCACCTTTCTTCAGGAAAAGAGATCAGTGGGTTTGTCTGAAATTAGTTCCAAAGGGCAGTAGATGGTGAATTATAGTATCTGCATCTTTTATTATCTTTCATGTTGTATTGCCCTGTAAAGCACTTTGAATTGCCCTCGTGTATGAAGCATGCTATAAAAATAAAGCTGCCTTGCCTTGCCTAGTACAGTGAATTAGATGTCGGGGCACTGATTAAGTTACAGATTAAATGAACACTAAGACACTGCTGAGTCAATGATCTATTGTTGAGCCTGTAAAAAAAAAAAGAAAAAGAAAAAGAAAAATAATAAGTAAACTTCTTATACGTGTGGTTCATCTGTAGAAATACTTATGTTTGGCTTCCCAGGGAATTCATTAGGTGGACTTGTCACAACACGGCTTCAGATAATAACTATAATTAATATAAATATGCTATAGTGAGTTAGGCAGATAACATTATTATCATGCCTTGCAAACTGTCACCACTACATCAAAGTTACCAGTATTATTTGTACAAGCTGCACTTGTGTTTACTCTGCTTTGGCTTCGCAGCATTTTAACCTCCCAGCTTGTCTCATCTCGCACAGCAGCAGCAAGGTGAGGGAAGTCAGTTAAACTGGAGTGCAGGTGGCAGGTTTAGTTGGTAATCAAACAGCAGTACATAGTGTGGATTCGGAAGAGTTGTGCACAGGTGTCCGAGAGAAAGGAAACATGTTTGTACTGTGAAATGTTAAATCGTGTGTGAAACCATTAAAACCAAGATCTGAATTCATCATAATAAATGTTGCAAGATTAACAAAATCCCATCTAACTTTCTGAAGTATCTCTACGTTGTAACATTGTTTACCCGGCTGTGGGTAGACTACATGTGGCACTTTGTTTTCTCACTGCCTTCACAACTGATTTGACAAATACTGAACATTTTGTTCTGGGTTTAATTTGCTGCATTTTGTCACACCCAGGAAAACACAGTAGCTGATTTCCTGTACGGTTTAATGATCTGGATATCAGTTCTAGACACACCCAATGTTTATGTCTCCAGGGTGATACCTGTTTAGGTGTTGAAGGAGTCCAATACACAGAAGGCTCCTCCCCTGATCAGGCGTGGCTTGATTTATTTACACCTGTTTGTGACATCGCAGACAAAACCTGACAGGGCAAAACTTGAACAAGAACATGGCCGGCAGCTTAAAGGGTGTTGCTCTTGTTTAGTTGGAGGTTGATTGTGCTCCACAGGTTTAAGGCTGCATAATACTTGGGATGGGCCTATTTAGATTGATGCAACACGTCTTATTTGTTGCAAATACATTAGACCCACAATAAAAATCTGTAGAATGGCTCATAAACGTGCTGGATAGTCTGTGTCAATAGTCAAATGAAGTCTGTGGTCTTGAATGTCTTGTACATATATAAAATGTTTGTACATGATTTCTTTCTGAAATTTACTTCACTTTCTCTAAATCCTGAGACAACATGTTTTTACTCCTTGAGGAACTTTAAAAAGGTACAAGACCTTATCTTGTCACATTAAGATGACAATAATCCTGAGACCATGTTTTATTCCTGGTTGATTGATTGCATTTTCTTTTACTGGTTGACTGCTAGACTCCCAGGTAGATCAATCAGACACTGTTGTCTGTGTTAGATTTCATGTGTATTTTTGCCACTCTAAAATGCTCAATTCACTTTGTTTGAATTTTTTGTTTTTCAAATTTTGTAAGAACCAGACAGGAGATTTGCACATTGTATTAAAAGCTTCCAGTAATTCCTTGTAGACTTCTGTTGCTGCTGTTGTTTTAAAAGTCTCTTTCCTCCATTTACATTTAGTACCCTCTCTTTATAATGAATGTCTGTCCCACATTTTATAGCATTGTATCCAATAGTTACCCCATATGAACAGCAAAGGTCAACCCAATGATAGCTCTCGATGAAAAGTAAGTAGAACACCAAAGTCATTAGAATCATTTTCTGAGAGCCAGGACTATCCGTACCAAATCTGTGTACCAAAACACCAATAGTTAGAAAACAGCAATTCAAGTTGAACTATGTTTCAGAGAGCACTAATGGGATAGTTCAGTTTTTTTTTAAGTGGAGTTCTGTGGGGCACTTATCCATAGACAGTATATTATATACAGTAGATGTCAAGCTGCAGTCCAACATGGAAGTTAGGCAATGTATCCCTGCAGAGGAGTCAGCAACACAATATACTTCAGCCACCTAAAACAATCAGTGTCAGTTTAAGTGTACGGTATATTTAAGACATTTTAACTGCTTTACCTGAGAAAGCCTGTGAGTTTATCTTCTCTATCTCCTTTAACTTTCTTATATTGGAGTTATGCTATGTAGCGTGTGAAATAGAGTAGCCTATGGTGAATGTGCTAGGAATGGTAGTATCGGCACGGTCACTACCTGGAGCTCGCATAAACGGAGCCTGGGTTTGTCGAAGGTGGCAGTGCTGTTTGGGCTGAGAAAGCCATGCGTAAGTAAGGTAAAGGAGGTTGTTGGGTTGGTGCGGGGAGCAGTGAGACCTGGCATTAGGGGAGTGTCTCTGGGATGCCAGAGATCACTGTCTAGCCTCCTGGAGTTGTTGTGGGACCAACCAGACGAAACACTGGTGAAAGGAGGTTCCCACCTGATGACCCCAAAGACATGTTAGTTATCACTGCCCACTGGTCTGTATAGTTAAGCCTTGCCATAATAGCTTATCATCTATAGGGCTTAGGAGGTTATTCACTGAGTGCTGATCCTTTTCTAGAGAACAAACTTCTTGTGTTTATTTGAACCCCTGAATGTCAGACAGTGGTTTCCAATGGGAAAGTGACGTTGTTTTATTGTTCTCTTCAGAGCCAGAATCCACTGAGAAAAAATGTAATTTAACATTGCTGAACTTGGGAGCTGCTGGTCTACCACTACCTTGATCAGTTAGTTTGTGTGATTGTGTGACTTAATTTAATTTTAAAGCATTTGGATTCATCAAATTCACACAAAAACACAAACCAATTAACCAATCGAAGCAGCTGTGGACCAGCAGTTCAGCAAGCTAAAATGACTGTTTCTCTCAATGGAGTCTGGTAGCTTTGACGAGAGCACAGATTGGGAACTGGCACTGTTAACAGTTTCTTCGTCGAAACAGGCTATCTGACGGAAAGGTAAAGCAATGAAAATATTCTCAATGTAGCTCTTAAAAGTACTGTTTTTTTTAGGTGGGACTTGATTAGGTGGCTAAAATATGTGTTGTTGCAGAACCCCATCCACATCACTACATTGCTTAGCTTCTGTGTCAAACTCCTGCCTGCTTCTCCACCTGGGGTAATGCCGACGGACATCTATTGTATGTAATACACAGACTATGAATAAGTTTCACATGCAACCCCACTTCAAAAAATCAGAACTTTCCCTTTAAAATCAACATTGTACACACAGCAGCTTGTCGAGGGGATTGAAAATATTTTACTAGTATTAAAGATCGTGGGCCTGCTTCAGCTCCTTTTCTACAACCCTATTCATCCTGTGTTTGTGCCACCAGTCCAGTTGGAGAATATAATGACACTTGAATCTTACTATGATGAGCCCTCTGACAAGAGACAGACCCTCACCAACATCTGCCATACGAAAGATTGGTCAAAAATGGGAACTTCGACAGAGTACTCTCAGTTATCTTTTCCCACACGCAATAGGAACTGGAGTCTTTTCAACAAGAAAACAAAGCCAAGCTGTGAGGAGGAGTGGCTTGATGGAGCAATTGCAGACCATTCCAGATAGGGATCTTTCAAACCAACAGGTACTGTAGCATGTTCAGACTAGATGCGCAAGTTCTTATGAAACAGCACTCTTTAAAATTTATGACTTATTATGAATAAAGCTGCATGGTATTTGCATCTATGGGTTGCAATGGAGCAGTAAGAGCATGACCAAAGACATGAACAGCTTGTTTATTTGATTTCTGTATGGGCTCAACATCAAGGTGGATTAAGGCAACAAAGGGGACCGGAGGGCTCTATTGTTTACAGCATTTAGAACCATTTAGCCCATGTTAATGAGAAATCATGTGAATGTTTATTCCAGCATGTTTTGCCCTATCTTGCACTGTACCAATGCTATGTATATGCTGTATACCTTAACAATATGACCTGCATGTTTGTTATTCAGATCTTGCCTGTAGGCTATATGATAATGATCTGTTTAGCTGTACATGTATGTTATCTTCATTTACATTTGTAGTCTGCACTGCATTTACACATATTAAGAGCTGCTGACAACTGGGGGAAATTTTCCTTGTATCTGTCAACATACTTGGCCAAAACTTATCGGCTTATTTGACCATAAAGTTTATTTAAGGCTTGATAGATATTGGTATCAATGGACAGAGATGCACTGTGGTGATATGATGTTATTAGGAAATGGGAATTATTAGCCTAACTCTTGTTCAATATGGTGGCCGCTGTGGCTCAGCAGGTAATTGAAAGATTGGCAGTTAAATCCCTGGCTCCTCCTGTCCTCATGTAAAGTATCCTTGAGCAAGACACTGAACCCAAAATCGCTCCTGATGGCTGCTCCATTGGTGTGTGAGTGTGTTTAAACTGAGTAACAGGTGGGACCTTGCTCGGCAGCCTCAGCCACCAGTGTGTGAATGTGTGTGTGAATGGGTGTAAAAGCACTTTGAGCAGACAGAAGAAATAAAGGGCAAAAAAAGAAAAGACTCTGTAAATAAAATAAAATAAAATAAAATAAAATGAGCTGACTTTGTAAATAAAATAAAAAAAAATAAAAATAAAGAGAACTGACTTTGTAAATAAAATAAAACAGATATAAGAGAGACATGGATCAGAGAGAAAGGGTGGAGGGCCCACAGAGACTGCATATGGACAGGGCCCAGAATTTGGTGCTACGCCCCTGGACCTACTTGTCAGTTTCAGGCATACTACTTTACTCACTACTACTTTACCTTAAATTTTAAACTCCACTGACCTATTTACCAGATACACTTGTGGGTTCGTTTTCAGGTTGAGATTTTACATACAAAATTTAATTCTATAAGAAATGATGCCTGCAAAGCCATCAAAAGCTCAGCCTCGACCAACTACAACTGCTGCTTACTGAATATAATAATAACACTGTCATGGCTCACTCTCCACAATAAGTAGGTGCTGTACTGTTTATCTTGCAGTACAATGTGTTACAAATACGTCTGTGCTTTTACTTGAGTAACATTTTGAACACAGGACTTTTATTTTTAACAGTATTTTAATAAACTTCCACCACAGATGATTTATCTGTATGAGATGTACAGTATGGATGGACCTGGTAAAAAAAAAGAAGCTTTATATTAAAAATACAAATATCTTGAGGCGAAACGTTTCAGACAAATTTAACAGACACATCCGGCCCTGCATCCTGTTTGCACGTCGCACACTAATGACGTCACGCTAGCAGTTAAATACCAAACGCTAGCTACTTTAGCTTTGTAAGTTTCACCCACAGACTTCACAACACGCGTACGGTAAGAAGTTCTGCTCTTTGCATATGTTTTACTGGTTTTATAAGTTGTGGTTAAACTGCCGCATTCACGCCGCAACACAATGAGTTTGCACATTTAACCTGTTGTCAAAGTAACGGCTGCAGACGAGACACAGCTGTGGCTGCTTGATGTTAATGAGGCTCCGTTAGCACACGCTCCGCAGAACTCACCTTCAGTTTTATCGTCTTTTGTCAGGTAACAATTAAAACAATTAAACTTTTAATGCTACAAAAAACGAGACAACAGTACTGTGAATAAATGCTGACTGTCCGTTTGGCACGACAGGTTTAACATGCTAGGGAGCGAATGACTTCTCAAACTTAGTGTGAGTACTAAGCTAGCTAAAACTTCTAACTAGCCATATGTTCTCTCAGTCAACGACATAAGTTATAAACGTTGTATTTCAATCGGGTTATTTAATGTAAGAGACACTGCAAGTCAAAAAAGTAATTGCAAATGCCTATATGCTTGCCCCATGCATCATATGGTAGGCTAACTGTAAGTGTTGTTACATGTTAGTAAATTACAAAATAAAGATGCATGTAGTCAGTTACAGTTACTGGAGAAATATGCAATTAAATTACAGTTTACAGCTTTCAAAGGGGTTAGATCAGCATATGTCCCTTACAGTAATAGCTGTTATGTAGAATATAATATCCATTCTGTTGCTTTGCATCTTTTCGACATGCTGACATGCCCTTTTCTGACATTTTTCAGCTTTATTGCCCAAATAATAACTTTTTCTAAGTAATCCAAACGTAAATAAATGAAATAAGTTATATTATGTCGATGAAGTGATTGAAATAGTTACTTTACTTATTATATTTTCAACAGGGTAGCTCATAATCTGTAACCTATAGCATTTTTTTAAAAATAAGAAAACATTTTATATAGCACATTTCAGCAACAAAGCAATTTAAAATGGTCTACATAAAACAACAAAAGCATTGAGACAAGGTGCAGAAGAAACATACTAATAGGACATTTAAAAGCAGTTCATTAGAGAACTAGAGAATAGAAAATAAAAAGTTTATCAACATTGGCACTTGTCTATAAAGGAACAAGATTTACAAACAACAATGTTACAGCTTTAAAAGTTTAATGTTACATGTTTGTAACATTGTGACTATTTATTGAACTTGTATATGTGTATCTTACACACACTTAAAGATGTAAGTTGGTTATGTAACATTAAGATTTCATCCTAACAGCACCAAGACTACAGCAAGTGATTTCTCGTTTAACACACAACCCGAAACCGAGAAAATTGAATTAAATGATAAAACACACAGTAGTTCAGCCTTTAGTGACACAGGATTGCTTATTTAGCTATTATGTGTGCTGACATGCACAGTATTTCTACAGAAGCTTTAAAAGAATTGGAGGAACACCCAGAACAAATTATGACTAATAAGTGAAAAATGGCTTCACATTAGAGCTGGACTCGGTACAAAACATCTGTGAGGTAGCGTAGACTTTGTCCACCTGAAGTGAATCACAAAAGTGACTATATGCATTTATTATAAAGTTTCTTATCATATAATTGTCTAATTGATTTGTATTAGCTGCTGCTAGAGAGAATTTAGTCAGTAAGTTTAATAAACTTACTTAAACATCTGGCCATATGTTATGCTTTAGTCAAACAACATGCATACTTCAATGGCCACATGGGTTATTTGTCAGTACAGAGCATTTGTTTTTAATTACTCTGCCAGTATGTCTTGTTATAATCCTGAACACCTGTAATATTTTTTTCTTTTATTATACCTAAAACAATGTCCTCATTGTGACTACCTATGTGTGCACATGTACCATATGACATTTGTCTACAAAGGAATAAAAAAATAACGATAGCATAATGATTTAAAAAAAAAAAATAGTAGTGACAAATTTATTGACCTGAATACAGTATCTTGGGTGTAATGTTAGTTGTACTATGTAACATTAAGTTGTCATTCCAACTCAGCACCAAAACTACATCAGGTGATGTCACAGATTAACACACAACTTGAAACAAAGGATCATTTAATGATATGACACGACCTGATGTGGTCTTACTTTGCAGTGAAATCATTAATTACTCTTTAGTGACACATGCTTACTCATCCCAGTATGATGTGTGCTGACATGTACACAGTATTGTCAGAGCAGTCACAAGACAGTTTAATAGCAGGCTTCCATTGTAGAAAACAAGACGTGCTACTGTAAACACACTCAACAAGTCAAAACCAAAAAGAGCAATGCTCCCCGGAGTTGTGATTTGGAAATGTTGATTTTAAAACTTAATATTTTTGACGTGGAGAAGTGAATGATGAAAGTAACATCATATCATTCTTTTTCATTAATTTCAAGGGCTGCAACTAACGATTATTTTCTTCATCAATTAAATCCGCCTGTCATTTTCTTGATGAATCGTTTGATCTATGAAATGTCAGGAAATGGTGAAAAATGTCTTTCATAGGTTCCTAAAGCCCCAAGGTGACTACTTGGTCATTAAGTAAGATTTAACGTTTTTCCCCCAGGGGCAAGTGGCAACTCATATTGAATAAATAAGTCATAAACTGTGACATGCAGACTAATAACTTGGCTAACTAAAACATCTAACCATATGTTCTCCCTCAGTCAGATGACACCAAAGACAACAGCAGATGGTTTCACTAATAAACACACACTCTGAAACATAAAGCCAACTTTAATTAAGCATAATGACCTGTTGTAGTCCTTTGTTGCAACACAAATTTGCATAGTCTTACTTAAATGACTAAGTGTTGCTTTCATCCAAGTGTGTGTGCTGACATGTAAGCTAGTGTTTCCAGAGTAGCTAGAACAGAGTTTTTATCAGGAAGCAGGCTTCAGTTGTACAAAGCTTCCTCCACAAGTCATGACCAAAAAGTAAAAAGTGCCTTCTCATTAGAGCTGTCTGTATATATTATATATTGTCATTTGTATTATTAAATATTTGTGGTGAAATGCAAACTGTGCTCAACAGAGGTGAATTAATTAGTCATCATATAGGCTTAGTTTTAACTGAATTTGATTTTTAGGGCAACTGAAGCTAACACTTAAATTATTAATTAATCTGCTTATTATTTTCTCAGTTGATGCTGCTTTCACATGGAAACAGGCACGAGATAGATGGTAAACCAGATATCATATTAGCAGGACAGTAAAATTAAGAGAGGCTGGTGGTAAATACAGACAGCATTGCCAGTCAGAGTTAAAATATTTGAACTTCTTGCTGTCCTCCACAACAAAATTTACCATTTACCAGATGTTACATAGCTCCGTCACACAAGGAGAAAACGGAGGCAATGTCAACAATTAGGCTACTGGACATTACTTTAAAGTTACATAAAATAATTAACACCAAATCATTTTATTTGATATATTTTAATCCATTCTTTAGCCCCTTTTACACTGCCAGATTTTTGGTTGGGCCATTTTGCCGGCAAGCTATGAGTGTTTAGACACACAGAGCCGGATTGGCGAGTTGATCTGAGGTGCCCAATTTTCTGCCTCGTAGGGTAGACATATTGGCGGAACCTTTTTGGTTTAAAAAGACCCTTAACACACGTCCCTTCTTGTCCTCGCAAACGAAGAGGCCATTCAATGTCAAATGATGGGAACGGTGAGGTACAGGCCGACTTATGACAGAATCACCGGATCGAAGGACTGACCAGCCGTGGCTTCCCTCCCACGTCACTGTTTGCGTCACATGCTGAGCTAAACATTTTGTTACTTGCTCACGCCCCCCATTGCCCCGAAAAAGGCGCATTCTGTATGAACAAAAGCAGGTAGGAAGTATTTTGCCGCTCTCCCCGATTTTGTTTTTATACTGCCAATGCTGAAAGAAGACTGACTGGGCTTTCCTGCAAATTTGCACAACTCCTCTCTAAAAAGGGCTTTTGTTTCCTGATTCCATGACAACGCAGCGTAATAGTTTGGTCTATAAAATGTCAGGTAATAGTGAAAATGCCATTCACAGTTTACCAAAGCCCAAGGTCACTCCTTTGCTTGTTTTGTCTGATCAGCAGTCCAAACGCTTAAGAACTGTGCCAATGAAAGATTAAAAGGCTTGAATAAAATACAGTCCAACAAAGACATAAAGTGAATTCAATATACATCATTTTTTATGTATGCATTAACAGTATAATAATGGCATGAAAAACATCAATTATTTATCCTTTTGTCTTTAATTACCAAATAGATTGTTCCCTTTGTGGCCTGGATTTTCCATTCCACATTAAAATCATATCACAACAAAGAAAACATTAAAAAAAAATATAGCCTGTACTGTATTACATTACAGTTACAGGTGAAAGCAGAAAATATTTTTGTGTTAAATAAATAACTTACAGGTACAAAAGGACACTCAATTTTTTTTTTTTTTTTTTTGGAGGCTTTTTTTTTTAAATTTATCACTTTGCTGTGTCGTCAGAACAAAGTTGACGGTCATAAGTAACATTATGCACTGCAAAATTCATCCATCCCTGAGTCTCACATTCAGCCCTTCAGGCAGTTCGAGCTATCTACCTTGCAGATATCCATTAACAATAACATTAGCTTATACTGCTCCATTAAACAAGTCAGTGTTTACTGTAAGCTAACACAAGGTAGCTGTCAACATTTACTGAGCATTCTGCCAGTAGGGTGCCTTTGGCTGTTTGTTTCAAGGGATGGATTGTGCTGCAGGAAGCTATACAAACAACAAATGTGACTAAATGTAGAGTCAGTACAAGTGTCCATGCAGCCAGTTAAGCCTGATTTATGGTCGTGCGTTGAATCGACGACGTCGCTACGTCGTAGGGTACGGGGCTACGCAGAAGGCTCGTCGTAGCCCCTGGCGTAGCCTGACATGCACCTCCCCAAAAATGTAACTACGCGTCGAGGCGACGCAGACTGGCGTGGCTGTGATTGGTTTGCTTGGTAGCAACGCATTTCCAGTTCCGTATTTCCAGATCCCGCCATCCCTTCCCCATCCCGTCTCTTTAAACATCTTCTGTTGCGATGTAGATGTTGCAGTGTTAAGGCTCATTATATATGTATATGCCATTATGCTCAACGTTCAATATGGATACGGCCGGAGCCGTCTGTCTGTGCTCCGCGTTCATTTCTCTGTGACCGGAAAAGACGGAAGCTAAACAAAGAATCAACTAGAGACGACGATAACCACTCAGGAAAGGAAAGCAGCCTCCTACCGCTCTGGTGGTGAATTGCACTGCGACGAAACGGAGTGAAGGAGAAGTTCGAAGGGTTCACGACGGCGTCACGGCAACCACGTAGCGACGTCGTCGATTCAACGCGCGACCATAAATCAGGCTTTAGCCCACAGGAAGTGAGGTTTTGATATCCTGGGAAGGAATGCAACAGAAGGTTTTTGCCTTGAACACGGCCTGAAGTAATTCCATTCGCTGCTCTCGAGGACAGATCATCCTAGGATAATAAAACTGTCTCTAAAGTCCTTCTCACTCAGACTGTACTGTTTATCAGTAAACACTGTGTACTGTGAAAACGGTGTTCTGCTGCTCTACTTAACCCATGTCTCAGGGCTGTGCATTTAGTGTTGGTGAGTCCTCGGTTTCTCTGTGCTGGACAATACTGAAAGACAATGCAGCCTACCTTTTCACTTTGTTTTCTGTGTTGTGATTTGATTTCATGTCCCGACGAAAAACAATTAATTTGGTTGTGAAAGACAAGAAACTAAACTGTCTTAATGTCGTGTGTTTTTGTTCAATTAGTAGTAAATGCAAACATAAAAAATACATGAGTGTGAATGGTATTTTACTTTATTTCGTTGTTTATTTGTTTTTATTTAGGCATTTTAAATCTTCCATAGTTTGTTTGAACCGACACCTAATCACAACAAAATGAAAATCGACCCTGTTACCTCATTTGCCTTTTTCCAACAATCCATTCCACATTTTTATTGTCTCGTATCGGTAGAAATCTTGTTGTTAAAAAACGCCATAGCTTTAAGGGCTTCTCCATTGTGTAGTCGTTCGTATAAATAGAAATTCAAATCAATAGTGGCATCTGAGATTTTTTGAGCACCGCTGCCTATCTGCTCCTCCATCAAAGGACGCCACGGCTTCTCCCTAACTGACGTGTGGGAGGAGAAGGAAGGAGAGGAATTAGTGAGAACTGTAAATCAGTTCTCTCTTGTTCATCCCTGTGTTATATCAACACTATCTGATTTCAGTGGAAAATGAATCAGAATAAGGAAGTAAGACGCTGACAGAATGCTGTTTCATTGTGACCTAAGAGCACTAAGTCTGTCTCACATGACACTAAGATCAATGTTACTGCAACCATTTCCCTTACGTCTTCTCTTGGCATTGTGAATTGTCTCTAAATGTGGTCAATGGCTTTCTCTTGTAGGAGATGTCGTCTTTGTGTGGCACCAGCAACGGCTGCCAAGATGCAGGTCAAGAGGCCACAGAGAAACAGGTAAGCATAAAATGGCTGATAAACACTCTGAAATGCATTTGTATGAAATGTTGCTATAGAAACACACCTGAACTTACTCGGCAGGAGTCAAACTGCAGCATATATTATGGTTTTTAACTCACTTTTTCAGTAGCAGTAACCACATATGCAGTGATTACATTGAAAGATGATATTAGATCAGATTCAGCTTTATTGTCATTACACAAGTAAGAGTACAAGTACTGAGAAATGAATGAGTTTATATCTAACCAGTGTAAAAGCAGTAAAATGGCAACATGATATATATAATATAGACTGTAGAATAAACAGTAAGTGGTAGATATGAATATGCTACAATATCAACAGTTAGCAGGCAAAATGTATAGTCCAGATAAGTGATGATAAATAGAGATTGTGAGAACATAAACAGAATAAACAGCTACAAGTATGATTAATATGCTGTATACACAATCGATCAGATCCTGTCGAGCCAGTGGTCTAAATATGAATATGCTTAGCGTGGACAGTAGTGTAAACATGTAGGGATATGTGAGTGCATATACAGTATAATGCAGAAGTGTGGCAGTAAATGGGTAAGTATGATGCAGCAGCCAGAGGGAGAGAGACTTGCGGCAGCTCTGAATGTATTGTCGTCAATGAGGAAAATGACCGTGATCACAATTATGGTCGATGTAAATATTGGGTTCATTTGACACAAGCCACACATCTTACCAACATTCTGACACTGCATTTTTCATCTGCACAGATCAAGAGAAAGTTAACTTGAGTCCTGTCCATCTCAGAAAACAAGTTCTCGCGAGATCTCGTGATCTTGATTAAACAGGTGGTAAAATCAGGCGCAACATCACAGTTAGCTTACAAACTGCTGAACTGAAATAGTGAAAAGAGAATATGGCTGTCAACTCTCGTCTTCCAGTTATACCCAATTTATGCAGTTCCAAGACTGTCTAGTGACCCCAGTATGCAGAGATATTTAAATACACCAGTTTGGAAATAAAGACAATTGTGCCTTTTTTACTTCGCCAAAATTCAGTGTAGCTTTGGAGCATTATTTAGCCCCCTTTCCGACAAGATAGCTTAACTCGGGTGGTACCATGGATGCCTTAGGACCGCTAGTTTAATATGACATCTGTGTCTTCACTGTAGCTTTAAAACTGAGCCCAATACAGCAGGTTTATTTCAATAAAAATGACTCTACCTCACTCCTCAACTTAAGCTCTGCCAGTCATACCTGCTGCTCCTTCACTTTTATTGCCAGACATTTGGCCACTTCCTCTCTGCTCCTTTTGTTTTCTGGTTCTCTCTGTACTCAGCCTTTTCCTTGAAGAGTTCCTGATTTTTTGTGGGGCATTCTGACTTTGCTCATCAGGCTGCAGTCTGCCTCACATGTTTACATTAGAAGCACTTGTGATTTTTAGGGCTGTAGTCAACCAAAGAAAATCTTGGTCGACTAAAGTCACACTTAATCTTTAACTGATCAATTAGTCATGGGGGAAAAAAATCTGCACGTTATTTTTACTTTTGCGGTGGTGTGTCTGTCACACACGTTCAAAAACAGAACTGTTTGTAAGTAGTACAGGACTATAACTCAATAAGTTGGTGATTACTGACATTAGAAGACCTTCTTTGACCTTCGTTGTGTTTCAGCCAATTTTTTTAGCCTATTAGACTGAGCAGTCTGATAGGCCACAATAGTAAAATGCACTTTCATTTACAAGGGGCCATACATAAATATGTATCACAATGTGGTTGAAATACTTTTCAACCACATTGTGATACATATTTCTGTATCACAATGTGGTTGAAAAGTATTTCTGGCCCACACAATTCAAGTAGGATTTTATTAGGCCTGACTATCAATAACTATTTTAAACATTCATAAGTTGTTTTTTTTCGACATTTGAGAAAAAAAACACAATGTCAAGTCTGTATTGCAAAGAATTGTGGGTTATTTAATCAGTATCCTCCCCTGAAATCTGCACCCCAAGGGGACCCCTAGAAAGTCCGCTTAAGGCCCCTTGTGGACTGGTTGAATTGTAGACTTGGACAGACCTCAACACTCTCAGACTTCCTGGGAACGCCCCCACAAAGTCTGCAAGTCCAGACATTTGGATTCAGCTAGAGAAGTTAGTCTGAGCCTTCTGGCCCTGGAACAGAGAGTCCTGTAGTGCTTCCCAGTGCGAAGGAGGGCAAACAGTCTGTGCCTGGGGTTGGAGGTGTCCCTGATAATGCAGCATGTCCTCCACAGACATTGCTTGTGCAGGACAGCCTTTGGTGCGATACAGAGCAGATGCCATACCATACTGTGATGCAGGTGGTAAGGGTGCTCGCAGTTGGTGCATTGGTAGAAGTTCACCAGAATCTGAGGAGATGGATAGAAATTCTTATGTTGTTCTTCTGGCAGGGGGGCTGCCAATAGAAATTAACTTTTTGGCTACAATTGGGTGCATTTACATTTTATTTTTAAAATGTTCATTAATGTACATTGTCCCTCTACAACAAATAAAGATAGATTAAATTAAATTCTTCAGGCTAAAAAGCACAGGGCATATACACATTTTAAACAGGGATACACAATATATATCGGGCCATAAATTATCAGTTGATGATGGGAAATTTGTATTCTTATTTCACTTTAGTTGGTCTTTTATCTCAGACGTGTGTTAAGGTGTTACATAGCTTTTTTTAGGCTTCTTGACATGTTTCGGCAAAATTTTTCGCCTAACAGCCACCACCGAGTGGCATTTCTGAGGAAGCCAGAGGTTTTCGCTGAAACATGACAAGAAGCCTAAAAAAAGGTGTGTAACACCTTAATACGTCTGAGATAAAAGAACAACTAAAGTGATTATCGAAAACTGAAGACATAATGAACACCATTGAACTATGTTCTCAGTTATCATTCCAATAATGAAGTGAATAGAGCCAATAATCCAAAGCTAGATTGCTTGCATTGACTCAACTGGCATAGCATCTACACTGCCAGTAAACACAGAGAGGAAGAAGAAGAGCAAGTGCAGCATGTTAAGTAGAGAGTCATACATGTTGACAGTGTGAATGTGTGTCGTAGTTGTAGAGGAAGAAAACATGATTGTTCCAGGAGGTCTGATACCTTTCTTATGCTGCCATTACACTGCAGGGTATGCGACTGTCTCATCATAAACAGAGAGGGCGGGAGAGCAGCTCCATGAGGGGCTGAGTGAATCAATATGCTGTGTGCAGCGCTCTAATAATATCAGATTTTATTGTACTATTTTAAATAGTAAAAAAAAAAAAGGAAAACCAAAATTTGGTAGGTCATTGTTGATAAAAAATAAATCAATGTATGAGAAACACAAACCCCTTACATTTTTATTGAGGGATGCACTTACTTCATTTATTTGTCTTTGACAAGTCTGATTTGACAGAATTCAAGTTTCTTTGTTTCACTGAAGAAGCACTAGCTTAGTTGCCTTGTTAACTTGTCATAAAACACACTAAAGTCAAACTTGAAACAAACAAAATAAAACAGAAAAACACAGTTGGTTAGTTTTTTCATTCTGACAACAATCACAGACTCTGGTTTGGTCAAAACAAACCCTTAATTCAATGAGTTAGATGTGAAAATATGCCGGTGCTACATGCTGTTTTTTCACGCTGTCTGTCTCCCTGCTGTCTTTCTCCCTGCTGTCTCTCTCTGCCGGCTGCCCGCTGAGGAGTGGCTCTCACTGGTTCTTTGGAGGCAGACCATTAATTTAGCTAAACAAAAAGACAAAAATCGCCCAAAAAAACCTCACTGACGATGTACTCAGCCAATAGCCGATACATTCATCCAATCGGCCAACCCTCATGGCTGGTGTTATGCTGTATATTTTCTTTCTGTTAACAAAGACCAAAACCAACAGTGCATTAGTCCGTCTCTCGGTTTTTTCTGACTTCCTGACCCTGTTACTGGCACAGAGCCTCTCGCCCATTAGTCCTTAACTATTGGTTTTGTTAGGGACTATTTTCAGCTGTGGATTAATCCACATAGGGTGCTCTAGTGAGTATTCACTGCACGTGAGTAGTGTGTGTGTGTAGGACTGATTCAAAACTACTATAGTGCGTGTTAATGGTATTTAAGAGACATTTCACCCAGTGCAATGGTGGGGCCATTGATGTATGTTTATAGTTTTTGGACAGGAATCTTCGCACAGAGGATGAATCCCACTCTGCCTATAAAGACAGTGCTTGTTAGTAGGATACATTTTTTTCACGGCATTTGTTTACAATATGAATCATCTAAAATATCACCAACCATTTCCTTGATAATGTATGGTGATACTGAATATATGATCAACATTAAAAGAACAGTGCTTATACATTTAACCACATGCATTTAGTGTTTCATGTCTTTATTCATTCTGATATATGTTCAGATTGTTAAACTCGAGCTATGATAACATGGTTGACAGCTTTGTTTCTGTGACAGGAGAAGGAGCACCCTCGCGTACTCATCCCAGAGTTATGCCGGCTCTTCTACCAGCTTGGATGGGTGACAGGGACGGGTGGAGGGATCAGTCTGAAACGAGGGTTCGTATTTAAATTAATGTCTTGCAGAATATTGCGAAGGTTCAGAAATGATTCACCTTCATTTAACTTTTCTGTTTGCATGTATTTGACAATCGTGCCAAAAAAGTAAATTCTTTTGTGGAGATTTCTTTTTTTAATAACATTTATGTGCTGACAAAAGTGCAGGGAGGCTGATGTGAGGTCAGTTATATCAGTTTTGACAGTGTGTGCAAATCTAGGGTGAAGACAGAAGGCCACAGTTTTGCCATAATGAAACAGAATTCAAACTGAAGGCTTTGACAGGTTATTACAAGCATCTTTGAACTGTGTTGTTTTGGACGGCAACTACAAAGAAAGCGCCACCCATCAGCAAATCCCTGCTTGAAACGGGGAATGGCAGACATTTATTTATTAAGCCAACAGGGGAACTTGATGAAACCTCAGATGAAACCAAATAAGATTTACTGACTGCCGCCGCTCCATGTATGGTGGTATTTCATTCAGATAGAAAAACATTGTAACTCTAAAATGATCCACAGGAGAATTTCCTTTCATCTTGTTAAAATATTATACCTTTTAGATTTCTATAGGAAATAAGCCTCACTGCAATACTTCAGCTCTGCAGAGTATTATTCCTTCAAATGGCTGTTTTTGCCATAGTGATGACTATTCTCTAGTTGAGAGGTTTTTTTTTTATGGAGTTAAAAAAGAAATGGGAGACATGTATAGTCTCAATCTGTGGCCCCAACATCAGTTACATGGTCAAATAAATGAGAATTATTTAGTTGTTTTTATATATATATATATATATATATAAATAAATCATAGCTGTTTATACACTGTTGGTGCTTTAAAGATTCAGTGTGTAGGATTTAGGGAGATATATTGCCAAAATGGAATATAATGCAAGCATACTTTCTTTAGTGTATAATCACCTGATAATAAGATTTGTGTTTTCATTACTTTAGAATAAGCAGTTTATTTCTCCATAGGGAGCAGGTCCTTGTCCTTGGAGTCTGCCATGTTGCACCACCATGTTTTTACAGTAGCCCAAAACAGACTAACCAGACCCTGGCTCTAGACAGGGCCATTTGTGGTTTTGTGCCAGCCACTGTAGTTAGCAGCCCCTCCACCATGAAAGAGTAAAGCCTAGTTCACATTACACGATTTTCACCCCGCAAAATGCGTCACGGAGACTATCGTAATCCTTTGAGTATTCATACCTGGTGACGTGTGTTTGTCATCGGGAGTCTCGCCAACGGCGTTAGACCTGTGTTTGCACACCAAAAGATTTCTCCACCGAGCCCTCGCCAACAGAGCCCCAGATAACGCGGTGACGTCACCAAACTTGGAGACGAAACATTGTAAAGGCATGGATATTCTTCCCAGTGTTGAATCAGATCTGCCTCCAGGGCCTGGGTCCAAACACAATGCGCTCCCTGGGATCCTGTGGATGCCGCCATTGTTGTTGTTGCTTGCCGGCTTGTCAGTGTTGCCAGATCTTGGGAGAGAAACAAGCAACCAGGGCTATGGAAACAAGCCTAAAAGAAGCGACCCGTGAATCTAGTTTAGTTTACCAGTTTTAATCACTGTGAGTTAGTTTTGGACAGTTAGGGTGTTTTCACACTTGGTCCTTTTCAGCCCTCTAAACAGACTCAGAGCGGTGAGTCAGCATTTTTTGCGTATGTGTGACCACTCCAAGAGTATTTAGACCCCTCTGAAGGTTCGCTTTGCTCTTTGCCATTGTATTCAGCCCTCTAGATCACATGCTATTACACTGGGATGCATGAAAAAGCAGACAAAACTACATTGGCCTGTAACGCTTGCAAGGACGCAGGACGAGGACTAGTTTAGTTCATGGAAGATACTGCACGTCTCCAGATGTGGAAAGTAGGATAGATCAAATGGCAACAGTCTACAGCACAGAAACACTAAGGTTTTCCTCCAGTTTTAAGTTAATCTGAAAGCGAGGGGCTTCATAACGGCACTGCAGTGGCATGTCAAAGTAAAAAAATAAACTACTTCAATATATATTATGTAAAGGCTATAGTGTGAACAGAAAGAGGACTGAGGCCCCATCAGAGCTGAAGTCGACAAGAGAGAGAACTGAGTTATCTTTCAAATAAACTGACAATGTGAACACAAAAAGATCCGAGTCCCTTTTCTGTTGGTCCACTTTTTGGTGCACTTTAAGAGGACAGAGTTCAGCTTGTTAAAAAAGGACTATATGTGAAAACACCCTTATAGACCTCTGCAGATAATTTGACTCACAGTTAAAACCTTTTGAACAATTAAAACCGAAGGAAATCTAACCTGAAGAAGTTTCAGCTGGATCAATCTGCAGTCCTTACTGCTAGATTCTGCTAAATCCCCCTAAGTCTTACACACTGTTCCTGTAAGTTTTCTTCCAGGAACCCAAAAGCTGCTTTATTAAAATGAAGCCTGTAATATTTACAAAAGATACTGGATGAAATATGTAGTACATGTATTCCAAATGCAAACTAAATAGACAGTAGTGTTGTCCTTTTTATATTCTGCGAGGGCCGCTCTGAATTTAAAGTTCTGAAGCTCTTTTTTTCCACTGTTGCTTTGGTTTGACTCAGAAATGACTCAGAGCCTGAGGAGGCCTCGCCGAACCTTGCACAAAAAAAAAATCAATAGGCTTCTCCTTTATCTGCTGTGTTTGGTGCTATATAAACAGTACAATAGCTTCATCTTCTGCATGCTACTGGCTCTCAATATTTATTTTGAGGGGATCAAATGAGGCTGTAAATTCAGCTCTGAGAATCAGTTGATTTCTTCTCTTTATCTCAAGCCTTTTTTTTTCTTTTGGTCTAAGCAATAGAAAGAAAATAATTCCAACAATGACTCATTTCATGGTTAGGGAAATGCGATGTGTTGACACATCACATAGTCATTAAAACGTTATTTACATTGCATGTTTGCAGTTCAAAGGGCACTCCAAGTAAATGGACAAATGCTATTTTAAAAAATACTTTATTTTCCATGTCACTTTCCTTGATAATAATACATACCATGTTGTTTGTTGTGTGACAGAGAGCAGATTTACATTGCACCATCAGGCGTCCAGAAAGAGAGAATACAGGTGAGCAGGTTTTAACCACAGTGTCAGATATTGTTCTGCTTGAGTTCTGAGTATTCAGATAAGGATTGGTGTGTTAATACTTGCTGTAATGCATGTGTCAATTAGCCAGAAGACATGTTCGTGTGTGACGTGGAAGAGAAGGACATCAGCTGTCCACCTGCCTGGAAAAAGTTAAAGAAGAGCCAGTGTACACCGCTGTTTATGAATGCCTATACCATGAGAGGTGAGTCACTCTCATACTTTCATACACATGCCACCCATACTAAACACCCATTGCAGACATTCAGTGATTGAACTGATCAGTGATCTGAATGCCACCAAAGATTTTTAATTAAGTCAGTGATAGACTTGTTTTGTCTGGACTCACACAGCACAGAGAAAGTAATGGGGGGGGGGACATGTTTCTAGTGTGAAAGGCTGAATGAGATAAGAAACATTGGATGAATGTTCTGATTATGTTCATTTATGGTGGTTCACTTTTTTGTTGATATAAGTGATGTAACAAATAGCCATGGAAACTAGGCTTGGGCCGTATTATGGTGTATATACCAGGGTATTTAGAAATCCTGATTGTATAATTTTCAAAATCATCAAAATTGCAGATCCTCCTCTCTCATACAGAGATGTTGTAGCTAGGTTGTATTGTGTATAGTGTACATCTTGCACCACCAGAGGTCAGTCTTTCCCAAAAACAGGCAGCTTAGCTGAGAAACATGGGGACTGCGGGTGGTTAAGGAAATGTTACAGGACTGTAAACGGCCATGTCAGAGACAGACTGCAGGGTAAAACTGTATATTTTCAAATCTAACTTTCCAATTGGAGGATTTATTTCTACCAAACCTGGACTAACTAACTAACTAGACGACTAACAAGACCAAGACGGTTTTGGTGAATTTTATTTTGTTTCTGTTAACAAGGCAGTGAAGCTAGCCTTAGTTGGATGAAAAAGAGAAACTTGAAATTCGGACAAATGCATTCACACATATATAGCCATTGGAAATACAGGATACTATGAAAAAAATCACACAGCCCAAGCCTAGTTTATAATGTGAAAGGAATTAGAAAAACCTGATGCGTGTTCCTTAATGTTGTGATTATGTTCACTTCAACCTCAATCACACAGAAAGTGTAGAGCATTTTGCAGGTTGCAAAACGCGAGGTGCACTGCACTGCCTTCGTTTGAAAATTGAACGCCAAAAAAATGCTTGCTGCACCTTTTTGTTGTTGCCAGGCAACCACCCCATCACATCCTTGCACTAACCTTCCGGTGTAATCATTATATCGTTTTTTTGTTTTGCTTTTTTCACATTAATTAGTGGCTAGTTCCTAAAATGTTGAGGCGGAGGGTACTTGCTGTAGCTCTGGTTGAGGGTGAGAGGCCGTCAGCAAATAGTTTGTTGGGCACAGGGAAATGGAAATCTGTGTGGGAACATGAGCCCCTAAAAAGGAGGGTGGATCACAGGGAGTACCACCAGTTCGTCCAGGAGCTTCACCCCTATGGTGGCTGTTACCATGCATATTTCAGGATGACTCAGGGGCAGTTTGACAACCTGCTGTCTATAGTCAGGCCGTATAGCTCTGGGTATCCAGCAACTGCTACCCCCAGTTTCACCTCCATTGTCTACCACCTGTAAACTTGTCGTGATAACTACAGAAGGCCCGCCTCTCAAATCATCCGATTGGACAATGGGGGGAAAAAGATGATGAAAAAACAGATGACATAGGGTGGTTTTCTGCTCAGAGTTGAAGTTTTCTCAACTCAAGGAGTTCCGAGCGCTCCGGCAAAAATGCTAGACGCCTAGAGCGCAGAAAGGCGAGGCGCATCGCAATGCAAACAACGCAAGCAAAAAGCTTGGTTCTCATTAAAAACAGTTACAAAGAGCCGCCTCCAGCTGCTAAATTTTTGTGTGATCAGGGCCTTAAGGGAGCACACCATTTTGTCATTAGCAGTGATCTAACAAATAGCCATTGAAATCATTGTAGAATCAGTAATAGACCCCAAATACATTCTTTTATCATTTCTTTTATTCAACAACTACATTTTATACACATTTAATCACTAACGTATTTTATTCTATAAAAGTGGTTTATGAAATACCTTGAAGGTTTTTCCTTGAACAGGTTTACTCTGATTAAAATGCAAATAAGAGTAGGGTTATTTTCTACAAAAATGAAGGTCTTCCATGTGAAAGTTGTGGTTTGTAGAAGTATTCCATTTAGTTTAAAAATACAGGACAAATAACATTTAATAAAGAAGCAAAGTTTCACTCAGATGATAGTTTTTAAATAAAGGCATTATGATTAAAGGTCAGCATTTTAATGAAATACCTCACCACAAAATGATGATTCTTGTATCAGTTTCTCTTAATTACTCATCCGCTCTATCCTGAAATGCCAGGTGAAAGTTTGTTTAGTTTGCCTTCTCTGCAGATAATGAAGCCTTTAGAAGTAGAACCGATGACTAACACAGTTTAAATTGTGCCAAAGAATTTCAAAGCATGGTGCACCTTGATGTCAGATCATCATCTGTGGGTGGTGGCATGTTTTCTCTTGTCTTGTTACAATTATCATCTTAGAAAGACAATACCAGTAGACAAGACCCAAAAAATAAAAAATCTGCTTTTCCTTTGCTAAAATACAGGGGCACAGGCAGTTATACACACCCACTCCAAGGCTGCTGTCATGGCAACGCTGCTGTATCCTGGCAAAGAGTTCAGGATAACACACCAGGAGATGATCAAGGGGATTCGTAAGGGCACCTCAGGCACCAACTATCGGTATGTAATCAAGCAGCAAGGATTAGTCAAGTCCAAAGAGTTTCTAAGTATTTTCATCTTTCAGTCAAGCAGAGGTTTGTAAAGTCTTGTTTATGAAAGCACTCATAGCAGAAATCATAGCTGCAAGCTCATTGCGTTTCGGCAAAATTCTCCGTTTTGAATGCAAAATAAGGAACCCCCGTGATATCTGTAGATCCGCACAGTGTGTTTGCTCCACCTGGTCAAACACATTGCACTAGAGGCAGGACCCTGCTCAACCTCAGGTTTGTGATGAAAGTTTTCAGTTGAACTTGAAATGTTGCTGTTTTAACTGAGCTTCAGTAACTTCAGCTTGTCCAAAGTGAGCTTAAAAGGAAACTACAACCTCAAATTCTGCTAACTCAGAGCTTCGACAGTCACTGGTAGCACATTTATGGCCCTTTTGAGAGTCACTGCATTGATACCTGTGTTATATCTTGGGCAGTGGCTCTACAACGAGAGACTATAAGGTGTGTGTCTGTGCTGTTAACCACAGCATCACTGTTTGAAGGCCCTAAATATCTTTCTGAGTCTAAATGGCTGCAGACGGCGTTTTCGATTGCTGCGCCAGGTGCTCGTTCCTCGCCAAGCCCTTTGTATCTGCCCTCACAGTGTGCTGGTGTTGGACTGTGGGTTGCTGCTGCTGCTCGCTGTATGTGCTTATGCCCATTTATAATATTGTGGCGTGTTTATGAATGAATACAGTCCATCTGATCCTCATTTTGTTTTTCGCAGTTTCATCAGTACTACAAATGTAACTGTGGCCAGTATCTCACTATCACTATCCTCATTCATATTTTAGGAAGCTACAAATTATACTCAGCCACAAAACAAGCCTGAAAAGCTGTAAATCAGATTGGAAGTACAGACAGTCGTTGCATTGGTGTGAACTGGCAGGTTTTTAGAATGTTGCAGGTTTCAACTTGTCTCGTCATGAATCTTTGGTCTGAACTGGGCTTAACAGACCTCAGTCTTGCCAGTTTAGCAAGGTTTGGGCAGGGCGAGACAATAAGTCTGAACCAAACTTTAAAATCCAATCTTACACATACAATATGAATTTTGTTAGAAAAATCTACTGTATTAACATCATATGGCAACTACTTTAGCTTTGTTGTTTGATCTTATTTCAGGGGTGAATCCAGAGAAAACTTTTGGAAACTGTTTTGTTGTAGTGTAAAGAAGGAAGAGTGCAAATGAAAACAAATATAAAACAATTTGTCATATTTGCTGAAACTGTCACCATGTTCACATAGCACTAAGTGAGACAGATAAGCTGTGAAAACAATACATATTCCTTTGCTTTCTCTTTTGTCTTGTAGCACTTCTAATGATATTACTGCATGTACGAAAACAAACAACCAAAGCAGGGGAGTCTCATAAACATTTGTCAGTCATATCAATTGCTCCTGTAAACTGTGGTCAAACTGCTAAACTAGGCAGCACTTATCAAATATGAATCGTGTTTCTGCATTGCGTATATGTCACTGTAAGTGTTTTCAAGAACATATTTTCGTGTACTGTTGAGCTGTAAAATGAGGAAGTTGGTCTGGCTGGTGGGCGGTGCTTGGTTTTTCAGTCGATCGTTTCTAACATGGTGGCCAGGTCAAAAATTCTCATTTTACAGCTGAACAGTGCACTGAAATATGTTTCTGGAATCATCTTAGGTGAGAAATAGGCAATGCAGTAACAGAATCTTGATTCATATTTGATTAGCACTGCCAAGTTTAACAGTTTGACTGCTGTTAACGAGCAGTGGCTGACATGATTGACAGCTATGGTAGAGACTCTTTGGCTCTGATTGTTTGGTTTTGTTGTGTCACAGATTGTAGCGAATGCTAACAGAAGCAATAGGAAGAGGAGGAGGGACATGATGTTTTCACAGACTATCTGTATACTTCTTTCAGAGTATATTTTACCAACTGTAGCTTTAGGATTATCAATAAGATGCAAAATCAAGTCAAGGGTAAGGTTTGTAAAAACTAAAAGGTGCAAATCTAAAATATACAAAATGTCGTTAAGGTTAATATGAGGACCACAGATCTGTATGAAAAGTGGCATACAGCCACATCTGCAATATTAAATCTTAGCACAGGGAAGTTTAAGTGGTTAATTCAAAATGTTCACTCTGTTGTTCATGTTCATGTCCATGCTGTTACATGTTCTGTCCAATGATTGCACATCATGCCCCCCACAAGTCAGAGAGTTGTAATGAATTATCATCCACGGAGAGATGGTAATCCAGAGAGGAGGAGGAAGATTAAAATGAACAGGGCAGATGTGAAAAGGAGGCTGGAGCCACCTGAGCACCCCATGTGGCTGCTGTCCATCTCTCTGTATGAGGTAGATGAGTTGTACAGTTTGATTGCCACAGGGAGAAAGGATTCCCAGTGATATTCTGTGGTGCGTTGTGGTGGTCCTGTGCAGCATGTTGTGTAAAAGTTGAGTCACTGTTTATGATGCGCCGTATGTGCAGAATCAAGAATCAAGCTTCATTCCCATGACAGAGCTAGCATCCCTGATGAGCTAAGTGATGGCATTGGCATTGACAGCGCCTCACCCTGCTGCCCCAGCATGTGACGGTAAAGACGATGACACTGACTGCCACACACTGGTAGAACATCCTCAGCATGGTACTGTGGTCACTGAATGACAGGATGCCTCTGCAGGTGGACACAGCCTCTGTGTTCTTAGCCCAGTCCAGCTTGTTGTCCAGGTGAACTCCCAGGTAATTGTAACTGTGGTTCAGCTCACACCATTTAACTAAAGAGTTGCTGATGCAGCGCAGAGTTGTCGAGGAACTTCTTCAGCCCGAGGTGTAGAGGGTGAACAGAAACCGGTGACAGGACCGTCCCCTGTGGGGCCTCCATGTTTCTCACCACAGTGTCAGACATGCAGCCCTGTAGAAATACAAACATGGGTTAGTTGCGCCATGTTACCATGAATTTTTTAACAAAACGTTTTCCTTGTGTGCCTCCTTGGAAAACGGTGAACCTATTGATTTATTGGGCGCTAGGAGTGTGCCATATCATATTGTCCATGATAATACCGGTATAAATTTTAATATATAAAAACTTCATATCGCATTACTCGCAATATTTTGACTGTTCAACATACTGACATTATACTGTTACCCACGGCAACAACAGGCATGGCTGAAGTGAAATTATTACCAACTCCGCCGTTGTTCCAAAAAGAGGAGCAGCCTCAGTAATGTGGAATAAACCTGTGGCGTTGTTGGGCCTGACTGTGCCGTTTGCACACAGGTGTCGGTGTCTCTCTCTACCTCTACCTCCACCTCTACCTCTCTCTCTCTCTCTCTCTCTATACACCTCTACCTCTCTCTCTCTCTCTCTCTCTATACCACTCTACCTCTCTCTACCTCTACCTCCCTCTCTCTACCTCTACCTCTCACTCACTCACTCACCCTCTCTACCTCTCTCTCTCTCACTCACCCTCTCTACCTCTCACTCACTCACCCTGAGTGTCTAGTTTGTTAAAAAAAAAAAAAAACACAAAGAAATGACAAATAATTTTAGTTTTTACAGAATATTTGAAGGCAAACTGTTTGGTTGATGTGTAAAACTATCACTTATTTTGTTGCAATTCTATTTTCTTACATTGATAAACTATGTTTTACTAATGTCATTGTTAAGATTATTGTTATCACAAAAATGCCCTGAAATATGGTGATATTATTTTAAGAATATATTGCCCACCTCTGTTGGAGACCATGTTAACCTACAGCAAAACAGTCACAACAACTCTCACACCTTGTACAGTATAATCCAAGTCTCATTTATCCAGACATGAATAACACATCCCCCCCTTACTAAAACTTAGTATTTCAAAGTGAAACTCGTCGTTAGGCTCGTCTTTAAGCCAGACGACTGGATAAACAAGACTTGGGTTACACTGCATGAGTTGTGTGAGAGTTTGTAAACAGATGTTTTGCTGTTGTTAAACCTGGTTCCCAATAAATCAGTACGTTTGCCCTTTTCTGTGGAGGCATGCGAGGAAAAGTGTTCTTCACTAATTCAAGGTAACACAGCATGACTAATTGACTTACAAATGGTCATTTTGTGGCTGAAGTATTCTTTTAGCATGTTAGAAATACTAAGTGTTTACTTTTTGATATATTTAGCTCACCTGTCAAGGACTGCTATGATTAATGAAAACTTTTCTACCTAGAATTAATTAGTCAGGGTGGAGTACTGACATGACAGTAGAAGTTTCCAGCATTGCCTGGTATTAAAGCTTCCAACTTCACCGTGGAAACCAACGCGACTGGCTAATTGCCTTTACCAGTGTTAAGACGAACATAACCATGACACATCAAATTAATGACGAGTGTGATTTCTTAATCCATCTTAGTCTGTGGGTATTTACACGTAAAACAAATGACGATATAAACGAGTCTTTCTTGGCCATAATCTCTTGATACATAAATGTGTCCCGTCTTGTCTTACTTTTCTCAATCACCTGATGCAAATCACAGGCTCAAACATGTGGCTCCCCACCACAAAACTGTTTTGTACTTCACAGGCATTGTTTCTGGAATTTCTTTTCTCATACTTGGTTAAAGCCAGACAGGATTAGCAATACCATTGTTATTTAGTTCAAAGATAGACAGTGAACTCGTTACCTGTTCAGGCAGCTGAGGAGGGGGAAATGTTGGCAGAGGGTTCGATTCTTTCTCTCTGGTTGGAGCTGGGAAGGAGGCAGTCCGGAGCCTGTTGGATTACAGCAGAAATAAATCCATATTTTCATCATTTTAATTAATTCTTTCAGTTGGGGAAAAGGTCAGAGGTGACAACTTAAATTGCTTGTTTTGTTCAACCAACAGTCCAAAACTCAAAGATATTCAACTTGCAATGACACAACAGAGAAAACCCCAAACCTGTGACCCACTTTTGGACCGGGACCCAACAGTTGGGAACCACTGTACTCTGATGGCAAAAGTTAATGTCTCAAAGTTCAGTCTGGGTGTCATTTGTCATTTTGTACCCTGCATATCCACAGCTATGATGACAGCCTGGTTGTGCCCATTATTGAAAATACACCAGAGGAGAAGGACTTGAAAGACCGGATGGCCCGGGCAATGGAGGATTACCCAGATTCATGTGCCGTCCTCGTCCGCCGACACGGTGTCTATGTCTGGGGCGAGACATGGGAAAAGGCTAAGACCATGTGAGCATTTACCTCCCAGCACTGTTAACCTCTTTGACCTGTTTATGACTAAGAGTACATTAGTACATTTGCATTGAAGGCATGTGCAACCAAGAAAATCTTCATGTTATATTTTTCTTCTAACACTCAAAATACTGCTGCATTTTTTTTTTTTAAGGTGTGAATGCTACGACTACCTGTTCGACATCGCCGTGCAGATGAAGCAGAGTGGACTGGACCCCGCAGCCCTCCCAACAGAAGAAAAAGGAATAGTTTGACATTCGCTGGTGCTTTTTAAAAAGACATTTGTAGCAGAAAGGTCGGCAGAGTTCAATCAAGAGAGCAGATTGTAATCATTTGCCTTTTCACGCCGGCCTGCTTCAAATTTGATGAAATTTGATGGTAAGGGCAGATCCAGGGTTGGAGGAGATTGAATGCCTGTGATCCGGAAGCACCTGCAGGTACGCTGCAAAGCACTGTGGGACAACTCTTGAATGAGCAGCCGGCAAATCAAGGTCCTCAGGTTCACATGCTTTCCTATTCAAGTTTGACTGCACTGGAAATCATGGTCTTGGTGCAGGTCAGGCAGGAACATGCAGTGCATCTCAATTCATCTACAACAGTGATTAACTGCCTTTGCTTCAGTCAATAAAAACTGATGGAATGTAAATCATGAGTCGCAGAAATTATTTGACATGATTTTTTTTTCTCTTACCTTTAACAAATAAAGCCATGTCTCTTCTTTTTTGTGTCTGGAGTCAGGTCGCAGTGCTAAGCAAGGTAGTACAGACGTCCCACTCCCCAGCAATGTTTTCCAGCTCCTTTTAAAAAAAAAAAAAAAAAAAAAAAAATTCAAAATCAAGAATAGGAAAAGAAATTTCCACTTTGAAAAACATTTTCTACTATTTTTAAAGGCTCTGTTATTTAAATGTTCAAAAAAATCCTTGTTAATGGTGACACCTCTTTCTCAAATTACTTTATCAGCTGATGCTACAAAGCAACCATCAGCAGATCCATGCAGCTTTACAGCTTGCTCACTAACCGTAGCTTACGTTATGGTTATCTTGTTGGTTGCCCAGCTAAGTGTAAATTAGCTACACTGCATGGATCAGCTTTTGGTTGTTTCATATCTGATAAAGTAATTTGCAAACCAGCCCTGGAGTCTGGATGAATTACCAAACGTTGTCCTCTAATAGAGTGCTCCAGGATTAAGTTCTAAACCCCAGAAATGAGTTAGCATTTTAGCACTCCTAGTTCCCTTGAAGTCAATGGATTTCTGTGAAATGCCTAAAATAAGGTCTGTGATTAACAAAAGCTTAAGAGACTTTCATGTTTTGTTTGTTATAAAAGGCAGCTGCTAAATGAGACTACAGAACATATATCAAGCTGAACACCCCTTTACAGTGTTGTCATGGTAAGGATGTTCAATCACTGTAGTGTAGTTTGTTTATAGCCTAATGTAAGCTTTTTACTTATGGAGATGCATTTAGGCTTAAAAATAACAAATGTAAGTGGTGCTCATTTGTGAAGATTATCTTACTGAACAAAGCGTTTTAAGTATCAGAATCAGAAACAGTATTTTGCTATGTTCGCTAACTAGCAATTCATCCGTGTCAGACAGCAGGTTGACATTAGCTTACATTAGCCAGCTTAGTTGACGTTATTGGACTCCATTTCTAAGCTAATGTTATCTAGTGTTGCACACTGCAGAGAGAGATGCAACACACTGTTAGAAGAAGTTTGCCTTAAGACCTTTTTGCCACAAAGGGATTTCTTGGCTAAGGTTCACCCCATTCTTTGGATTTTCACGAAAAAGTTGGGGAAGGTCTCACTTTTTACATTACGTTACAATCTGTTCTCCCATTAGCAATAAAAAATGTTACATCCAGTACCTTGAATACAAGGCATGCAGAAAGATGCCTGATTTGTTGAAGCAACACATCATTTCTGAGCCATATTTCAGTTTCAAGCAAAAGCAACACAAATAAGTATCTTGACTTAACATATCATAAACACTGTACACACACAAATGACTGGTCATCTCATCAAACACGCCTCTGGGGAAAATAATGCTGTGCTGCGCAAAGGGACCCTTGTTGTGTCCATAGACATCACCCACACCAGCATCCCAACACCAGGCGAGTGCACTGGGTGCAGGGATCACACAACAGTGCCTGTAGATCCTCGCACAGCATGCCTCCAGTTGTCTGCATACTCATTTCTCATGAAAGCCAGAGTTGCTCTTTTAACAAGCTCCCTCTGCTGCCAACATCCCTCGCTTCCACCACTGTACTCCCTCAAAACAGAGTGCTGTCAAATATGCTGCAGGCTTATTTGAATTAAAAAAAAACAAAACAAGAAGTATACAAAAAAACAAAAATATTCTTCCGTGCTGCGCTGATGCTGCCAACATTCCCCATCCTTTGATTAATGAGGAATTCTGGTAAACTCATCTGCTGCTCAGTGATTTTCTGAGGAATGATCTGTAAAGAGCTGACAAATGAATGTGTTCAAGAAAAAAGGAAAATTGTTCCTAAAGTATTCAGCATTGTCAAAGTCAGACTATGCCCCAACACTTGAAAACAAATATTATGTGTATAATATATTCCAATATGCAGGCTATTATGCATTCATATTAAAATGTATCACCTGTCAGCCAGCAAAGTTCAGCAATAGACACATGAGGGATGGAAAATGAAGCCAGAGAAGACTCACGTGATTATGGAGGCTCAGGAGGAAGTTGTCCGTACGGTGGAATGGGGCCAGCTGGGCACAGACACTTTTTCCACAAACACCTAGTGACTGAAAGAAAGAGCTCAGAGTTATAGTGTGCAGCTGGCCACTTTGAAAAAGCACAGGCACAGAGAGGCACTAACATTTTTACTGACTGGTCTACCATTTTTATACCTTAGTAGTAAAAACAATGGGTTTCCTCAGGGTTCACATTATAGCCTTTGGGCAGTGGGGGAGGGGGAATTGTCAACAGTCTGTCTGATAATGGGGTCTAGTCTCCAGATCTGACTAAGTTGTTATATTCAGTTTTATTAAAATTAACTGATATGTTGAAGGAAACAAAATGCAAAAACCTAGGGTGTTCAACACGGCCCTGGGGCCAGAATCGGCCACCAAATGGTCCAATTGGCCCACTAGATGACTTTGCACACCTAATACTGGTGCACTTCTGAAGTCTAAGAGGTCTCAGGAGCTTCATGTAAAATGCTGTCACAAAGGCTTTTCGGCCCGGAATAGAACACAGTTCTCTTAAAAAAAAACAATGACTACTAACTGTGGTCATATTTAAATATACCGAATATTGTGCAAAACATTGTCAACCAGCAGCTTCAGTGCAAAGAATCCGTATCAGACTTCTATCTTAAAATAATATTAGTACAACCCTGCTGCTGAGGCACTGACAAAACTGCAGTTTGTAAATGGTTTCTAAGGCAGGAGATGACTTAACCTCCTTCTTCAGTAGCTTCCACTTTAATGGAAAATTATGAAAAAAGTCACATGAAGGTGAGCAGTTGACTGAATTTGGAGACATGCTATATCATTTTTTTCTGAGGATATTACCAGCTGTTTGTTTGTTTTATAAATGGATGAACATTTATATAATTAATAAACTCATTTACACTTAAAAAAGGGATTATTTGTAGGGGTTATTGTTTATAGGTGATTATGCAGTGGTTTTACTGGTCCGTCCCACTTAAGATCAGATTGAGCTGTATGTGGCCTATGACCTAAAATAAGTTTGACACCCCTGTAAGAAAAACCTTCTCAGATCTAAAAAGTTGGAAGGTGTAATCAGATCCTTCACATAAAGACATACTATGTAGAAGTTTCCCTAAAATACAACATATAGACTCATACAGAAGTAATCCTTCTCAGTGATCTCTCATGACCCAATCTCAAAGTGCGGCGGTTTATTTTTCTGCAGACTCTGCCCTCCGCCTGTATTTTCTTCCTATTTTCTGTGCTCTGTGCCCCACAGCACTTTGCTCAGGCCGGGGCTTCATAAAAAAGGGCAGTGACCAGGTGCCAGACAGTAAGGAGCAACATGCAAGAGATAGTGCTAAAGAAATGCAAATATAGCGAGGCGAAACACCACACAAGAATCTACCAGTGGTTGGCTTTTACTTTAACTTTTGCTGGCGAGTGAGTTCACAAAGAGAAACCGACAATCCTGCATAATATACCCTTATATAAAATCACCTACGGTGTCACACTGTGAAAATATTACAGGTTAGACCTTTTAAATCCTACTGAACTAAAGGTACAGAAATATTATTAGCAACATTCTCTTGAAGTTCATGGTCTGATAAATGCAGTGAAGTAAAGTACAATATCCCCTTCCATTTCCCTTTGAAATGCAGTGGCGTAGAAGTATAAAGTTGAATAAAATTGAAAGTTCAAATGCCTCCAGTATGTCCAGTGTGTGGGATAGAAGAGGATTTATTAGCAGAAATGGAATATAAAATAAGTATGTTTTCTTTAGTGTATCATCACCTGAACATAAGCATCATTGTGTTTTTGTTACCTTAGAATGAGCCGTTTATATCTACATAGGGAGCAGGTCCCACACATGGAGATTGTGGTGTTGCACAACCATGTGTCCACAGGTGCCCAGAATGGATAAATCAAACACTGGCTCTAGATAGGGACATGTGGGACATTTGCATATTTGCATCGGCCACGGCAGTTAGCAGCCCCTCCGCAACGGAGGTGTTTTCACCATGTCAGTTTATTTTGGAAAGGAAGAGATGTATGCGGAAAATTCAGCTCCTGGTAAAAACCTCCTGTTCTCCTGGGGCCGGCTGCACAAAAGAGCTGAAGTCCTTGTCTTGGTCTTATACTTATGGAATCCCTAGACTGTTGCACAAAAGACCTTTGCAACCAAAGCAAGGTTTTTTTTAAAAAAAAAAAACCTTCTGATTTTACACTTAAGAATTAATTTTCATCGCTTCTTCCTACAATTGTTTTCTGGTATTTCAAATTTAGTTTCTGCTTTCTATGATTGTAATCCCCTCAGAAGTTTCACCTTTTCCTCCTCTGACCAAGATGGTTCTAGTCTTTTTTTCCTTCTGCCATTTTTTCACTCTCTAACTATGAGCCAACTTGGCGAGATGATAAAAGGCATCACAAGCTGAGTCCAAGCAAACAAACAATCTCCATGGAAACTTGTACCGCTGTAAAATCTCTTTCAATACAGTAAATGAGTTAACATTTCCTAACTAAGGAAACCTTTTAAGAGATTCTGTGTACTGTGTGAGTCCCTTGGCTAGGGAGAAATTAAGCCTAAAGTGTCATACTTAAGGACAAACTTTAAGGTGTTTTGTGCAAACAGTCACTAAATTTAGTTATCGGAGTAAAAAAGGTGAACACACATTAGCAGGTGCTAGGCTGGTGATGTGCAAAAATTACATGTGGAGTTCCTCAAGGGTCCATTCTTGGGCCTCTTCTGTTCAACATCTCTAACCATACTTATGCAGATGACACAAAACTTTACATAACAGTGTCACCAGATGACTACAGTCCCCTACATCTGCTAAATAAGTGCATTGACGAAATCAATACATAGATGTGCCAGAGAGCCACTGACATAGTTGTTTTTGGCCCCAAAGAACAAAGATCAATAGTCAGTGCAGACCTTGACGCCATGACACTAAAACCTACAAATCAAGCCAGAAATCTCGGTGTAGTTCTGGACTCAGACCTAAATTTCAAGACAATTACTAAATCAGCCTACTACCACCTTAAAAACATAGCAAGAATAAAATAATTTCTGTCTAAACAAGATACAGAAAAACTTGTTAATGCTTTCATTTTCAGCAGGCTGGACTATTGTAACGGTGTCTTCACAGGCCTGAGTCAAAAATCAATCAGACAACTGCAGCTCGTCCAGAACGCTGCTGCCAGAGTCCTCACCAACACCAAGAGAGTGGAGCACATTACACCAGTGCTTAAGTCACTGCACTGGCTTCCTGTGTGTCAAATGATAGACTTTAAAATCTTGTTACTTGTCTATAAAGCACTAAATGGTCTCGGGCCTAAATACATCTCCGATATACTTGTACGTTATGAAGCATCCAGACCCCTCAGATCATCTGGAACAGGTTTACTCAGTGTTCCCAGGATCAAAGCCAAACAGCCTGTGGAACAAACTTCCAGAATATCTGAGGTCGGATGAAACTGTCAACTCATTTAAATCAGGGCTTGAAACATTACTATTTACTGCAGCTTACCAGTGAACTAGATATGTAACTTATTGTTAGGATAATCTGTAGCTATTGTTTTTATATTTGTCTGCTGTTGCTTTATGTTTGCTGTTTAAATGCATTTTCTGCACTGTTTTTAACTATTTATTGTCTTGCTTTTAGCTTTTGTTTTTGATGATCTATTGTTTCTTTAATGTTTTATTTTAATGTATGTCTCTTGTAAAGCACATTGAATTGCCTTGTGTATGAATGGTGCTATATAAATAAAATTGCCTTGCCTTACCCAATGGGAAACTGCTTTGTTCTGTGTTTTTTCCAGTTTTAATCACCTGGTCCATTTGTTTTGGAGAGGAAGAGACCTCTAAGGATATTTAGCTCCTGTTAAAAAACCTCCTGAACAACAAACACGAAACGAAAACACGAATTCTAACAAATAGTTAATGCTTGGCACATGGAGAAGTTTCAGCTGGTTGCAATGTGCAATTCTCACCACCAGATGCCAATAAATCCTAGCTCTGCAAGTATTTTATGAGTAAGAAAATGGATTCACTATCTTTGTTATACCTCTAGGATACAAACATGCATTTTGGTGAGAAACACTGAACATAAAGATAACTTTTGTTTGTAAGAAATCTCTACAGCAGTTGTTTCCAACTGGTGGGTCACGGTCCAAAAGTGGGTAGCGGGTCCTCTCTGAATGGACCTCAAATGGCACCGAGCTTTTATTTTTGCCAAAAGCAAGTATGACGCTGAATATTTAGAACTGTGTGGACCTTGAACTGATGACTGAGGACAGAGTAGAGAGCATAGCGACTGTGATCAGTGAAGGGAAGTGAGATGATGGCTAAACGTTACGTGATATTATTCAGAAGATGATTATTTCAGAAAGCCAGTGCACTTCTTCACGCTTGTGTGTTACAGACTCTGGTGGTCAGAGGATGATGTGCAAAAAACAACTTGAGATATTACTGTCATGATTCATTGGCGTTCATTTATAGGCCCGAGAAAATTTGTTTCAAATAATCAACATCCAAATAGCTAGTAGTCAAAATTGTTTTTAATTGCAACAAATAATTCATAGTCTAGTAGTCCAGATTAAATCATATAAACACATTGACAAATTAACGATTGTTTCCTATTTAAAATGAAATGCTACATTATCATTAATAGTGACATTAGAAAGTGATATGGGTATGTCCATCAGAGTGGCATTTGAAGGACGGAAATTGACAGATTGAGCTCTGCTTGTTGGGACATTTGGAGACGACAAGATGTTGCTCCAGTCTCGTCTCTCCTGCGCCCGTGACCCGTGACCCGTGACGGTCATGATCTGACGAGTTTCCAGGCCGGTGTCAGAGAGCCGACCCGCGACTCCTTGTGCCGTTTCTCCCTTTTCTTTTCATTCTCTATCCTCTCTTCTTTTGCATCCCAGTCATCAAAATGATCAAATTCACCAAATAAATTAAATGAAACGATAAAATCACTCATGATGCGCGTTGTAATCCATTGCCTCTGCTCTGAGTCTCCGTTGCTATGGTTACAAACTAGCAGTTGAGCCAGCGCAATAATTTAGAGCCTGTCATCAGGCAATTTGACCGGAGCGTCTTTTTAGCTGTCCTATAACACCTTTTAACGGACACCCTGCAGCCAATCAGAATTGAATATTCACCCAGACCTTGGTATAACTTAAACTTATGACCATCGATTGAAACAAAGACAAAATAACACTACACAAGCATAGAGTGCAGAGTGCGCCTTCTACTGACCAGTATAAGTAACTGTCACATCATCCACAATGAATGACACACACACACACACACACACACACACACACACTCAGTACTTTCAATCACAATATGCTCATTTAGCATACCAAAGCCGCCACTACAGGAATCATGTTCCTCCAAAACCTTGTTGGTATCAGCCTCATTTTCTGGCACAAAAAATGTAAACAAACATTCGCCCTTTGGCACTTATTTTCCTTCCACACTTCTTTCCGTAGTGATTGTGGAATCCGTGCACAGAATCCCCTGCTGTAATCTCTAGTCAGAGCCAACCCTTACTTCCTGTAGGCCCTCCATGACAGAAGCTATGAGATACCCTTCTTCTTATTTTTTTGCTCCCTGTTTGCATTTCTGTTTGAACTCCCTCAAAAAGCTTATTTTAATTCATGTTTGTTCATAAAAATTTAAATGGTATACACAGTGTGTTGCCTGGATAGAGGAGAAATCACATCACTGTTTTTGATCCTCTTCTCCTTCATCACTACAGCCATTAGCAGTCTTTTTTGGAACACATTATCAGTTGCTGCGCAGGGCATCTCATTATAAGAGTTGCAGAAAATGTTATTTTCCTCAGCCTTTTCAATCAATGGAGGGATGTATAACTGTTCAAGTGCTGTAGTGGCGCCTCTCAACCCATAAATTATGTTCAAGTTGTATTAATGTGTTTGGCACCCATGTCTCAGGAGAAAAGGAACACTCATTGCTGCACCATATTTTTTTTATGATATTGATTAAAGTGTAAATGTGTTTATGATTTTTAGCTTCAGTAAAAGCCTTGTGACAGGCCAAATGGTGATATAAATTAACTTTATTGACGTTCAGACACAAGTGCCATAAGCTTATGTGTGTCCGCCACTCAGCCGGCAGTCACACATCCGCACAAAAAAAACACTTGAAGCTCACTAATGTATCCCGGGGTCAACATTTAAAAGATCACTTCTGCATTTTGACATTCTAATACCGCTCCTTTTTTGACACTCTGTTCTTTTTTTTTTTGGCATTTTGCTTTCATCAGATAGTTTTTAAGGAGGGAGTGACAGGAAATATGGAACAAGAGGAGCCATGATAAAAGGGGAGGATCTGAAAGCAGAACATCTCAGTTACTGTATGTTCCTGAGCCCACTGACTCACCAGGACACATTAGACTCTAATGTTCCCTGTTGAATAAAGTAAATCATCACTTGGCACCTTTTTTCACCCTAAAGAAAATTAAATAAAAAATATTTTGTTCACCAAGAAAATGATCATGCATTTTACACAATAAAGCCATAAATAAATATCTAAAACACCATGAAAGCAGTTGAACATGGAGTCTCTTTTCTGGTGATTAACAGCCTGTCGACAACAAAGCAATATAGATTTTCCTCTGTAAGCCTCGTCCTTACAGGGGGAGCGAGTGGGCGGCAACCACATCCATGTGACTGACCGACTCTCATGTCAATCAAACCCGCCCACTTACAAACATACTTTTCAGGCAAACTGTGTCTTTCAAAAACGCCACGAACACACATCAAATAAGTGAAATCAACCGCAACGTCTTCTTGGATATATCTTCCTCCAGGAACCACAAATTCAAAATGTTTTGAAAAACGGAGCCAGCACACGTGAAGTATCAGCTTTTACACCGTGTTTAGACTCTGTCACATTTTTGAAGACATCACCATAACCCCACTAGTTTTGTTTTCTTTTGTTTTAATTGTCATGCAATGTCAACTTGTGCGATAAACACCTCATGAAAGACTGTGATATTTCACTCAGGGATTTTTGAGTTAATTAAGAAAAGGCAGAGTAGAAAACGGCTCTTTATAATGTGACTATCACTCTTTGTTTTTGGTGCCTTTTATGTTCAGTTCAGTGTTGAATTTGTTAAATAAAAGGATGTTGGAAACAATGTTCTTTTGTTTTTCAAATCAACGAGAACTTTGTTGTATTTTAGCAGTATACTGAAAGCAACAGAAAGGCAGAGCTGAATAACCTTTCTTATGTTTATTTCATGTCATATCATTATCGCAATATTTAACAATGTAATCACGCATCACATATTTTCCTGATATCGTGCAGCCCTAGTTTTACATTTAGTCTCACCGTTATAGTCAGAGGTACATAAAGAGCTTAAGCACATACTAGCATATTAGGTTCCTAGCAGTTGTTTGGTGCTTTATCTATGTACATTTTCTGAAGGAAATGTTACTGCTAGTGATAGATATTTGATCAAAACATTGCAAGTAACAAGCAAAACAGCGATCACCAGGAACTAGGGTAAAGAAACACCATCAGCAAAGGACCAATGGCTATAATTGTGGAAGAAATCTTTTCAAGGGAAAAATACACACTGTGTGTGACTATACACACATACTGAGACTACAAGAAGTTAAAAATAGGAGAAATGCACGCTATACAAGACTCAAAAAGACGACACTGGACTAGAATAATAATCAATAGATACACTAATCCTCAAGGCTGTAAAAATGTGTACATACCCAAACAGTGCTAGTAAATTAGCTTCTATGCATAGTTGCCTGTATGACATAAAAAGCTGGATATCCCAAATCCTCTTAAAATGTACCCCTTTGAAACCTGGAGACATCAGTTTTCTTGGGCTGCATTCAGACGCCTGTTACATGCATTTAAACCTTTGAAACCTGAGTGACTTGGTTTGGTTTCTTTCAAAATGCACTAAAAAGGCTATGAGTAACTTGACAAGAAATGTTCTATAAATTGCAAAAAAATAGTAAAACATGACAAGAAAAATAACCTGAAAAAAAAAATAAATAAAGAGTGGGTAAATTATTAGAAAATGATTTAAAAAAAATATAAGAAAAAATGCCCAGAAAAATGTATTTAAAATTATCCTAAAAGTATTTTTTTTAAAAAAATATTACAGAAAAAAAATCTCTCTCATTTTATATATGTATTTATTTATCTCCACCTATTTGGGGGCTTGTTCATTTGTTTTTTTACTTTATTTTTTGATTATTTTTCAGGAAATTTTCTTGTAACTTTTGTTAATTTCTTGCTGATTTTTTGGATCATTTCTTGTAAAGTTGCTTGTTGCCTTTGTTGTGTGGTCTTGAAAGGACTCAGGCCAATTTGCACAGGTTTTAAAGGGTTAAATCTGAAGAGACAGATGTTCTCATCAATGAACCTGAACATATCCCAAAACAAATCCTCCTCAATCTGAACATAAATATCAGGTGTTAAAAATCTGGGTGTTATTCCGGACAGTAATTTGAGCCTGAAGCAACATGTGAAGAATGTAGTCCAGTCTTGTCTTTACCAGCAGAGGAATATCTCCAAATGTAGGTCACTTCTGTCCTTCAATAAGACAGAGAAAATCATACATCCTCTTATATCCTCTGTCTTGAATAGTAATGCCTTGTTCACCTGCCTACACAGTCGAGCTACGTATCAGCTCCGAATCCTTCAAACTTTAGCAGCTAGATTTCTGACCAAAACAAAACCATCCTCACACATCACACCTACTTTGGCTTCCTGTCTCTTTAAGAAACCATTTCAAAGTGCTTTTAATCTCCTACAAGGCTCAATGATCTGGCACTGGAGTATATAACTAAGCTTCTCACACCGTACAACCCAGAGTCCAGGTTAAAGACAAAGGGTGATCTAGCCTTTTCAGTTCTTGCTCCTCAGATTTTGGAACAGCCTCCAACTGATCATCAGATCAGCTGACTCTGTTCATGTCTTTAAATCTCATCTGAAAACGTACTTTTACAGAATGGCCTCTCCTGACAAAAGGCAAAAACAGGATAAAAAAAGAGCTATGAATGCACAGTGCCGTAACAAGTGCAATTACTATACTAATAACACATTCTCTTTCTACCAGTATCCCCCTCCTTCAGTCTCCCACACACACCCACACACACCTAACCTCATGACATTTTCCATCAAGCTCAAGGAAGTATTTAGGAAAATAAACAGGATGTAATGTTTTCGGTATTTGACTGCAGCCCGGATGTTTTGAAAAGCTACCGAGCATGTTGGGAAATGCGGCACGCGACAAAACATTGATTTGTGAGAGATATGACTGGCGGTGTCGCTACCTGATCCTTAGCCTACATCCTGCCTGATCGCACGGCCTATTACACACGTCAAACAGACATGAGACGGAAGATAGATGCCTCACTCGTTATCTATTCTACAGATTTTGCTATATTTCAGATGTACGTGTGCTGGGCCACTCGGAGGTGGCCTCAGGGCTGGATTTGGCCTGAGGGTCTCTAATTGAGTAGGTTGGGTTTAGGGTGATTCAGTAAATTGGTATGTCAGTTTTCCAGGTTGTTTAATCAACTTGTGAGAGTTTCCTGCCTGTAATTGAAGCTGAAAAATGAATTTGGAGGAACAGCCAAACACAAGTCCAGAGCAGTGGATTAATTAACTGACGTGAAAACAGTGCATTTATGTTTTACTAATGATCATCAAAGATTAAAAACATGAATACTGATGGATGCTCTTATTTGCAAGTAAAATCATAGGTTACATTTGGGTAGCTAGCTATAGCTCCATTGAATGTATACCCATAAATACAGCGGCCCAGGCTATAAAGGCAATCATAAAATATATACAGAGTCTATAGACAAAAGACTATGGATTAACACAATGTCTCCTAACTAACTGCTGTTTGTTGCACATGAACATTAATTGTCATTCAGTATTCACCTAGTGCACACACACATCAAGCACTTATGAATTACTGATTGTGCTAATTAAAGTGCACTGACAAAAGAGGATTAATTTCTGCTAGCCACCAGGTTGCAAAACAAAACAAAATGAGGACTTAAGGCAAAGAGCTGCTGCTGCTGCTGCTGCTGCTGGTTCACGTTGGCACTGAGACTTTAGCCCCTCTATCAGGTTTAATTTACTGAGCCACATGCCACGTAATCTAACTTAGATAGCTGGCTAAATAAGCTCAGTAAACCATATAAATCAAGCTAAGTGGCTGTGGCTGATGTGAGTTGTAGCTACACAAACAAAAGGGTTTGTGCTTCTACAGGTTTCTAGCTACAGTTTAAGAAAAATGAATCGTCTACTTTTGCTTATGTCCTCTGCAAGCAGTAATGGTTTGATGTCTGCCAAATTCCAATGTGAATCAGCCTCCTCAGCAAACTTATCAGACCAGCAGCAGCACTTTGCTCTGGGCCCTCTTCTTCCCTTAATCCTTTCACCCAGGCCTCACTTTGTTTTCTTTCCTGCTCTGACTTTGCTGATAGAGATGTAAAGAACCTCAATCCACTTCCCTAGAAAACCTCTGTTTGCACCCCAAAATCAAATTATTTCTGTCTAAACTATAGATATATGCAGTTTTAAGTCAGCCGTCAAAAAGCCCAAAGTGCCTGGTGTGCCATTCTTTTTTAAACTGCATGAATATCACATAGATAGAGAACACTTTAAAGAGTGACTTTTGAAGTGGTACGTTCACAAGCCCAAGCTTTTTAATGTATGACTCTTCATGCAGAACAAAGAGCTTAAAGGGGCTCGATGCAAAATTTAGAGCGTATGAGTTGTCTGGACACGGGTCTCAACATGGAGGTGGCTGAGCGGGCAGCTAACGGCACTAAACAATGGCAACAGTGCTGACTGAGCTAATGGTGTTAAGCAGGCAGGAACCAGAGGGTGGGTGCTACGCTTGCGTAGCAACGCCGTCCTGATTTTGTCCGTAAACGTCAGAGGTGGAACCAAGTCATTGTTTTGCAAGTCACAAGCAAGTCTCAAGTCTTTGCACTGAAGTGCCAAGTTGAGGCAGGTGAGTCCTGAGTTAAATCTCAAGTCAAGAGTGACAAGTCCCAAGTCAAGTCCCAAGTTAAGACAGGTGAGTCCTCACTCCTAAACACTGATGATGCGCTTTTCACCAAATGTGATGCCATTATAACAATAGAGTAATAACATATTAAATCTACAAAAAAGAAAAAATGATTTGTTAAAACTAACTGAAAGTTGTTTTTTATTTGTACACTTGAGCATCATTTTTCCGACAAGCATTTAGTAATGTAATGTTAATTTTTCATGGTTCTCTCCTCCAACTCGACTCCATGCTGTGGAATCGCTTCCAAAAAAAGTGGATCTGGGGAATTAAGTGTCGACTTGCTGGGAATGAAAAGAGTTGATGTCAGTTGATAAAATAAACTGATTTGTGGCACACTTTTTAAATAACATACTTTTTCGTCTCTGGGCATGGAGGATGGTGTCAAGTATTTTCAAGTGAAGAGGCTCAAATCCAAGCGGAGTCATGAGTCACTGGTGTTAAAGTCCAAGTCGAGTTGAAAATCTTTTTTGATTTTGGCAAGTTTAGTCAAAAGTCGTCGAATTTGTGGAGTGTGAAGTCATGTGACCTGAGTCCACTCCCCTGGTAAACACCATATGAGCACAGTGCAAAAAGGCAGCGATGAGCCAGCCAGTGGGATACTCACATGCACTAACATGCACGCACAGCCACATTGGTTTACCACAAACTGCAGAGAGGCTCGTATTAAAACACACACACACACACACACACACACACAGGAAGCCATCACTCATCACTATTTTTTTTTATATAGCAAATAATGGTTTGCTACTCTGTTAGTGCTCTGAATATCGAATACAGCACCTTTAAATAGTCATCTGTTTTCTTTTATGTGAATACTTGTTGGATTCTACAGTAGGTTTAATAAGCTAATGAGTGTATTAAATGTTATTGCGAACCATCTGATAGTTGCCAAGATATTTCACTCTGGGTCACAGTGCTGGACTAACCGGCCAGCATGCATTGCCATCCTTAGAGCTATGCCACAAGCAGGTCTAAAAATAAATGAATACATGGTGACTGCAAAGTGCAATATATGCACATGCACAAGTGCGAGTAAATAAAATACTTTCTGGTGCATATTCCTGCTAAATCTGTTGTGTATGTGGGTTTCAGTCACCATGAGCTAAAACTCCCGAGCATGTATGTGATTTTACACATTGCCATTATATTTACCAAATGATGCTCAACAAAATAAAATCACTGCTCTGTAATGTAGCTGGTAATAATCACTGTAAAAATTTTAAATGTATTGGGAAAACAATTTAAATCAATCTTAATTCAATCCCTACTTGCCTTTCTCAGCAGGTGCCTGGTTGAATAGCATATTTTATATAATAAAATAAAATATTCCTTTGGAAGCAGTGGGTGGAAAAAGGTATTCTTGTACTAGCGGATTATATGATGGCTGCACACTGAAATCATTCACAGAACTGGCACAGCAGTTCGGCCTCCCTCAACAGCAGTTATAAAGATATCTTCAAATTAGACATCTCCTATCTGAAACCTTCGGTTCCACTACAATAATTCCACCAAGTTCTGATGTTCTCCCTTATGTAGTTAAGATGTTTGGTACAGGCCTCAAAATACTACTCCCTGTTGCTTAAAAAATCCAGTAGTAAGGGCTCTGATCTGAAGTTAGCCTGGGAGACTGAACTCAACCTCTCAACCACAGAGGGAGAATGGAGCAACATGAACTGTAAGAAAACGTCAAGGAAACTTAGAACGAGATGAGTCCAGTTTAAAATAATGGCGAGGTTATACTGGTTCCCCTCAGGGTTACACAGGGTGAATTAAAGAAACAGTTTACCCCCAAATAAAAAAAATCACATTTTCCTCTTACCTATAGTGCTATTTATCAGTCTAGATTATTTTGTTGTGAGTGCCAAGTGTTAGAGATAGCAACCGTAGAGATGTCTGTCTTCTCTCAAATATAGTGGAACTAGATGGCAATTGGCTTGCGGTGATCAAAGCACCAACATAATACATTTGAAAAACTCAACAGTGATGTCTCTTTCCAGAAATCATGACCCTGGCTCCACCATATTCAAGAGAAGGCAGACATCTCTACAACCGATATCTCCAACACTCGGCAACTCACACCAAGGTTACTCAATTTAGTTGACGTAGCTCCTTTCCCACCAACACTTCCAGGAACTTTGATTCCTGGGTAAAAGAATTCCTGGTAATCTGTGTGGGTTGCGTTTCCACCGCACCTCAAAGTTCCAGAAAATGTGTTCCAATCAGGCTGATGACGTGTGGGGGAGTGGTAAAAGAAACTGCACTACACCTCCAGTCCAGTAGGTGGCAGTAAAAAGAAGCTGAAGGCCAAACAAGCACGATGACGCTAGAAATGGCAACCGACAAGCCTGCACCGTCATTTGTGCGACACCATACACCAGGATGGAGGACGCTCAAGTTGTTCTGTCGTTCCTCATGTTTTACGACATCACATATAAAACCATGCAATCTGCACGGAAAAGACGACGGGCGTTATTAGCAAAGACAGTTGCAAACGCCCAAAGAGAACGTCTTAAAAAAAGAAGACAGATTTTACAAGCCGTTGAAGAGATTGACCGTCAGACGGATGAGATACATTCGCGTCATCAGCCACAAAGACTTCCAACCTGACCTTCAGGGTCAAATATTTTTAGGCCTTTTTCGCCACCACAGTTACTGTAGAACATAAGCTCTGTGGCAAACAGACATTTCTGATACTTACATGTTATGTTCAAGACAATCTCCACAAATGAACATTACTTTTATGATACCGAAATGCAATTGCCAGAAGTAACAAGCTAAATCGAACTACACCATGGTCACGTCTGAACATCCCTACTACAACAAGGCCATAAAGCGGTGTTCAGCATGATGACATTCTGTAGTCTCTTGAGCAACTTGTCAGCTGCCGCCGTTTCAAGATATATAAAAGCTTCAGAATTTTACTAGGGATGGGCAAATGATCAAAATTCATTATTCGATCATCAAAAAAATTAACGATCAATTAATATGATTAATTGATATGCGAGAATTTCAAAAGAGAGAAAACAGTGCAGTGCAGACTGTCGCCGCAAGACAGCGCAGCTGCCCCAGTTTTGAGCTTCAACCCCCCCGGCCAAAGAGGAAGAATGGTGCGCATGCGCAGTTCACCCCTGGGTCTTTGCCAGCCAGGGGTTACAGGCTTCAGTTTTCGGTGAAACCTCCGTTTTTCAATGGCGTGGTGTTTTCAGAGGCCTCAAGGGAAGCAGCCGAGGCTTTGGAGAGCGATGACAGCCTCTGTCTGTTATACTATCGAGCAAAATTATTTGTGACTGATCAAAATCCTTATCAATCAGCGATAATCGAAAATTGATGCCCATCCCTAGTATTTACTGACGTATTTTATATCATAGAGCAAAATGTGAAAATCTTTTAAGGTTGTGATAACCACAGACCTTATTTCAGCCATCTAACCAGAACCCTACTTTAAAAAACCCATTGATTTCAATACAAGGGAACCGGGAGTGCTAAAATGCCCATTTCCAGGTTTTAGGACTCATTCCTGGGGCACTCCATAGCTGAAGTTGTGGGAGTAACATTGGCACACTCCTCCACATGTTGTGGTCCTGTCCTATTAAACAAACACTCACGTATACGTGAATATCAAACTGATCCTTAAATTAGATATCCCATTCTGCCCAAGCCTGTTGGTTCTGTTTGATCCGCTCCTTCTAAAAGCTCTCCCTGCAGTGCAGCCAGATTGGGTCCAGACATCCGTTATACTAAGGAGAAGCTCATAGAAGGTGATCTCCATACCGCCAGTCAGGGTTGTGGTTCTCTCAGCTGGGTACGGTGGCACCCCGTGACGGTCTCTCTTTTAGACTCACTAACCAGGTGGAGAAATATTATGTTAAGAGAGCAAATTAAATCTCCTTCATCAAACGACCCTGAGACCTCTGGATGTATGATACTGGCTCAGATTGCTCAGGATCATCTCAACCTGTGACACGTGACACTCAATAACCTATTCATCTGTCAGTGAAGTATTTTCTACATGTGCAATGTTTACCAACAGTTATTTATTTGCTACGAATTAGAATTTTCTTTTTGTCAGTCTCAGTCTGAACGTTGTCCACTGCTTAGCTATTTAATTGTGTAACTTTGTTTGTACTTGATGTGTCCTGTCTACATTGTCATAAGATATATCTTATGTGTTGTCTTGTCCTGTTTGGGAAACAAAACCAAAACTACAGATCACAAAAATAGATTTCTGGTCCATTTAAATTAAAATGTTTCATTGTTTTTCTGTTTTACTGAATTGTTGAAAAGTGATGGTAGCTAAAGAAAATGACTAATGCAATTTAAACTGTAAAATGTTTCATCTGTAGTATATATTTTTTGGGGGGTAAGGAACAATTCAGTACGAGGCATTTGTGCATTCATTTTACTTTTGTTGTATTTTTAACTCCCACTATCACATTGTTTTTTTCCTTTGCCCCTAATTCACATATTATCTAGAGGAAAGGACACATGTCATTAAAATCAAAAGAGTTTTATCCTCTTGGGGTCATAAATGTTCTCTGTAATTTTCATGGATATTTGCCATGCAATCTACAATTAGGTTATGAGAAATCACGCGTGCGGAGTTGATATATTTTGGGGAGGGGCGGGGGGGAGATACAACACTGGGTACCGAAACATTCAGATTCCTCCTGGGTGCCATTATTATCCACAGCTAATTTAATGGAAATCCAGTTGTTTTGGGGGATATTTAGTCACGCACTATGCTAGTCAACAGTATAGTATTTCAACATGCAGGGAAAGTAGGTTTTGCATAAATTGTCGGTGAGTGTGTTTTTCAGTATTGCACTGTAATATTTTATCAGGACAGCCAACCAACTGTAAAATGGATAATGGACACTTTAAACTTTATGCTAATGTTATATAAAAGATGCACACTGAATGCTGCACATGAAGAATTTGTAGTATTTTGTATCCGCTTAAGTGAAGAAGGCTTCAATATTTCCCAATTACAAATAATACATATTTCACAGACAGCATTTAGTGAGGTTTCCTGTCAACTTGTTTATCAAACTGTAGAGTGAAACTGGATGTAGGATGTCTTGTCATGAATCCAGCATCAGTGCACGTTGAATTTTGATACAGTATACTGACGGAGAAGCTCAAAAAACAGCTCCATTAAAATTGCTGTGATGATCAATTAACAATAACCACCTATTTATGAATACTTTATCAGCTGACTGCATTGATACAGCTGCATTTCATATTTGAGTTTGGTATTCTTTGTGGGGATGCCTGCATGTCTGACTTCAAACACGTGGAGTTCATTATAACTTTGGCTTTGAGAACACAGCTTTGACTCGAGCTTTGGTTTTCTCCTCAGCGGAGGCCTTTTTCCCCGAGGGCTCTGAACAGATCCTCAAACGGATGAATTGGACAAGAAAGATCATCAATAAAAACTCTGAATTAATATTACCTTTTATGTGCAAATGTGTGCGCCTGTCTGCCTTTCATTTTAATTATATGCAAGATATCTCTCCTTTCTTTAAGAGCGAGACGCTGAACATACAGGAGGAGTAAGGAGTGAGGCACAGATTAGTAGCCAGACTTATTATTGATTGATAATAATTCCTCTAAATCCTAATTTCCAAGTGACAAGCAGGCCCTGAATGACCCGAGTCTTAAATTATGTTTATCCTGCAGACTTCAGAACAGGCAATAAATTTCAGTCTGAATCTAAGTCTGCAATACTAATTCCTACAAAGAAATGCTGCTAAATAATGTGTTGCAACAAGTCCACAAACCCATACGACCCCATGGATTGTTTGTTCCGACCCTTTAATACAACCCACACAAGTGTTTCTTAAATAAACTCCCTACAGGTGGCAGCAGGTCGACACGTCCTCATACCTAACAACAGAATAGCTCATATGACAGTTATGCTTAAGGGTCGCAGGTGAAGCAAAACTACTTTGTTCGAATTTGCCAACAAAAATACTTGAGTAGAAAAAAAAGATTATTACGGAGTTTGGTTTTACATGGGACACAAACAGCGGCCTCCTGGGTGAAAGTCCTGTTTTTGTTTGACCCATCCATCTACTTTGACCGTGTCTCTATGCAGACGTTGTCACTCTTTGTACAAGGAAGGCCCATGTATAAAATGATCCAGATCTTCCAAATCCATGAGCCCATAGAACAAGCGCAACAGAAACATCCGCTGGCCAGCCGACTTCTTCCAGTCAGGCCATCTGCTAACTTGAATGGGGATGATATTATTATATCATGCAGCTCTTCTACATTTTCAAAATGTTATCAGACTGAATGGAGAGAACTGAGTTCACCCTGGGCACGAATAAAATAATTTGCACAAGTGAAGTACATGTAAAGTCAATGTAAGGGCGCTATTAGACATGTATTACCACCGAGTGGCGCAATGGACACAATGGACACGGCGCTAATGATGCAAATCAAGTGGCGCAAATGAAGCAAGTAGTGTGATTTTGTCATGCTTATTCGCATAGTTGGAAAAATCTGAACTTCAGCGACCAATTTGCGATGCGATAGCGATACCGCACCGAGATCCTCCGGAGACATTTGACGTCGAGGACGTACCAGCAGAAGTTCATCCATCGATTCAGCATTTTCACATGTGTATAACGTGAGATATTCAGGCACATGAACCAAGTCAACACAAAATATTCTAGCGTTCAAAATCGCACAAGTAACGTGACGCAATAATTCACATCACGTTTGGTGTGAACACAACACTACAGTGAAACAAGTTATTTTAGGGGGGTTATGACACTCAAAAAAAGTATCCACTGATTCACAGATGTCTCTTTCATAATGTAAGTCTAAGGGAAAAGTCTTTCTGGGTCCGGAAGCTGTAATTCCACGGTTGGCCACTAGGTCACATTGGCTTCAAAGGCCGGTGCTGTTCCTGGAGGCTTGTTTATACGACTTCACCTGACAAGAGGTGACCACTAGAGTTTACTACCCAACAAGAAACATAAACATGGTTTGTAATAGAGTGCTGCAGGGATGACATTTTCATGTGGCCCAACGTCAAAGTTAGTGTTGCCCTGGTTCCTGCGTCAAAAAGTCAATAGGATTTTCCCACTGGATTTTAGATTATTACAGAAAATAAGCTCTGTGGGGAACAAAGGTTTATGATATGATTTTGCAAGATAAACTTAAATGATTTTTGAGGAATATATGCAGTCACCAGAAGTAAATAGCTAATGTTAGGCGATGAATGAACTAAACCATGGCAGCCTGACTCAACATCACCACCAGAACAAGGCTGCAAAGCTGTGTTCAGCATGATGATGATCTGAGTGTCATTTAGCCACTTGCTAGCGACCACCTTTTTTAAGATGCCTAAAAGCATCAAGTTTTACGAGCATAAAACAAAGTTTCTTGGGCTTGTGTTAACCACAGACCTTGTTTCAGGCATTTCACCAAAACCCATTTAAAAAAAACATTGATTTTGAGACAAGGGAACTGGGAGTGCAGTTTAAGGACCCATTCCTGCAGCACTCTATAAGCTGCTTGTACAAACGACCTATTGTGGTAACATTTTGGAGGAGAACAGTCTCAAACACTGATGCTGATGGAAGTTGAAGCAGACGGTGTTTTAAAGAAGCACATCTGTGAATAATCTATTAATTTCATGAAATAACGATATCATGTTAAGGCCTGGGTTAAAATATCTGCTGTTAAATATAAGTCTGACAGGCTCATAAACTCTATAGGTCACTTTATGAGGAGCCCCTATAGGCAGTCACGATGTTGAATTGTCCTTGAAAGCACTGAGGCACAGTGAAAAAGATGTCTAACCTGACAGAGATTAAATGGATTACAATCATAAATTTGTGTGAAGCATCCTCTCAGATCCTTAATGTTCCATGCAAGTGTAGTCAGTACTATAGTCACTAATGTACTAACATGCCTATGAGTAGCCCTGCTGACATTTTACATGGTATTAGTATGAAAATGTGAAACATGCAAATCTTGAGTCTTTCATTAGTCCTGAATTGAGTCCATTTCTATTAGGAGTTATATGATAAGCATGTTGAACCGTAATCCTCAAAAACTGTTTAGTGTAGAAGCTGCAAATGAAGCCTCATAGTACCTTAATTTAAAAATATTACTGAAGCTGTTGTTAATAATAATAACAATGGCATTTAATAATAATATTAACCTCATAATACCTCTCTAAAATGAGGTCATTTACTTTACTATGAAGAATAAAATACAGAGATGAACGTCAATGAGCATCATAAACGAACAGAAATTAAGCACATCATTAAATCATTACATACTGCACACAGATCAAATGATAATATGAGAGACAATAGTGCAGACAATACCTGCTGCAAAGATAGACATATATAAATATTAACAAGACATGATTACTATTAAATGAAAGTGAACTTATAGACAATTGACAATGGGTAAGAGTGGGAACATCTAAAAAAAAATAATGGATTAACCTGGCAGAGGGTTACGTCATTTTAAAAAGTTTTGAGGCTTTGTGTTATTTTGTTTTTCTGCTGCTTACAAAGTTATTTACAGCTGAAAGTTCTGAATATTCTATCAAAACCAAATGCACAAAGTTAAGTTTGTTCAGCTACGAAATGTTTTTGTTGTTGTTATTCATGGAATATTTCACTTTAAAGCTGTTTTGTGCTCTGTATAATGGGCTATCTAAAGGTACATCAGACCAATATGAACTTTATTATCAGGGCATTTGCAGAGGCATTCAGAGACCTCTTGCAGTGTTTTGTTGTTGTTGTTTACATCGGGCATGAATAAAACAATTCGCGTGGGTGAATTACATTTAAAGTCAATGTAAAGATGTGAATAGATGCAAATTCCCACCCTGCAGCGCGTTGGACGCGATAATGCGACACGAAATATGCAAATGAAGCAAGTAGCACGATTTTGCGTCATGTGCTTTTTCGCGTGAGCTGAAAAATCTTAACTTCAGCGACCAATTGGCGCTGCGATAGCCAATCAGCATTGAGATCCTCCGGGGACGTATGATGCCGAGGACGTGTCGGTGGAAGTTCATTTATCGATTCAGCAACTTCACGCACGTACACAGCAAGTCAACACAAAATATTCTAGCGCTCAAACTTGTGCAAGTAACGTGACACAAAAATTCATGTGTGAGCACAACATCGGAGGTCAAAGGTCAAATTCTGTTGTCCCAAGTATCATGGAAATGAGACTGGTAGATTATAGTCTGAGCTTTACAATGATATATGCCTTCATAACATTCTGTGACGGTTACCCTCTGTTTTACCAGCTCTATGTGTTGAAATAATGGAGGGATGACAAAAGGAGTGATAGCACATAGAAATACTATTCTGGATATATACCTTTAAAAAAAACACTATGAGAAATGCTCCCTCCAAACTGGCATGACAGCTCATGGACTACATGTTCCATGACACCATTGCTAACCTTCATATACCCAAAGAGAAATAAAACATGATGTCCTTGACCACATTTTCACTGGATATTCAACAGCAAACTATAATTTGAATTCTTGGCAACATTCACATGTGAAGCCACATGGGAACCAGACAGTAGATAGCCTATCTTACCCGTGATAGACTTAATCAGCATGCTTGATTGCACATTCAAAGACAGAGTTATGCATTATTCAACCACTTCTTGTTAACTCTTGTCTTGGTTTCCAAGTCAAAGAAGGGGCCAAATCCTTGTAATATTCTGGACCTTTTTATATCTTGTTAGAAAGCAAAATAAAATGCTGTGCTCTGTGTTGATGAATTGGTATTCATTTGGAAAGGAAAGTATGTCCGAGCCTCCAGATTGTAACTTTATCTATCATAGCTTCAGCCCATCCAAGAGAGCCAGTTATGTGTGTGTGTGTGTGTGTGTGTGTGTTATACAGTATGCTTTGTCCGTATAATCAAATTATGCGGATTGCAGACACAGGGTATCTGGGCACTGAGGGGATTGTGAGTAACACAATCACAGTGTTCTCACTCTCTCGTCCTTGTTAGCATCTAAAAGCTATTAATTCTGGCCAATTTACAGTTGTTGCGATTCAATGTTCTCTATGACTGAGTGTGCAAGGGAGGATATTTGCAACAGCATGGGGTCAAAAATGCAGGATAGGCTATCTGTAAAAGGCTTCGGTCCATCATGCACCACATTTAACATTTTAACATTTAGCTTAAACCTGCGTTAGCTGAGCAAGCAGAAACAGGGTGACATCTTTCATCTGGAGTCATCTTTTTGGCCATTTGATGAATACACGTCCAGGACTGACTCTCTTCTTTGGTGACGTCTGAGAATCTGGCTCTGGCATGTTCACCAGCTAGCCGCTAACATTATTGGTGCATTCCAAATCACATACTTCTTTTTACTTTTAGTAGGTGCTGCAGCTGCCCTTATAAAGTCTGTACTGCTGCATGCAGGATGCACACAATCACTACACACACTACTTTCTCATAACATTACACACTGAACTTTGACCCTCTTGCTTTTATACCCATTACCCTGGAGATGAATGCCACTTTCCAAGTTCACCAGAGACAAAGATCAACCCAGAGAGCTCTGCTGTTGTTACTTTGCAATGTATGTAGTTTAACTTTAAAAATATAACTGCACAGATTGTAGATTCTAACATTATATTTGCGACAGTGAAATTACATCTGCAGTTCTGTCATTGTTATTTTATAGTTACTAGTATGTCTTTTTGTTGTTTGTGATATTTATGATTATTTTGTTTAATATTCCTGTGATTACTTTTCAACTGGTCGTCAGTTACTTGAACATGCTGTCATGCTTCATTGCAACTTCTGACAGTTGTCAATGAGCTGTCAAACAGCTGTCAATAAGCTGTCATCTGTTTGCAGCTCAGACGGTGTGACGTATCGTCCACTTTGCAGAGGACTGTGTGTCAGAACAGACAGAAGAAAATGCTGGCTTGCATAGTGCAGAATCGGACTGGATGCAGTAGAACATCCTGGTATTTTTAGCATAGCAGACGGTCCTGGTGTTTTCTCCGCAGGCTCCACTTCACTCAGCTGCCCGATAAACACGCTGCTTCTTCCTACTTTAACCTGAATAACAAACCAGGGCTCGGTGCCCCGGTTGGATCCAAACGGAGAGCCAGGGCTAGCTCAGAGGCTAGCGGTGCTTCCCTCTGGTCATGTTGCAGCTAACGCTCCGCTAGTTGCTCCAAGCTAGCCCCGGGTTGTTATTCAGGTTAAAGTGGGAAGAAGCAGCTGAGTGAATTGGAGCCTGAGGAGGAAGCACTGGTTAGCCCTGGTTTCACTACAGGCAGATTCACTCGCTACAGGGGTGAGGAAATAAAACCTGAACAGCCAATCAGAGTGATCTCTTTCACCAACAAGCTCCACAGCCAATTCAACATGCTCAATCGGCCGAAAAGCCACTGACACCAAAGTGCTGACGGTGTGGGACACATCGCAAAAACTACACCGACAGATGCTCACCGACGGCCGACTCTCGGCTTGGTGTGTCAGGGCCTTAAACCAATCACAGCTGTCTTGGGCAGCACTAAGCCCAGGATGCAGCAAAGGTGCACATTAAAAACTAAATACTGGACCCCAAGGTTGCGCCTGGTGCAGACGCTTGGCTCGCCAGGTGCATATACCAAAAAAAGCTTCTAGCTCCCAAGCTTACTTTCGGAGTATGTGGCCCACTGAATATGCTCAGCAGTGTTTTTCATGCTGGCCTCACCTACAAATTCTTGCATGGCTCATTGACTTTATGTTGTGATGGTGTCATGGATTTTCTTGGCTTGAGGAACGTTTTAAGATAAGATAAGATAAAATAATCCTTTATTCGCCCCACATGGGGAAATCTGCAGCGTTACAGCAGCAGAGGTAAAGTGCAAACAGAAGGAAACACACAGATCTGTGTAGTAAGTAAAACAAAGATCAATATAATAAGCAAACCACAAAGCCATATAATAAAAAGTGTACATATACAAGTGTAAAACCTCCATGGATCAAAAATTCATAATAGAAAGAGTCATAATTGACCTTGTTGGTAGTCCTAGATGCCCTGATAACAGTTTTACAAATGTCTCTTTTACAGTGGTGGTCTATGAGAAAAAAGCTTTTTGGGTCGGAGGGGATTTTTTCGCTGCAATACTGCCAATGACCACTGGGAACAACTGGAAGCAATGTTGTAAGCAGTGCTCCTGGGGGCCTCAGGTGCCCTTGCAAAATGGTAGCAAGCACAGCCCGCATGAGGGGGAGGAGAATGCCAGCTGACATAACCAGCCAATGGCAGGTTCATACCCACAGTCTACTGAGTCAGACTAGTGCTTCGGTGCTTGGAAGAGAACAAACAGTATTTTCATTTATTTATTTATTTATTCTTACAGCTTTCCTACACACAGCAGCTGCCTGCTGCATCTGGAACTGACACTGATGAGAAAGAGTGAACCCAAACTGTAAATCTGAGAGCCATAGAAACAAAACAATGGGCAGAAAATTGCTGAAATGCTCTGCAGAGCTGAGTGGAGCTGCAGAGTTTGGTGATAATTCTCTGTGTCACTACCCGCAACACCTTTCACAAACACATTCATCTGATCCATTTTTTAATTAAAAAAACATGAATTATAGAAGATTCAAAGTGTTAAAATGTGATTGCTTGATTAGTCAGACAGAAATGAAAGTTATTTATTGAAAAGGAATGCCAAAAGATTAGTTTCTTCCAGCTTCTTAAATGTTTGAAAAAGCTGACTTTTGGTAGGACAAAAACAAGAATGCACTTCCCTAGAAAAATGACAGATATATTAACCAGTAATGAAACTAGTTGTGTGTTACGCCAATAAATTAGTTTTTCTATCAGCCTCTCAGTCCATCCATTATCTATGCACCCGTTAGAGGCGGGGTTGACAGGTAACCATGCAACCAGGAAGCAGAGCATCCCTGCAAACACAGGGAGAACAGAGAAGCTGCACAAAGAAACAGACAGCTGGAGGGATCGAACCCGGGGACCCCCTTTCATTGAGGCACCGCCCATTAATCTACTGTACACTGTATGAGTAAATCTATTTGCATATATCCAAACTGCCATTTCAGAATGAGGTATTGGATTTATCAACCTAGTATATTGTTTGAACCCTGGGAATCCTCCTCCTGACTCATTCAGCCTCCTGGGCATGTGCGTCATTCACCTCCCCCTCATCACCTCCCCCAATTGGAGCTCAAGGTTCTGTCATGCAAACTACTTTTTGCCAAATCAAATTTGAATGGATTGGAGGGATGACAACCATTCCCAGTGAATGGATTTGCAAGGGACTTAGTTCCTTCTTGGCACACATCCCTGCTTCGAGAAGCAGCCACAAGACAGAGCGCCCATGCAGCTGCTGCCGCCGCCGCCACCACACATCTCTGCTATCACAGTCGAAATATTTCATATTTCTGCAGTGTGTTTCATACATAACGTGATTGGATACATCCAGTGGAGATCTGGCAGACTCGCTCCTAATCTAGTTACCGCCACATCTGGATTAAATGAACCGCGAGCCAAGTAGATGTGGGATGATAAACAGTTTTACACATATTTTATTATCAAAGCAGAACCTTGTTTATCTGACATCTGAGGAATGGAGGCTGTTATCTCCGGTGAAATGATTGGATGACAACATTATTACATGAGTCTGACTCTGAACCTCAAAGGTAAACTGGTTAATCCTAGCATGTTATCACAGGAAAGAGCTGCAGTGTGAGTGATTTAACAACTGCTCATCTAAAACAGTTTACAGGGCGCAGACTGTGATTGCTTCTGAAGTCAGAGCTGTTAAGGCAGCCGGTGGTGTCCAGTTGTGCACGGCTGGTACTTTAAGGTTTGAGCGAACTGACAGCTTCACTGCTGTTCTGCAGCACAACATGACAGCAATACGTTAGCCCAGCTTAGCTGTCATATGTAGATCCCTTAAGCATGCGGCTGTCCCACAGCTTTCGCCTTTTTTTTTTTTTTTCTCCTGCTCGTTCACGCTGCATCCTTGGACTCCTCTTAAATGTGTTGGAGGTGCCCTACAAACAGTTGGCTGGCAACATGATGATTTTTTGATGCCCTCTGCTGGTGCCTTGTTGTTGCTAATTGATGCTTGTGGAGTCCTATTAATAATACTGTGATTCAAAGGGAAATTCACTGGGAGACTGTGAAAACAAACAGCAGAGCGACAAAAGAAAAATGTTTTTTTTTATCACAAAGGCGTTTCCGTCATCAACACAAGAGAAAAGAGGCATTTTTGAGCTCGTCTGCAATGACATTTTGTTCATTTTATCATAACTAAGCTGAAACTGAACTCAACAGTGCCGTTGCCATGGAGTTGTCGCCTCAGCAGAGCAGCATCATGAGGCAAATTGGGCAGTCAAAAGTGAATCTTGAGACTGAATACTTTCAAGGGATGTATTATCAAACTCCATTGGTTACAGCTTATTACAATGTATGTAATCTGATGTCCATCTTGAGGTTTAAGTATTTATCCTTAAGACCATCTGTTCTTTTAGACTTGAGGTGACCACTGGTGACACTGGTTCAGTCTCATTTCAGCCACAGCACCCTATCAGCTCTGCCTTTGTTTTGCCAGAGGGATTAGCTAAGCCTGTAAGTGGGGACTGGAACAGAACAGTACATCCCTATTGTTTTGGTCATGTTATGCATTTACAGAGAGGCAGTACATAATAAAACACAACAGCTGGGCAAGCAAAGCATCTATCAGTATCCAAGGTGATGGATGTTTCCAGCACATTGCCAAGTGCATCCCACAGCAAACCTTTTCATTTATAATTTCTCTCCTAATGGCGCTGAAACGAGTCGTCGATCGCTCAATAAGTGTTCAGGTTATTGATTGAGAGCAGTTCTTCTAATTTATATAAATTGTGTAAAGCTGCAATAATCAATATTTTTATATTAAAAACAGACCTTTAATGTGAAGCCCTACGCTTGTAGTGATAAACCCATGAGAGTTATCACTTGACTGCAGTTCCTCTCAGCTCTTTAGGCTAATTGTTTTGCTTTTATGGCCCACAACTTTACTGTTTAGGTTCACTCTCACTGCCCTCATAAAACCAATTTCCAGCAGCAGCAGCAGCAGCAGCAGGCAGCTGTTTTTTTCAGTGAAACAGGTCTTTTTAAACCCACTGTAAACTATCTGCCCAGCACCAGATGAATGACAGACAACGTTAGCAGTTAGCATGTGAACACAGTGGAGGATTTAGCAGCTTCAAAGCCAGATATTTGTTGCCAGTGTTGCTCCATGTCTGTAACCAGGCAAAGGTAATAATATGTCATTGTTGTGTTAACAGTTAAGGTACAGTTAATTAATGATTAATGGTTAATGATGATGATGTATTAAGATCTACTGTTTTTCTCTGTTTTACACCACTGTGTATTAAACTAAATGGCAACTTATGACTGCTCATTTATTACACTGCAGCTTTATTGTGGATCTTCCTCAGGTGTGAGTGTAACAGCACTGGCTTGAGCAGCTTGATCTCACAAAAAGACGTGACATGACCATGATTACATGGTGGTGGCACCTAATGCGTCAAAATTACATAACGAATGTAGTTTTTTAAAGCAAAAAAATGGTCTTTTTCCAAACCTAACCTAGTCATTTTGGTACCTAAACCACCCAACAGCGTCGGCACCACGTCTCGGTCTATGTTTACTGTCATCTGACTCTACCAAAGTGCCCAGACTTATCTGATAAACCAGTCACGGTGTTCCACATCATCTAAAGTGGACTGCAATAGAGCCAAGCCCCCTTGACTGTGAGGCAATGGGTAAGCGCAAGGTATGTTACAGTCTATTAATCATATTGTTAAAATTCATACTTCAGAAATTGGGGGTATTTTGAGTTGTGATGACAAATACAATATAAAATATATATGTAACATGTTTTAAAGCATCACTTTATTCATTGATAGGAGTTAAAAAAAATAATAAACTTGTGTTTTTGGCTGAAAAAAAGGTCTCTCAGGACCATTAACTGTCATTTTATTATAAGGTTGTTTCTACGTTAACATTCTCCATCCATTTGGACAGAAAAATAATACATAATTAATTAATAATTTGTGTTTGCTTATGATTTATGAGTGTATTTAGAGTAGAAATCCACCATTACAGCATTATTTTTCTGTGTGTGTGTTTGGAGCGTAATTGGGTTCTGAAAGGGTTAACACACGACGTGTTACCAGCAGGTAATGCAATTAGAGGTCGTAGTCGTTTCACAAATTTCTGTGAATTTCTGGGGCACTCCCTCACCCTGACATCTCCTGATTTAATGCATGTGCAGGTCCTGTTTGTGTGTGTGTGAGTATCTCAGGTCTGTGTGTGTGTGTGACAACAGAATGAAAAAAAATTCCCCTCGAGGATTAATACAGTATATCTTCTGGATTAAGGCAGACTGGTTTAAGAAAGAGCCACATGCATTTTTGTACAAGCTATCCCTCTGGTTTGTGGGGACGAGGAGAACAGGACGGATGCTCTTAGATTATTGAAACAAAGCAGTAACTAACAGTTTCAAACGCAAACTGGAATTCTAGACATCAATTAAGGAGTGTCCCTTTAATAATTAATAGAAAGAAAATCATGCTTGCTGACAAGAATGCTGCACAAAAGATTCTTAAAGGAAAAACATGTGCTATGAGACAACAGAACCGTTTGAGCGCGGCATCTTCATTAGCCTGTCTCAACCTCAGGATGGGTAATTAATGGAAATACTAAAGCAACACTGTCACAATAGAGATAACTAAGACAGCCAGGCAGAGCAGAGGTCCAGTACAAAGGAGTGTGAGGCTGAGGAACATCTCTGTATTACACCTTTAATTATAGGAAGTAAAAGCTCTGGCCCTCACACATTATGTCTCATCTCCTACAAATGATTTAATTGTATAGAAAGTAAACTCGCCATCTCTGAGTGTTATGTGCGAAAAAACACTTTAATGTACACAATAGAAATACATGCCTTACTCACCCCAAAGTGACATGCACAATCAGAACCCTGTCGCACACAGACTGTGGCTGATATTTGCAGTTTTGCGATGTGATTCCAGATTGTTTGTAGCTTGCAAAACCACAAATGTGCCAAGGGACTGCAGAGAAGCAGCACTCGCTATCACAATGACTTCTTGTTGCTATTTCATTTGCAAATATATGCAAATCCTCTAGACACTTTATATTTGTGTAATTTCTGCTCAAAAGAAAATGTCCACTTTGTTGTCTTTTGGATTGCATTGTTTGCCCTACTTTCCGCCACACCAACTTGGCATGCTGGAGCACTCAGCACTAGCCCACAGTGTCTGGCAGAGACGTGCGTCTAGTTCACGTTTCTGTGAGCCTCCCTGCCAGTTATGCTTTCTAGGGCCACAGTCAAACACAGAGGGACGGGGCCCTCGCTATCCAAGCTCACAGCAAGATCTGGAGTGTGATCTGCTCCCTGCCCGCATGTTTTTTAACTCTTGAATTAATGAGCATGCGGCAGGATTCATCATTAGGGCTTGTTTGTGTCAAGTGTTTTATAATAGCAGTGATCGCTTGAGACCAGCTGCTCCAGGAGCATGTCGACACACTCGGAAAGTAAATTTGTTTCGCATATTCATTCCTCACATACTAAGTCCATATTGCTATGCAACTTGGCAACTGGTCGTTGAATCATGAAACACACAGGCGTGCATTTTCTACAGCAGTCAGAGTGGGGATGAAATATAGATGACTGTCAGATCTGAGATTTCATCGCACCTTTCTGGTGAAAAGGGACGCTGTGTAAAGCTTCCTGATAGAGAGACTAAACGACTTTGCTTTGACGGTAGCGTTTTGAATTAACATCGCCTACTAGATATCAAACACTCCAGATATATAACTATCACCCCAGCCTCTAGAAAACCAACAGGCACTTGTTAATTCAAACAGCAAGAGGTGTGCTGATGATTATCTAACTTCCCACAGAAGGTGAATAATAAAAAACTAATTCATGAGCTCACAAAACTCAAAGGTCCGCAGCCTCGCTGGAATAACACGAGCAGGGCTGAGCGCTACAAATGCCTGCGAAGCTGAGGTAATAATTTAGACGTGCCGCCAGAAGACAGATCTTACTGAGCTCTTAGGAAACCATGACGGCACCTCATCCGTCATCTGTCATCCTCCCTTCAGCCCATCTCCTGGGCCCGGCTGGAGAGCATCCTCCGTCTCTCCCTGCCCACATAGACAGACACATACAGCCTCAAATATGATGGATGAGGGGAGCGTGCACACAAGCCTTACTCTTTCAACAGAGCATGACTCCATTTACACCTACAACATTACCAGCGAGCACTGTGCGGCTGGTGGATCCCAGCGTTGTCCTTATCCTGCCCAGCTTTATGAACAAACGCAGACAGATGTAGGGCACACTTGGCTCCATTTTCACTCTGCGACTCTAGTCGTAAAGCTGCTGTTAAAGTGGATGCAACCGTTTCAAAGAGCTGCTGCCATTAAGGAGGAAAAACATGTATTAGCATATTAAAATGTTCCTTCCGGCACGAGAATAAAAAAGTTAAAAATAGCGAGTCACAGGGAGCTCTGCATCACGCTTATTTGACTGTAATCTGTCATGAAATCATCTTTGGAAGTGTATAGCCTGGGCTGAGTGTACTGCTGTTTAATTCAGTTGAGTTTAGGCCAACGACTGTCAGAAATGTTTTGGATCTTTTTTTTTTTTTTTTTTTTTTTAAATGAGTAAAGTCACAACAGCCTTTATTTTGGTACTCTAGTATTTAAAGCTACTTTACTTTAATGTCCTCAGCCCTGTCAAACTCAGAGACTTTTTTTTTTTGTTGAGAAAATATGTTGTGAATCATTCTCTACCTTTTAAATAACCATAATTATTTTTTTTGCAGTTGACAGCTGTTTTGATGTCTCTCTTAAGAAGCCATGAGATGCACACTGTTTTCTTTTCTTTCTTTTTTTTTCTTTTTTACAGTAAAACCTTGTTCGGATTTGCTTTCAGGAAAATTACAAAGTTATTTTACAGTTTCTTAGATGGCACACTTGTCAAAGCCTGTTTCATATTTAATGTTTGCTTTAGTCCTCATTTTTCTGAAACTAGCAGATTTCACGGGTACTTCTTTATGTAAAGGATGACTGGACGTGAAAGGCGTAGCGTAATGTTTAATTACTGTACTTGTACTGTGTGTACATATGGATGAGTCACTTAAACTTAACATGAACAAGATACAAAAAAATATCTAGAGCCAGTGTTTGGTTTGTCCATTCTGGGCATCTGTAAAACAACACGGTGGACTTGTAGAAGACAACCTGCTCCAAATGAAGATACAAATGGCTTATTTTAAGGTGACAATCATGGGTATTATATTGCATTTCTGCCAATGTTTTTCCCTAAATCCTACAAACTGGACCTTTAACCCTTTTTAATTAAAAAGCACTTTGAATGTGATGCTATGTATCTAAAATCCAGAGACTTTTACATGTGCACACTCCTGCAACTATTCCTGAACTCTGATGATTTCAATTTCATTTCGGGAGACTTTGGAAAGGCTAAAATTCTCCACTGTGTAGGCCTAAATGTATCACAGGAGAGTCGTAAGCCCCCTCACTGTGTGCGCATATTTAATTTAACTGATGCTTTGCATGGGAAACCATGGTGATGTGTTGCTTCAAGAACAAACTGTGCATCAGTCAAGAACAGCCTCATTCTGTTTTCATATTTTCTCATACAGTTTTGGGGGAAAACAACTGATGAGAAGGGTGAAACTATGTAAACACCAACTGTTCTTGAACAACTTCAACCGCTTCATGGCAATATACAATAGGTTATATACATATATGTAAAAGTATTCTTTGTGACAGGGCAAATTTAATAGGTGAATTCTGAAAGGGTTTCTTCAGTAGCAAAGTTATTTTTCTTAAATGGCAAAGCAATCCTTTATGGAAACATGCAAATCATCACCACTGGAGGTGAAACAGCAGCTACATCTGTATTTTTAGTACATGCGGTTTGAGGGTTTAAACACCACAGCAAAATAACACAGGAACTTAAGACCAGGCTGGAAAGCAGCACGACACTGTCCTCTTTGGTTGAAACATTCAAGTCTGTTTCACCTCTGTCCACGTCCAGCATCACCAATGGGTGTGCTCTGTGGTACAGCGTCGATACCTGACCCGAGCCCCATGGGACCCATTGGAACCCAGCAAGCCAGGCCAGGTTTTGACATCCATCCATCCTTTTTTCATCCGCTTATCTGACACCAGGTCTCGGGGGCAGCAGGCCAAGAAAAGCTCCCCATACATCCCTCTCCCCAGCAAAGCTTTCCAGCTCCTCCTGTGGGGCCCCAAGGTGTTCCCAGAGCAGCTGAGATATGCAATCCCTCCAGCGTGTTCTGGGTCTTCCCCGAGGACTCCTACCAGTGGCACGTGCCCGAACCACCTCAACTGACCTCTTTCGACCCCAAGGAGGAGCGGCTCTACTCTGAGCTCCATCCAGATGTCCAAGCTCCTCACCGTATCTCCAAGGCTGAGCCCAGACACCCCACGGAGGAAACTCATTTCAACCGTTTGTAGCTACGATCTCATTCTTTTGGTCACTACCCAGAGTTCATGACAATAGGTGAGGGTCCTGGTTCAGGCCAGGTTTGGCCTACTTGACATAGTGCATGCAGTTCTTTTAGTTGAGAATATGATGCAAAAATAAATAAAAAGGATGGTCCGACTGTCTGTGTTGGACTACTTCTTGTTTAGCACTGGGGTTTGTGAGTCACATGACAACGTATGAATGCAACACACTCGGTATATTTTCATGTATAGCCTAGCTTACATTAACTGTGCCAGGCTCGGATCAGTTCGAACTTAAAAAACACAATGCCTCACAGGTTTGAGTCAGACTCGGGTTCCCCTCTCTAGGACCCCAGTTCATACAGAAATAGCCTATGCAGCCTGAGAACTTAAATAATTTCCAGAGGTTGTGTGTATGTACTCTATTACTCCTAACACATGCCAGGAATCCATTATTATAATCAGTTGCAGAATTTTGACATTTCACATTACCTCTCTAAAATACATGAGGCAGATATTACAAATTCAAATATCCAACAATTCCTCATACCAAATTTTAAAAAAGGTCACTGGTCAGTGCTTTCCAAAAACTCTGGTTAAAGTTAAGCTTAGCCAACAAAAAGGAAAGTTGGGGAAACCTCATGTTCATGGAACACTGGTGCCGTCGTTTAAAGGTATACTTCACCCACAAAATGATCAATTGTACATCAACTGCTAAGACTGTGTTACGTAGAACTCGTGAAGAAAACATTTACCTTGCATGCCTCCACAGTGAAGAAATCCAATAAGGTGAAATTCTAGAGAAATTGGAGAAAAAGGTGGTGAGGTTAGCAACAGCAAGACTATGTCAAATATCCATTTAAAAACTCTCACACAACTCATGCAGTATAATATAGGCCTCATTTATCCAGTCATCCGTCAGTACTTCCTTTGCTTTACAAATTCAACATACCATTGGGTGAGTTATTGATAAACAAATTATCATTTTGTGGTGAAATATTCATTTAAAGAAACCAGCACTGACTGCTGGTATTGGTCAAATTCAGCCTCCTCCTAAAGACATCATGTGATAATTCATACTATCCCCAGCTTCTAAGGAGAGCGTAAAAGTAGTTGTTTTAAGGGTGGCAACAAACAGCCAGTGCTGTCAATTTCAAGTAACAGCATCTGCTGACCCCAGGCTCAAGTGTACAGTTGGAATAAGCACTTGCTATTTATAAGGGAAACAAAATGGCAACAATCCACATTTTACATTATAGGCATCACCACGTCCGGAGATGATGAAAACGCTGTCAAATCCGTGGGTTTGTTCATCCACAAGCAAATAAAAGACTGTTGCACTGAGACTGTATGTCATCACCAGCACCCACTGCTAAGTCCACAGAGCGTGCAGATAACAAAACACACAAACCTCTTCAAAGCTTCGCACATATCACATTAGTCTGTGTCCAAGTCAAAAGCACTGTAAGTCAATTCTTTTTCATCACAGCAGGTTTTAACTGGTAGAATTTAGCCTTTTATATTTTAAATGATTTTATTGCTAACCCAATGAAGTGTTTCTTTTTGCTGTGAAACACCGAACAGGGCGCTACGGGGGAAAAAAAAGTTTTTCTTTGGTAAAAAATGTTAACCAATTAGCCTTTGCGGGCTGTTACATGATTGTGAATCAGTATCACTTCATTTTTGAAGGAGGTCAGGAAGAGTCAGAACCACTGGCTTAATGTAATACATATGAATGTGCAACACGTAGTTAATACTTTCCTCATTTTTAATCAGCTTTGTAGAATAAAAATGTGGGTAGTATGTGTAAATTAAACAGAGTAAACTTCCTTCCATCTTACCAGCACCCAGATCTCCCTGCTCATCTCTCACATCAAATCCACTGGGTGACGCAAAACGTGATTTTCACTGCCTCTAGGGCTGTCGCTTTAAGTTCAGATTGTACTTGTGCATTTTTGTACGCCTGCCACCATCATGGATGAAATGAGAACTGGATATAGTGTTGGCAAGGGGCCCTCCAACGCTGTATCCTAGTGGGGCACTGTGGGGCCCACAGAGCCAGCACACTGGAGTCTTACAGCAGCTGAGAGCTCCCGAGGAGCTAACTTTCGTTGGCCAAGCAGCTCACTGATGATTTAATCGTTCATCTCTTTTAGACTTTTTTTTTTTTTTTTTTTAGACAAGTCACTTTGCAAGGATTGTGACGCTCAAAAAATGTATCATCTCTCTCACAATGTAGGTCTGTGGGAAAACTACTTTTTGGGCCTCACAGCATCATGTGACGCACCCAACTGCTCGATTAATCGAATTTTAATCTAGATTACGATTTGGGCTTTCAATGCCCTTCTTCTCAGTTTACTCTCGTTGTCTTGTGTTGCAAATGAAACGCACCCAAAAGCCGTGCATGCGCAATACCTCCCCCTCCCCTCCTCTCCTCTTTTCACTCCACGAGCCAGTCAAGTAGGTGAACTACGAGTAATGCGAGGGGCAGGTGATGGAGAGATTTCAGAAACAGCGTGCGGAAAATGGCCGAGGGAGAGCGTGAGAGGTTGGTCTGTGTGTATGTGTGTGTGTGTGTATGTGTGCGCGCATTGGGGCCGAACTCCGCCGTGCACGATACGGAGAGCAGAGGAGAATTTCAAACGCACATGTAGAGACAGAAATGATATGCTGTCGTGTAAACAATATAAGTCATCTCATGCGCTGCATAATCAAGATTTCAATTTTGACCAAAATAATCGTGAGTATCATTTTTTCCATAATCAAGCAGCCCTACCCAACGTTGTAATTCCGCATGTGGCCACTAAGTAAAACTGGCTTCATGAATTTCAGCAGTTGCCATACTGTTTTGTTGGAGCCAGAAGTGACGATATTTGGGCAGGAGGCTAGCGCTGTGGAGGAGCGAAGGGTGGATCTGACTGAAAACCCAAGGACACTTTCAGCAGACAGCCTGTCACTCAAAGTGGCCCCGCTGCTGATTATGCATAACTTTAAGCCTTAATAAAATGTAAACAGCTGAGTTATATAAAAAAATTCACCCTTGTGTCGTTGTCATGAAGGACGAAATTAGCTATAGAGCCCAAAATCATTTTTGTACCAGGCTGTAAACATGTTCATTTCTGCTGTAAAGTTGGGAACTGTAACATGGGTGTTTATTAGGATTGTCTCACTTCTGGTGGCCGTTCAAAGAACTGCAGTTCTTGGCGCTGCCTTGTTGCCTTCATTTTTCAACTCCGGAGGTTTACGTTGGTCAAAACGGCCAAGCCTGCATTATGTTGACCAGCAGTGGGAGCTTGTATTGGTGTGGTGCAGCACAGTGCATTCTGGTAGTTGCAGGTTTTCTACCTCTTGAGCAGAATCAAATGCAACAGCCCTTTTCCTCTGTTTACTCTGGTCATGTAGCACCAATTTCAAAAGTATCTGCATCTTTCTCCAAGCAGTTTTATGACAAGGCCATCTCTCTAGCAGTGAAATACTTCTTTAAGGCATTGCCATTGCTTAATAAATATATATCAGTGTTGTGGAAATAAAATCTGTATGTAAATAAATTACTGATGCACAGCCAAGAACGAGTCAAAACCCAGCTGGCTCCATTCCAAGACAACATCTAAATATTGGATTGAGATTGTGACTGAGAGAAGAACTCTACAGCCCTGAAGTATCTCTACAGATGTGTTTACTGGAGATGCAAACGGCGAGTGTAATGTGCTGTGACGTAAATGAGGACTGTCAGGTGGTGCAGTTATGTAATGTTGATTCTTCAGGTATTTTAGCAAAGTGATCTGAATAAAAAAAAAGGTTATTTACCTGTGTGAATAATTTCAGCCACGTGATGAGAAATGAGGCATGAAAGTGTGCTGTAAATGAAATTAAAAACTTGAGGTGTTCGAGTTGTGAATGTGCACATTTACATTAGTTTTATATGCACAGATATATCAGTACATAATAACCTCACTGCTTATCTGATTTAATGTGTGTATACTAACCACCTTCCTCCTCACATTATGATATCATAATCCATCCCATGTTTTAGTAATAATCCATTGTGCATATTTTTGTTGTGCTAATACTCCCACTTCGCTTTTATTAATTTGGAGCTATGAGGGTCAGTGTTATTTAATTTGAAGACCTGCCACTTTCTCTGTTAATGTCAGGAAAACACACAGGTTAACTCTAAAGAGATCCAACCTGTTTGTCTCGCACAGCACAGACTCCACCGATTATATAAACTAATAATAAAAAAAAGCCAAATCCATCTTACAGGGACTGTCTGGAATTAACATAACTGCGTTTAAATCAAGTTTTTCTGCTTACAGCGATCCTGAGAAATGGTATTTCCTCATTCTGTTGCCACAGATGTGATCAATTTCTTGTGCAACATCCTGTCTGTTTTTTACTATTGCTTCCCTGTTTATTTAGATATTTATTTCTTTACCGTTTTCTATTTATTTATTTTTTTGCTGATCCTGCTCCTATCGATTGGCTGCACTCTGTTGCAGCTGAGAGGGATGGGTAGGTGGTGCGTGGGCGTTTTATGATCCGTCCTCATCCTCTTTCCATCCTGTAAAGTGCTTAACGACAATCAATCTTAACTCCCCTCCTTAGGAGATAACGTCGACCATGAGGTTGGTATTGATTTGTGAAGAGGCCTCCAGGTGGTCTTTAGTCATTCCACAAACCTCACCTACCTGCCGACACAGAAAAATACTGATTTAGAAGGAATCGAGTAACCCAGGAGATATAACCTCTATTAATTAAATTAGTTGGCTGGTGAATGGAGCAGTTAGATTAGTTGGTTACATAATGAATTGTGCTGCCTGTCTGATTGTCACATAGATTTATGCCCCAGTCACCATCTGGAGGTGAGTATATCCTTCTCCTCACATTTGAATTGTGCTCCTGTATGGCTGCTCGGCTCGGATTATGGCACAAAAGACTGTAACATCAGATTCTGTGTATTGATTAATACAACCGCCTGATCATATCTGTCACCCATCAGCCACTTTATAGTAGGAGAAAAAACGGTCTTGTTAGGGAGAAAATTTTATCGTCAAGACAACTAAGGACGGCTCACCGGTCCCCAGATCTTTTTTTTTTTTTAAAAAAACATTGATTTTTTTAACACAAATTTGTCTGGCATCCAGAACAATTTCTACTGAAAGATAAGATGCACAGTTCAGTACGCGGCTACTGAGAGATCAATGTTGCAGAAGACCAGCGCGGGTTGGAAGAGGCAATTCTACAAATGGAAGGTCACTGCTTCGGTCCTTTATGACACCCACTGTCCATTCTGATTAAGGGAGACATTGAACTGCCACTGCGAGAGCACTGCCAGTATCTTAACCTGCAGTTCAATCTTTACTGTGACAAATACACGTTCGTCTGCCTCTGCTGAATGTGGAGGGGAACGATTTTCTCCATACACTAAATTGATTATGTGGGATACTGTGGGGCTTATGGGATATTAAACTTTTCTAAACCCTCCAAACTAAAATATTATATCTTCTATATGAAGGGTGTTATATCATTTAAAGGTGCAGTGCATAGAATTTAGGGAGATATATTGGCAGAAATGCACATATTATTCATAACTATGTTTTCTTTGGTGTATCACCACCTGAAAACAAGAATCATGGACAAACAAAACGTAGGCAAGTGTCAGAAAAACACTTATTTTGAACATGAAGCTGCTTTATTCAGTGTTTCCACCAGTTTAAATCACTGGGTCCATTTGTTTTAGAAAGGAAGAGACTTCTGCAGATAATTCAGCTCCCGGTCAAAACCCTCTGATCTGGATATTGAGTTGTCAGAGAAGAGAGGTGAGCAGCTGATCTCCATACAGTGCAGGAGAAACACTGATTTGTAACATGAACCTACTTTACCGGGATAAATCACCGTGGCAACTGATGACGAAAAGCTAACCTTCAGGGTACTGGATCACAGCCTGCCAACAGCCGACCCCTGACCAGCAGATCACTGAAGAAAAAAGAGTCCAAAAATGGAAATCTGGAGTCTCAGTTAAAAAAAGAGTAGCCTATATATTGTTATAGGTCAGTAGAACCATTTTATTGTTACAGAGCTCTGTTTCCTCTAGTTTTAAAACAGAGCTTCCAACAGAGAGATCGTTCACACACTGAACACAAGATTTTAGCGGGATTTGAACTTGTGCAAGGTTTATTTTAGCCCACGGTCATCACTAACAGCGTTTTACACTGCAGCTCAAAAATAATGTGTGATGAGAACTAAAAAAATTGAAAAATAATCCTCACACTATTAATTGGCTTCCGTTATTATAAAAGCAACATTTTGGTCATACAAACCTCATCAGTCATTAACTGGGCTACTTTTCCAGCCTTTACTTCAGTAGCAAAAACAGTCTGGCATCACTTTAAAGTCTTTATGTGACATATTCAGGGTAGTTTCATCATCTACATAGCACAAAAATCGTGTGCACCAACTACATAGCAAACAATACTCTATACTAATGTCACATATAGCCTGGTGATACCTGCACGTAATTTAAGTCTCAGCCAACGGTGAATTTTTGGATGGTATTTTCAACGTGCTTGAACGCGCTTGTGGCTGGATAGGAAAACCCAGAGTTGGCTGAACTAGTTGATAACCAGCTTTGAAGTACTGGTTAACCAGACGGCCAGTGTGACGGGTTAGCCAAGCCAGAAAATGAAAAAGATATCCTGGATAAGTCGAGCTGGCTTACTGGCCTACTCCCCCCTCCTCCATTATGTCCTCATTTCGTCTATGATAGACGTAGACGTTGGCATGGTAACGTTAGATAAACGGAAGAGGAGAGCGAGTGGTGGTGTTACGCAAGCGGTTACGTCAGTCAGAGGCCTCCACGTGGGGAAGACAAACAGGACACTCGGCCAATCGCTCGGAGTTTTCTTAGAACCGTATGAGAATGGTATAATTATGGGTTTTTATCTCTGGTGGAATTCACTTACATTTTAGTGTGCCACCTGCTTATTAAGAGCATTTAATCTAAACAAAGAAAAGCGTAAAATTTCCAGAAAGGTAAGTGTCGCTTTAAGAGAGAAGGAGACCTCTGCGGATAATTTGGATCATGCTAAAAACCTCCTCAACATCTGGATCAGAAATAAGGTGAGCACACATTAGCAGGTGCTGGGCTAACAGACAGTGATTTGTGACGTGAAACTGCTTTAGTCAGTGATTTTCCAGTTTTAAACACTTTGTCTGTTTGTTTTGGAGAGGAAGAGAACTGCAGATAATTCAGCTCCTGGTAAAAACCTCTTGAACACTTAATACTGAAGGAATTCTAACTGGGAGAAGCTCAAGTGCAATCTGCAATCCTCACCACCAGATGCCTCTAAATTTCCCTAAATGTTCCTTTAACGCATCACTCTTTGAGAGGGTTTCTCAGTGTAAACATGTCCCATACATCAGGTTCAGGACTGCAGCCTACACATCAGCTATGACATCATGGATATAATGGGCTTTTTTTTTTTTACCATTTCTCACCACTATGAGGCTGAACACACACACGGAAGCATTATAACTCAGCGCGTTCTGGTTTGCTTTATCATGACACGCCACAGCGTTCATGACAAAATAAGAGGTCACAATATATTTTCCGTAACTGCCGTCCCTGTGCACTCCCCAGTGTCTACAGCATTTGCATTAATCACCATCCTCATGCATTTAGTTGTTCTGAGCTGTACTGTAGAGGTTCATGTGAGGCGGTAAAACTGTCGAGAAAGTTACCAGATAAAAGATATAACACCCCAGCCCATTTTAGAAGCCTCTCTCTGTCTTCATGTTTATGCTAATGAGCCTCATTATGATGCTTTATAGAAATCTGGGCCCGCACAGGAAGTCACATGACGAGGACTTGGTACACTCTTTTGGAGGTCATTCAAATTCAATGGGGACCTGGTGTAATTAATCAAAATAATGTATCCCGGAGAAACAAGGCCTGTTGGACAGCAGTGTTCAACAGCGATGGGAACACGGAGCTTATTTGACTACGTGCCAAGGTATCCATATTGGCATAGCATAGGAGTGGAGGCAGCTTTGCATAACTCATCGTTGTTTCTCCGCACCTAAAATAATCTGGCCTAGAACCTTTGAGAAGGGGCGACAACATTGTTTTCTTTTTTTGTGCTTTCTCCCACAAAATGTGTCACAAAAATGTTGCATAAGAGGCCTGTAGCTCCGCGTAACAAAGACTTCACAGTCTGACTGCGTCGGCAGATATTGCTGCGTTTATTACAAATATGAAAGTTTATGGTAAAACACTGCCCTCTGAATTACTCCTTACTGAGTGTCTTTAAAGAACATAGGTGCTGTGAACAGACTTAAGCTGTTAAGTCTCGATGTGCTGATATATTTTTCACTCTGGTTTCCACTTATCTTTGCTTCAAATTAATTCAGTGCATAAAAGAAATTATCAGCGGGTCTTTCCCTCACATCAGTCACAAAGGCCTTTGTGGCTGAGCATACGCAGGTCAGAAGTCAGTGTGGAAGTCATGTCCCACATTTATGGCTGAGAATATGAATAGATGATTCTATTTGACCTGCATAAAGATAATTTTGAGCCTTCATAAGCCATATGGGAAAAAAGACAGTGGTTATTTTATAAGACTTAAAGGGACAGTCACCTCAAAATCAAAAATACACATTCTTCCTCTAACCTGTACAGCTGTTTATCAGTCTAGATTGTTTTGTTGTGAGTGCCGGATGTTGGAGATATCGGCCGTAGACATGTCTGCCTTCTCTCCAATATAGTAGAACAAGATGGCACTCGACTTGTGGTGCTCAAAGCATCAAAAATACATTTAAAAAACTCAACAGCAACGTCTCCTTCCAGAAATGATGACCCAGTTACTCAAGATTTATTTATTTATTTATTAAAAGGATCCCCATTAGCTGCCACCTGGGTGACAAGCAGACCTTGTTGTGAACCGTTTAACGTAGGAACTATTTTCTTTCTATGACACCCACAGAAAGAAGTTCGCCTAGCACCACTAAGTTACCGTTACAGCTCAGCCGAGGACGATGCCATTAATATTTACATCACGTGCTGTCACAGGCACGAGCCTCTCCAGGTGGATGCATGGTTCCTTCTGCACGGTGAAAGAAAGAAAGTAGTTCCTACATAAAACTGCTCACAACAAGGTCTGTGGATTATCTTAAGTAATAGTGACATGATTTCTAGGCAGAGACAGTGCTGCTGAGTTTTTTATGGAGCAGCTGATTGATGGAAGGGAGTCAGCTGATAGATCACATGATTTCTTTCTATGCAACCAATTGGTAAATCTCTCCAGGGCGCCCTATTCAAACTGCTCTGGCCTGCCTACTGTTGCTGCTTCCTCTGCAAGCTTTGCAACACGCCACCTCCTATTCAGGGGGGCTTTCCTGCTGCTCTCCCTGCCTTGGGCTTTCCATGTAGGCGCATGGGAGGGCAGGGAGGTTTGCTCTCTCCGCCTTAGGCTTTTCATGTAGGTGCGTGGAAGAGGCTTTCTGCGTGGGCCTAGGAAAAGCAAAGAGGCCCCAGAACAGAGCCACACCACCAAAGATAATACTGCAAATGGAAATAAAGTTTTCTTTGACTAAAGTGGTCCTGACTGAAGTATGTTTTTTTTCTTTGAGCACCACAAGTTGAGTGCCATGTATTTTTATTATATTAAAGAGGAGGCAGACATCTCCACCGCCGATATCTCCAACACTCACAAGCTAGATTGATTGGTGAGCTGTCCCTTTAAGAGTACTGCCGTGGTGTACTAGCCAAGCTTTGCACTTGTAGACGGCACTCTAACCTGATTTTGATACTAATGAAACACAAAAATATTATTAAAAGACTTTTTTGCGACAAATATTTTATTCGGCTCCACATTAAAACAGAAAATGATCTTGTTCCCCCCCAGGAGCATCTTAAACTGGCACCTCTCTGTTCACTTCAGAGTGGAAACATTCACAGCCTTCACAGCCATTTCACCAGCTGAGTTAGTTTTTCTTTAATCCACAAAGGGGCTTTAGTGTAATATGCATACACAGAAATGCCACTTCAGTTATCTGGAACTGCTGTAATGAGAGGAAACGCGGTCCATTAAGGTTCATCCTCCTACGCTGCTTACTGTGATCACTGAATACTAACAAAATAAAATGAAGTAAAGAATGAAAAATACAAAATAAAATGCCCCAGGGTCTCCCTTTGGAGGGGGGGGGGGGGGGGGGGGGGGTCTATTCAGCCACATGCACTAACAAATTAAAAGTGGTAGGTATACAGCAGGTTATGCTTTGTTTTTTCCCCTCTCTCTCCTGTAGTCATAGCCCTAATATACACAGACATGTGATGTGAATAAATGAGTCGAGAAACATGTAAATGCTTCTATTCAGGAAACAAGAGCACACAGAATGTTCTGATAATTATGGAAATGATGTAAATTATATGCTATGGACTTCACAGTCATACCTATGGGAAATTTGGTAGTGTAGTGTTAAGCTATGCACACTGTAGAGTTTTATTAATCAACTATGTTGTGTTAACTCACAATACACATTTTATATATCTCCCTAACAAACAGCAAGCAAGTGAACTCTGGTGGATGAAGCATGAAAATTTTTCTAGACCACAAGTGACAACAACATTCAGGAAACCTATCAAGCCCTGATCGAGCCTATGAACCACTTGCTGTTGTACCTGTTGGAGGTGCACAAAGCTTTGCAGAATTAGTGCCAGGAAAAGCAGTTTTTCATGCTAAGCGTTGCATAACCTGTTCGCTGATGCACGGACATCTTCAACAGGAACAACTGAAACAATCTGATGTTCAATTGAGCAGCCATGACTCACTGAATGTGAGCACAGAGAGTCGGATGGTCTATGGACAGTTCCAATAAAATGCATTCAACAAGATGACCGCTGACTTGGCAATGTTAACGAATAGAAAGACAGGCGTTTTGTACAAGTCGACGATGAGAAAGTAAGAGAGAAAAAATAAAGTCGCTGGATGATGCAGATAATATGGTGACTGTTTTCAGGTAGCTGTTTCCTCAGTTCATGATGTCATTAAGAAATGGCAGTGCAGCTCAAGTTGAGTCTGGACGATTAAGAAAACCATCCAAGAGAGCTGCTCCTGGGATCGTTAAAACGGCAAATCAAATCCCCCGTTTGACTGCAAAAGACCTGCAGGAAGATTTATCAGACTCTGGAGCAGTGGTGCACGGTTTTACTGTGCAGTGACACCTTTGAAGATATGACTTTAATGGTGGAGTCATCAGAAGAACTGAGGAACTGATTACTGGACTGATGAAGTTAAAATAGAACTTTTTGGATGCAATGAGCAAAGGTTTGTTTGGAGAAAAAAGGGTGCAGATTTTAATGCTAAGAACACCTGCCCAGCTGTTTAACACAAAGGGGGACTGATCAATCTCTGGGCTTGTCTTGCAGCCAGTGTGGGGAACATTTCGCAGGTAGAAGGAGGAATGGATTCAATTAAATTCCAGCATGTTATAAGCTGAAGAAGAAGAGAGGATGGCTTCTACAACAGGACAATGATCCTAAACACACCTCAAAAATCCACCATGGAGTACCTTAAGAGGTGCAAGCTGAAGGTTTTGCCATGGCCCTCATTGTACCCCGAATTAAACATCATTGAAAATCTGTGGATAGACCTCAAACAGCAGTGCATGAAGACGGCTGAATAATCTCTCAGAGCTCGAAGCCTTTTGCAAGAAGAATGGGTGAAAATCCTCCAAACAAGACCTGAAAGACCCTCAGCCGGTTACAAAAGTCTTTGGAAGCCATGATACTTGCCAAAGGGGACACTACTATGTACTGACCATGCAGGGTGCCCAAACTTTTGCTTCAGGCTCTTTTCCCTTATTGTTATTTTGAAACTGTAAAAGACTGAGATTAAAAAGTAGTCTGGCGTAAAATATTAAAGAAATGTGTCCTCTTTACCTCTTTGCCGTTTGGAAATCAGTTCATCTTCTACTTAACTACTCACAGTACATGAGATTTTGAGTAGTAACTAGTCGCCACAGGCAAGTGCGAACAAAAGGAGACCCAGAAAATATTCAGAGAATTATCTCAAGTTCAAGTCAGTTTTATACAATATAGGGGTCCCTGCTCTGTCTCTCTTTGAGCTAAGGGGTCACTGGCCTGAAAAGCATTGAAGACCCCTGCAGTAAAGTGATGGAAATTTTCTAAATTTACCAGACTGCTCTAGCTGTTCTATTATTTGCCTCTACCCACTTAGTCGTTACGTCAACATTAAAGATAGGTATTTATCAAAAGTCTCATAGTGTAAATTTGTTATGTAAGCTCTGATAGTCAATCCTACAATACTGCTGCAATATCGATGTTGAGGTATCATGATATTTGATTTTCTCCATATTGCCCAGCCCTGTTCTGCGGTGAAGTTCAGTTTTATATGAGAAAGTACAGTTTTAGCCACAAGTAAAATACAACTCCATCAATATTACAACAAGCTGGTGATAATCCAATCATATAAAATAATCTTACAGTCAGATGGACCATGCTGCTGCATAATGAGTACTTTTCCTTTTGATAGGACGTTTTGATGTTGTTTTCCTAGACTTAGACTTTTACCACTATGCTATTTACTGTTTTTTTGTGTGTGGCAACTGTACTAAAGTAAAATAATATTTCTTCCATCACTGCCTTACCATCTGAAGTACAGCAACCGTCTGCAGTATGAGTTCAATCTCATGAATTCTTGCATTCGATTCGAAGATTTTTTTTTAGCAACTATGACTAAAATCTTACTAAACAAAAGTTTTGCTACGTCTGAGCAATTTATTTAAGGCGGATGATGTCCAATCCATGCTGCACAGGGAGGATCTTAATCTCTAATAAACTCCAAAGTTCATGGTCATGTCACAAAATCTCATCAGACTGTGGTGACCAGGCCGAGCCCCCAAAGAAAGGATCGGAACCTGTTTCTACCTCACTGTGCAGCTCTGAGAGGAGTCGGCATTTCCTGTCTGTTAGGATCCAGGTAACATGCTTTACTTGATGCTAATAATGCAGTCCCTCAGCCTGTCTTTAATGGAATTTAGGCCAAACGTGACAGGAATACTTCCCTCTTAAAAGTCATGCAGTCAGTTGCATAGATATAGTCTCCCGTTCATCGACTGCTGTGGCGGGGATGCAAGGAGTCAAGCACACTCAGCCTTTGCTCTCTGCGTGGGCTTCATCTTCTGGATATCTGTCTCTTTGGGGGCGGCCATTTTAATATTCAAACCAAGCAGAGAGAACAAGTGCAGAGGGACAGCGGCCATTTGAATAATTGAAGAGGCTCCGTAGTGCTAGAGGATCCTCTCCCTCTCTTTCTCTCTCTCCACCATATTTTCCCTTCCATCTTTTTTTTTTCCAGCCCGGCTTCTTGAAGTTTGTCCCAGAAAGCAGTCTGGGACATGTGCTACAACAGCAGCCGATCCAACAATCCCAATAGGCTGATGGGAGAAGATAGAAAAGAGGGAAGACGGAAAAGAGATGTCTCACAGAGAGAAAGAAATATAGAGGCTAAATCCAGTTTGACAGAAAAATGGCTATGGACCAAAATCAGGGATAAAAAGAATCAACTAAAGCCATCTCTGCCCATAATTTGTTAAACACTTTTACGTAGCTTTTCCCATCTGTGTCCTTCAATTTGTTTGACAGTCTTTGAAGCCAGGATGTCTAAATAAGTCAGCGAGAAGAACCTTCTTCGTCCCCAGAAGAATTTTTAACATTCTTTCTCATTTTTACCAAATCTCAAGCAGTTATATGAAAACTATTTGAAGTTCAATGAAGATGACAAAAAGTGATACACATTGTGCTTTTTGCTAATCGTGTAAGAGCCCCTTGTTAAGAATGCTTGCAAGTTAAAATCCATCTGGATGCATTTGCACTCAGAAGACCAAAGCAAATTGGTAGACAGAGCTCAGCATATTTTAGAGTATTTTGATCAAGTATTTAAACTGTTTTAGGGCTCATTCATCCGTCCGAATAAATCTTTCCATCTATCCATCTATCTGACTTCAAAAACTGAAATTAATCTTGTCAAAAACTGTTATTAATATTCATCAAGATTCAGTTAATCACACAACTTTCAAGGAGGCATATTTAATGGATTCCTTTAGAAAATGCACAGGAATACAAGCCCGGTCTAAACCATTTCCAACTTTGCCTTTTGCACAGAAAATAGAAGTAATAGAAGCTGTCAAGCTGTCAAATATGCTTCAAACTCCACGTGTTGATTTACCGCCCAGAAGTCATTGGTGGGCTGGAAATCTTTGGCACTGACACTGAGTATTGCTGTTGTATGGATCCAAATAGAGCTAAACAAGACATACAGTATATTTATGTTGTCCTTGCATGAAAAACATTGTAATGAGGGAGTACTGTGTCGAAGCAGCATGTGGTTGACATTGATTTGATTGTGCAGATCTGCTGAGGCTTTCATTTACAGCAGCACGGGGTGTGCATCCCTCCCCCTTGTTCTGTGCGCTTTTATTTTTAATTTTTCTGCTCAGGAGATATCCAGGAATTAAAATTCATATTTCATCAAAGCGTGAATAAAATGCTGATAACAGGAAATATATCAAATGTATCTCTCGTGTTTTGTAGGGGAGACTGTGAAAGTCTCCCTCAGTTATGTAAGTGTTACCACATTAATGCAGACACATTAGTGCAGCGTATGAAAAAATGATAGTGAAGTAAAGTCCAATTATGCCTCGCTACAGGCCATGTGAAACCCACCAGGATCCACTTTTGTGCACCTGGATCCGAAAATTCTCTGAGATTCCCACTGATTTAGCTTCTTACACCAGGATTATATTTAATCTATGTGAAATTGCCTTTTGTTTTGACAAGCTATCCTTTTAGTTATGCACGAGGAGGAAAGTTTTGACTTTCGCAGATGTTGAAAAAGCACTAAAATGTTTTAGGGGAGTGTAGGAACTGCTTTCACTTCAAGATACTAAAGTTGGATAAATGACTAAAAAGGGGACTGAAGAATTCATGTACCAGTTTCAGATTCTGTATTGTCCACCAAATTAAGACTTTATTGCTCATCGTGCCGTGTCATGGCAAATCAGTTCACGCATAGTTTGTTTGTTGTTTTAACAATGATAATTAGACACATGGGGACAGAGTTGAGCTCTGGTTCTAAGGTTGAGACTCAGACGTTGGTTCAGTCAGAAATCCAATTTTCTATAATCTTATTTCTTATTATGATCCTCCAACGCACACATTTTCATCCCAGCTGTATATAAAACTTAGTTTTTCATTATACACTGAATGAATGCATTGGAGTATAGCTCCCAGCTTTAAGCAAACTGTATTCTAGATGAGTGAGTGGGTATACATTGTAATTCAAAAACTCATGTGTGATACAGTGGATGGATTGATAGACGCATAGACAGACAAACAGATGTGGATGATGAATTACAGAAGTGTCTTAGTAAGGTTTAAGGCCAATAGATTCTGAATTTTACTGAACGCCATTCTTCCAATAGATATTCCCTGTGACTGAAATAGAAAATTAATTTGCAAGTATTTTAAAAACTGATTGATAATTTATTTTTTTAGCTACACTAGTTATGAAGCTGTAGGGATGACAACCTTGGTCTGTTGCTCGGTCAACTATTGAATGGAACAGCAAAAAATTTGCTTCAGACATTTATGTTCCCACCCACTTGTAGTTTCATAGTGCCACTAGTATGTTGGAGCTGGATAGTGTTGCTGGGGAGAGGGGAATCTGGAATACTTTGCTCAGCCTGCTGCCCCCATGAGCCGGCTTTGGACAAGCAGTTGAAAATGGATGGATGGATGGATGGATGGATGGATGGATGGATGGATGGACAGACTAGTAGGTTGGCATGTGTGGTTTTGAGGGAAACATCTCAGTGAATGTTGGATAAATTGCCATGCAATATGGTGCATATCAATAGTCTTTCTGATTTTTGTTTATCCCCTGGCCTCTCATAAAGGTCAAAATTTCAGGAGGTCCAATAATTTGGTTTATCTAACCAATCTAACATCTTCCCAATGACCATTACAGCCTCATAGAGCAACTGATGTCAATCCTTACCATGTCAACGACCCCTAAATTGATACACATTAGGTCATGGACCCGCATTTGATATGATTTTGCTTCAGGGACCTCCATCTGAAAAAGATTTAGGTTGTTAGATACGACTTAGACCAGAATTATATAGCTGTCAGCTACAGTTGAGGAAATAACAGTGAAGGCAGTGAAACCTATGATCAGAGTAGTCACTCTTATAACTCTTATAAACCTTTTTCCACCCAAATCAGCATGTGTGTGCAGGTTTTTTCAAACAAACCTTGTAAAAATAGGCTACAGACTCCTTTCCCTTTGCCAGTAGAGCAGAGCCTGCAGACAAGCATGCCTTTCTATTGTCTTTTTTACTGGTGTGTTATGTTTGACTTCATGGACAGACTGGAACCAGTTAGTGGAGAACATATAGCAGCATGAAGGCCAGTGAAAATGTCACAGTGGTTAGTTCTTTTCATGTCTTACTTATAGTTATATAAGTCTCTCTTTCAGTTTGGAATGATGTTTGAGTGCTGCTTGGGTGGAGATGGACTGTGTTTATGGTGGCGTGTCATTGTATTTTGCTGGTAAAGGGACTAAAAATAGTTTACTCAGATGTTGCATTTCCATCACTGCCAATCAGAACCGGAGCCGATTAATATCCCTGACTACTGCAGAGTCATTTGACCCTGTGTGATGCCGATTGTAACCTTTTCTATTACATACAAAAGACAGATGTTTGTGGGTGTCCATATCCCCCAACATCCACCATGGTAAAGTGATATGTGGCGTCACAGGTAGCCATCAGGACAATGGAGTGTGCGCACTTCTAGTCACTCCCAGCATGTGGCGGTGCCTTGATCTTCACGTACTTGCCATCTATGCAGCCGATACAATTTGGACAGTCCCACAGTCACCAAACATCAGCTGCAATAGCTTCCCATTCAGTGACTGAAGGAAGAAACTATGGCTGCAAAAACTTTACAGACCTCTGAAATTGTGGAGCACACTGTGCTTGGTGCCAGTTTGTAGCTAGCTGCTACAACCTGTTAGCTTCCAGCTGAAGCTAAAACTCAAAGGGTGACTGCCGGTCTCTGTCTAATGTCTACTGGCATTTTGTGCATAGACTGATGAGAGATAAATGGTTTCAGACGGTCAAATCTACCTGCCGACATCATTAGGTACTTGAAATGCATTTCCTCGTCCATGTCTCAGTGGCCCGGCAGGCACAGAAAAATTCACCATACGTCTGCCTCAGTCCGTTCAGCGGTCATATACATCATCTCCTCCGACACCTTCTCTCTTTACTGGACTGCAGTATTTTCAATCAAAGTAACTCCAGGTCAACATTTATCAGCTTCAGCTCCAACATGATCTGCTCGGTCTCAGTTGCCATATTTTTAATGAAGTTGTTGTCTGAAGACGGAGACAGAAATACTTAACACAGTGGCATGTAGACCCTGCTGCCAACTAACAGTCTGGCAGTGTGATCGCAGAGCGATGCTGATGCACCAAAGCACAAGTATAATTGCTCACAATGTACCACAGGTAAGGTGTTGATTCGACGCACAGGTATAAATCCCGCCTTAGAGGTTTTTATGTCCTCTGGGAGCAGGGCTTTACTCACATCGGGCTCACTCCTGTGGTGAAGTAAATATCGAAAAATGTCATGTGATACACCTTCCAGGGCAACCTGGACACATCGTCAGTGATGAACCCGTGGTCAAAGGGTGTTTTGGGTCGTAACATCAGACATCAGGCCCCGACTTGTGTCCAGATAGCTCACTTCACCACTCATCACCCCTCTTGATGAAGCCAATGGGAAGCCTTTCAGCGGCTTCCAAGATGTTCTTGACGGCTCTTCATCGCTGCTGTCCGCAGATCCCTGAGAGTGCCAGGATCCGGAAAAGAGATAGCCCTGCAAAGCCTCTGCAGCCTTCCACCCCGCCTTTGACACTAAACTATATAATAAACAATTTCCAATTTTTTTTGGGACCGGCTGGAACTAACTTGAGGGCTCCTGGGGGTCCCTGAACCCCTGGTTGAGAACCACTGTCACAGAGCCTCTACTGTGGCTTGAGTTGTGCAACAAGTGCCACAAATTCACCCGTCATGACTTCTCAAATGTGGGTATTTGCTGGTTTTCAAAGTCCAAATGAAAATCTTTGGGGTTTGAAATGTTTGCCAGACGAAATAGCGCTTTAACGGATTCAACTTGGACTTTGGAAAACTTTAACAGTTCTCTCCATTTTCTGACATTTTAATGACAAAAAGATTAATTCAGAAAATAATGAGAACAGTTAGATGCCACCCCAGTTTCTTCATTTGGTGTTTGATGATGGTGGTGAGAAGCAGTGTCTAACGCATCATTTCAAAATAAGTGACCAACTGGGTTCAGGTAATTGTTGAGGCCACAGCATACAATTAAGATCATTTTCATACTAATCAAACCATTCAGTGACCCCTAATTTCCATTTATTGTTTCTTGTTTCTCTAATAATTTATTCAGGTGACAAATTAACTATAGGCTCTCACTCAGCTCTCATTGGATTTTTTGTGTGCAATCAAAACAACATGTAATACAATCCTGGACTGATTTATATTCATCTTTGTTCTCTCTCTCGTTCTTTCTCAATCTCATAAAGCAGCGTGGCCTCATTGACCAGGAGCCAATCTGTCACGTAGCCGATTTGTGGTCCATTATGTCGTCTAATGAGACACACTGTTCATCTCAGATGAAATGAATGCGCACTCACTTGTCTGTCTGAAGGTCTGCAAGTCACTAAACCTCCTTACCTTTAAGTGCCAACCTGTCTTACACACTGATCCTTGCAGTGGATTAAGTTTTGTCCGTATATGACCGTGGTCTCACTAAGAGGGTGTCAGCCATGGAGAGGTTGCCTAGGTTACTTTGCTTCTGACAGCATAGGTAAAAAGTAATAAATCAGTTCGTAAACATGTTCATTGAAGATAGCAGGTGGTGAAATAATGTAATGTTCCAGCAAGTCCAAAGCATTTGTCATATTTGCCTGTACAGGTGATTTAACATGGTGGACACAGGCACACTCTCTGTTCTATTAATGTGGAGGAGAGCTGAGAGGACCTCTACATGTTGAATGTGAATTTATTTGTGGATGCAGACTGTGGAAATGGTCCGTTTTGGATGACTGGATAGAGACTAACGCCTGTAGGTGGCAACCATACCTCATCAACAATTGAATCACGCGTGCACGCGCACGGGCGCACGCACGCACACACACAAACGCACACTCAGAGACATCAGATCTGGGCTTTATGCGTTAATGCGATTGATCCCTGATAATTAACGACCGCTGGGTGATTTAAATGGGCAGATGGACGCGCAGGCAAAGTGGTCAAAGTTAAAGTGGTCCCTGGGCGATACAGGAACACGCTCACGCCTACACACGCGCGCACCTACCTACACTTAACCACACGTACGCACACACTCGCTCGCGCACACACATACACACACACACACGTGACTCGCGCGCGCGGCAGCTCTGTGCCTGGAGACCGTGATTTCAACGTGCTCGCTATTCAAGTCATGGACTGCAGCGAGCGGGGGAACCATTAGGAGCCGGTGGCAGAAAAAAAAACCCGCTTTATTTGCAACACACGGATGCTGCTGCTGCCACACCACCCGGATCGGACACACTCTCCCTGACAAGCGGAATTATTACTAATAGCTGCGCTTATGTAATCAATACACCGGATTGCTGTGGGGGGGTAAAATAGCACCCCGTGGATTCTTCCCATTCTACTTGATAGAAAATACTGTATGCCATATGCTCTGCGATTTTTAGAGCAGCCTATGGCAACCTATTTGTCCTGATGCGACGCGTGTGATGGTTGCAGTGGGACGGATATCCTTAATTTTATCCAATAGGCGTTCTCAGGGTTTTTTTGTAGGACGCTTCTGCACCCCTTTCTGCGCTGACCTTATCAACAATGCTTTAAATAGGTAATTCATTGTCATGTCCGTCCACTGATCTTATCTATTTGTTTTGGGGATGATCGGCGTGAAAACCAGCCTGACTGCTTCATCCAAAAATTATTAGTCCACTTTGGTTGTATTTCTTTTTCTCTTGTGTTTTTTTTTTTTTTTTGGTTGGTGGAATTTGATTTAGCGAATTTGTCAAAGAGGAAAACCACCGGTGGGAGTCAATTTTTTTGGACTGTGACTGGTTTTAGGGGGGACATAAGGGCCTATACAGACTTGATCCCCCATCAAAAACTCTGCAGGATTTCCTCCTCCTCGGTCCAGAGGAATATCTTCAAGTCCAGGGGGGTTGCTGCTACTGGTCCTCAGAGGGGGCTTTTCATCGGCGCTCATTACATCCGAGGGAATGGTGGCCGCACCGCAGATCCACGCAACTCTTTCTGAATGTTTGGCATTTTTCGCAGGCGAGCATCTTGACTTGTGATCGAGAGAGACGCGGACTGCAGCAGCCTCCGATCCCTTTCACATGGAGATTTGTGCCTCGCTCGTGCTGCACATCTTGAAAACGGGGACCGGGGCCCTGCTGGTTTTTCCTCCACTGCTCTCAACCTCGATTTCATTTATTCGAGAAAATGCGTAAGTATTTTTTTCATACTGAATTCAGTCCATTTGAGCCCATTCAGTGCTGTGCTGCTGTATGTGCCCGTGCAGACCGATTCATCGCCATTTAAGCCGTGATTTGTGCTTGGCTCACAGACTTCAACGCAAAGAAAGATACTTTTTCTATTTTTTAAAATGTCCTTTTCCCATCTCTATAGGTAGGTTATGATAGCTGTCGCATCCTCTTTCGAGTGCGCGTGTTTCTGAATGTGTGTGTGAGATATATATAGAGAGAGATATAGATAGAGATAAAGATGGATAGGGACAGAAAGGGGGTTGAGGAGGTGTGGGGGGTGGCTGGTGCAACAAATTGTGTGTTTGAGCGCTTGGTTGAGACTGTATGGGTCCGTGGTAGTCCCTGTTGCCAGCAGGACATTACTGCTAGAAAAAGGCCTACGTCATATGGTAATTCAAATTCAGTTCAGGTATTCTCAGCATACACGTTTGCAGCAAAAAGAGCGCCGGATTGGCCAGGTGGGCAGGCTGGCCCTCAGGAAGGGCGCTTTGAGTGGGAATGTGGCAAAAGCAAAAGCTTCAGGTCAGGCTTTATTTTACACAATCTGCTCACGCACACGCCTCGTACACATTTCCTCTTTCTCTCCCTCTCTCTCTCTGTGGTTCTGCCTGTTGACCCAGTATGTCTGCAAAACCCCAGCAAAGCCACCCATGGGTGATACTCAGGAATGAGGTTGTCATTTCTCCCTACCACAGTGTGTGCAGGTTAACCAGAAGTACAGGGCACATTTTAGAATTTAAACTGTCATGTCCTGGAGTTGTTGCTTTGGCAATACAGCCTCTCTTTCCCTTTTTCTTTTTTTTTATTTTGTGAAAATGTGAATAGGAGCTGTCCATCAGTGGGAGGTGCTGAAATGCCTTGATGCTGAAAATACTTGTGTGTTGGCTGAAATGGGCAGAGGGAGCTGCATTTGGAGCAGACATCACATCTGAAATTGCTCATGCTGCTGCAGCCAAAAAGCATTCCACTTAAACCTGAACCGGTTTGTCCTCAAGTGTACACTTTCATGTGCACATCTGGCGTTTTTACAACCTGCCTGTAAAATGAAGGACACTGTCGGAGTGCTCAAGAATGGGGCTGCCTTTTTTTAAGGGTTGGTTATCACAGTATTTGTATGCATATATAAGCATGGCTATTATATTTCACCTATAGCCTGCCTGATTGGGTTGGGAGTTTGATGATTAAATGGTGAACTGAAGCATCTTAAATGCTGCATAGGCGTTTAAGCTAAGGGTTCTGCTGAGAAGATTAGTGCCTGTTACCCATCAGACCATTTATTCTTTAGCATCATTGAGCTTTTTAAATGTCTGAAAACTTAGAGAGAAATGGTAATTCGGGGTATAAAAATTTCAAGTTACAAGTGGTGTTCTCACCAACATATGATATAGTTTGTAGAACAATATGCATCGCCTCGTCCATGCAGAAAACACTGCTCCCTAACAATGTATCTGCAGCTGTGCTTTTACAGTGATGTTTTAAACTGGCATTGCATTCAGTTCCAGGTCTGGATTATTTTAGTGCACCTTAATACGCTGGTGCTGTAACTGCCAAAATTAAGGCCACACACTACTAAGTGTCTCAATAGGGCATTGGGTCAACATGAGTCACCTGAGATGCTTCACTAAGATTTAAGATCTGGACAAAAACCTTGAGCTAAACTGGAGAAATGCAGGAAGAAACTCCACCATTTTAATCCTAAAGGTGGTCAGAAACAGTGTTTGTAGAAACAGTGGAGTGCTCTGCTCGGTTGAGAAGTGGTGACCATTATCGTTACTGGTGGTAAACACAATTTTCGTGCTTACCAAACAACTCAGAGACCCGTCATGGCCTGCGAATCAGGGTTTGTCATCTTGTAATATTCTGCTGTTTGAGGACAGAAACAGCAAAGCGTTAGAAATGTGATCACCCCGACAGGCGTTGTAGTTTTGGCATTTACCTGCCTGCTAAGGGGACCAAATGGATGTAAACCATGCCAAGACCACTCACCAGAGCAGCTCTGACAGAAGCCTTCACTGTGGGAAATAAGCACTTGGGCGAATGGATTTCTTTTCATGCGTGACACACATGTAGTCAACCACTGGTTCAGAACAGGGTGAACGGTGACTCATCTAACCATCCGAGGTTTTTCTGCTTTTGTTCTTGCACAACCTGCTGTGTAAAGGAGGTAATTTACATATAATAAGGGCTTTACGCGATGCAGTTCCACCATAATATTGCTCCCTAAATTTCTTGTGACAAGCTGCCTTCTTACACCTCAGACAGACATTTGTGGAGAGTTGATTCATGGAGCCTTGTCTGCTTTTTTTTTCTCCCTTTCATGCATCTGGAAATAATGCACAAACCTCACAGTCGAGGACTATTATGCGCCTGTACTTCCCAGGTGGTTATGTCGTTTCAACATATTTTCATGCCATCATCACCTTAGCCGCATTTTCCAATTGGGAAACATCATTAAGTCAAACAACGTACATCACAGAAGCTCCAGCGAAATATAGCCTACTTCAACAATCAGCCTTCTATAAAAGCCACACATTTCTTCTTTGAGCCACAGGAGCCAAAATAATGAGCAACTGGGTCTGCCTAGGGATTTTACACACAACGCTAAGCATGGTGGGACGTTAATCACTGAGTAATTTTAAGGACCAATCACACACCTGCGTGGAATAAACTGCATGTTTCAGACGTCAAATGGCCTGTCAGTCAAACTAGGCTTCGTAATGATCATAATTATTCATAATTAATTTACAGAACTCATTACAATTCATTAAAATTACAATTAGGTGATAAATATTAAATGGACAAAAAATAAGCCACAAGTCATTTATCAAAGCAAAATACCAAATATTATCTGGTTCCAACATCTCAGACGGGAGGATCAACATATTTTGGTTTTGTTTAGCTTCTCTTTTATTTAGTGAATGAATGAGTAACATTCTGACAAGCCTGTTTTTAAAAACCCTGTTTTTATTACTATGGTGTATGTTAACTGGTGATGTCAAAAATATCAACATCTAAATACATATATTCTGAATATTTTAAATGGTTTCAATGATGATATTCAGCAAAACTGATACACCTGTACGAGCTGCGCTTTCTTGCTGTCTCCTGTTATTAATGTTAACAACAGTCATTCTGCTGTTGTCTGCTACTAACCATGAAAACTAGTCTTGTTATATTTATTTTTTAAAATAATTTTCAAATATTGATATTTTTCAAGACATTGTACTGAAGTTAGAAATTCTGTATCACATCTCCGCAAATGTTACAACCTTGTGTGCAAGAAATTACGTTCACGTGTTACTAAACTGCTTTCTTACATATGTCATTGTGGCAACTCAATAACTGCCTGGATTATGTTCAGGAACAACGCCTCTGTCAGGAAACAAAATGCTATATTCATGTATGACGTAGTCTTCCCAAGGAGGATGGCAGGTGATCCCAGAACTTTAGGTTCACTTCCAGACTTCTTTCTTGCAGTTCGGGAAAGGTCCTGATTTTGGTTAAATGTTGATAAAAAAAGATGATAAAAAATAAAATGCTGAAGGCACTATGAGTGAATACTTCATATTTTTCAGTAATACACTCAGTAGCAGCATTTTTGCAACTTGCCAGGTACATGTATTAGCAACAATACCCTAAAACTTCAATTAAAAGCCTAGTCCCAATTAAAGGCCCAGTCTCTTCTACTGGCCTGGTGTGGCTACACATTTAGACAAATAAACACCTGTCTCAATTAGAGGCCTGGTCTGGTTGCCAAGCAGTTCATTTTTTTCAATAGAAGTTCTTCAGATGTATAAAAGCAGGTTGTTGGCGACCTCAAATTATGTGTCCGTCCCTCGAATACCCTGTAAATTATTCATATTCCTTTAGTCCGTAAGGGTCCTCAAATCAAAAGAATCAAAGGGTATTTATTTTTCCTAGCTATTTGGGATCAGTAGGACCTGATAAGTATAAAAGACTAAACATGATAATAAAGTCCCAATGTCCTTCAACGAGCTGATGATAAATTCTTTGTCTTCAAACAAGTACTTCCTAATTAGCAGCGTCTTAGCTTATTACCGTTGCCAAAGTTGGTCAATTCTGTTGCCATATCAAACTACAAACATTATTAATTATAAATAAACAAGTTTCAACCATCAAATCTGATCAGGTTTTGGACCCTGTCTACATTTATGTCGGGGTTCGGCCGCAGACTGACGTGGCAGAGATAGCTGCCATCTTGTTTTTACATGAGTTAGTGTATTGAGCTCTTCCTACCACTAGAGGGCAAAAAAAGTGTCCACGAATGAGGACAACGGGCCTAAGTAAAGTAGAATGAAGTATAAGCTCAAGTAAACCCAAAATTTGATATCCTCATACGAGGACACAGGGTCTCAGGAGGTTAATCAAATAATAGCGCTGGCTATTAATTGAAGTTTTTCGGTAATAGGAAATGTAATTTCATTAGCATTACGTTTCTCACAAAACATATTTGTTATTTCAAATTAGTTGCACATGAGTGTCATTTCTAGGAGACGGGCTGAATGTTAGTATACAACAGACGAGGGCTGGGCAGCATCAGATTTTGGATATCATAATATTGTAAGTGTTGTCTTTTCCTGGTTTTATAGTCTGCATTACAGTAGAGTGATGTCATTTACTGATCTTACCAGACTGTTCTAGCTTCTCTAACATTTGCTTTTGCCCATTTAGTCATTATATCCACATTACTGATGATTATTTATCCAAAATCTCATTGTGTCAATATTTTGTGAAGGCACCAGTAGTCATTGTTGCAATATCAATATCGAGGTATTTGTTCAAAAATATCATAATATTTGCGTTTCTCCATATCGCCAAGCCTACAGCAGACCTTATGTTGCTGAAACTATAAAGTGGGGTAGATTAATGCCCACTTTTGAAAGCCTTGGGTTTCGAACTGTCGACAGCAAAAATGCTGATTCATTTTCAAATTACTATCTTCCCCATTGCACTTATGCTTTCTGGGGATTGATGGGGGCAGACTGTGTTTCTGAGGGATATGCTTTACTATACAGGGGCACTGTTTTGTTGTTTCATCAATTTATATTGTCGTCTTGGCCTTCTGCATACTTCTCTGTGTGATATGAGGATTGGTGTTGGGAGTGGCGATAAATTATGGCTGAGGTTCTGTCTGGATAAAGTGAAAAACAGCACAGTTACTCCAGGCCTGCTTTTTTATCTTAACTAATACCGAAGGACTGTGAGCATTTCTGTATGTATATGTACAGTATGTGTCTGTGTGACATAAATAAGAGAGTGGGGTGCAGCTTGAGATTAGCCTGACTTCCAGTCGGCTCCATTTTGATAGATAGCACTCTGTATCTTTCCAGTGGTACCTCCACAAAACATGTGTTTGTGTCGAGTCAAGAGACAGGCCGATCTGAACGAGTTGAACTGCTCGGGTGTGAAAGAGTCCAATGCATGCCAGGCTGGAGAGACTTAGTATTCACTGTAGCAGCTTAAGTTGTGCCTTTGTGCACCAGAAAGGGGATTATTCAGCGAATCCTGCTCTGTGTCATTCACGAGCCTGCATTTCTAAATCAACACATATTAATGTGGTGATGTATGAAGAGGCTGCATCTGTGTGTGTGTGTGTGTGTGTGTGTGTGTGTGCGTGTGTGTGTCTGTGGACCCACTACGGTTCATTACCACCAAGTGTGTGTTATGCATAGTGACAGCGTTGATGCCTGCAAAAAAATCATAACTTATGGCACAAATGTCATTATGACACATTCACTGTTTTGACTGCAGCCGTTGGTGCCTTATTTCACCATCTGTGTTGTGTACTATGTGTCTGTTGTGGCCTGCAGCAGCAACCAGCCATCAGCTCCAGTGAAAGCCTCTGATGGAAAGAGTATGCTAGACTACTGGTACCATGTTTCTGCCTCTTCAGCAACAAGCCACTTTCTGCAAATGCCATAATGCCCTTTATAGATCCCTCCACAGATTCCAAACAACCTACACATATATAGAGTTTAGCAGTAATGCTGGAGTCAACGTTATTGTCTGTGATTATAGGTATGGTGGTGCTGTGATGTGAGGCACAGCTGAGTACCGCCCACTTCTCTGAAGAATGCATAATCACAGTAAACAATGTCCTAAAGGCAATTATGGCTTTTATACAACAGTTTAACTGCTTTTTCGTACCATTTTAAAAAGTTTTCTTCAGAGTGTAGTAACAGGAATGAAATGCAGACATGTCAAAATGTTTGATACAGCTTAAAGGAAAGCACACAGAGTGTTGTGCATCATGGAAATTACTGGGAATGTGTTTTTGTAGTTGTTTCATTTTGGATCTGATCCAAAGTTGATAAAACACTGATTAGTTAAGCATTGAATCTATTTTATAAGCAAAACAATAGAAACATTCAGTCAAGGTGATCATCAATCATTTAGCTAAAAAGTATCCCAGCAAGCATGGTATTGATTTGCAGGTCAAAATATGTCTAGACATCCAGGTTAAAGGTCGACTAAATTTAACCGCTTAGTACAAAGCTGTTGTTCAACAGCATGTCAGTGTCTATATTTTAGTGTAAAGTAGGTTCAAACCGCCAGTTCAAATATAGTCACTAAAATGCTGTGGAAACAATGGCTGTGTGACCCAGACATCTAAGATAACTCCACCAAATGTGGCCCAGTTTTTATGTGTAGACTTATCTTGACCTGCAAATCACTGTGAAAAAACATGAGTTTTAATTGTTGTAATGGTAGCCTTTTGATATTTATTATATATATGCTTATGGGTTAAAATTTTCTGTTGACTGATAAACCTGACAACAACCTTTTTTCCCGTTTTAACAGGATTCTGAATTCATAATGAGATCCAGCATTGAATTCAGATGCAGAAAAATGCTTCTGAATCCCAGTTTGAGGAACGTAGAATTAATGTTACCAACTGGATGCAACCATCACAAAAAAATGTTAATTAGGCTGAAATCTCTTCTTATGGCCCTTTAGTGACCAGAGTCAATCTAATCCATAGCAAAACATGAAAAGTGCACTCATTTTTGTGCAAATCCCGTCCACGCGGCCGAGTTTTGGCTGCAACATCCACACCTGCACCCAGTGGAATTATTCCTCCCAGGCTCCCTTACAGTCAAGATGGCTGTGAGGACAACAAAAAAGTATCATGCCTAACTTTAGTTGAACATATTTGGTATGGAATTCATTTACAGACACTCCAGCGGAAATTAAACTTTTCTATGGTGATCTGTTTTTGGGCTGCAACAAAGGCCAAAATATAGGTAAGGCTTGTTTTTAGTCAAGCCGATTGCTAGAAAAATGCCTAAAACTCTCAGCCTTTGCTAAGTGATTTTGTTGCTCACTTGCAGCCCCTTCTGGTTGGTTAAGCAGATTGAGGAGTCAACCGTCAAAGACAGTATAAAACAGTCAAGGAAACAGGTCTTTCAACAATTGTGAATAATTGCATCCACATGAGGTCCTTACAGCAAACAGTCAAAAATGTGCGCACAAAATATTCGGCTGACGGGTCCAATAGTATGAGACATTAGCTGCAGACAAACTGATGGACAAATACACACACATGCACACAGGCTCACACCTGATGGAACGCTGATGTAGATAATGAAATTGTAAACCTACGTTTTGAGTATCAAACATCCTCCCAGTTTATACTTATAGGTGGCTCTTGTTCCTTCATGGAGGACAGCAGCTCGGACTCACAGCTGCTGCACTGAATTCAAAAACACAGAATCACAGATGGGGAAAAAAGTAACAAAATGTCCAGCTGAACTGGGTCTGCTGAGGGATGTCTATAGAAACACACCCCTACAACACATGACTGTCTGTATGTTCAGCATCTTTCAGTCGATTTTTCACAACCAAAATATAAAGCTAGAGAGAATTTGGAACATACTGATAGTATGGATGGACAGTGAAAGGAGAATATCATGCTGCAGGATAAAATTTGAAGGTGTCTCTGTGCAGACACTTTGTTGTAAGTATCAACTGGGCTAGCTGGAATCCATGTTGGAACCACTACAAATCAAAGAAGCAAGCTACAAACCTTTTTTTTTTTTTTTTTTACTTTCAACTCTACAGGGAGTCAGTGTTTGGTGGTGAAAAAATGTTTTTACTATTGGAGAAGTGTTCCTGCATTTCCTCTGGCCTGTGGAGACAGACTCTACTTTTCACATGAGGGATATATGTTCAGATAATGTGCACAGACACATTTTATTAAAGTCATTTTGTGCATTTGACCAGTAAGAAGATTAAAGGTCTACAGCCATGCTAGCAGCTCTTTGGGGCTGTACTTACAGACATAGTGGTGCTTTGTGTTACATGCTAAAGTCAGCACGCTAACATGCTCACAGTCAAAATGCACATGTTGATGTTCAGCAGGTGCAATGCTTACCACTAATAGCATCTTAGTTTGGCATGTTAGCGTGCTAACATTTTCTAATTCCACTTTTTGTGGTTTGACTCATCATGCTAATTAGAGACCCACAGAGGGCAGGGGACAGAGAATCAAATCTTTACACTACAAAGACCACAGGCAGCTTACATGTGCAACGCGATGAATCTATATCATAAGCCGCCCACCAACATGTTTCCACAGCACCTGCTCATGTTGCTTCGAGTCACAACCACACCGCAGAGCTCAAACAAACACCAAAGAGAGCCATATGAGTATTCTGCCATTTGATGCGTCAAGTTCAAACTGAGTGTAGGTGAAAGCAAGCCCTTGGAAGGGCTTTGCCTCAAAGCCTGGGCAAATCTCATTGTCTGCTTATCAGCCTCAAATTTACTCCGCCTTACTGAGATATTCCCTTAGAGAATTAGGGATAATAGCTGAAGTGATGACTGTCATGATGAGTCTCTATCTCTCTCATGTTCAATGCTCCCCTCCTCTTTCTGTCCCCCTCTCTCTAACTTTCCCCTATTTATCTAATTCCCCACATATTAATATGCATTTTATCTCCTGCCAGTTCATTTAGCTCAGATGTCTTTGATGAGAATATCTTAACGTTACTTAGAGCCATGCATGCGTGGACTTTCATGTTGCAACTCACTAGGAACAGACAGTGATTCATGATACAATGAAGGAAGTTACCAAATCAGTGTAAGAATGAAATGAATATCTAGTTCATTAATGCTTTGGCAAACAGCTTCGATTCTAGTTGCTGGAATACATTAGATTGGCTTAATTGGCAAAGATGAAACCCCAGTAACTGGCGCCAAGTCAAACACTACTAAACCGAGAAGGGAATCTTGTAAGGCTGACAAGATTGCCTCTTTAGTGTGTGGCTCACAGTCGCCTCTGCTACATTTTTCCCCTTTTATGACAACACTTTTCTTCAACCACAGTGTTTTCTGGCCTTCAACAAGGCTGTTCGTACATCTTGTTCCCTTGTTGCCATGTACTAATACATTATTGGTGAACCTCATTGTTTGCCACAAGAGCATTTTGTCCTTCAAATTCAAAGGAAAAGAAAGAGAAAAGCTCTTACCATGCTATTCTTTGTCTCTTGTATCCTCAATAATAATACAAAGTCCCTTTCATTTGTTGTGAAATGTATTAAGCCTGGACTAAGTAGTCAATGCAGCTGGTGCACTTAAAGGGCTGTTGCAACAAAATATGGTCTTTTACTCGCTTATTGCGTTTTGTAATTGTTTTACATCACCAGACACAGGGATGTCCCACTCACATCTTTTTGCAGCTAATTAACCGATTCAAAGTCCCACCCTCCTTGGTTACTGTTGCTAGGTCAGACAAGCGTGATAAAAAGAAACATGGCAACACCGGTTGCATTTAGCCGGATGCAACAGTGTTTACTAAGCTCAGTCCAGACCAAAGATTTGCAAAGAGACGAGTTGAAACAGGCAACTACTTGCAATGCGTCGTTCGATCTGCAACTTTCTAAACCATGGCAGTTCACACCAATGCAACCAAATCATCTCTATGCAACAACTCTGTACTTCCGTTCTGATTTCCAGCTTTTCAGACTTATTTTGTGGCTGAATATATTTTGTAACTTCTTTAAACATGAATCAGGTTAGTGATAGTGAGACACTGGCTACAGGTGCATGTATAGTAGTGATGAAACAACGAAAAACAGAAACAAAACAAGCATCAGATGGACTGTATTCATAATCATTATGGCACAATAATATAAGTAAGCAGTGCCAATTAGTAAGCACATACAAGGAGCAGCAGTAGCAGCCCACCGTCTGACACCGGCACACATGAGAATGGAAACAGAGGGCTCGGCAGAGACAGAGCAACATGCTGTCAACATTAATTTTGACCTGACCAGCAGACTTCACTAGAAGCCGAATGGCTGTAGAAACAGGTGACATACTTTACGTTTTAAAACCAGGGGGTAAACTGGGGTTTAGACAGTTGCTGGGCGTCAGGCAATATAGCTCCAAGAAACGACAGCAAAGAAGCCGGTATGTGATGGAGGGATGTATTCACAATATACCACATTACCTGGGCAAAACTATGGTAATTGAGGTTAAGTTATTCCGTTCTCAATGGAAAAGGGTGAAGTCGAGGAGGACAAGACCCCAAGTCCCCTTCTGGGCATCAGTAAAGTACTCTATGTATTAATTACTGACTAGAGACCACAGTTTTGACCTAATGTTAGTCCCTCTTTACTGTTGAATTACATTATTTACTTTGGTGCAGTACATAGCCTTACAGGGAGAGTATATAGCCTACAAAGGGACGTTATCCTTGATTTTTTTTTGTCAAAATATAATTTATGTAATTTAAAAATACGTCAGCAACCCACCTATCTGTCCTTTTCCAAATCACTTTAATGTTACCACAGAAATAAGGAGGAAGCAAACCTGCCTGACGTTGCTGACCTGACATTAGGCCAACCCCTCCTGAGGTACCAATGTACATGTACAACATCTTTTAACCATCTTCAAAATTTGGTTTTCTTTTCAACAAAGACAAGCCTAGGACACAATTATCATATCGAACTATAATAGAAGAGGGTTAAGTTGACCCAGGACCAAGCTTCCCCAATTTTCATTGGACCACAGAGGAAATAGGGGCGGGACATAGGAAGGGCTAAGTCCAGTCGGATGCCTTGTATTGAATCCATCACAGTTACTAAACCCTCAAAGAAATGTCCGGATCAGCTGATCCACAGGATCAGGATTGTGACAGACCTAATTAAACACAATTTAGTTATTTAATACATTTCCATTAAAATAGTTTTCTGAGAAATGCTGTCTGAGCAGTGACTAAAGTATGCACATTACATGCAAAAAATATGCCATAAATTAGACTATAATTAGACTGAAACTTTACAGACAGATCTGTAGGTTTTCCAGACTAAAAGGATCATTTTTCTAGAGACGCATACTGCTGCTGAGTGTTTTTTTCTAATCTATTTTTCAATGCTTCAAAACCTACAAATAAAATTCCATTAATCTACATTTAACTGAGTTGCTACAGAAATCTCAGACATCTCCGGAGGTCAACACATACCGTTTATCAAAACTATGTGCGTGGCTCAATGCTTTATACAAGTTGGGTTCTTAATCAATGACTAAAGAATTTGTGTGGCGCCCCAGTATTTCACCTGGAGAGCATGCGCCCTCAATGGGCTGGGTTTGATTTCAAGTCAGGGCCCTTTACTGCATGTCATCCCCAGTCTCATCGCCCTTGCCCGTCATTTTTCACTGTCCTATCCAGGAAAGGCAAGAGGCCATAAAAATAATCTTTAAAAATGAGAGTTTTTGATAATTGATTAATCGTTTAAGTCATTTTTAGGTCAAAACTGCCAAAAAATCACGAGAATCTGCTCCTCGAAATGTGTTTATAGGATCCTAAATATGCATATTTGTTTAAAACATCACCTTTTCACCATTTTTTCTCATTAACTACAACAATTAATTAGTTAATTAAGTCAGTAATTGGCAGATAAATCAACAGTAATAATAATCATTAGTTTCAGCCCTAGTTTTTAAGCTCTTTAATCATCAAAAACTTCTCACTTAATTATTTGTTACACCTGAAGCTCAGTAAGCAATGTGTATTTCGTTGTAATGTTGTTCATAATACACAACTGAAGCTAAATTTTGCAAGCTTGTCTAACTAGCACCTGCTGCTTGGACATTAATTATCCAGGCAGGGAATACGGACACAAACTGAGGGGGAGTCACAAGTCTTTATCTCATTTACACCTTAGTAAGGGCCAGTTAATATTATTAGGCAGAGCAACACTGCTTGACTAACCTACCGAACTCTTGTGATGCTGAGTTTTTAATTGGCAGGTCCTGTCATCTGATTGGATAAGGATGCATCACTGTCCTGGATACAGAAATACACAGATTGGTTCTGAGTCCACTCAGGGTACAGAAATAGTCTTTTATTCACTTTTATTTCCTCACTGACAAGAGTAAGAACAAGAGCACAAGGCAGGTCAGACAAAGTACCGTGTCATTATACCCGACTCTAAGAATAAAATCTGACCTTGCTTTTCGGTGAAAACTTTGTGTCTCTTAAATGTCAACTTTTTCAGACAGTGAAGGGAAAAGAGTGTTGTTTTTAGCTGGAAGGCCATGTGTTGTTGTGTGTGTTAATATAATGGGTTTGAAAGAGTTCATACCAATGCAAAGAGTCTCAGTGGATACACTGTAGTCATTTTGTACATTTGAACACTAACAAGATTTAGAGTCTACAGCCCTGCTAGCAGCTCTGTGAGGCTGTACTTATAGGCACAGTGGTGCTTTGTACTAAATGCTAAAGTCAGCATTCCAACACGCTCATAATGACAATGCACATGCTGATGTTTAGCAGGCACAATGCTTACTATGCTCAACATTAAAGTTTAGTGTGTTAACATGGCAACATTTGCTAATTAGCACTAAACACAGCAGAGCTGAGGCTGATGGGTTTGAAGATTTGCAGGTGGGCTATTTGGTCATAAAATACAGAGTTCGGCAAATTAAAATTTTGGCGCTATGCAAACTGAAGGATACACAAAGTCAGTGTTTCCCTTATATCCAGCAGCATGCTGCTGCAGAATCATGAGCACCGCTGCTAAAATTTCCCATTATCATTAATATCCTCTGCTTTCATGTTTCACGGAGGGTGGCGCTTGGCCCCTCCACAAATGCACAGAGAGGAGCAGATGGAAGACAGGTGAAGTTACAATTATGTTGTCAGTACTGGTCACAAACAGGCTCAATAGTGAAAGACTAACTAATGTGCTGATGCAGTGGCATCCCCTGAAATATTTCACTGTGGTGGCCAGATGTAGCGACTGAAAATCTGGGGGTGGCACACCAAAACTACATCAAATTATACTGTTGAAGTTTAAAGAAAACTATAGAAAACTATGGTAATATGAATGTTAAGGAATCACACACTGATATACTGGTTTATATTTTACAGTTAAAGTTACTTACTAACAGATGTGCATGGACTAAAACCAGTAAAGTTAGCATTTTCAGTTCTACAACAATCCTGTTTCAATGTGTCATATATGTACATACATGTCTTTGGTGATTCATTGTTCTGTAAATAGTCTGGTTGTCTTTTTCTTTAAAAAGACCAATATAAAGCTTTAATTTGAAGGAGTGTATTGATTGTAAGGGTGCTCTCAGACCTAGAATTGTCTTGCTTTGGTCTGAATCGGGCACTAATTTTGTTCCAAAGTTGTATAATTGCCTAGAGCTGGTTCGTGCTCTCATGGCAGCATTTACAACCGGACCAGATCAAGAAAGCTGCTCTTGATTGGTCAGAATTTCCATGTGGGAAAAATCCAGGAAGTAAAGCAAACGTTGAAGAAGAGTACACTTGCAAGATAAATGTGACACTTTGTAATGTCACAATGGAGGGACAACTACGCAGGTTGATTTTAGCGCTGCTCATCGTGGACTATATTGCTGTCATTGTTCATTTTAGTCAAACCATACAGTTTGAAAACGAGGCGCGGCTCCAACTAGAAAACAATGTTTTGATGCATTGGATGTGCTGAATGTGCATATTAAGGCAGTACAGGAGGAGGTGCACATTAATAATCCTCCAGGACTGTAACATGCTCATGTTTAACCCAAACAATGTGTCATGTGACTGCAGTTGCTTCACATCCAGGTCAGAACACATTCTCACCACAAACAAACCGCACCAGAGTTCATTTGCAACTGGACCGAGACCACCTCTTCAAGAAGGTCTCGGTCCAGTTGTTTTGGTGCGTACATGAGTGTGATTGCTGTGTTCACACCTGACCAAATGAACAGCACTTAGGGGGCAAAGAAACTTCAGTTTGATTGAACCAAACCAAACAGGGCAGGTGTGAAAGCATCCTAAGAGACAAAACATTTACTGGGGACAAATGCATCTTTAGGGGAGGCTTGTGGGGACATACAGAACCCATTTTCATTCACATATCATGAGGTAAGAGCTCAAGGGACCTCTGTGAAATTGGCCACGTCATTTGGTCTCTCGCCAAAATTTAGCCTTCAGCTTCCATCCAGCCAAGCTTTGCCAACATGGTTGGTACCAATGCATGCCTTAGACTGTCTTGTTTCACAAGACACCACTGCCTTTGCATATCTTAAAAAATGAGTGTGACACAGCCTCATAAAAACATAAGTGTCAGCCTTTAATTATTTTTGCCAGGGGGAATCATCCTCCCACTGGGGGGGTCACCACTGACGCCAGCCCAGAGAATATTTGGTTAAAATAAACTGTAATGCTGTTTTGTCCACATTGTTTTCTGTTAGGTTTGCACAGAGTGATGTAATGTAGCCCCACTGTGTTTAATGTGGAGTGAGCACTGTGCCGTACTCTGTTTAAAAAAAAGCCGTTTAAATGCTACATTGCTTGTCATCAACCAGTCATATGGTAACTTAGGAAGCAATGTGGCCTTGTGCGCTCGGATTAATTTGGCATACAGTTAACACACCAGTCATGATTTCATTTTAATGAAAACTCAGCTCCTGGCATTTTCTCCTGGTGTTCTTCACCACTGTTTTGGAAGAAGGAAATAAAGGGAGTAACAGGCAAACCAGCCTTTAAAAGTGACACATTATCTTTTTAAATAAGCACTGTGCTGTGGATCTAATTCATGTCGAAGTGAAAAATGGTTCATGTGGATTTCAAAAATGTAGCTGAAAAGTTAGATGATCACCCATGCCACCAGCAACGCTAAAAAATGAACATCTCCCCTCAAGTTTCTGTGGTTTGACTCACAATGCTAATGAGAGACCCACAGAGGGCAGAGAAAAAGAATAAAATCTTTACACTGCAGAGACCACAGGCAGCTTACATGTGCAGCACGATGAATCTATATTGTATGCCACCCACCAACAAGTTTGCACAGCACCTGCTCATGTTGCTTCAAACAACTTCACAGCAGAGGTCCAACCTACACTAAAGAAACCCATATAAGTATTCTGCCATTACGTGCGTCAAGGTCAAACCTAGTGTAGGTCAAAGCAAGCTCTTGGAAACTTCAGGCACTGAAAAGAAAAGAGCCTTGTTTTCAGCTTGATGGCCATGTATTGTTGTGTTAATATAATGACTTTTGAAAAAGCTTTTGAAAGGGAGAGGCTTTATCCCGACCCAAAGAGGAGCATGTACCTTTTCAAATGAACTGAAACATGTAAAATATCAATAGGATATTTTCATAATGTATTAGATCATATCATCATATCATAACTCCAATATAAGCTAAAGTTAAAGGAGATAGAGAAGATAAACTTACAGGCTTTCTCAACCCAAACAGCACTGTCACCTTCAACAAACCCAGGCTCCGTTTATGCGAGCTCCAGGTAGTGACCGCGACCGTTATTATTAAAATAACTTGATTGACTTTTGGTTTCACCCAGGACGCAAAAGTCGCTGCCCCTCCTACCCACCTTACGCAGACTTTCTCACTCTTTAGACTACAACTGTTGCCCAGAATGCTGCTACCCAGTGCATCTTAAAGCGCCGCTTAAGGGTGCCTCTGTGCGTCTGTGTCTGACACCGATGGCCACTTTCCAAGCATCAGTATTTGATGATTTGGGAGTGAGACCAGGTTGTAAAAAAACATTACTCAGAGATTACCTGATTATCAAAAATCTGATTAATTTCATGTACATTTGTTCAGCTGGAATCAAAACTTCATGTGTCATTTCATTGTAAAAACAAGTGACTAGTGTTTAAACAATTATTCAGTCATCAAAAGAAATTTTAAATAATTAATCATTTTCAGTCCTGTTTCAAGCACAACTGCCAATCACTCTGAACTCACCTTCTTGAATGTGAGGGTTAATGCATTGTCATATATGATTGGAAACTGACAAATCACAATTCTCTGATATTTTTTAAACAACATCAATGATTAATTTATCACCAAAATGGTCAACAAATCTATTAATAATGACAGTGATGCATCTCCTAATATTATTGTTGTGCTATTTAAATTTCAAATCACACTATGACTTGAACTAGACATGCACTCATACCTCTTCTCACTTGGTTGCCCACTAGTATCCCCCAGTCATGTTGTCTCATTCGTGGGTAGTGATGACATGTAGACTCTGTATCATGAGTCATTTAATATAGCGTAGAGCAGCTAGGCTAAGGGGCATATGGCCATGTTGGAGCAGAGCCATGCGGCTTAAGGCGGGGTAAACGGATGGGCAGAGATTGTTGGTGCATTTGCTGTTCGGCTCCGCATCATGTTTCCCTGTTGTTTCTACAGTGAGCACACTGTTGATCCAACAGCAGTAAATAAAACATTACAATCATATTTTTTTTTCTCCATGTTAGGGAAAGTTGGTGTTCGAGAGAATTAGGGCTGTTGCGATGTAAATACCGTTTGTCTGTGCATGGAGATGAGAGAGGGTGAAAAAGCGAGGCAGAAGGAGAGGGAGAACGCTCATGAAATATCCTTGGCGACGAAAGACGCTGTATTCACACATTATTCACGGACAGTTTGTACCAACACTAACATTCTGCTAAGGCTATGATCAGCTGTGATTGGCTAAATGCATCAGAGGAAATGCTGCTGCAGAGCTAGAGAGCTGACGACGGACTGTGTGTGTCGACTGTTGATTATGGGGAGAGCCTGTGGTTCCATCTATTTCATATTCATGAGCCAAATGGTTCATGTTGTATTATTCATGAACAAATTAGACGTTCAAAACACCAGTGTGAGCAAGGCCGTATGCAGAATGCATATAGGGACTCATAAACCTAACTTTCACTTAAAAGTCATCCACCTTTTCCTGGCTCAGTGCACAAATTTAAATGTTGTTTCCTTCCGTCACTGATCCTGATGCCATGTTCCCTGTTGAAATGAGCTGCTGAGGCTAAATATATCCCAGGCAATTTTTCTGTAAACAATTTGGGCTGCTGTCCTTACAGCAGTTTCCACCATCTGCAGGCAGTGGTGAAGCAAAGACAGTCTTTTTTTTTTAAATATCCCGTTTACTGTACCAGAGGTTGAGAGCCGACCGGCTTGTAAGAGACCGGCTTTGTTCTGCCTCTCTGATCAGCTGGCTTGCTAGCAGTCGGGACGGAGCAACAGAAGTGTGTCCAATCAAGCTGAGCCCTGTTTTAAAAAGGCCCTGCAGTCCTTGGGCAGAGGCCGCGTTTATGACCCAAAATCGAGGAGACGAGCCTGGCCCTCTCCCAAGCCCTCCAGCTCGTATATTCTGTTTGAGCATATCCAGAGGAAAGTGCAGCGCTGCAAGGAGGCCCCATGAGACACCTGTACATGTGTAACTGACTCTGTGTGTGTGTGTGTGAGAGGACAAAGTGTGTGCGCGCGTGTGTGTGTAAACAGTGTGTAGGATGAAAGAAAACCTTGTTAACCTTCAAACCTGCCATGGTTTTTTTTAAAGCGTAGACATGGGTGGAGAGACAGCAATAACAGTGAAATCATATTAGACACAGTGCAAATAGTATCACAGCTGAAGAAATATTCCATGAGGTCAACAGAAAAGACAGTAAAAAGGAACATCCAATGTATCCCCAAAAAACGACCTATAGAATCCTGTCAATGTCAGCCGTAATAAACATAGTCTGCTCGGGGTTGAAAATTAACAATCCCATTTGATAAACAGCTCTTCATTTACATTAGCCAAATGGGAATGTATGGTATTGTTTTTTTCTGATTACAGTGAGGTCGGACAATTACTGTAATGGTGAGGACTTAAAACACATTAGGTGATCAGGGTGTTTAACACCACAGCGGGTCTTATCTGTTCTGGAGCTGATCCCTAAACTGAAGGTCACAAATACAATTCAAAGACTGTGTGGCTGAAATATGTTTGAACAGGCGAGGGATGTACTGATTATGAAATGCTAGGTTGATACCGATGTTTAAACGAACAATTTGGCTGGTAGCTGATTCTTTAGTTTTTGCTGTTCCCCATTTGTGTCAGAGAAACAAAGAAATATTCATTACTAAGAAATAAAGCTCTTCAATCCTTCATTAAACTGCCTTTGAAAGAGCACAAATTCAAGCCTACACATTTATGAAACAGCCTTTAAAATAGCATGAATTCAAATGAAAAACATTTTTTAAATAACAGCCTCAAAAGCCTTTTTGGAAAATATATTCATAATTTCCCCGTTAACAACACATTTCTCCTTCAAACAACTTCATTTATTCAAGTTTCTCACCAAAAACTACATTTTACAAGATTACATTTGAACACATTATGAATTGGGCAACCATTGGGCGAATTTACCTTTGCTGACGTGTCTGTGGTTTACAGAGGAATACAATGCCAACATTGTCCCTGGCAGTTGGGTTGCCAAAGCAATGGGCCCAACCTTGAGCTTTTTTATTTCATCATTTATCAAAAAAACATCCACATTTCTTTCTTAAATATTACACAAGAATCAGGTAAAGTCAAATATCAGTATATCAGAAGGTATGTCCCCAGTTTGTCCACCACTTCATACAGCTACAGCAGTCACATTTGGTTTGAACTGCAGAAAGCTATAGCGTCAACGCTCTTCCTGAGACTTCAAACAAGCCTTTAAGTATAATTACACCTAATTTCCTGTTTGTAAATGAAGACTTTTCCTTAGATTTGAAGACATATACTCTTGGCTTGGATATATCATAATGTAACTCAGTGCAACCTTCATCAGCAGTTAGTCTTGGCCTCTGGCTGCTAACAGCTAATGTCATCTAGCTCTCCATCTGCCAATGTCAACACAAATTTATTGTTCACAATGTAGCATCATTGGGGAAACAATAGGGTGCGTCCCCTTACAAACCAATGGTGAGTTTACTTCTTCATTTGTCCCAAACATAGACTGTGAAGGTAATGGACGTAGCTACCTTGGCGTCACTCATTGGTTGGTGGATACCCAATATGAAGCCTTAAGTTCAGCACTTCACCATCTGGGTTTTTTGGAGCCAGAAGTGACCATATTTGGGTGAGAGGCTGGCGTTGCAGAGGAGCGAGGGGTGGGTCTGACTGAGAAGCCAAGGATACTATAAGCACACAGCCTGTCACTCAAAGCGACATACCCTTAATTATACGTAACTGTAAGCCTTAATACAGTGTAAATGGGTAAGTTATAAAAAATTCACCACTTGTAGAGTTTTCATGAACGGGAAAATTAACTATAGAGACCTAATTGTTTTTTGTACCAGGCTTCAAATGTGTTTATTTCTGCTGTAAAGTCGGGCATTTAAACATGGGTGTCTAAAGGGATTGACTGTTTTCTAGAGCCAGCCTCAAGGGGCCGTTCAAAGAACTGCCCAAAGGCATCTCAAGGAAGGTCGCTGTTTGGTCCAAACACATTTTCTATTATATCCCAGGACGACATGATGCCATTTGTCTCGAGCACTGCTTTTAAGCCTGTGCAAAATTGATGCGACACAACAGAAAACCATCGGCCATTGCTATCTGTGAATGCCATCTTATTTGCTGAAAACCTGATGGCAGTCAACAAGGCAAATATCAACCGATGGCGGATGAATTGGTACATTCCTAAAACAGACCTCCCACATGCATCATCCATCTTTTCAATTCCTCAAGATTCTCCCTGTCAAACCTGCATACAAGCCCTACAGGAAGTAACTGCACGAATAGGAGTGTTTGCTGGGTTTAGACTTTGAGTCAGCCTCTTCAACTGTTTTTTTGTGTGTGTTGTTGTTGTACTGTAATGGTTTGTTTTCCTCAGAGTGGATCCATGCCAGCATGGCCCACAATTTTGCCTCGCTCATGGTGATCAATAGGCATTAGCTTGAGACAAGTGTTTTGTCAAGTGGGTTGTTCATTGAATGATTGGCAGCTCTCTGCTTCACTCAGACATGAACATGAAACCTTCCTACACCTGACTAAGCGAACACACTTCTCAACCTGAATGAATGAACACGCCACTCACTGGGCTCTCATTGCACCCTGCTTATGATTTTCAAATTTAAAAAACAAAGCTGCAGCATGCTAGAGCTCTGAAATGATCCACCAGAATCAGGTTCTGGATAAGTCTGTGGTGGATAAAAGGCCCCACTGTCACCTCACTGCAGCAAGGTCCTGGGATCTAACCTTGAGCCCTGACCTTACCGTTTTTTGTTTGCATGTTGTCCCCGTGTTCAGGTTTCCTCTTCAGCCAATATGCTACAAATACTCTTGCCTTTTCTCTCAACCGAGGCACTAACTCTGAACTGCAGGTTGCACTGGTTCCTGACTGGCCACTGGCCTTAATTATTGAATGGGAAACACCACCAAAGTTGAATTTCCAATATGTTATTTCCGTGGCCAGGAAAAGTTCAGTCAATATTTGTGAACATGAGCTACTCTCTCTCAAAGACAGAAACAAGAGAAGTCTCAAACTTGTTATGCCATAGGGTATACAGTCTGGAGCTGCTGCATAGACAGTGAATGGGAGCCTGATTTTGTGGATCTACAAAATGTTTGTTTCCCTTTTTATACCAGATGAGCTTTGTTCTTTCATAGTGTTCTCAGTTGTGAAACATGTGTTGACCATATCACAATGTCTGTTTACTTAAACTTCCAGGTAGAAAACTGCTCTGTCAAGTATAATTTCATGGTGCTGAGCAAACAGGGGCGAGTAACAGCTGACATATTAAGAGAAAATGGTTCCGCAGCCTTTCATGCACTGCTGAATGAAAGAACACTGATTTGTAATTGATAAGATTCATTCAACATATGGCAGCAACATGCTGAATGTTTTCTGTTTTTCACAATGTAATTTAAAAGTGTATACATCTCATTAAACTGAGATGCAGGTTTGATGCTTTCATATCTCATTATACTAACATATTAGCCGTTAGGTTGGAGACCTCATTTACCCGTTAGGCCACTACAAATATTATGCGCTACGTATCCTTTTGCATCTGCTGTTGATGTTACGGAACAGAGCTACAAAAGCACGTGGTTAGGTTGAGAAGAAACCATCATGATTTGGCTCTAAGGGAAGCAAACACTGGATACCAGGGTGAAAGTCCAGGGTTTGTTGGACCAATCCACTACCGCTCCCTCCCGCCCTACACAGACTTTCCTGCTTTTATGTTACTTAGCCACATTATGGGCTGACGCCGCCTGTTCCCATATCATACTGCTGTGGCAGATGCTGTACGGCCAACTGGCACCATATCATATCTTAACACCGTGAAAAGTCTGATCCGGCCATGTTACCAACTGATCACCACCCAGCGGTGTATCAGGTTTAGGCAACAAAAAGCACCTGGTTAGGTTTAGAAGAAAACAGCATGATTTGGTTCTAACAGAAGCAAACATCAGTGTTGTTGGAGCGAACGTTCGAACGTTAGAATGTGAATGAGTTACACAACAACTTGAGTTTAACCAAATGTAGCAGTTATACAATGTCACTGTCCGGTAACAATAGATTTGGTGTCTTTAAGATGTTTGCAAAGCAAAACAGTACATAAAGAAAGCACAGCAGAGAGGTCCAATAGATGTGACTACCGGTGTTAAATTATGTATTTAAACACTATAGTTAGAGCTGAAAATGACAACAGAAATGATCAAGTTTGCCAATTTCACATATTTCTGCAATTTAAATCTATTGCCAGTTGTCTACCTGGAAGTGATTTTGGTTGTTAGCATGACATCAGTGATGGTTAACATACTCAGAACATTCCTCTGGGCGCTCTCAGTGTCATCTAAAACATCTTTCCAAATTCACTGTCTTCATACTTGTTGGCATCACAAATTTGAGTTTTACCACTCTAGTTTTTGGATTTGGGAGAGACTTGCTCATGGCAAATGATCCTTCTGTACTGTCTTAGACTACAGGAATAATATGTATGAATTTTGAAAACAGGCGCAGGTTCCTTTTAAGATGAATCAAAGGAGAAATTTCAGCACTGAGATTTTTAAAGTTTCACTTCGCTCCAAATCTGTGGTAAAATAGTGGTTCACAGAGTTTGGGACTTTTAAGAGTGAGGTCAGAGATTGATCAATTTTTATTGATTCTGAATCCACAACCTGTAGCTACAACCTGAAAACGAGTTGAGAGCAGCAGAGGACATGGAATGCTGATTAAACGTGAATTTGACATGTTGATGTATTAAGTGTAGCCTCTTAAAATGTTGATGTGATGTTTAGAAATTTTTATATATTGGAGATTCTCCAGAAATTAACACGAGGCGAGCAGCTGGATCATTTCTCAGGAGAAGAGTCTCTACTGTGTTATTCTTGTTGAACTACAACAACTCAAATTCAACTTGTGGCCATACAATGATGTCATTTGTCCCCCTCACAAAGGATCTTGAGTAGAGTACTGACATTGCTCGCTGCCTTTGACTATTTTGACACATTTTGATAAAAAGATGTTGAAGTTAGTCTCTTTGCACGACTGAAATGTGCTCCAGTCTTTTCTCTCCTGTGGTGATCCGTCTTCTATGTGGTTCGATCTCAGGAGGTGTTTTTCAGACTTAAATCTTGCAGCAAAAACTCAGACTGCAATATGTTATCTGATTTTGTATAGCTATAGATTCGAGCACTGACTCTGCTGTTCTCAATGGCAAATTATAATTTTTTCTAGTTCATACATATACAACATGTTGTACATGGAACTGAAGCTAAAGATGGACTGTATTCATAATGAATACATCACATTAATATAAGTAAGCAGCGTCAATTAATCAGTCAGTGAGAATGGATGTGTGGAGGGGGCATAAGCACATACAGCCAGAAGCAGCAGCGACTCACCGTCTAACACTGGCACACTGTGAGTATAGAAACAGAGGGCTCTGCGGGGACGAATCATCTGCTGCAGCAAGCGATCACGCTGTCTGAGGGCATTTCAATTTGATCAGCAGACATTCTAAAACGGTGTTGTCTCGTCGCGAATCATCAGTCCGAACTGGGCTTTAATATTCCCAAGTTCAACCTCATATATTCTGACTGTCATTCCATATATTCAGACTGTTCTATATGAAGGGTTTCCTCACATTTTCATGGACAAAATTTCAGAACTTTTCCATGACTTTCCAAGGACCCATTATAATTTCTTGTCTTGCCCTACTTTCCCGTTATTGTAATTTCAGCTAGTTGGCATAAATGGTGGGAGAGTCAGAATGCAGGGAGAAAGCGAAGAAACGAACGTGATGGTTAACAAACGTCACACATCAACACATATTACAGCTAAATTACGTTTAAATCAGAAAACAAATTTGCTGCAATGTTACGTAACATTGAAGGTTATCCACGGAAGACTACTGTAACAATGTTATTACATACAACAAAATTCCATGACTTTTCCAAAGCTATCAATGATTTTTACTAATTCCATGACTTTTCAAGTCCTGGAAAATGTCACTGTGAAAGTCTGTGACTTTTCCAGGTTTTCCATGACTGTGGAAGCTTTGTATATATTCAAACTTTCATTCCATACATTGAAACTTTAACCCTGTATCTTCTCTTTCAGTCCATATATATTCAAGTTTTATTCCATACATTGAAACTTTAATTTCATATATATTCAAAATATCATTCTATATATTCAAACTGTCTTTCTATATATTCAAACTTTCATTCTATGCATTCAAACTTTAAACCTGTGTGTTCTCTATCAGTCCATATATATACACAAGTTTTATCCCATACATTCAAATTTTAATTTCATATATTCAAAATATCATTCTATATATTCAGATTTTCATTCTATACATTGAAACTTTAACCCTGTATCTTCTCTTTCAGTCCATATATATTCAAGTTTTATTCCATACATTCAAATTTTAATTTCATATATATATATATATATATATTCAAAATATCATTCTATATATTCAAACTTTCATTCTATATATTTAAACTTTCCATACATTCAAAATTTCAATCCACATATTCAAGGTTCATTCCATTTATTAAAAATTTCATTCCATATATTCAAACTTTTATTCTATATATTCAAACTGTATGTCTATATACAGGGTTTAGTGTAACAATTTTATTACATACAACAAATTCCGTTATTTTTCCAAACTTTCAATAAATATAAGTTATTCCACGACTTTCCCTGGCCTGGAAAATGTGATTGTGAAATTCCATAACTTTTCCAGGTTTTCCATGACTGTGGGAACCCTGTATATATTCAAACTTTCATTCTATGTATTTAAGATACATTCCATATAGTCAAACGTTCATTCTATTTATTCTGACATGTGTGTGAGTGTGTGTTTTCCAGGTCACAGGTGTTTTGACAGGTGTCACATGTTTCCATCAACATCTAATGAGCCTTAAACCAATTAGGACCTGATTGTAAATGTCAAGTTGCACAGACGTAATCATAGCAACACGTAGGTTGTCCCTACAGTTGCCTTTGCCTTGTGAAACAATGGATAATACTTCACTTAGCATGTCAAAAGTACTAATGATAAAGCAGCAGCATATCAATGTGCAGCTGTCTGTGGAGTAACACTGTCTGAACGCTGAGGTAAGATACATTGAATAGGAATTTGCACAACAAAGGCCTGATCTATCAGTGAATGGGGAGGCAGAGAATATGGCTGTGGACTTCGAGATGTGCAACAGGAGGGATAATTTAATTATTGAAAATCGTGTGGGCTCCTTCCTTTACTTTCCCCCACGGTGTTCAAGGTTAATTGTCATAAGTTCAGGCCAATCTACCACCAAGGCACGAGGGAGGGGACCAGAGGAGAGGCGCCACACCAAAATTCAATTTTATTAAGATGATTGTGCATTCAAGCAATATTTTCCATTACGCATTGATTCTTCAGTGGAGACTACCGTCAGCCAGCTTCAAAGAGTTGCTCCAATTTTCTACATAAGTTACTGCTTGTCCCCTCTTCTCACTGACATCACAGGAGATAGAAAAAACCAATGCAAGGCATTTACTGGAAAACTAAGTGCAGGAAAAAGGTAATATGAAATGTCTTCTGAACCCTTTCCTAAACTGAGGCTCATTGGCTGTGAGATTAACAAAGGTGTTGGCTTTGCAAAGGCACTGGAGATAGACGCAGGCCATTCCAGACAGCAGCATGTTAGCGTGTCTCAGCCGTTTAGAGGATTGCTTGTGTAATGCCATCTGTATTCAGGGGATGAACACCCACTTTTACACCAGGGCAGAGAGAGAGGAGCAACAGTGACTTCAGCCAACATCTGTCGCTTTCCCTCCATCTTCCATTCACTCATCCGCCAGTCGCTTTCATCCACTTAAAATCGTGTCACAAGACCGGATATGTTAATTGAAGAAACAATTCACTCCGAATAAAATGAATATGAAGGGTAAAAGCGTCTGTGAATATGCAACATGAACTGCTACAAAACGCAACAACAGTTGGCTTTTGATATAAAATGCTCGATAAATAATTTGTTCTTCCTCTTTTGCAGAGTGAGCGCTGTCACATGCAAGAAACCCAGTGAACACTATGTACACATGAAATGTTCCATGGAAAAACTAAAGGTTTAATTATCAAGTCTAGAGCTGTAATTCTTTATTAAGAGGTGCCAGTAGGAGCTGAAATGATTTGTCAGTCAACAGAAACTGATTTGCAACTAATTTGATAATTAAATAGTAATTATTTTTTTGAAGGAAAAATGCCTTCCATTCCAAAATCTCCTTCTTCTAGCTACTCAAATATGAGGATTTTGTTGCTTTTTCTGTTTCATAATTGTAAAATAAACATTTTAGTTTTGGAGAGTTTGTTGGACAAAACAGAAAAATTGTGATGACATGTTGTGATGTTTTTCAAAATTTCATACACTTTATCAACTAAATAATTATTGATAAATAAATTAATAATCAACTGATAATGGAAAGAATCATTCATGACAGTCTTTGGGGAGACAGATAATTTTTTAAATTCAGCATTTTTGCTACTTTTCCCCCTAGAAACATTTGTGTGCCCTTAAATGCAGAGCCAGCTATGGCTACTAGATGCTAGCTTTAAAATTACTTACAGCCGCACAGGATTCCATTCATTATATGAAATTGGTAAAGCCCTAGTTCCACACATTACATTTAAAAAAACAAAATGGTTTAAATTAGACAAAGCAAGAGCTCAACACGTGTCTGCTACTCAGCAATCTCCATAAAACAGTTTATCAGTGCATTAACTAAACTATAGGTCCATGTGCAGTACATGGTGAAGAAGCCAGCATATTATCTGTATCCTAGAACATCAAGCTACAGAATAAATGCTGACATTGTACATTTCTACAAACCACGGATATATTGCATTTGTAAATTGCATTTGTAGGATATGCTGAGGCTTTGCATTTATATTTTCAGTTTAATGTTGTGACCACCCTGTGGTTAGGCTCAAAAACCAGTTGGTTAGGGTTAGGAAACATCATGTTTTGGCTTACAATAATCGCTTTGGTCGCTACAATAGTTAAAAAATATCCTAAGCTACTTATTAAAAATACCTGATATGGTTGCTACAAACACGGCTGGAAATGTCCCAAAGTATTCTTAAAATACCTGATATGGTCACTGCAAGCATGACTGGAAATGTCCCAAACAATTTCTACGTTTCTACAAACCATGGATATGTTACATTTGTTTTATATGTTGAATATGTTGAAACTTTACATTTATATTTTCAATTATATGTTGTAACAACACTATATAACATGTGGTTAGGCTTTGGCTTAAAAGCCAGTTGGTTAGGGTTAGGACACATCATGTTTTGGATTACAATAACTTGTTTGGTCGCTACAGACATGACTGGAAATGTCCCAAACTATACTTAAGAAATACCTGATATGGTTGCAACAAACACTGCTCGAAATGTCCTAAACTAGTTTTAAAAAAAATACCTGGTATAGTCACTACAGGCATGACTGGAAATGTCCCAAACTATTCTTGAAAAATACCTGTTACGGTTGCTACTGTCATGGCCAGAGATGTCACAAACTATTCTTAAAAAATACCTGGTATTGTCATTACAAGCATGACTGAAAATGTCCCAAACCATACTTAAGAAATGCATGATATGGTTGCTACAAATACTTGAAATGTCCAGAAGTTTCTTTAAAAACAGCTGCTTTTGTTGCAACAAACACAGCTGGACATGTCCCAAACTTTCCTTAAACATACCCAGTATGGTTGCGACAAACACATCGGGAAATATCAAAAACTATTCTTAAGATACCCGATATGGTTGCGACAAACATGGCTGGAAATGTCCCAAACTATTCTTAAAATACCCAATATAGTTGCGACAAACACAGCTGGACACGTCCTAAACTATTCTTAAAATACCTGATATAGTTGCGACAAACACAGCTGGACACGTCCCAAACTATTCTTAAAATACCCGATATAGTTGCTAAAAACATGGGTGGGCATGTCCCAAACTCTCATTAAAACACACCTTCTTTTGTTGGTCTTGAACAGTTGTCCTCTGCTGTCAGGTGCTTGGCAGGTATCACAGCGTCCACCATCCTCTGGCTGGTAACATACGGCGTAGATCAAGACCAAAAGGCTGGTGAAAGAGAAACAATTTGCAATTCTTTCAATTTGCATCATTTATTTGGATTTAATCTTTCTTTGTTTGAAGGTTTTAAAGCTGTTGTTGTCCACGCTCACATACTATTAGGAACTTGGTTGGTTGGCTTGAATTGAAGTGGCTATTAAACCACATGATATGCAACTTTTTTTCTTGGTTAAAATATTGAAACATGAAGAACAACAGAAGAGCATTGAACAGCAATGACACTGGGGTTTTTAATCCATAACTCATTGGAAATGCTGTGTCATGGGACTAAAAGGCTCTGATGGTTAGATGTGTAACAAGCTCGCCAGCAGAGATCCTCCTGTTTGATTCTGTCTTGACCTTCTCTATTATCACGTCATCAGACACAAGATGAAGATGCTCTGTCTGACAGTCCGATCTTCGCTCCACAACAATTTGTAAAGAACAGAATTGCCCATTTTAGTGCATGTGCACAACACACACACAGGCCTCGAGAAGAAGCCAATAAAACTGTTTCTATGCAGCACTTCAGGTTGAGGAGTGGAGGCGATAAGGTTGGAAACTGTTCAAGAGTTGGGAAAGATGTGACATCTGACATCAATGTCATGGTAAACGGTCCATGATGTTGATCCACAGGATGCTGCGATGCACAAACTGCTGTTACCTGTTCCTAAAAAGGAGTTGTTTGTACGGTTTGTCGGATATGGAAGCCTAATGGGCAAAAGAGGCTGTGAAATACAGCTTTCTGTTGACACAGCAGTCACTCGCTGCTGTTTAGGAGACACTTTGTGTTTCCAAATGTGATGAGATTTTTCTTTTTTTTTTCCGTATTATTTTGGCAGCAGCTCTGGTGATAAATGATCATTGCTTTCTTTGTCCAAAAAAAGGGACAAATCTGTTTTGTTCATCATTGTCCCCCTTTATCCTTAAGTGCTTTTCATCTTTGGAAGGCAATACCAATCTTCACTCCACTTTTGGCTGGCAGAGTGTTATTTCCATGTTTAGCAATTTATGTTTCCTTTCCCTTACATTCTGTGTAATCTACCTGTCTGCAGGTGGCTTCCTGTTCTCGGGTTTGTGTAGTCACGTGGCTGTCGCCGCTCATGCTAACTGTCCAGGTATTCCTCTGTTTATTCCAAACAAGCTGCGGCTCCAAGAAAAGCAGAAGCATCATTTTCTGTGCTGAACAAGAGTTTTCGTGTGTAAGACCTCGGAGACATCAAGTGCTTGCACAGCAAATGTTAAAGTTTTCATGACCTGGATATACGTTGAATCACTGCTCTGTGGTAGAAACTGTCAATAGAGAACAATAGATGTTGCCAATTAATTGTTACATTAGGTTTTGAGAGGCTGTTACCGACGTAATTGCACACTGCTTTTGTCTTAAAATATGAATCACTTAAAGATGAACATACATATTTGCAGATGGCTCGCAGGGTTTTAGTGTCTTTATGTGCAGAGTACATCTGTATTCTGGTAGGCCTCTGGATTGATTCTCATACACACCATCAGTCTTGTTTCATAAATGAGGAGCCTGAATAATATCTGACTCGCACACACACTTGTGCACACACGCAAAGAAATACACACACGTGCACACAAACCCAGAGGAAGATTTTCAACTGTAGTCAACAGATAATTAAAAAAAAGAAGCTGGAGGTTATATCCATTGATCTGAACCACCTGCCAGAGAGACAATTAGTCTATTGGTTGGAATAAACAGGCACATCACACACACACACGCACGCACACACACGCGCACACACAGGATTATTTAGACTCCAACCTTTTACCACTGCTGTCAGAACAAGGCCAAAACAAGAAACTTTGTTGTTCAAATATAGCTCAAACAAGCACCTCTCTTTTTTCCCCCCACAGACTGAACAGAGGGATGATCAGCACGCCCTATTTCAGTTTGCTATTAATTGACATGACATTATTTTGGTCTCGTAGCGTTTTCAGGATCAAACACGCCTGTTTGAGTATTTAAATGGGGCATGACATATATTTGTGCATTGTAAAGTTTGTATGCACACTGTCTGCATTTATAAATCAAATGCAATGAAAATAATTTACTGCTTTGATTATTAAATGTTGGCATTTTCGATCTTACTTAGCATCTATACTGTATAATAAATATGTATTAATTTGTTTTTTTATAGGTCACGTTTCACATTTGCATACGTCTATTTTGGGTGTCGGAAAGATGTCACCATATGTATTTAGTGCACTTGAAGTGCCCTGACAGCAAGTTGCAGCCTTTGAACAGGTAAACACGATTTATAAAACCCCGGCACACGACTACTGAAAAACAGCCCTCTTAAATATTGTACATAGAAAACCAGTCTATCATAGCTCTTTCCATTTTGGAGCAGGCCCTGATTTTAATTACTATACATGGTGAATTAGCTAATGAATAATGAATGGATTCCTCACACTAAGTGCTCTGACTGCTAATGCACTTGCAATTCTCTCACTCTACTACCCCCTCACACACTGCCAATGTTGCTTTCTGATTCTGTCTTTTTTTAGCCCCCCTCTCCAAGTCTGATTCACACACACAATTTCTTCCCACCTCTGCTTTTCTCACTCTCACTCAGATTTGATTAGATTTCCCTCTGTAAGGAATTATTTAGTGATGAGAGTAGAGAATGAGACGGAGTTAGAGAAAGGCTCCGGGATAGAGGGAGACAGATAGTGGTTCTCAGGGGAGCGAGGGGAGAAGGAGATAGGTGCTTCGAGGAAAGAGAGTGAAAAAGCTGGAGGATTTAAGGTGCAGTGGAGCTGCAGACATGCAGGGGAGAGACAGAGAAAGACAATGTACTCTGTGTGCTCAGTGTGCAGAACTTCAAATTCCATGGAGCTGAGATAAAAAAAAAAAAAATCTACAAATATACATCTAGCAATACAGAAAAAAATATATGTAATGCATGCAGAGAAGTGTGTGTTTTATCCTGGGGGAGAACATGTAAACTCCAGACACATAGGTGGATTTTTTTTTTTTTTTTTTTTTTAACTTATTATTCCCCTATGGCTGCATCAAGTCGTGCTTCAGCTTCCTCCCACAGTGTAAAGACAGGCAGGATAGGTGAAGTGGAGACTCTGAAGTGCCTGTAGGTGTGAATGTGTCTGTCTGTCTATAAGTGTTAGCGCTGTGATGTACTTGTGACCTGTCCAGGGTGGTTGTCACCCAGTGCATGATGGGATAGGCTTCCAGCCCCCTAGGACATTGAACGCAACAAGTGATATAGGAATAGGTAGACGGATTATAACTACAACTGATACATTTTCAATCTTTTGAATTATTTAACATTGCTATAACCTCTATTTTGACACTAGTAATAACCAGTGTTGGGTCAGTTACTCTTAAAATGTAATAAATTACATATCACTTAGCTTCATTTGAAAATATTAAGTTATTTTACAATATTAATCTCTGTGTAGAGTAATAAGTTACTTATTACAGTACTTTTGCATTACTTTCACCAAAATGGCCTCAGACGGAAAAGGCATTTTAAATGGAGGAGGGCAGGTTGTTTCACAGCAGGTAATCAAAGCACAGAAGCTCCAGATTATTACAGATCATTTTAAATCCAGTGCTGCAGGTCTGACTCAGTAGTGCATTCCCATACAGTGGTTACCACTTTCCCCTGCTTACATGAACAAGCATAACGATAGAGAACAGTTAAATTGCAGAGACAAGCGGGGTGATGAGGGTCAGGCAGAGGATCAAAGTCTGATAATTATACATATGGATAAACATTTGTGGGCCTATGATATGAAACAGTAAACAAATATTACTAATATTACAACTAACAAAATGGCGTGCGATCAAGTCACTATAACGAACGCAATGCCGGTTCACGGTGTGCTGCTCAGCTACAGCAGCACCAGAGAAACAGTTATGCATAAGAAAGGAATGATGCGCCGATGTTGCTCTGCAGTTGTACGGAATGCGAACAAGAAAAAACATTCAACATATATCGACATCACCCACATTTGTTGATCACCGGGAGAAGGATAAAGCATACCAGAGGTCAGCCTCTTATCCCTGCTGCTTTCAGGCAGCCTTGGGAAGCAAAAGGATAAGTTGTAGGTATGTGAATGGAAACACACTGGACATGATAACGCACACGACCATTGCCACCCTTTAATAATGTAGAATGAATGACATGACAAGACACAACAACCTTCAGGGGGATGTTTTTCCTGGTGGCGCATTGCAGAAGTGGATCGGTGTGAATAAAAGAAAAAAAAAAATAACAAACAGTTTATTTCGTGTCAGGTGACACTGTAAATGTAATAATATTACCCAAAACCCTGTCGGTAACACGTTATATGACTTTGTTACTGCTGAAAAGTAATATATTACTGTAACACCCTACCCCCAACACTGGCAGTGACAGTCAGGTAATTTGGGACATATTTTCTTGAGAGAAGTAACACTTGACAACCTCAAGTGTTACTTCTATAAAGAAAATATCTTGCCAAATGAAAAAAACTTTAGAAACATTGGACCTTCAAACACATCAAATACCCCTGCCTCAGTCCAGAGACATGGTGAGGTAATATGGGACAGCTGGTGAGGTAAAATGGGACAGTCTGTAAATCAATATACCATTTTAGTTATTAATTCCTTGAATGAAACCTGACTAAAAGGAGCATCCACATTTTCTGCCATGATTTCTCTGTTCTATTGCTGCCTGTTTCTCTGGTGCCAGATTTTCTGAAGCAGAAATGCGTGTGTGTGTAACAATGACGGCTAATTCTGGACTACTGTGGCAGACATGGAGTCACTGCATAATCCTTAATATTTTTTAAGTGTCAAAAATACTAAAAATGTCTGTAATACTACAGGGTGGCTCACAGAATAGCATAAGTCATGATTTTATGGCACCGAGTAGCCAAAAAAAGCTGGTTTCACTTTAGGAAAACATCCAATGCTAGCTTCATTTTTTGTTCAATTTTACCTGAATGTACTCACTCCAACCCTTTTCCCATAAAAAGCAAAGTGTAATGTGAAAATATTTTTGAGTACAAGTCACACAGTTTCTAAAATGCAACATCCTACAGCTGTCAGATTGGGCGACATCTTCTGCCAAGTTGCTTAATTCTTGTTCACACTTTTGTACCGTGATAAACACCTTAGGGTCAAAACCAGTCTGTGTTTTAATGCCAGCAGCCATGTTTTTTGAATAAAGGCTTTTTAACTAAATTCAGGTGCATTTGTTCCTGCTCCACACGAGTGCCGGAGGTTTGTTTCCCCTCCCATGTTCTGACCCTTTCCTTCAAGAGCGCCTACGAGTTTCATACAATAAAGACAGTCCTCGAGCGCACTGCTACCTCGTTCTTACAAGTTTGATCCTACAACCATTTTTGTTTTTAGACACTCATTGTTTTTGCTGCAGGACTTTTACTACCAAGAGGAGAAAATCAACATGCAAAGTGGCCACATGCAAGTTCTTGGACCAGTGATTTTTTTTTTAATCTTCTGCCCATCCTACTTATCTCAGATCATTTATAATGATTGTTTCATGTAAAGAACATTTGTAGTAATAATGCAATAACATGTTTGGCTGCTTATCTTTAAAGAGCCCAAGGTGTGAAATCTAATTTGTCCCATTTTACCAGTGGTCCCAAATCACCTGACTGAACCCTGATCAGGGGCATTCGTAGTAACAAACGTAATAAAAGATTTATTGTCTTAGTGAATTTAACTGTACTCTTTAATTATGTTTTCAACCACAGCCAGCAGCTGTTTGCAACAAAATAGCTCTAAAAACCCACTGTACACTACCAGCCCCCCCGCAGAAAAAAAGCTACACTACAAAAACTGTTTAGAAATGGCCTGTGGAGCGTGACAAAGAGCTCAAGGTGACGACCTGGCTTCTAAATTTCCCAGGTCCCATTCTGCTCAAGGATTCTTGTGATGTGCCGGTACCCCAGATGTACCCCTAATCCAAGGTGGGGCCTCCTTGGATCGGACTTGGCTCTGACCTGTCGAGGCATGGACACAGGATCTCTGGGAGTGTCCTGCGGTGCGTTGGCGGCAGATCCATTTAGTCCAGTGGGTTGTGAGGTGGGTTAGTGGCACGTGCCACAGATGCTCATTCAGATTGGGATCTGGGGAATTTGGAGGCCAGGTTGACACTTTGAGGTCTTTGTCACATTCCTTGGGCCATTCCTGAGCCATGTTTGCAGTGTGGCATGGTGCATTATCCTGCTGGGGGGCCACTGCCATTGGAGAGTACTGTTGCCATGAGGGGGGTACTTGGTCTGCAACGGTGTTTGAGTGGGTGGAACATGTCAGGTGGTATCCACATAAATGCCAGAACCAAAGCTTTCCCAGCAGATAATGCATTGGAACAAAATAATTATTCACTTCACCTGTCAGTGGTTTGAATGTTTTGGCTGATCGGTGTATGTCAGTGCTGTTTTCATAGCTTGTTTCAACTGAGTTATGTTTCAAGTATTTATGCAAAAATAATGTAAATGTGTTGATTTTTGAGCTACCTCAGAGGAACAGTAATCAGCACCATGTACAGCGGCTGGACAGCTTTGCCTCAGGCTAACCAGGATTAAATATTAACAGTGTCAAACATGTAAAGATAACCCAGGGTAATGTTAACTTGGGATTACAGCCAAAGGTTGACGTGTTAAAAGACATACGTGCTGTAACATGATGTTTAGACACTGGATGTAAGATGATTAAAAACTGCAGCGTGATTCACAGAGCTTTGATTGGTGTGTGAATTTTATGTATCATCACCATCATTAGCTTCATCACCAGTATTGCAAAGGTGTGCAAAATTTTAGCAAAAATTTGCACAGTTGTGTTTTATAGACTGTAAGAGGCTGTTGCAGGAGTTGACGTGAAAGCTGTCTCCCCACAAAAGTACACTGTGTTCTGCAATAATTGCATTTTTTTTTTTTTTTTTACATCTTTGTAGATTAAATTCATATCTATCTTTTTAAAGGTTGATAATAAACAATAAAATTCAGACCTTTATTTGGATATCAAAGAGTGGAAATGGCTTATTTAATTTAATTATGTTCAGGCACAAAAATCACTTGGTTATGGTTTAAAAAATATCATATTTTAGCTTCAAATACCCTGTTTTGGTCACACAATTTCAGCCGTATGGCCATGAATGTCTCGCCAGAAAACAACCAGTTATAGTGGCACCACTGCCGCTGGAAATGATGCAGACATGTGGCTAAAAAACAACCAGTTTTGGTGGCACAATCGCCAATGGCAAAGCCCGGATGCGTCCTTGCAAGAAACCGCTTTTGATGGCACAATCGCTGCTGGAAGTGTCACAGCCAGTTTTGTTGTTTGTTGGTGTTGAACAGCGGTCTGCTGCTTGGCAGGTGTGTCTTAAGTTTCACACCATCCACCATCACCTGCAACACCTGATGCCAAAGCCAACTTATATACATGTAATCAGAACTACTTATGAAACGTACACGTGTAACGTATCTGAGATTTACAGAACTGCATGATGACCGGGCAGGAACGTCACACTGTACACTGAACAAAGATCACTCTAGTTTGTGACTCACTACAGTATACAACACATTAATCAAGCTGTCATGCATGATAATGTGCTTGTGAAACGTCAGAAAGAAAACAAAACCATCAAACAAAATCAGAAACAACAAACACCAAGGACAAACAAGGACACACTGATGGGGAAACATTTTTGGGGGAAAGAAATTTTGGCACAACACCAGCCCTTAACAGCTTATTAGCATGCCAGCTGAGAGTTCTCACCATGAACAAATAATGAAGGAAAAGCAAGATGGACTACCTACTGCATGCTGTCAACACTGGCTACACACAATCAATCAGCCATCAGCAGTGAGAAAACCAACACGGTCCCTTGTCTATAACCACAGCTAGTGTGTTCAGCAGCTGGTTTGGTAGATAATAAAACATAATAACGTGGGGGTAATGATCATCATCGTCATCAGTGTACAATCCAAAGTTAAAAAGGCACATAATGTTTGTGTTGCAACAATACAGCAAATCCCGGGCCTTCCAAATGACCTTGCACAGGCAGAACAATAATACGGCTCATGGCGATGATTTGTGATCCTCTTGGTAGATCTGAGCCTTGATGAGAGACTGTTTGTACAGTGCACATCCATCTTTTACAAAATTGTTGACTGCCACTCGAATAATTGCATTCTCCCTGCTTTGATTTCTGACTGACTTTAAGACGGTCTCCCACCGAGCGTCACGCATTCGCTGCTGAATTATCAAAGCAGATTAACAGAGAGAAAAGAAAAGAGGAGGGAGAAGAGGAGAGAGAGAGGAGAGGAAAAAAAAATGCGAATCACACCACTGAGAAAATGTCTGCTCTACAGCTTTCATTTATTGAGTCCAAATATATTTGATGGTGGTTATTTTTAAACAGACCTTAATCCTCTGCTCACCCTTCACCGTGAGGTAGATAATTATAGTAATCTGGTCGAAGGGAATTGAATTTCCAAGCAGTGAATCGTTGCAGTGGGACGGACTAGTTGCTTTATGACAGAAATTTATAGTGTCTTACAATTTTGACAGTTAGATGACAACACAAATGCAACATGGAGAGCTGCCCAGGATCCACTGTAGCAATTCTGAGATACTAATTAGCACTAGTGGTACCAGATCCCCACATGGCACATGGCAGGGATACATTTTAAGAAGAATAGTTGAGAAGTACCCATTGTTCTTTTTGTTCTATATAGAGGACTAGGTGAATAGATTGCCTTCGAAGTAGGACAACCTAATGGCGCTCTCCTAATATTCACTTCAAATGAAAATCTGTCCTCTCCTTCTAGAAGCGCTGTGTCTTATGTTGGGAATTTCTTTTGAAGATATTCTAAGCAGGAGAGATTTAACATCCTCCTATTGTAGCCACACAGGAAAGAGCTTGTAATGTACACGCCATCTTTGTCCTGCCCTTGAGCAAGTCAGTGATTCCCCACTGACTCGCTGCCAGCTCCAGGGGCGCTCCATGTGAAGATGACCCGACACTCTGACCTCCCTGGAGGGAGCGAAGTGAAAAGAGAGTTGCACTGCAGGGATCAATAGAAGTATCACACTGTTATCACTTTATTCAAGCAATTTGGGACAGAAAGCTTTAGCTTGCATTTAATCCTTGACCAAGATATGAAGGCTGCTGCTGTACTGTACTGTAGGTATGTGCGTTTCTTACACTGCAGTGCATGTGTGTGTTTGTAGCTATTGCAGGATGAAGTGTGATCATAAGGAGAATGTATGCGAGTTTGTAATTATCAGAGCCATTTTTGTCATATCTCACTGTAATAAAGAACAATATATTTGTGCCTTTGGAGGTGCACAATATGAGAGTCTACCTCCTTAGGCTCAATGACAAAGCATAATGGCATATTAATTTTTCTCACAGCATTTTAGTTTTTACAGCGCAATATTTAATGTGTTTTGTTGATGTTTGCATAAAGGTAATTATGCATAAACAGCCTGCTTATAGTCTCACAGGTGCACGCTGTACTGTATGCTCTTTATGGAGGCTAGATGATTGGATTCTGTGTGCTTCTTAAACAATATAGGCCAATTCATATGGTGAAAGCCCATTAACTATACAGAAGCTTAGTTTTCTCACAGCTTTCATCTTGGGCATTTTTATTAAGACACCAAACACGATTATGAGCACAGGATCCTGACCTCAGAGTAGATACAGATCTGACCCAACTAGAAGCCTCAGCCCCTGTCATCCATCACTGTTGGATCAGGACAGAAACATCCCTTTCTAAATATTTGAAAGAAGTCCTGGTCAAACATAACATATTAATGCTTACAGTCAGGAGAACCTTGTCAGCTAAGGCAAGTCAGGAGGAGCATCTTACTTCTGTTTTTTTGTGATTTTGACAAGTTACTCTCCAAAATAGAGCTATCATAAGTCAGCACTGCTTGCTGTGACATTAGGATGAGTCAAGTAAAAAACCCAGACAAGCCAACAGGCGAAGCAAAGCAAGATGCTTCAACCAGCTGCATTAAAGTTTGAAAAATGTCAGCATTTTACATTTCTGCAAACCAAAGATACTTTACACTTGTATGTTATTAAAGGGATAGTGCACCCAAAAATGAAAATTCAGCCATTATCTACTCACCCATATGCTGAGGGAGGCTCAGGTGAAGTTTCAGAGTCCTCACATCACTTGCGGAGATCCCAGGGGAGAGGAGGTAGCAACACAACTCCACCTAATGGAGGCTTACAGCACCCCAGTGTCCTGAAGCCCCGACAGAAAGAATTTATTTCTGTTTTTAGCCAGGCTACAATGAGGCTAAAAACAGAGTTCAAATGATGTTTTTCCAAACAACTTTTTATGTCGGGGCTTCAGGACACTTGGATCACTGCGGACGAGCAGTATGGAGATATTTTGTGGTTTCATTTATGTGTTTTTGATTTGAATCTGGGGCGCCGTCAGTCTCCATTAGGTGGAGTCATGTTGCTACCCCCTTCTCCCCTTGGATTGAGTGTCAAGACTCTGAAACTTCACCTGAGCCTCCTTCAGCATATGGGTGAGTAGAGTAATGGCCGAATTTACATTTTTGGGTGCACTATCCCTTTAAGCAGCAGATACATTAAAACTTTGTTTTAAAAATGCTGTTGTTAACAAGTGGTTAGGTGTAGGCAGAAAAACAACTTGATTACAGTTAGGAAGAGATGATATTTTAGCTTAAAATACCTGTTTTAGGTGGCACAATTATGGCGGGGAACACAGTGATGTCTCTGTAAAAAACAACCGATTTTGTTGCAGTTGCACAGCTGGAAATGCAGAGCCGTCTCAGTAAACAACCACCACTTTGTGTTGGTCTATCGTGGCTGCAAATGCAGTGATGTCTCTGTAAAACACAAACCACCATTTGTGGCAATATCGTAGCTAGAAATGTAGTGATGTCTCAGTAAAAAAACAACCGCTTTTCATGGCACTATCAGGGCTGGAAGCAAAGTGGTCTGAGTAAAATCCAACCACTTTTCGTGGCAGTGCTAAGGCGGGAATTGCAGTGATGTCTCTGTAAAAAACAGCCGATTTCCATGGCACTATCCAGTCTGAAAACACAGCGATGTTCACGTAAAAAACAACCACTTCTGGTGACAGTATTATGGCTGGAAACACAGTGATGTCACAATAAAAAACAACTGCTTTTCATGGCACTAGCAGAGCTGGAAACACAGTGATCTCAGAAGAAACCAAGTGCTTTTTGTGGCAGAATTGAGGCAGCATTGTCCAACTGCAAACTGCTTTTCATAGCAGCACAGTGGCTGGAAACTCAGCAATGTCTCTGCAAAAAAACAACAGATTTTCATGGCACTATCTGGGCTGGAAACACAGCAATGTTCAAGCAAATAGCAACCAATTTTTATAGCATTATCAGGGCTGGGAATGCAGCAATGTCTGCGAAAAACAATTGCTTTTTGTGGCACTATCCAGGCTGGAAATACAGCAACTAGTCATTAAAAAACAACACTCTGCTCATATACTACAACATACAAATGTAATGTATGTGGTTTGTAGAAATGTATAATACTAACTTCTGATGTCTGGGCTGTTTCAGGAGAGGCATATGGCAAGCATGGCTTAAAACTGCCATTTGCTTTCACCTGCTTTTATTTTCTCCCCCATTTTAGATTGGGAGAAAGGTAGGCATAAAATTCAGTGGCTTCAGCCTTCATCTTTTTGGACCTGCTACAGCATACCTGTTTGGATGTATTGATTTGATGTCTGTGGGTGTGTGAGTGCATACTTCTGTTTTTACTCTATCGACCTTAAAGACTGAAATAAAGCCCTGTCTTGGTACCAAGTGTAACTCTGGGTAGAACAGAATTTTTTAGAATCCACAATAATGCAGCACCTTCATGTTACACCAATCTGAAGCCTTTTTACAAGACAAACACAATCATGTTACTATAATTACACATCATTAATGTAGCCTAAATATTATTCAGGTTCACACATTTAATCTGTGTTTCAGAAACTGCGATATTTTGTGAGACTGTCTTGATACCAATCTACATTCCAACGGTGTGTCAGTACAGGGATATGCCACTGCATACATAGTCTCAGCATTGCGCAAATTAGAGATGTGTGAATGACTTCTGACATGCTGATAGCTATAGGGCAGAATCCAGAGAAAGAATTCCCAATGAGAGACGGTGGCACATTGGTGGGCAGCAATCTTAAACAAAAGAACAAAAGACTGCACCACGTATGGTGCCATCTGTTGTCAGTATCCTGTCACCCCAATGTGAACACAAAAGCTCCAGAGAGAACTGCCTCCAACTTCTCCTATTCAGTCAATTTGCAAACTAGAATGGCCGGAATTCATTGGCAAATAGCTGTGACTGAACAGGGGACACTCCAGTGAACTAATCCCTTCGAGCACTCTGCATTTTGCAGGGAGCGGCAACCTGCCAAGATGGCCATTGAAGCTACATTGCTATTGTGTCATTTTTAATGCAACACTGTTGTCTTTCTCAGCACTAACAATGACTGACAGTATTTTGGCCTTTTGGAGGTATTTCCACTGCACCAGTGATAGGCCACAGGAAGGGAGGAATCTAATGGTTCCTACAAATTGCAAACTAAAATGGTTTTTATCCCCGGCCATGAACATTTTACATTTACGTGTTAACACATTAAAAAAAAACAAAAAAAAACCTCCCCATCCCACTTTCTGCAGCTCCTGAACCTAAAAGAAACTGCATTCATTATGTTGTTAACACATTTGGAAGAAGCCGACGACGAAGCTTAAAATAAAACAAGGGCATCACTGTGATGTGAAACCTTTTTAATTAAATATTAAATAATTAATCTTTCAAATAAAATAAGTGTCACAAGTTCATTCAGAATTCTTTGGCTTGCATCAAAGTTGGTCCTCAGCTGCATGTTCACTAACTTCACCAACCACACAAATCCTCTGCTAAAGCAGTGATCTGTTTAACTACTGTAAGAAGGCAGCTTATGGGGTCTGTGCAGCTCATTATTCTGCCACTGCTGCCGGCTGTGTGTACTCACCTACCTAAACCCAGGCTGCCACCTGCTTCTCTGCACTGCATGTGTTTCCACAGTTTTCTGATCATCGAAACCAAAATCCTTTGCAGTGAGCATTAGTTTCCGTCTGTGTAGCCAATTACCAAGATTGTCCCCGCTGCCTGAGTCATGCTTACATACTTTACGCTGCCATGTTTTCATTTAGTCCAATCAGCTTTGACTCTGTCACGATGCCCTTCCACCTACGATTGGCCGATCTTGCAGATCTCTTTTCAGGAAAGCAGTCATGGGAGCAGATTGGTGGGCTAGACAAGTGACACGAATACTAAGAGCGCCCTCGCATTCAGTCAGCCTGCCACCCAGGGCATCCTGTCTTAATCCCTTTGCAGAGACCAGACAGAGCCTTGGCAGTGTGCATTTGAACATGGAGGTCCCTGCAGATTATTTAGCCCATGCAATTATCATAATGGAGGCAGCATACGGTAATGCGTGAATTGCAATTGAATTATCACTTGAAAGGTGTCTCTTTACCCCCTCATTCTTCCTCTTCCCAGTATTGGCACAAGATAGCAACCTTCCTCTACTTCCCTGAAATTAAAGCACATGAAATAACATACAGGTACTCAGAGCGCTCATAATGTGACACTGTTTAACACAAGAGGTAACACAAGTGCAGTTCCCAGAGAAACAGCCGCAGTCAGGTACACCCCCACTGTGCTTACTTAACATAGGGTACATTTACATGCACGCTAATATTCCAATGTAATTCTGATTATGAAAATATTACGAATTAGGTATGGGTCGTATGAGCAGCATATTCTGTTTGGATACTCCACATCAAGCTTTGTTCTGAATAAAGCATTTTCAAATTAAGTTATGGGGGGTATGCAGGTGTTATCTGGGGTTTAATAGCATTCTTTGGATATAAATGCAGCGCATTCAGAATATATGTCTCAATTGGGGTTTTTTCCGCAGTTTGCAACACATGGCCTCTTGTCTATTAACGATACCCCTAACCCCAACAGTTTAATGGCTTGGATAGACACATTTCTAGTCAGACGGAGAAACACACCTACTTTTATTACAAAAGACATTTATATAAATAGGTTGTGAATATCATACTGCTGACTTTTTTTTTTTTTTTTTTTAAATGGTTGAAGGAATAAAAAGGGGGACGCTGTGTTTGCATGGTCCAACAAGTCCACCACTGGTGGAAAACTCAGAAAAAATCCTGGCAAAAGCGACAGCTGTTCCATATTCAGATGTGATGAGCTTCATGTTAGAACAGATAAGAACAGGTAAATCGAAGCACGGCTGCATGTGAGTGGTAATATTAGTGGAATATTCATTTTTATAAGCGATGTAAATGGCTCGGGCCTCGTTCACAAACACTGCGCACTGTGTTTAAACCATGCGTACATTCATTTTGTGCACAAATCTGGGAACATTTTCTACCTGAATTTGTTCATACTCAGACCATGCATGTGCACAAATGATGATGGCACAGCTGTCTTAGAAAATGCGCATTCGATAAAAAAGGCCTTAATAGACAACATTTGCAACTGTTAATTTACTAATGCATGCACTTATCTGATGCCTTTTTATCCTCTACAATTATTGTTATAATTAAATATTCAACTATAAAACCTGAGTGTCACAGTCCTAGCTTACAGGGGAGTATATGTCCATATTAAAATCTAACAGTTTAGATTTGTATTGCTTTTATTGAATCTGCCTGTAATGATGGCTACTCCCACCAATTTTAGTGCCAGGAAATTATTATTAATATCATTATTAACAAGCATCAAAGATTCTGATCTACATCCAAGCAGGATGAGATGACATATCTAACCTTGCTGGAAGATATTACAGTTAGTGCCTTCAGTGGAGAGCGCATCTTCAGAGACGGACATAACACGTCTGAAGAGAGTGACGAGCGGCTTATCAGCTGTTTCTGACTGCCAGGACTTTCACAGACACTCACTAACGGCCCAACACTGGTGTGTCAGGGCCTTAAAATGTGTGTGTGTGTATGTGTGTGTGTGTAGAAACAACTTAACCGCTTTCTCCATGATACACTTCTCAGCAAACGGATGCATGTGTGTTGAAGTATGCTGATTACAACATTAGTGAACATTTCTATGCACATCTTTACCTTTTTTGGTATAAGGGCAACAAATGGAATATTTTGTGCTTACTGTCTTAATTTCACCTCCTCTTACCCTTGTCATGATTTAAAGCCAATGAATCTGCATTGTTTCTTCGTTCGTCATACCTTCTATTTAAATCCCTCTAGAACTTCTTACGCAGCAGCTCGATGCCTTTAAACCTCCCTTACGTCAGACAAGAAGTCATTCACAGCACTATAAAACTACTGCCAAGTTGCCCAGTCACTGCTTGGATTTTCTCACTCTTCTCCAAAGTTTGAAGTATGTGTCATCGCAGTTTCAAAGCCATTTAATAAACAAAAGCAAACAAAACAGGGCCGTCACATTTCAATAGCCAACACTGCAATCATCAGTCTATGGGACGAAGTAGCTGGATGGCTGATAATAATATTACATTCCTCATCAGAAACAAGAGATTGATTAAAACGAATGTCTTTTGCACCGCTTTCAGACATAATGGCGTAGCATATTGCCTGATAGCAAATTAAAATGTGTCTATAGGTTTTTGTTCTCGCAGCGATTGTCTGTCTGACCATAATTCCAGATGGCAGTTTGATTGCTCTCAATTTTGCCTTTCTTTTAATTTAATCTCGTTCCATCACAGACGGGAGAAAATGAGCCTGGTCATCTAAAATTGTGATGATTTTCAATAATACGATTGTGCCATCTGGAAGTGCTGCTGCCCTGAGGGGATGGTGGAGGTTAAGCTCAGGTCAGAGGGTCAACTGTGCCACTTTTTTTTCCCCACTATGAGCAGACCTGGATTACATTCTGCTCTCTTGTGTTGGTCAAACAAAGCTGTCTGGCTAGTTACAGACATTTCTTACCCCGCATTCAGCTGAACAATAGTAACCATTTTGGAGATAAAATAGCAGGAATATTTCCAGTATATAGTGAGCTGGGTGGACCCACTTATCCTGTGATCCTGCACAGCATAAGTGGAAAGATGGATTACTGTGTTCCTTATATAAACTTTATTTCTGATCCATATACCTTTATTGGGCTTTGAACTTTCTGAGCATAAACCCTTATGTCACTTAATGCTTAATCAATATATTTTCTTTATAATAACTTTAAATGAAATGACTGTGTAAAATGAAAGCTGCTGCTCAGACCACCAAATTCAGAGTAGTGTCAGCGAACCCTGCAGCTCTGCAAAGCTGTTTTTTTTAGCCTCTTTAGGCACATTGTTTAGAATTTTATTGCCTGCATACAGTATTTGCTGTGGGGCTGAGTCAATGCAAAAGCGTGTTTTCATGTTTTTGTGCCCCCTAGTGTCCAAAAATCGATTAATGCAGCTTTAAAATTAAAGCAACCAATGGAGCTTTTATGTGAAAGCATTCAGAAAATCCAATTACATTGCTCTGTAACAATGTTATATTGAACTTGGATTGCTTAAAACAAAGTAGTGTGGAATCTAAGCAGGCTCCGCGGCGAAGTGAGAGCAACTGAGTTAACACTTTTGGTCAGCTTTATTAAATCTGGAGTGTCCCTGCAGTTGTCATAGCAACCTGCACCCTATAGCTCAGACTGCCTTTCCACCTTTCACTGTCACCCTTGGCAGCCATCCATTCATGAAGCACTTTATCTCCATACAGATGAGAAAAAAACACTTCAGCATAACCCACTAGTATGACCTTGATTATGTGTTTCTCTTTTTTTTTTTTTTCATTTCATGTCTGCAGCCGTTTTTCAAGAAGACGTTACAGAATGCATCTCCCGTGCAACCAGGCTGATGTTACCCTTACCTTGAATCCACTAAAAATGAAATACTGTGGCTCCTGACAGTTGTACTTCAGTCATTTTGCCAGGATGCTTGTGTTACTTTCATTACCTTGAAAATGAAATACTGCGGCTGCAGTCAGTTGTGCTTTGAATGATCAGATTGAAGGCACAGAAATTATTTTAATGTGGTGACATTCAGAGCTAAAATAATCATTTCTCCGCTCCTCTTTGGGCACCCCACTAAGTACAGTAATATCCTACACAGGATGTAGATAACAGCAAAACGTAGTTTCCATCATACCTTTTTTCTCTGTGACCTAGACTACAGTGCACTGCAGCAGTGGCCCGTTATTCTTTTCACATGCAGAGGAGACCAGAGCAAAGAGAGACTGCACTGCCAACACACCTTGGTTTGAAACACTCACTACACATGACTAGTGTTAAAAATCTCTTGTTTAAAAGCATCACTGCTACAACAACTGTCCCGACCAAACCAGATGATGAAGACCGGGCAAATAAAATATATATCTCAGCTGTAAACTGAGTAAATGCCAGTTGTGATTATACCATAACCAGTGAAGGTGACAATACACCGAGCATTATTATAAATGTGTCAGTGGCAGTGAGGCCTGTACTGTAAACAGCCTGAACTTACCCTAGTTACAGGCATGGTTTAAAATTGGCTGCAGCAAGCAAGCCAGTGACAATACTAAAAAAAAGTAATGTTGGATAACACCATCCCAAGAGAATGAAAAATGTTCAAGAAAATACACTATTTCTGCTGTTCCGAGACTCGTCCCGTCAACGCAAGGCCCATCATTTCTGTCCCTGTTAAAAGAATAGAGTTTGGCTGATAAGTCAGCAGCACCCAACAGCCTGCTAGATTTATTTCCCTAACACCAGCGCTCTGCGTACTGAGGCCAAGGTGGGGGAGGGGAATTGACTCTTTTTTTTTTCAGGTGGAGCAGAGACTCTGCATGTCAGAATGAGACAGCAGCAGTGGTGGCCTGTCTGTATGTCGGGCCCCTGTGTAAGATTTTAAATCCTCCACCTCCCCAACGTCAGACATAGAGCTGCACACAGATTTTGAACCACAGCAGACGTTGTACTGTTGGCTTATAAAAATGATGCAGTTGTATTTTATTGAATTGATTATTACTATATTTTAGTAATACTGTGTAAATCTGTCATGGCACAAAAACATGCACTCTATTCATCATACTGGGCCGCATTTTCTAAATTTACAACAGCTCCACTTAACTGTTACACACCCACCATAGATCTATCTTTGTCCTCTTTGGGGGGTGGGGGGGGGGGCAGGGGATCTTTAAGAGGAGATAACAGGTCCACAGTGTATGTCGCATAGAAGTGATATGCATCATCATATGAAAGCTTGGACCTGAAGACAGCTCAGTATGGTGTGTCAAGCTTTTCTAGTCATAACTCTGTAATCAACATTGTGTTTTGGTGAGGCGACTATGAAAACCTTGAAAGTTTAGAGTGTTTGACCACTTGAGACTTGGTAAAAACTGTCAAATATCCCCTCAAATTACCACGTTACGACACCAAGACCTTGAAGGGCACCCTAGAAAAATCCATGCTGTGTTTGACATTTAGATGACGAGCACTTCTGTTTTGGAAATTGCTCAGAAACCTCCCTTGTTGTCAATACATATACAGAAAGCCATATATCCTTTGAAAGCCCTCTGTCTCGAGTTTGCGACTGTAAAGTTTCCTTGCTTTTCTACCCCGGCTTGAAAACAACAACTGTTAATTTTTAGCCACTGAGCTCGTTGGCAGATACAGTTCCTAATTGTTTGTGTTATTGTTCACTAGCACATGTTAAATATTACTTTTTATTTTCAATGTTAGGTTAATGTGTAGTTAATGTGCTAACTGGCTAACTTGGGTTGTCATGGAGAGTTATTTCCCCTCAAATAGATGTGAAACATACGTGCTAGTTGGTCATCAGCTGTAGTCTTTAAGGCGTTAAAATGAAACTTTTTGGTTGAGATAAAGCAACAAAACAGTCCGCCTTTGTCACCACTAGTACTTTAATGTTGGTTTGGTGTGTCTGGGCCTTTAGGTTTTAATGAGAAATGAAATACAATTCACTGTAGTCTACTGTATCAACAACAACTGTATTTGGTACCATTTTGTTTTAGAGCTGTTATTGTTTATTTTCATCAGCAATTAACTCAGGAATTTTCTCATGAATCACTACATTCATTACTTTATATTAAAAGTGACCATTATAGAGCCCAAGGTAATGCATTCAAATTGCATCTTGTATCAGACCAACTAACCCAAAAATATTCTGTCTACTATCACTCATGACAAAGAAAAACAGGAAATCCTCATGTTTGAGAGGCTGGAACCAGAGAGTATTTGACAAATTTGCTTGAAAAATGATACAAATGAGTCAGCAATTCAATCAATCAATTAAGTGTCTAATTATTTTAGCTTTATTTTCTATTCCATATTTTTTCTGTACATTGTTTGGTCAACAAAACCTCTTAAAACACCAAACAATGATTTGATAAATATAAATGACCCACAGCGTTGCCCTGGACATATCTTTTCATTATTTCTAACATGGGTAGTTTATTTTGAGTCAGGTTTACATACTTAATAGTGCACAAAGTGTGTATTAATCTGCATATAGTCCCCCACAAATGCACTATTTACTCCTGTCTGATGAACTACAGCTCCCAGTTGTTGAAGGATAGTATTGAGCCTTTGTGACAAAGTGAAACTATGCATTTGTGACACGTTTAAAGATTTACGTGTTCGATAGTACCGAATGGCTTTGGGCTGAGCGCCACAGACATAGTAGTAAAGTCAGTAAGTATTGAGAGATGGACTAACTCACTGTTGGTTTTGGTCTCTGCCTGAGATTTGTTGGCAATCAGAAGATTGTGGAATATCACTGTCCTTATCCTTTAAAAATCTCTCCTGTCTTTTGTTGTTTGATGGTAGCTTAGATGTTATTCATCCGTACCTCCTAGGCACATTGTTTTGTGCGCAGGGTCTTGTAACAACCCAGATGGCCTGTGAGGTTACAACATCAGCGCAAACGAGGTTAAAACAAGACATGCAACAAACGTATGCAAATGCAATGAATCAGTAATGCCTTGAATAAATTAGCAAGATGGCATTCAGTTCGACAGACAGCCCTCTAACTGGCCACAGGCTTCTTTCTCCATCATGATGAGGGACTTGCCACATTTCATATCCCTTCATATTTTGCTCACTCTATCAATTTCACACTCACTGGATCAGCTGCAAATGACTGATCAGTAATTGTCTAATAAACAATGTGACTTTATTTGGCCGTTGTTAAGATGCCTTTTCCACCCCCCCTAAGTATTACAATAAATAATGGATGAATAAACATTTCTCATGTTCTTTCAAGTGACTTAAAGAGGACCTATTACGCTCTTTTTAGAGTTCATACTTGTGTTCAAGGTTTCTATTAGAATATGTTTACATGCTTTAAGGTCAGTTATGTTCATCATACTGTCTATACTGGAACACATGTATTGCACCTGTCTGTTTAAGTCCCCCTCCCGAAAAAGCCCGGTCTGCTTTGATCGGTCAGCATTTCCAGGTCTCCTTTATCTCTCCACCATCACTGCAGCCAGGAAATGACTGTAACAGACAATAGTGGCACTTTCCACCATGAAAAATCTCCAATAAAAGCTTTGAACACAACCGCATGTGTTCCAGCAGAAATATGATCTGAAATCAGGGAGAATTTTAAAACATCAGCAACCAAGATTATATGTGTCCCTGATTTTAGCATGTAGCTACATGTAGGTTCGCTGTGTACTCGCAGCCAGGAAATGACCGTAACAGAGAGTAGTGGCACTCTTTATTTTTATTTACGACACTAATAAAAGCTTCTACACACAACCAGACATTTTCCAGCAGTAAATATCTGTATCATCCAAAATCAGGGAAAAATTTACAGCACTGGCAACCAAGGTGATACGTTTCCCAGAGGTTAACATGTAGCTTCATGTAGCACTGTAGGCTATGTAATGTAAACACTTGCAGTAGCATGCCAAAAGCCGAAGACCATATAAAGAAATCCCATATAATCAGACATCATACTGTAGCCAGAGTAGAAAAAACGGTTGGACACAGTGTGTTAAAAGCAGTAAGTTATTGTAACACTGTATAAAAGACACAAAATACAAAAACCATAATAAGTCCCCTCAAAGTCATTCTAATATATTATTGCATGCATTGTAGGCATATGGAAACTGCATGTCTTTCACGGCATAGGATTTGTAATTCCTGAGGGCATATTGAGCGAGAGTGTTAATAGCAATCCTGCCAGGATGTACAGTATAGTGTCAATGACACTGGGTATTAACTATGATAATATCAGCATTAGAATATCATGCCACACATGAGATTAGCATGCTTACTGCTGAACATGTGACATTGTTTATCTGATAGTAAAAGTGCAAATTGAGATGTTTGTCATTTTGTCACTTGTTTGGAATAATCTCATTGTACATAAAAACGCTTCAAATCCCCCCCTTAGAAGTCTGTGGGGAAATGTTTAATATGCCAGCAAGCTAAGACAAACATCAGAATCAAAATGTGACTGCAAAGCAACTTGTTCAATAATGCAACATTTCTTGTTACGTTTCATCCTCATAGATGTATTATCCTCCTCAATTTGACTTGTGTGGAGCAGTGTTAACATATTGCCTTCTCATATTCATACCATGAGACTATCAAACAGAGATCCGTTTTTTTGTTTTTTTTTCCCGAGGTGTTATCTAACTTCTTGAGTGGTAGACACTCGGTGATTTTCATCATAGACTGCCAAGCTTGCTTCCCTGGTGTGTGGGAACGTCCAAGCGAACACGTTTGGTTAGTTGGAGTGGAATGCGTTGCTTGTAATTCACAATACTGAGAAAAAAAAACAACAACAAAAAAAAAACACCTCTTCTCATCTGACATTGTAATATAAATGCTCTGAAATACTCTGCGTTATGCTACAGTCTCTTTGCTATGCATGCGCACCCTGATTGAGACATATGTTTCCCGAGCACTTCTCCAACAAACTCATTAGAACAAACGAATTTGGCAAATCACAGTGGTGTCAGACATAATGCCAGTGGCTGCTGGTGCAGGAGCAGAAAAGTAAGGGTGGGTGTGTTTTTATGTTGCTGGCAGGATTTTAGATGTAAGCAGCTACTGCTTTCAGTGGCTATGAATACATGTTGAGCATGCCTAGATGGAATTAATCCACGCAGTGTTGCACTAACAAAGGGCGCAAGTATGTTAGAAGCAAATTTTTTTTCTTCTTCAATCCGTTTATGTAATGAAGCATTCTGTGCTGATAAAATGTATTCAGATAAAATGTTTTTATGAAGACGGCATGTGGCCAAAGCTATAATTACACCATGAGTGGTAGATCAACACCCTCATTGCTGAATTTAGTATTTTCTTAAAAGCATTCCAGCGGAAATGCAAACAAAGGTGGTTTATTGAGGGCTGAAATTCTCTATCAGTGTGTTTGCCGGGTTATTACGGCCCCCTCGACGTTTCTTGGAAAAGCAGTGTGATCTTACTGTGATTGGCTGGTACTCTCAGGTCGACACGTAGGAGTGAGTCACCATAATTGAACATTTTTCACTCTTCTACTCAGAGGGTTAGGGTTAGCCTATGCAATATTTTCAGACAAACAACCTCCATGCGTTTGCTATAATAAAGCACTTAAAGTTTCTCACTAGAGAAAACAAGTTGTATGGTGTAAAACTGAAAGTGGATGCTGTCCATGTTAGAAATGAAGTGCAGGTGAGTCTTAATTGTAACAGTGTGAGTTGCAGTTGTAATCAACAATGTTTTAGTCACACAGCTGTTTTTATATTGATTTCATACCAAGCATGTGATCAGAGAATGTAGAAAACAGTGAGAATATTAAAACCTATTTACAACTTGGTGCATTTGTGTCCTTCCTTGTTGACAAGTACACTACTTACACCTACCTAGCTTGCAAATTTGATTGATAGAAGTTGTAAAAATACTATACAACCCACATCTAAACTGAACACACAGTGCATGCTTTTTGGAGGAGGCCTGTGTGTAACGTCGCACTGACCCCTGGAGATTCAAAATGTAGCACCACATCATTCAATAAGCTTACAGTCTAAGCTGTGGCCACACAGTCCATTAATATTTGCAGGTTTAATTGACAAAAACAGACATAAAGTTATATGTATACAACAGCGTGGATTTTAGTGCCACAACATACAAACACAAATTGATATTCAAAAAATACTTTGTGCTAAGACTTGTTTTCCAGGTGCCATTACCCGCAGAGTGGATAAGTCCTGTTGATATTTGGCAGTGATGTTTACTCCTGTACTGGCCACATGTCGACATGATGACATTTACGTGGCAGGAGAAAAGTGTGTTGTAACTGTAACATGTTACATGTAAGGCAACTCTTAAATAGAGGTCAGAAGCAATTAGGGCAAAGAGGTCATGATTAGGGTTAGTACTAGCCAATCACAGCATAGTAGGGTGGGACTCGTCAAGAGAGTTACTTGGATCCATAATAACACTTTTCTTCTCTTACACCCTGTTTCTACCAAAATTAGCACATATATGCAGCTTTTTAAAATGCGGGATAAGCAACCAAGAGAGTTAGTAAAAACATTACAGCGATAACTTATCTGTTATTTATTCAGTCTCTCTTTCAAACTCGGTGTGGACTCATTTAGAATGATTTTAGAGCACTGCTTGGACAGACAGGGACAGAATTTGTGGCGGTGCGTCATGCATCGGGCTGGAAAAGGGGCAAAAATTAGCATGTCCACCCGGGTGTCATGTTTCTATCCGAGCTGATCGGAGCTGGAGCCGATAAATACTCGTGACTACTGCAGCTATTTGTTCTGGAAATAACGCATATGGTAGCCTTTCCCACTAAAAACAAAAGCCAGATGTTGGCGTTTGTTATTAGATTTCTTTGTGCAGTGGTAAAGAGGCTTTAGGTGGTAGTGTAGGGTTGTTGTTATTCCTGTCAGACTAAAAGAGCTTCTGCCAGTAGGAAGCATCATTCGATCAGATTCCCCCAGCAGAGGCTCGACTCTCCGCAGTCTCCCTCCACTACGACTAGCGTGGCAGCCTGGCTGGTGTGAAACCAAGCCACATGTAGGCTCATTTCTACTGATTAAGCCAGCCACTCATCCCCACTGGAGAACATTTCCACCTCAGTTAGCAATTTTTACAGTTTAGAAAACACCTGTCATGATATACTCGTTTCTTCTTGCTTGTGGGTTGATGGGAAGAGATGATTAATAGAACTTGAAATGGAAGAGTTGGAAAGAGACAAGGAGAATACGTAAATGTAAGGACCCAGTAGGCGAGGTTAATGTTTCTTGCACTGGGCAAGAGGGCTTTGCTCCTGGCTAAGGCATTAACTGCACTGAAGAATTGCGTGTGTATCACTTAATGGCAAAGCTTGACACAATGTTGTCACATTTTATAATTTCACAGCAAATGTGATATGTTTGGGATACAGTATGTATTGATTTATTGTAGGTTACCATCTTTGTGGGCAGAAGATAATAAGTGGTGATAGCAGCACATCAACACTGCTGTGTGAAAGTGGGAGGCACAGGCTGTACTGTATGTGTATGAATGTCTTGGTCTATTTTTATCTTGAGCACACTCACTCAGGCATATTCTTAGACACTTTGGCTGAATGGGCTAATCTAATCTAATTTAATCTAATCTAAGATAACAGAGTAACGAGTTTCTTGTTAGTCACTTGATTTGAGAGATACGTTCTGCTTTAGTTACACAAGGGCAATATCAGGCCTCTTCACACTCTACAATCGCCCCATTTGTGAGGGAGTTGTGTGTGACAATAAATTGGATCGTAATGAAAAGTAAACAGCACTGCAATACGGCTTTGAGCGAAAAAAGCATTAATCATGAATCAATGAAAAATGCTGTTTTTGAAACCCTGGGAAATGCATCACAGATAAATTATTTCAAAGGCAATAAAAAGGCTATAGAATATTTTTGTAAAAAAGTCCAGATGGTGAGGAATAGCACTCGTTGTTTTGTCACTGGATAACATTTATCAACAACTTTGTGAATATACTGCTGTGTTTTACGTCAAGATATAAGCCATAGCACAATTCCAGGCAAGAATAGCTTGACGTCCTCTTTGTTTACCAGTGTTCATTGTTTTTCAGTATGGTTATAAGCAAATGTCTCATGGGCGCTAAGTATTTGTGTCACTGTGTGACCACATTTATTAAGTGTAATTGTAATGTTAAAATGTTCACAACGGAGGCTTTGCATATTAAATAATTCCAGGCTTAGGATTCAAATAAGTAAGGGGCTTACAAGAAATTGATCAGATGCTAAGTTCTCATTTTTCATTTTCAGTCTCCAGTGCAGATGCATCAGCTTCTGTGAAGTCTGGAAATCTGGGACAATCCAGGGTTAGAGAGCCAACAAAAAGCTTGTTATATCCAGTATATGGGCAGTATATGACGGTTAATTGAAGCTGTTAATTCATCTTGCTCTACTTCTTTCAACATTCTATGCACATTGTACTGCATAAGTAGATTATTGCTGCAAGTTATGATTATTTCCATTATCAATTAATCTGTTAAGATTTTTTATTTTGATGAATTGTTTGAACGACTAAAAGAAATAGTGGAAAACACCCATTATAATTTCTCAGAGCTTCAAGTTGCATCTTCAAATTGTTTCATCTGGCTAACAGTCTAAATCCCAATGATATCTGGGATGTTATTTGTTGTCAGTTAATTTTCTGTCAACCAACTAATCAATTCAGCACTAAAAAAGATTGTGTATTGAGCCACTGATGCAATAACTCACTACAGCAACACACCAACAGTGTATTCCTGGCTACTTTATGTGGTCACTAAATATTTTTCTCTCTTTTTTCTTCTTGTTGCAGAGAACACAAACAGCAGATGAACTATGAATGCTGAACAAAATGATCTCCTCCCTCCAGCGCCAGACAATGAGAGGTCGTAGGCTGAAGGGGGCGCTGTCCAACCCCCTCTTTGTGCTGCTTTTGGCCCTCCAGATCCTGGTGGTGGCTGGGCTGGTTCGTGCTCAGACCTGTCCTTCTGTCTGCTCATGCAGCAACCAGTTCAGCAAAGTCATATGCACCCGCCGCAGTCTACGGGACGTCCCCGATGGCATTTCCACCAACACTCGCTACCTGAACCTCCAGGACAACCTTATCCAGGTCATCAAGGTGGACAGTTTCAAACATCTGCGCCATCTGGAGATCCTGCAGCTGAGCAAAAATCACATCCGCAGCATTGAAATCGGCGCCTTCAATGGACTGGCCAGTCTCAACACTTTGGAGCTCTTTGATAATCGGCTCACGACAATCCCCAATGGAGCATTCGAGTACTTGTCCAAGCTGAAGGAGTTGTGGCTACGGAACAACCCCATCGAAAGTATACCATCTTATGCCTTCAACCGGGTCCCCTCGCTTCGAAGGCTGGATCTAGGTGAGCTCAAACGTCTGTCCTACATTTCTGACGGCGCCTTCAAGGACTTGAGCAACCTGCGCTACCTGAACCTGGGAATGTGCAACCTCAAGGAGATCCCCAACATCTTACCTTTGGTCAGGCTTGAAGAGCTAGAAATGTCAGGAAACCAGCTCTCTGTTGTCAAGCCCAGCTCATTTTTAGGATTGGTGAACCTCCAGAAGCTGTGGATGATGCATGCCCAGATCCAAACTATTGAGAGGAATTCCTTTGATGACCTTCAGTCTCTTGTGGAGCTCAACCTGGCTCACAACAACCTTACCTTTCTACCACATGACCTCTTCACACCGTTACATCGCCTGGAGCGGGTCCACCTCCATCACAACCCTTGGAACTGCAACTGTGATATCTTGTGGCTCAGCTGGTGGTTGAAGGAGACAGTACCCGCTAATACTAGCTGCTGCGCCCGCTGCCATTCTCCTGCAGTCTTTAAAGGTCGCTACATTGGGGAATTGGATCACAGCTACTTCCAGTGTGACGTCCCTGTCATTGTGGAGCCACCCAGTGACTTGAATGTGACGGAAGGCATGGGTGCAGAGCTTAAATGTCGTACAAGCTCGCTGACATCCATCAGCTGGCTTACACCAAACGGCTCGTTGGTGACACATGGGGCTTATAAGGTGCGTTTGTCTGTACTCAATGATGGGACACTGAACTTTACTAGCGTCACAATGCAGGACACTGGGACTTACACCTGTATGGTGAGCAACACAGCAGGCAACATTTCTGCCTCTGCTGTGCTTAACGTCACTTCTGTGGAAAACAGCGGGGTGACCTATTTTACCACAGTCACTGTGGAGACCATTGAGACCCCGGGGGATGACAGCCAAACGCCACTTCCCCCATTTGGCTGGGTGTCATCCTCTACAACAAAAGGTACTCCTGTTTCAACAAGGACCACAGAGCGGACTTACACAATTCCAGTTCTTGATCTGGATGGAGAGGGAGCCCTCAATGGCCTGGATGAGGTGATGAAAACCACCAAGATTATCATTGGCTGCTTCGTGGCCATCACGCTCATGGCTGCTGTTCTGCTGGTTATTTTCTACAAGATGAGGAAGCAGCATAACCAGCAGGACCCCGATGGCCCTGCCTCCTCCATGGAGGTCATCACAGTTGAAGAAGAGCTCGCAGGCGTCGCTGCCATGGAGAGACATCTCTCGCTGCCCCCTCTGGAGCACTACAACCACTACAACACCTACAAGAGCACTTACCACCACGCTCCCATGCTCAGTACCATACACAGCTCAGCCACACAGGAACCTTTACTGATTCAAGCCTGCTCAAAAGACAATGTACAAGAGACCCAAATCTGATCTTGAATTTGACTAAATATCCAGTATCAGCAGTTTCATACTTGGAGTACAATGGACCAAAACGTGTCGATAAAAGAAGTCAAAATGACATTGACTTGAGTTGATGTCGATAATGGCGATAAATCAACATTTGGCAAAGGGACGACATATGATACTTTAACAAGTGTCTTTACAAAAACAAAGATTATTTATTAAAAGTATGTCTAGTGGCTAAATGAAGAAAAACAATTTGTGATAGCTTTTTAGCTCATTTTATTTCTCTCTCTCTCTCTCCCTCTCTCTGTGTAATACTGCACAAGGGAAAGAATGGTTTACTAAGAGTGAATAGGGAGATGCAGCTCATGTGAGAACACTGTAGGAATTGGCCTTAAACTAAAATTAGTGCAATGCCATTAATACTTTATTTTTACCTGACAATAATATGTTTTGTTGAAGGGCATTGCTTTAGTATATATAAGCATTTAAAGGCATGTTCAGCATACCATGTCTGATTCGCCTGAGGTTTATAAGAGACAAAACGTAAAATGGGTTTGTTTTCATTGCCATCATATTCTAGCTGTCACTCAACACAAAATGAGATCTTTTAATGACACAGCTCTGGATGATATCACAGTGAAACCAGCATGCCTGAGGAGCAAAGCAGCCAAATGAGTAACTGTGCATTTCCCCTGTGGCTCCTAAACAACAGCCATACATCCTTCACTTTAATTAAGATTAACTTCCTGCTCCCACTCCTCCTCGTCCTACCTTTTCCTTACACTTCAACCTTTACTACTTCTACTCCTCCTCTCTCCGTCTATCTCCGAGTTCTCCATCTTTTCTGTCTACCCTCTCTCTCCTCCCTCCCCGCTCTCCTGTCCTCCACGTCCTCTTGCTTTTTTGAGATTGTCTCTCCGTCACTTAGCTCAGGCACGTTCCTCACCCCTCGCCATGTCTCATTTGTCTCGCTTTATCCGCCAGCATGTGCCGCGCAACGGCAGAATATTGCTTGGGAAAATGAAGGGGAGCATAAGGCTGCAGTCTGTAGCCTCCCTGTTAACCTAGTAATGATCTACGTCCACTCACTGTCGCGTTACCTTGCCATCACCCCAGGGTCACACGAGCTCGGGCGCAGATAGTCCATCTGTTACACAGATAAAGAGGCAAATGAGGCTGCTTTGTAATATAGTGTGACCCTGTCAGACAAACGCAGACGGGGCTAACATAGTCAGTGAAGCAGCTAGGAACCTGCAACAAAATAAGACGAGATGGGTTATAGCTCATTAATCTGTATCAGCAGTTCATTTGCAGACTAACAGAGGAAAGCTGATAACAAAACAGCAAGAGACTTTTCCACTCTCCCTGTGCCCAACATCTAACGGGGGGTAGAGGCCTTTGATATTGAAGCGACCCCTGCTCGGTCTCATTTTTGTCAGAGAAAAACACACACACTTTGATGTTGCATCATTTATAGACCATCAAAACATTGTCTCTCTTGTAGTCTGTTTACACTTTGCTTTTTCATTTAGTCTTTCAAAGAGGAAGGCTTAAGGAACAGGGAGGTAGGGATGAAAAGTGAAGAACAGTGGGTGGGGTGGGAGGGGGGAGCCAGACCCACGACGGTCATGAGGGGTCTTCAAACAGATATATTGCAGATATGAAGGGGAGAGGAGTGAAAAAAAAAAGATAAGGAATAAGGAGGCAAAACTAGCCATCAGACTGTCGCCATGGAAACAGTGACCTTGTGCAGAAAGTAAGAAGAAGAGGTAGATATGCCTTGCAGCCTTTCGCTTTGGTCTCTGTGCAACAAGCATATTCTAATTTCCCACCGGCGATTTCACAAATGCGACAGATTATCGGCAGAAGTGGCAGAAATGAAATGTGCATTTACAAATGCTTTTGACGGGATTCGACCAGCACATGACGTCACCTTTGCACAGCATCGCGCCATTTTCAGTTATTTAAATAAAATGAGTCACTGTATGATGTGAACATTTTAACATAAATGTCCAGCAGCTCTGCTCGCCTTATTGATTTTCATCTCATTGAAGACAGCTAGCACAGCATATGAGCATGATAAAGCACCATCACTCACATGAAATCTCCTGATCAGCCAACCTCCTACAGTTTTTTTTTTTCTTTATACAATAAGCGTTCAATGGTGGGAAGAAGGTGGAAGCAAAACACACATTTAAAGATGGGTCATGTCAGATGAAACTTTACGTCTTTCACAGAGCGTTATGGATGACGAGAATAGTACAGTCAACAGTAACGTCATACAGTGAACCATTCTTTCCCTTTCCACTGTTTTCTTTTTCACTGCTCAATTACTTTTCAATGCTTTTGGTGGCTTAATGATTCAATGTTGACGCTGGCTACAGTGAAAAAAAAAAGGTTGAGATTTTTATATATATATAAATATATATATATATATTTGGGGACGAAGGTTGTGAGTTATTCGGAATGAATGGAATATCTCTGTATTGGTATTTGCTCGAGCAGGATGGCTCTATGTGGAGAGATATTTGAATGCCAGAATGAAATTAAGACTGACCTGCAGAATGTTGGACTTGAAATACCAGCAGAGTGAGCTTGATTTTTGTGCTAAACCCCAAGCCAAGGTGATCCAATTCTTGTGTGTTATTCTGCCAACTGTCTATGTACGGGGGAGGGTTACTGTATGTGGGAATATTCTCTCTCATTTTCGGAGAGAATAATCATCAAATGGGTAAATTTCTACAAAAAGAAAAAAATATTTTCAAAAACATAATGCAAAAAAAAAAATTCTTCAGATCATAATTTTACATGTGCTTCAATTGTTAAAAAAAGACAAAAAAGCAAAACAAAAACAAGAAAAAAAGAAAAAAAAAACAAGAGACTGTGCTTGTCAGGAGTCCAACTAATTTCTCTGAGGATGATGTTCAATTATTGATACCTGAGATTGTAGTTCATACTGTACATGAATACAAATAAAAATTGCAATTCTTTTTTTTCCCAATAGATTTCATAGGATGTATTATTCACAGAGATGCTGTCACCATTTTGTCGCCTTTGTCCCATTTGCACATGAACACTTGTATAGAAACATTCAAACAAAAAGGATTACTAAGCAGCTCCCAGAATGCTGAAGTGAGAAGAATGTGCTGTGAAGAAATGTACTGTAGCTTATTTTATGAAGTCAGAAGAGGGAAGTGGATCTCTCTAAGAGGAAAAGGAAGTGATCTTTCTGTATTATACATGGGGAGTCGGATTCTTTTATCTAATTTGAATCACTCCATCTGTCTGACAAAATCATTTGATTCGTGCGGGCAAATCTGAGAATTTCATAACCAATAGCACAATAGGCTATTCCTGCTCTCTCCGCTGACTCAATATGACGAACAAAGAACCTCACAGAACATTGGAGAACATTGTCACAGCCAGAAAAATACAAGCCTACGCTACTTTCACTGGCATTTGAAAATTCATTTAATATTCAATCAATTAAACTGAACCTCTGTAGGAAACAATCACGATTTGTGTAGAAAAATATTATAACAGTCCAGTGAGGAGACTGCTTTTCATTATGACATCTCCACTACCCATATAGCACAAAATGGCTCACAGTCACAATTGCCTTTGGGATTGCTCCATTTCATTCACAAAGTACTTGATGGCTGCCCAGTAAAATGTTGTGAGGCAATTGGTGCAGGCGTCATTCAGACACTTGTGTTTTTTATGTGTGGTCAGTCTCAAAAGCTAGAATATCTATTCCAACAAAGGGATAATTAATTCATTTGCTAACTGATTACAATTTATTCAGGAGATGACACATTCAATGAAACAATGCCAGATCCGATGCAGAAACAGAACAATAATCTCATACATTTCCTGACAGTTATAGAATCCATACCGTGTGTGGGAGATGGATGTATTTTCGCAAGCAGTGAATCAGATTTATTTTCTGTTCTCTGGTTAGAATTGGAAGTGAGCATTATCTCACACTCCTTTATTTTTCAGAACTTATTTCAGTGTTAGTACGTCACACTCGGAGCCAGCTCTGCATCCAGAAAAGGCAAGTCCCAGCACTTGTGATCATAATCTGACAAGGAGAGAAGAAAGGAAGCAAAAAAAAAAAAAAAAACGAGCCCAGGCTGCTCCTCTTTGGCTGTGAGGCTGAGTGTGATGCATTTACATGATGGTGTGAAACAATGGTCATCCAAAACTTGAGAATCAGCTGCGCAGCTGAACTGTATACAGAAAATAACAAAAACTGGAAAACAAACAGGATGATCATTTGCTTAAAGGAGTACTTCACCCACAAATCAATTAGTCAGACCGTGTTCCCTTAAAGTTGTGAACAAAACTTTTGTTTGTTTGTTTTGCATGCCTCTGAGGAAAACAGTACTGATTTATTGATCAACTGGGGACCACATGTAACAGCATTAAATTATATGAAACCTCCATTTGCAAACTCTCACTCAGCTCCTGCAGTATAATCCAAGGCCCATTCATCCAGCTGCACAGTTCTTTCCAAACATGCATTTTCACTTCAACCTTACTAAACTACAATTCATGTATTCGTATTAAACCATTCAGTGCAAGGCTTTTGATTCTGCACACATTACAAACTGAACGACATGCTGAACTATTCTATTACATTTGTCAAATAAAATATACAGCTTAAACTGTGTATGATAAAATGTTCTCAGTGCCGCTGCGCTCAATGAGGCGGCCCACACCATGTAACAGGCAATGCGCCCCTCCTGCCCCTAAACCAAACCATTCTGCTCCAGTGAGACACACTGGGAGGCACACAACGCTACGCTACACTAGCTCCTTGCAATATGGTTAGTGATGTCATTACCAGACCAATACAGTATCTTCCAATGGCTTATACGACTGGCGTTTGGAGCCACTTTGGTTTTGCTGTGAATTATGAGAATAAAGGCGAGGAAGTGGTGGTTAAAAAACAATGGTACACAGCGAGCTAAAGAATGAGCTGCTGCGCTGTGTTTACATGATTGTGGCATTTAATAGATGTTTATTCATGTCTTTATTACACTGAAAAAGCTGAGAGAATTCATGAGATGTGTAAACCCGCCGCTGACACACAGTGGGCATAAGAAACTACGTTGATACATGTGGTCTGATGTTCGTATTAACGTAGCATTTATATAGTTGGACAAAGAAATGGTGAAAAACAATTAACTGGTCTAACTCCACAATTCAGTACCACACAGTTCCCAGTATTTTCTAAAATGTCTAATGTGTTAAGAAAAAACAACAACTGATTTTTAACGAGCCCATTTCAGACAGACATTAATTTGTGCTTTGTACAAAAAACCCAAACACATTATTTTAGTTTTTGTAAATTCAAAATTTTAAAAATCAGATAACTGTTTTGCTGCACTGAAAACCTTCTGAACCATGACACAACTGTATCGTATCAAACCAAACCAAACCATGAATTTTATAAATCGTTACACCCCTATCCAATACTAAGGTTGGCTGAGCATAGAGCTGGATAAATGAGACCTGGATTATACTGCACAAGTTGTGTTTTTGTGGAGGCATTCAAGAAAAACAAAGTTTTCTTCACAAATTCAAAGTAACACAGCCTGAATGGTTATTTTGTGGGTGAAGTATTTCTTTAAAGAATATGAGTTTTATTTGGCTTAGACATGAGAAATCATGTTACAGTTATCTTGGTCAGACGATATTGCAATACGTGATATTATACAGATAATCAGCTAAACATGCTTAAAACTCCTAAAATGACACTACATCATGAAATTTACCTTACATTTTGTTAAACTTTTTTTTGGCATTACAGATACAACATCTCTTTTTAGTGAACATCCATTTTTAGTAAGAAAAACAATCTTAAAAAGTGAAGTATATTTGTCTATTTGAAATGGCATGTCTTTCAAAATGCAATATGCCAATGCTTGGTTAAGATTTTTTGCGTTGCGTTGATGCGTATGCAGCCTGTTTTTGCAGAGTCTCTTTTATTGTGGGCTGCCCAGCAGTCTCTCTGGGTGCAGCTGGACACAATATTCACAACTATTCCAACAATCAACGAATTATGAGTGTTTCTTAGAGTTGTTTCAATCCCGATACCAGTATCACAAATGCCTCCGATACTGCTTAAAATGCTGGAGTATGTGCATCTATGCACCAATCCAATGCCATGTAATATATTGATGAAGTTTAAATTAGTCTTACACCCGAATAAAACAACCATTTTTCCGAAAAATGTTGTAAAGCAGTGAAGAAGAATCGATTTCCAGTAAATAGTGTAACGTTAGCTGTTAGCAACATGTCAGCAATTTGGCAATACTTCACATGAAAAATCTCACCAGTTTAGGGTTTAATCTGAGCGAAGTTCAGGTATCAAAATCAGTATCAGGAAGGAAAAAATAGTATTGGAGCATCTCTAGTGTTTCTATTTTGATCCAAAATAAAGTCATTTATTGTCCCATCCCTTGCTGGGATTTTTTATTTAACTAGACAGAGTGTTGTTTATCAGTCGATAGTCAAGTCTGAGATGTTGGAGGTTCCTGTGGCACATAAATACAGCACAACACAATACATGTCAGTAAAGCACCAGGCAGCTTGCACTGGACTTTTCCAAGCAGATAAAAGGAAACCCGAGGCAATCAGACAAAGACTAGCATACAGCAAAACAACCCAAGAGGCTGCATTAGCGTGACCTTGTTGCTACGGGAAACAGGTAAACAAAATAATTTGAAGACAGCATGTCCACTTAAGGCTCATTAAATACCAACATAGTGCACGGTGGTTTATAAAAAGCCTCACAAAAAAATGAGCCATCAGTGACATTACCAGCAGCTGTCATTGAAAGGGAGCCTGCCTTTTTTGTCTGTGAGAGCTGCTTACCTTGTGTGCACATCGTAAACCATTAACAGATAATAGATGTTAACAGACCAGAGGCCATCAATATCCGTGAAGATGAAGGAGGGAGCAACTTTAAAATGGAACATTTATAATTTCTTTGACTAAAAGCATATTTAACTCTTTTTTTTTTTTTGGCAAAGAGAACTTTACAACTGCTTAATACTGATGGTGTTTAGGGGCTATTTTCGTCATGACAAAGGCCAGTTTATACTTCATAACAATTTTGCAGCACTGTTAGCGAAGGAGCCTCATTGCGTTACTCTGAAGAGCATTGCTTCAGGGAATGTCGTAAGGCCACTGTCAAACAGACGCGGTAGCACAACAAAACAACTGCTGCACAGCCACATAGTTCAGGTACAGAATATTAAACACAAAATAGTGAGTCCAGTTTGAAGGCTTATCAAACTTTAAAATATCACACAGCTCCTAATATTGCTTCAAGGCAGAATTGTACAACTCAAGAAAGTGAATCACGGCAAGGTGCTCTGTGCCTGCACATGCAGTACTTTGTCAGGTTGTGAAGCCAAAGCAGCAAACACAGTGATGTTGCTTGAACATTGCTGTAAAAGACTGCAGGTAGACGAAAGAGATGATTCATCTTTCTGTAGCTGGGAGTGCTCCGGCCAATATATGTAAATACCATATTTGCTGCTGCTTATTCTTTTGATAAAATATATTCTACTGTCATTAAAGCAGGCAAGAAACACATTTTAAAGCTTGTTTAGTGCAAATGGCCCCTTAAAGAAAAGCTTTGCTCAAGGAGTATCGTTGTAAGAGAAGACAGCCAGGTTAAATGGACCACCAGCAAGCTGTGAAACAGATGGTATCCCACTTGACTGCTGTTGTCTATAATCTAGAATCTAATAGCACCTGTTACACATGACAGGCGGACAAAGAAAAAAAAGATGAGGTTGCCAACCAGCAGCATGCACAAACTGAAAGGTTACAAACCGCGTCATCTCGGTTGTAATCAGGCTCGGAAGATTGGTTGCTTGTTGCATCACCTCTCTGCTTTCCTTTTTTCCACATAAGTTATCCAATAAAGTGGAAAGTTCAACAAATGTTGTTTGAAAGAAATATTAGGGCACCGGGAGCAATAAGGCTTGCCCATAAATATTTTTTTTTAAAAGGATGTTTTAAAATGCGCAGTTTTTGAGACTTTTCTTTTTACAATGGAATGTGCATCCCGATTTATGGGAGAAGATGCAAGATACTGACCTTGCACTGGGATTTATACATAATCCGATAACAAAATAAAACAGAAATATAAAAGGAAATGCAATATAAAAAAAAACCCTGCAACATCTAGTTTTATAAGTAAGTGAAGTTGCCACAGTTCTATGAAAAACATGTTCTTATCCAACAGTTCATGTGATATGTGGCTTTCTATTTAATGAGAAAGGTTACAATTGGCATTCACCCCTGAGTCAAATAACTCTGCAGTAGTTATGGGTATTTATCAGCTCCAGCCTCAATCGGTTTCAATCGGCACTAATGGAAACACAACAACCAGGTGCACACGGTAATTTTAGTTTCTTTGTCAGCGCAATGCAATGAAAGGCTGCCACAAAATACAATACATCTCTGTCACAGCAGCATATGAAAATCATTACACTTTAGTCGGCACTGGGTTTTAGAGAGACTGAAAAAATAACATAACCACTACTACTGTTCACTGGCCTCCATGCTGCTTTTTATTATTTATTAACATGTTTTCCAGCCTGTTGTCAAATGTGACACACCAGGGGGAAAAAAAACACACACACACACACAGTAAAGCATACTGATCAGAGCCGTAGATATCGCCAGTAAACTCCAGTCAAAGGAGTGGATGAAAAAAAATTTTTTTTAAATCATCATCAACTGATGATTTTTGAACCATCTCTACGACTGATATCTCCAACACTTGGCAACTCACACCAACAACAATCTAGATCGATATAAAGCACGACAGAGAAGAGGAAAAACATAGATTTTTTGAGTAGAGGGTGAATTGTCCCTTTAACTTGAAGTGAAAATGTACCATTTGCATACAGTCCCTTTCAAAATAAACACACTAGGTACAACAACAAACTCAGGATTATGTTTTCCCAACACACGCACATGGTTGGGTTTAGGCAACAAAAGCTCGTGATGCAGGCACACAGGCACAGGCACACACCGACCTCCCAGGTGAAGGTCAGTTGTTGTTGGTCCCATCCACCACCCCTCCCCGCTGGCACTACTCTGACTTCTGCCGCCTTAACTTGCGTTGTTGTCCCGCTGTGTTTCCCCCGATACTGCCAGATGCCATTAAAAAATGATGATGACTGGCTGCATGACAGACTGGATGTCACTGACAAAGCGCCAGATTCTGACGACTTCGGAGTGAAACCAGGTTGGACATTATGTACTTATGTAACTTAAAACAACTCTCTGCTGACGTTTGGTTTCACACAGGACACAAACAGAGGTCTCCTGGGTCTAACTCCTGTGTCTGACCCATGCATCCACCCCGAACACCTCTCTCCACGGACTCTGTCATTCTTTACATCCTCATCGGATTTCTTTACCCCCGTCATGTGGTAGGCGACAGTTTGCAGCGCCTCACTCAGGTGATCACAACCTCCTGCTCCTCATGATTACGTGGGTTACATACACATTATAGTGCATCGCTTTTCGTAGGTATAAGTACGAGCAGTGAATGAGAACAGCCTGCAGTGAGAGTCAATGTGGAACAGATGTAGGCCAAGGCCTAAAATTGTGTTTCCAGGCGCTGATAGTTGCCTCTCAATATAGTTTGGCATCTCTCACAGTTTTGGCAGCTTTTACGCCCAAAGTAGCTACAGACATTTGTCTGCACAGACTGGATAAGAGAAGGAGCCAAGTGTCTTATGATTTTGTGGAGAAGAGAAGAGAAAAACATTCATGTGGCCTCAATGCTCGCTCTGTGCGTGTATGTGTGCTGTGTGAGTAGTTTGTGTGTGTGTGTGTGTGTGTGTGTGTGTGTGTGTGTGTGTGTGTGTGTGTGTGTGTGTGTGTGTGTGTGTGGAAGGTACCAGATGCTTTTTATTTGGTTTGATTAATATGCTAGTTAATGGATAATTCATTACAATATCCGACAGAAGCAAACAGCTGAAAAACTGTGTGCAAAAAAATAGATTAAAAGGTAACATTATTCCAACTTTAAAGGCTTGTGTCACAGCAGAGATTTGAGTTGTACCATTTTTGTATATGTTTAAAAGTTCTGTTACAGCTGAGCAGGAGTTAGATATTTTCTGCCATCACAGATACTGCTGAGAAAACAACTTCGACATGACAATATTGGAACATATGTGGTCTATAGTGGCAGATAGACAGGGATGTGGCAGTTGTCCCTATGGAGCTGCAATTAGGAGGCAAAGGAAACAGCTGCATGTTGCCTTGACAGCAGCCAATCCAAGTCCCACCTACACAACCAGTGCTGCAACAAATGATCCAAAAGGAGATTTGAGCAAGCTGGCAGCAGCAGCAGAGGCATGTGGTTGTTGCCTGAAAAGTGATACACGCTCAACATGCCTGTTCGACTCATGTGGGCTGAATATCTCAAATATGTGTTGCGGCTCCAGAAATGAGCTCTCCTTGAAAGAGAGCGCTTAAATACGGCGTGCTGATGTCAGCCAATGTTGCCCTTTGGGGTGGAAGAAGACATCTGCTTTCCTTAATCTGTAGTAGTCTGTGTGGTTGTTACTACAAAAACCACTAGCAGGCAAAATCTGACAAAGCGAGTATCATCTGATAAAAAAATAATTATTTTATTTATTTAGGACTTTTCAGGGGATAAGCATAAAGGAAGGGAGAGAGAGACGGCAGCGTTTCCAGACTTGCATTCCAGTATTTCATATTAGAGATACTGTGTTACACTTGTTTTCTCCATATCCAAGCTATTCCTCAGCTGCATTTATATGCAAACCAACAAAACAAACAATGCATAATGCTAAATGGCCTATAGAGCACACTGTGGCAATTATTTCCCAGGCTTGTATCGAAATTAGAATTGCTTTATTTGACAAAATGTAAGGGAGCAGAAGGAATGTGACCACGCTAATTGGTGCTGACAAATTGGAAGCGAGCTACACAAGACAAGATTGACACATTGGGTGGAGGACGAACTGTAGCAGGACCTCACATGTTGTGCAGTCAGACTGTCAAGTAGCAGATTAAACATAAACAAACCAAGAGGCCTATACGTTTAAGACTAGAGTAAGTCTCATTGTGCTGGTGTTGCAGCTCTGGCATGGTTTCAAGCAGTGCTGACATAGTCATAAAACTGCACTGTGCATCTAGGTTGACATATAGGGAAAGCTGCAGAGGAGGAGAGCGCTGTGAGCACATCTTACAATTGTGTATGTAGGTGGAGTGCTGATTAACTGTTACCTTTATCAGCCAAAAACAAAAAGTCAAAATATTCTCTGGCTGCAGCTTTTTGAAATGTGGATTCACAGCTTTTCTCTGTTTTATATCACTGTAAATTAATATTCTAGAGTTTTGGACTGTTGGTTGAGCAAAACTAGCAATTTGAGGCCGTCACTTTGGGCCCTGGTGATTGATATTTTATTGACTTCAAGTAGAGCTGGGCAATATATTGATTTAATATCAATACTGTGATAAGAGACTAGATATTGCTATTATTTTAACAGCTGTATTACAGTAAATTGATGTAATTTTCTGAACTTACCAAACTGTTCTAGCCATTCGATTATTTGCCTTTACCCGCTGAGTCATCATATTCACATTACTGGTAATAACTCATCAAAAATCTCATTGTGTTATATTCTTTGAAAACACCAACAGTCAACTCTATAACCAGTGTTGGGCAGTAACGCGTTTTGTGGCAGGATATATTGTGGATGAAATGGGTGACTCTCCGTCGTTGGCTTAGAGCCTGGGAAAAAACGGTCACAGGCAACAGAAAACCCCTGGGTAAAAAAAGCTATCTCGCCATAGATATAGTTAACAGTGATTCCCTGACATTCACACAGTAGCCTCTTTTACACTGCCAGATATTCGGCGAATGTTGGGCCGTTTTGCCGGCAAGCTGCGAGCGTTTAGACACACAGAGCCGGATTGGTGAGTTGATCTGAGGTGCCCAATTTTCCATCGCGTGGGGGTAAACATATTGGCGGAACCTTTTTGGTTGGCTCCGCCACGGGAGGGGCTGTTGATGACACTACACGTGCGACCCACTGGTGGTGGATAAACAGGAAACAGCTGATAGCAGGAATTAGCGAGCAGCTAGTAGCAAGAGGGAAACACAAACCTGACAGACACTGTAAAGATGAGCAACTGGGGAGACAAGGAATTGCGCGCCCTCCTTGTCCTCGCAAACGAAGAGGCCATTAACCGTCAGATGACGGGGACGGTGAAGGACGGGCCGACTTACGAGAGAATCGCCAAAGGACTGACCAGGCGTGGCTTCGCTCCCACGTCACTGTTTACGTCTCACGCCCCCCATTGCCCCGAAAAAGGGGCATTCTGTATAAACAAAAGTAGGTAGGCGGCATTTTGCTGCACTCACCGATTTTGTGTTTATACTGCCAATGCTGAAAAAAGACTGATTGGGCTTTCCTGCAAATTTAGCAATTCCTATTTAAAAAGGGCTCGAGGCACACATCTGACTTTTGGGGAGACACACAATAAATAATTTTATGGAGTGTAATGGAAAAGTAATATAATGAGTAATGTAACAAATCACTGATAGATAGATAGATAGATAGATAGATAGATAGATAGATAGATAGATAGATAGATAGATAGATAGATAGATAGATAGATAGATAGATAGATAGATAGATAGATAGATAGATAGATAGATAGATAGATAGATAGATAGATAGATAGATAGATAGATAGATAGATAGATAGATATGCTTTATTCCAGACTCAGGGTCCATACAAAAAAGAAAAGGAAAATCAAATCAAACCAAAGACAGACAATGCATAAAGGACTAAACAACACAGAATAAAAAACACAGAATTAAATTTTTAAAAAAATGAAAAGATGAAACGAGTAACATATTACATTTTTAGAGTAACAAGCCAACACTGCCTAAAATACCATTTTAATATCGATATCAAGGTCTTTGTTAAAAATGTTGTGATATTTGATACTATTCATATCGCTAAGTCCTCACGAGAAGCTTTACCGATTACTTGACAGATAACCATATTAGTTATTTGCAGCCTTGGACATGTATTTGGGCAAATACTTGAGAGAGTCAGAGTTTTCTCTAAGAGCCGACTGTCAGACAGATAGCTGGACATCAAAACATTTCAAGCAGACTACTTTGTAACTCCTGAGATCCAGTGTCCTCATATGAGGACATCACAGTTTGGGTTTATTTGACCTTATACTCCATTCTAGTTCATTTAGACCTGTTGTCCACATTTTTTGTGCCATCTAGTGGTAGTAAGAGCACAATACAATAATCCATGTAAAAACAAGATGGCAGCCATCTCTGCCATGTGCCAAAAGTGGATAAGGTCCAAAACCTGATCATATTTTATGACTGAACCCTGTTTATTTATGATTAATAATGTATGTAGTTTGATATGGCAACAAATTTGTACAATTATAGCAACAGCAACAAACTAGGACGCTGTTAATTATAAAGGACTCGTTTAAAGACATTGGGACTTTGTTATCATCAACAATGTTGAGTTTTTTATACTTATTGAGTCCTACTGATCCCAAATAGCTAGGAAAAATTAAAAATGCATAACAAACAAAAGTTCAGGTCTCAGGAGGTTAAGTCACGTCGCCCTCACTTTTTAGTTCTTGGTTGTTTTTAGCTAACAGTATATCTTTTAACTGGATAAAGGCTTTTAGTCATCACACGTCTATATCTTAAGTTATCAGAGAAAGAAGCAGCCCTCCGCCCTGCAGCACATCCTCTGTTAACTGAAGAGCATCAGAGAGACACTTTAAACGTGACACTGTTTCATTCAGTGTTTTTACCAGTTTTATTTATCGGTTCAGTTTTTTTTGGAGAGAGCGAGACCTTCGCTGATAATTCTGCTCCTGGTAAAAACCTTGTGAAACAACAACAATGAAGGACTCCTAATCTAAAAACAAGCCAAGCACCTAGAAACAATTTGAGCTAACATTAGCAGCAGCTCAGCTTGCAGCCCCTCCTGACGTCTGGCTGCTGGTGAGTGTTGGAGAAACACTGATTTAACATGAAACTGCTTTATTCAGTGTTTTTGCCAGTTTTGATGATAAGGTCTGTTTGGAGGAGGAAGAGGAGATCTTTGCGGACAATTCAGTTCACAAGGCCTTAACTACAAAGAAGGGTTTGGGGTTGGTGAGGTAACTTCAGGGTTAACCCTCGGTTTTCAGTACTACGAAGCTGCTGGTTTACTCTTTAGGGCAGCTGTGGCTCAGGAGGTAGAGCAAGTCATCTACTAATTGGAAGATCGGCGGTTTGATCCCCGGCTCCTTCTGTATGTCGAAGTATCCGTGGGCAAGACACTGAAACCCAAACTGCTGCTGAAGCACCTAAAGTATCAAGGTGCCTTACTGGAATAAATCACCGTGGTCAAGTCTGCTAAACAGCTAACCTCCTCCAGAGCAGGTTAACTTCAGAGGATCGGATCACAGCCTATCAACATCCTGACCACTGACCAATCAGATCACTGGAAAGAAAACTATAATGAACACGAACAAAAGTATGCCAAGACTGTCTATTTCCGCTCTGGTTTTAAAACAGAGCCTCTAACAAACAAAGAGATCATTAAAGACACTAAATACATAACGATGATTTTAGCTGCATTTTAATTGTGCAAAGTTTAATTCATCCCTGCAGCGATAACTGACAGTGTGGCTGATTTTACACTTTGTTTTCATCAGCAGCTCAGAATAACATGAGACACCTGTGAGATGATAACTGATAACTGGAAATAAAAACTCAAGAAAAATAATACACACTCTGTTAATTGGCTCCTGTGATTATGAATGCAACATTTGGGTCAGACCTCATCAGTCATTAACTACTTTTCCACTCTTCACTTTGCTAGCGGAAACAGTCAGGCATTACTTCTAAGTGTTTTTATGTTGCATAATTAGAGCAGTTTATTTATCATCCAGCTAAATAGCGAAACCCAAACCCGCACCCCACTCCCACCCACCCAAATGGCTTCTGTTTTCACCCAGCTGGATACTGCATACATTTGTGAAGAATACTGGCGTCTTACAGTCTGTAAGGGAGTGTGACCACTGCTGCAGTGGCAGCCGCTGTGAGCTCAGATGCACCAGAAGTGTCTGATGCTAAACATGTGGTTACCTGCGTTGGCAGACACGATTGGCAGTGACAGCGATATTCTCTGCCCTTTTCCATGCTTTGATGAGCTGGCAACCGACTACCCGACTGTTCAGCCGTTCAAATGACAGGCTGCTGCTTCGCTCTGGCACCTCTAATGTAAGAGCTCTAATCTGGCAGCAGATCACCAGCACCAGATCCTCCCGGTTGTTTATGTCGTTATGACGGCAAAGCCAAAATTATTATCGATCAGCACTCCTGCTCTTACATACTTGATAAATGCCACGCTATTGGTTCACTAAACTGTACACCAATAGGTCACATACCAGGTTAGCAACACGGGGATAGAGACGTTGACCAAAGACATCGTCTGCAGTCGCTTCAGTCTTAAGCTACTGATATTAATGGTATAGCCCAAATATTAATGGTCATTACAATGCATTTAAACATAAAAGATCCACAGGAAACAACACAAAATCTTGTAAGGCAAACCAAATTTTGAGGTATGAAGTATTAAGCATAAAGCTGCTACTAAAAAAAGCCTCTTTTCATTTCAGCTCTTCTGGCAGAACTCTTCAGAGTCCTTTGGCCCTGACAGCAAAGGCCCAATCATCTATACTGTAAATGGACTTACGCCAGGAAATATTTCCAGGAGGGCCCTGCTTGAGAACCTCCGATCACAGTCTGTCTTTTAAAGGAATTAAAACATTCGAGAGAGGGCCGAGCCTCGTCGAGACTTCTGTAAAATCTAAAAAATCTATTCACAACCTGACAGGCAGCCAGTGTTCAGACGTGCGATAGAGGTAATACGGTGCTGTGATGTGAGTGCTGCACAATCAACTGCTATGCTGCAGCAGGTGGGATGAAGAACAGGGGATTACACGAGTTAAGACAAAATGACATAAAGCCACATTGGATGTCAAACATTTGCAAAGATGAAAACATATATATATCTTAGCAGTGTCCCTGGGTTGTTAAAAGAAACAAGGCTGAATCAGTGTTTTAGCAGGTTAATCTGGCTTCACATATTAAACTCACCGACTGATGTTAAATTTAAACACACAGAGGATACCGCATTAAGGAGCCTAGAAACAACTTTCTCTTTTAATTATTTCTGGAGGAAAAACTGTGATTTAGCAGCATTCACACCTCTTTAATAGTGTAGAGGACTTCCATTATCAAGACAGTTTTGTTTAAAAAACGCTGTAATCCTGCACAGTAATCACTTCTCTGTGAATGTTAAGAGTAACACATTACAAACAAATATGTAAATGTAATCACACTGCATTTCCCAGTGAAAGCAGTGTAACAGATTACTGTTTAGGTGTTGGTAATCACATTAAACTTACTGAGCTGGTGGAAATGCCCTTGCCTGCACCACACATTGAAATTCAACTGAATTACCTCATGATGCAACTTATATCTAATCGCCTATTCACCGACTATTGAAGATTGTTTTTATGTAAATATTAATATTCTAATGCAGCCGTGAGCTGTTGCCTAGCAACAGCTGCTGTAAGTGGAGGAAGACAGACGAGTGGTGGGAGGACAGACGTCGGACAGAATTTTTAAAAAGTAGTGGAGCAATACATAGAATATCAAATAAAGTGTGCAGTTTTTATCAAGAATATTTTGCAAAGGAAGATCAGCCGGGGGTAAAAAAAAAAAACCCAAAGAAATCATTAGACTTGTTTTTAAATTTCTTTACAAACAGAAAGAAAATTTCAGGAAACACAGCATGCAAAAAACACATGGGAAATGAATATTATGGGCTCATTTAGGCAGAGTGAGATTAATATAAGCACTGGAAAGGGCACTAGGGGCTCTGAGGAAGACATAAAATATAAAGGAATGCAATGTTTTAATTGATGAAATATTAATTTAAAAAAACACACATGAACAATCTCACACACCTTTGTGCTTTATTTAGTTAATAAAATGGAGAATGATTTTCTTGCACTTCCCTGAACTCAAGTCCAACTCAACTGATTCATATTTTGTTTAACTTTTAACTTGTGTGAGCAAATAATTACTAATTAATTATATGTTCAGAACAAATATCACACATAAGCTATCTGAATCACAATAGGCTTTATTATCAAGAAGGATTTCACTTAAAAGGAATTTGCCTTCATGTTTGGTGAATATAATAAACATATTACAAAGGAAGTACTGGAACATACAAGAATAGAAATATAGAATAGAATATTTATAATAGTATGATGTAATACATAATAATAAAGAGAATAATAACAATATATAAACTTTTAAAATACTGTAACGTTATTGTATCAGAATGAGGAAGCAAAAGTTCTCAGTATAGTGAATATCTGGGGGGAAAAGGTGGGAATAAGAGTCTGTGGGTAAGAAACTGTTTTTGTGGGGCGAGGTTGTTTTACTGATGAACCTCAGCATTCTGCCAGAGGGGAGTGTTCACAAGAGTTTGTGTCCAGGGTGGGAGGGGTCGACCACAATCTTTTCTTGCCCGCCTCAGGGTCCTGGGGGCGTGCAGGTTCTGGAGGGACAGCAGATTACATCCAAAAATCCTCTCAGCCAAGTAAATTATACACTGCAGTCTGCCCTTGTCCTTGGCAGTGGCAGCAGCGTACCAGATGGTGATGAAGAAGGTAAGGATGGGGACTCAGTGATGGCAGTGTATCATCACCATCATTGTCTGTGGCAGGTTTAACTTCTTCAGCTGTTGTAGGAAGTGCATCCTATTCTGCGCTTTTTCAAGAGTTGTTGAGGTCTTGGGATCCTGGAAGGGCTCCGCTGTGTTGACTGGGGAGTCACACGGTGATTGGGGCAGATGGAGCTGCGCTCTTCGGAAAATCTACAACCACCTCCACTGGATTAAAAGCACTGAGCTTTTGCTATGTTGGCACCAGGTCACCAGATAGTCAATCTCATCTCCATCAGAGGTGAGTGCAATGAGGATGGTGTTGTCCAAAGACGTCAGCAACTTGAAGGAGTGGTGACTGGAGGTGCAGTGGACATCAGCGGCAGTTACTTGAATGCACTGTCATCTGTTATTGCGACTTCTGACAGCTGTCAATTCGCTGTCAAACAGCTGTTGAGCCGTCATCGGCTCAGCTGATGTGACGTATCATCCGCTGCGCAGAGGATTGTGGGTCAGACTAGCCAGAAAAGCATGCTGGCTTTAATACTGCAAAATCAGACCAGATGTAGTAGAACATTCTGATATTTTTAGCATTCTGCATCTGACATGCTATGTATTGGGACACACTAAATCTTCTTCTGGCATACTAAATAGTATGGTAGCATGGGCATTGGAACTCACAGCAGGAGTCTGAGACATGTTTCACCAGCTTCACTGACAGACAGGAAGTCTCTAATCCACCTGCAGGTGGAGTCGAGCACGTGCAGCTGGGAGAGGCTGTCCTGCAGTAGAGACAGAATGATAGTGTTTAAGGCAGAGCTGAAATCCACAAACAGGATTCTATAGGTTTCTGAAGAGTCCGAGTGCTGAAGGATGAAATGAAGGGTCATGTTGATTGTGTCGTCTAAGGACCCTTTGGCTCTGTCGGCAAACTTGCAGGGGATACAGATTTGGGTCAGTGATGGCTTTAAGGTGGGACCTGACAAGGCGCTCAAAGGACTTCATAACCTTAGAGGTCAGGGCGACTGGTCTGTGGTCTTTCATTCCTGTGGTCCTAATATTGTTTGGGGACGGGGATGATGGGGGAGGCATGTCTCCACACATGGCATGTCTCCAGTGAGGTATTAAAGATGTCTGTGAATACCGGAGACAGCTGATTGGCACAGTGCTTCAAGGTGGAGGGAGAGACAGTCTGGTCCTGCTGCCTATACTGTACAAACCCTGTCTCAGATGACATTGAAAACACTCAGCTAGTCTTTTACTGGGTTATCTACCCTGATGTGTCTTTCTCTGACAGCTCCATGCTTTTAAAACATTTTGACACGGTCTGAATGACGCAGCTTTTATCAAGGAGGAAAAGCATCATTGGGGATATGGAGTGAGGATGTGTAGTGATATGACTTCAACTCAATGGTTAAAGAACCTTATTTTACATACGCCACCTCAGCCCACATACATCCTTGGATAACATGCTTTAAAGTATGCTGGCATTAAATAAAATAGGAACATGCCACTCAGGATATACTGCACACTGCTACTGTAAATCCATATGTACCGATACTAAAATAATCCCTTCAAAGCCAGAGAGAGGGAGAGAGAAGGAGAGTGAGTGCACAGGAGAGTGCAGCGAGAGGAGAGGAGAGTGGGATCAGAACTCATCGTTCACCTCCAGAACTTGGTGTAAGCACTTTTCTTGTGTTAAAGTCTGGAGTGGCGCCAAGCTCTAACCAAAGACCTCATCACCTCTTGAAAGGATTACATGCCTTGACATTTTGACATTTGTATTCATACAAATTATATCTCCCTTTCTTTCTTAGTGGTATTGTTTCCTGCCAAACATACATGCAGAGCTCAGCTTCAGTGTGATCACCTTGAGAGAAGCTGTATTGCAATGTTTTCAGGGCCCGGGAAACAAAACATCACCTGTATGTTCTCTTTAAGGGCTCACGCTAGTTTTTAGTAGGTTTGTGGAGGTAACAGCAGGCAGCTTTGTTTGTTTGTTTTATTGCAAATGGCAGGTGAAAAAAAAAAGTTTTCAGTTCTATGTGTTTGTTTGCAGCAACTCTTAATGAAATTTGGTGGAAATGCCCTGGGCCAAGGACAGGAGTTTCTTTTGTGTGTGTGTGTATATGTGCATACCACCGGTACACGGCCATTAATAAAGCCCTGTATTATGTTTATAACCCCTGAGCAAACAAAAATAATTGTTTTTGCATTCTCTACATTTTCAACACTGATTTTTCAATTCCATAGACTGTAAATGCACAGTGCTAACCAAGCTAGCAGCTAGCATTAAGGTTAGCTCCACCCTCTCATCCAACTTCTGTTCCGAAAATCCAAAATGACGACAGTTAACAGGCCAAACTAGAGGGTTTGAGACCAGAAAGCACAAACCAGTGACATCAGTATGGCTATATTATCTTAATGCAGTCTATGATTATTCAACAGATGTTTTAATTCTGCAAAATGAATGCAAGACTTGTAGAGGTATTTGAATATGATGTAATGATGTAACCAGGGTCGATAGCCACAAAAGAAAATCTACATGGCATAAACATAGACAGAATCCTAAGGTATCAAATTAATGTGCGTGTAATGAAAGAAGAATACCGACATATGATCATGACCCAGCATGAAGGAGAAGTAACCAGGTGAGCGGCCTGCAGAGACCATCTCCTGTGTGAGTCCATTTAATTTTGATACTTCTTGTTGAGTCATGAGTATAAGTGTGTCTGTGCAGCTGTGTGGGAGGAGGAGGAAGCATAATTGAAAGGCGTGCCTTGTTCATCTCCACTGGTCCAAACACGCACAAGCGTTGTAATTCATGTGTGTGTGTTTGGTTTGTGTGTGCACTTGTGTGTATGCCTGTTCCTTGTTACCTTATTGATGGATAGACCTGGACCATGATGAATAGCTGGTGGTCCATCAGTTAATTATTTTGGGACAATGTTAAACTATTAAACAAAGCTGAGGCTGGATCCATGTGGTTCATGGTCCGGTGACTGCAGATAGGATCACAATCTTATAATGAGTATGTTTTTAGGTTCAGTTAATTCCAGATTATTGGGATTACAAGTGAGACAAGAACACAAAAAGGAGAAACACTGTCATCAAAGGGGAGGGGTGTACTTCAAGAGAAGCATGGTGTTAATGAAGCTACTGTACATTGTGTGAGAACATACTGCATGTATATAAAAAGCAGTGGGATCATAATAGTCCAGCAGAAAGGAGGAAATATTCCTGCAGCATGTAGTTAAGTCCAAAAAATGGGGGGGAAATGCTCAATCACTTTCTGAAACTGCTAGTATGATTTTTGAGTTCCCCCCAACTGCTGCTGATCTTTGTGAAAACCAATTTTCATCATCTGTGGGGCATATGCAGGGGGGGAATGTGGCCTGTGAGGAGCCAGCACGGCTAACATACAGGTTTCTGGGGTAAGAATTGACTTCATGTATAATTCCTCAATGCTTGGAAAGGTTAGTTTTTTGATATAGCTCTTATCTGTATCAGAGACAACGCAGACAGTTGAGTCATCTCCTGAGGCTTTTTTTCTGAAGTGCTTTGTCTATTTTCCTCATTTTCCTAAAGAGATGGTGGAAAACATGGGGTTGAGAGGCATTGTTGGTGAGATAATTATCTTTCACCAGTTGTTGACTGTTTGTCATAGCATGGTGAACACATCGGGGGGCACACAGTTAGTGTAACTAAAACAACCTGACACGCTGCTTTTATTGCTGATGTGCTAAGCAATGAGATGATTAATTGTAGACAATAATTATTATGTTTTCCATTTTGGATTTTCAATTGTTGCCAGCCAGACCGGTTAAGTGGTTGGTAATCATGCATTTCTTTCATATTTTATGCTGTTTGTTTACTGTTGTGTAATAATACCAAAAATCAAAAAGTAATGATGCTTTCACTCAATGCATTCCTTGCTGTTTTCTTATATGTGAGCAGTACTTAGTTCCCTATCATAACTGAGTTTTATTATTCTCTCATGTAAATGGGGACATGAAAATACAGGCTTGAAATACAGGATATGAAAGACTTCTCCACCGAATTAATTAAATGTCATGTTGCCGTTTCCAAATAGCTCATATGCAAATAATGCAGCCAGTTTAAACCAGTTAACAAGCACCTCACTTGCCTTGACTTGCTGCTGAATATGCAGTCTGCTCTCTAACAGGTGCAACATCTGTAGCACTGCCGCAAGTGGCCATAAAGGTCTTCATCAGCCTTCACCACCACCTACAGTCCTCCAGTCCCCTCATTTTCACTTTGAAGTGCTACAACTAACAATGTATGCCTGAAGCGAGAATACAATTAACACCTGAAGAGAGATGCAGCAACGATCAACATACCTCACATGAGAAAAAGCTTTAAAAAAAATAAATAAATCCACAAGTTGATTTTTATGCAGAACACAGCAATTAAAATACAAGACAAATAAAGTATGACACAAACGGCGCTGGCTTTGTAGCGTACACATACTCCTGTTTTACAAGAGGCTGGACCACTCAAGTGGCAACACCTGCATGTGACCAACAAGTATACTTGAAACACTTATGCAGACACTACTTCAGCTGATGATTAGCATGCTGCATGAAGGCTTTTAAAGGGACAGCTGACACCAAAATTAAATATACAAATGTTGCCTCTTACCTCTAGAGGTATTTATCAAGATTGTTTTGGTATGAGTTGCCAAGTGTCTGCTGTCTCTCAAATATAATGCACAACTACAAGGCACTTGGCTTATGGTGCTCAAAGGGCCCCAAAAATACAATTCAAAAGCTCAGCAGCAATGTGTCATTGCAAAAATCATGACACAGCACTCAAGATAATCCACAGACCTTGTTGTGAGCCAAAATACAACTTCCAACCTTATCACCACGCAGAAGGCAGTGTTAGGGCTGGCGATGTAACGACTACCTACGATATATCGATACATTTTAAATCAAGATATAGGTTAAGACAACACCGTTTACACTGATACAGTGTGAAGCAACATAACATAACGCATACCAGTGTGCATCTCTCCTCTGTCACACTCTTCTCCTCACTCAGGTTCTCCATCAACACTGAGAGAGACACAAAGTGCTGCTACTCTGTTCAATCTGCCTGTTAATGAGTCTACAGTGCCACATCAGTCTATATGTTGCCGGTGCTATGCTAAATCAGTCTGTGAAATCACCGCAACACACATGCAGTACAGCGCTGCACAGCTATTTTGTTTATGAGGTGGATCACAGCGCGTCACCTTTGCTCTTGTAGTCTCATGTGTGACACTTAGACAGCGTCTGGATGAAGGTGACAGGTGTGTTTAAAAAACTGCAGCGACAACACAGACATTTCATAGCAAGGCGTATATAACATGGACAAAGTGTCCCTTACGCCTTCCCTACCTCAGCCTCCGTGTTGATGCAATGTGCATAAATAAGATTAATAGCCTAAATAAATAAAAGATTTAAATCATCTTACAGCACTAGATTCATTTGAAAGATCGTGGAAAACAACTTTTTAACTTGGCTTGCTTTTGAGATAGCGCAAGAAATGAACATTAATGGCGTCCTCCTCGGCTGAGCTGTATTAGCTAGCTCAGTGTGTAGTTTGAAAGAAAATAGTTCCTACATTAAAGTGCTCACAACAAGGTCTGGATTATTTTGAGTAACCAGGTCATGACTTCTGGGGAGAGACACTGCTGTTCAGTTTTTCAAATGGATTTTTTGGGTTATTTTTGGCGCTTTGAGCACCACAAGCCAAGTGCTGACATCCTCCATTATATTGGACAGAAGGCAGATATCTCTACGGCCATCATCCCCAACACTCAGCAACTCACATCAAAACAATCTAAACTGATAGGCAGCACTACCAGTGAGAGGGAAAATGTGTATTTTAGATTTTGGGGCAAAATCCAAAATACACATCAATTTTTTTATGGAGGTAAAAACCAACAAACTAGAGAGCATCTTGCGACAGGATCACTCCAGCTGTGATACAGATATCTGCAACTTAAAACAAACACGTGTCAGGGGCGGAAAGTGGGAGGTCAATTGCCCTGTCTTTAATTTCTACCCCCCTACTTCCAGCCCCCTTGCTCAGACCACACACATCTTTGATCTTAGCCTTCATTTTGATCTCAACTATGTAAAGTTGTGAAGTTTCTTGACTGCATCTGTCATGGTTATGATGCTTTATTGCTGTGGGAAAACCTGTCCATAAACAAGTAGAGAGAAAGACAGACACTTGACAAAGTACTCAAAACAGCTCCTGTGGTATTTCCTGCTCCAATAAATGTCACCAAGACCACATTTTGCCATCATGACACACACACACAAACACAGACTCACAAGGTGAAAACAATACCAGCCATTATGACGTTGTTGCAGCTGGTAAGGATAAAAGCTTCTCCAATAAACAGTTTCAGAATGGAGACGATCATTTCTCCTTTCCAAAGGTTGTGGAATATTACAGTTAATACTGCAGCCTTGAAAATCAGAAAGGTCAAACATGATTGTGCAAAGTTTCGATCTCCTTTTATAAGACATCAATAGCCATTTGCCACCATTTACTGTATATTATAGCAAAGCTGGGCCTGTGTATGTACAACACCGAATCTCTCTTGGTGCAGTGAGGTAATGTCAAGGCTGAAAGTCATGAGTTCTTGAGTTCCAGTCGAGGCAATTGCTCACTGATCTACATCGAAACAGGTGGTGGCTACTTCAGAGGGCAACTTTGGTATTTTCCAACCTGCTATTTTCCCATGTTTTTGAGTCGAAATGACTAATGGGAACAAGTTTTGAAATTGGTCCAGTATTGAGCAAGACCGCTGTGGACGGCAGCGGCTAAACAGGCTGCAATGTAGTCACTTTGGGATATTGCACATCAATTTACATCCACTAATAGTGCTTGTTTTGATGCCTAACGGGCTCCAAATATAACTGTCTGACAACATTATGGAAAGGATCAATACTTAGATGGACCTTTTTGTTAAAGAGTAAGCTCATTCTTGTTTAACCAGAAACAGCCCCAGTTGTTATCGTCGAACGTCAAAAAAATGTAATTTTGTCATCATTAAACACATTTCATTCAAAGTCCACAGAAGCAAAATAAAACTCACAAAAGACATCTTGGTGTGTCCTTTCCAATGTTTTAAACATCACCAACTCTGGTTCGGTTGAAATAAACTCTTAATTCACCCAGTTAGATGTGAAAATACGCTGGCTCTATACACGCTTAAATTGCTGTTTATTGAAATGGAGTCTGGTGGGTTTGGTGATGGCAATTTTGGGGCTGTTTCTAGTTAAACAAACAGGTCTATCTCTGTAGGGATCTTTTCCATAATGTTGTCAGACAATTAGAATAACAATCTGAGCCTGTCAGTGGCAAAAACAATATGTTTTATTGGATGTAAATTGATGGTGCTCAATTGCCCCAAGTAGTGACACTGTAGCCTGATTCACCACTGCCCTCAGCAGCTGATTTGCTCAATACTGGACCAATTTCAAAACTTATTGTTCCCGTTAGTCTCTTAGACACAAAAGAGTCAGAAAACAGGATCCGGGTTCAAAAATACCAAAGTTACCCTTTAAGCTACACTGGACAGATGTGAAGAAACAAAGTTATAAACATGTTGTTTGGGTGACCTAGGAACATACTATATAGAGTAACTGCAACACCATCAGACTGATTTCAGCCTAGAACCTTAGTTGCATGTCAAACCCCTCTATCTGTTTATATACTGCCACCTTGATGTGCAATAAAAGCAAAAAGGCACAAAATAATTTAAAAATGTGTTTGTCCTTTCTTTTTCTTTGGTCTATATTGCAGATCTCAAAAATAGATTTTTGTTGTTTGTTTGTTTTCTTCAAGTTGGTTTTTGTTTTGTCTACACGTCTACATTCAAATCACTCCGTGTATTAATGTGCCATACAAATAAACTTGCTTTAATACGACACTGGTGTTGCACTGTCAGTGGGGTGGTGCAGTAAAGGTCATCAGAAGCAACACAAGAGACTTAGGTTAATGGATGCCTTGCTGAATGTGTGATCTGCTCTCCTGTGTGGCAACTGCAGTCACCAGTTCTCTATATGCAAATGTTTGAAGAAGAGTCAAGAGAGAACAAAGTGAAGTAAAATAAACAATCTTCTCAGTTTGCTGTAGATCCGCAATATATTAATGTAGAGTAATAACAGTTTCATGATGTAACATTCAGAAAAAAGCTGTGTTTTTCACAGCTTTGCCTCCTTTATTTAAAAGCCCAACTTACACTCTAAATACAATAAATCAAGTGAGAGAAACAGACCGTGTGGTCTCACAGCACGGGCGTCTAACTCATCTTAAGATAGACCTTTATCAGCATTTAATAACATTCACTCAGTGTTTCTAAGAATCCTTCAGTTACATAACTTAAGTTTACCAATGAAACAGTTTTAGGGGTGGGGAAAAAACTGATACAGCATAGTATCGTGATAGTTTGCGTGGCGATATTGTATCGATACACAGACGCCAAGTATGGATCTTTTATTACATGCATCATTTATTTTTGCAAATTCACATGTCAATACCACTTTTGGTACTAGAATAATAAAATTTGTTGCTTTTCTGGTCCACTAGATGGTGCTAAGTTTTTTTTTTCTTGGTGAGGTCAGCAAAGGTCTCAGTCAGTGGCATCTGGCAGGAAGTTCATTAAACAAAGATGGAGTCATTGGAGAAAGAAATCAAGTTAAATCAAACGTCTGGACTTATTTTGGAAGGAACATGAAAGGAAAGAAGGACTTGGATGTGACACGTGATTTGCAAGCAGTGTCATATGAGAATACTCTGGGAATACTACAAACACGAGGGCTCACCTCACCCTACACCATCCAGAGACAGTGTTAGCCGCTGACGGCCAAGCTAGTGCTAAACTCACTCCGTGGAACAATCAACCAACACTGGACACACTTAGCTTGACAAAACTACCATCCAACCCTGAGGGCTAAGAAAGTAACACAGTCCATCACCTACTTCATGTGCAAAGATCTGCGTCCATACAGCGTTGTTGAAAATGAAGGCTTTCATCACATGCTAAAAACATGTGAACCCAGGTATGTGACATTTTTTCACCAACACAGCCGAACACAAGCTCTACAGAGAAGCGAGGCATGAAGTTGAGGAATCTTTGAGTACAGCAGGAAGGGTGGCATTAACTTGTGACGCCTGGACTTCAAGGTCAGCGGATATGTGACTATAACGGCACATTATCTCACAGAGGACCGGAGACTGCTGTCTCACGTTGTCCAAACTAGAGCAGTACAGGAAAAACACACTGGAGCAAACACTGCAGACCTCCTGCAAAATGCAGCACAAGAATGTGGGATTGTGCTTGCAACAGACAATGCTTCTATCATAGGTGCTGCCATGGCATGTGAAGTGTTTCGCTCACACGCTTTACCTGGCCTTGCAGAGGGCGTTAATCTGCCAGCAGTTCAGTTTGTGAGGTGTATGCAGCATTTATGACAGGTTTTATGACGGTGTTGGTCAGTCTATCTGCTCTGCATCACATTTTGCTTCAATAATGATAAAAGTCAGATGAACAGACAGAAAACTTTATCTAGTGCGGTAAAATTGATGTTGACAAAGTATTCCTTTGGGGAAATAATTTGCAGGTATTGAACAAAGGTAATAAACCGCAATATATCGCAATAATCAGCATATCACAATAAGACCGTATCGTTTCCACACCTACACAGTTTGAATTAGAAATGTTAGATGGCTTAGATGTGTCGTGGTGACAAGAACCTGGAACTGAACCTGTCTACGGTGTGTAGATAACAGTGTAAAACAATCCACATCAACAACCTCTGCAATGCCCTCCGTGCCTTCCTCTCCATCACATCCACAAAGCAGGGAGATCCTGCAGCGGATATACTGTACGAGCCTCCTACAGAAGCTGAGGTCCACCCTCCTCAGGGATATTATAGTGGTGTAATTCTACACAGCCAATACAATACAATCAATCACCACCTCCTTCTTAGCTGCCTGGCTCCCCCACTGCTTCTGCCAAATCCAAGAGCAAACTGCAGTGCATCATAATGCGAGTGGAAAACTGTGACTTCTCCCTCCACCGGAAACATACAATACTCCAGAGTATGCGGGGGAGATCTTCACTGATCTCTTCGACGTGTTCCGGAAACCTCTAACAAGAAAACAGGATTAAGATCATCTCAAGTGTATTTGTTTCATCAAAGTTATTATTAGTGATTATATTAGTAACACAGTACTGAAGGTTTAAATCAACGACAAAAACATAAACAAAAATGAAACATAAAAAAAACGATTTAAAAAAGCGTGTAACAATATGTGCACCATTTACAGATGGCAAATGATGCACATAAGAGTTTTATATTTTTGAACCTTTGCTCTGTTCTTCATTCCCTGAACAGAAATGCAGGCTGCGGATGTTGACATTTACGTAGGAGGATGGGAACATTGAGTGTGGATAACTTTTTTTGGAATGATTAACAAGCTGTTTGCTCAGAAAAAACACGGCCTGTTTGCACAAGACAAGTCAAAAATGGGGAGAATTTTGGAGCAGATTGTTCATAAAAGATGCAAAAGTGAGCAGTGTGCCAACTGTATGTTAAATGGGCACCTTGAAGAGAGAATGAAAAATAATATATCAGTGATTAGAGGTGAAGGATGTCCTCCTGGGCGGCTAGACTCAGACTGAAGGTGAAAACTAAATTGAAGACTGTGCTGTGAGCAGAGCCACACACACATGTTGCTCTAAACGGAAACTCACTGTAATGTTCAGATCTTCAAGGTAAAAACCAAGAGAGCAGTTATCTCTGTGAAAGGTAGAACTAGAGTATCTGCAATCATTTTTCTGCGATTCAGCATAATAGGAGAGTTTGAAGCAGAGTGGGCAGATGACCATGCACTGAACAGGGTGACCCCTCCTGCCTTTGAAGAAGTCTCTAAAGGGTTTCTGATGATTCTCCGTCCTGTATATTTTAAGCTCTGCTTTCTTGTGGCCCACAAGGTTGTGCATGAGCAGAGAGTACGGGCACAAAATGTGGGTACAGATTTAACTTTGTGTCGAACCAATCCAGGAAGATGTTGGCACTGTACAGTTCTGCAAACCAAGAACAAGCAACCTGACGGCGGTAACGTTAGCTAGCTGGCTCCAACTCCAATCTAGACATCGTTAACAGCAATAAAACATTGTTATACCCTTCTCTACACAAACACAGTTATTCGAAAACGTTTTTACAAAAGTTCCAAGTTTATTTGCTAAATTATACGTACATGCATGAACCTTTTTCCCCGTCTCTTACTCGGTGGTAGTCATGGCGACGTCTACCCCTCACTGGCAAGTCAGCATCTGAAATCCCTCGCTCCGAAGGGCTAGTGTCATACCCACTACACCCAGTCACACCCCTACACGCAAAAAGGAATTGGGACACTATTGGGACGGGCCCTTAATATATAAGCTGACTTTGTAATCTGGATGTTGAGGGGATGGTGGATGGCGTGACACCTAGGCCGGAAGCCTGCCATGCTGCAGTCCATTGTTTGAGACCAACAAACAACAAAACCTGTTGTGATTTAGCGGGTCACTACACCATATATGGGTGTTTTGTTGAGACCAGTCACTGTTTTTCAAATGAATAAACTCTCTCAGTATAGAGAAATCTAACTTCATGATATTTTATAACAAAATATACATTATAAAAATATAACAAAGATAAAGCCAAAATTTTCATAGGTAACATCAAAATAACTCGGGTTGCTCACATTAAATGTAGCCGAAAAGCTAACTTGGAAATACCGTATTGAAAATGTCTGTAAAAAAGATGATGAAGTCAGCTGGTTTCTTAAGTAGAGTTCCTTCACTGGTTGGTCATTCCTGCAGTCTAACTTCTTACTAACGCTTAATTTACCCTCATATTATGTGCTGTAATACTGCCTGGGCTCCCACATGTCCCACTTATCTCAATAAGATTTTTCTAATTCAAAAGAAATTTTGGAGAGTGAGTAGCTTTGCTATAAAACACAAATCATCTGCTTCTTTCTATCAGTTTTCAATGTGAACATATACCTAATCTGTATTCATGTATAAATATGTACATCTCACTCATGACTTGCAGAGCATCTTCCAGAGGTTTTTTTTTTAAGTTTTCCTCAGGCATTCACTCATATTCCACAAAACACTCTAAGAACTTGTATCTTCTGTATTGTTGGACTTCTCGTAATCAATATTCTTTCAAATACAGAGGACCATCTCTTTGGAAAAACCTTCTTTCATCTACATTATTGTTATTCAAAAAACATCTGAAAAGGACTTTAATTTGCAAAGAGAGACTTAACTCTTCATTGATTTCATTGTAATTTGTTCTGTTTTTTAATATAAATGGTAACTCTCTAACAATTTTATAATACTTCTTAGTCTGGATTTTTTTAATCCTTTTCTTTTTATGCATGATTGCATAAAAGGTATTTTCGTGCCAGGATAGTGGCCTGAAAAGCAGCTGTTTTTACAGAGACAGTGCTTTTCTTGCTGGGATTGTGCCCCCCAAAACGGGGTATTTTAGGCCAAAACATAGTCTTTTCCCAACGGTGACCAAGTGGTTTTTGTGCCCGAATCTAACTACATCGTAACCACAGCATTGTTGAAACATGAAATTTCAATGTATCCACTACATAATAATGTGCAAATGTAATGTATCTAAAGTTTGCAGAAACACACAATGCTGGCGATTTAGTTGGTGCAGCCATTTTCATCCTTAGGAAGATCTTCAACAAACATCAATTCCCTGTGCACTTCAAACCCAGTAACCCCTCTGAGGCAGAAGCTTGTTCACCCTAAGGACGAAACACCCTGGCAAAAGCAGAGTAATGTACACAGTTCAATGTAGCCAGCAGAGATTTGTACATTGGGGAAACTAAACAACCACTCCACAAGCGCACGGCACGGCACGGCACAGGAGAGCCAGCTCCTCAGGTCAAGACTCAGCTGTCCATTTACATCAAAAGGAGAAGGGACACTCCTTTGAAGACAGGGATGTACATATCTTGGCCGAAGAATGGTTGGAAAGAGGTGTGAAGGAGGCATCTATGTCAAACTGGAATGACCATCGTTAAACAGAGGAAGTGGCCTACAACACCACTTATCACCCACCTACAATGCAGTCTTGAGATCTCTCCCCATACAGCTTAACATCCATTAACACCTGGACTCATCTAACCCTAACAACTCACATGATGGCCGGGTGAGTCACTGACTCAATGGGACCTCAACGACTCTGTAAGGGTTCACACCCACACAAGGTTTAAAGCCTGCAACTCACGTTAAAACTGAAGCCTCTTGGGTGAGAGGAGGAACATCTTCAAGAAACTCAAGCAAGTCTAGTGGCCTATGATACAGCACTTAGGATTTCCACGACCTGAAAGACTGAGAACCTTCACCAACACATTTTAGTTTGATTTAGCAACATAATGTTTAAGGATATACATTTCTGTATGAGCCATCCTAAGCATACATGCATTATTAAACAAGAAAAAACACAATCTAATCTGAGTATCATAGTGTCAAAGTAGCACTTGATAAAAGTTGAAGGAAAAAAAGTTTTACCAAAGGAGAAAATGTGGCATCAAAACAAATACAAAAATATGAGATGTGTGTTTGATTCTACTGTTGTAATAAAGCAAGTTTCTCTCTTGAGGCCAGGAAAACCAATGTGAAGTTCTTCATGTCTGTGCTCCACATGTACACCTACATGCTGCTCATTCCACTACATAAACTTTAAACAGTTTTGTGCCTAATACTGGAGATACACATTATAATTATTGATGCTTTATTTAAGAACAGATAGGCTGGTCCTCACAAGCAACAGAAGAGAAACTACATACTCTCATTTTTTATTTATGACGGTCTTCAAGATGCCTGGTTGTACTATGTCTCTTGTCAAATATGGAGAATAAGGCTGGGGATATTTTAGAGTTTTCTTAACGTCAACAAAAGCACTAAAAAAGTCTAAAACCAACTATGTGTTATTCCATCTCTAAATACTTTCCAATGTCTCTGCATGTGTGGAGCGCTGCCTCAAGCCCATTCTTTCCTACTTAAGATGTAAGTAACAGCTGGGCACTTTAGCTTTAGCAAATGTTACTTGTATAGGAGTAAATACAGCATTTGTTGTGAACTATTTTTAGCCTTGGATTAACACACATTTGGTGCACTGCCGAGTATTTAGAGCAACAGCAGGGCACATGTAGCAATGACCCAAATTAAATAGTTTATCGTAATTAAGAGCTAGATTAACCACCTCACAGTTGAGTGCCTCTGACAACCAGTCAAATTATCTGTCTAAACTCACATAATACATGTAGTAAAGACACACATTTTAAATCAAAAAGCAGAAAAGATCTATAGAATCATCAAAGTTTCAAGGTGGGCACCCAAGATCAGTGTCAGCAATTCAGTATTTGACCCAGTGTCTCCCCTTTTGTTCCAAAGTAATGTTGTTAAATAATGGCCAGACAAATGTTTTTGCAGAATGTTATGATGTCACAGTCAAATTGATCTTTGACCTTTTGGATATAGATTGTTATCACATCAGCATTTTATCCTATTCCACATTTGTGTGAAATTTGTATGTGAATTCTTGAATTACTGCCAAAAAACGTGTTTTGTTAGGTCACAGTGCCTTTTTACCTCCAAATCATTTAATGAAATTCCTACCAGCCATTCCTATGACCTTGACCTTTGACAAACAAACTGGAATTAGTTGATTTTTGAGTCAAAGTGGATGTCTGTGCCAAAGTTGATTAAATTCCCCCCAGGTGTCCCTGCAGCATTCACCAGAATGTGACAGACATGAGGTCACAGTGACCTTCACCTTTAACCGCCAAACTAAAATCAGTTGATCCTTGAGTCAAAGTGGACGTTTTTGCCAAAGTTGATGAAAGTCTCACCAACTGATTCTACAGCATTCAAGAAAATGGGACAAGAAATATCTAAAAAAAAATAAAAAACATCTAACAAAAAAAAAAAAAAAGCGGATGATTGGGCCAAAACTGACAAAATTTTTCCACCAGGTGTCCATGACAAATAAGATGGACATGAGGTCTCACTGATCTTGACCTTCGGCCACCAACTTGTAATCAGTTGATCCTTGAGTCAAAGTGGACATTTGTGCCAAAGTTGATGAAATTCCCCCCAGGTGTTCCTGCAGGATTCACCAGTATGTGACAGACATGAGGTCACAGTCTTCTTGACCTTTCACCACCAAATTGTAATCAGTTGATCCTTGAGTCAAAGTGGACATTTCCGCCAAAGGTGATGAAATTCCCACCAGCCGTTCCTTCAGCATTCACGAAAATGGGACAGATGTGAGGTCACAGTGACCTTGACCTATGCCAACCAAACTGGAATTACTTGATTTTTTAGGTTGAAGTGGATGTTCGGGCCAAATCTGAAGAAATTCCTACCAGTTGTTCACAAGAAATGGAATGGACGTGAGGTCAGGGTGACCTTGACCTTCAACAACTAAACTGTAATCAGTTCACTGTTGAGTTGAAGTGGACATTTCTGCCGAATGTGAAGCAATTCCCTTGAGACATTCCTGAAATATTTATTCACAAGAATGGGACAGATGGACGTACATACAAATGGACAACCTGAAAACATCTTGCTTCCTGTCATATCATCCAGAGCAACATTGTGGCTCATTTGTATGTTTTTAGAAAACAGAGATCTACGGCACAGAGGAGCAGGCTATATTCTGTGATTTGTTATAAATAAGAAAAGCACAGAACATTACAAGCTATATCTTTTAAAGCAGCTATTCCCCATACTAGAAGTCACGTCTGGTTATCTTTAAATATACAACAGGTAAATACTGAACCAGACTTATCTGTTGACTTATTTATAGGTGCCTGTGATTGTATGTTCTTTGTACTGTATCTTTTCTCACTGTACCTGTTTCCTCCAGTGTACTCTTTCAAAAGAGACCTTGATCTCAATGAGATTGCCTGATTGAATTAAGATTATATATAAATTATAAATGAATTGCTTAAACATCCATCTGTTCTTTAATGAAACCTGTTTGAGATAACACAATAAAGACTAAGTGTGGTTAAGAGTCCTTTCAGGTTCAGGAAAAAACACACATTCCTCTGGTGTTAACAGTTCCAAACGCCCCGAGTAGATGTGTCTTAACACTTTTCGTGCCGCTGAGACACAGCAGCGATGTGATGTAAGACACATTTACGGGCCAGCAGAAGGGACAGCTGTGGTTTGAAGAGGCAGACATACCTGCTGTGCCGCTGCAGACTAATTACAGTAATGCTGGCATTACTGCCATCTGAATCTCTTCTATACAAACACTGTGTAATTTCTGTGCCAATTTGCTTGAGTTCCTTTCTTAATGCTCCGCCATTAAAAGCCTCCAGAGGTCATCTGACAAAAACATCTGTTTAGAATGGATTTACGGAACGATTAATCACTTAGAATAAACTCAGTGTTTCAAAATCATTTTTCCTTCATATTATCAGCTAGTGTGATGGCTTTGAAACCTTAAAACTGCAGCTTCACCTGTATGTTAAAGTCTGGATACAACATGCACAATAACTTCAGGTTCAGTTAGCCCCATGTGCAGCCTCGACACTCTATTCTTAACTCCGTAATTTGGTCACAAAGCCTTCGAGGGAAAGTGAAATTAGGGTTGCACAAATTCTGGGCAAATACCAATGTTTCACATGACAATTTGGCCATTAGCAGATACCAGTGTTTTTTCATTATTGCTTCTTATTTTGTATTGTTGTTAATTATGCCCTCCCTTGTTACCATGGAAACAAAAATATCTCCTTAATTAAAAAAATAAGAAAAGCATTTTAAATTCAGTGCTTCATTACACCATCTTTGAAAGAGCACAAATTCAATTGTACAAATTTATATATTTATATAAATAAAAAAACATTAATATAGCCTTTTTTTTTTTCAAAGGAAAAAAATTCTGTTTTTGAAAAACAGCAGCTACATTTTTCAGTCTGCTATACAACTACCTAAATAGGCTACCTATGCTTACTACAACTACTAAAAGCATCTCTACCTTGTTGCAGCTCAGTGTATTTCTCTTCTCATCCAAGAAGTGAGATGCAGAGTTGAACAGCTGCAGGAGGCTAATAGGTATTCACGTGCCATTTATGACAGTACTGGGAAAAGGGAAATTTCAGCACTACTTGGTGTGGAGTTATTTTAGTCGATACCTTAGCGGTATTGACCACTGACACCCAGCACTAATGTTTAAATTGAATATTTCCATAAACTGCGCTTTTAAACAGCTTCATTCCTCTTACATACGCTGATGTTTTTACCCAGGCCACAGCAGTGGCTGGCCCTGTCGGTGGAAACATTGGATTCAAATGTTGGTTTTGCCCGAGGCACACATCTTATCTTCCTAAGCAGTACGATGTGGGATTACAAAAATACCTTTGAAGACACAACTCACTGCTCAATAATAGGTAAAAATATAACATTTTGATTTTGTGTGGTCTTTGAGTCTGTTTATGATGATATTAATGTCTGTTCTGCCAATACACTGCTATTCTGTACACAATGGCTGGAGGATAATTATTTTCATATTTGGGATGACAACACATAGAGAATCTTCCATTTGACATTCCCTCGGGGATAAAGCAAAGGCTGCTGCCTTTAGCTTGGCTCTATTCAAGTAAAACAATTATGACATTGTCATTTATAAATGATATAAAGGCTGCAACTTCACTGCATTAAGACTCTCTCCTCGTAGTCATTTTGTCAGTCAAATTCAATGTTTTTGTGCCTTTCATGTACTGCAGGGACACATGCTGACACCATATTGGAACAGCTTATTACTGAACTCATAAGAGCTGAGGGAACAAAGGGCTGAAAGGACACGAGGACCAAATTGGAAAAAGAGTATTTTGTATATCATCGCAGAATAAAATAAAATGAGATGAAATAAACTTTGAGCTGGAATATGTTCCATGTCTGTGGATGAGAAATTTACATCCAACTGCAGAAGTATTTATGGCCTAAAACAGCCAGTCTTAGCTTTTCCTGGTGGGCTCCACTAACTAAGATAAGGATATAATGTTAAAAATGGCTGACTTCCAAGAGATGAGTGGAGTAAGCTCCAAGCCAGAAGATGTGATTTAACGGGTAAGTGTGAAACTCGGGGAGTCACTCACTCACAGGGCTGCCTCATACTGTTGCACTCACAGAACAGCAAGGGAAACTGGAAATAATGTTTTTTGTCATGCGATGGGGTGCAGACGCACTTTGACAATTTGCATGGCATTAAAGTTCTTGTGGAAAGACAGATTTAATTTGGGCAGAAGCAGCTGCATGTTGTGGTATATGCAAAGCTGTTCATGTATCATGTTCCATTTTGTCTCTTGTTGCTGAGAACCTTTGGGCCCTCTCATTATTAGATATTTACCTGTGAGCAGTGTTTTTCAAAAATACAGTTGGGAGCCAAAGGCATGTTATGGAGAGATTAAAAAGGACTCTGGAGGGACGCAGAGGCTTGTAGCTATGCAGCCCCAAAACACAGTAAATCATGCTAAATTTGCCTAATGTGGTGTGTCTGTGTTAGGGTTGTATTTTCATATCATATTTTTGGTCATTTTGTCCTACAATGTCGTGATCACAAAACAACAGCTGTATCTGCAGCACAACTTTGTAATGATGGCTGTTTAAGGCAGTAGTTATGAGCCCTGATCACATTTTACAATAACAGCAGAAACAGTAACAGAACAATATGTAAATAAAAACTAGGGCTAGGCCCCATAATATTCAAACCGGTTTGATGCTAAGTTGAACATCAGACCGGTATACCAGATTTTACCACTAGGTGTCACACTCCACCCAGCAACCGCTCGAGTGGACCATAATGAGACTGAGAGAGTCTGTTAATGAGAGTGTAGCCACTCCAGTCCAGTGGGTGGCAGCAACCTCGGAGCACCTCTAAGCTGCTTTGCCAACCACCAATGAACACCAAATACGAATACAAGTCATGCGGCACTACAGTCTGCAAGGCAACTGACACATCATGCTTTTATTTTGTCTCATCATAGACACACAAAAGATGCACAGAATCTTATTAGTGAACAAACCCAGTGTGCATCCTGTGCATCTTCACACTCCCACCTCTATTGAGATTTGCTTAGCTTTAAATTGTGCATGGCTGCACTAGTCCTGAGTAGCCAGACCTGTTGTACACTTTGCCAGTGGTGGAGAAAGGTCTAGCTTAATACTCCCACACCAAGGGAAAAAAACTTTACATTAATCACTATTATCTTGAGTGGCGTTAAGCCCAGGCTGCAGCAACGATGCCCTTGCAAAACAGAAGGGATGCACGCTATTGGAGTTTTTCCGCTCAGCTGTCTGCTGCTGCTGCGAGAGATCACATTTCATTGAGGGCGGGGAAAAGTGCAAGGGAGTCAGCAGTCATTCAGTTTGTTGCCCTAGTAACCCGTTTCCACTCAAGAAGTTCCTGGTAGTGGATTGGAAGCGCATTACACCTATAATGGGCTTTTATTGGGAAAAATAGCTCCAATGCGACCCCCAATGGTAAAATTAGGTATATAATTCGATATATCGGTTCGGTTAGATATTTGGCTCTAAATCAAACCGGTTGGAAAATTTTCAAACCGGCATAAGCCTAATCGTGGTGTGTGTGTGATGCGATGTGTCTGGTTGTTTGAATGATATGGGGTGTTCTCAGGTGGTGGGCATGTGTACAGAACCATATATGGAGTCTGTTTGGCACATGATCCACCCCGCTGCTGATTGGATTCAGTGCAGCTGCCACCTTGTTTAAAACACCTGTGCAAGCCATGGTCAAAACATGTTGCTCGTAACATTTCAAAGGAAGACTAAATTAAAAGGAGACGCAATTCAGCCCTATTGTGTGCAGTGTATCCACTTTTTTCCCCACCTAATTTCAGTGATCATCAAGTCTCTTCTGTAGTGGAATTAGCATCATATTATGCATGTATACTTTTATCGTGATGGTCCACCAGCAGATGGAGACATTAAATAGAATGCATTTCAATATATGAATTCCAATAGTTGATTTCAAAGCCAATATTAGACAAAGTTAATGATGGGCCGATATTATTGTGCATCCCCTACAAAACAGTGTTGGGCAGGATCTTATTTGGTTGCAAGGCAAGGCCTGGCATTAAAGTGCCTATAATATCAAACCAGTTTAAGTGTGTACATCAGACCACCAAAAACAGAAATCAAGCCAACTCTAAAGACAACAACTATACTGTGCATTAAGACTGAAGATAAGTTTGAAGGAGAACATCTCCCTCCTCTCAGTCACACACAGGAAATAGTTTTGCTCTACATGTATTAAGACATAGTCAGTAACAAATGAAATGCATCATTAAAATATTCATTTTAATCTACTGTCAACTGCCTGAAAATGGCAGTAGATGACTCTGGCAGCCACGACCGAGCCAAAACACGACGCAGCAGGATGTTGTGGACATCGGAGCAGACATAAGGAGAACGATGATGCAGGGTTTTGTCAGACTGCTCTGTGCATTCGTCAGGATTGGCAGATGGAAAAAGGATCGCAAACAGGTTGCTTTAAATTAAGCAGCAGAGTCACTTGTGCTGATTAACAGTGATCATCATCGCCATGTGCAGACATGCTACTCCATCAGAGACATTTCCTGTAACGCACAGTCATGAGCAGACTTTAGATTTTGTTTTCTATGACAGTTTAGTTCCTTTATATATCGGCACAAGCCTAGTCTGTACCATAGCTGTTTGCCTCTGCTCAACGGAGTGTGCATTAGACTGTTTGTCATCCACACTGTAAAGAAGCATAATATTATCTATTGTTTCCGCGCTTGCTTCAAATTGAGTCTTTATAAAGTGTTTGCTCCAAGGCCACAAGCTTTTTTAATGTGGGTGGTGAAATGTACGTCAAGTTTCTATTATCTACAAATCAAAATGGTTGTTTATTTCATGGTTCACGTTTGCTTTGTTTCCAGCGAGTGCCTCAGTTTTCCGGCCCAGTGCTCACCGAGGAGTGAAGGGCTTATCCATCAGGGTTCACAAATATCTCCTGCACTTGATCACGACATGAAAGACTGAAGGGTCTCCAGGCTCAGTGAGGTAGAGAAACTTGTGTGAGGGGGAAAACCTTGTCTTGTCAGCACTAGTAAAAGTCTGCAGCTTTCGAAGAGAGCAGTGTCAATCATTGTGAGGCACAGCTGACAGGGTCAACTGATCTGTTATGCAGCATGTGCACTTTTCAGGCAGACCCACGGGATGTGCCAAGGGTAGCTTAAGAACAGCCTCGCTGATCGCAGGACTACCAATGACCTCCAAATCTCATTTGGTGTTCCTATAGGACTCCATATATATATACTCCAAATACACACAGCTATGTGGGTGTTTAGTTTTTACCTGCCGTCAGCAGAAGAGTTGTTTTTTTTGATGAATAACAACAATATTAGTTTTTCATCAAGCAGCAGATTACTGACAAGGGAATTTCTGGGGCAATACTTACTGCCATCTTAATACTTGACATTTGATCCTTCTTCCTACTTTTAACATTAGTTTACAGTTTATGAAATGGACCTTGGTGGAAATTCAGCCTTGTATTTCAAAGTGCATAGAAAATAGACCTCATTACTAAAGCATGTGTGGTCAACCTGCTGAGTTTATGCAGCCGGAATCCATGCAGCAATAAAAACAACCTTGTTTACTGACAGAAAATTCATTTGAAATTGTTTCCCCTCTACTGTACAACCTAGTTTGTGGGTTTACAGTTACATTTAAGTGGGTCAACAAAAAAAAAAAAAGAAAAGTTTGGGAACTCAAGTTACCAAAGGCTTAAAGCGACACACAGGCAGAGGAGGAAGGCAAACAGCTTACTCCCCTATCTTTCTCCACTCTCTCCCACACTGGATTAAAGGAAGATAGGGAAGTTGGGCATGGAAATGGAATGATTTATTTAAGACAGGTCGCTCCACCGGGAGTAAGCGCTGTCCCTGGGGATACCCTATTTTCTGTACACTGCTCTCTCTCTCTGTCTCTCCCCCTCACTCACTGCACATGCACACACATTGTACACACGCATTTCAATAGGAAAGAAGTAATAAAGATGCAACATAGTAGACGACGTGACATGTCATGATGAATGTGTCTGCAGTGTTGTTAGTCATTTCGGTCTGACTTATTTACTGTCATCATGATTCATTTTCATGCAGTCCCGCGCTGTTCAGGTTTCATCTCTTTGAGCCTGTGTAGCTTAATGCGCTTCTGATCAAAATGGAGCCTATATGCATATACACTGGCACTTTATTTGGGCGGATGATTATGTTATAATCTGTATAGTCTCTGGGTGTGGCATCATGGAGCTAGAGGGACACATTTTTACCACAGCATGTTTATATTGCTTCTGGAACAGAAAGGGCCACACACCCAGCAACCAGTTATGCAAATTGTACACAATTGTTAACTGACTCAAACTGGCAGTATCATTTGCATACACACATTTAGCAAATGGCAATATGACATTTCAGGTTCAGTGTTACTGGGCGTGCTGCAGTTAACCAAATTTCAGGCTTGGACATCAGGGACAACAGTTATTTTCATGTTAGACACGTAGTGTGTTGCATAATCCAAGGAATTATATTCAAAAAATATCCAGCAGAGCTGCTGTTTCAAAGACAAACTCATCTTAAAAGGAAATTTCACAAGTTATTGTGGCAAACCAATCACTAGAATAAACCCTGGCATCATATGTTTCTGCAGACCACAGATAAGCATTTGTATGTTTCATACATAGCGAATGCTAATGTTTCTTTATGTTTTAATTTTCTATTTTGTGTTGTGACAACGCTGTGATAAATTAGGTTAAGGCACAAAACACTTGGTTAGGATGAGGAAAACATATTTTTGCATATGTTTGTCCGCTAAAACACAGCTGGAAATGCATATACGCCTTTGTCTCTACAAACACAGCTCGAAATATCCTGATCTCTTGTTAAAAAATATCTGCACTTGTTGCTACAAACACCGCTGGAAATGTTCTGACCCTTAATTAAAAAATACTCACTTTTGATACTACAAACAGGGCTGGAAATGCTCCAACGTCTTATTAAAAAGTACCAACTTTTGTCGCTACAAACAAGGGTGGAGATGTCCTGACCTCTTGTTAAAAAAATACCGGCTTTTGTTGCTTCAAACACGGCTGGAAATGTCCCAACCCCTTGTTAAAAAAACCTGCTGTATCCCTACAAACACTGCTGGAAATGTCCTGACGCTTTGTTTGTTCATTTGCAGTGGTCGGCTGCTGTCTCACCTAAGTGTCACACCATCCACTATCCCTTCTCCCCCTGGAAAGAAACTCAGCTCATATACATCAGAGCTACATCACAAGTATGAAACACACAGATGCAACATATCCGTACCATGCCAACATTTACTCTGGTGCCTGGGCTGCTTATGATGTTGACAGAGCAGCGCAGCTTTATGAATATGAAGTCTCTCCTAAAGCAGGACACACAACTGCCAAACAACATCTGCGATTTAGGTGCTCAAAATACAAGGAGAAACAAGATATTTGAATGAATAGCTGAACAGCACGCTCAGTACAGTACGTCCTATGAGTATCAATGTCAGTCTCATTCCCTGCCTAGTCCTTGATCACACTTGACAACTTAAAACCCTCAATGCTTAACTTGACTTACCTCATAGTTCCTAATGCTTCTGAAGACTGTTCTTTCACACACTCTAGAGACTCAATTTTTCATTTTTATTTAGTCACAAATGACCTTTTAGCAGAAGATTCCAGTGAATATGTGTTATAGTCCCACCAGAAGTACTGCCTTTGGCATTGTTATCGCTATTTCATAATTGTATTAGAGATTTTGTGGAAATTGCAGACACAGCTGTTAATTGGTTTATGTTTCATATCTCAGAGATAGGTTGTCCTCTGTTTCCTCAGTCGGTCTATAACCTCCTAAGGACTATATAACTGTTTCATGCTCACCTCTAGATTATTCTCTGAATGCTCACTGATACTCACATACTTCAACAACAATTAAGAAGTCTGTTTTCCCCACACTGATTTTACATTGTTCTGCCTACTTGCAAATCCCAAAAAGATTGAAATGATGTCTCAAATTATATCAAGTTCTCTTTTAAATGGAAATTGTAGCACACTAGCAGATATCTGGCATCTATTTATTTGTTTTTGGTTTAAAGTTTGGCAACTACGTCAAAACAGTCTTTATGAAATATTAACTGTAATTTAAAGTTTTGAGTTTGAATTCATTTAAGAATTTGCAAGAAAATAAAACTTTCTTTTCCCCCCAGGACAAAGCTGTTAGACTGTTATCTCCATTATGTAATATTTCTGAATTGACTAAAAAGCCAGATGATTCATAAAGACGTATGAATCATCTCTTTCAGCTTCAATCGGATCCTTCCCATAGCAGCTACAGTTTGTCCAAATAAATTCTGTGTTTGCATTTCATAGACCTACAATAACTTTTTTTTGGCCACTTTGGGGCAGCAGAAACAAGCTGTAAAAACAACACTGATATATTATCTGTAACCTGATAAAGTTGATAGAGCAAACTTATTAGCAAGCAGGGATTTATTTAGACATTCATTGGAGAAGGAACAATATTAGCATTCATTTAGAGTCATGTTTCTGGCCATCAGATTAGCTCTGTTTTGCTCTCCACCAAGTCCTGAGGGAAATTTACGGCTCTTTAGCTGCCAAATGATTACAAGCTATTAGCTAACTTTGTCTGCCCTCTGTTTGATGGTGGGCCGTTAGAGTACAGTGGGTTGTCTGAGTCAAATAAGCCAGTAATATTGTGGGCTGTAAAACTGAAACAATAAGTTGAAGACAGTGGAAGTGAGAGGAACTGCAGTCTGATGGTAATTATAATGTGGGTTTGTCGCTACCCAACGTGACCTCATACAGCAGCTTATATGGTATCTTACATCTTGGGGGTGGCAGTAGCTCAGTCTATAGAGACATGGTGTGGGAACCAGAGGGTCGCCAGCTCAAGTCCCTGTACAGACCAAGTGTGGAGCATGGACTGGTAGCTGGAGAGGTGCCAGTTCTCCTCCTGGGCACTACTGATGTGCCACTGAGCACTCAACCCTCAACTGCTCGGGGCACCTGTCAAAGGCTCGCTCAACCCCCTCGCTCTGACATCTCTCCATTTAATGCACGTGTAGGTCCTGTTTGTGCGTGTGTGTGTGTGTGTATGTCGGAGTGAAAAAAAAATTGAATTTCCGCTCAGGGATTACTAAATAGATCTTCTTCTCCTTCTACAGACAGTTATGCACACACAACAGTTTGTATGATATTATCTGAATTAGAGCGTCTGCTAGCTAGGATGACTTTAGGAAAAGAATCATGGTTGGGCAATTTCACGTTACAATAAGTACATGACATGACAACGTGATGTTACATATGTATGTAACTTAAAATAACTCAACGCTGGCTTGTGGTTTCACACAGGATACAAACAGTGGTCTCCTAGGACTAAGTCCTGTGTTTTTTGACCGATCCATCCACCTGATCTGCCTCACTTCGTGGAGATTGTCGTCATTATACTCCGTGACCTGACTTCCTCCTTGCCCCATCATATGTCAGGGTGTGTACAACTATCAGACACTTAAATTTAATGCTTTTTAAGACCTTTCCAAGACACCTTTTAACTAAATTCAGGACCGATTTTTGGACAAGTTATGTTTTACATATCCAAGTGTCGCAGTATTGCAGGTAAGCAGTATATATGTGGTCTTGTGCAGCAGTAGGTGTTACGTAGGAACATAGTTATTAGAGTGAGTTAAGTTGATCTACATTTTGCCAACAGATAAATGTAAGTATGGAAAACAATAACAGTATTGGTTAGTTGTTGTTTTTTTTAAAGATTTGTAACATTAGAACTGTGGACTTTTACATAAACAAAAGCCTTATTAATTTTCATAAAAAATAAATTAAATGATGTATAAATGAAATTAGATAAATGTCTGTAGCAGTTCAGACCTCACAAATTCAAATTTAAGACTACTGAATGGCTTTTAAGGCCTTGTTGTTGTAACATTGAATTTAAGACATTTTAAGCCTTTTTAAGGACGTGCAGACACCCTGTGAGAGGAATAACAGCCTGCAGCACACAGGTGACATGATCACAGCCTCTTTGTTCACGATTATGTGGGTTAGGTACAAATTATAGTGCATTACTTTATGAAGGTAAAAAAGGCCAAAACACACTGCCACTGAAAAGCTTGTGTCAAAACAGCTGCCCCTATTATTTTCTGTGCATGACTCCACACAGGCAGCAGCTAGGTGCGAGTCAGTGCTTGTGGACGTGCCGACCCACAGCTCTGCACACCACTGTCTTATTTCCAGCCTCGTCACCCCTGAAAACATGTATATTTTTCTCCCACTCACTCCTGTAGCAACTCTTCTTCTCTGCTCCCGTGGCAGCTCAACTCCTCTCCACGGATGTTCTCTTTATACATCCGTGGATCACCATGATGCATAAAGAGAACAGTCACCTCTTGCTGTTGTGTCTCTCGTGTGTGTCGAAGATTAGGCCGCCTATTTCTGTAGGTCGAGAAATATCCTGAGCTATACCACCCACAATCCTGTCATAATAAAAACAATGGCAAAAAAATAAAGTGCCTTGCAAGACATAGCTCTGGAGTTTTGCTCTTCAGATGAGAAAACATGTTCTGTCCACACATGATTCTAAGATAATGCAAACAGGTCTTTTAGTGAATGAAGTAAAAACTTTATGTGGTCTTCTGTTGACATGCTGCAGTGTGATGCTTCATATTAGTGCTACGAGCAGCACTTGCCGGCAGCAGTGTGTTTTCAACTTAAGTACAAAAAGAGAATGAGAAAAGCCTGCATTACAAGCAACCCCCTTTAAGGGATGTCCTGACCCAATCTCAAAGATCGCTATCAGGGCCAATACAGGCATTTTTTAACTGACTGGGATCAGCTATATAGAGCCTGATCCAATCCCTTGTTTTATACCAGCTAACACACAGGTGTGTCTACTCACAAAGCTTTCATGCACAGCAACACAGAGTACAGCCTTCCTCAACTCTCCTCCACTCTACTGAGCTCCCGTGTGTGTAAGAGCTGGGGCTAGGTCCCGCCCGCAGCAAAACACCACACACCATAAATAAAACGCAGTGTGAGACTGTTTAGTTGCGTTACTAGTTGGACTTATTAAGCACTCTTTTCATTTCAGCCCAGTGTTACAGTCTCTTGCATTTTCTTTGGAGCACAGCGTTTCACCGAGACAGAGAGCGGTGCAGAACTGATGATAGCAATAGTCACATAGCACTGCAAATGCAACAAAAGCCCCTCTAGCAAAAAGCCAATGAGAGTAATATATTAATGTAGCCGGATAGGTGCACAAGACGTCAAGATGAAGAAAATAAACACTCAAGTCAGTGCTGTTCATTCAGGTAACTCAGACACAAGCTGCTCAGAATCAACAGAGAATACTTTGGCCCAATCCCAATTCCTATCTTAACCCTCAATCTTAATCCTCAGTCTCAAAAATCCGCGCTCCCGCAAAGTGCTAGTGCTGTCCCGATTCTCAGAGTGTTGAGTTGAGGGCCAAGAATAAGGGCTGTATGTCCCTCACTTTTAAGATTTTTCAGGACCACCCTTGGTAGTGAGTGCTATCCCAGAATCCTTTGTGCATCATCCGCCGAGCCCAGCCGAGCCCGGCCGAGTACAGACGATTCAGTCAATGCAAGATGGCGACAAGCGTAAGGAAGCGGAGTTATCAATGTGAGTATTTTCCTCGTTAATAGTTGTTTTAAAATTATGATAACCATTGCATTATCTTAGTTTAACAGCATTTTACGGACTATAGACCTCTATGTAGTGTAACACACATATTCTTTTGGCTAGCTAACGAAGCCGGCGCGGGCGCTTGTCCTGCACGTAACCCTGGTTCTCTGATAACCGAGTATGCTGTCATTCAGTTACAAAAAGTCATTTTTCTCAGTGATAACGTAGTTGTTAAGTTGTTTTAATATACGTGAAATGTTTGCATTGACATTTTTGTAAGATGACCGGATGGTGTCATCTCCTGTAGCCATAGAGTCTGCAGCTGGTAACGTTACAGCTGCAGGTTAACGTTAGTATTCGTATTATCTGGTGACTTTCCGCTGAATAAGTTAACGTTACGTCGGTTGTTGTGGTACAGATTATTTGGTTGAATATCAACTTATAACCCAAAGAGTGAAACGTTAACGTGGATGAAAGTCACCAGATAACACTTGTGTGACCGTGTACACAGCCTCACTAGTTCTGCTGGATGTTGACTACAGTATTCATTGTGATAATACTTGCAATACTGCATGAAACTAAACTAATAACTTAACGAATATCTGACAGGTAGCCAAAAAAATAAAAGAAAGTAATGTTGTTATCTCTGTTCCAGTTCAGGGCCACCAGACAAAACACAAGCCCTGATTCATTTCAGGGCAGCAATGAAGACAAGTTTACAAAAAGCAAGCAGGCTCCAAAAAACTATGGGAGTGAGTAATTTGTAACTTGTGAACTGTTCATATTCATAACATAATTCTCGGGCACAACGACAACTGTTCCCCGAGTGATCAAGCATTCTGTTTCAATATGAAATCAGCACAGCTGCAGACGGCAGCAGATTATTGTTTGGCAACTGTACATTTATTTTGCTGCCCCTATACTGTCACTTTTTGGAAAGATTTTGTCGAGTATATTCGTTGTAACATTTATGTTCTATTTTCACTACTGTACAAAGATGTGCTGTTTGGATTTTATGATGTCAGCATTTCTAAACAAAAACAATTCTATTTCATTAATCTATTTATTATCCAAGTGAAATTCTATATTCATAAGAGTAAATTTTATCATAGAAAATCCTTGTTCAAAATTTTTATGAATGAAATGCAGCAATACTGAGGGTTGAGCTTGAGAATTAAGATTGAGGGTTAAGATAGGAATTGGGGTTGGGCCTTTGTTTAAGGAACAAAGACATTTCCTTGAGACAGAGACAAGATCATACAAGTTTAAAGGGAGGGTTTGTTATTTTATACCTTGTTATTTCATAATGAATAAATAAGTAACAGACTAAGAAAAAACAGAACAGCTTGCATGCATGGAATATTCATTTGTCAAGCACAGGGAACTGAACTGATTTTGATAAATTTAAAGCAGTGGTTACAAACTGGTCCAGCTACAGGGTCCAGACTTCTCCTACATCATTAGTTCAAGGTCCACACACTTTAATACATTCAGTGTCTTACTTGCATTTGACCATGTCGTCAGGCCAGTTAGCTGTCTCTGTCAAGTAGCAGTCTGTCATTCACTAAAGCCCCTTTTACACTGCCAGATTTTCCACGAATGTTGGGCCGTATTGCCGGCAAGCTGCGAGCATTTACACACACAGAGCCGGATTGGAGAGTTGATCTGAGGTACCCAATTTTCCGCCTCGTAGGTTAGTCATATTGGCAGAACCCTTTTAGTTTAAAAAGACAGAGGCGGCCTTCCGCAACGGGAGGAGCTGTTGATGACGCCGCACGTGCGACCCACTGGCGGTGGACTAACAGGAAACAGCTGATAGCAGGAATTAGCGAGCAGCTAGTAGCAAGAGGGAAACACAAACCTGACAGACACTGTAAAGATGAGCAAATGGGGAGACAAGGAATTGCGCGCCCTCCTTGTCCTCGCAAACGAAGAGGACTGATGACGTGGACAATAAAGAATGGGCCAACTTACGAGAGAATCGCTGAAGGACTGACCAGCAGCGGCTTCCCTCCCACATCACTGTTTACGTCACACGCTGAGCTAAATGTTTTCTTACTTGCTCACGCCCCCCATTGCCCCGAAAAAGACGCATTCTGTAGGAACAAAATTAGGTAGGCGGCATTTTGCTGCACTCCCCGATTTTGTTTTTTCTACTGCCAATGCTGAAAAAACACTGATTGGGCTTTCCTGCACATTTGCACAATTTCTGTTTAAAAAGGGCTTAACTCCATAGCAAAAAACAGCAGGTCAAAATAAAATCTCTGTACCAGAAACTTACAGTACTTGAAAATAAAGTGTTGTTTTTTTTGTACAAACCTGACACAATTTCAAGACACTTGCCATTCAGAATGGACCTGGGACCCACTGGGAACCACTCCTTTAAGTAAATGAAGTGTGCAATGTGCAGCTGTATCATCTAGGAAAATAGAAGTATCAGATCGGGACTTGGTATCGGCAGATACTCAATACTAAATGACTGGGCTCAGGATCAGGGGTAATAAAACTTGACAGGAGATCCCTACACCCTTCACACTACAAATAGCATTTTGAGCCATTGTTTATATAAACATATTGATTATTGCAGCTTTAAAGACCCACTATGTAACGTTGTCACAGAACGCAATCTACAATAAAATGTTGGGGAAGCCTGGGAACAACCACCAGCAGAAACACTCTTGGCATGTGATGTGTTTCAGTGTTAGAGATAATATATGCACCATGCCAACATAAGGAAAATATATACACAACGCAGCACATGTTGGATTATAGGTGAAGTGCTCTGCAGAGGCTGCCTGTGGCCACAGTAGCATTATACTGTAAAGATAAAAAGATCCCCATTATCACATGAGTGACAGGGGAGGATTTGCAAGAAACTGGAGGCAGAAACTACTGAACAGTTACATGCCACAACCACTGAAGCTGCCAAACTGCAAGACTTAACACAGTAGGATTTAACTGCTGGCAACCGAAGCTCTCTCTCATGCACAACATTTCCTTGCCTATAATGTTGGACCCAAAGCTTTGGAATGAGCAATTACCAAAGCACACACAGCGCGCAGACTGCCGTTAGGGTTTTACATGTAGATAATGTCCTTTTGAAAGATGTCAAGGACAGCCAGGAGGTATGAAAACCAGCAGACTAACAAATGAATTGACTGTATAAACAACAGGCATTTTTACTAAATAGGAAAGGTATAAATATGCAGATGCTTTAAAACTGTCAGGATTTTTTTTTTTTTTTAAAGAAGTGTACACAAACACTAAAGTGGTGGCCACCCACTGAAGTTAGCATCAAAAGAGTCGGAAAGGTCGGCTTTAATCACAAATTCCAGGCTTGAAACTTTTGAAAAACAGTAAACATGAAGTGGTGGTTATCAACACCAACAGGTTTAATACTTTAAAACACCGTTGAGAGATTCAATATTTTTTTTGTAAAAGGAGAGGCAGATTTCTTGAAACCTAAATGCATAATCAGTGTGTGTGGGGAAACTTTATTCAGGCATATGTGAGGAAGACACGCTGAGCCCAAACCCAGTAGCTTCCCAGCACAGCCACAGCATTTTCCTCTGAGCCAGTGAGCTGCCTCCCTGTCACAGATACAGAGTACGAGCTGCTCCTTTTTTTTTTTATTGATTGACTTTTCCGAGGTTTTTCTGCTTTTGTAGTCAGACCTGACCCGGTGGGTTCATGCCAGGTCAGGCTCGCTGACCTTTCTCAGGATTAATCACATTTTATATTGATTGTGTTGTTATCTAAATTAGAGAGCGTGAAACAATGTGATGTGCACATCTGTCTCCTACCTTCAGCCCCGGCAACACGTTTCGTGACATTTAGGTCTTCTCGGCTCCTTGGTTATGCATATCAACTCTGGAACAACAGACACAGAGAAAATGAAGATGAAATTAGCACCAGGAGAATTTCCTTTTGTCCTCACAGATGGGAGGAGGAAACAGTGACAAGATACCCACTGCTTCTGTTCAACATTGACAGTGTCTGTTTAAGGTATCGCTGAGGTATGACAGTAGTGTGTGTAAGAGTCTGACTCACACATACCGAGGGTAAAAAAAAAAATTCTGTTTCAGGCTCATCAAATGGCAAATTGGGTTACACTCGAGTCAGGTTTAATCACAGTCGGTGTTCATGTGGGTTTTTGCCTGATTTTTTTTGGAACCAATCAAAACGCTAACCATCTATGTCCAACTACACCCCCGAAAAGTGTGAGTCAACTGCAGCGTCTAACACACAGCTGCTCTCCTAAATCTGCAATAAGAGCACTAGCAACCACATCACCATACGACTGCCTAGCGGCCGTTTGAGCCTGCTGACTCATAGCTGCAGAGCCAGTAGAGCTGCTGCAATGAGGGGGACAAAGTGTATCACAATGCCAGCTTGTACTTGACAGATTTCTGCTAATATCATAATGAGTAGTGCTGGGTATCGTTAGAAATGATACTACTGCCAGTGTGAGATTTGAGCTTCAGCACCTACATGTATAACATACTTTTTTCAATACCTTGTTTCAAAAAAATTTGACTTTTTTAACATAATCTTTTTGCTCTTTATAAAAGAAGCCACACTATAATTGTATTTTGTTTGCATCTATTTAAAGTTTGTGAATTTGGCATTATTATTATATTATTATAATTATTATTATTATGATTTACAATGGAAACTACAGTAGGTGATTAAAGAATAAATAAACGAGATTTAGAATCTGATCACACATTCAATTCAATTCTGGCTTTCAATACTCAGCTGGTACCAAAAGAGTAATAAGGTTTATGAATGTACGCAATTCCCTCATAATTTTTAAGAAGTTTCATGGGGGAAAAAGGTGTTTGCTACACATTTGAGGGAAATACATACAGTGTTCAATTTGTACACTTCCAATAAACTAATTCCAGTTAATTGCAAGCCAGTGAAACAGCAAGTTCACTTGCTGTGTCTACAGCCAAGCACGCAATTCAACAAATCAACACACTGCACATGGAGATTAAAGTTCCCAGTAATAAATAATGATAATATTCAATCAGTAGAGCAGGGGGGTCGATATACTGTCCGATAACAGCGTACCGCCAGCCTGAACAAATCTAGGAGCTCATGTTTTACACTGCTCACAAAAATTAAGGGAACACTTAATGATCACAGTCTTCGAGTCAGTTAAACGTCAGGGATATCAATCTGTCTGTTTACGAAGCACAAGTGATTGTGAATCAGTTTCACCTGCTTTGGTGCAAATCAAAGTGACAAAAGGTGCAATGGAGAGGCAAAAGCAAGACAACCCCCAAAAAGGGAATGGTTTCACATGTGGTGTCCACAGACAGTTGCTCTCTCCTTATCCTTCCTGTCTGATTCTTCTCTACAACCAAACAACCAAAATCACTGCCAATGCTAAGCAGTTTTCAAATTCTGATAGTAACAACAGCAACACACCGATCTCTGCATGCTGTAGTCTGTTTGAAATTGTTCATTGCTCTGACTGGTTGTAGGTCTAAAAAGCTAGATTAATAAGGTTTAAACAGGGATTTATTTCTAGTGGCGGCACGGTAGCAGTGGTTCGCTTTGTCACCTCACAGCAAAAGGGTTCCTGGTTCAAACTTGAGGTGAGGTGTTCAAAGCCCGGGGTGGGAGACCCCTTCTGTGCAGAGTTTTCATGCCCTCCCTGTGTCAGCGTGGGTTTTCTCCAGGTACTCCAGCCTTCTCCCACAGCCTACAGACACACAGGTTAATTGGTACTCGAATCTGGCCGTAGGTGTGAATGTGAGTGTGAATGATTATCTCTCTACATGTGTCAGCCCTGTGATAGTCTGGTGACCTGTCCAGGGTGTGTCCTGTCTCTCGCCCATTGTCAGCTGGGATAGACTCCAGCTCCAGATAAGCAGTTATGGAAAATGAATGAATGCATTTATAATTAGTATTACAGTATTAACAGTGAACATGTAGGAAATTACAGACCCACAAAATACAGTGTCGCCAATCGTGTATTGGATATTGGTGACCACTGTTGTGCTGGTCATAACTGGAAACCAACAACTGTGAAGAGGGGAGAGGCGGGAGAAAAGAGTGGTAGCACAAATGACTGCCTGCTTTCTTGTATCTTGAGAACAAGTGCAGTGTGTGTCATTATGTCAAGTTGCATAGCCCTTATCGCTCTGTGTCATTTGCATGTGTTTTATATTGCACACAGCAGGACTTACTAGAAAGGTAAGACCGACATGGTACAAGAAACATGGTGCTTTATAAAAACTGGATTTTTAATCGCGTATTAGTTGGAAGCGGTTCTTCAAATGAACATAGTGAAATTAATGCTATGGGTCATTCTCAGAGAGCTGACCTACTGTGACGCAGAGTGTCATTGTCATTATTGAATAATCAATTACTTATATTATTAGTTAATTCATCCATTGTTCAGCAGCACACTTCAAACATTTTGGAAGCTTTAACTGGAGGATGTTATATATTTTTGTTCTGTAAGAAGTTAGCAAAAATAAGATTTGCTGTCAACTCCTTTTCAGTCTATCAAGTAATCAGTTAACCAGCTACTCAATTACCTTCATCGAGGTGCTGCAGTGACTTCAAGCTTCAGCACTGCACGCTGTCTTGAAGGGCCCAGGCAACACATTGGGTCCATATACAACAATGGCTAATTCAGTGTTTTTTCATTAACTGTTATTTAACGCAGCTATCTACAGATGTAGCAGTATATACATATAATAAGATCTGGGAATTATATGTGTGTGACCCCCGTACTGCTCCTCATTAGTTCTTTCGATGTCGTAATGGTATATATTCCTGTACAACTTCACGAAACCAGCTAGAAACATCTGGATCAACCTGGTGAACAGTCCCTCCTACACTGAAAGGTGATAACAAAAGAAAAACTTGTGGTTAATGATCTGTCATCACTCTCATCCACACTGAAATGAGTTCAGGTTCATCTCATACTCTGACACAGTTTCTTTAGATTGGCCTGTGGAAAACATAAATCCACTCATGGAACAGCAGCTCATAGTGCTGCTAGAGGTCAGAAACCCCAGAGAGAGCCTTTAATGAACTGATGTGACTACAATCGTCACCCTGCTGCAGACATTGTTGCCAGATAAAGACCATAATTGGTTCTGAACAACTGTGATTCCATTTTAAGTGCGGCCCACATTTCCTGACTCATCATATTACACACAAACAAATCCTAATAGCATTTCTAAGAAGAAAAAAAAAAACTGCAATTAGCCTTTGAGTTATGAAGGTCATCATTTTTAAAATGATCACTACCAACCAACAAGAGCAGCATTTAAGTACCAAATCAATAAGCGGTATCAGTAAGAGTAGTTACCATTATAATCTTAACAATACCCATCTCTACTCAAAGTGATGAATGCGCAGAGAGTTATCACCTAAATTTGTAGCTCCCCTCGGCTTTATGGAGCTTTGTAGTGAGTTTAAACTCACTGTTCACTCACACTGCTCTCATGCCGTCAATTTTGGCTGCAGCAGGCAGCTGCTTCAGCAAAAAAAAAAGCTCTGAAAACAATAACCTGCTCAGCACCAAACGGTTGATACACACAGGTAGGGACTAGCTGGTGAACATAGTGGAGCATTTAGCAGCTAGAGAGACAGATTTCCCCTCAGAGGTTGGTAGAGACAATAAACAGAGCTAAAAGAGGGTGAGTGATAGACTTACATTTACCAGGTGGCCAAATGCATGACTCTTAAATACAGCAGAGCTGCTGGATATGTAAATAAACAACTGTTGGCTAACAAGTTTGTTACTTTAACATAACAAGGTGATGAAATCTCAGTGCTGTGTTCTCAGCTTGTTTCCACTCCCCCCAGTTGACAAAAATAGGTTTTTGGCGAAATCAATTCAGAACTGAAGAAGCCTCTTGGATGAGAGGTGAAACATCTCCAGCTGCCTACGATACAGCACTTTTTCTTACTTTCCACAGCACTCAGCCGAAGCTAGCTGAACCAGTATTTGTCATTATAACACATTCTGACAAATTAAAAAGAAGCCTACACTAGTACTAAATCCAACTCATATTGCTTTAGTAATAAGCCATGACTAATCCGAAAATCCAGATGCCCCGCCCCTAGCAAATTCGAATTTGCTCTGCACGCGGATCTGGCCCCGACGAGCAGAGCCCGCTGAATCGCCATCGGACCAATCAGTCTATTTTTTTATTTATTTTTTTATATCTGACAGAGGCGGGCTCTGGGCGGACGTAACATGATGAGGACAGTGCTGCGCTGTAGGACTCTAAAAGTAAACAGCCAAGATGGCAGCTGCCAAATGACCGTGTCCAACTACACTAACAACTAACCAACTACACTTATCTTTTTCCTTGAGAGAGGAACCGAAGACTGCCCTAGAAGCCTTCATTTCCAGGAAGGATGTTTTTGCTGGTTTTCTGGCGGGATACGGCAAAAGCATAATATATCAGTTAGCCCCACTGGTCAGCAAACCAATGGGGCTTAGTGCAATGAATACGTCACCTTGTTTTTTGCTCTGATTGGCCATCATGCTATCCAATTGTGTGCAGCAGCATTTGAGATGCCTCAGTGCTGCCCCTTGGGTAGGAAGGGTGTATCGATGAGGGCCAGACTCAAAATCTTTCCAGAAGTGAATCTGGATTTCCAGGCTACGGCATAATATTCTGTCACTATACGTCACCAGTGTCCGGCAGGCTGTGCATAATTTACTGCCAAGCCCAGGCCTGTGTTGGCCATATGAAGGGGATCAAATTTCAGAAGAGGCACTGGGGCGTGGACAGCACACCTTGTTTATTTGAAAGTTCATGTGTTTTTTGGGGGTGACGAGAGAAGAGTTAGTCTCAAGAAAACTAAAACTGCACCAATATGACAACATTCTGGATTTGAAGCCAATGAAAGAGGTGTCCTAACTGGCCGCAAGCACTACTTTGAGCTGAACTTTCACTGGATGCCGTGTTTCTATTTATTCCTGTTGCTCGCTTTGAAAATGCCGCAATAGACGAGAAGCAACTGATTCATAAAGTTGGAATACGGAATTATATACACTATGTAGAAAATAGGGGTGGGGATCACCAAGGGATCCTTGATGTGATATTATCAAGATACGCCAAGTCACATAAGAATATCATTGCGAGTATTGCGATTAAAAAATATTACAATTTATTACCTTTTTTCAACTGTAAATTCTGTCCCCAAAGTTAAACTTTATCATCATCTGTTTTATCTAAAAAGATTAACTTGATTAACTTTTCCCTTGTCTCACTTCAGAATTTTTTGCAGCAAAATATATCTAGCGGACTAAAAAAGCAATTATTATTCTAGTGGGCTACTTAACGTTTAATTTGTGTTTGTCATAATAATAATTTTAAAAAATATTGTGATATTGTGATACTATTGTGATCGATTTTTCCCCCACCACCATACACATTTTTCTTTTACTATACATTTTTTTTTTTTTTTTTAAATCAGTTTGCAGATTGCTGGAGGGAGACTAGCAGGGAACTAAAATTCTGGTAAGGTAAATGACCATGCAAAACAACATGCATTTTCATTTTCAGTAAATATCACAACATAAAACGTGTTGTCTATGTTGAAAAGTAACATTACAAACGTAGTAAGATAGCAAGTGGGTTACTCACCCATCTTTTAAGTGGTTACATCTCAAGTCTGATCTCAAGCACACAGTGTAGTAAAATTCAGTATACTGGTCTGGTGTTTCATATCAAACTGCTTTGAACATTTTCACAGCAGCTCAACCCTAGTGAGCAGCAGGCTTTTAAGAGACACAGCACCAAAAAACAAAAACATAAAGTCAATCTGGGGTTGCCTTTTAATTTTACTTTTGATGGCCTGCGTGTTTACAAACAGTAACCATCCATCCTGCATTGTTTACCTTTAATTGTACCTTAACCACAATTTATTTGCCATAACCACAATATTACCCTGACCTTAACAATACTTCAGTTGTCATGTCCAGATGTTTTACACAGAAATACTTCACTGAACATAACATGACCGGGAAGCACTTATTTTCTGATGATTGTTTACAGGCTGTTATGACAATTGAGAATAATAATAGGCTACAGCTGAACAATAACTGGCCATGTAACTTGGTACGTAACATGGGAAGCACCCAGTGGTGGGTCTAGCAGAACTGAAGCGGTTAAGTGTATCCAGCTTCCTTCCGAAACGCGCGCACACACACACACACACACACACACACACACACACACACACACACACACACACACACACACACACAGTTCCCAAAATACACACTCTGGGTAAATACTATGTGTGAACCATCTGCCCCAAAATAGAATCTAATTTGATGCAATCTCTCGAGTGCCAATCAGTCTTAACAGCAAAGTGCCTGTACAGTGCCGACTGAGTTTTCTGTTAACATCAAACGCCCTCTCATTCCATACCACGACTTTCCTACCACTTGCTGAGTTTCCAATCTTTGCACTCTACCGCTACGCTAAGTGAGTGCTCCCTCGCCAGGAAAAGAAGCCTGTAGGGGGTGGGGGCGGGTGGGGGCGTGTGCGTGAGTGCGCGTGCATGCATGTGTGTGTGTGCATTGAGGGTGCATTTGTTTGTGCTGCACATGAGGGAGCATGCTTGCTTTCTAAAAAGACCTCACAGTTTAATGGAATTGTGTGCGGTGAATGTGAGACAAGACCAAGAAATGAGCCATAAGCAACCCCACGGGTATCACTTTTCTTTTCACTGAGCTGTGTGTGGAGAGGAGACCAAATATGAACACCAAATACTGCTTTTGTGCATGACAGTAAAGAAAGAGCCTGCTCATTTTCTACCAAGAGAAAAGAAATCTATAGCACATGCGCTCAGTAAATAGGGTGTCAGTACTAATGCTACAAGATAACATAAAAGCATTAGGTACAGTGCTGAATCTCTTGTCTATATGGAACCATAAGCACCACATAATGCACTGATAATGGAAAATGCATCCCCCAACACTTGCACAGGGTTATAAAGAACTATTCTGGTTATTTCTGGATCTGCTTTATGCTGGTAAGTCGCCACATGATTAAATCACAACAAAATAGGATAAAAATGTCTAGCCTATGACATTGTAAGTTTTGGGGTCACTCAGAGAAAGATCTTCTTTTTATAGCCTGCCATTGCTCCAATCGAAAACACAAGGAGAAAAGAAAAGGCAGAGAGACCAATTTCTCCACCGACAGTAGCTTCAGTAGACCATAATGCAATGCAGCCACTAGACATTTTAGTAAGGGGCTCAGCCGCAATCACTAGACTTGCCCCAGTGTTCAAGAACTCATTGGGGAGACATTTATATTCCCATACGCCCACCTTTGATTGAAAGTAATAAGTTCATGCCCCCCCTTCTCTCCAGGTTGTTCAGCCGTTTTGGGTGAGAAAGGAAATCACAAACTGAAGTAGACGTGTATCAGCCAGGTCGAGGGGAAGTGGGTGTAGCACGAAATTAAATTACAAATTTAAATAAAACACTTCATCACAAAATAACTCCTGAACTTCACGGAATATCTCCAACTGATGATATCTGTCAGAGTCTACGAGGGCTGATTTCTCCTTTACATGCAAATAACTGCAGGGACAATAGTAATTGCAGCTTCGCTAATGGATTAATCAACACCCCTTTTGGGAGGCATTATTGTGAGCGAAGTGATGACAGTCTTGTTGTGAAATTACACAGTCAAGTGGAAAACCCTCAGAAAGCTACAGGACCCTGAAAATAAAAGAAGCTGCATTAAAGTGTAATAAAAAAAATAAATAAAAGACTCTTGCTTTTCAGATAATGAAGGTGTGGGAGAGTTTGGAGCAACATACATAAAAAACGTTATTGCGACTACTATTGTGCAAAATGGGGGAATCTCACTTGCAATGATATCTCAAAAGGCAACATTTTCAGCATGTAAAACTTCTATAATTCTCACATAGTTGCTGTGGAATTACACAAAAATTCACTGTGTGGTAAAGGTACATTTAGAGGAAAAAAGCAGAAACATTTCAAGTAAAGAACACCTTGCCGTCTGCAGTATTGTTGGAGACAAGAAAGGATTCTGAGAAATAATATCTTGGAAGCCAATGTTCCAGAGCCGTATGAAAAGAATGGAGGCTGAGAGAATGGATAGAGCACATTATGATTCTTTACATAACATAACAATGAACCGTGACCGACACAAAGAAACAACAGGTTAAGGTTTTACAACTGGCTGAACAGCCCATAAAACAGAATTGAATAAAAAATGCAAAATAACTTAAAGTACTTGCAAAGTGCTCCGCAAGGTAAATCAGGGGTGCATGTCACCATGCTTACATGTCTCCTCGCTTCCCTCACTCATTTCATTGTTTTTATGTCTTGGTCCCACCAACAGGAGACGCAAGCAGAGGGTGCAAGGAAGAGACACAAGAATGGAAGAGGCGAAGCTGCCAAATGAGAAATCCTTAGTTCCACAGCATCAGGCTTGAGCAGCGTCAGTTACGTATGACCTGCTGCACTGCTGTTTCACCTCTCAAACCGACTGGTACAGATGTCCACAAAACCCGTTATTTAAGAACAATTTCAAAACAGCACATTACAGTAATTTGGACAGACGGACGGATGGTAGGGTCTGCAACAGGATAGTTCGTTAGCCGGCAAAAACACTTACACTAGAGCAGATTTGTGGAGTCGATGCAGAGTGAAAGCCTTGATACAAATCACCATGTTTAAGGTATGCCTTTATTTTGAAATGCCAATGGCACGCCTGTCATCATTTTGATCCAAGGGCACCTCCTTCCTAAAAATCCAAACAATACTGATTGCAGGTGCCTGAATGGAACTGAATAAAAATCATATCATGGCAAACTTTGTGATATCAGCAAATATGGTATAATTGTCCAAGGAATCAATATATATCATATCCTAATTCAATTAAATATTCTTTATAAAGCCCAGTATCACAAATCACTTTTGCCTCAGAGGGCTTTACACCATGTGACATCTCTGTGTCCTTGGACCCTAAAAAAATCTGTAAAGGGGGAAAAATGGTAGAAACCTCAGGAAGAGCAAGTGAGGACAGATCCCTCCTCCTGTACAATGTGTGTACAATAAAACGTGTGATTTATATCCATAATAGATACAAACATCTCTTATAAGCCGACAAAAGTCTTACACTGTACATACAAGAGGCCTTTGTTCATCGAGCTATGTAAATTGTGTAACAGTGCCAATAATGAGTAGTATTATTACTGTTGTTGATTATAATCACCATTTAATATCCTTTTAAGTCCTCTAATTTATGTACAGTCACTGTTATTTGTTATAATCACCAAGGCTGTTTATTGACTTGCAGTATTGTTATGTGCACAATAACACATCACATAGCTGCTTAACAATGTGTGTATGTCCACTGATTTGTAGAAGAAAAAAAAAAATAAAACAAACTGCTTCTTTGTGTGATGCCACAACACTTTGCAATTAAATTACCCTACATATTCTACAGTGGTAGATTTATCACACACAGGGTGACGTCACATTATATTGCATTTCACCTTGTAACTGTTATATCATCTGTAGATCCCTGACATGACACTACAAAGACGAGGTGAGAATAAACTGTGTGAATAAAGAATCATATGGAGATGCAGCATTATATGTCAGGAACAAATAAAAAACAAAAATCTCTCTGTGACACTAGGGAGCTCCATAGTAATGCTATTTGATTGAAGAATTGTGTAGGATATACTGGTGATTCCTCACTCTAAGCTCCTCTCTCCTCAAGGTGCATTTAAGGGATTGGAAGATCCTTATGGGTGGCAGAGGGGGGTGATTTTTGGGTCAGAGGAGAAGAGGAAGCATAAGTTAGCATAATGAAACGCACCCAGGGAATAGTAACTTTTTGCTGACTTCATGACACATTGTGATATCGGGAATGTAACTAAGTAATGCTGGACAGTAATTAAGATTTAGTATCTTATTTATTTGTTCTTTTCCAATTAGATAAATTAAGCAAATTGGTAGTAAATGGGCATTTGCAGGGGGAAAAAAAGTCATTTATTTACTTCTCCTCACCTGAATAATTAACAGGTTTACAAATAGTCCAGGGGTGATTTTTCCAAACCAGTGCAGAGCTTAATAGACCATAAATCGCTGTGGAACATTTAAGAAAGTCGACCCCTTCTGAAGGGATACTTTGCCAATTTGCAACCAGCTTTTTAACACAGTGTGTGGTATATATAAATGAAGTGCAGTAAATTACCCTATGTCTCACCTGCGCCCAGATCTCCCTGCTCTTCTCTCAGCTAAACCCACCAGATGACACGTTTCATGCCATTTAGCGGGCTTTTGCTGTCTCTAGGGCTGTTCCTAGAACTACAGATTGTACAGCCACATTTTTCTATGGCCACCACCCTGGACACAAAGAGTATAGACAACACATTCTCACTCCGACCTCATCATACAGACGTTTGCTCAGGGATTTTCCACGTCCAGTTTCGACATGTAACATACCCTGGGTGTGTTAATTGTTGTCCTTCTGGGACACCGTGTCAAGGTCTGCTTGTTACATACATTGTCTTCTTTTAAAATAAACTTTCGTTTTCACCGGGCATTTGATGTTTATATACAGTCTCTTTCAAAATTAAACGCACTATGTCGGTACAACACTTGACGTTTGTTTTCCTTCAACAACTAACGCATGTGGAAAAAAGAACTGGGTTTGGCTTTAAATTCTTACGAGATGTGAACACGGCTCTCCTGGCTGAAAGTCAGTGTTTGTTGGACCCATCCACCCCTTCTGCCCAACTTTTGGTCTGAAGTTGAAGTGCTCTTCAAAAAAAAAACAATTTCAGTGCACCACTGTTTGGCTGTTAAATGAGAATTTGTGAACAAGAATGTCGGATGTCAAACTATAAAACTAAGCTGCGCTGATAAAATATGAGCCAAGATTGTGTTACCGTGTTGCCTATTTCTTGTCTCAAATGTTTTCAGAAACATATTCTAGTTCACAGTTTAACAGTTCGTTTGTTGCCAGTCGGCCTCCATATTGTTTCCTGTGGAAAAATGGCCCTGCTAGCATTATGCGTGTTTCTCAAAGTCAAGGATCCTTCCTTGGGAGGACAGGTCCTCAAATCAAATGTCGTGGAGACATTAATCCAAATAAATGATGTATTAATCTAAATCCTGCCGAGCTCCACTGGCGCAGGTTTCATTGAGGAGGCCCCGCCCACACTTCCAGCAAATTGTGTACTGTGCAAAGCATTGTGGGGATTTTATACCCGCGGAGGATCCACACATGCATCCTTCGAATTTCTCTGAAAGAAGGACTCAGTCCTTCGTGAAACTCGGAAGGATCCTTGACATTGTCACAGTCCATCGGCGGGGGTTGATGATGTCAAATTCAGCCGTTTGAGGATCCTTCCTTGACATTGAGAAACACCTTATGTTACCAACAGGTGCGAGTGTTATTGGTCCGATGTGGTGCAGTGCATTCTGGTAGTTGTAGGTTTCCTACCTCATTAGCAAAGGCAAATGCCACAGCCCTTTCATCTCTTCTCTCTGGTAAGCCTAGTTTTATGGAAAGACTATTTTTCCAGCTGTGAAATGCTTCTTTAAAGTTTTTAATTGGCTTCACAGCCCACAAAATACAACAGAAACAAAAGTCTGTGGAAAAAACTGCAAGATGACCTTGAAGTATTCACAAACTCGAAGTGCTTTGCAAGGAATATCAGGAATAATGATTTTTTGCTGGCCTTAATAAAAACATTTTGTGATGTCTGCCAAAGGAGAATGTAACTTAGTAATGCTGGACAGTAATTAAGATTTAGTGTCTTGTGTATTTGTTAGCCTTCTAATTTGGCAAATCAAGCAAATTAGGAATAAATGAGCATTTATTTCTCCTCATCTGATTAATTAACAGGTTTACAAGTCGTGCAGGGATAATTCTGCCAAACCAATGCAGAGCTTAATAGACCATATTCTTTCAAATCTTTGTTACACATTTAAGAAATTGGCCCATTTTAAGTCCTCACCACTTTCAACTCAAATGATAAGCCTCCAAAAACTCCACACTTGAGTTCTCTTTATTAATATGGAGAGTCACATTTCTTCATATCTCCCTGTCTCGTAAACATATCTTGCAAAATCTGGATGATCATGCATGAATAACAAAGAGCAGCGTAGCAGCATGCAAGCACACCAAAGATTGCTGTGATGGATATCACTAAATGGAGGTGCAGATTCAGATTCAACAGAATCTGCACTCCTTGGGTTTATGAAACATCCTTCCCCTCTAAAGCATCTCGCTTTCTTACACAGGCTTCTATTATGCATTTAATCATCTGTTGTATTAGAATGTTTGTGCACTAATGTCTACAAATACAATGCAATTCTGCTCCCTCGGATAAGAAACTACTGATGCTGTTTACTCTTGCTTCAACAGAGGAAATTAAAGTATACAATCTAATAAAGAATCTACTCAAATGAAGAGAGTCTGCCACCCAGTGCATCTATCTCATTCTACCGCTGCGCTGTCTAGTAAAGACAAGGAGCACTGGCTTGGGAGCACAATTAATTACACCATGATATTTTTCCAGAGGGAAAAGCTGAAAATAAAGTTTGCTGTGTGAATGACAGCATCTCTAATTTGTTATGACCTATAGGCATAGAACATTTGGAAGTTTCGGCTTCATGGCCACTGAATATTATTATGAATCAATCTGACTGATCTATTAGACGGCTGATGGCTTTATATACTCTTATTTTGTATTATTCATGAGACAAATTTATAACTGTGTAATGAGGATGAGCATAATGATGATGTTTGAAACTGCATCTGACATTTCTCTCACATGCACTGAGCATTTTCTACTTAATTAATTACCAATGTATTAAAAATGGCACGGTGTATTTTAGGACTGCATTCAAGACAGCTGCGAATTGGTGAGTTTCTGGCCTCAAAGGTAAGCATTTAGTTTCAACTAGCAGAGTGTAAGAAAGCAGCGAAATGGGAAGTTTGTGGAGCTCCATTTTCCAGTCTAACGCGAGGCTACACTACCAAGTAATGAAATTCATGACAGTGCTTCCACAGATTTGAGATCTACCTAATAACAAGTGACTAATCTGGGTAAGAAGTTATATCTAAATCATGATGCAAAAAATCTTTTTCAACTCCAGTCCCATTGCACTAACTTACTCTAACTCTTTACGCCACCCTGTGCATCGCGGACATCCATGACAGCTTCATGGGACCACCTATGAGTTGTCGTGCTTTACCTTCCTGGATCATGTGTCATGCATACACTGTAAAAAATAGTGGATATAGCCACTGTAATTTCACAAATTGGTCTCTGGACTCCTGTTTTGAGGCCACAGGATTGACATTTTGTTCTGTTGCCATCTTTTTTGGAGCTACAAGTGACCATATTTGGTCAAGAGGTTGGAGCTATGGAGGAGTGAGGGGTGGATCTAATGACTTAGGTTACGCCACACAGACAACCTGTTACCCTTAATGTTCTGCAACTTTAAGTCTTAATAAAATGTAAACAAGTGAGTTATTTAAAAATGTATCCCCCTTGCAGTTGACATGGAGAGGGAAATAAGCTATAGGCACCCACACCGTTTTTTGGACCAGAGTGTAAACATGTTTAATTTTGCTGTAAAGTTGGGCATTTTAACATGAGGGTCTTCCAGTCCACATGTTGAAGTATCTTTAGGCAAGATACTGAACCCCAAATTGCTCCCAATGACTGTGCCATTAATGTGTTAATGTTTTACACTGAGTAGCAGGAAGCACCTTGTTCGGTGGCCTCAGCCATCAATGTTTAAATGTGTGAATGTGACTCACAGTGTAAAAGACCCTTTGTGTGATCAGAAGACTAGAAAGACACTTTTCAAGTACAATTTCATTTAGCTGCTTTTAAAAACACATCATTTTTAAGGCACCCGAAAGCTTCAAAATTCACAAGTTGGGGATTTACTGGCATTTTACTTTGTGGAACAAAAGGTTAACATCTCTGAAGCTTGTGTTCATCACAGCCCTTATTGTCAACACATTCTCACTCCGACCTCGTCACATATCGACATTTGGTCATGGACTTTCCAAGTCCAGATATGATGTGCAATGTACCCTGTTCTGCCTGTTACATGCATTGTCATTTTTCAAAATACACTTTGGTTTTCACAGGAAATGTACCATTTCCATACAGTCTCTTTCAAAATAAACGTACTACGCCGGTACAACAACACGAATTGATGTTTTTTTTTTTATTTAACAACTGACACAGGTGGATCGGACCGCCAAGGCCTGGACTGAGGCCGCGTCAGCAGTGATGCAGGCGTTTAACCGGTCTGTTGTGGTGAAAAGGAAGCTTAGCCAAAAAGAGAAGCTCTCGCTTTACCGGTCGATCTACGTTCCAACCCCCACCAATGGTCACGAGCTCTCAGAGTACAAGCGGCCGAAATGAGTTTCCTCTGCAGGGTGGCTGGGTTCAGCCTTAGGGATAGGGTGAGGAGCTCTGACATCAGGGAGGGACTCGGAGTAGAGCCGCTGCTCCTCCACATCGAGAGGAGCCAGTTGAGGTGGTTCGGGCATGTCCAACCAGGAGGAGACCTCGGGGCAGCCCCAGGACACGCTGGAGGGATTACATCACCCGGCTGGCCTGGGAACGCCTTGGGGTTCCTGTGGAAGAGCTGACGGAAATTGCTGGGGAGAGGACTGTCTGGGCTTCTTTGCTGAGGCTGCTGCCGCTGCGACCCGGACCCGGATAAGCGGAGGACGACGAGTACGAATACGAACTGACACAGGTGGTTGGGTTTAGGCAACAAAAGCGTGTGGTTCAGTTTGGGGAAAAAGACCAGGGCTTTGCTTCATGATCTTACGTTGGACCCATCCTCCACCCCTCCCGCTCACCTTAGTTGGACTTACACCACCTTAACTTTTGTTCTTGTCCCCCTGATGCCGCCGCCTGCAGTTAAATTGTAACAGGGTGGAGTGGGTAGCGTAGTGGTTAGTGCCAGCGCCCCATGTGTAGAGGTGATGGTCGCTGCAGCGGTCGCAGGTTCGACTCCGGCTTGTAACCCTTCGCTGCATGTCAACCCCCACTCTCTCTCTCTCACCCCATTTCACTCTGTCAAGGCAAAAAGCCCAAAAAATAATCTTAAAAAAAAAAATAAAAAAATTGTAACAGGGTATCATGCCGACGTTCAAGGACAGTTTTTTTTGTCTGTCTGACACCATGAGTCACTGCCCATGCGCCAGCTTTCGACGATTTTGAAGTGAGATCGGGTTGTTATTCCAGGCATCTAACTAAAAACTCATTCAAAAAATGCATTGACTTCAAGATGAGGGAACCAGGAGTGCAACAATGCTTACCCCTCTCCGGGTCTAGTACTCATTCCTGCACCACTCTATGAGGACAGACTTGCTTTCGGAGTCAGCCTCAAGTGGCCTTCAGACAAATGTCTCATGTCTCACTGTGTACCTGACAGAACTCACCCCCATCAACCCAGCCTCCATAAGTTTAGTTTAATTTCTTAGGTACCTCTTTTTATTTGAGAAAAATTATGTTTTTTCTCATTTTATCATTTTAGATTTACATAGTCTTGCCTTGAAGAGCATTAAAATTTAATCTACATTCAAAGATGCAACTTTTCCCAACATAATTAACATATATTAAATACAACACATAGTTCACAAGGTAATCAATAAAACTACTACATGCATTAATTACCTAATATATCTATGTCAACACCTAATGTTCATATAAATACTGTATGATAAAGTATTAAGGAGTAAGATTAAGTATTCTTACTTTTCACTTCATTAATACAGAAACACATGGAGCATGGTAGTTTATCTACTCCAGGTGGGGCTGGGTGTCATTACTGTCTTCTGGAGTTCCAATTCAACAGAATGACACACAGCCAGCACCGTGACACCAATAAACTTTTATTGGCTTTTATGTGAATATCAGAGTACACTGGTGCCGACAGGCGACATGCCACTGTAGCTGACTGTGTCCAGTGTGCAGACATGTAAGAATGTTTTTCAAATGTTACAGCTTTAGACCACTCTTGGAAAATGATCTATAATTTTACTGTGTCTAGATGACTGGCACATTTGTCTTGGCAAATTTCTGCCCATGAAATGCTTACATATGGCCCCTAGATAATTAATCTCAGGATTTCATGAAACACTCTCACCTGTGTTGTTTTTTTTATTTTCTGTGATAATATAAACCATGTCATTGTACACCAATGTATCAGTACTGCATATGCTAACTGCTCGGTCATGCCATAATTAAGCCAGACCTTAAATATTTTTGTCATCAGCATTATTTATCATGCATAACTTGTGATTGCTGTGATTTCAAACACACAAACTCTTTGATGAAACTGAGTTCTGCTCTGCTTTACATCAAGCCTTTCAAAGAAAAGTATATGCTTTTGGCACACAGAGAACACTTACTGAGGAAAGTCAAGTGGCCTTCAAAGACATCAAGTGAAGTTGAGGAAAATTGCAAGTTAATGAATCACAGCCACAGCAAATTAATGGCCTATGAGTGAGATGGTAGTTTTCTTTATAATGACTGCTGGTATTGTGATTTCAAATATGATTATTTTTGTACAATTGCATTACTTTTAGAAATAAATGTGGTAACTTCTACCAGAAAAATACCACTCGACAACTTAATGCCCTCAGAAACAACTTCCCTGAGGGATGGCAAAACCAAAATTGTCATACACAATGGCTTACACTGCTCACGTCTAATCGCAGAAAAGGCTATACAAGCAAGGCCAGGAAAACTCCTCAAAACAGTTATCGCTTGACAAACAGCAACCAATTCAATTCAATCTAATGAACAGTGGTTACACACTAACCCTCCAGTACTCAAACAAATAGTATTACACCCCTGGCTATGTTTCCATCATCTTCATTAACTAATTTAGGTCGGGACCACTTTAGTCAAAGAAAACTTTATTTCCATTTGCAGTATTATAGTTGGCGGTTGGCTCTGTTCTGGGGCCTCTTTGCTTTTCCTAGGCACACACAGAAAGCCTGAGGCGGACAGGGCATACCTCTCAGTAGGCAGGCCAGAGCAGTTTAAATAGGATGCCCTGAATGAGATTTGAAAATTGGTTGCACAGGAAAGGAATCATGTGATCTGTCAGCTGACTCCCTTCCATCAATCAGCTGCTCCATCAGCTGACTGGGCTGTTTGAGATCAGCTGACCTCAAACATTTATAATGCTCACATTTCAACATTCCACCCCTTTCAATTCCCAAATTCTCAAATTTAGATGAAGTCAGTGACAGTGACAGTAACAGATTACTTTGGCCTACGTGCACCTAAAACATATACTAGTGTCTCTGCAACAGTTCACCAATACAAACACTTGAAAGCATGGCAGATTCAACATTCAGTCTAGCAGCAATGTTCCTGTTCAACTACTTGATGATGCCTTTACTGACCTTTTAAAAAACTGTTCAGTGTATTGTCTTGAATAATTCAAAAGGAGAAACAGGCTTAATGTGAAGTAAACGTGCCAAAGACCGGCTGAGAGTCAGTTTGGGCTCCACTGTGGCCCACTCCATTGCTTGTTGCAGCTGGGAAACTGGATGCATTGGTCTGAAGTCCACAACCCCGGCAAAATGACTTGTTTCACTATCAGAATTTGATCAGTTCAGTCTGATAACATTTGGAGAGTCTAAAAGGGGCCGCACAATTGAACTATTTTATCCCCATTCAAGCATAGGGCTAAAGTTAGACAGCTCGACTGGCAGAATTCTCTGGTGCGCACTCTCTGCCCATTCTGACAGATAATAAAAGACTGCATATGTAATCAGCCCTCACTGACCCGACCTCAATATTGTTGTCACAGAGGCTTACACTGCTCATGTTGTGGGGTGGAAGAGGCTGCACAGACAAGCTCAGAAAAACTCTTTGTAAACAGCATTGCTTCACAAACTGCCACCCCTAGCGGAAGGATGGCTATATTACCATCAACATGATCAGCTTTAACTCATTTTTAAATGTTTATAATGCTCAAATTACAACAGTTACAATAAATGCCAATGAAGAACGGTGAAAACCATAATAGAAACACCAGTGGAGAGACAAAATGCCTCCATTTACTTACGTGTTACTCCCATTATCAAGTTGTTGCAGAAACAATTGAGTCTAAAATTATTCTGAATTATCAGAGTTGGGCCTATAAAGAAATTTGGAGCAGAACTGCAGGAGGAAATTGTTTTTCTGTTTTCAAATTATAATACTATAATTTATGAACACAACATTGGCATCACAAATGAGGTAATTACTAACATAATTTTCCCACTTGGGCCAATAACTACAAAATGGAACTTTGTGCGTCTGTGTGTGTGTGGGTGAAAGAGAGGAGGAGAGATCGGTGTTTGTGGCATTAAGTGAGAGGTGTTAACAGCATTTCAGCTCACCAGTGATTGAATAAATGACTTTTTAACCAATTACACAAATGTAGGTCCCCACTTATCTGACTAGCTGTTGCAATAAAGTAATATTCCAGCCACAAATGTTCATACAGTATGTAACACCTGTGGGTTAAAAGGGTCACTGTCCTTCATAGGGAACAGCAACTGTGGTTACCTTGAATTCATATCAATTACAGTGGAAAGACAGTGTGTTTTGGCATATTTTGGTGACATGGTTTGATTGACTCTATAAAATGTTTTCATGCGCCGATATGGTTGGGCAATATATGGCTGTAATTATTATCACAGTATTTAAACCCGCACTAACCTTTTTCTCTGGCCACTTGGGGTCAGCAGGAGCTCTACACACAATATTGACACATGACTTATGTAGACAAAGGAGAAATTATGTCCGTTCCAAATAAGTTAATCTCTGTGTAAGATGTCTAAAGTTTGGTTCCCACGACTAACAAGGCTTGTGTTTCAGTAGTATAGTGATGTTGATATCACATGCTGTCTCAGCGTTGTCAGCAATCAAGAGTCTTAGTAGTTGCCAGTTAGTGTGAAAAACAAAAGACAAAAGGCTGAGATTGATGTTAAGCAACCCGTTTCACTCCAATACCAATCCAATCCATCTGATCCCATGCCTTCCCAATACCCTCCCAATTCAGAAAGTTTGTATTGCTGCTAGTATTATACGGGTAAGATTCAGTGCTGCAGGACTGTCTCTGAAGCCATCCTCCTCCCGGACGAATGGTTGGTTTTCCTGATTAGCACATACAACTCCGCGCAATTAAACCAACCCAACAAACTCTTACTGTCACTAACCCTGTGATTAAACCTCTTTAAGTAACGTTAAATGTGTGATGCTAACAGTTAGACCTGTCATTGTGTGTGCATGGGCTGACGCTTACCCACTGCCCCCATGTGCAAAGTTGACACTCCTGCAGCTGTAGGCTCCTAGCAGGTACACGGAAATCTAATGATAGAAAGAGAGAGAAAGCGGGCAAGTCATGAGAATAATGTTAGGACCAGACATCAAGGGTGAAAAATGAAAAGCACTGTAGCCTATTGATAAGAAACAGCATTTTCTTTCCTTTCTTGGTCTGCAGTTCAGGCCTGCCTCTGCCCATTATGACGTTATCAAGGTGTAGTGCAGGGAAATATGATACGTCATGAACACTGTGTATTTTGTTTTGGAAATTAACCGGATGTTTTATGTTGTTTCTGTGCACAACTTCCTGCCCCACCTGATCTGCTCTGTGCTGAATTGCTGACCACCTGATGAATGCAAGTCCAACATTTGCTTTTCTTTGGATGCTGTTTGGTCTCCACTCATTTCTGAGGAATATAACCATCTCTTTAGCTGCTCAATGCTCCACTATGTTCACTGGCTAGTTACTAACTATGTCTAGTGTTTTGTGCTGGGTAGATGCACAGTGCACAGTGGCTTTATCAAAGCTTTTACACTGTAAACAGCTTCCTGCTGCTGGTAACAACAGAGAGAGCAGCGAGGGTGAATCAAAACAGTACAGTTGTGGGCCAGAAACCAAAACAATGAGCTGAAGTGGATCGTAAGACTAAAGAGAACTGCAGAGCTGCGATTTCACTGTTTGCCACAAGCAACATCTTTCACACACACAGTCATTTGATATCAGACATTTTGATATAAAAGTACTGATAAAAGCAGCTGGTTTACATTCATATGTAACATGGCATCACAAAATCTCTGGAATATGACATAAAAAATGTTGTGCATTACATCAAACAAAAAGTTTTAACTAGTAATTTTAGGTCTATAAGTTTTTACTTAAAGTTTATACATAATGAATTTAAACATCATAATTTGATACTCATTTATGAGCCTATGGGAGGCATTTACTACTGAAGAGATTAGAACTGTAGAGATCTGTGTTTAAAAATGAAACACAGTCAGAGCAAAGCAAATTCATTTTTCAACCACCATCAAAATTAAATGAACACAGCGATTCAAAACATTAGGCTAATCGTGTCATTATTGCAATTTACTCTATGCTCTCCTCTTATTGTACTTACTTACACAGTGCACTGGCATTGTTTAAGGATGAGCAGTAACCACAATCAGGCTTGAAGCACTGAAGCATCTGTATTCATATCTTTGACCCACAGGTCGTGCAAATTGTAATTCCAACTATTTCCTTTTGCACAAATAAGTTTGGGTGCATATCTTCCATAAAAAACACATCACAAAACTGACACTGGAGCTTTGGGATGATACAGAGCTTGATTGTTCAGACAAAAGGAGATAATCAAACTATCAACCTATGACACCTTTGGGTCCTCTGCCACTGAGATAAGCATTTAATGCTTTGAACTAGACATAAAGTAATATTGTATTTTATTATTACAAAGATATACTGGTAAACTGAGGGTTTACTTTTCAGGTTTGAGTCAATTTATGAAATTCTGATTAAAGTTTATATTCACATCTTGCACGAACAAATTACACCTCTCTTAGACCGCAGTGATTTCTTTGGATCTGTTTTTAGCACAGTAAATCTATTACTCTTGGTGAATGTTCTGGCCTTGAGGTGCTCATGCGTAAAATTATCACTGCTGAACCCGCTCTTTGTGGTTATCTTCCAACCCACCCAAATTCCCTTAGATATTATTCACACTAAATTCCTCAAAGAGGTTATAGGGGCTGTGGGCTCTTACTTGCTCTCTATTGTTAAAGTCTTCTTCTCCACTGATGGCATTACTGATTATTTGAAGACGACAAGTGTTCAGCCTCTCCAGCAAAAAAAAAAAAAAAAAAAAAAAAAAAATTAGCCTCCCTTGATCCATGACCTTATGATAAGTATACGTGTTTTCCAAAGCTACACGTTCTATCATAAAAGCTCTGGACAAAGGCAATGGCAAATTTATTTATACTGCACATTTCACTACACATAAAGTGCTTTAAAATGAAAGTCAAAATAAAAAAAACCCAGACATGACAATGTGAATATAGCTAGTATATACAACAACACCTGCATCACCACAATACCCAACACATGCTCACTCCCAACTCGTAAAATACAGGCACTTGATCAGCCCTAAACATCAAACTACAAAACTTTTTACACAGAGATCGAGCTCTAAGGCCATTAAGAAGTCCCTTCTTCATGCTGCCTTTGCATTTTTACACAGAACCAAACAAAGGTGGCATCATGCCGCTCCAGTGTGTGATTTCAGACAGCATCCCAACATTGCAGAATCAAAGATGCGTGATGGCCTCTAGTGTGACATAACATACATGTTGGCAGCTCTTTATAAACAATAACAATGGCATAACATGGCAATAACAATTATTTAGAGTCTCTCTGTTACATAGCGGCTGATCTCATCAGAGGTTAAGGAGCACACAGACCTCATTGCTCTCCAAATTTGCTGACATTTTCAGCCACTGTTCTTCTTTGACTTAGCCACTAACTGCTAACAGCTACTTCTTAAATCTCCTGCAGTGGGTGGCATGTGTAACATGTCATCACAACATCATACCCGTCCTGCCCATGATCTCGTCCTGTTGGCTGTCCCGTTTATACAGACATCGTTTCAGTACTGTTACCACCTCTGTTCCCGGCTCAGAGGAGAGACAATGCTGCCCCATTCCACTATTGTGCCATTTATACAGAACTGTCAGGCAGCATAATGGCAGGCAATTCCCGCCTTGAAGAGGCAGTGAAAAAAGGGGTTATGACACTTTAGGTATCTCTCCAATGCTTGTTAGGACAATCAGAGACCACATGTCAATTTACCCTCAATACATGCGTTGTGTCTTTTCAAAATAAACTTCAGTTGATACAGGAAATATACAGTTTGCGCTCGTTATATACATGCAGTCTCTTTCCAAAATAAACTTCAGAACCACTTTGGGTTTCTGAAGCAAGTACTCCACCACTACCTTCTGTATCATAGCAACCAGATGCAAGTGTCTAAGCTAATTAATGCTACATATCTTATAAGTCCCTCTAGGTCAATGGTTTTCAAACTTTTTGTGCCCAAGTGTGACCAAAGGGCAAGCCAAAGGTTTATTCAGGTTTATCAGTGTGTAAAAATGGTGAGTAACAGTGACATCAGCGGTCAAATTCTAGATTGCAGAGCTCACTCACCCTCACTCACACACCCCTCCCGTCGGTAAGTGACGGTATTTATTTAGGAATCTAAACCATGCTACAATATGTTATAGCTTACCAGTGAGATATAGGTTATCTGTGAGACATATGTTAAGAGTGTTTTATGTCTAATTGTTTTGGTAACACGAGCATTAGCACAGTAATGCTAAAATAACATGTTTGGTTGTTTTTCGTGGTTGTTTTTAAATGTGTTCCACAAATAAAATTTGACTTGACTTTGACTTTCAACACTGAAGGCTGCTGTGACACAAGCAACAAAGACACACACTGGAGCTGCTCCGCTGAACAAGCAGAGTTGTGGGTATGTGGTGAACCTAATACAGCAGATATTACTGATGTTATTATAAACATCACAATCCCTTACACTGAAGTTGCAAAGTGAAGTTGTGTTCTGACCACTCAAAGTGCTTTCACACTACATGTTGCAGTCACCCATTCACACACACTCACACACTGGTGGCCGAGGCTACTATACATGGTGCCACCTGCTGCTCAGTAACCATTAACACACACTCAAGCACAGACGGAACAGCCGGCGAGTGATGAGTGGATGACCCGATCTACCTCCGAGTTGTTAGTAATGTAGTTACTGGATGCAGTCTCAGTTGTGAGCATGAGCTACAAAGACAGGAAGCGGGAGTGAGACCACCCCTGGACGCAGCCACAGATGTGACCACATAAACATATTGTATTTTAAAAAAATCCAGCGCACTGATAATAGACATTTCGTACACCAGACGCATACACCAAGGACATGCTGATGCATATTCAACCCCCGTCGGCCCGTTCATATGAGTCAGCCGTCCTGTCACTCAGCTGTGAGTAGAGAATCCAGTCTGCAGTGCAGTTCACTGATAAACCAGAGAATTTCACAGCAACATTCATTCAGGATGTTCACGCTCTGTGCGTAGGGCACCAAGTTGCATTTGAAAGTTGTGATGGACCCCAAGTCAGCAGGCAGGTTGTTTCAGAGAGCAGGACCACAGTAAGTGAAAGCACCTTCACTGAAACAGGATGTAATTCTGGGTAATTCTGATTGGGTTATAATCAGCGAGCCAGTCAGACATGTAGTGAGGAGCCAAACCATTAAGTGCTTTATAGACTATTAGCAGGATTTTGAAGGTGATTCTGTATTGTAGCGGGGGAATGTATTACAAAGCAATGTCAGGAGGTGATGGAATGAAGTAACTATTGAAGAGTGACTGTTCACTTCCTTTTCCCTGTCAAGAAGATAAAACGTCTCCGTCTTCATTGTAAAATCAGATTATTTTTTTTTACATTTAAGAATATGTGCTGTCTCTAAAAAATTGCTAAAGATTTCCTTTTCAAAGTGCACACCACCTCTTGGCCACAGCATTCAACAGTAGCTTCTGGCTCCTGTCCCCTCTGGCTACATTTAAAACCTGATAGTTGCTGGGTTAAAACAACAAATGCAGCTTTTCCTTCCACGTTATGACTCACCACATTATATAAAGGATGGAGAGGAAGTTGCTCTTGATGAATGTTTAACGCAGCATATAAAGCCTATTCAAAATATTCTCCTGTACATAGGGATGGGAATGGAGAACTGGTTTGTGGATTTCTCCTTGGCCTTCAATTGAATGCAGCCCCACATCCTCTGCACCCATCTGCAAGATCTTCAGCTGGATTCCCACATGATCCTCTGGATACTAGACTTCGCCCTCAAAAGGAAGCAGATTGTCAGGGTCAATTGCTCTACCTCTCTAGTCTCGCACAGCCAGACCTGTCTCACACTGTGCTAGCACTGGAGAAAGGTCTGGCTGAGCCTATTATAATAGCACACTATGGAAAAAACAAAACGCTCTGGGTTGTTTGTATTATTTTACAAAAATCACAGATGTCTTAGGGAAAGCTAAGCTCAGTATTCAGCAACGGTACTCTTGCAAAAAAAAGTGTCAGGAGGGAAATTGTTTTGGTGGAACATTTGTACCTAGGGAGAACAGCCCTGGCCTAAAAGTGTCTAAATCCCTGAAAGAAAAACGTTTTAAGGTGTAGGTTGCTAGCTTGGAGCCACAGCACTAAATTCAGGGGTCCACCGGTGCTCCACACAGAGATTTCCCGTTATTACTATAAACCAACAACCTGAGGAGCTCGGACTGTGTGAGCATGGCCATGAAGTTTGCAGATGACACTGCATTGGTTGACACCTCCAAAAGTCCCACCCATTTTGAGGAGGAAGTGAAGAAGCGGTGTGAAACGAACTTTCTCCAGATTACTGTGAGGAAGACAAAGCAACTCCTCATAGAGTTCAGGAGGTACCTCAGGAACACCACTGACAGCGCGCTGAACTTCAAAGACAACACACAAACCATCTTACAAAAGTGCAGCAGATCTACCTCCTACATAGACTGAGGCATCAGGATGTTAGAGGTGGAGAAAATACTAATTTCTTAGTTGCATTGCGATGCAGATGCGGACAATTTGGCATCGACTCATATGTCAATAACATGAGATGACGGAATAAGAGAGGCAGCAAGACCAGTGCAGCACCTGGACAGACGACAGCTTGTCGTAATTCAGTATCAAAATAGTTGTATTTGTGGGGCGAGCATGAAGTATTTTGTGAGTACTTTTTTACGCTATCACCCCAGAGATGAACGTTACCAAAGAGACGCAGCAATCAGCAGTGACGCAAGCAAATGAGACCCGCTGACCAACACACACTGCAGCTTTAAACAACTTAAAACAACTCTGTGGTGAAGAAAATAACTCTGCTCATTCCATTTCACCTCAAAAACAGTGTGTCCGACCCACTCAGTGTCTTGGCTTTTCCCAGAGCTGAGGGTGCAGGAGAAAGCTGCACTGCATTGCCAAAGACATTAAAGCATCCCCCTTATTTTTTTATTGCCATACAGGCAGGAGACTGTAAGATGCTTTCATATGAATTAATTCATTAATCAATGCAGTTAACTTCTAAAATAAAAACGCTGCAAACCATTTATTAATCAACAGTATATGAATTGCAACCCCCTGAAATATTGCAGTATGCAAACACCAGACACTACGCTGGCAAAAGTATGCCACAACGGGGTCACCATGTCCAACTGCAGATGGATACAATTTGACTGGCACCTGGTTTTAAAGCTACAGTATGGAAGCATTTTGAATATAAGATTGAAGGGAAAAGGGACCTGGACGAGAGCCACAAGCCAAGTATATTCATCTGTTAATTTAATCATCACTACAAATACAGCATGCTAGATTTTAAGAGTATTAAGTCGTCAAACAATGAGCAATGAGCCCTCTGAATCACAATCGAATTGAACTGTGAGGTGCCTGGACATTCCCAGCATAGCCCCCCTCATCCTACGCAGCTTGTACGTGTGCCACATAGACAGTCTCCCTACCTTTTCTTTTTGGTCTGGTATGTGGGACTTTCAGACGCAAACAAGGCAAAGTGAGGAGGGTGATCACCCAGCGGTCCAAGTTTTGCGGGGAGCAGCGCTCAACCTCTCAGTGGCTCTACAACCAGAGGACAGTAAAGCAAGCAAGCAAGATTGCGAGGGACTCGAGAGATAACCTCAGCTCCTGCTTTCCTGCTTTCTGGTAGGAGATATGCTCCCCTTGTATTCAAAACAGACAGAGGCAGAGCCAGCTTCATCCCCTGTGCTATTAGGCTTCTTAAAAAACATCACCCCCCCTCCCAGAACCCACTTGCCCTCTCCACCAGGAAGAACAGGACCTGTTGTGCTAACATTCCCCACGCAGGTACACGTGTGTACGCACACATTTATAGGATTAGTTGAAGGCTTTTAATAATCTTCATGTTCAGTGTTTATCTTAATTTACTGTACTGTCTGTTAATATGGCACTGACCTGAGCAAAATGGATTTCCTTTTGTGGACAATAAAGAACAGACGGCTGGCCGGCCATCCATCTATCCTCTCCACTCTGAAAAGGCTCCAGCCAATCATTTCTGCATTTCTGTGCTCTGAATTTGCATGTGCACTATACGAAGCGAAGCACGATGAACCTACTCAACCCTATAGAGTCTGCCCCTATAATAGGATATCAACAATACTGCTCCCCCATCCACTTTTCTATAGCTCAGAACAATGATTGCATAGTCAAGGATGACTTTGTAGAAACTGGCTCATCCTATCCAACCTTCATGGGGTTGATTGGTTCCCCACCGCCTCTGCTTCATGTGGCTCGGCTCTGAGCACTAACATGGTCCACCTAATATTAAGCTTCAAAAGGCTCCGTATTCATTCTTGGATATCTATCGCTTACAAAGTAAGGTGAAGAAAATTAGTCTTTAACTTACAGGATCCCCTTCAATACTTTGTTCCTCAGAGAAATCTACCGACTGATATCATTTAAATGCATGTTCAATTAAATATAAGGATTCAGACTGCTCTTTTTGAATACCAAGTGGCTGTTATACCTCAGTGACAGTCATCTGCTGTAGACTCGCCTTCTTAATTACAGTAGCCTTACTGGTCAGTCCACTGTTGCCGCGTCTACACAAAGGAATTTATTTTTTACTAACAAATGCACTAATGAGCTGGGACAACAAAATCCTTTAGTTCTTTTGTGATGAAGGAAATAATAATCTGCTACATACTGAGCTGCGGGATTTCAATGTGGAGAATTCCAGAAATGTTTGTATTGTGGTGAACTATTGTCTCTTGTAAAAACCACAGTATTTCAGGCTATGGTCTCATCGGGGTCCTCAAGAAAATGATTTCATATTAGAGGCAAATCAATCCATTGGTGGGCTGGTATCAGCTCATCCATTCAAGCATTTGTCACATGAAATCATACAAGATAAAATTCCAGTGAAATGTGATCCCATCTGCTCTTTAATCTTGCGCATTTTAGTCCTTTTTTTCCTCCTCTTACATTATAGGCTGCTACTTCATTACTGTCTTTATTTTCAGACGTAAGCTGAAGTGCCTCTGTTTATGGCATCTTGTATGGTTCTGGTAATCCATTGTTTTGTTGTGGAATGATTTAACTGTAGTTTTGAGCACAGTGGCTTCTGTTTTACAAATTAAATGCACCACAGACTAGGGGAGGGCGATATGGTCTTATAATAATATCACAATATTTCAGGGTATTTTTTCGATAACGATATTATTGACGATATGAAAAACTAGTTTTAAAAAATGAATTATAAATTTAAGAACATTGTATTACAACCAAATAAGTGATGTAGTTTTACAGTTTGCCTTAAAATATTTGGTAAAATCGAAACAAAAATGATCTCTCATTTCTTTAGTTTGTGAACAACAACAACAGTAACAATATTAATAGTTCAACAAAATAAAATCTACCTCAATTTACACATTTAAACAGCTCCCAAATACAAAAAATGTCCCCTGGGATCTATATATATAAATCAACAGGTGATTTCCTTCTTTTAGTAAAATCCTAAATGATTGTTGTTGTTTTTTCCACCTGGTCCTGTGACAGGCTGTTATGATACCACAACTATCACACATTCACATATATGGAGTTTTTTTGTCGAGCTGCGAGCACCACATAGGTTTAGAGAGGGAGAGATGCTGTGCTGAAAGTCACTGAAAGAGTCTGAGAAGTGCGGGGCTGTTCATAAAACATTCAGGACGCCACAGTTTATTCCACACTACTAAAGCTGCTCCTCTTTTTGGAACCACTGCAGAGTCGGTAATGAACAGCCATGTTTGTTGTTGCTGTGGGTAACAGTTTGACATCAATATGTCAGTAAGTCCAAATATCGGTCAGACTGACATATCGAAAAAGAGTTACCAGGCTGAATGGCGTTGTCCAGGATTTAGCTAAGTTCCAGTGAAACAAAGGATATTACAGTTCCTGATACCCCCGTGGAACAGATACAGGCACAAAAGGTTGTCCAGTATATTAACCAATGGCTCGCAGCATGCTAGTTCGGCTGGTGCCCAACTTCACCATCTTTTCCTCGATGTTTACATTTAAAACCTCAACCTGGCCAGCTGGCAGACTCAGCAGGAGAAGAGGTTACAGACTGGTGAGTTGATTTCCTCATCGTGACCACAGCTATACACCACCGCCTTTCAACGTCAGCCACAAAAAGCACCACCAACACTTACAAAATCGACATAAGAGCACAAACTTAGAAGGGCTGACGGAGAGGGGAATGGAAACGTCCACATCTTCAGCATCATAAATACCATCGTGCTGTGTCATTATGTAAAAAGAAATGGATGGTAAATGGACTTGCGCTCGTATAGCTGAGGCTACCGTACAAGGTGCCACCTGCTTCTCAGTTTAAAATGCAATTACACAGCCATCTGGAGCAATTTGGGATCCAGTATCTTGCCCAAGCATAGTCCGACATGCAGATAGGAGGAGCTGGTGATCGAACCAATGATCTTCAAATCAAACTCCTCAGCCACAGCCACCCCCAAGATATGAACGATATGTCTGAGGTAACAACACTGCGAATTTTTCCCAGAGGGAAGTTTATATTTCAAGTGTAAAGAATCCCAATCAGGACATAGTTGGCACAGTTGTTTAATAACCACATTTACATTTGTTATATATGTTAAAAAATGTTATATATTATTATATTTTAGCGGATCAGAATCTGATAAACTAAGGCAGATCAAAATCCAATCCTTTCTTCACTGAACTCACTCAGCCTGCTGGTGTTGCAGCACTGCCCTCGTTAATGACAGCCGGGCTCTACATTGCAGCTTTCTGCTCCATATATAAGCGAAAATTAGTGTGTCTGAAAGTAAGAAATTAGGCTCAGGGCCTTTCTGTGTGAAAGGCTAGAGCCACTCTGTGTGACCTAAGTAAAAAATAAGAACAAACTCAACAAGTCACATAGACCACTCAAGGCAATGGACATGGTGTGATTCCTCTCGGTATTCATTATATGACTCTTGCAGTGTTTATCAATGTGTTATCTTGGTGCTGTAAAATAACCTCATATTCTCTGGCATAATGCACCCATACAGACAGAAATTATTCTACATAATAATGACCCGAGCTGGATGGCTGCCCATATAAAAACTATTACATATCCAACCGCATGTTTAATAGCCGGCAAGAGACATCAAAGTCTAAATGAATTCTTGGGCATTCTCCCACTGTAAACCCTTTCTTAGTCGCCTCATATGGCACTAAAAGAGAAAGGAGAAAATGAAACGCATAGATGTGGCAATTCTCGAAATGTTTATGGATACTTTCTGACTCGATTTCGCTTCTGTTCTCACCCATACACAAATATCAATTTGTATCAGAGCATGCTGTTCTCACTGTGATAAAGATTATGTGGCTGGAGGAAAAGGACCTCAAGTATGACAAATGCTAAAAGTCAGGTGCTCCACAAACTTTTGAGGATGCATGCAGCATCACTTACTACGAGCATGAGCAGGAGATCATCTTTCATTCCACTGCGAGACAAAAGTACTGTAAAAAGAAACACAGCAAAACGTCAGCCCTCTCAACACAAAACCACAAGATGACAAACCAACGCAGTCAAATTGGATTATCATGATAATTTAACAATATTACAATACTGCGCTATTGACAAGCCAACTGCAACAACCACTATGTTCTTGTTTTTTCTTTCCTTCATAGGAGCGTTGTGCGTTTACGCTATGCCACAAATACCAGCAGTGTGAGAGCCAGCGAGGCACTGAGCGTCCATTCTGCACAAACGCTGCACATGAGTCATGTTTTTTCTGCTCACCCTGCTGTCCCATCACAGTGGAGGAGGGGTGTGATAAATACCACAAAGACCAACAATGCTGAACAACAACAACGATGGAGTCGACATAGATAGTAAACCCACACAGAATGCTGGGTCTGTCCTCTCTGCCTACATGCTTCAGCCCACCCTCCATCCACAGCAAGTACTCTACCTCTACCTTCTGTATCATAGCAACCAGACGCAACCAAGGTGTCTAAGCTGAAAGATGCTGCACATCTCATCAGTCCCTCTTGAATACTGCCATATTAATGTATGGTTATTACAAAATCCACAGCACACCATTTGAGAACCACTGCTCTAGGATTTCCCGATGTTGCGATCGCAACAATTAAGGCAGATGCAACCAATCCTTGTGAAACCTGCGCAACCGTGCAATTTTGTCCAATTAACTCAACTTTACCACAAATAAGACTGTTATAAAGTAGTAAAATCTTATGTAATTTCAGAGCTGCATGCAGCATATTGATGCTGGGACAAAGTCACACACAGTGACAGGGATAACTGTTAGCATCACATGGCTAATGTTACCCAACATTTATGAACAGGTTTAATATCTCAGTCGAGCCATTTCAGTGTCAATGTGCACCATAATGAAAACATGCGAGACCCCCACAGCTAACCATGAGCAGGGCCGTTTCCTGCAACAGCTGAATTTTAACATCTTTCATGGTGAGGACACTCAATCACAAAACGCACAACAAAATGTAACTGACCATATTAGAACACGAGACACAGATTACTTAGTAACAGTTGGAGCTTTTTAACTTTACAAACTATTAAGTATCACAACTGCTGTCACGCTGTCATCTTTATGTTTACAATCAGGTAGGCATGATTCATCCTTGTTGCCTTAGGAATCCTCCTGACTGGCTCTGACATATTTAACTATGAAAACTTTGGACCAGCAACGACTAGTTTTTAATATCTGATTTATTTTAGGCCAATATTGGTTCTGAAAATGCACCGGATCATGATGGGCAGCCTTTGTAACTGTATTTTTCTTACATTTGTTATGTATTTTTTGTAATCACGATAGAAAAAAAGGGGTAAAAATAGAAAAGCTGCCATTTCCGGCAGCATCAATTACAAAACCAGCAAGTGAAATCCTGGAGGGGCTTTAAAAGGGAACAATAGTAGCCTAAGAATAAAGCTTATTTACAAAGCACTAAAAGCAGGATGAATTAAGTAATTTGCAAAAACAACAAATTAAAGTGGTAATACTGCATATCGCGTCATTTAGCCAGCTTTGGTCACTGCAGGGGAAATTCCCTCAATGCGACAGCCCTACGAACACAGCGCATTTAAGTTTAGTATGACAAAATAAATTGCATAAACTGGCATGTTAGAGAGGTTAAACAGATTAGAAAACCACCCACAAAGAAAATTAAATCAAAGGAGATGTGATATGTGCGTGCGTCTGTGCGTGTGTATTTCTGAGATAGGTGGTTGAGTGTGTTTATTATAATTTAATCTTCTAGCTAATTCATTTGCATTTTGTGTTTATCTAGAAGTCTTTCATTAGTTTTCACATTTTTTCATCATGATGTGCTTTTGTAAACCCTCCAGGATTCCATGTGCGCTCAGTGGAAACCCAGCCGCTGCAGAAACACTCGCTCCCTTTATATTCGCAGTTTCGCACCACTGTCATGACAAACAGGTGAATGGAACAACAACAGATGAGTGAGAATGGGCTTTATAAAAGGCATTATCTTGATGGTGGGCATCAGGAGGGTGGCTATGAGCAACGCTAAGACACTGGAGCTGTTTGGTTTTTGAAGGCGGCAGTCTCAGGTGGTGTTCAATCAAAAGGACCAGAACAAAACAAGACATCTCATCAAAACATTTGCTTTGTGGGAGGTGGCCCTTGGTACATGAATGTGGAAAATGTCGGACGGCTCGGGACAAACAAGTAATTGCGAGCCCACAACAAAGACCCACAACTCTGTATTCCCTCAGGTTGATGCTCAACATGTTGCAGCCTTGAACAGCACATGCGAATTAAAAAAAAAAGTCGACCCGGAGTAAATCAGACTGCATGATTCAAATGGCAAATTAAAAAATAAGGAGGATTTTTACCCTGATAATTGTTCATTTCAGTAAATATTGCGCACATTTTTCAAAATATTACAGAATGAATGTCATATTACAGCCATTCGTGGATGCCGCACGGGAGGAACTCTTAATGGCAGCACTGTGAAGTTTTGAGTCAAGGGGTGGGTAACTGATCGGTCGATCTGATCATCAGCATCAACAGTCTTTGTGCTAGTTAGCACAGCTAGTGTTGAAAACCTGAAATTTAGGGCTGCAGCTAATGATTACTTTTATTATGAATTCATTTGCTTATCATTTTCATGGTTAATCAGGTAATTGTACTTATTGTACAAAAACAGCACACACAAATTCACACTTCCCATCTCATGTGTGGCTTCTTGGAGAGAAATACTCAAACCATAACAGCCTTAAGACTTTAATTTTGATTTTAATTTTTCTTTTTCTGATACGAACAGATTTCTTTGTTCGTTTTTGTCTCCTTAACCTACAATATTGTCAATATGGACGTTTTCCAGAGTCTTCAAAATATTCAGAGGTCAGAGTTTCTGTAGAAATGCACACATTCTCCGAACAGGTTTGTTTCATAATATTCAGTCTCTTGCACTGGAAGGAAAATCATTGTCTGCCTACTTATTTTTGAGAGCGCATATTGTTTGAAGCCCCTGGCCATTTAAACCCCTGATATCTGTCTGTTCCCTTTGGGATGCACTCAAACACAGAAAGGCTGTGTCTTCAGCTTTAACACTTGACCCTACAGGTCCCTTGTGAAGTCGTCGTTACAAGTTGTGCCAGCTGATGTTGGGTGGTCCAACAAGGTCTTGAACAAGCACTGCTTTTTATTTAAAAAAAAAAAAAAAAAAAAAAAAAATGGTACAAACAAAGAGCTCTGAAACACTAGATTATATTCTTATTTTGGGTTTTGTTTATTTTTACATATTTAAAAACATACAAATAAGCCCCTTTTCCACCGCAGGAACTTTTTCATTTACCCTGGATTTTGAAAAACCTCGGCGTGTTTCCACCGAAATTACCTGGGGAAAAAGCTTTCATTCAATCCCAAACTTTCCCTGAAAAAAGTACCTAGAAGGGGAGTAGGACTTTTCAGATTACCCCGAATTCTTGAGGGGCGGGGCTGTTTGCTGAAGAACGCTGATTGGCCAAACGCCCACTTGTGGCATTCCACACTTCCTGGCACTGGCAGCCGCTGCAAACTTGAATTAATTTCTACAAGCTTCACTTCGTTTGTGTTTTGATTAAGGACAGGTACCGAAACCCGGTACTAAATTAGCCCAGGGGCTAAATTATCAAAGACAGTGGTATTAATAACTGCTAACAGTATCTGTTCTTTTGTGCCAGCGCTGAACTCTTCCACATACACACACATCTACACACACAGACACCTACACGACATGGTATCCGGTGAACAGCCGAGCGACCCCGGTGGAAAATGACTCAAGTTGATGGCAGCTAAACTCATTACTGTAAGTGAAATTAAACCTTAGCAAGTAAGAAGCCAATACTTTATCAATACATGTGTTCAGCAAGCATGAACTCCACTGACAGTTCAGCTGTCTGCATGTAGAACTTAGTTTTAAAATACTCTTAAACTTAGCTGCTGGCAGAGACAAACAGCCCCAACTCTCTACACCAGCATGTAACCAGCCATCTACCTCATCACTCTAATTTGAATAAATATCCCGGTACTTTTCACTGAGGCGCAGTGGAAACGCAAAACACACAGATTACCAGGAATTCTTTTACCCAGGGAAATAAATTCCTGGTGATAAAAGTTCCTGGAAATGTTGGTGGAAAATGGGCTGTAGATGTCAAATTTTATAGTGAGTCACAGGACGCAGATTGTGCATAAAGGCCTGCCACTGGCCACCTATTTCAGGGCACTCTCCCTTTCCCCTGCCTCCTGACAACCCATCCCCGTAGTACTGAATTATACCCAGCCAGACCTTTCTCCAGCACTGGCACGGACCTAAAACAAAGTGTGGAGATAGGTCAGTCTACGTGAGGCTTTATAGAAATGCCAAACAATAGTTAATAGTTGTAAACAATATATAGTTTTATCACCAATCAACTATATAGTGCCTTAATCCCAGCAAAGATAATCGAATCCCTTTGAGGAAAATGCTGAATATGAGAGCCGGAGTTAACTGAGGAGGCAACACTGCATCCGTCACTTCCTCCGTGATAATCCGCTCCCCACATGTTAGAGTGGATTTAAACTCAAATAACATTCACTGCCATTCTCTCCGTCCCTAGTCTGTGCATCACCATTAGGGTAATGGTGTTCGGCTCATATGCACGCTAAAAAATGGATTTAGAATCCATTAGCTTATTAGGCGCAAAATGACATTATCTCCCCTCAATGTGAACCCCCGTAGCAGCCATTCGGAGATAAATTATGCCGTAGTAACACCCCCTGATCTGTCAATCAATCCTCTTATCAGTTTGTCTCCCCCAGGGATTGCAATCACCCCTTCACAGCGTGCTTTAAATGAATGTAAGTGCACTGGCTGATCCATGCAGCATGTTTGTAGAAGGATTAATCTAACTGAGAAAGATATTCTCAAGTATTGGAAATGCTTGAATAGAGATAAAAGTCTTGTAAAGCAGTGCACGGACTAGACTATATTTTTGTCAAGTGCTTATAGAGTTCAGTTTCACCAATCATCAGACACTGAACTATGACAACATCACCATTAAAATTTAGTTTGGAATGAAATGCACATCTGTTGATTTTGTTAGTTTTGTTGAATAAAAGAACATCATTTTTTATTTTTACTGCTGTGTACAGTTACCATAGCTACAGGTGACGTTCTCGTCCATTGCAAGGTCAAAGAAAAAAGGAACTGTTTACTTGTTCACACACAATGTCCATGTCACTCTGCTCTGCTGAAACAATAAACCGACTCTCCTCAGTAAATTCAGCTGTCATCATTAACTGAGTGTTTGAGCAGCACTCTGATGTTCCTGCTCACCTAGCGTTAGCATTAGCACTACCATTACTTTATCTACTGTATCTGTTCCCTCTGTTCACTGTCTAGATCTAGCATAAAGGGAAGCTAATGAAGACAATCCTTAAAATTAGTCCAGTATTGAGAGACAGTGCTACAGCCGGCAGCCTGCAGCCTAGAAAAAGGAACGCAAGTAACCACTCAGGTACTTGCAATGGCTTGAGATTTTCATGATACAATAACCATCTCAGAAAATATTGTGGTTATCACAGTATCAAAGCATAAAACAATTATCATCATCATCAGTAGTAGTCATAAGAATGATGCTTAAAGGAATGAAACCGAAATGGTGTTTGTGGATGAACAAACGATTTTACACTATAATTGAAACTTGAGACCATTTTTTTTTAATGGAAGTATGTGTAAAACATCTCCCTTTTGGAAATAACCACAATAAATATCGTACATAATATTATATATTCAATATCCTAGAAAGGCAAATGTACATGGTATGATAAATGTCTACTTTCACATCGCAGTATACCTTAAAACCGGTACATCGCTGCAACCCCACACTCAGGGCACGTGCACACCATCAATTTAAGTAAAATAAATGTGTTTGTTTTTTGCCACTAACAGGCTTTGATTGTTATTATAAGTTTCTGACAACATTACATAAAGGACTCTAAAGAGATCTGAAACATTTTTCTTTACCTTTTGCTTGGTCCAGTCTGTTTCTAACCAATTCTCCCTCAAGGGGAAGTCTCACTCTTAAATCTTGCTGACTTTTCCGTATTGTTTAAATGAGCTAAATATTCAGCCATGACACTGAAAACCTTTCAGATAACACTAAGCTACACTTTCTGCGCTCCAACACAAAAAACAATTCCTGGAAATCCTCTCGTCAAGGCTTCCAGTAACAAGACACATCTTGCAAGATTTCAAAACAAACCTTCTCCTTGGACGAGACACAAAAAGATTAAAAAAAATAGGGTCCACGGTGAAAAACACCAAAGGCAAAAACATCAGATAATGTAGCAATATTTCTGAGGAAGATATATGTTTAACCTTCAACATTAATCCTCCAAAATTCTTCAGATAGCGACATCAAAGATACATCAGCGTTACATCCACAGCCCTTGATTATGTTGCATTAGCCTACTTTTTTATAAGCCAGTATGCTGTCTTCATGTTCTCATAGTTTTTCTTGGCTGTTTTGTTCTGCCTTTCAAATGTATAAATGGCTTTTCTTCCAAGAACCGGTGGCATCAGTTAACATTAATGACAGAGTGAGAGTGTTATTGAATGTGAGATGCATCTTATTAACAGAAGTGCAACAGGTCAGGAGGTTAAATTGCCTTCTCAACAAGAGATATTTCGGGCTGCAGTTGATACTGTTTTACTAATCAGGAGCTAGAGTTTGTGATTCTGCAGATACATGCAGGTTGTTGAACAAGCATCTGCACGGAAACAAAAAATTGCTTATTTGTCCATTTGTCTTTCGCATTATCATTGTTTTTATCTGTTAACGAAAATGGTAATCCATTTACTTTTTATTTGCTCTCAGTCTAGTATTTAAGCATCACATCTTGAAATCTGAGAAACTGGAACCAGTGAATATCTGTGATTTTTGCTGGTCTTGATTTATTTTCTGTTGCTCAACTAATTGTTTCAGCATTAGCATCATTAATGTGAAAATCTACTGTATATATTTCTTTCCCCATTTAATGACCTTTATAAATATGTTCTTATATGGCTGCAGATATCCGATATAAATGTGTACATTCGGAGGTGGCTAAACTGGAACTTCCAGTGTGGCCTTGGAAGGATAAATTAGGAATTAAATTGTGTGTCTCTGAAGGGTTAGCTGAACTCCAAATTGGAATCTCTCTTCCCCTTGCTTCATTATCACAACTTTCTCTTTGTGTATGCTTGGAGGCTAATTAAGGGGGGACAGAGAGAGTGAGAGAACAAGACCTCACTGATGGAAATCAAATGAGGAGGACAGGAATGGGAGAATAGAGGAATAATCGGTCGCCTGATGAACGCTTACGGTGCCCTTGATGAACAGCAGCAGTGCCTTCCTAAAACGGACGAGAGGCGAGTGAGACAAGTACCAGGGACAAACTAGACCTTGTTCTTGGGGGGAAAAAACAGCAGTAAGACGAGTGAAAGACGAACCAAGAGTAAAGAGAATCATCTTAATTTATTGGCTTGAGTCATAATTACATGTCAAACCCCTTTTTTTTCAGTTCACACTGCAGCAGAAGGCAGAACTTCACTGCTGCTCTGTTACAGTGTGTACAAGCAGTTTACTTTAAGTTATGTATCTACAGCTGCAACTAACAGTTATTTTCATTACTTATTAATCAGATGATTTTTTTCAATGAATCAGTAAGTTTCCTTACCCAAACATTCTCAAAACTATTTCTCAGAGCTCAGGTTGACTTTAGGGATGTCCCGATCCAGCTTTTTCACTTCCGATCCAATACCAATATTACAGCCTTCACTTCTGGCCGATACCGATACCAATCCCATCCAAGCGCGCAGTCATGTCATATCAGTCATGTTAGAAAAGGTTTGATCAAGCGATATTACTCGAACAAGAACAACTTAATCAGGTTAGAAAGAATGATCCGCAACAGTTGGTATGAGAAACTGACCCGTTTATTGTTAACAGGGTTAAATAAACAAACTTTAAACTTGAACATTAACATTTAATAAAAAATACAGCTGGTTTCTTTTGGCCCCTTAATGAATAGAAAATAAATCAACACAAGAAATCTTTACAATGTCTAACATTGAAATTAAAATAGCAGCAAGACACTTGTTCTTTGGCAACCTAATAAATAAAAAATAGATTAACACCACAAGACATCGTTGAAATTTAACAAACAATGCAGCCTTTCCTTTTCAGTTATTTTTGTAGTGTCAGTGCCGGCCTGGTGCTGCTGTTTCCTGTGTGTCTGCATGCTGGCCTGGTGGATTGATAGTAGGTGCTGGAGCGGGTCATACATACATACATATATACATTAGAAGCCATAACTGTACATAACTGTTTGGTTTTTTTTGGCTTGGAAAAACAACTCTAATCAATCGTGAAAATATCTGTTGATCAATTTGCTGTCAATCAAATAATTATTAATCTTAAACTATATAGCCTTCATCAGACAAATGAACAATGGCAAATGTTAAGCTTTGCTACATCACTTTACAAGGGCTGTTCCCAGTTTAGAATTATGTCTGTCGAATCAGATTCGACTGTTCATTGTGAATATTTCAGTATTTGCTTTTTGTGTGTGTACGCATATAAAGTTTGAACAGGATTCAGTCAAATATTCAAGGTGACAGTGACGTGTACGTAATATACTGTAGTAAGCTAGTGTGTCGTAACCACTCTAACGACAGATTGGAACTGTGCAACAATATTTTTGCCCACAGCAGATGTCAAATTAAGTCCAGAGACTGTATTGTTAACTTTTAGAGATACAGAAAATGTTATATATGCTTTTATCTCTTCGCATCTTGATGACTGCAACAGCCTTTATTCCTGTCTTAATTAAAAACCCTTGCAACAGCTTCAGATTGTTCAGATCTAGCTGCAGGGATTTTAACCAAAACCAAGAAGCTCGACCACATCACACCAGTTTTAGCCTCTTTACATTGGCTCCCAGTTTGTTTCAGGGTCGACTTTAAAATCTTATTGATTACTTTTAAGGCTCTTCATGACCCGACTCCAGATTACATTTCAGACCTGTTAGTTCCTTATGAACCTCTGCGTAGCTTGAGATCCTCAGGCAGAGGTCTGCTGCTAGTTCCAGACTCAAGACCACAGGGGACAGAGCTTTTGCAATCAGGGCCGAGGCTCTGGAACGACTTGCCCGAGGATATAAGGCTGTCTGAGTCACTGTCTTCATTAAAGTCTCCCCTTAAAACGTACATCTATCAGAAAGCATATCCTGAGTTTATCTGAGCTGTCTGTCTATTTTATTTATATCTTATTGAATTTATTTCCCATTTATTATCTTGATTTTTGTTTTGGCTTTCTGAATTTTATCTTTTACTTTGGTGAAATGTTATGACATGTTATTTGTTTTATTCTCCTTGTGTTTTAAATGTGTTTAGTTTTATTGTACAACACTTGGTGTTTTGAAAGGTGCTATATAAATAAAGTCTATTATTATCATTACTATTATTAACTTGCTGTGAGCTGTAAATTTACCACTTCAAAGCAGAAGGCCAAAGAAAACAATATCTCAGAGCCTGCAGCACAAAGCCCCTCTGTCTCAAGCAGCTGCCTCCATCCCACTCAGACTCACCCTGGCTCTGGGTCTGCAGCTGCCTGTACAGCAGAGCAGCGTGAAAGCGAAGAGCGCTCACTCTGCCGCTAAATCTGGGGACCAAAGTGTACCCAGAAGTATACTGCACACTGAGTGACTGACAAAGAAAAAAAAACTGCTCAGCTTGAAGGAATTTCAGTTGATTGAGAGGACGCTGACTGTTGATTCAAATCCATTAACTCTCAGGAGGCAGCCGCACAATTAACAGGAAATGCAGCAAACCTTAGCAATTCAGGCTAGAAGTAGGAAATGTTTACATTTTTGGTTGGTAAAAAAGTAGCTTATGACTAATTCTTTGTTCGTTGACAAATAGCTAATGATTTATTAAGCAGCCTAAACATTTCATCTCTGCATGTTTTGACAGTGAGTTCAACCACAGAAGCAGAGATCAATGTGTGCTTCTCCTTCTTTATCTACTGGCTCTGGGAGGTCAATCAGTTACTTTGAGATTTTCTTTAAATCTTTTATGACAAGTGACCTTGCAAAATGGCCTTTGTCAACATCTCTGCATTGTAATTCATGCTAAATGACACAACCATGACTGCGCCAGTGCTGCATCATTCAAATTGGTCATCTAATCTAATACAAAAGTCCACTTTATTAAATAAACTATGTCTCATGCCATGTCTGGATGAAATAAAGTCTCTAACGCAAAAAAAAAAAGTCAGATCATAAGCAGGAGAGCTCTTTTGTTTGAGGTCACTGCTTGAAATGCACAGCTCGCATCACACAGCTGAGCATTTACCTTCCCCTGGGAGGCTATAAATTTCAGAGCATGCTGCCATTTGATTAACATGTAGATGGATGTGCCTGTTGTCTTTATTCTTCTCAGCATTCCCAGACATGATAAAAACCCAATCATGCCAAAAGCCCAGAAGTCCATCTCAAAATCTCAATTCACTCAGCCTCCGCTTTGATAATTAAGGGGAAGCACATGAAAGTGCGGAGGCAAAAGGTTGCGTACACGTCTGGGCTCACTGTGATTGACAAGACACAGTGGCCGTGTACTGTGTCGGTTTGATAGCTGGAGCAAACGGTCACATTTACATTTCCTAGCTGAACTGTGGAGAGTAGAAAGGGTTATTTGTCACTGCCGCAGAAAGCGAAAGAGCAAAGGAGGGAAAAACAAAGCAGTGGCTTTTGTCCGTCATCACAAATGTTCCCTCTTCAGAGACAAACCTGGCGAGCCAGGGAGAGTGCTATTTGAATGGCATTACAGTTTGTTTACTGCATTTGTACAATCACACTATCTGTAGATGTTCTTTGTAGGTATTATTCCAATCTCTTTGAAACACAATTCTACAGAAACACACAATCTCTGATGAATAGACTGCTGTCATGTAAATACAAAGGGTAAAAAATGTGGGTTTTAAATGAAGGCAAGACAATTTACTGTCTCACATGATGTATAAAGTACCCCGCTGGCTGACAGGAAAATGTGTAAGATGATGCTGAACACACACATCGCATTAAAAATGGTTATGTAATGATGCAGCTAATAAAAATAGCAGCTCGGGTTTGGGATCACTCTTTATAGGCATATTTCAAATAAAGTTAAAAAAGTAGATGAAATCAACAGAATATGTGGAGCAGATTAAAATAGAGACGTAATTGCCCCAGAGGGAATGCTTTTTTTTAAGACAGCAAACATGAAGAAAATGTGCACACTGGTTGCATCCCATGAAAACAAATAAACTGCTAAAGATAGCTTCACTTCAGGAGGATGGTATACAAGTCGATACCACTCAAGAAACTGCTTATGTGACTGTCAACATTTTGCTTTTCCAACATAAAGATACGATCATATTATGCAGATCATCTTTGTTGCTTTTTTTTTTTTTTTTTTTTTACCAAACAGGAGATACAAAATAAAACAGCTGTTGTGAAATTTCTTGCCAAGTGCAGAGCTTGAGCATGTTGTGTGATTCATATCAGTTTGGCCGGTGGACAACCATCTACTCTGCAGCATATCGTTACATAATCGCTACAATCGTGGAGAAGGGGTTTGCATAAATGTATATCTGACTGCCCCACAATGCTTATAATGGTTTTCTTTCTAGTACATGAAATAAGCTTCAAAGAGGAGTTTGTCCTGAGAAGAAAAACGACAGCATTTTCTGTTTGTTCCGATGCCGAAAACAACCTGTATATGTTTACCTGACAAGAACCCCTGTGACATTTTGTTACAGCAGGGCTCCCGTCCTACCTCCAGTTACTGACGGCCCAGTTTCAAAGCAGAGTTCAGAAAAATCCGTCACTTCCAGTCTATGTTAATCCAACAACTGAAGAAGATGTGCTCACAGCCTTAGGGTGATTGTTGGGGTGGCTGAAGAGGTCAACAAAATGTGCGAGTTGAACATGAGAGGCCGTCATTTGTTTATCGATTCCCACCTACAGCGAGCAGTGCTCTTTCAAAGAAGTATTTCACTGCTGGAAAGATGGTCTTTCCATAAAACTGGGCTGTCTATGCAGTAGAAAGAAATGGTGTGACATAATGTGACTCTGGTCATTTTTCCTCAGGAAAGCTGGCTAGTCACAAACTATCTCGAATTACAGTTTAACGGTAAGCTTAAATACGTTTCCTAAAACATTATGAGTGAGAAATGGGCGACGCAGAAACAGAATTGTGGTCCATATTTTATCAGCACTGCCTACTTTTACAGTTTGATCTCAGTATTTTCAGCCTCTGTTTGTTTACAATACAGGAAACAGAACGGTGCCCATTTCTTGTTCACAAATTCTCTTGTTACAGCTAAACAGTGCACTAAATTATGTTTCTCATTTTAGGCAAGAAGTAGGCAATACAGTGACAGAATTTTGAATTATATTTGATTAGCACTGCTTAGTTTTACCGTTTGATCTAAGTTTGGCCTAAGTTTGAGAGAGAGTGATAAACAGGAAGGTCTCTGCCTCTATCATCTCTCTGTCCATGGTGACAGATGTACGAAAATGTGTACAATCTGTAGTTTGAGAAACAGCCCTCGAGCCAGCGAAAATCCACTGGCTGAAGCTAAACATGTGGGCTGCCCCCTAATAGTCAACTAAACGTGAGTCAACCAGAAAGGTCATTCGTCTGCAAGATTTCATTGGTCACTTAGTCACAGAAAAAAAAGTGAAACTCTATTATTAGGAGCTGCGCCTTGTCAAAATAAAACAAAACCTACATGACTGGACCATGTGGGAATTTAATTTGAAAGGACAGACACAGGAAGTGTCCACGCTCAGCAGTCAGACAGGAGTCAGGTTAATTTCCAGGGCTGGTACCTGCAGTTATTCCACAGGCTAGTTAATAACATGTAGGGCAGGAAATCCAAAGTGTGGGATCATTTTGAGAAGGTGAAGGACGAACCCAAGGTGATATGTAAACTCATCTTCATTGGTCGACTACAAACATGACGTATCATCTGAAACATGGAAGTAGCTACATGCCCATTAGCCCACAGCGTCATTAACAGGCGGCTTGCTCAGTGTGTGACGTGCACTTGTAGATAAAATATAGGCCTATATTAATGAAGGTTCATTAGTACGGTTTTGTATTTCTCTGTAATGTAGCACAGTGTTAACAATGTTACTGATACTATTCTTTCTCACACCTTCAACTCAAACCATTGTGTTGCCCCGCCCTAAATATTTAATTTTATAATCAAATTAATAGTGTAAACATGTGAGCGACTAGTTGACTAATGGCCCTAAATGACGACTTCTGGTCGACTATGGAAAGTTCTTAGTTGGGGGCAGCCCTCATTCATTAACACATATAGCCACATTGTTATGACACAAGTAAGTTAAGTATCCCTTAAACCATGACCACGATGTCCCCATAACTTTCCCCAAAAAACATACTTATCTTAAACAAACCTTAATCATTTCCTGAGCTTAAGAATGAATGGTACCTAAATCTATTCTAACCTTAACCATAGCATTTGGCAGATAACAAAAGGGGTCATATAAATCATTAAGTAATAATCCTGCTGAATGGAGCATCAGAGCCAAACAACACTGACATGGTTTGCTTTCAAGGCAAAACCAATGTATTTTGTCATTCTGTTTTCAGGTCAGATAGACTCAAGACAGGAGTCAGAGTGTCCCACTTCCAAATGCTTAAAACTAATCAAAGGGCACTTTGTGAATTAACATTTGTCCAACCAATGAGCTGAGACCACTTTGCTGTGGGTGGCCCAATCAGGTGCATGTACTCAAAAACAACAATGCTTTTAAGGTCACTGAAGCAGGCAAACCCCTCCACCAGGATGAGATTTCAATTCGTTGCAACATCACTTTGATTTGAACAAAAAGGTACTTTGATGTATAGATCAAAATAAAACATTTCGAAGGGGAGCACACAAAGTTATGAGGGGGTCTTTTTAAACATTACATCAAATTTCATCAAAAAAATCAGACAGCTGAAACGTACCCAGGTGCAGCGATATACAGGATCAAATACAGGCTGAAGTCAAGCAGCAAAATTGGAATAATCAGGGCTCCAGAGTAAGGCTGCACAATTAATCGAAATAACAATACGGACCTGCAGGACCTGCAATTTTTATGATGAAGGTAAAATGTGTCGCAACAAACCGTTATAAATGAAGCACTGTGGTGTTACAGAGGTGTCCCAGCGTACAGATCAGATTTCAGATGTAAGGGAACATGCTTGTTTGGTACTGACCCCAGCAAAAATCACATCATCATCTAGGGATGCACGATATTGGATTTTTTGCTGATGTCCGATATGCCGACATACAACAACTTGTTGGCTGATAACCGATTCCAATGTTGATATATCCACCTTTTTCCCCACCTAATTTTAGTGATCATCTCTTCTGTAGTGGAATTACATCACATTATACATGCATACCCTTATCATGATGGCCAACCAGAAGATGGAGACATGAAATACAATGATTTTCAATATATGTAATATTCATTCTCTGTGCAAAATAAGAAAAAGCACGTTGGCCGATTCATTTTATTGACGAAATTGGCCAATATGTACAATGTACCGATATCATCAGCATGTTGGCTTAATCCGATAATTAAGATACTGTATCGTCATCATTTTCTTTTTACGTTTTCCAGTAAGAATGAAATTCAAAGATTACTATTCTCACTGAAATACTCCTAGCACACCCCATTTCTATACTCCGCCCATCACTGTCACAGTCCAGCACTGACGTCTTGGTCCATACATTCGTCACATCTCGTACAGACTATTGTGACACAGTATTCTCTGGCCTTCCCACTAAACTCATCAACAGACTTCAAATCATTCAAAACTCTGCTGCCCGGATCATCACCTCCACCAAATCATCCGACCACATCACCCCCATTCTCATCCAAGTACACTGGCTCCCTGTTCAGTACCGGATTGATTACAAAAACCTTCAAAGCCCTCCACAACCTAGACCCCACTGATCTCTCTGACCTCCTCCAGAAGTACACCCCCTCCCACTCCCTGCGCTCTTCCTCTGCTGGTCTCCTGACCATCCCCACCTCACGCCTCTACACCATGGGTGCCAGGGCTCTCTGCTGCACTGCCCCAGGCTCTGGAAGTCCCTACCTCCACACATTCGACAGCCTGACAGCATAACATCCTTCAAATCTCGTCTCAGAACCCACCTCTTCAAACTGGCCTATGCACTTTAACATTGACTGTACCCTCTGCACCCACCCCCCTTTTAGCAGACTGATTTTTAACACAGCAATATGCGTTTGCCAGTTGAAGTATCTTGCTCTGTATTTCATTTTAGGCTCTGTACAGTGACCTTGGGTATTTTGAAAGGCGCCTTTTAAATAAAATGTATTTTCAAGAGTCTTTTCACCTGACACTTATAACACGGATGCATGTAATGAGGAACCAAAGTTCACAAGAGCAAGCTCCGCTCAAAAATCTTTTTGGCTGTGCACCATGAGCAACATGTGCAGAAGTTAGCACAACAAGTGAACTGGCGTGCCAGTCAGTCACACTATAGTGAACTCAAATGAAACAGCTACAACAGCACCACATCAACAGATGTTTAAGACAAGGACAGTGCGTTGGCGTTGCTCTATCTTAGAGTATGTGAATGGAAGCACATCAACATGTTAACACACATTCGATTGCACCACCCACATGTGCCAATCACCAGAACTAGGAAAACACAAACCAAGGACTTGTGTTTCCCGCTGCTTCAAGTACCCCTTAGACACACAAGCAGAATGGACTGGAAAGAATACTGAAGCAACTGGCATTTACACTGGTATATAGCCAAGGTGGAACTAACTGAAACACTCCTCCTAATGCACAAGTTTTATTTTTGATTATTCTATTAATTTTGTACTTTATATTTCATAAGAGATGCAAATGCAGGTAGATTTTCCATTTGGCAAGTAAATCTCAGAAGGCTATTCACCACAATGACAGCTAAATAGTCATGTCATATCTATCACCTGATCCACAAACAGTCACTTGCTGCCAGTCTGCTGCTAGCTAGCATCGCACCCATATTTATAAAGCTAATAAAAGGCCTTGTAGTTTGATTCAAGACAGCAATGCCTCCCACATTGTCAGCGACAGCATATTAGCTTCACTCTTTCTGTTCTTATCTTTCACAGTAAAAGCCCTGGACATTCACACTGCATCGCTGCTTACCAGAGTGGACTTAATCTCATGCTGAGGCTGTGGTGGTGATGTGTTGTTCAATGTATTAAAATCATTTTGCCTCTGATTTTTGCTCTGGCAAAAATAAAACCTTATTATCACAATGAAATGTGCTGAAACAAAAGTATATGTGACACAAAAAGGCAATTTAATCAGAATGCATTAATATTAATACAGAAGAGTTTGAAACATTCTTTATTTTTATAAAAAAAATATTTACCGAAGTTGCCAGTGGGCAAAATGCTCCCTCAGTCCCTGACATTACGTGCTGGTGCACCTAAATGAAAAAGTAAGGCGCACCAGTGCAACCAGTGTAAAAAAAAAGTTAGTTTGGAGCTCTGAGTAAACAAGATTTTTTACGATACACGCATGACCATCAATTATGTGGGAGGGAATGACAGGGCTGATCAGCACCAATTACGCAACAGTTACTTTGCCAGGGGCTGAGATTTCAGACTTTAAAAGCTCCATTTTCAACCTGTGCTGCATGTAGTTAAGATAAAACTACTGATCTCTGAGGGGGAGTTGCAAAACAAACCTGAATTAGTGTGTAAGGGAACAGAGCCAGGAAGCAACTAGTGGGAAATAAAACAATAGACTCTAACGAGGTTAATGAACAAATGCAGCCCACAATTTCAACATGTTACGAAGACTAAAATGGGAAAGCAGTCATTAGCGTTTATGTCGCTCTCTCAGGGCGAACACAGTAAAAATACAAATACATAGAATCAATTCAAGGACACCAACAATACAAAGTCACACTGTTTATGCTATGAAGGCAAACAAGGATTACTAGAGGTGAACTGCAGACAGTGTGAATGCATAAATAAACAGGCTGCTCTGTCATTAAGGCGCAGTGGGTATACTTTTTTCATTGATACAGCACTTTGTCATCACATTGAAGCTGTAAAGATTTTCTATTTACAAAGTTGGCTCTGTGCTGAGGTAATGGGAACGTTTGCAATCTATTGCTTCAATTTCTCTCAGGAATTCAATGAACAAGTCCCAGCGCACTCAATACGCACCACTCACTTTCATTCATTATTGGTAACTATAGTCAACTAATGTGAGTTACCTGCTGTTTGTTTTGAGATCTCTTCTGTGGCAAAAATGTGGAAAGCAGCCCAGAAGCACTATAAAGATACATTATCTCTCTGATGTAGAAATATATCATTATAGGCCTTTTCATTGCTGTTCTGTTGCCAGGGGAACAGTTTGGCCCCTGTTTATTTCCTGTCAGCTAATGCATTAACAAACATTATAACAGGAAATACAAAGGGGCCCATTTGGAATGTTTATGTTGTCAAGTTAGAACAGGTCTACGGGAAGCAAAGTGACTCACGCTCTCCAAACACTACTGCACTTCCTCTCTGTGCAGCGTTTGATTCATTTGAGCAAAATGTTTTTGTTTGTGTCAAGACTGAGGTGTTGCAGTGCAGGTTATATTAAAACAGTTCAGCCAAGATATTTCTGTACCTATACTTTCTATTCTGAGTGCATACATGCGTTCACACTGAGAGGAGTGGCAAATGTAGTGCCAACACATCCTCACTACAACCCTGTCACGTATCGACTCTTGGTCATGGACTGTCCATGTCGAGAGATGACATGCAAGGTACCCTGGGTGCTTTGGATGTTGACGTTCTGGGACGCCGTGTCAACTTCAGCGTGTTTAATTCATTGTCTGTTTTCAAAATACACTTCTGTTTACATACAGTCTCTGTCAAAATAAACGCACTATGTCAGTAAAACACCGCAAATTGACGTTTTTTTTCCTTCAACAACAAACACACATGGTTACATTTAGCATACACACACACGTGAATGGGTTTAGGAAAAAAGAACAGGATTTGGCTGTACAATCTTACAGGAAGCGAACACCAACCTCCTGGGGGAGGGTTGGTGGTTGTTGGATCCATCCTACGGTGGCCGAGAGAGGTCACAACACCTGTCTGTGTTGTGAGGATGTGCAGTGTATGTGTTGCGAAATCGATGAATGTGTTTTCTGAATTTGGGGGTGTTTTCTTAATATGCGTGCGTTGTGTGGATTTGCGTCTCTTAGACACTTCTCACCTTCAATGGTGCGACCACAAACACATCTCAGTCTTGTGAAATGGCGGCCGAGGAGGAGACGACCACTGTGAACATGGAAGCATTGCGCAAATGTAATGCAAATTATACATGAGTATTTTTCACTGCCACTATACTGGTGTCAGAAAGAGGCCATGAGTTTGTTTACTGCATGAGTAATTGTGTAGTAATTTGCTACCACAAACAACAACTCAAATGCTAATGTTAGCTTGCTACCTAGTTAACAAAGGAACGCTTTATCATTAGGCACTCATGTTACATGTGTTGTGGTCTACGCTATATGATCCATGGATGTAAGCCACACATGGAGTTTAAGGAGCTTGGTGCAGCTAAAAATATGGGGACCAGAACATCACAGTGCACAGCACACTGACTAGCAAAAAAAAAAATTGCTCGACTAGCAATCTCAGTCGCTTGAGGGGTCTCCAACTGGACTTCAGTCTCCGACTTAAAGGGGACAGCACGGTCAGCATCTCAACAAAAAGCATCCAGTCCACAGAACAAACCCAATACAAGGTCATTTTAGCGTCAGCATTAATGCAAATGATTGCTAGTTGAGACGAAGGCCCACCAGCTGCGGGGTTTGAATGTTTTGCATATTTACTATTGCTCCTTCATAAAGCAAAAATATTTCTTCATAAAAAACTTGCTTTATAGTGCACTGCATGACATATACACAGGAAGAGAATGGTTTTGATTAATTATTTAATTTATTTCCGCCAACCATCATTGTTCTATATGCTCGCAGTGGACGGAGAAAGCTCGTACTGAAACCTCAGGCCCTCATTAGAGATATAAGTAATGAGCTCACACACAGTTTGCTTACAGAAATCCCTACAACATGAACTCTTGGTCTGATCACAGTCATGGATGCAGACAACACAGAGCTATAGATATAAATCCAGCTGTGCAATATCTACCATTAAACTAACTTCAACTCTGCACTGACTTTCCAACTGACTATCTCTATTTTCCCCCACTAGTAAATACTCAAAAGGTTTTTCTTCTTCTTTTTTCAGTCAATGTCGCCTGCTGAGCTGAATCAGACGGATCGTGACGCATCTCCTCTCATGATCAATTTAGTTACTAGATGACGATCTAAACAGTCCACTCACTGCTTAAATATGTGCGTGTTTGAACGAGCATCTCTGCCCGTGTTCCCTAAAGCTAAATATATTTCTTTCTTTTTACTCCCTGACATTAGTGGAAGTGCTCTTTACTTCGGGAGAGGCTGAACATCTGTACTATAAAACGCTGCGGGAAATTTTGTTTTTAAAATGGAAGCATATCCGTCCAGCGAGACAAACAAATGACTGACAACAAAAACAAGTTTAAAGAAACGCTACCAGTGTGAATTATCTCACTAGCATGGTTTAATGAGACACATCTCTGTGGGCTTTATTTCAACAGCTAATCGGAACATTCTGCAAAAATATTTTCTGTTAAGGTGAACTGTGCATTTCCTCAGTGTCTTTGGAAATACATGTAGTTTGTGACTATTCAAGCAGAATACAATGTTGCTCCTATCTTATTATCAGGAGAGCATGACTCCATTTTGCATTGCTGACAATTAAAGGAGCAGTGTGTAAGATTTAGGGGGATTTAATGGCATCTAGCAGTGAGGATAGAAGACTGCAACCAGCTGAAACTTCTCCCAGTTAGAATTACTTCAGTATTTTTTGTTCTGGAGGTTTTAACCAGGCAGCGGATTATCCGAGATCTCTTCCTCTCCAAAACAAATGGACCAGGTGATTAAAACCACTAAAAACACTGAATAAAGCAGTTTCACGTTACAAATCAGAGTTTCTCTGATGCTATTCGGCATGTCGGAGACAAGCCCCTGGCCCAACACGTTCAAATGTGTGTTCCTTTTTTCTCTGATAACTTAAGATCCAGACATTTAGAAGTTTTTTTTACCAGGAGCAAAATGATTAATCGTCCTCTATAAAAAACAAACAGACCCAGAGGGAAAACTTTGAATAAAACAGTCTCACTAAAAATCAGTGTTTCTGTGTGCTCACTTTATTTGTGATTCAGAAATTCAAGACGTTTTAACCATGGGCCAAATTATCCGCAGGGGTCTCCTCCTCTCCAAAACAAACAGACCCAGTGATTGAAACCAGTGAAAACTCTGAATAAAGCAGTGTTATGTTAGAAATCAGTGTTTCTCAACACTGTTTGGCATGTCAGAGACAGTCCACTAGCCTAGCATCCATTAATGTCTGCTCACCTTTTCCCTCTAAGAATGCAAGATCCAGACATTTAGGAGGTTTTAACCAGGAGCCAAGTTATCCACAGAGGTCTCCTCCTCTCCAAACAAACGGATCTGATGATTTAAACTGGTTACACTGAATAAAGCAGCTTCGGGGGGGTGCAGGCAAGCGGCTGAGGAAGGGGGCGGAGTGAAGATTGTCCCTCACTGTGGGGAGAGGAGAGAGGGCTTCCCCGGAGGTCGGCCTCTTTACCCGGTCCCTCTCCTCCACACTTACATGTAGACTTATTTTCATTGTGCCGATGGTGGCTTGGAAAACCACCCCGAACTGTGTCACACGGGCACAAGGGAAGGTGGCCAGAGCTCGGCCAGTCCCCTTCTCCACACTTTGACTTATTTTATCCTACTTGGTTCTATTTCTCCCTCTCTGGGAGCCTGGGCTCACCACGCAGCAGCCCACTGCATCCATCCACCCCTCCCTCCCTCGCGGCCCCGAGCCTCGGCGCCTCTCCTTGACCAACTAACCTAAATACTATAAACACACTACTAACTGTAAACCTACACTAAAATACACTATGCTAACAATACAATTCGACAAATTACTAGCTGTTCTCTCTGCTCTACTACTCTCTCTGCTCTGATCCAACCTACTCGCTATCAGTTTGATAACTGCGGACAGAATGGTTTTATAGTAAGGGGAGGAGTAAAGGGGGGAGGGCAGGGTTTAGCATGGACAGTTAGTGACGTCATTCGCCTTGAAAATGAACCATTCGCCTCCAATGTAATGTAATGTAAATTCAAATGTAGGAACCAGGTTTCAAGCTGTAGAGGGCACTCCACACCACATTTTAAAAATAAAATGTAGATTTTTAACAGTTTGCACTTTGAGCAGGATCAGTCAGTAACACTACTTCACTACCAGAAACAATGATTATCAGCTGAAAAAAATGGTTTTAGGTTTTAGTTACTAAAAAAAATCAGCGTTTTTCTAATGCTGCTTGTGGCGGAGGGGCTGCTGACTGCGATGTCCGAAACCAAAACACCAAAATGCGCGTGGCCCTATCTAGAGTAAGCATCTGGTTTGGCAGAATCAGAATCAGAATCCCTTTATTGTCATTGTCACAGATGTTACAATGAAATTGGTTGGGCAATCTATCCTCTATGTAAAAAAAATCTAAGAATAAATAACCACATAACCCCAAATGAGAACATTTTGCACATGAAAATGCACGTTGTTTGTTATGACCATTTGAGCAGAATACAGCTTTGCTCCTGTATCTTATTTCCAGCAGCAATGATTTCATTTTGCATTTCTCACATTTAAAAAAAACACATTTTTACTACAAACACCACATGGGACAGCTTAACATTTGAAGCAATTTTTTAAGAAGTCTGAAACATTGTTAAAACACATGTTCCTTTAAATTCCCTCTCAGTTTTTGTTTTCATTCCACTGACAAGCCTTATAGTCCTATTAGATTGCTTGCTTCTCTCCTCTCATCCAACAAAAAAGAATGGCTGATTGCTTTGGGGCAGACAAAGTCCCACAGAGTAGCTCAATTATTGACTTTGCTAAGTCAACCTTTAACGTACAAATCCTGCTCAGACTCTTGTCCTTGTGGTGGCCGAGGGCCCACTGAAGGCACGCATTCAGCTCACAGTCCAGCAGACATTAATTCCTCTCAATCTTCACACTCAATTTAGTCTTGAATGTTCCTGCCAATATGGCTGAGCCTTGGAATTAGAAGTGGTAAATTATACAAATAACCCCTTAATAGCATGCCGTGCCCGAAAGAAGTGAACCCGCCAACGTGGCAGCGATTTGCAGCGTGGCAAGTGAAATGGAAGGGCAAGTCCAATCATGTACGTACATGTGCTCAGTGAGCAGACTATGGTGGGATAATGAGGATCGGTGCCCACAACACCCCAAGTATCCACAGTGTCTGTTTGTTTGTCATTATTTTAGGCTATCCATCCTCACAAAGCAACAATCCAGTGTCTGTGGCAAGGAAAATCAATTCAGCACTTCTGTTTGACCCCATGACTGTGTCAAGACACAAGTGAGAAATATTGTAGTACGAGAAGTAAGATTTTCAAAAAAGGAAAATAAAATGTGGGTCAGGGTTTTACTATAAGATGCTGCGGATACAGGGACAAACCAAACAGATGCAGCCAATTGGGTTTTTGTATTGCGCACCATAACTAGAAAAGCACTCAGAGAGTGCAGACCTCCGCCAAGTAGGTGATATTCCCTCCCCCTCTGCATCAGATTTTGCAGCCTGCATCACAATGAGGTTATTTGCATCACTAACATTATTAGGTTATATATGCCTTCACCATGGAGACACTGTGGTGTATTTATTTTTTGTTTTTATTTTGTACCAACACAGAATATAATATGTTTTTTTGTATTTTTCACTTTCTTTTTTTCCAACACAGAACATTAATTTCAATTTAAGCACAATATTTACAACAATATTTAGCAAGTAGAACAAGACATGTCCCATTATCCACCTTTCCTGAAAATTTCATCAAAATCCGTTCATAGCTTTCTGAGTTATTAAACAGACAAACAAACAGACCAACGCCGGCGAAAACATAACCTCCTTGGCGGAGGTAATTAGCAGCCCCTTTGCTACAAGCAGCGGTGGAAAAACACGTGAAACTGCTTTATTCAGGGTTTTTACCAGTTTAAATCACCTGGGGTCTCATTTAGGGCTGCCACGATTAGTCGACTAATCAATGACTAATCGACTATTAAAATAATCGGTGACTATTTTAGTAGTTGACCAATCAGTTTGAGTCATTTTTCATAGAAAGTACTATAAAAGTACCCCAAAATACTCTTACTGCAGCTTCTTACGTTCAGATATTGGCAGCTTTACACACTCTCCCATGACAGTGAACTAAAACCCTTTGGCGTGAGTACGAAACAAGACATTAGATGACGTAATTTTGGGGGTTTGGGCGAGACAGACCGACATTTTTCAACATTTTAACAAATTTTTCGATGAAACGATTAGTCGACTAATCGAAGAAATAATCGACAGATTAGTCGACAATGAAAATAATCGTTAGTGGCAGCCCTAGTCTCATTTATAAAACAGTGCGTATCATCCATACTAAAAATGTACGTACAAAAAAAAGCCAAGATTGACGTGCAACAAAAAATATGACAATTTCTAAAATCAGGCTTCCACCACCATCTGCGTTGCCAGTTTCCCATCCCAAAAATGTTTGTAAGCATGGGTCAGTTTCTCCCATCAAGTCTGTCTTTTTGATCACAACTTTTGCGTACGCCTCTTTCAGGCCTCGTTTTGTGCGTACGCAATTTTTATAAATGAGACCTCGGGTCTGTTTGTTTTGGAAAGGAAGAGACCTCTGTGGATAATTTGGCTCCTGGTTAAAACCTCCTAAATGTCTGGAGCTTAAGTCATCAGAAAATAAGGTGAGCACACATTAGTCAGTGCTGAGCTAGCCGTGATCCCCACAGAATTAGCAAACTTTCCTTTTTTGTGAACCACTGCAGTGAACGGTGAAGTTTAACTTCCACTGCGCCTGACGCCCGGCTGCTTCATCTGTGCCGAGAGTACACTCTGCACCTCAAGATTTTGGTGTGATGAATAACCAAATTGTATATATAGTCCAACAGTACACCTAATGAACATTCCAGCTCCAAAGTAGGAAATCAATGTGGCACCAGATGTTAGTATTGTGTGTGGGAAACCCTGGCTTGCGGCTTGCCTCTGACAAGCTGAAGTGTGCCAGAAAAAAACACTGATGGGTGTCGTGAAACTGCTTTATTCAGTGTTTTTACCAGTTTAAATCACCAGGCCCGTTGTTTATGAGAAGACGGGACCTCTGTGGATAATTCCCCTCACAGTAAAAACCTCCTGAACATCTGGATCAGAAATAAGATGAGCACACGTTAAGTTATCAGAAAAAAAGGTGAGCACACGTTAGCAGGTGTAACATGAAACTGCCTTATTCAGTGTTTTTAACAGTTTTAATCATCTGGTCCTTTTGTTTTGGAGAGGAGGAGACCTCTGCGGATAATTTGGCTCACGGTAAAAACCTCCTCAACAATGAACACTGAAGGAACTCTACCAGGGAGAAGTTTTAGCTGGTTGCAATCTGCAATCCTCACCTCTAGATGCCACTAATGTCCCCTAAATCATACAAAAAGCTTCTTTAAATTGTCTCTTAGAGTTGCTAAAGAAGACTAAATGAGTCATATTATTAATTTTCTAGATGTATAACTATTTTCAGCAGCCAACTCACGTAGAACAGATTTATTATGTGATCGAGGAGTATGTTCGGAGTTGATATGTGGTGTTATACTCTGAGCTTGTCATTCCCAGCCAGCAAACACCAAACTCAGCACAGCAGCAACTGGGGAGTGATGATAATAAACTGCCCCCGGGGGAACTTAGACTCTGAGCCTACAGGTGGATGCTGGGGTGAAGGTGGGGTTTATAAAATGCTACAAGAGAGCGGCGGCAGGAGCAGGTTTCTGCAGCAGCATTACAGCAGAGTTAGCAAATTGGCCGACGGCGTCAACCACCGTGTTGCCATTCCCCTGCTGGGCACCTGACACCACGAGGGGAATATAGTTTTTAGTGAACTGAGATGGATGAATCTACACCCAGCAATCCACCGGATATGCAGCAGCAGGCTTAGACACATCAGCTATGCAGCAGATAATTATGAATTTATACATATTAAAATCACAAGACGTGAAGCTTGGAGCAGACAATCTCCTCATATCAAATAAAGCGATAAGCAGATGACCATCAGCATACAGATACAAGGTTAACAATGAAGGAAGCAGCAGTGTTCAACACAGGAGCTCAGCAGTTTAGATGTAATTATGATAAGAAGAATAGTATGGAAATACACCACATGAGCCCATTTCACTGAGTTAAAAAGCATCTATACTGGTCACTGAATATGATGTATGTGAAGAAATTAAGCAGGTTCAGTTTTCAGTGAAACATATTAATTATGATCATGGACTGTGGCTAAAACAACGCTAAAGGCATTAAATTTTACTCTCTTGCAATGAGTAAACCAAAAACAACACCAGAAATATGCACAAAACCACTTGTACCCACGGACAGGTCACTGAACGAGCCCACCAGGCACAAGCCCAGGGCCACAAAGTGTCAAAGGCTCCCCGGGGCCTTCACCTGTAAAATGTCACCCAAATGACCACATAACCACAGGGAAGACACTCAAAGTGACCACAAAAAATGCAAATAAGCTGCAGAGACACAACACAGGCAAAACAGCCACAAAGAGACGCAAATTGCCACAAACACCCATTTTCCATCTAGATAAAACACCGTAAAACGTGCTGAATATGAGCTACAGACTACAGGCAGACAGTAGACGAGTATAAACTGATCTGATTGGTCTGATGGCGATTCACCGGGCTCTGCTCGCCAGGGCCAGATCCCTGTGCAGTGCAAATTAAAATTTGCTGTGTGGGTCAACTAGATTTCCAGGTTGGTAAAAAGCAGCATGGAGGCCAGTAAAACAATGTTACAGTGGTTACTTCCTTTAATATCTCTCTTAATTATGCTGTCTCTCTTTCAAACTCAGTGCCGACTAATTTGGATGAACGTTTGAGCGCTGCTTAGGTGGAGACAGACGATATTTTGTGGTGGCGCGTCACTGCATCTCACCGTAAAAAGTAACAATTAGTTGGTTCACCTGGGTGTTGCATTTCTGTTAACATGTTAAACTATGTCACTTGTTTAACTGCAGTTCCATTTCCTGAAATTAATTTCATATAAATGTTGATTGTAACCTTTCACATTACTAAAAGCCAGATGTTGGCAGGTGTTAGCGGAGGGGTTTGTGCAGTGGGATGGGGCTAAAGAGACACAAAACGACCGAAAAAGACACTTAATTACCTCAAAAAGACAAGAAATGAGCACAAAGTCCGTGTGTTTTATTCTTGTGTTGGAGGGGTGGTGGGGCCTTTTGCATAGACTATCTGTGTCCAGGGGTCCACTGTCTCACAATCCGCCCATGCCTCTACCCCTAACATATTTCACTGCAGTGTGAGGAGATAATGATGCACATGCTAAACAACAAACAAAAGAAAAATAAGCCCAACAAGTTCCACAATAAATAACAGTGCAAAGGACAGATATTACTGGCAGCCAGCAGATAAAGCAGGTAACTGTAAGAAGCCTCCAAACATGAGCCAGCACACACACACACACACACACACACACACAGCATTTAATATCTGCAGAAGAAGAAAAACTTACCTTGATGGAGCGATGCAGAAACACAGAGAAGCTCTTTTTGAAGAGTTGCTGCTGTAGTAAACTCCACAGCAGGACATGAAAACTCCCCACGGTGTTGAACTGTCCCAAATAGCCGACGGCTCCACTGCTGATATCACAAACATAACTCATAGCTGAACCTGTGCTGCAGCACAAACATCACTGTTCCTCTAAAAGCCACGTTAACGGACACTCTGCAGGTTTGCCTGTTGACCATATGCTACATGAACAACAGCGGCGCGCGCAACACAGCTGCTAATTAGCAGCACACCTGCACCTGGTAGAGATTACGTCACGCACTTTGAAAACCCCGCCGCCATGATGAAAAGGGTGCGTTTGATATATGACCCACAGCGGGGTACTAAGGATCACGTTCCTCCTTAACCTCGCAATTAAAACTTAAGTGTAACTTAAGTAAAAACCTGAGGGTCAACTTATTGGCTTTCCTGCTGCTTTCAGCCTCACCTCAGTGTCTGACTGCTCCATTCTCAGGGACTGTGCGTTACTTGTCAGGAGGAGGGGTGTCAAATCATTGTTTAAGCTCTGGGGCTGTTTGTTGTTTTGGCTTAAGGGAGGGGCCGACACGTTTAAATGTTTGCATTTTATATTAATTTTATACTAATTTTACTCCGATCTTTTCGTAGCTACTAACAAAATCTACTCCTGCTCCTGACCACTCGTAGTGCTTGTGTAAATTTAGTAAAGCACATAAATATTGCTTGTCACTATTGGAAATGACAATTATAATTCGTATTGCGCTCTGTTATGTAGACAATACACAGATGCCTTTGAAACACGTAATCTAAACATGACAAAATATTAAAAATATAACACATTTAGTTAAATTATTTGGCAATTAGCAGGTTTAAGATCCAGATTAGGTTCATGATTGTGAATTATCTACGTAAATCGACTCAATAGATTACACGTTCTTTCTACACGTTGAATGATGATAATAAAAATATCCGTAAGGACAGCCGGATCACAGCCTCTTCGGCCTCGGTGCCTGGGTTCAGCAGGGGCAGCAGGTGGAAGGAGGACGATCGTTTGAATGAATAAATCTTATTTGAAAATGTTTAATTTACGTTGTATCAAACAGAGCTTTAGGCTATTAAGATTCAAATAATTTGAGGACGATGCATACAGACTGCTGTAGGCTATATGTTATCAGTATCATTTGATAAAATAAATGTTAAATAGCTCTACATTCCGACAGCGAGCACTGATTTAGTTTATTCATTATGCACAAAACATCTGTGGTTTCCCGTTCCCACTTCATTCAAAACCCCACCAATCTTCTTTTTGTTTGGTGACCACTGTATTTTTGTGTGTGTGTGCTTATGCCTTTCTTTGCCTCCAGTTTCATATCAAACCATTAACGCTTCATCTCTGACATGGTTCTTTGTACTACGGAGACAACATTTACAGCATCTGTTACCTCCCTCCAGGCCTTCGCTTTGCCTGTCCCTGCCACACCACCACTAACTGAAGAAAATAAAATGTCAAACACATGTTGTCCACTTCACCCAAAATTATTTCGATCTCCGCTTCGGAAAAAAATCTCTCTTTCTTTCTCTGCGCCATGACTGACAGGTCGACTGGATGCACCTACACCTCCTTATATGGTGGTCATTGGCTATTCATGGGCGGGGATTTATGCTAATTGCTGATTACCTGGAGCGCGCTGTCACTTTACGATGGATTGGCATTCATGATCATACACACGTGTTTACGATCAAATCTGAGTTTCCCGCGGCGTTCCTGAATCCGGAGTAGGTTTTTAGTAGAGTCGGCTTTTATGTGCAAATCTACACACAGATTTACTCACTTTTCATGAATGAGACCCATCTCATGTGCAACACACTTCCATCAGAAAAAAACACAGTCTATGGTCTAAATGCTCGTGTGTCCCCTCGTATCATTCTGTGTCCCCTCTTTAGATTCAGAGATTTTCATGTGTCTCTAAATGCAGCTCTCCATGACCTCTTTATTTCTGCAGCAGTGTGTGAGTGGCTGGATGGATGATCGATGTATCGAACTATTTAGAGGAGCAGCTGCTGCGAGTGAATGCAAACGTTTTGACCCAGCAGAGTGACCGGGTAAGTTTCAGGTGTGCTCTGCGCTACTACAGTATGGTGTATGATAATATCTTCAACTTTTTAAGTTTTAAATTTCAAACATCAAAGAGTGAGTTTAAAAAAATCTAATAACCAATTTATTGAGTAGGGGAAACATTTGTAGCCTCAGTGCGGGTCAAAATTTAAATAAAAAATTAAAAAGAGAAGTTCTGCCTCAGCCACCCTCGTCGTCTGATGAGTAAAAACAGTCCCTTAATAAACCTTTAGTCTGTTTTCTTTTTCCCTTAGATTAAAGTGGACCTGATTGCTTGATTGAATTTTGAGTACAATTACATTAAATGTAAAGACTGCTAAGCATATTGACACAATAATATTATGTATATTTAGTGCAGGTGTACTGAATTTACTTTTGCATAAATGACATGTGGTCAGGGGTTAATTAGTAAGCTAACATTAATATTTATCAGTAGCCTATATATAATAAATAAATTGCCTGTTTTTGACCTCTGGATGTTTGCTGTCCTCACTCATCTTTGAACCCACACATTTTAAAAATTCTACTAAATAATCTTTTTCTCATATCATGACGACAATATAAAACAAAGCGTATTTAATTTTCTTTACTCGAAAAGCTCAGAGCCTGATTTACAACTTAATTAAACTGTTAAACGTCTAATTTTTCTACACATATTAAATCACAGAGGCAAAGGTCACACTGTCAAAGTGTTTCCTTACTTGTCTTAATGCTTTCCTGCCATGCAAGCGACCAATCATCTTAGAAAATGTAGCTATTGTCTTTTTTGTGTTTACATAATGATCTGTTTGAAACGGCACAATCATTCCACAGAGCTTCACGGCAGGAGGGATATCCTTAATCAAAAAGGGGATTTGAGCAGTTTTCTTACAGAACCCTAATCTAGGACAGAACGCTAAAGAAACCCTGCAGCATGCAGGGTGTCTTCAGCTCTGGTGTGTGTGTGTGTGTGTGTGTGTGTGTGTGTGTGTGTGTGTGTGTTAGCATTTAGTCACACAAGCAGAGATTTGGGCTAGCGGGCCATCTCAGGACACTGAACAAAATCTTTTGGAGAAATGCTCAATAGAATCAATATTAGTTATGTCACCTCCAAACAAGAATGTCCTGAATTTGAAACCAAATTTCTCTCCGTTTACTTTCCTTGTGTACAATTTATCCTCGCATTTTTAGGTGTTTTTTAAAAAGTTTTCCTGTATTATCTCACTGTACTCGCTCAGTATGCCTCTGCAAATTGGCCCGCGGCGCTGAATAGACTCTTCTGAATTTAATGAGTGAATTGTCTGTATTTGCGTGGGTTTCTTCCACCCGCGGCCCAAATTCATACAGGTCAGCAACTCTAAATTGCCGATAGATGTCAGTGTAAGTGTGGTTGTCTGTCTGTGTTAGCCCTGTAATAGAGTGGTGACCTGTCCTGGGATACACTCCAGAAACCTCTTGCTCCTGGACAAAATGTGTGCTTGTACAGAGATGGATGTTCAATATGGGTGAAACCATGGCTGTAAATGAAAAGCAAACTTTTTTTTTAGATGTACAGTTGCAATCTGAGGGTTACTTGAGGACAGCACAGTTGCCAGAATAAAATGTTGGCACCGTAGGTTTCACGCTTAAGCTACATTTTTATGTTTCATACGTAGTTCAGATTATATTAACATGAGCTGCGTTTGATACCTGGATGACATGGCTGCCAAGCACCTGACTACTGTTCGAGACCGACATACTGTAGGTGGGCATTTTTTTAACAACAGGTTGGGGCATTTCCAGCTGTGTTTATAGCAACAGAAGCTGGTATCATTTCAACAACACTTGTAGCAACAAAAGCGGGTATTTTTTGATGATGGGTGGGGACATTTCCAGCTGTATTTGCAGTGGCAAATACAGTGAGTATGTTTGGACAATGAGTTGGGATATTTTTTGAAGCCACAAAAGCGGGAAATATGTGATAAAGGCTTGGGACATTTAGAGCTGTGTGTCTAGCCACAAATGTGGCTATTAGTTTAACAGGTTGCAACATTTCCAACCGTGTTTGTCGTGACAAAAAAAATTTTAATGATGGTTTGAGACATTCCCAGCCGTGTTTGTAGCAACAAAAGCGGGAATTTTTTGATGATGGGTTGGGACATTACCAGTCATGTTTGTAGCGACAAAAGTGGGTATTTTTTAATGACAGATAAGGGCATTTCCAACTGTGTTTGTACCAACAGAAACAGGTATCATTTTCAACAAAATGTTGAAATATTTCCAGCCATGTTTGCAAAAGAGCTAACAAAAGTGGATATTTTTTTCACAGTGGGTTGGGATATTTTTTGTAGCCACAAAGCGGGAATTTTGTGATAAAGGTTTGGGTCATTTAGAGCTGTGTTCATAGCAACAAATGTTGGTATTATTTTAACAACAGGTTCCAGCCGATTGGGTTGCAGAGAACATTGCTCTAAATAACTTTTCCTTGTGCATTAGTGCTTCATACCTAGAGTCAATTACAGTGGAGGAAATATCCAGGATTTGACTTTCAGTAAATATTAACCAAAACTCTTTTATGTAATTAGTTTAAAAAAAACATTATGTAATCTTGTAGAGAACGTATGATTTGATGAAGTAGCTTTATTCATTAAGTTAATTAAATTTAGATTAAGTGTTTATAAATGATTAAACAAAACAGGGGTGGACTCAAGTCTGTTGGACCACACAAAAGCTTCGGAGGAAAAACAAACTTCGAACTTCAACAGCACTGCAGTGATCACTGAATTAAGTGATGAAAACAGAAGTGAAAAGACTTGTTCTCTTGAGCATTAAAAAGCCCCCCTTACAAAGAAGCAGATATTTCCATAACAACCAAGATTACACAGGCTGCAGCTGGCATACAATATCTGTAATTGAATACATTTATGTAGCCGACATCTGCAGAGGGTATTTTTCAGAAATATATTTGCTGTTTTCTGAAAATCATAAAGAAATTGATAAAGTGCAATCCAATATATCCGTGATTCAAACAACTGCTTATTCATCCGGTAATGGCAGCTTCGTGATTGTTTGTTTTTGCCTTTTAAACTGAAAAGCATCACGTTCTTTAGTGTGTGAAGACGATGAGACATAGAGCTTGACTGTGCAAAAGCTGCCTCGACGATAGTAAATATGGTGAGAATGAATTGGTCACAGGGGTGGGGGTGGGAGTGTGGAGGGGGTGGGGGTGGTATAAAAGAATCAACACAGTTAAAAGGGTGAAATTTTGCTTTTATTTCGAGACCCGAGGAAGGCACTGTGTGATAGCTGGGGGATTTATGTGCTGTGGCCTCATGATTCATGACTGTCTTTCCTTTGTGTCTCTAAACAATTAAAGCCAAAATAAATTCCTGGTTCGTGATATCAAAAATAGCAGGGCTAATGTACAGATTGCAGGTGTTAATAATGCAGTTAGGCCGGACTGAGAGGAGGGATTGTTGTGTAGTGCAGTTTAGCTTGTGCTATTTAGCTCAAAAAAGTGTATCAATAGTGCCACCACATGGAAAGGCCTGAAAGATTCTAATGGTTTTCTGTAAGCCAACATTTCACCTCAAAACACACAGCTCCTAGTGTTGGATTTCAAGCAACAATAAGAAGAAGCTTGGTGTTTAAAGTGTGTATAAGCTGTCAACATTAAATTTAACACTTTTTAACTATAATAATAGAGGGTACAGACCACCACATGAATGTTATAACATCAGCTTTATATGTTAAATTCAAAATCTTAGCAGCAGGCGATATGAACAATAAGAAAACAGTGCAATTGTGTTAATAATACAATATCAACTTGGCATTGGGAAGGTAAAGCTTTGCAGAAAATCACTTTACAACAAATCATATTCACTTAAAAAATATATCTATAACACATGGAAAACAGTGGTTCTTTGCCAGCATCTTCTGACTAGCTCTCAAAAGCGCTCCATTACTGTTCTTAAGTGTCTGGACTCAGTGCAGTCTCATCCACTGGCATGTATAGTGTCCACCCGTGGTGACTGCTTTACCAAAATATCACCACCGACACAGCTTTAAAGTCAGCACAGTCTGCATTTGCAACACTGCAGACATCTGTCCGTTTCCAAACTGGTTGCAGGGAAGCCAAATAGGTCAAACAGTCATGTTGGAACCTCCTCTGGAAGAGCTCATCTGGTGCTCCTCCTCAGGCTCTCCACGGTCTGCAGGAAGGACCGCAGAGCTTGGTCCTCCTCCAGGGTGGAGCAGTCCTCCTCCTCCTCCTCGATGATGCCACACTGCACGCAGCGGAGGCGGGGCTCGCGTTGTCCAGCCCTGCAGACGCAAGCTGTGGCCAGAGACTGGGGGAACTCCTCCATCACCAAAGGCAGCAGATGGGCAGGGAGCGTGTCCATGCTGGTCGCCATGGTGAACAGTGGCCCCGAATGTGAGGATGACGAGTTAGTGGAGCTCTAGAGAAGATGGTCGTAGGATGTAGTATTTGAAGCCTTTTGTTCAAAAATTCTTTGTGTGTCTGATCACCTGTCTCCACAAGTTTTGGTAGAGATGAAGCAGAAAAAAAATATCTGAAATACAGTACAATAGTCAATCAGTGAGAGCTGTTTAATATTCAGTCCTGAGGGTTCTGCTTGATGAGAGATGATTTGAGAGATCCTGTTTTGCTCTTTTTCCAATCTGCTCTTCGCTCTGAAACTCTGCTGTGAAATCAAAGAGTGTGTGTGAGAGCCTGAGCGAGCCGTGGACTCTGAGCACCACCGAGCTCCTCTTTATATACATCTCTGCAGCCCACTCGTTTCTTCCTTTGGGCATCCCTCCACACACAGATCTCCTCTCTCCTCCTACATTCGCAGCGATGACACATTTCCGCAGCTTCCATACCAGTGCACCGGAATAATCTCCCAGAAACTGTTGGCATGGGAACCGGACGGTGATGTTTGGGAGGGAAGAGGGAGGACGTGAAAAAGCAACACATTTGTATGGACTGTGAAAATGACGAATCGTGGTAAAACCACTGAAGAGTTTTATGGGCTGACTGGTAGGCTGTTAGAGGATATAGTATAAAATATGGGCATGTTGGCATTTTTATTAAACGGAGGAGTTTGTGGACTTTTTATTATGAATGTTTGGGTGTGATGGCATCTGACAGAGATGCCGCCTGGCAGATTTACAGACATTATACACTTTTTAAATGCGATATCTGACTCCAAGCTTTTTCTAATTAAAACGTCAAATAAGAAATTAAAACAAGAGCTGCTCTCTTATCAGGCCTTTCCATGAATTCAGTGTAAAATAGGCTGAAACGTGTCCCCTCCATTCTCTGAAACTCACAGCCACATGATTCAAAGCACAAGGTGAAACTGATAAGAAGTCACAACAGACAGATGACTCAGGTTATTTGAATTGAGATTTATTGATGGCTGGAAGGACAAATGCAATGCAGTTTCCTAGGTGTTGTGTCTTGCTCTGCTTTCACCCCAAACAGCATGCACCCGAGGAATTAGGAGAATGCCTAAAACCTAATGCCAGTACCTTTGAGGAAAACATTAAAAACTAAAGTTGGTCCCCTGCTGCTGCTTCACATGATGAGTCAGTACGAGTCTGACTTTTCCGTAGGGATTGATGCAAGAGGTGTGACAAAGACATTGTTTTTTAAGTTACAAGTAGGTTTGCACAAATTCCCAATTCAAGACAGACAAATCAGAGTCAAGTCCTAAACTTAGAGATTTGAATCCTAAACAAGTCATATTGGGCTCCTCACCAAATGTAATGCCATTTTAACACAAGAGTATCCCAAGAAAAAGTAGTGCTATTAACGAGTCGACTAGCACAACAGAATGAATTTTGTTTTCTTTGGTTTCCGTCCCGTCTTGCTGTATTTAACTTATCTCATACTGGGAAAATGTCTGTTACAGTCTCTTCCCAAATTGTCTCAAGGGAAGGTATTAAGTATTTTCAAGTCAAAAAGTTCAAGTCCAAGAGAAGTCACGAGTCACTGGTGTTAAAGTTCAACTCGGACTGCAAGTCTTCTGTCACCAAATTCGTAACTCAAGTCTGGAATACCTTGTTCAGCCTGCGTCTCCCACAACCTGGCTTCAGATAAGCGGTTGAAAATGGATGGATGAATAGAAGTCTGACTTAGGTCAGAGTCCAAGTCCAAGTCCAAGTCCACACCTCTAAATAATACAGTATAACTTAAAGCTGATATCTGAGCCAAGACAAGTGAAATATGAGACTACAACTCTAGGAACACACCAACTCAACATACACACGTACTTTTCAAAAAGAGACTATCAGAGATTTTACACTATTTCACAGGCTTGTCTCGTCTGTACATGTGGTTTGGTCTTTATTCAGTAAATTCAACAATGCAGGTGAAAAGATCCAAGATTACTGTTGATGTGACACATTTATTGTCACACACTCAACCAGACCAACCACTCATTATATCGGGATCAAGTGTATTTTGGGAGGATTTTCTGGGATTTTAAGAATTTCCGGCGAGACAGTAATGCCAAGCAATAACAGGCAGTTGTAAGAATGAGTTTTAGAATCAATTTGGTTTGTGAACAAAACACACATTTCCATACTTCACCAAAACTTCTCCCTCTTTGACGGTTATTCATCTACAAAGCCTCCTCTTAATTTCTTTTCTTTCTTTGTTTTTTTTTTAAAGGAGATGAAACGCGGTTTCGTTAAATCAAACATATGGTCCCTTCACCACCACATCAATACTGCAGAGGAAAATGTTAAAATGAAAAAAGCAAACAAGAGCTGAAGAAGAAAGGTGTAAATCTAGGTGCTTTGAAACTTCTGATATGAAATGAAAACAAATGCAGAAAATGGAGGGATTAAGGAAGCTATTAATGTCACAAAATACCCACTGCCACCTTTAAATCTTGAGAAAACATTGTGTAAGAGCTCTAGAGAGAAAGAACCACCTCCAGTGTTTGACTACATAGCTTTAAGCTAGTCAGCATAGCTAAAAGCTGGTTCACATACTCACAGGAGACCCCAATGTATACACAGATACACAGAGGCCTCCAACCTCACATCCAAATCATCTATATCCTTAATTTTTGATCATGTTTTGTGGACAGATGGATAGCTTGGGGAATTGTTTTTAGTTTCCATGTTAGTGTTCCACTCATTAAAGCTGATCACTCGATGAAGAGCGCCACTTTGTTCAGTATTTTTCACACAACTGTTTTGGATTGAATACATGTAACGGCAACCGTGGCCAGATGCTGCCTCACATCATCTATGACTGGGAGTATCAGAGGGAAGGGAAACTGAGATGTTGCCCAGAAACTGTCACATTTTCTCTTCATGGTCCATGATGATGGTAGTCGGACGAGTCGTTAACACAGCTGGTCCCACTCTGCCTGTTGCCGCCGCTGATCCATCTAACCCTGCTTCTGCTTCTTAAGGTAACGAGCGCGCTGGGACAAACCCATCCCCATCACGTGGCTGTTGAGGATCTTGGCAGGGAGCAGAGCTGTAGTCACCCAGCCCTACAGAGGGAAATTACATGGTCAGCTGGTGGCATTTACAAATAACAGATTAGCATTCATTATTAATTTCCAACCCACAGGAGCAACAACTGTGGAGAGCAAGTTCGTGCAAAGGAAAATTCAGGCAATTGAGCTGTTTTAATGCCTGTGCTGTTACGGCCATTTCGGCACAGGTCTCTAATGTAGCTGCACATCTTACAAAAACCTTTTTTTAAAGGCTCAGTGTGAAGGATTTATGGGGATATATTGTAAGTTTTCATTAGTAAGCATCGTAGTGTTTTCGTTACCTTAGAATGAGCCGTTTATATCTACAGAGGGAGCAGATTCTCGTCTACAGAGATCCCCATGTGGCACCACCAAGTTTCTACAATGGCCCAGAACGGACAAATTTAACACTGGCTCTAGACAGGGCCATTTGCATTTTGGCATCGACCACCACAAATGGCAGTACCTCCCAAAGACAGCATCCGAAAAACAGATTTTTTAAAAATGTTAAACTGTATTCAGTGTTTTTACCAGTTTAAATCACCAAGTCTTTGGATGAAGAAGCGACCTCTGCAGATAATTCAGCTCCCAGTAAAACCCTCTTGAACACTGGAGACTGAAGAAACTCTAATTAAGAGAAATTTCAACTGGTTGCAATCTGGAATCCTCACCACTAGATGCCACTAAATCCCCCTAAATCTTACACACTAAACCTTCAAACCTTATCTTTGTAATGTTTTCAAAAGCTATATGTTTTTTGTCACACCTTATAGTCAGTCAAAAATTTTGGTGAACTTCTCTCGCTGGGGAAATTCACCAAACTAATTTTTACATATGGTGCATTCGTAGGCTTCAAATTACAGTGGTAAAATCTTTTCGGCTTTAGCCATAATGTCAGTTTACAAAAGCTTCCCAGACGAGTGTGACAGTTGATTCTGTTCTGAGGAAACCCCCAATGTTTTAAATCTTTTTAAGTTAAGGAGCAGTTTTATGAAGCATCATAAATGGTTCTTCCATTGACTTTCTATTACCGTATTCAATTAATTACCTATAGTATGCTCTTGCTAACTTAAGCTGAATGTTATTTTTCCAAATTGACACATCTCTGTAAGCAGCCTTCACTTCTATATCCATTTAGTTTTATTACTGCAGGTCTTTCACAATTACATCTTAAAGGGAAAGGGCTGTATGAGGTACTTATCCATCATCAGTGTATTACCCACAGTAGATAGCAGTCAGCACGCTCAATTTGGAGAAGCAGATGGAAATAGCACCACAGAAGCTAAGCTATGTGCTGCTGTGGACGGGGGTTCACGGGAAAACATATTTGAGTCACCTAAAAAGTCATTATCAGTGTAAGTGGAGGCTGTGTTGAAAATATTTTCACCGCTTTACCGTGCCATCAGACAGCCCTTTTCTTTTGGCGCTACATTTTCTCAATGGTAGAACTTCCATATTCCAATGTGTGAGTGCAACTGTGCTGTGTACTGTATTACGCCGCAGGTCAGCTGATCAGGTCAGGATGTCAGCGTTTTAAGGAAGCAACAACAAATACAAGCACAAGATACTGATACAGTCAATTGAAAATTAATTCATAACTTTTTGTACAGGCCCAGTTGGGGAGACTGAATGGCCAAAAATTTGGGAGAGGGGAACTTCTGTTGAAACTGGAGGCCAAAAAAGAGCACAGGCAAACTGTGTAAACTATAAACGCATGCCCAGAGAGCTACTGCTGCCATGAGTGGGACTTGGTTTCAACACAACTTTAGGATCTTTCTGAATCAGAAGATGCCACCGCTTCACACTTTCCTGGTTGTTTGGTAAGTCGTTTCATTTATTTATAGGTGTTTAGTGTTATTTTACCTGACGTTGGGCACAGCAGCGCTCTTCAGCAAGAGTCTCTCTCACTTATTTGGCAGTGGTTTTACATAATCCTCTTCAGAGAAACGTTACTGCCAACGCCAAGTTGTCTCAGGCTTACAGGTGGAGTGTTGATGTCTATATTCAGTGCAACTAGCCACAGCTGTTTTTATACCTTTGTAGACGGCACTTTCTGACCTCAACAGCTGTACTGCGGTGTAATACAGTGCACAGTACAGTTGCGCTCATGCACAGGAACATGGAAGTCCTACAGTTGGGGAAATGTAGCGCCAAAAGCAAAAGTTGTCTGATAGCAAGGTGAAGTGGTGAAAATTTTCAATATAGGGTCCACTTAGACTAGGGCTGGGCGATATGGACAAAAATTTATATCTCTGTATTTACAGGCTAACTGGCGATACACGACATATATCTTGGTATTTTCTATGAAATGGGCTAAATGTTTTCAGCTGCAAGTCAAAGCCACATTTGAGACGTCACCAGCAGTTTTATAAAACACAGATTGTTAAAAATAAAATGCAAAGACATGGATTGTATTCCCCTGTTTGAAAATATGCAGCTGCACAACAGTTACACCTCCAAAACACTGGCTGACCGTGGGGTTTCTGTGAAGTGCTGTCAAGTATAATTGATTCAAAACAGATTAAACATGGCTTAAAAGTAACAATTTCAAACTCAAGTACACAAATCAGCTTCAATATAAATCACAGCATTCATAGCATTCATATAAATTAGCCTAGCAGCTAGCATACTTTTCATCTATTCATATAAAACCATGGACAACAGCAACATTTAACAAAGGTAACATACCAAAATTCGGCTCCATTACAGCTCACGAGGTTCACTGACAAAACAACTGTCTTATACTAAACACGTTTTCCAATCAAATATAACATGCTAACATTATTAGCACAAGCCTATGGCATTTTATATTATATAAAGTAGCCTGCGACAAGCGTCAATCTCCTCTGCTCATATGAAGCCAGGATAAATCACACACAAGACTGAAAATGCTATTTTGTGGAGGCTTTATTGTCTTCACAATTTATTGTTTCTTATCTATGAAATTAAAGTAAATAAAAGCTTTGTTTCCACTGAGGGAAATGGTTTCAGCTTACAGAAATAGCCAGGAGGTCTGCGTCGCTACGACATGTAGTTACATTTCTGGGGAGGTGCACGTCAGGCTACGGCTCTAAAACGTGTTCCTGGAGAACTTGTGAGTGAGTGAGTGAGTGAGTGGGGTGGAGCTGTGCGGAGAGTTTGAGAGAGGAGAGTGGTATGTGTCATGTAGTGCAACTTAACCCTGTATCTATATAAACGGTGTTGTATAATTTTATATCTTGCTTAAAAATATATCGATATATCGTACATAGTCGCTATACCGCACCGCCCTTACTCGGATTGATATCAATTTTTATTATATTATTATTTTTATATTATTATTTTTATTTTATTTAAAATACATTTTGCTGAAGACAACCATCCACAGAGGTACATAGCTGCACTTCTGTGGTGGTACACCTGTCTGCTTCTCCAAACTGACAACCACCATCTACTGCAGGTAATACACTGACTATGGTTAAGTACCTCATATGACCCCAGCTCAAAAAAATCTGAACCATCCCTCTTGTGAACCCAAAAATATATATAAATAAATAAGATACAGGAAAGACGACTGAACATCAGTTATTGTTTGTGAACATATACAATGTTTGGGATTAAATAAATGACATACTGGTGAATTGTGGATTATAACTGGATTGTGGATTACAACTGGGAGGTGGACAGAGCTGCACTGCACAACTGAACGGAGAGGGATTATCAGATAATGAGAGCAGACGCTACTGGTCTGCTGCTCGTGGTTTAGTGAAATGTAAGGGTGGATGACAGGAGAGATATGTGCCCAGTTGACGTCTGCAAAATAACTGTCGACTGCACAGGATCCACAAAGGCTTTTATATGCTGAATGATTTATTGACCACCTGTACACTCTAACGGATGGTGTTGTTATTTATGTGTATATCAATAAACATGATCATTGATATTCAGGTCACACAGTTCAACACAGCACAGAGTAACTGGAGGGAGAGAGTGACTGTTACTCTCAGTAACCTCTGTTAAAACGAACACACCTCCTGGAAATAATCTGAACTCTGTTTTGTGTCTCGTTTTTTCTGATGCTCGTGTCTCTACAGAGTAATTACAGTGTTAGGATGCAGGCAACACTGCAGGGTACTGGAGCATCCCACTCCATTATTTCAGATGATGTTTACCTTGTGATAGATGCTTTAGCAACTGTTGACACAACATAAATTCAGTGAATGGAGATGAGCAGGTAGAAGCTCTTTTGTATAATACGAAATAGCAGCCTGATGAGGTTTCTGTCCTGCTGCCACGACAGACCTCGACTCTGACTCTATTACTGCTACAGAGAAACCAGTTGTGTTAAAATGGTGTCACTCTTATGTGCTCCCCCTACCTTTTACTGCCATCAGATACTCAAGGTACATTTCAGTTGATCCTGCTGATTATATAAATGGACGATTATGTGCAGGGGGAGATGTGGCCTGCGGTGTGATTTTAGGTTAAACTGAAGCACTTTCAGCAGAACTTGAGTTATTCTGAGTGATCAGTTTAGAGTACATGCAAATGACAGAACAGTTAGCATCTAATGCCTGTCTTTATAATGTTTACATATCATGAACAAAGAGATATGAAGTTTTATGTCCTTGTTTTTCCAGAAATGGTTACACAAATCCTGCAGCAGTCTGAAATGTGATTCAGTAAAGTTGCAGTGATAGGACAAAATTGCAAGGATGCCCAATTTTCACAGTGATTGGCTGAATCTGTGCTAAGTGTTGCAACTGCAGCACCTTGGAGAGGTTGTGTAACTGTATGACTTTGGTGTTTTAGGGCAGTGGCTTCCAGCTGGTCCAGCCACAGGGTCCGGACCTCTCCTTAATCTATAGCCCTTTTTAAATAGGAATTGTGCAAACTTGCAGCATTGGCAGTATGAAAACAAAATCGGGGAGTGCAGCAAAATGCCGCCTGCCTACTTTTGTTTATACAGAATGCACCTTTTTCGGGGCAATGGGGGGCGTGAGCAAGTAACAAAACATGTAGGTCAGCGTGTGACGTAAACAGTGACGTGGGAGGGAAGCCGCGGCTGGTCAGTCCTTCGGCGATTCTCTCATAAGTCAGCCCGTTCTTCACCGTCCCCGTCATGTGACGGTTAATGGCCTCTTTGTTTGCGAGGACAAGGAGGGCGCACAATTCTTTGTCTCCCCAGTTGCTTATCTTTACAGTGTCTGTCAGGTTTGTGTTTCCCTCTTGCTACTAGCTGCTCATTCCTGCTATCAGCTGTTTCCTGTTAGTCCACCGCCAGTGGGTCGTACGTGCGGCGTCATCAACAGCTCCTCCCACTAGTCATCAATAGCTCCTCCGGTGGTGGAAGGGCGCCTCGTTCTTTTTAAACCAAAAAGGTTCTGCCAATATGTCTACTCTACAAGGTGGAAAATTGGACACCTCGAACAACTCGCCAATCCGGCTCTGTGTGTCCAAACGCTCGCAGCTTCCCGGCAAAATGGCCCAACATTCGCCGAAAATCTGGCAGTGTAAAGGGGGCTTTTAATTCAAGGTCCACACAGTTTAATATATTCAGCATCACACTTGCACTTGGCCATGTCTTGAGCTACTTCACTGTCTCTGTCAAGTATCTGTCTATTATTCACTCATTCTACAGCAAGAAATGGCTTCAACATAACAGCTCTGTGCCATAAATTCACTGTACTTTAAAATAAAGTGTGCTTTTTACAATGTTGACACATTTGCAAGTTGTTTGCGGTCCAATCAGAATGGACCCCTGACACACTTTTAGACCAGGACCCACCAGTTAGGAACCACCGTTTTAGGGCTTGGTTCAGATTCACCGAAGTCACACAATAAAACAAACAAACAAACAAACCACCGATCAAGGCAATGGAAGACCAGCAGCTCTCATGTTCAGCGTGGTAAAAGTACTGTTTTAAATAATTTTTGTCAATGAAGACTGATTTTGTCGGTATTTGGATTCTTGCTTCACCTGAAGCATGTGAGGAAGTTTTCTTCACAAATTTAAGATAACACGGGGTGAGTAACTGGTCGTTCATTTCAAAGGACAGGCATGCTTTCCGTGAAAATCAAACTGAAGCCCAGAGGTAAGAGTGGAAAAGAATACACCACATGTACCTGCATTAGATTGTTTGTTACATACCAAGACTTACCATAATGGCATGGGGCAGGTAGCCATTAGTCTGGGTCTGTAACCCCACCGTGTTAAGCTCAGCTGACACGTAGCGCTCTGGACTGGGCTTGTCCAGCGTAGCCCGTCGGATTTTACTCAGCTTGGTCGCAACAAAAAATGGGAGGACACTCTGGGGGGAGGGGGGAAAATCAACAGTGTTGAGACAACAAGTATTTTGCCTTAACTCTTGCAAAAGGACTACAGTTATGAACCACCAAACTGGGCTTGTAGCAGAAGAACTAAGGTTGGTTCATGATTTACCTGGATGATGATGCCTTTGTTCTTGTATTCTGCCTGCAGTCCTCGTGAGAAGAAATCCACAAATGCCTATGTAAGACAAAGGCAGGTCATTAAGGCCAAAGCTACAATGCGAAAAAGACCGCAACAAACATCAAAAAGCCACGGGACTTCAATTCTAAAAAGGACAAGATCATATTCCAAAACAAAATTTGCAGTGCAAAAACTAGTAAAGAGGAAAAGTGCACAAAGAGTTCACGTACATTGTGCTCTCACAATGTTAATGGTAGGTGTAATGAACTGAGTTGATCGTTAAATTGAGCATTAAAGTAAAGATTTACCCTGGATGGATTTTGGATGCACTTGCATCGCAGACACCAGGATGTAGTAGATAAACATGACCCAGTATTAAGACACCAGCAAATTAATCAGCTGAAAGTGTGAACAGCAGGCTGTTTTTAAGCTAACAAACACACATGAGACGGTTATAAAACATTATGATGCCACATGCTCCTATAAACATTTTTAATTGGTACACTACCTCGGGACCTGAGTTAGTCAGCGACTTATTTATATCCAACAATTAAAACAGCAAATATGAAAAAGGACAGTGCCTCCACCCAGATAAATGTTGATCTAACATCCGTCGTCATCAGCAAATAAGTTTGGCCTCAATGTACAGTATGCTGGTGGATTATACGGAACAATTCATAACACGAGGACAAATATGATTTTCTCCTCACAGTATATGGAACAATGTAAGCCGTTTATGATGCAGGGATGTGTCTGCGTCGGTTAACGCTTGGAGAAAAGGTCATAAACCATGTACTGCAATTACCTTGGAGGCAGAGTAGACAGTGAGGAGAGGAACAGGGTACATCCCACTGGCAGATGAGATGTTGAGGATGGCGCCCGCCTTTCTGGAAACACACAGGAGACATGCAGCAAACACTTCAGCCTGAGATCAATCCCACAATGATAGGACAACATGGTATGATGTGGGCTTGCAAGCTGAAGCAAAATAGCTCTTGTTGTACATCAAAGAAAAGCTGGGAAATATTGATCAAAGATACTGTAACATCAATACCTGAATGTTTACAAGCCGACGGGTTTTTTTGCTCCAGCCTGTGGTGCTTTCATACAATATTTAATCAGACGTAGAGGTGGATGATGGTTTGAGAAAAAAATAATTATTTTGTATGCGTATCTGTTGGCCAAGCACATGACAGCTTTCAGACTTAAATCCACTCAGCTACGACATAAAATATTAGAATTGTGTAAATCAGCTGAGGCAAAGACTTGAAAGATGTGCATGTATTCTGACTACACTCATCTTCATTGGTCGACTACAAGCACGACATATCGTCTGAAACATGGAAGTAGCTACATGCCCATTAGCCCACAGCGTCATTAACAGGCGGCTCGCTCAGTGTGTGACGTGCACTTGTAGATACAATATAGGCCTATATTAACGAAGGTTCATTAGTACGGTTTTGTATTTCTAATCGACTAATGGCCCTGAGTCACAACTACTGGTGGACTAGGAAAATTCTGAGTTGGGGGCAGTGATACCATTGATGGGTGTTTTTCAATAGAAAGAAAATAGTTCCTACATGAAACTGCTCACAACAAAGTCTGTGGATTATCTTGAGTAAAGGGGCAGTGCTTTTTGGAAAGAGACATTGCTGTTTTTCAAACAACAGCACACGGAGCACCTCAAGCTGAGTGCCATCTAGTTCCATTAAACTAAAGAGAAGGCAGATTTCTCCAGCACTCAGCAACTCACACCAAAACAATCTAGACTGATAAGCAGCACTACAGGGAAGAGGAATAATATGTGTTTTGGGGTGGACTGTCCCTTTATTCATTTGTGCTGGTGTTAGTTACTGAAGGTTCACAGACACCAGTAATACGTTAGTGCGGAAGTCAAATAAACTTACCTCTCCACCATTCGAGGTAAAACAAGACGAGTCATCTGTAAAACAACAGAAAGAGAGAAAGAAAGAAAGTGACAAGCGTGAGAGAGAGAGAGTGAAAGCACCCGACAAAAAAGTCAGTTAATGTGTGTGGGTGGTGGACAAGTGTGCGGAGGTGTGCATCCACATTCATAAACGAGTGTGAGCGTGGGTTGTGTTTGGAGAGGTGGTTGGAGAAGACAAAAAGAGAGGAAATGATAATGATAGCAGAGGGAGCAGTTCAGAGAAATATTGAACGACATAAATTAAGTGTAAAGAGAGTAGGTGGACTTTAGCTGTTGCTCTGGGAGCTGCCGAACACGGAGAAGAGGGACAGAAGTGACTGACTATGTGTTGTCATTGTGCTGTGTGTGTGTCTTTATCGGTCTGTGGGACTACCTGACGTCGGAGCTCAAACTATCTCAGCCATTTGAATCCACTTGGACGAACTTAATTACTCAAAGGAAACCCAGACGACACAATGACAAACATTTACAAGTCTGTTTCCACAGAGCCCAGGATGTGCACACTGAACCTCTTATTTAACATAATCTCTGCTGGGGATCTCCAAGTTGACCATGTAAGAGTATTTGAGAACATTTTCACACCGCTTTCACAATTTTAATTCTTGTGAACTTGAGCAGTTTTTCAAAGACAAATTGGTGAAACCTGCAGTGCCACAGACATGCTGTCCTGCCAAAGGTGCCTCCAGTCATTACCAACTTGAAGGAGAAATACTTACAAAGAGCTGAACGATTGGTCGATTAATTAATTAATCAAGCAACAGAAAATAAATACTAATAAATACTATTTTGATAATCAAATACTAATTTTAGTAACTTTTTGAAGCAAACAAGCCAAACATTTGCTGTTTGGTTCTTTTCTTTATAATGAAGTGAAAGTTTTGGATTTTTTTTGGACTGTTGGTTAGATAAAACACACCACCTGAAGATGTCACCTTGGGCTCTAGGAAATTATACAGGCATGTTTCATCATTTTCTGGCATTTTATTGACAACACAATTAATCATTAAAGTGTCTCTCTGTGAAATTCAGAGTGTATGAGTGACCTGTATCACCAGTGATAAACTAGCCAGTGGGATGCACAGATGCACTAACATTTACACCTGGCTGGACCGGCTTACCACAGCAAACCACAGGGAAGCTTAGATTATAACACACTGGTAGTGTGACTTCATTTTCTGCTCAGGATGTCATTACGCCACGACATCTTTACATAGCAAAAAGTGGTTTGCTGCTGTATTAATGCTCTGAATGTTCCATACAAAACATTTAATCGAGAAAGTAAACGATCAGATAATAGATAATCAGCAATGAAAATAATAAGTTGCAGCCCTGTACTTTTGCAGTTATCAACTTTAATATGTTTTCTCCTTTACATTAAAAAATTATTTATTGAATCAAAATGCCTCAGTTACATACACAAAATAATAACACTCACCTGGCACACTGACATGATGTTAATGTTGACCATGGTGTCGATGAACTGAAACAAGAAGAACAGGAACATTAGCACAACTTGGGTCGTGTGCTTATGCATTCACTTACACATATCATTGTTACACAAAAATGGAAAGTTTAACTCCTAAGCAATGAAACTCCCCACTGCTCAATCACGTTTTGCTTCTACAACCTTTCCTAGTCTGGTATGACTGGTACGTTTGCAAACTTTAGGAAGTGACTGCTGTGTGATTATGACTCCTCTCTACTTGTGCTACTGTGACCTGTCACTTTGCTTGTCCAGTATTTGCCACAGTAGCCAGCAAAAATCACATTAGCTTGCTTTAGGTAAGCAAAGTTAGTATATCTACCTTGTGTCATTAAAAACTATTTTATTTTCCAGTTAAAAAAAGTACAATATTTGATGAGGTCTTACTCAGCTGGCCACGTTAGTGCAGTTCAGTTTTGTCTATCTGCACATGAGGCTCCTCTTGTCTATTCAGTGTAGGGTTGGGGAACAGCTAGTTACAGTAATTTAATTACAAAATAAATGCACAAAATAATGTATAAATGTACAGACAGAGAATCTAACCTGCAGGTGCACGCATCTCCATTATTTTTTTTTTTTTAACCTTTATTTACCCAGGCAAGCAATTAAGAACAAATTACTTCTTGACTGCCTGTCAGACTATTTACAGATACTTCCACTGAAACACTCAACAGACGGAAGTCATCTCGCCTCATGTCATGTATGTGTTTTCCAACCGTTATGAAAAGTATTTGTGTATTAATTTGTGGGGTGATTTGGGTGGAATGCACTGGGTGAAAGAAATTAGACAAAGTAAAGACGTCAGACAGTTTAAAGAGAGGTACAAAGACAGGATCTTCACAGGGTACAGAAATGATTAGAGGGAATTTAAAGCACACTCAGGGTGAGACTGTTGTCGGTATTCTCAATTCGTTTTTTTCGTATTTGTTTTATACACGGGGTAATATTGGTTATCAGGTATTAAGAGGTGCAGTGGTGTAAATGTGTGGTTGATCGATGGTGAGGAGAGTGTGTTTATGTAATAGTTTGATTAGTGATGTATTAGTATAGTTTGGGATTGGAGGCGGGGCTAGACAAGCATGCTGCTTCTCCCTACTTCTTTTAGGACATGAAATGTTCATTTATGTTTCTCATTGTACGTCTGTTCATGATTTATTGTTTGTCTCTGTTTTGTAGGTTTTTTTCTACAGTATATTCTCCTATTTCATTATTATTTTTTAAATGTTCGAAATAAATGTATCACATCAAATCAAATCAGGTGTGCGGAAATCTTTTCTGCCACTTTGGACTTATTGGTGTTTCCAGCACTTTGCCAAGATTAAGCTGGATGGAGCAGTGGTTGTTCTGCATCATACTTGTGCTTCCATTAAAAATGGTTTAAAATTAAAAATTAAAAACAACAAAGACAAAGTGACATAAACTGAAATGTGCTATTATTACCACTTCTGTCCCTTACTATCTTGTGAAATGATTCACCAACATTTTATTCTTTGTATGCCTGTGTGATACAAACAGTTACACATTCATGGATAACAGAACAATAATAATAAACTTTAACTTACTGTGTCAAGATTGGGGACGTTGAGGAAGAATTCAGGGTAAGTGTAAGATATTCCAACATTGTTCACTGTTAACAAGAGAAAAACAACAGCACGTTCAAAACACTGCATAATGTGAAACTGATGGATGAAAAGAAGATTACATTTCTGTGGAGTTCAGAGTGTTGTTCCTCTTTCCAATCTTAGGAGGGCAGCAAAGGGCTGAAGAAGCCAGGATAAATTAACCTTTATCATGACATGTATAAACTTACATTTAACTCAGTGGATTTTACAACATCGCTGATGTCTTTAGGCAGTGATTCAGATTGAATTTGCCATCTCATATGACTAACTAATTAAACTTTATGAAATGTGACATGGCCTAAGCACCTGCTGCACTCTTACCCAAAACTCCAATCTCCAGTCCTGCAAGTCCAGCTTCAATCTTAGAGTAGATATCTGCGGTGCTGAAGTCTGCTGCGATCGTTTTGGTCTCCACGCCACATTTGCTCGCTGAGGGCACAAAACATTTGCATATATATAAAAGAGGCAATGAAATATATGAGCACTCACTTCTGTAAAGCTTTTATGAATGACCACATTGGCAACAAATAGTCACTTGGAAAGGGAGGACCGGAGCAGAGGAAAAAATAATTAAACCCTGAAATAATCCTTCTTCATCAATGAGGATATCCCTCCCTTAAGAGGAAGCTTTCATTTAATTGGACAGATTCACTTTCAGCTCCAGCAGGAAGCTTTACTGCCTCATAACCGAGAGCATAAGAGTCCTGCTGAATCTCCACTCTATAAAAGGATCACTTGTGAAAAAACACGCAATTCAATGCAATATCATTTAGTCGTTCGTCATTTAGCCCTATTGGACTATCACACAGTGCAATATGGATGCAACATTTCAGGTTCAGGATGAATGAGGCTGAGTAGCAGCACGGATCATTCGGACTGAACTCCACTCCTGCAGCCGTCATACTTAACACATGAAATACATTAGTCTTGTACCTCTGGATCACAGGTACTGCTGATTTCCCCTGACTGCAAGATGTGGGATTAGTTCCATTGATGGATTAAATATATTGAGCTACAAGCTGTACTTCACTTTGATTTATGTGCAATTGTCTACAAAAATCGTCACTGTGCATTCATTTCCATCCCCTGGCAATATTTGTCTGCCTTTACGCTGCGTGTTCAAAAAAATAAATAGGCCAAAATATTCGTGCTACTCACCGATGGCCTTGGATACGTCATCCAGCTTCTCCTGAGAGCGGCTGATCAGCACGATAGCAAAGCCTCTGCGGGCAAGCTGCAAACACGAAGAGCATGTCAACAAAGGCGACACCTGTGCACTTCACACATGTACTATTTTAGTAGTCAGTTGGAAGATATTAATAGAGTGGAGTGGCACTGAACAAAAGAGTGTGTTTATGGAGTATTAAATCATTTAAGGTGAGCTTGAAAATAGAGCTTTGTGACTGTATTCCTTGTTCTGTAAACTTTAACGTTTGATTTACAGTTTCTGTTGCAAACATTCAATCAAACAAGTTTATTTTTACAAGTCTACAGAAATCCTCAAAGTTTACTTCACAAGTTTGTGCACTCAGATCCGTGCCTTCAAACTGTGACTGAAACATGCACAGGCATTTGGTCTGCCTGTGCAACAACAGAAAAAAAGGTTACCCGTAAGCGACCAATGAGAGTCTTAGGAATAGGGATGTGCCAGATCATCTTGTTCTTGATAATACCGGAATAATTTTTAACATCATATGAAAAATTCACACCGTGATGCTCGCAATTTTTCGACTTTGACATATTGTCGTCATACTGTTACCCACAGCAACAACAAGCATGGCTGAAAGCAGAATTATTACTGACTCCGTGGTGGTTCCAAAAAAGAGGAGCAGCTTCAGTAGTGTGGAATAAACTGTGGCGTCCTGAATGTTTTATGAACAGCCCCGGACTTCTCAGACTCTTTTAGCGACTTACTGCTCAGCGGGAACTCATTCAGCAGCTCCTCTGGCAGCAGCACAGCATCTCCTTCTCCTCTCTTACCGTGCGCACACGAGAGTCGCTGTCGTCAAGTGATTTTGTCATAAACCTTTGGTAATGTAAACCTATGTGACACTCGCGGCTCAACAAAAACTGTGGGAGCTGTTTAAATGTGTAATTTGTGGTTGATTTTGTTTTGTTAAATATTTGTTGAATCTCTTTACTGAACAGACAGAAGAAGAGACAGAGAAGCTGTTACAGTTGAAGTATTGGACAAATGTTTGAAATTGAAAGCTAAAGTAATCAATTAAATTTAAAGACAGCCTAAATAGTTTAAATAGTTTGCAAAAGTAATGGATAAATGGTCAAATATCCAGCTTCTGCCATTCTAACAGCAGTATGAATGAAAACTTGACTAAACTGATCTAAATATCATTCAGTAGTAGAATTTTGGAAAACAATATGCACTTTTCTTTAATGTTAAATGACATCTAGTTTAAAATCAATTAAAAATAAAGCATTTGGAACATAATGCGTGGTATCAAAGGTATACCTGAGCTCATCTAACAGGGCTGTGGGGATACATCAGACTAATACGGTTTGGAACCTCTGAGTAAAGGCGACGTTCACTAGCATTTCTAAATGGTTACGTTGAAATGGAATTAAATGAGGCTTGAAGGCATGGATATAAATGTACAAACTTTGCAGTTCACAGAAGCCAAAATATTCAGACTCAAATAAATAAATCTGCAAGCGATGAACATACAGCCATCCAAAAGAGAAGTGACAGGTAATTACAAATACAAATGTAAATGTCCAAGCTCACCGTAACCAGCATTTAAAAGGTACAAAACTATTTTCAAGCACACCTTTATGAATGATTTAATGTTGCGTACATGTGTTTGACCGACACAAAAAGTAATTCCACCTGACTGCCTCCTTCTCTTGTTAGAGGTAAAGGGTTAGGGGTTGGTAAGAAGTCCATGGATTCTTACCTCCTCTGCATAAGCTTTCCCAATCCCATCTGTGGCTCCTGTCACAACTACAAGGGCAAAAAAGAGACAGAGACTAAATTAGCAGGATAAAGTACTGTGTATACTGATCCAATCAAATATTAATACACAGTATTTAATAAAGCAAGACATGCCTGTCGGCATTCAGTGACAAATTCACAGTACAAGTAAAAGGTAGCTTATGAACATTAAACAAGGGCTCAAATGGCTTGTTCATTAAAACTGAGTAAACACAGTTACACTGTCTTTGTACATTTTTATCTTCCTACATTAATGTACCAACACGATGAAAAATTAATATAGACAACAAACAGTGAGACAAGCACTACACTAAACATACACACATAATTAAACACTGAATACTGAGTGTTTGTCATTGAAATAAAAGTCTCTAGTATATGGACACCCATATGATTGTTGGACATCTCATCACAGAGCCAAACTATTAATCTGCTGCTGTAACAGCCTCCACTCTTCCAGGAAGACTAGACTCATCAGTAGAGATTTTATTCTTTATCTTCCTTGGTGTGAAATCAAGATGAAAACAGAACACAAAAGGGAAACAAATTTCAACACTGCAAAAACCGAAGTGAATGAACAGACAAAGAGCGCCACCTCCAGGAGCTTCAGCACCACAGAAACCAGATGATAGAGATGTCAGAGTTGTGAGCTGTTTGACGGATAACTGATCTCTGGGAAGTGCAGCAATGATGGCCCGAGAACAAAAAAGCTTGAGAAAAATAAGACGCATTGACTTTCAAGGGTAAAGGGCTGAATGTCAGCGTAGATAGATGTACTGCAGGACGAGGTACACGGAGAGCAGTCGAGGTGAATAAGGAGGACAAATAGAGAGAGGAGGAGAGGGAAAGTTAGGTCCTCTCTGTCATCAGTGGCAGTCGAGCGAACGGATGCCCTGGAACTGCCTGGCACAAACAGCAGCAGCGGCCTATTTTTAGCAATTCCCATCTTTCAGAAGGAACTATTCATCACACCTCTGGCTAAATATAACAAAAAGTGGATGGGAGTGGGATGGAGAGTCAGGGCGTTACAATATGTCCCTGTGTAACCTGGAAGGCCCGGCTTAAAGAGCATCTTATCCTTGTGTATTGTTCTTCATCTGAAGTTTTTAGGTGTAATTGCGTGGTAAGACTCTTGGGCTCATTAAATCAGCAAGGCGCACCAACATAAGTGCAGTCTCTATTAAAAAAAAAAAAGAACACCAGTGTAGGTCAACGAAAGATTAGAACGCTATTGAGAAAAGAAATGCAATCATGGTTTGGTGTTATTTGTGCTCTGCTGCCAGCCTCAGTAGAATTTACAGACTTAGTGTTTTATAATAAAAATCAATTGTTTTTATACATTAGGATAGGTAATGTAAGAGGCTACAGTAATTAAGTGAGCATCCCTCACCCAAGAAAGAAGAGAAGAAAAGAAAAGCATGGCTCATCGTGTTGATGACTGTCAAGTAAACAGTAGAACACACCATATCTTCAACGCTTTGTATGATGTCTTGTGAATTACCACCACAATATCTCACAAAATTGTGTCACTACCGGTTAGGTTAAGGAAAAGAAACATGGTTGGTCCCATCGTATGACGAAGGACTACCTGCAGTGCATAGGTCGCATGATGTTAGTCTCCTGGTTCACGATTACTTGGGTTATAAACTAATTATAGTGCATTACTTTTCAACACGTTCTCACTCCCAGCTCATCAAATTCCAACACTTGGTCCATGGCCCATCGTGTCCAAAAATGATGCACTATACATGCACTGTTACAAGGACTTTGTGGTGCGAATCTTGGAGACAAACAGCAGGCCCCTGGGTGAAAGTCCAGAGTTTGTTTGACCCATCCAGCTCCCCTCCCGCCCAACGCAGACTTTCTTGTTCTTTACACTACAGAAGTTGCCCAGAGTGTCAATAAATGCCACAGCCTGGGTCATCTCATACTGGGTGCCATTGTGCATGGGTGTGAGCTGAGCCAACTTTTTTGCTGGAAGACTCTGTAGTTCTGGAATTTTTTTGCAAGAGACTTCTTTGTTGGCATCCCCACTTTGTCAATGCGCCGGTCTCATTGAAATGACTGAGACTAAGAATAATTTGGTGTTTGTAGTCTCACTTGTTCTATAATCTAAAGTAGCGATGTAACAATCCAACCTTTTCTCTCCCAACACTTCATCTCAGGATATCTGTCAATACCAGTCTGATACCAGTCCTCTATTCCCCCCAATTTTTAAATCGTATACCTCACTGCATGCATCTAAATCACGTAAGGTAAGATGAAACCAGGGATTGCTGTACCACTCAAAACAAAATTGGTGGTCATTGTGTATACAGGGCATTGGAGGGGTCTGTGATCATTTTCCTAGCCTTTTCAAGTACAGTGCTTTTGTTCAAAGAAAAATTTGGAGGGGGGGGGTGCTCCATCACCCTCATCACTTCATCTGCAGTGTAGAAAAGTCTGTTTATTTGTGAGATAACGTAACTGATTATTACCAAACCGAGCTGATATTCTGTAAAGTAATACACTCTATCACAGCATGATAAAATAACATCATTACCGTCTGTCCAACCCCAAACACCCTGAATCTGCGCAGAAAGTAAAGTCGCTGTTGGATCCTTGTAAGAACTCACACGGACATTAAAAGACAGATCACAGTCAACCATATTGCTGAGCACTACACCTGATCGTAGCTGCTTTCATGAAATGTTGTTTGTTGCTGCTGCTGCAATGTCTAATACAAATATCCCCACAGAGAAGTTTATTTTAGGCAAATATTTTTGTTCTTTTGACAATACTATTAATTCCTACTCTTACTCATCTGTCAATCTACCCTTTGCTGTACCCATGTCCCCTTTGTGTGATCTTCCTAAGTACAGATGATGCCGAGGTGCCAAGCATCCTCTAGGGCTGCAGCAGAGCCAAACAGAAGGGAGAGGGGGAGGAAAGAGGAGAGAAAATGACAAACACGAACATGGGGGATCCTGGGGGCAACTAAAAATAGCACAGAGAGGAGGGGAGAGTGATGGAGAGTCTGCAGGCACAATGATGAGGAAAACATAGGCTGGGTTATTTTTAGTTGTTTTAAGAATGAACTGTTTTGCAGTCGGAAAAGGAAAAAAAAAAGCTTTTACAGCTGAGTGCATTGTTCCCTTCAGTCAAATAAAACAAGGTCTATTTTAGGAACTGCTGTCTTCTGCAAATGTAGGTTAGACTGGCTAGGTGTTCTGATGATGGTGCTACTATGTGTCACCATTTGGGTGTTTGCTTTGATAGCCAGTATCATTTTATTGTTGAACATAATTTAAGTACCGGGAATAAATTCCCCTTATGCATCTTTTAAACTTAAAATATAAGCCAAAGTCCTGCCCTACTTCCAGACTTGCTTTCCTTCCACTAGAGGAGAGGAGTATTTCATGCAGAAATAACTGGTAGAGGACACGTTTGGGTCATTTCACCAATAACTGCAATCGATGTGTGAGCATGTGTGGAACTTAAAAAAAGTTTTGGTTTGTTAGCAAAACTGTTAGCTAACTGTTAGTTAGGCAAGATTAGTTTATGAGAGTTAACCAAACTCATCTCATCATCGAAACAGCGACAAAAATGAGAAGCTAAATCTCAAAGCTCCTCATATGAAGTACATCTACTGTTTAGATTACATAGACTGCATAAAAAGATGGACACATCTCTAGTTCTTCCCATTAAACAAAAATGAAGCCAAAGTATCCCGGATATGGCGGGTGCCATCTTGTGCTGGTGACGTCAGATGCAGAGTCTGTGCAGAAGCGATCTCATCAGTATTGACTTCACACCCATGCGCCTTGCCAACCTATCCCAACAGCACCACTGATTGCGTACAAAGCAACTGGCATACTCCTCCTTAAATCATGATATCACCATCATCCGCGAACTCATTCTTTCAGTCACTACCCAGAGCTCATGACCATAGGTGAGGGTTAAGACGTAGATGGACCAGTAAATCAAAAGCTTGCCTCCAGCTCAGCTCCCTCTTCACCACGATGGTTCGGCGCCGTGTCTGCATCAAAAAATCTCTGAGTAAAATCCTCAGTTTGAATAAAGTGATTTATTGGATTAAATTAGTTAGTCTTTATTATTAAATCCACTGTTTTTCTTTCTCTCTCTCCCAGCTATATTTCCGACCTCTTGGTATCGTACACGCCAGGACATATTTTGAGGTCCTCGGACAACAGAAGTCTTTTGCATCTTCCAGAGGCCCGGCTGAAAACCAAAGGGGACAGAGCGTTTGCTGTCAGGCCCCCGAGGCTGTGGAACAATCCGCCAGAGGAAATCAAGTCGGCCGAGTCAGTGATCACTTTTAAGTCTCTTCCTAAAACAGACTTTCATCTGAGAGCCTTTCCTGATTTTACTTGAGTTTTAGGTTCACTCAGACTGTCTTATATTCCCTCAGTTTTATATACTAAAATGTTTTTATCTGTTCTTGTTTTCATGTCTTGTCTGTTTTAGTTATTGACATGTTAAGCACTTTGTAACTTTGCTTTAAAAAGCATTTTATTAGTAAAGATTATATTTAATGAATAATGTTATTTATGGTGCTGTGAGATAGCTGCTAAACTGCAGCTGCAAGCAGATCTGCTGCTAGCGTGACCCGGTTTGTTGGCTTGTTTAGTGCACAGGAGAAAACTAACCAACAAGGACAAATAATATTGCCGATGTTTTGCATTATCGCCATCAACCGGAATAAACCACACCTTCCTAACCTCCTAACCAGAGGGTGCCCAGTTTTTGGGCTTGTAACAGTAAGGACTGTCCCTAGTATGACCTCCTGTGTGTAACATTACAAGTCTGTTTTCTGCTGTGGGCTCCTGCTGTGGAGCCCTCGTGGGCGGTCTGACTGCAACTGTGCAGAAATACCGGGTTAAAACAGAATGCATAGACATGCACAATAATGTGTGATTCAGAATTTGTATGCAAACGATTCGGTACAGGCCTAAATGCAAAGTAATGAGTGACACATGTTCTGCTCTTATTGCCACTGTTCTCCACACACTATAGGAGGAAGTCTCTAAAACCATCTTAGGGCCTAAAGCAAAGTTCTAACGATGAATGATGAAGCAAATGTGATGCAGAGCTGAAACATTCAGTCAATTAACTGACTAGTCATTTGACAGAAAATGAATCAGCAACCATTCTGATAATCAATTATTCATTTTAATCAAATGCCAAAAATTCTGAGGTACCAACTTCATGAATGTGATAATAAACTGAATATGTTTGATCTGGACTGCTGTTCAGACAAAACAAGACAACTGAGGATGTCACTTTGAGGCATGTTTCATTTTACATTACAAAAAGGTTACAAAAATAATCATTAGCCACCCTAATGCGATGTAACGTTGCATCAAGCACTACCACAACAATCTGGACAATGAAATAATTTGCTATTGTACTTACTACAGCAAGAATAAATATTATTATAGCAAATGACATTGATTCGATTTTGTGTATTTTTGCATTGTTTATTATGATGGAGAGGGTTTAAACTAAGTGTAAATTCACATTAGACAACATGTGAAAATAAGATGTCATTACAAGCACTTTTTTACTATGCATTTATGTCTTAAGAATGTTATTCATAAACCAACTGGCTTATTATAGCAATATTTTATATTATCAATAACTGGAGCTTTGTCTCAGATAGCAGGACGCCATTTCATTAGGAGGCCACTACAACAGTTCCTTGTTATACTGCCACAGCCTCTCTTTCTCTCACACACACTCACTTTCTCTCACGCACACAAGAAAGTGAGATGTGGGTTCCAGTGAACCTGAATCCCGAGGATCCTGCGTCTCATTTATGAATGGCTCTGGTCCTCTTACATAATCAGGCCGTCCTCTCAATCAAGTCCACTTCACTGAGACAAAGTTTGTGAATGAAAGCGGCAGCGGCCAAGGCCAACGGGCTCCTTTGCCTCATTGGATATTCTGAATCATTTCCAAAAATAAAAACCCAACTGACGTGTTTTCCATTTTTAGCCGCACACAAGAAGATCAAAGGCAACTTCAGCACGCATCCTCAAAACATTTGGGTTTCTCTGGCAGACTGATGTGACTGTGACTGCATACACGGGCTGAAAAAAATACTGCACAGAATTTTAGCTGTGAATCTAGACTCTGAGAAAAAAGACAAAATACAAAGTGCACAAGTAAAAACAATAAAAACACATCTACTAATTGCTGACTGAGAAATGTACTCTGTAAATGCATGAAAAAATGCAATGCTAACCTGTGTCTTAAAAACTAATCCTCGCTACTGAGACATTATAGTAATCATTATTCAGTAAAACTAACAGGTCTGACACGTCACCTTGAACCATGAACCTTGAACAACAATTTCGCAAACATGAAGCAATCCCAACAGTTGTTCAAACTTCAAGGTCCAGTCAGTGAGCAGGCTGGACAGATGGACAGGATTCAGTCTGATTTGATAATCCCCTCCAGCCATAATCCCATCACAAGATTTACTACAGTTTACACCCAGTGACAAAAAGGCTGATCATTCCCTGCCAATTCTTCATCTCCTGTGAAAAGTACCACAGACTAACACAACAGTCCACTGTTGCAGGGACAAAGACGCAATAGTGTGTCACTCGTATGTGCTGAAGCAAAATCAGAAGACTGTAAAGTCAGTGAGGGTAAGTTATGCAAGACGGGTGTGATGCAGTACAACAGCACAGTGCAGGTTGTTCACGACACGTTCAAAGAACAAGGTGCAAAAATTACTTTATTTTGGTGCAATCTGATGCAACAGCTCTGCCAGAAATTCTACTTTTACCAAGTTTAAATGTTTAGTTTTTGTTGTCATAGAATTGTGAATTCAACTAAACACTTATTTTTGGGGTTATAATTAAAGGTGGAGCTGTATTATATTACAGGTGTTTCTTATTCTTTGTCCGTCCTTTTTACATTATAAAAGGGTCGTGTATAGCAAGTATAAATAGTCGTGTAAGGCAGTGGTTCCCAACTGGTCCAGCCACGGGGTCCAGATTTCTCCTTAATCATCAGTTCAAGCTCCACACAATTTAACACATTCACATCATACTTGTGTTTGTCCATGTTGCCGAGCTAGTTTGCTGTCTCTGTCAGTCACTCACTCTACAGCAGGAAACGGCACTTCAGAGTAAAATCTCTGTGCTGCAAATTCACTATACTTAAAAATAAAGTGAGTTTTTTTTTTTACAAGCTTGACACATTTGCAAGTCATCTGCGGTCCATTCAGAATGGACCTGCTGCGACCCAATTTTGGACCGCAACCCACCAGTTGGGAACCACTGGCCTAAGGAACAGGCCCCAGTGCACGCTTGTTTCTAATAATGCACCTTTACTATCATATATTGTGTCATCATATGATTAAATAGAGACTTTACATGGGACAGCATCAATATACATATTACAAAAAAATCATCACTGCATGTCTGACAGTTAAGTTATAGTTGTTATAGTTTGTGTAGATTAAGCATATCATTATTTTTGTTTTATAGATTGCTACTGACTATTTAGTGGGTTTGCTGTTTTGAGGGCATATTTAGCAAATGATGTTTTTAACTAATTTACTTGAGATTTTCTTTAAGCACAGGTGTATTCCTGAGGTAGCAAAATGTATATTTTGCTAGAGCCCCATCTCCACCCAACAACACGAGGCCCAGTGCAACCACACTGCCTGCAAAGTCTACATTTATGCACCTGGAGCAGAACATAAGAAACTCCTCTTAATATACTGCAGTACAATACAACACCAACCATGTATCTAAAATAGAATTTCTCTGTAAAGTGAGTACACTTTCTATGATAGAATCAAATAAACTAAAATAAACTACATGAATATTATAAGCATTTACAAACACTTTACACGCAGGAAGTGTTTTATAAACTCCTTCTCAGAGCAGGTTGGTCAAAGGCTGGCAGGCCTTCATTGCTGAATGGCTTGTTATCTATAGTTGATAACCTAGAAGAGCCCAGACTACATGTAAACGGTACACTTGCAAACTATTTAGTACAAAGAATTCAGAATGCAGAATTCAACTGGAGGCCAGAGCTGATCTGCTGCGTACATCACCTCACACTGATGCTGGATGTGGTCAGATGCAACAGAATATATCTTTCAGCCAGAAGAGGTCAGTGAACAACAGTTAAAGCTTCATGTTCAGTTAGTCTGTCACAGCAACACAAAATGAACTAGGCTACATATTCAAAGTGTGAGTGTGAATAAGAAGAGGTAAGATGTGTTTAAGTAATAATATTACTACTACTACATTTTTGTGAGTTCTGCAGACAAACACTATGTTTTTTTTCTTCTACATTTTGGCGAGTTGGATTCACATCTGGCGAATGAATGACTGATTCATATAACCACAAGGCAGAGACATTATCCTTAGTTTCATAAGTAATAAAGACACTTTGTTTGCTTCAGTTGATGCTCATCTGCATGTGAACCACCAGGAATCTAAACACTGACACTGCTGTACCAACACACAAATGAACAGGCCTATTAATAACAAAATTATAATAATTATACGAAACTGACTGAATCCAATAAAAACTTTGGTCATTTTTGTCTGGTATGATGTGTTTGTATGATATCTCATTTCATTCTCAGAGTATGTATTTTTATTTACTGCATTAGGCTACTTCTGGGTTTTAAGGGTGTGTATTATATTACACTGAATGCACAGTCTACTTTTTAAAGTATATGACAATAAACTTGAACTTGAACAGTTTGCTTAAGCATTTTTTTTCAGTCAGAAGTTACCTTTTTTTTTAAACAGTTCACACACAGGGCTAACATGAAAGTTTGTCTGCAAAATGTTCTCACAATCAGAAAATATGAAAAAAAATGCAACAAAAGAAAGTATTTCCATCAAAAAAACACAATGTATGGTCAAATGAATACATTCTTTCAATCAATCGTTGCTTGGTGGACGACAAAATACAGCTATCAGTATGAACCGGTTCAACCTTATTTTAATTTACTGAAATGTGAGTTTGTGTACATATGAATTATTTTTTTTACATAATATTTTGCACAGTGTTTAATATCTTACAGTACAGTACATTGAGTATTGATTGTATTTTACATGAGGTGTCTACTCACTGTTTAAACCTGACACCTCTCAGCCTTCACAAGTGCAAAGTCATCTAGTGGGCCCTATGTTTGACACCCCTGCATTAGAGACTTACATCTATACAAGTAGTTTCTATCAGCTGTGTACACACAGTTAATCTAACAGAGTTTTGGGTCTTTCTTTTTAATGTGAACCGATTTTAAAGGGTGTGAAAATGTGTGAAACCAATAAAAACGTGTTAATACATTTGTAAGATAAGACCACTGATGTGCTACAGAGGTGATAATAAAGATTTAATGGTTTCCGGTTTCATGAAGCGTGTCTTAGCAATGGAGGAAACTGTATCAATGGAAACGTCCTCTTTGTTTGCAAATGCTGCAGAATATGAACTTAAATCACATTTGAGGCTGTTTTTGCCTCCGTGCTGCTTCTCACCTGCCCATTTCCCCAGCTTGGTGGGTGACACGAGCCGCCCGTTGCCCAGCACCCACACCCTGATCCCGGTCAGCAGCCGGCACACGGAGCACACTGAGAGCCAGGCCGCGGTCAGAGCACCGAGCCAGAACAGCGGCGTCTCCACGGCCTTTAAAACTGCTTCTCCGCTGGACGACATGCCTGAACCACACACGCCTCTGTCTGTTTTATCTAACAATAGTAAACTCTGCACTTTGAAACTCTGTGTTACTGCAAAAAGAAGCGCCCAAAGTGCAAATATTGCGTCAGGAGGATTGAAAGAGCTACTTCCGCATTGGACGCTTCCGCATTAGCGCTTTGGTGTCTGTGATTGGCCCGTTTTCTTCTTCTTCTCCTGCTTTCAAATTGCAAAGAAATCTGAGCTTTACTACCACCTAGTGTCATACCACAGTGCTCACTGTCATCAGTCCCGTATTTTGTTAAAAATAAATACATATAATCAGTGGTGTAATATAACAAAATAATAATACTTTGTTACAGTAGACTACTTAACTACTTTTGGGAGTATTTCTACTTAACTTGAGTTTTTAATTTTCTGTGATCACTCATTTTTATTCCCCTACATTTCCAAAATAAAAATGTATGTTTTTCCCAAAGCACCTTTGTTACTTAAAACAAAATAGGGAGGGAACGAAGGACAAATGAAAGAATGAAAGAGAAGTAAGAACTGAATATTGATCTTCCTTCAAGTTGTGGAAAAAGACCTCATATTTGATTAGGTGTAACATAGGCTCCATTTTGAAGGTGGTGTACATGTTAAGAGGAAATAAAAATCATAATTCTCAAAATTCTGACCTCTTGCCTTTTTATTAAAATCATTTACTTGTACTTTTACTTTCAATACATGGGTAAACTTAATAAAATAGAATTACATTTCATGCTTTAGTACAATAAATATCAGATACTTTTTATTTTTACTCAAGTAATATTCTAATAAGTGACTTTTAATTCTTCCAAAGTCATTCTCTCATAAGATGTCTTTATTCTTACTCAAGCGTGGCTTTTAGAAACTTCATCCACCACTGCACATGATATAGTGTAAAATATATGTGGTGTGGCTTTTCCTCAGCTGGTAGGTTATTTTGCAATTTATGCTTTTTGTCAAGTTTTCTCTTCAATCATCTTTATTTTACTTATAATAAAAAACAGCAATATCAGTTATCAAGTTCCACCTTGCATGCTCTACAGTGAGGTTTAAAGATGTTTCTTAACAGGCTGAAATACCTTGTTTGAAAAGACAACAACAAAAATATATGGTGAAATCACAGTCGTCCATAATTATGTATACTATGTGTGTATAATATTGTTTTTTCTATACCTACAAGTCAGCGCACTGTCCAATTTTACACCCCTGGTGTGTGTTTAAGTGAATTCTGTATTTGTTCTACTGAAAACCAGCAAATCATATTGCAACATTAAGCTTAATTTCATTCATGTTTTATTTGTTTTATGGAAATAAATACTGAGATGTGGTGAGGGTTTTTTCAATTATGAACAGTATTCGTCAAAAATACTTACAGTACTGTGAGAAATCCATTAACACACACTCTTAGCACGTACACCATACTCACTCTGAGGATTTGTAAGAATTATTTTTGAGTGTACATGAACAAAAGGGGTCTAAATATTGAAACTGTCAACAAACAAGCCTCAGTCAGGATTCTTTTTATGAAGTAAATATGTTTGTTGGATTTTATGGTTTCCCCAACTACATGTATGATCCTTTTAATTCCTTTTTTGCTTCATAGAAGTTATGAAGACATAATTGAATTTAACTTAGTATACAGGCACACACACACACACACACACTCACACAAACACACACACACACACACACTCAGGGCGTACGCAATTCAGCCAAGTGGAGCAGACAGCAGTGGTCCATAATGTGAGAGTGAGCGTTACATAAGAGCATTGCATCTAAAAATAGAAATGCAGCAATGGTAAACAGGAGTCTAAACTGTTGGCTCTAAGCTTTCCAAGGAACCTGAATGAAATTTAGATTAAAGCGCCATCTCGGACGTAAATGGACCAGCTGCTGATCATAACCATGAGAGCCTGCAGGCGAGTGCAGTGGGCCTGATGTCCACGTGTGAGTGAGTGTGAATGAAGGCTGAGAGTTCAAACTGTTGCACTGATGAGTTGACTTGACAAAACATACAAAATATAGTTTGTAAATATACATGTATTAAATGTATATGGACTTTTTTTTTTAATCACACAGCACGGTGCAGAACAGGCACCACATGTTTCCTGACAGCTCCTTGTTGTAACTTCTATTTTGTTTGTCATTTTTGAGAATGGATCTTACTGATAAAGAGACGTAAAGCTGCAGAGATTTACAACTGTGTACACTGAGAGCAAATGTTTGTGATTAAAAGAAACACACACACTAAAAGAACACCTAATTCATAGAAAATAAATAATAATTTAAATAATACACTTAATAAACTCTGCTCTTTGTGGGTTTTGCAGGACAATACACACTTTATTAAATCTGTCTAAATGTGACTCGCAAACAAAACACAACACGTCGTCTCCACAGGCTTTTAATAATGTTTATTTCAATTGTTATTTTACAACAAACGTCACACAGGTACACACTGATTACACTTTTTTAAAACATCATACTTCAAGTGTTGCACATGCAAAATCAATAAGGACACATGACAGAGGGTTTCACACTGTTTTTATTATAAAGCTGCTGTATAAAAATGGATAAATCATCATTAATACTGAAACATGTTCTTGAGCAAAACACACACAGGTAACAGCATACAATAAAACTGTACATCCATCCATAGTGAGAGCAAATTGGGTGAATTTACTGTCGACACATTCAGTCATTTCTGGGGTATATTTATGATCAGGGTTCATTTTTTTAATCTATTTATCTAAGTTTTTCATACAGGCTGTAAATGTTTTGACGTATTTGAGTAAAACAAGAGAAAATTCATGACAAAAAAAGACAGAATGAGATTAAACGTGAAATAATTTTAACAAATGGGGAGCCAAGAGAGCACACATGGTAAGAGGGGAATTAAGAGTGTGAAGTAAAACGTTACACACACACACACACACACACACACACACACACACACACACACACACACGCACACGGACGTACATTGACTCCACTCACACAACTTGCTGTGTGTCTTGTTTCTCTTTGTCATCTGTTCTGAATCTGATGATAAAGTTTAAGATACTTGAATATTTACTGAACCTGCAGAGAGTGAGACGAGGTGGCTGCAGATTTCCCTTTCGTCAGTGTTAAACGTGTGGCGGCTCGCTGCACGTCTGAAAACTACCAACAGTGGGATCAACTTTTTTTTTTTTTTATACAATGCTTGTTGATTTTATCTAAAACATTTCTGCCTGATGCAAATGCAGGAGCAGAACATGTGTGTGTGTCTGACAGGTGCTTGGTGACACTTGTGCAGAAATGTCTCTGTAACATTTCAACAAAATAATCATATAGATTGAACACACACACATGTAATGCAGGCTGCTGTAAATATTTGTACATTAAGGGACACATGCATGCACCTTATTTAATTTCAGACTGTATTTATTTTAAAAACAAATCTAAAGCTTTTCTCTCTTTCTATTGCTCCTCTCTCTCTCTCTCTCTCTCTCTCTCACACACACACACACCTGCAAAAATAACACTCCAACATGGACGCACATTAACTCCATACATACGTCTTGCTCTGTGTTTCTTGCTTTTCAGAAAATGCTAAAAATGTGGTCAATGGCATAGAGAAACAGTGATAGTAATGTCACAGCAAACAAATAAATAAATAAATAAAATAAAATAAAGGACAGACAGATTGAAAGAAAAACCAAGAGATGGCGTATACATTCAGAAACAGCAGTGTTATGTCTCTTTGTTGTGTAACTTAAAGTGTGCGTTCTCAAACACAGTTCAAGCTGTAGAGTTCCTTCACATGTAAAAATGAAAATGCAAAAATAAATTTAAAAAATCCCAAATCACCTTCTGATGCACAGGACAAGGACAAATATGATGTGACACAAACAATGTGACCCTGAAAAAAGAGAACACACATCTTTACTCCCTGGATCTAAACTCTGTACGTTTATGTATAATTTTAGTATTTCTATGATTTCTCCAAAAGTGGCATCATACTGGTCAAAGATATTTTTAATCTGATCGTCTTTCTACGTCCAAGTTGTTGCTCTTTCTGCCCTTTTAGCAAATTTTTGTCACGATCTTGCTCCTCACAAAACCATGCCCGACAGACACAGACTGCCTTCTGACCAGTGTGTGTGTGTGTGTGTGTGTGTGTGTGTGTGTGTGTGTGTGTGCGTTCTAACTTTTGTGCCATTGTTATTACTTCTCCTTTAAGCAGGTGAGCTGATTAACAGGATGGCCTGGAGGGGAAGTCTCAGGGAGCAGTGAGGCTTAATCACATCCTCACTCTCCCGAAACAGAAGCTGTCTGCTCTGTGAGCTGCCGGGCTGCTGCACTGGAGCTGAGGAGGGGCTTCGCTTATTGCTCATGGGCGTACGTGAGAGCCCAGGGACCCCAAGGGTTGGGGGCCTCCAAGCCAGATCTCCTGTGAGGTGACTCTCATTCAAGTATTTCACAGGGGTCATTCATTCATGTTGGACTACAGAAAAGCTTTCATACTCTCAGGACTGTATCATATATCACCTAAAGTGTGTTCAGGTGACTGGATGTGTACAAACAACACACAATAATCTAAAGACTTTGATGATTTTTAGTACTTTAAGTTACAAAGAGTGCTGCCAGTGTTTGCACGCTGAAATATTATGAACGTTTGATAGTCAGCACAATGTCGTGTTGTGACATGTTCTCCTTGTTGTGGTGCCGAGGCTGAATAGAACAAAAGAATTTCCTTACATGGCTGGCTCATTCTTAGCTTGAAATAATATGTAGACGCCTGTTTTTATTGCCAATAATAGTGATAAGCGAGTCTATTGTTGCCTCTTTTTTTTTTTTTTAAGGAAAAGTTCCGCAGACGAATTTCCATTTTTGTAATATGAGGTGATCAAAAAGAAGACGAAGAAGAAGACGTAAAAGAAGAAGATTTTAAATGCAACAAATTGTCAGGGTGACACACAAGATGTAAAATAAAGGCAGCATAGTGGGGTCACATTCACACTGCATGGGCATGTTAACAGCAGTTTTTACTGATCATAATTAAAAACTATTGTTTACTTCCCTTTTACAGTTTCCCCCTCACCCTGTGGATTCCACCTGCTGACGTCACTGTGGTTGGGTCACTGCTGCCGTCCCCCAGCGTGGTGTGTGTGACGTAGAGAGGAACCTGTGAGTTCAAAAGGCAAGAACAACAAAAAATACAGGTGATATAAATAAACAGAAGCAGATACATGATCATGACACAAAGAGCTGCTCCTGATTAGGAAGAAAAACTGATAAGGCTTTTGAATACAGTGATGCATGGTGAGTGTGACGGGAAACCGTACCACAAAGGGCAGAAGACAACCCTGAGCACATGAGGAACATCCATGTGTTGCATGTTGGGAATGTAAAGAAAAGGTTGCGTTTTCAAATGTGCATTTGTTTTGACTGCTGATTTGAGAAAAGGCGTATTTGAAAAAGCAAAATATTGAAATTGCAAGAAAATTCAAAACCTGACGTGAGTGCACTTCAGGTTTCTGCAGCGCTTAAATGATTCTAATTTGCTATTTTACGTCCATTCAGAAGACTGAAAACCCCAGAATCCTGATTTGGTTGAGGGGTAAATGCCTTCACTATTTCTTTAGACATCACTAAAAGCAAATCCCAACAGCTGATTCCTCTTCTGTCTGTCCAACATTCAGTCTGCGTCCCAGATGTTAAACCAGCCAAAATGTAAAAATCAAAACACATAAAAGCTGTTTGCATTTTCATCTGCTTGTGGAAACACTGCATTTTGAAGATGCTGTGAAAATATACATCAGCCCAAAAAAAAAGAAAAAGGGGGGGGGGGGCATCACAATTCCATTTAATTCTGATGCAGAATCATTAATCAATAAAGACTATTATTGTTTGTAATAATGCAGGGTTTTGATAAATTCTCCACATCTGTTCCTCTTTCAAACATGTTTATTTATAGCACAATAGAAACCAACATTGTGCTGCATAATTAGGCACATCACAAGCATAACACCAAACAATCCGAGGGCTGCTGAATGAGTGTACACTGCTGTGTGAGGTTGGAGGTGCCGGAGTGTGTTCTGAGGTGCAAGACAACACTCCTTGTTTTTGTGTGTTTTCCCTATTTTGACCTGTGGCCTCACTCACTTCCTCGCAGCTGGAGAGGATTTAAATGCATTTAAAATGTGTGACATCGTGCTATTACATTACATTGTGTGTGTGTGTGTGTGTGTGTGTGTGTGTGTGTGTGTGTGTGTGTGTGTGTTGAAAGCTTGGGTCACACTTGTACACTTTGTGAGACCAGACCTCGGTGTTACACAGCAACAGCACCGAGCCTGCCTCAGAGTGACTTCTCAGTCCCAACAACAATCAACGACGTTCATATCCTCCACAAATGCTTTTTGGGGTAAGGGCTTCCCAGATTCATGTATGCACAGCAAGCCCAGACCGCAAAAAGATTCGTGACGGACAAACTGCTCCAGCTCCAGCTCCCAAATCCACATCCACTCCAGTCCACGACTCCTCGGGGGTCTTCATCCCTCAAAGTGTTCCCACATAAAACACCTTGTGCACGAGGGGCGTCCATGCACGAGCGGCTCATTGAGGGTTTCATCATCCGCCGAAGGTGTAGCCACCAAAACTGGAAACCCAGTGGATTGGCATTGCTTTGCAGCAACACGCAGCCTTGTTATTAAAAAGAGCGGCGATGAGGAGAGGCGGCATCTCATTGCCGTTATAGACTTTAACACGCAGCAGAGGGATGGCCGCGGTTTCATTGGACAGGACGAGTCGTCATCTACCAATAGCGATGCAAAGGAAAAGAGCACCTAAGCAGGAGGCCAAAGCACCTGACAGTTTCATTACTCCCCCCCAACATTCACTATGGACACCAGTGCGACCATTAAACCAAACAATAACCATCAACACATGAAAACACAGCAGATGCTGATCAGATGTGTGGGCTCCTGTTTGTGGATCCTGTTCTATGGTATAAAAAAACACCGGTTGAAAGCGATCAGCGCCTCCAGTGTCATTAATAGTAAAGTTTTCTTTATTTGCAAAGGGTTAATTTGGCTCCAGAGCTCCAGCTGCCGAAGCAGGGGCCCCACCCTCGCTCCGTTTTCATTGGGCCGTCCAGCCTTTCATTCGTGGACGCGTCTCCCAGCCGGTCACGATTCCCCCCATCTGTCTCGAGCGCACCGGAGCCAGACGCCACTGACGCAGCACGCGCCTTACTCACTTTTAGCAGTCACGACTCGAGACTCATCGTGCACAAAAGGGGGGAAAAAAACAACTGCAAACAAGGATGGGATCGTAAAGGTATAGCGCTGTGTCTGAGGCGGCGAGCTGCAGGAGGAGGGAAATCACCGACATCTGAGGCGGTGATGGAGCTGCACGTTTAAAACGGCCAAAGATCGAAACAGCAACATATCCTAAAAGGCTTTAATGTGAAACCTGGCGCGTGGAAGTTATCAGAAATGCCCACGGTGCTATTGTAAGGATGCTCCGTGTGAGAGAGCAAAGGCAGTCTTTAAGCACTTCAGCACCACAGCCAGAGGACAGCTCCCCACTCACTCCTGAGCCATCCTGAAAATCACCCACAAAATCTCTCTGATGGAGAATTAAAAACACACAATGATGATATCAACTACAGCAAACTGCCTGAATACACATCCACCCTTTTTAACCACAACTGAGGGTGATTCCCGGGCTGCACACACAGGCTGCTTCCATTCCCCTTCGAGCATGCTGCAAAAAAAAAAAAAGCAGAAATCCACACAAAACACTCATGACACCGCGTTTCTCTCCGCGCACATCCCGCCTTAATCAAACATTTGCTGCTGCCCTCCGCTTTGCAGCGGTGTGAATAAAGAGCACACAGAGCCTTACCCAAGAAAGAAGAAAAGAAACAGGTGCAGCTAGAAGAGAAAGAAGGTTCACACAACTCACCATTGTAGCAGCGGAGCCTCCTGTAAAAAAAAAAGAAGAAAAAACAGGAAAAGTGCCACAGAGGAGAGAAAGGGGCACAAAAAGCCAGTTTCTCCATAAAATATGCTCTGGCTTTTCGCTTCTTCAAACTGTGCACACACTGTACTCTTGAATGGTGTGCCTTTTATAGGAGTGATGCCCCCTATCTATTTCTGGATCACGATCCAACCCCGTTTCTATTTTTAGCTCGCGCGTGATGAAAAAAGAAAAGCTCGCAGAGGTTCCTTGGAGGAATTTCGAGCGTGCAGCGTTTGAGAGCTGGCGCGAGCTCCCGCGTTCCTCCCCTCCCCTCCCTTCCCCTTGCGCGATAAATGCGCGTGCACGCCCAGCATCTCCGCTAATAATGATGCTGTGGAAAACTGCACGCCCGGATTTCAGCGGAATCATGGAAGTGTGCAGAATTCGGCTTTTATTAATTTACGGTTTGCCGCTGAACGCACGGTGGATACACACCACCCCCCCAAACCCTAACCACCACCCCTTTACGCGCACACATACACGCGCGAGCACAGACGCCCCCACCCAATCAAATTAGAAAAATTGTGGCTTAAATCCTCACACAGATATAACTCTGTGGCACATTTACGCGTGATAAAATGATCTTTTTGTTATTTTTTTTTAACGCGGCCTGCTTTTTATTTAACTCCAAAAGAAATGGAGGAATGAAATAGACTTCCTTCCCCTGGGGGCTGCGTCAGTCACTATTGACGTCAGGTGGAGAATCTCCCACTTTGAAGGTGGAAGCAGGAGCCTCCGTTGCCTATACGGTGGCTAAAAACCAGCGACGGTCCAATGAAGCATCCACTGAACGCGTAAAATAGCAGAGGATAGGCTAAAGAAGGAGCAGCCCCCTCCTCCTTTAAACCGGGAAGGCCGTTGTTTGCTGGCTGTAGTCAAACCTCTCTTTCATGTCATTGGAAGCAAAGGAGTAGCACTACACACAAACATAATGGGGAGTGAATCATGAGCTCTGTTGGCCTCCATGAGACAACACCAAATGTTGGATTGAAGCGGTTATTTTACGCATTCCCCCTCATAAACCGGCTCTTATTTCTAATCTGTAAAGGTGGTTAAAATGACTCCGGGTTGGGTTTACCCTCCAGCAGACCCAGAAGTGGCCCTCAGTCAGTGTCATGATGCAGAGCTCCACAAAAAGGTGGAAGGCTCATTACAGGCTGCCGCGGTCTCAGTCCTGCAGACTCCCCCTGCACAGGGCAGAATGCTGAAACGCGTAGTAACGGAGCGGCGCTTGGCCGACCGATGATGCTATTTTTAACTCCCATACTCAACATGCCTGGCGCTGCGGGTTTCTCTGCTCAGGGTAGCCTACTACTGTACGAGAGGCAAAACATAAACACAGGACAGCTTCCAGGCGCAAAAGCTGGCTGGATCTGGTTTTCCAGAGCAGAAAGAGCCAAAGTATGGAGCAAAAATAATCCTCGTCAGATTATGTTTTCTTCTTTATCAATGTATCTCTTTAAGAATGAGACACTGGCTCATTCATTAAAGCTGCAACCTGTAGGATTTTCACGGCATTACATTTACAATGTGTTTATTTTAGTGCTGAGGTTTTGCATTAGTGGATGCATCATGTCAGGAACTGGTGTTTTATGAATGCAACAATGATTTACACTGAAATAAAAAATAATAGAGCCTATTTATAATGCATTATGCAGACACGTCACATGCGCATCATGCACACCAGTGGACCTTGGTGTGCTGTGACGAAATACGAGGGTCTGTGATCATAGTGGGATGATACCAGGCACTCAGAGGTTCTCCATGTGAATACATGAAGCCTATGACGTAGCTTGCAGCTCCTGCACCACTGATAGTGAGATGGTTGCAAACAACAAGGTCAGCTGTGACTCTATCCTGACAGCTTTCAAACCCCCAAAAGATCAAATTTGTTCCTGGTGTAAAATCAACATTAGTGCTCACACAAAAAGCCCAAACCAGAGGTGGAATCTGAAAGAGTCTTCAGTGAGGCAGAGTGGTAGAAACACAGAGGGTCCAAGGTGTGAACTCACACAACAGGAAAAAAGGCTTCAATTTGACTTTAGCATCAGTAACTCCTGACTTCACTTAGATTTGAACCTCTGGAAAAGAAAGACTTGATACCCTCCATGAGCATTAGCAGGGTTTCTTTATGGCGATTCAGATCGATAGCCTTACAATCACTTATGTGCAGTTTCACTACTTTCTGTATACCGAGTCATCATCAGGGTTATCCATGCATTTTGGTAAAAGGTTTATAGATTATATTACATCATATTATATTACTACTATTATAGCATCACTTGTGCAGCTCCTGCGTCCAAGACAAATTTAAGTATAAGGTACACACAATAAAGTACATCGTATCGTATCGCATTATATCGTGTCAGATTTGTCTCTGAAATTGAGTGTAAATATTTCAGTTTATATTATCCTCACGAGACCCTGTGTCCTCATATAAGGACATCACATTTTGGGTTTACTGGACCTTACATTGTATAATTCTACTTCATTTAGACCTGTTGTCCTCGTTCATGGACACTTTTTTGTGCCATCTACTGGTAGTAAGAGCACAATACACTAATCCATGTAAAAACAAGATGGCGGCCATCTCTGCCACGTCAGTCTGCAGCCCATCCCGACACAAAAGTGGACAAAACCTGATCAGATGTTATAAATGAAACTTGTTTATCTATGATCAGTAAAGTTTGTAGTTTGATATGGCAACAAATTTGACCAATTTTAGCAACAATTAAAAGGTAAGATGCTTTAAATTAGGAAGTACTCATTTGAGGACATCAGGACTTTGTTGTTGTCTGGTTTGAGGACACTGGGACTTAGTTATCATTGACAATGATGAGTTTCTTATACTTTTCAGGTCCTACTGATCCCAAATAGCCAGGAGAAATTAGAAATGCATACCAAACAAAAGTTGAGGTAGCAATACTTGTGCAGCTCCTGAGTCTAAGATGAATTTATTTACAGGGACCACAAAGTATATTGTATTGTATCGTATCATATCGTATTGTATCATGTTGCATTGTTTGTATCGTATCATAATTGTCTCTGAAACTGAGTGTAAATATTTCAGTTTCAGTTCAGGACAAACATCTGTACAAACGCAGTTCAAAGGGACGTCTGTCTGGGTGTTTGTCCGACTTGTAATTAGCGTGGACACATGGACTGTGTAAAAATAACGGACATAGCCACTGTGATGTCACCCATTGGTTTGTGGGCTCCCGTATTGAAGCCTTGACTTCGGCATTTTGGCTGTCACCTTCTTGGTTTTCGGAGCCAGAAGTGACCATATTTGGAAGAGAAGGTGGAGCTGTGAAGGACTGAGGGTTGGGTCTACTGCATAGGTTGTAGCAGCGTCTCACCGTCACACTGTCGGTCAGAGTGACGTCACTATAAGTCTTAATAGAATGATAGATAAAAATTCACCCCTTGTACAGTTTTTATGACCGTTGAAATTTGCTACAGAGACCAAAACTGTTTTTATATCTAACTGTGAACATGTTTGTTTCTGCTGTTAAGTCGGACATTTTAACATGGGGGTCCATGAGGATTGTCTTGTTTTTTGGAGCCAGCCTCAAGTGGCCATTAGAGGAACTGCAGTTTTATAGGCACTTCCATGTTGGCTTAATTTTTCATTCTCTGAGGTTGACGCTTCGGTGAACATTATTTAGGCAGTTACTTGACTGTGAACCAGACCTCTCAGAGTGGTTTACAACGACATGAAGCTGTTGTCCCACCCAGCACAGGGACACCTTGTGAGGAGGTGGAGGATCTGGTGGTTTATGATGCCATTTTGAGGGTTTGTCATGAGAAGTCTGAACCTCCTTTGCAGGATTTGTTGAAGGCTCAGGTTCGTATACAGTTTGTCTTGAGTTTGTGCTCATGATTTGGAAAATGTGAAAGCTGTTTTCAACTCTTGGATAGTGATAGAAACTATATTGGTCCAGACAAGTGGGCAGGGGGTTGATCAGCCAATCAGTCACTTCTTTCAGACATTTAACTTGAATCATCCTAACTGTCTCAACACTGGGAGAGAAGCCCTGGTTCCCATTTGGACAATGCAACATTTTGACATGTATGTTGTTGCCAACCTTGTCTCCTTAAAATTACCTTTGTATGTTGCCAAAATGCTTTCTTAACAATGTTGCTGTGGCAACATAATCACTGCCTGGATTATGTTTAGGGACAATTTTCGTCACAGGCAACGAAACACTACATTGATGTACCGCAGAGGTTTCGGGAGGATGGCGGGCGTACAAAGTGCAGGACCTTGACACCAGAACTCAGACTCCTGTCTTAGGTTAAGGCAACAAAAACAGCTTGGTTAAGATAGGGAAAGGTGGCTGCTGCAAATGTAGTCCCACTGCTGATGTTTGAGAAGCAATATTTTATAGTATCATACATGTTGATGTTAGATTGATCCTTGCTTGTGAACATTTTAGAGACAGGAAACTGGTGATGAGGTAGGAGCCTGATGGTAGATATTGTCAAATATTTTTTGGTGCACGCCATTTTTGGCTTCTGTCTGTATGTTCATTTTTGGTATGGATCCTACACATTGTTTTATAAATGAGACCCCAGGTCTGTAACCTCAGTGGTGCAGCACACATTATGCTGAGGAGAGTGTGATGTCATCATTTTGGAGCTGTCCATGGTACCAAAGCAACAGTGAAGTCAGGGCTGAGTTCAGATGAGACAACTGTTGTGTATTGCATCAGCTGCTCCTACAACATACAGTCATAAACTACACAACCAACCTGATTCAGACTGCAGGAGAAGTAAAGAGGGCGGGGACTCAAGACGTAGGGACTTTGGTGTTGTTGTAAGGGACTCCATGAATGTCTAGTGCAGTATTTAGAGGAATTTTACCCAAACACAAGGGGCAAAGGTGGAGAAAATAGATTCTTGCTACCTACTACGAAGCAGTACGGACTTTAAGATCCTTAGATGCACATCCTCAGTCTCCTTTTGTTATGTTTTTTTTCAACCTGAATTGCATAAACTTACTGTAAAACTTCATTATAGTCCGGACTGGCCAGAGGGTGTTCATTTTTTCTGTATTTAAAGTCCAGCGTGCAGGATTTAGGTTGACATATTTTCATGTTTATGTTTTAATTAGTGTATAATCAGCTGAAAAAAATGAATCACATTTTCAATACCTTAGAATGAGCCGTTTATATCTACATAGGGAGCGGACCCTTGTCTACAGAGATTGCTGTGTTGCACCACAATGTTTCTACAGTAGCCCAGTAGCCCAACCAAACACTGGCTCTAGATGAGGCCATTCACGTTTTCACATCATCCATCGTAGTTAAAAGCCCGTTGTGACAAACATCAGAAAGTGAAACTACTCTATTGTGTGTTTTTACTGCTTTTATACGGAATTTTCTTTTTATCCAGTGAATGCAATGCGCTTCTGTACTTTTAATCATCTAGCCAATTGGTTTTGGAGAGGAAGAGACCTTTGAGGATGATTTGTCTCCTGGTAAAAACCTCCTGAACAATGAACACTGAAGAAAGTTTAACCAGGAGAAGCTTCAGCTGGTTGTAATCTGAAATCCTCACTGCTAGAAGCCACTAAATCCCCCTAAATCTTAGCCACTGATCCTTTAAAAACATATGATGATATTTTTTTATGCTGTGTGTTTATACAGATGTAAAACACGTTCATGTGTAAAATAAGAACTGACGTACATATTCAAATACTTGTACTGCTGCTTAAAATGCTGCAAAAGACAACCGGAAGTTTATGTAATACATATTTCCAACTGACTTGCTTGTTTTTCACTTTCTTGTTTTATTATTGGGCGTTGCGTATGCTGCCTATTATTAGATTTCTTTCTCTCTTTTTTTTATTGTTGCTTAAACAATTAACTTATTTTCTTCTGATATTTAGAAAATTCACCACATCTTACATATTCTGTCTGACACCAGGTGCAGTATTACTCTGCTGCAGTCAGTCTGACACCAGACGACAAAACAACACATGCAAATGTTTCTAAATCTACACCATAAATGAAAGAAATTCAAATAAACATTCTTTCCCTGTGTCGCTCCATTCTTAGTCTCTGCGTCTTTAAAATAGTCATCTCCTTTCATGTCCATGTAGGAAATTCACTATCATTATGTAATATCTTGCAGCAACATCCATTCAGTGTTTCTATATTCAGCAGTGCTGAGCCAAATATATCCACACACTGTGAGGTGCAATAACAAATCTCAACGTGGAAATGGGCATCCAAAGTTTTGCATCGAAACAAATGACAACCTCAAAAACAGTGTCCACTTGTTCCAGTGTTGGCTCGACCCAAAATGACTTTTCGGTGTGTATTTAGCAGCAAGTATGACTGGCACATAAATAGAGAGCTGCCAAAATATTCAGAGAACAATAGGGATGTATTTAACAGTTCAGCGTTGCAGAAAAATAGGTTATTTAACTATTAATTACATGCATCTGATGAGTACAAGACTGCCAGGTCAGATCTAAATACTAGCAGCTCCACATTAATAAGGATATTTGACCTCATGTGCCACTGTTGTAGCTGAACTACATGATGCTTGTTCCGCAAATAAATGTTTAGTCAATCGATATTAAACATGGATGAGCATACTTATCTACTACTAATCTATATATGTATTAAACAAAGTGCATTATTTAAATGTAGAAATGTAAGATTGTGATACTAATGCAATCATAAAATGAGCTGCCTCAGCTGCAGCAGACTTAACAAAGGACTCCCAGTGAGTATACTATCACTCTGAAAACACTCAATGGGTACAGAGCATCACACACACACACCCATTCAATGCAGTGTCTCTATGGTGTGCCAACTCACATGCCTATTACATAACAGGGCTCCTACTCCCAGGCCTAACGCCCCTGACAAATCCATGCACGCTTTGCTGCACATGAGCTATTTATACACTGCACCCAAGACATTGCTGGTCAAAAATACCACTACAGTCAATTATTCATTGAGAAACATTCCAAAACAGAGCGGGGAGTGGGTTCGGCTGCACAGGAATAGACCAAGGGGGCTCACAATAAATAATGTCCATTAGCAATGCAGCAGCCTGTTTTGTCCTCAGCGATGCCGAATGTGAAAGCGGGAAATGTGTAGCTGCAAATTTGCCCTCTCATGTGTTGTGCTTGTATTTATGGGAGTCTGTGCATACACTTCAGCTCCTCTGCAACCATCTTGTTCCTTTACAGGATTCTAAAAATAGCAGGCTGCACTGTGCTTGTGCCATTTTTAGGTATTGCAATTTAAAGGGAAAAAAGTGCTGTTTCACAAGGATACTATGTGGATGCACTTTTTTTTTTCGTGGACGCACTGTTTGGTCTTTGTTCAAAGATGCTCCGCGCTGCGTCGGCAACATAACGTTCAAATAAACAGCTTTGATCTGCCAGGGTTTCATTCATGTCTCACATATTTACTGCTTTACACATCCTCAGGAATTTTGTTTTGTAAAGTGTTAAAAAACAGGGTCATGGTTGTCAAGTGAAGCTTCATGAGTTTCTAATTAACATTAGTTTGCTTTTGACTACAATTACAGATGGCAAATATCTGGATATTTCAAACTGGAGGTTGAAAACAAGCAAATCTAAATTTGTGATTCAGTCAGGGTGAGTCAATTTTATTTATATAGCACATTTCATATGATGAGCGTAAACTAAATGTGCTTAAAACAAAAGAGGGTAGTATGATTATTCTTAAAAAAGGGGAGTTAATAATAATAATAATAATAATACTAATTCCTAAAGCAAATAAAAATACACATTAGAACCTGATGTAAAGCTTGTGAAAAAAAGATATGTTTTTAGTTTGCTTATAAAAGAGAACACTGGTGTAGCAGACTGTAGTTCATGTGGAAGAGAATTCCCAAAAGCACCATGAGGTTTGGTTTTAGGTACAGTGAGTACACTTTTATTTGACGATCTAAGGGATCTTTCTAGTGTGTGCCCTGTGAACATGTCAACAGTGTTTCATGTTCTTAAGGTCAGAAAATAGCCGGATGTTAAGACTGGAAACTTCAATATATGATTGTATTGCTGCAACGTCAACATTTTGACAGCAAAATGTGACATAATTCAAAATGTTTGGCCCCAACTGTTTGGCCTTTAGTAAACAACATGAAATCTATTTTGAACCTGTAGATTAGACACTTATCTCGTCTTCTAGAGGCTCATCTGTTGTGACTCAACACAATTGGCCCAAACGAGGATTTCACACCTTCAAGTCAGACTTTTCCCAAATACAGTATAGATTATGTCAGTGATTCCCAACTGGTCCAGCCACGGGTCAAGATTTCACCTTTGTCATTAGTTCAAGGTCAACACAGTTTAATACATTCAGCGTCATACTTTCATTTGGCCGTGTTGTCAAGCTAGTTTGCTGTCTCTGTTAAGTAGCTGTCCATTATTCCCTCACTCTGCAGCAGGTAACGACACTTCAAAATGAAAAACTATTTTAACAAATGTTGCTGTGTCTATCAACACAACATGCATCACTTTGGTCACGTTTTGGTTTTGTCAATCATTAAAATTGTTTTGGAATCATATACAGAAGGAAATGAACACTTCTGTTATGAACTGAATGCAGACTTTGTGCTGTTGGGCAAAATGACAAAGAATGAAAATGATAAAGACTTGTTAAAGATACTGTGTATTGCAGTGATTGATGATAACAGATAACAAGAACCTGGCTTCGAAAGTCATGCCCTCTGACAGACAAGTGTAGTGACGCGGTTCAACAAATAATGAACAGAAGCTACTGGAATGTGGTTGTGTGTCTGATCTGACAGTCATCCAGGGGAGCACCTTTTTAAAACTCTTCTTGTATTTGTACTTTATGTATTATTCTCTTGTGTGTGTCTAAGTGCATAAGTCTGAAGTGTACATATGCACATATACATACACTCACCTGCCACTTTATTAGGTACACCTTCCTAGTTCCAGGTTGGATCCATTTTGCCTGCAGAACTGCCTTTAAACAGGTGCACTGCCTCCTCCAGATTGAGAGAGAGTTACTGCCTTAAGTGAGGACGTTCAAGTATCTCGGGGTCTTGTTCATAAGTGAGGGTAGAATGGAGTGTGAGATGGATCGGTGATTTGGTGCGGCTTCTGCAGTGATGCGGGCACTGACGGACTGTCGTGGTGAAGACGGAGCTGAGCCAGAAGGCGAAGCTTTCGATTTATTGGTCCATCTACGTCCCAACCCTCACCTATGGTCATGAACTCTGGGTAGTGACTGAAAGAATGAGATTGTGGATACAAGCCGCCGAAATGAGTTTCCTCTGTGGGGTGTCTGGGCTCAGCCTTAGAGATAGGGTGAGGAGCTACTACTTCCAGAGAGAGCTCGGAGTAGAGCCGCTGCTCCTTCATGTCGAAAGGGGTCAGTTGAGGTGGTTCAACATCTGATCAGGATGCCTCCTGTTGGAGGTGTTACGGGCACGTAACAGGAGGCCCGGGGGCAGACCCAGGACACACTGGAGGGATTACATATCTCATCTGGCCTGGGAACGCCTTGGGGTCCTTGAGGAGCTGGAAAGTGTTGCTGGAGAGAGGGACATCTAAGGTGCTTTGCTTGGCCTGCTGCCCCCGTGACCCGGCCCCAGATAAGTGGATGAAAATGGATGGATGGCTTAGTAAGTACAAGTGCTGATTTCTGGTATAACTGGTTCCTTCTTTCTGACCTCAGCAGGGTGAAAAGGCAGTTTTCCCTTGGCCTTATTGTCGCGGTGTCTGGTGTAGACATCCTTTATGGAGGGTAGAGCAGCACCTGTAGTGTGTTCAGCTGGATGAACCCCTCTTCGCAGGGCCTTGTGGTCCTTTTCGGGGCCGTTTCCATACCAGGCAGTGATGTTACCCCTCAGGATGCTTTCGACGGTGCAGTTGAAATTCCTTAGTATTTGGGGGGGATACCTGGAATTTCCTCGAGTGATTCAGGTAAAACAGGCTCTGCCTTTCTTCTCTCAACATTGAGTCCAAATGCAACGCTCAGGTCAGGCCCTCAGTGATGTGGACACCAAGGTATTTGAAGCTCTCCACCGAAGACCCGTAATATTGAGTAGAGCGTAGTTCCTTGGCTGTTTCTACCCAAAGTTCAAAGTCAGCTGGCTAAAGGTCGATTCATTACTGTTGTATATAGAAGATTGGCGCAATGTAGAAAATGTATTGACTCAAAACTTAAAGATTCATTGGACTGAACAGGCTCTTCAATCTCCAGATTGATCTAGAGTTGTGAGTTGTGTGAAACTGAAGGAGCACAAATTCAAATTTGATTGTTGTAGGATTGCAACACATTCATCTGATCAGTTAAAGTCAAGATGAGCTGAATTTAAATACACAACCCGGAGTGTGACCCAATGTTACTGTGTTATACAGTAAAATTATTTCACCATTATAACTAGGTCAATTTCTGGTCATCATTCAAACTATTAGAAGATGTAAAAACTATAGTTTAATTCAATTTTATCTTTAAAGCCCAAAATCACAAACCACAATTTGTCTCAGAGGGCTTTACAGCACACGACATCCCTCTGTCCTGAGACCCTCACAACGGATAGGGAAAGTCACCCCAAAAACCCTTTAATGGAAAAAAAAGTCTCCCTTTAACTTACAAATCTTGACTTGAATGTTTGGGCTGTGATAACTGAGCTACAGTTTTGGCTGTTTGCATCATTTATCAGTCCTTATAGCTATCCTTAGAATATACAATATGTCAGTGTGGATTGCTTTTTGTTTTTCATCATAAAATTGACTTAAACCCGGCTATAGAACACATTTTGAATGATCGCACAGCAAGGGAGAGATTGTAGGAGTTGATAAAAGGAGTGTGCCTAAAAAAGGCAAACAGTGCCACCACGAGGCCAGTTTGGAAACTTAAAAAAAAAAAAAGGTTGCAGTCATGTCAAGGACTCATTTAATGTGGCTGTAGTGATAATGATGAAATGCTACAACCTCTACACTTTAATTCAAGCTTCAAGGAATACAAACACTTTGTTTTTCATCATTCCAAGATTTTAAAAGAAGTAATCCATGCTTTTGTTACAGCTCACCTTGACTACTGAGTCAGTCTTTACTCTCAAGACTGCAGTACGTGCAGAACTCTGCTGCAAGGTTTGTAAGTGGTTCCTGTAAACACGAGTGTATTTCCCAAATACTCGTTTGAGGGTTCATTTTAGGACTTTACCATTTGCCTTTAAAGCATTTCACAGATTAGCTCCCTCTAACTTATGACCTTTTAATGCCCTACACCCTTCCCAGGTTAGTCAGGTTTTCTGACCTGTCACTTCTGGTCATCCTTCAGGCTCTGCAAAAGCTCATGAGCAAACGCAACCCCCAGTCTGTGGAACAAACTGCCCCACCACACCAGATCCATCCCCTCTACTGAGTCGTTTACAGCCCAGCTCAAGGAGCAGTTCTTTACTTTGGTTTTTAATGTACTTAGATCGCCAAACTTCAAACAAAAGTTCTTGCATTACTCATGGATTTTATGGTCTCTGCCTGGTATATGCATTTAGTCAGCTTATGTTGTCTTAAATGTGCTACAGAAATAAGTTTGACTTGACATTTTATTTCCCAAAGAGACAAATAACCGACGCAGAGAAATTAACTAATGAAATCCACACACTGCCTTTAATACTGTACATTTAATACAGATTCCACTTGAGTTTTTTTTTTTTTTTTTAATAGATGGTCAATGGCAAATCCTTTTTCTGCCTTATGATTTCCATAAGTTAAGAAGCAAATGTAATAGCATATTTCAGTTTCTCTCTTTTGTATTTAAATTACCTCAGAGCAAAATCAAACAGTTTGTAGGTCCCATATAAATAGGAATGATATAGAAAAAAGTGCAAAAACTGAGAATTCCCATCCATTTTAAGAAGCAGAAATAGTGAGGGCATATATTGTCATCAAACTCCTTTAACCTCTGAGTTGAGAGGCACATTTCTCACCATCTCAGAAAGAAGACTTAAGCAAATACTGTAAAACGTCCTTGTCATTTAAAATTTCCAATTAGCTTACATTAAAACATGGCGCCATCTCCTGGCCACGGTATGTTATTATCTCTGAGAACCTCCTCGATGCCGCCACCTCATAGCAGAATGCTGAAATGCCTTTAACAATGAGAGCTTTTCTTCCAATTAGCACAAAGAAAAATCTGAATACTGCAGAAGAAGTAACTGGAATTTGCAAACCTTATTCAATTTTTATCCCCTTTCATTTTTGCGAGTTAAGCAAACCTAACAAAAAAAAGAAAAAAAAAAAAAAAAAGTCTGACAATCATAACTTCTTGATTGTTAGATAACAAGAGGTCCTGCGTTTGACACGTAAGTTGTGGGGCAAAATTATCTACAGTTGTACTCTGTGACGTTTCAGACCTAATTCTTTGGGTTAGAACCCAGATTCTACTGGATATGGATCTTGATGCCTCACCTTTAACCACATGTAAGTTTCTTACACAGTTATTTTGTGCTACTTATCTGAGGTCTTCAGATGAGTGTGTGTATGTGTCTGTCTGAGTGTTTATCTGCTGTGTGCATGTCTGTTGGGGTTCTCCTAGGGTCAAACTGGTACAGTGGTTTAGGGTTGACGGCGTTCCCTCTTGGTGAGCAGGTAACACTGGATGGTTCTCAGTCGGTCTTTGGCGGGGGCGAACTCTGGCTGCAGCTTCAAAGTAGACTCGTACCAGCGCATTGCTTTCTCAAACTCCTCCTGTCATCAAGAAACACAACAACCATGTCACCACGAGGACACGACTTCCATTTCTGCTTTGCAAATGCCTTGACTTTCAGTTGATGGAGTGGTTAAACTTGAGGGGCTGAAGGCGGGTTCAGACTACAGGAAGTTTACAACCTTAACTGGTTTTGAAATCAGGCCACATCACACACATTAGGAGTAACTTGAGAGACATTTTTCTCTCTAATCTAAAACATGCACACATTATGAGATTTGAAAACATCCATGCATCACACACTACAGGATATTACTAAGATTATAGTGCCAGAGGGAACGAGAATGCACCACCTCATGTGATCTCATGGGGAAGCAGATTTATACAAAACAACCTGTTGCCACAACTTCCTGTAATGTAAATGCTTTTCACTTGGAAAAACAAAAGCAGAGAGCTACATCAGTCTGGATGGGAGAAGGGTTGGGAAGACGCTGCCAACATGGGTTGTCAACTCTTCATAGAGAACTGGAGGTGGGATTTTAACTTTTAGTTATACAAGGTTCCCACACATTTTTACCAATTGAATTTTAAAACTTCTCCATAACTTTCCCATAATATTTTAGCCCATTTCAATAACATTATCTAAGTAGTTTAAAACTGGCTGGCCTATGTAGCAATACAGCCATGACCAATAAGAGTGCTTTTACACTACGAGTCACATTCACAGTAGCATGGTGCCGCCTGCTGTTTGGTGACCATTCACACGCTCTCACACACCGATTAACGGCCATCAAGGGCAACTTGGGTTTGGTATCTGGCCCAAGGATGCTTTGACATGCAGGCTGGAGGAGATAGGGATTGAGCCACCGATATTCTGATCGATTGACGACCAGCTCTACCTCCTGATCTACAGCCGCCCCATGCTCTTCCCAGATGGATAAGCAAACTACTAGCGCTTGCTAATTTTACTCGCTCATCAGCATTCCCCCAACAAACTAGGTGCATATGCCAGTATACCAGACCAGATATGGGGACTTAGCAAAATGTCACGTCTGCGCCCCTTATTGGGGGATAGAAAACAGAAAATCCTGTAGGTGTCAGCGCAATTTGACGCGTGTTTGAATTTAAAAAAATGACAAGTTTGTATGCATTTATTTCATGTAAAACAAATGTTTGATTTATGGAAAAAGTCACACAGCGCAGCACTAGAATTTAAATCAGTAATACAAGGATCGAATTTTGCGCAGACATGTTTTGGGCTGTTTAAGAACATATAATACATATTAAAACTGTTAATGCCAAACCATTTCCACGCCTGGAAAACAGTTTTTCTAATTTCATAACTTTTCCAGGAACTTCATGACCATGGGAACCCTGATTTTAATATCAGTCAACATCCATGTGCTAGGTAATGTTGGCCGCAAGGGCTAGAATGTTTCCCTTCGCTTGGAAACACCGTCAGCTGCTGCACTGATGTAATCATAAATAAAATTAGCTAAAATTTAAATCCTACATATGAAACAAGTCTGATAGTATTGGGTCAGCCCTGATGAGCCTGTCAGCAGGTTGGCGGTTTTAGACTGGATCTGTAGAACTATCACATTACCAGATAGTCTGAGCTGAACATCAGTACAGACCAAGGTCCCAGAGCTGATCTCTTTGTAAATTTGTATAAATCATCCCAAAACTCCTGTAGTCTGAGCCCGGCTTGAGCAGTGGGTCATGTCATGACAAGCAAACACATGATGATCAAACAGTAAAAGAATTTGACTGCAGCCAGTACCATTGCTATATAGACGTTGGCAAGGGTAAAGTGGTTCACGACAAAGTGCGGGGCGATTTCTACTGCCATACGGGCGACTGTGAGAGCGTCCTCCCATAGCCGAGCGTTCTGGAAGATGTTGGCCAGGCTGATAAGGGGCACGTCCTGGTTCGGCATTAAAGAGGAAAAAACAAGAATATTATTATTATTTTATATCAAAAACAATAATTTACTTAGTGTAAGCATCCGGTGGGTTTATTGCTTGGAACAGCTGATGTCTAACTTACCTTCATGTGATGGGGAGCGTAGTTGAGGGCCTGTCGCAGACAGTCGATGGCTCTCTTGCCTTGACCTTTGACCCTCCAGTACAGTGCAGCCATGCTGGATAATACCCAAGATGTCTGATTCTGCACACAGAGATTAAGGAGGGGGATGAAAGTACAATTTAAAGCTGCAGTAGGGTGTTACAATGGCTGGGTGTTACTGCTAAATTATGCACAGCCATGACAGTTCAAATCGTTGCTACTACCAGTAGGCGCTTAAGATATTTTGAGTAGTACTGACAGCAGAGCTTTAAAGAGTTGGTTAATGAGCAAGTGTGTGCGCAATTCAATGTTTTTACATAGCACACAATGTAAAGTGTCATCTGATCTGATCCTTTGCATTAAACATTGGCATTTCAGTAGCAGGAAACTAAGTATTGTAGAAAGGAATAAAACATGTTCAAGTGATGTTTAAGTCGTCAAAACATTGATTATTTCAACACAAAAGTTTCTCTTTGACTAAGAGAAGTGAGAGCTCTTACCTTCTCCAGTACTTTAGCGATGCGTGTTCCCACCTGCTCAAAAGACTGAGGAGAAAACTTGTCTTTGCCGAGGTTCTGCAGGACCTGGGGGTTAGGACAAGAAGAGACACATGTGAGACTGTTAACTAAGAAGACCTAAGGAATAGAGTGGCACCAACTACACCTTATGCTAGCTTCTCAGGAAGGGGGTTAAATAATGCTCAAAAGTTAGGCTAAATTTTGGCGAGGGAAAAACAGCACAGCCATTTTCAGAGAGGTCCCTTGACCTCTCACCTCAAGATATCTCAATGGAAATGGGTTCTGTGGATACGTATGTGTCTCCCCTTCACAGATATGTCCACTTTATGTTACAGTCTTGGGCACAAACTATGCACTTTTTTTGCAGGCAATGTTTGTTATAGACATATGACTAGAAAAACTTGACACACAGTGCTGAGCTGCATCTCAAGTTATTCTTCAGGTTTCTAGCTTTGCATTCATTTGTTTCCCAATCAAAACACTCAAATTAGAGGTAAAAAAGGAAAATTATGGAATTTTAAAACTGCAATTAAAAGTGCGAAGTGTGAAATCCAGCAATTAATCACCACAGAAAAATAATCGTTTGACAACCCTAGTCCTTTTTTCAAAGTTTAGATGAAGCTTTATCCAATCAATCAGTGCCAAATTTCAGTACCTCAGAGCGCATCTGGATTAGAGTGAGACTATCTCCTCCCTGCAGTTTGTTTAAGTTCAGTCAGGGTAATAGCGAGTCATTGCAAGTGTGGTTTAACTTTTTTATAACTGCTACAGACACAGATATTTGTAATGCAATATGCAAAGTTGGTTAGGGTGATCCACCTTGTGTCTAGACTGTGTCAGACACATTTTTGCTCACACATCAACAGATATGCTTATTTTAATATATGCAGCTGTCCAGACAGGCGCTGTGCAGCACTGTTCCTAAGCTGCATCTCTCGCACATAACCACGACCAGAAACGTTTATGCTTCAGGTCTATTTTTTCTGACAATCCGTGCGTAAATGTGAGATTGATGCCCAATAAAAAACGACTATTTTACGACAATTTTAAGTGTTTCTTCAGACACAAACAACAGTGTTCTTACGCTATGCCCTCATGACAGACTGACAGGGTAGTAAGGATAAGTCTGGACTTTTTTTTCACAACTAAACTTACATTTTTGTCATAACAGAGAGATTAAAGTGCCTAATTCCAGGTACCTGTATTGGTTTGAATATAAATGGTGCTCAGCCCTAACTGTGAGTGGACCTCCTTAGTTATATACTCCTATACTTAAGGTATAGTAAAGGAGAAGTATAAAGAGTATCTATGACTTTGGCCACAGCTCACCTCACGCAGTTGGCTCTCTCCAGTGTAGTGGATAGCGGCACGATTGGCCACCCCTGCCAGGTGGTCAAGGGTGTGCATACTGGCAGCTAGGTTGGCGTTGCATAAAGGTTCAGCAGCTGGCTCCTGGAGTGGAGTGGCAAAGTCTATGTGCTCTGTGATGCTGAAAAAGAAGAGTCGGAAAACGGAAAATCAAACTAAAGACTGAAAACTGTATTCAGTGAATTTTGGTTGTTGATGTGCTGTGATGCAAGAACGTCAATGAGGCAGTAACGTTTTCGTTTTCCCTTTGGTTTGCTGTTTATGTTTCTATTTCTAACTACTGAGGTATTTGCTTCAGACAATCCACATTTTTCAGGTGTTTTAAAAGCTTTGTAGATATTATTTTTCCAGTTATGTGAGAAAAACAACAAACAACGTGACCATGATTAGGAGAGTGAGAGTCTTACTCAATGTTCTTGGCAGAAACTGCCAACCAGGTGCTAGCTACAGTGGTGAGGTCTACCCTTCGTGTCCGCTGGCACTCCTCTGGCCCTGGCCAGCCAAGACTTGTGTAGTCCCTCCAGCGGCCTGCCCAAAAACACGAAAAATCACAAAACATTTCTCTCAGTTGGGTGACGTCCAGCACCTCGGTGCTCTTTCTGTGATCACGCTGGTGTAGAAAATATTACAGGTGTATGTGGTACCTGAGGGGCCAGGCGATGGGATGGTTGGCCCACTTATCTCTAAGACAGAGTGTCCTCCAGGCAGTGACTCTCCGTTCTGGCCGTCATCAGAGCTGGCAACACTCTCTGTCCCATCCACCTTAGCCTTTCTAACCCGCTTTACCTGGAAGGTGATCTGATGAACAGAGGGCACTGCTTCAGTTTGGCTACACACACTTCAGTCACATTAGTCCCCGAGATCTCACAGATGTTGAACTCAAACATTATTCTATGTTGTGAAAAGGAAGGCCATGCACGCTTACCCACTCAGCTCCCTCATCATCCTCACAGTTTCCGAAGCAGGGCCCACCACCGGCACGGGCACCCATGACACGGTCGTTCTTTAGCACCCGGATACCTCGCAGATCCCCTCGTTTGCCTCCGACATCCAGTGCTCCCTCAAAGGCTCCCATCAGGTCCTCCTTCAGCTGCCACTCCTCCTCCCCTTCCACTCCTCCACCACCAAATGGGGTGGCCATTTTAGCTGTTCCTGAGGCTAAGGGAGATGCCCGCTGCTGTCCGGCTGCCTCACCTGACCCATTGCTGTCCAGGATAACCTCTGAAATGTGGGGAATAACAGGAGAAATCGGAGAATAAATTAGCGTGGTGTTCAGCTACATGAGCATTTCGTTCAGGAGAAAAAACACTATTTGGAGATCGATAAGCAGATTTTTCAGAGCAGCAAATTAAAACTGAGACTGTTGTGGTCTTATTCCCAATGACATTTTGTCAGTCAGCTCAAGAAGATGCAATTATACCATTCCAGGACATCATTAAATAAGTAACGCACATTCAAGTCCAAGACTTTGACATGAACTTCATAAAGTAGCAAATAAGGCCATTGCTGTAAAATCTTGTATGCTCATGTTGGATGCAGTATACATTTCCTGACTGTTTCTTATTGTCACTGTAAATCATATTCTTACTTTCAAAGAGCAAGGAGTCCTCCATAGCAGCAATGGCTGGTGCATCCTGCTTCTCTTCGCTGCCCTCCCATTCCTCCAGCTGTATACCGAGGTCCTTCTCAGCCATGCAGACACCACCCTCTGGATCAACACAAGTTCAGTGAGGCACAATTAATATTCAAACTGTCCCCTTACAGTAGATCTGCAGCCAAAAGGTATTAGCTGACACTGAAACAACTGTATTCATGATCATTTTTAAAATACTGTGACTGTATACATGCACATTGTTCCCAAACCTTCATAATAATTACATCAGAGGACTTTTTGAGGACTTTCCAGGCTCAATTATCTCAAATTTAAGGATCCAATATGTCATAGTTTGAGACTCGGATCAAGGGTAATAACTGTTACTTACAACACTGAGAAATTTCATAATGAGAACTAGCAGCCTTTGCAGAAGCTCAGAGACAATTAAAAAGAGAGAGAGAGACTTGAAAGTGTAAACAATTCTCAATCATGCTGTGTAGGTGGTGGCAGGTGGCGTGTGAAACAGTGACGTAACTGCTGGAGACACACATGCAGCAGACAGCAGAATGTAACTTAACTACTAATAGTAAGTAAAAAAAAAATCAACTTCTATTCTTGCACAAAATATATAAATCCAAGCACTTACAAAGACCCATGTCTATTTATTTCTTAGATTTTGCTTTGTGATTGGGCTATAATAAACTTTGACTTGACCTAACTAATCTGTTAAAGAACTTGCACTGTTTATATAGCATATAAATACATTTACCTTGCCTCATAACCTTTAACATTTTCTTTACAAACATGACTCCTATTACTACTCTCTCACTGACTGATATCGTGGTTCAAACCAAAGTCAGATGATGAAAGCTTTTGCACTAGCTCTTTCCTGGAAACAATTCTCTCCTTGACAGAAAGTGATGCATTTTATATTTTGAGACACAGCAACTGTGTTTGGTTTTTTGGAACAAACAAATAAGTCCCTCTTCATCTTCTCTCTCTCTCTCTCTCTCTCTCTACACTCCAATGACTGCATTGATGGTCTCAATTTACTCTCCCAAAGCTCCGATTTTTTTTTCAAACTTGCAAACGACAGTTATTGCCAGGAAGACATTAGATCTGGATATCACTTTCACAAAGGAGCTATGGAAGACTCATGTTATATATGAGAGACGTTTTTATTTCTTATACTGCAACACTGAACCCAGCAGGACTTGTTTCAGGCTGGACACAGTTTTTACAAGCAGTAAATGTTGACTCAAAGATAACAAGGGGATGAGGCTGTTAAGACAGTAATAATGAGAGCGTGCACTTCATTATAACTCCAGACACCGCAGTGCTGTGAGAATGCTGCTATTGTTGCAGCCATGTATAGCTCTCTGTTGTACTGATGTGTTTTCCTGTTGTTTGTTAGCTTGTCTACAGTGATTGATATTGCCATATTACTGGGCTATGGAGCCATTTCTCAAGTGCAGTAGTTAGCGGCTGACTCTGTATGATGTTGCTTACAGAGCCAAATTATTACAATTTGTTTGACAATACAAGATCAAACATGTTGGAGAAACTGCAGCAATTGTACATGAGCGTGTGTGTGTATATTTTTGTGTTTAAACTTTTACCCTAACTCGAGGTAGGTGTGTGTTTTATGAGTGCTTTTGTGACCTCCTGCATTCAGCGTGCTTTAAGGCAGCAATATTTAGCTTTGGAGAGTAAAATATAGACCCTTCTAAATTTGGCATCAGCTATTTTCTGCGGCCTAAATTATTGAGTGGCAAAATTTCCCACTTCAAAGCACTTTTCTCTTCACTCCCACTGATATGAATAAAAAAGTAGGTGCAGTCTCTGTTCACATCAGAAGCGCAACATACTACTTGTTTCTCACAGCTACTGTTCAGCTTCAAGGGACAACATGGCCGGGTTTCTGAGTTAAAGATTAAAAAAGTGCAGAACCTGTCTGGGCCCACAGCGCATAAGGTCATTTCAAGCCCATGGCTAATTTCTAGCTTGACACAGGTAGTTGCTGGAGATGGACAATTTAGCAAAGACATGTATTTAACAAAAGATTTTTGGCAATTGAAACAATAATTTAGACTTATCAGTCTTTAATAAATGCCACCAGATTTACACATTGTGGTACAAACATTTTGCATCGAGTAACGTCTTAGACTAAATAAAATATACACAAATTTAAAAGTGAAATAACACCGTGTGTTTACAAGTGACAAGCTGTGAAATCAATCAGAACATGGGCTACTGTAAACTGATTTGTTGAAATCAACTTGTTATCGATATATCTTTATGCCAAAGCTCAGGTAAAAAATAAACAAATAAATAAAAATGTATGGACACAAAAAAGGGTCAAAAGTACTGTAGCTGTGTATGACCATATCTGAACGTGTGAGAACATTTTGTACAATTATATCTCCGAATGTGTAAAAAATATTTGGACAAACTAATTTTTGAAACCAAGAGGAGATATGTAGCTGAGCATGACAATTTTGCAATCAAATAAAAATGATTTGCACAAATACTTTCCAAAGTTTAAGTGCATAAAAAAGATTGGCCCAAACATTTAAAGTAACCAAAAAAAAGGTCTGCAATTACACATTTATGTTTGTTGGTGAAAAAATGTATGAATTCCAGGTTTACAGTGCTGAAATAAAACTACGAGTGCAAATACTTTTGTCCCACTTTTCACACTTCGTCCCGAATAGCCAGTCGGGATGCTCAGACTAACATATAATTTGTTTATCCAATCAGGAACATCATTTCACTATCCAATCAGGGAGCCATGAGGTGAGCCTTCTTTGCTGTTGGTCTGTGGATGCAGCTGTTGAGATATTGTTTATATATTCAACATTCAATTTTAAATTTTAAATTTTACACATTCACAAATGTATTGATTCAAAATGTTTCACACATTCAGATATGGTCATACATCTGACCACAATTTTTTCCATATAAATAATGCTTACCACTGCTCTGTCCTTGCATGTTTGTACACAGAGGTCAGTGATGAGAAACCTGCAAATGTTTCAACATCTTGCTCGGCCTAAACACAGTCTAATGATGCAATTATTAGGCCTTCAAAAACCAAGAAAGTTTTCTCTTTAAAAGAAACTCTTCAAGTTGGTATAGCTCTCTAATAATGTCTCTAAATCCCTAATTCTTATCCCAGATTTATACTGATGATTTGACACTTCGCCACAGTTCACAGGTTAACTGCTATAACAAAATCAGGGAGAGTACCACTACAAGTAGTACAATTCTAAGGAAAAAGTTATACTTCAGAGAGGGAGTGAAATAGCTCCATGTGTGTTTGATAAACGTACCTGAGCAGGGCTGTCGGTGTGAAAGGTTGTAAAGGAAGGGGTAGAACTGCAGACAACGCAGCAAAGGTAGGCTGGTGCGACACTGTTCGCAGCCAGCGAAGGATGCGAAGGCAGACGAGGAGGAAAGGGCCGTCACCAGGATGTGGCGGAACAAGGCCAGTGCACCTGTCACATTGCCCTGGGCCAACTGCACGCTCACCAGGCTGAGCAGGGTGTGGGGCTGAGGGGAGGGAAAGCAAAACAAAAACAGGGGAACATTAGCTGATGGGTGGCATGTGTGAAAAGTGACTCAGCTGCAGCAGGTGTAGGTACGTCCTACAGAGAGGTATAGACAAAACATGCACATGTACATGCATCTTTTCTGAAAGTGTAACTACACTTTTAGTTTGTGGCAATTGAGTGACATATAAAGATATCAGCATTCCCCACTTAAGTTTACCAGCTCCAGTTCTTACATATATTCTACCTGTGCTTCCTGAATTGGTATATCATCAACATACTTTTTATAGACACCTGATTTTACTTTTACAAGTCCCTGGTTTTTTTCCAAGGCTTTATTTAACAAGATGTTGGAAATGTTCCCCATCGATTTTAGTCCATGCTGACTCAATAGCTTCTTGCAGATCTTGCACATTTTTTGGCAACACACTCATGTTTTAAATCTTCCCAAGGTACTCTTTTAGCTTAAATGTGGAGAATCAGCACGCCACTTAAGAGGACTAAACTCATATTCATGTTCCTGGAACTACCTTGAGATGATGAGAACTTCGCCACATGGCACAATATACTGCAGGGTGCTTAAAACTGACAGTAATTGGTCGTTACAAGATGTGTTTAGTTTGAACATGATGTGGCATTCAAATGTTGCTTAGCTAGTTTTCAGAGTGGAGTATCTTCTGTGCCAACTTGTATTGCTGGTAATGATTTTGGATGAAGTACGCTTTGTTCCAGACACGTCATATAAAGGCTAAAATAAACTTTTGATTTGTCCTTTCACCTATTAGATCCAACTTGTGATGTGATCTCATGCATGTGTGGTGTGATGGCAGGACTGGGAAATTTCTTTTTTGGCTAACCTGATGGATAAGAATCTGTTTCTCATGGGAAAAGGGTGATGACTACAATGGTATTGCTCAGGTTTTATCAAAACTTCCAGTGAAAGTTGTGTATGAAGTTGAAGCATGTGACTTTTTAAAGGACTGCTTGTTTTTGTCAACAAATATACGAATCCAATATGGTAGCCAAAGCTGTAAAGTAAATGGAACTGAGAATTTTTGTGCAACTCTGTGAGGGTAAAACCCAGCAGGCTAGCCTTTACCTCTGATGCATTGAGAGCCAATGCCTGCTCCAGCAGTGTTTGTGCGTGGGTGGTCAGGCCATGGTGTAGCAGCAGGTTGGCGGCGTTGGTGAGGGACAAGAGGCGGTGGGAAGGCGGGGATGAGCTCAACACTTGGCGCAGGCACTGCAGGGCACGGCTGCCATTGCCTTTGGCCCGCCAGAATAGAGCTGCCTCATTGTAGACCTGCCAGCCGGGTACAGTTGCCTATATATATATACAAACAAACTTCTGTTAGCTCTGAAAATGAAAGACTTAAGATGGGTTTAGACGGCAGCAGTTGGGAGCAATTTAGAGGGATTAAAATGATTCATAATGACATTCTCACATATGAGATGTAAAGAATTCTTCTGAACGTGCCAACTCTGGTTTGCGTGTGTGAGCACTGCCTTTCGAAAGAATAGAGACGCCCCAAAGTATCGATATCGGGGACAATCCTGTCATATTTAAACGGACCAGTAATGGCTAAAATAACGCTGTTCAAAATCCTTTCTTTACAAAACTCTACTATGTTCTGTCCACTTCAGCCTGCTAGTGTTGCACCGTGGCTCCCCTTCAGCCGAGCTCTCTACATTTGAGGAATTTCACTCCATATGCAATATTAAATTAGTGTGTGAAGGTGAAAAATTATCTTATTGCACCAATGTTTGACTAAGTGCTGACACCTGGGGTGGCAAAATCTGGTAAGCTCAGATGGAAACAAATCTGTCGTCTCTCCTCTCTCTTTCTCATAAGCACAGAACAGTGTACAAAACATTCAGGAAGCAGCTTCTTAGTTTTAGCCAGCTGAACATCTCTTTCACAGGTTAAATGACAAATGTCGCCAGCAGCAGGTCATGACAGCTTTTGCTAATTAACATTAATTCTGTGAGCGAGTTCATCGCGGGCTCAAATAAAACTTGGCTGTTGTTGGGTTTGTGTGCTCTTTGCAAGTCAGTGTCTGTGCTCCGCCAAAGATCGTCTATGGAAGTACATGAAGCATTACTGTGTAACACTCCTGTACAACCATGTGAGAACTGAGTGTTTTTGTAGTCTCAACAACTCCCACAGGGGGTCAAAATACTTGATCAGGACATCCTTGCTAAAAACGTATATTTGCATTCAGTCATTTGAGACAGAAACGTGTGTGAGGAGCCCTCTTACTTGTTTCATAGCTTCAGTTATTCTGGATCCAATCTGTTCCAGCGTCCATCCTCCACTACGTAACTGCAGTATCTGTAATCACACATAGTCGTATAAATAATTTGATACTCTTCTACACAGATCCACATCCCATAGACAACACAGACATAAACATACAGATAGCAGTGATAGTAATTCTGTGAACATAGTGGACATTTTGCATCCATCACCACTATTTTCCTATTCAAATCACACACACTTATAAACAAACAGGCAGACAGATACCTGGGAGGCAGAGGGATCTGGCAGCTCCTTTTCTTCCAGAGGCCAGTCTAGTGAGGCAGGCAGGAGGGCTGGATATGGTTGGGGGACGGGATCACAGTTTGGCAGAGCTACCGTCAGAGGAGGACTGCTGCTCCCATAGAGGAGAGTTGCCACTGAGCTAAAAACACACGATCAGACATACTTCACTCACAAGTCATTTTTATGTGGTATGTTTTGACGTAAAACTCTGGAGACACAAGCTGACTCTTCTGTCTCTTGGCTTTAAATCAGTATTCGTTGCTTTGTGTCTGCTGTAGTATTGAAGATCATTCTGAGAAACTTCAAACTCAACTGGATCACAGCAATGCTGCTGCGATGTACCCACAAAATACCCCCCATCAAGGAATGTGTGCTGACCTGAGGCCCTGTGTTTCAGGTGGAAGATAGTAGGTTGGCAGCAGGTGAGCAGGGGGGACACTTGGGTACTCGTGTGCACAGTCAGTCCTCTGAGGCCACAACATCCTCTGTATGTCCTTAAGAAAAGACACAGTTTGCTCTCATTCTCAAAAACAAGTGCATGGTTCAATATTCATGTTATCAAATTGAAATTTATGGTGGTAAATAATTACACAAACAACAAACAGACTATTAATCAGTAGGGTCGGGTACTATTAATATTGCACCCAGCCTGGGGTATTAGGCATCGACCTTGCGTTTGCGCCTGTACTGTCAAAAAAATAGACCTGAGGTACAGACAGCTACATAGATTAAAATGAGGGTGTATCTACTGCATGGGATGTGCATGTAAAATTTTTTTATCGGACACGCTTGCGGCCTAGAATCCGGCTGTGTTGCCCAGGTCAGCTTTTCATTTCGCATTTACAAATATTGCAGCGTGTTCTTTGCATTGAGTTTTAAAAAATTGTAACCACACTTGCAACTGCTTTTGGCCCACCCTTACCCGGACTCTGTGACTGAACAGACTTCAGGAGTGATGTAGTCTCACTCTCTCTTTCTCTCCATACTCTCTCACTCAGATGCACTCTCATGTAACGAAATCTGGCACTGATTGATATAATGTGAATTGGTACTTAGTAAGTTCGACAGATATTCGGTTGGTGCCCTTAAAAATACTGAGTTCAGTACCCAACCCTATTAATCAGTCTCTCAAGTAACATTTAGATTACAATGAGTCACTTAAACCACTAAACTTTTTCCCAAATATTTTTTTTGACTATCCTCACATTCATATGTGATCCAGCATTTTTTTCTACAGTAGCATAACTTTCTTTGGCAGGTCCAGTGAGGCCTATAAATTCTGCTGATTGTGCATTAGCATTGCAGATGTATCAAATTTCCTTTTGGTTTTAATTTGATGGTGTACTCTGCAGTAAATTTAATCAATCAAATGTAGTTCTCTGTCTTGCCTGTGTGTAATCCTGATGGCTGCCCCAGAGGGCAGCAGCAGGGTCCTGGTCTCCAGACACAGAGGGATGGAGCTGGGGGCTGGCTGCTGTCTGGTTTGAGTTACGCTCTGACACAAGTGCCACGCTGGATGCCACCGATACCTCCTCCCCAAACTATGGAGAAAGACAGAAACAAGAGAGACGGAAACTGAAGGAATATTTATCACATGTAATGTTCCCCTGGTTGCAAAAATATCCACAAAAGCTAAAGACAGGGCCTTTCCATAATGACATGGAATTTGTTTATTGTGGCTTCCCTTAAAATTCTTTATGCAGGGAAAAAACTATACAATTATCACCAAGTATGTCATAATATTCCAAAGACTCACTTGGACATAGTGGACATGCTCAAACAGATCGCCACGGTGATAACGCACAGGCAGGTCAAAGGGGCAGTAGAGGCTGCGCTGCTGCTGACCCAGCCGACACATCTGATGGTTCCCTGGAGGACGTATAAAACACAGTGCTCAGGTGCTGCTCTGAACTGCCAAACCCAGAGCTAGATTAATGTGACATCTTTTCAAACAACTTGCACACAAAGCTTGCTTACTTTTGCCTCTCATGAGTTCCAAACAATCACACTGATCTCAACTCTACAGCTTTGCTACTTCTGTTCTGGTAAAGCTTTACCTTTCTCAAAACTGACACATATCACTTTACAGCAGAACACCTGTCTCATCTCTTATCTTGTTTAAAGTGTCCTCAGTTCTATGTGCATGGCATCTTACCGAGTTGGGCTTCCTTAGCCATCTGGGTCTCATGGATAATGTTGCGCAGGATCTGCTCCTCCTGCAGCAGCTTGTGTTTGTCCAGTGCCTCCTGCTGGCGGAGGTAGTGGTCATGCTGCTTCTGGTACTCCTTCAGTTCATTCAGTGTCCGCTGCAGGGATCTAAAAATATAGAGTAAAATGAGGAAGGGAAATACAGGATGGGAAACAAAGCATACCACATGATCATACTACAACCACAAGACCTACGGTAAGTTAAAGCCTTGGTATCCACACAAAATCCACACTGGCTCTGTCAGCTCCAGGGACTTTTCTTTCACTTAAATACTGACTGCCACATGGAGAGGTCTAACCACATGGAAAATTTCCCTACAGGTTAAAGCATTTTGGTTTTACAATTATTAATAAAAAAAAATCCCTATACTGATACATACATGATACATTTTCAGGAACTTTTAGACCAACAAATGTTTGTTGAAACAGAAATATGGTGGACAGTCCCAGGTACTCTAAAATGCTTAACAGCTTGAGAGTCCATTTGTAAAGAATACTTGTACAAATTACATTCTACCAGTCATTTTTAATGGAACATTTAAACTTTCCAGTGAAAATAAAGCAGGGGAAAAGCCTCTCAGATAACCCTACCCAGGATGAAACCTGTAACATACTGGTAAGCTGAAAGTTTGTTAGAATTTTTGTGTCGCAGTTGCGCACCATGGGACAAGTTTGAAAATGTCTAGATATGGTGAGAGTGATTATCTTACCCAACCAAAGTACTTAAGAGTGTGTATGTATGACTGCTTGTCTACCTGTGCTGCGCTTCCAGGCGTTGCTCCAGCTTTTGCTGACAGAGCACAGCGTGTTTTCTCCTCAGGGCCTGCTCGAAGCCTGGCTGGGCTTGCAGCGCCTGCTCGTAACACAGCACTGAGTGGTTGTATTCCCCAAGCATCTGGTCAGACAGCGATACAAGAGGAGACAAACAGACCATGGATACAGCAGAGGTCAAACAGTGATTTGTTCCATGTACTAATCACACTGAAACAAAAGTAAAAGAACTAAACAGACGAAAATCAGTGCATGTATAAAGTACCGCACGCTGGTGATAAGCTTTGTGGACTCAAATTGCAGCGTGAGTCCAGTAAGATGCAGATGATTTAATTAAGTCCTTGTACAGATATAAACAGATTGTTATTTATTGTATAAACGCTCTACCTTTACATTCAGAAGATAGTATTTCTTATATACATTAACCAGTAAGACTGCTGATAGCTAAATTTTGTCTCATTTTTGTTATGGGAACCCTGAAACTCAACTACAGATGGTGAGATAGCAAAAGTTTTTATCAGTATGTTTGCCACCACTTTAGGTACACATAACCCTCCTGTGAGCTGCTGTAGCAATCATAGGACAGAAAGAAAAGGATTGAAAGACAAGCTAACTAGAGTTTAGTTAGGTAGGCTTTAATTAGCTATATATTTCCACCCAAACACCTAAAAGTTTGCGTTGGTAGGTCAGAACAGGTGGCCAAATCGAATAAGATTTGGCTGTTCAATACGAATATTTGACTATTTCTGCCAACAGATATCAAACAAAAGCCAGAGACTGTATCGTATTGAGTTGCTGTGAGCTGTAAATTCACCATTTCTAAGCAGAAGGCAGAAGATAATGTTATCTCAGAGCCTGATGGGGCAAAGCCTCTCTTCCTCTGGGTCAGCAGCTGCCTATGCTGAAGAGCAGTGTGAAAGCAAGGAGCACTCACTCTGTAGCTACATCTGGGGACCAAAACATCCCCAGAAGCTGCCAAAAAACAACTGCTGGACTGAGTCAAGTCGACTAAGGAGTCTCCAACTGACAATTTCAATCCCTCTAACTTTCAGGGGGAAGCCCTAAAATACAGGCGCACATAGCATTGATCTTCTGCAAAAGAGTGTACTGACAAATTGCAGAAACAGCTGTGGTCCTTTTAACAAAACAGTTAACACCACACTAAACGGTTAACCACATGGTAAGTCTGTGGTCTAAGTACACGTGTCTTCTGAGGTGTAATTTTTTTTTTCTTTGACTTACAGCATAAATGTTGCCTAAGGTGTAGTGGCTGGTGAAGAGGTCTGAGGTGAGGTCCAGGGCAGCGTGGGCGAGAATAGCAGCATCTGCTGAGAAATGGGCGCGGTGCAGGATGTTGGCCATGTTGACCAGGGCTACATCCTTGTGCTGCCTACAAGTACAACACACACACACACAGTATGAGAATGTGAACACGTGTGAGCATACAATAAATAACATACAATTGCAGTGGCCCTCTGACCAGCCTGACAGTACCTTGGGGAGAAATGCAGAGCACGCACCACACAGTCCACTGCCTTTTGAGGCTCGTTCTTCATACGCCAATAAAATGACGCCATGTTGTACAGCACCCAGGATGATGAGTTCTGGAACGCACGATCATAAAGAAGTGCACGTTTTTTTAATACTTCCAAGGAATAACCGCTAACAGTTAGGCCTCTGTGGAATCTTTGTTTTTCCCAACATAGTTTTGCTGCATTGAACAATGGATCTTTGTCACATGTCTAATTGGGCTGACTTGCTAGTACTGTAAATGGGTCTGGGCTTGTCCCAGCAATGACTGTTGCTTCAATATCTGGTGTCAGCTCTGATGCTAACTGAGAAGGAGGCAGATAAATGAAGTATTTTCCATGCTTTACCATCTCTATAAAAAAGGCTGATTTTTAATCTAACCTACACACATTTCTTGCTTTTGTTCAATATCTGCAATGGAATATTTATACAGTTTAGAGAAGCTGAGTTGTACAGGCAGACCTTACCCTCTGTAACCCTTGATGGATGCGATGGCCCACCTCATCTACACTACGGCCCAGCTTATGAGACAATGAACTAAAAATGGGATCCTCCTTTGAAAGCAGCGGGGAGGTCAAGTTTGCCCTCTCCTGCACACCCTGTAACACACAGAAGGGAAGAGTCAATTACTTTGAATTCTGGCAAGGCTACATCTCTGTTGTGTGCATAATACACACTGCACAAATGATCTCACCCCTGACAACATGGCTAAATGCAATTATCAAGTGTTTTACAACTAAGTTAACAGCATATCAACTCTCAAAGCACACACAATAAATGTCTCAGCAACTGTAATCAAATAATTATGACAAACTGGTGACCGCCCGCTGGACTCTTAACCCGATAAAGCAAGTAAAGGCAGTAAATGGGTGACTAAATGAAAAGTGACATAGCGATCCGGGTTTTCAAAATAGCAACTTAATTTATTGTTACTTGCCCACAAAAAAACACCACTGCCCTTTAATCTTTACTCCAGGGCCGCATTTGTAAAACTCCTGTTGGACTTGGAATGCAAATTTAAGATACAATCATGTTGTTGTGAGATCATGAGATTACAGCGATTTTCAAATCCCCATTCTTTACTGCTCAAAGGACCTACATTTAAATATCATACAAACAGCCTTGTTAACAAACTGCAACAAAGGCTTAGCTTTTTGTCCAGAAACAAAACCAGCTTTTCTCTGAGCTCTTCTTCTTAGTCCTTGATTATCAGGATGTAATTTACTGGCATGAAACTGCCTCCACTCTGGGCCATTAGTTTGTATTTCCAATTAAGCTCTTAGGGACATTACTGAAAACAAAAACAATACTGCATTTCATTTGTTAAGGTTAGCTGAGCTTCCCTTCTTGAGAAACTCACACTTCAGTCTATGTCAGAAAATGGCCAGCTTCTGTTTTATCTTTGGTGCTCTTGAACTCTGTCCATGCTCAACTTGCTCTCGTGACTAGCTGAGGCTTCAGTAACCCTGTACCAGAACTAAGAACTAAGAAATATGACTGTTTTTGCTGTTAGCTGAATGTTTAATAGGAAAAATCTGCAAAACACTCAGATCCACCCATCAAGACCATTTTTGATAATCATCACATATCTGCCCATTTCTGGTTGTATATTATCGTGTCCTGTATGTCTCAGTTCTTACATTGTTCAAATAATTTTCCAGTGAAACTGTAAAAGGACCACTACTGGAAAATGTCAGCTCCATCAAACAGGATGCTAACACTTAAAGAATAAAAACTGAAAACTTACTTAAACAATAACTGTTATGTTAAGCACATGTGACTAAAGAGTTTCAATTCAACATAAATCTGAGAATGGAGAGTACCTGAAAACAAAGTTACAGCATAAATCCTCTCAAAAGAAATTTAAGTCAGCATATCAATTTAAACAAAATACTTATTGGGTGATGAGAGCAACTTAGATGGTTCTTTTGATTATGAGTCATTCTCATCTTGTTCCACTCTGAGCAAACCAATTAACAAGTTTGGCCTCAACTCACCCTGAGATGCTGGAAAGCATGGATACTATATGGTAGATCAAACGCTTTTGCACAGTCAGGCTTTTCTAGATCTGGGGGCAGAGCTGACCGGGAATCCACATAGTCTTCAGGGCTACAGGAGGACAGCAGAAAAATAGCTTTAAGATGACACATTCATCATAATCATAGAGAGACATTAAACTAAATTTAAATGATGTCTTAACCACCGTAGAGATAACAAAAATGTTGACAATGCTTTGTTTTCTTGAGGAGAGTTTACCTGATGTCTTTGCTTTCCAAGGAGATATAAGTGCCATCATACAGGTCCAGGTCTCCCAGAGGTACCTTAGCCATTACACAGTCTGCATCCTCTTTGTAGTGTCTCTGCTCCAGCCCTGTGTCTCTGTCCTCATTTTCCTCAATATGAATCTTCTGCGCCACAAGCTGCTTCTGCACAACAATAACCAGTGAGAACTAGTAAGCACAAGAAACGGACAGTTGACAGAGTAAGTAACGTCTAATTAATTAATAATAGAAAGCTAAAGCAGCCTGTTAAGTTCAGAAAATTACATCAATTTACTGCAGTGGTTTTCAAACTTTTGTGCTCAAGGCACACTAAAGGGCAAGCCAAAATCTCAAGGAACACCTACATTTATATTTTGCACTATCACCTAAAATAAAAATAAAAATAAGACTGTTAGCTTTCCTGATACTATGTACTGACAGTTTTTCTTTCTCTTTCCTTTCGGTGGTAGGTCATCTTCCCTTGTGCTTTGTTGTAATTTGCTCCGTACAATAAAACGATCCATTGTCACACTCACTGCTTTCTCCTTTTAAATGTTATCTTCCCTCACACTGGCTGCCAATTAGGGCTTTTGATGTGTCACTGCTTATAATTCCCATGCGCCAGCGGTGACAAATAGGTTCCCCATGAAAGGTTTTTAAATTAAATTAAAGTTTGCCTCTTTACACTTTACACAACATACTGTCAATTAAAATGTATTCATAACCTTTTGTATAGGCCCAGTTGAATATTGCTATAATAATGTGCGATTATCACAAAATCCCAATGCATTTGAGAACCACTGCCTTACTATAATGCAGCCCTTTAAAACAAGGTAAAGACAACACTAACAATATTTCGATACCCAAAATCTAAGATGATACATCACAATATCAATATAATACCAATATACTTCTAAGCCCTAGTTCCAAATAAAAGAAAATGGCCTTTTTCCCTCAACATAATTGAGAAACTGTAATCTCCTTTCTGCACAAATGTATCTTAAGGCAATGAACTCTGCTGTTAGAGACATTGACCAGAATCAACAGGATGAGACCCCAAAGGGAAACACACACACCTCCAGTTTCTTGAGGTAGTTAACACGAGTCTCTTGCCTCATGAAGATCACAACGTCATGTGGATGCTTCAGATTCAAAGGTGAATCAACCTAAAACAAAAAAAAAATGGACAGTGCAATAAGGATTGGAATAGAGTAAACATAAGTGCAAGTGCAACCAGCGGATTAATCTAAGTATATGACGGTTTATTCGAGTTTTAATGAGTCATATTAGAAGTAGTGTATTCAACTCGGATACACATACTTTCAGATGGAGACACTGCTGTCACATAAACATCAACACGGTCTGCCTCTCTAAATGAAGACAGCCACCAACAAACATTAACGTAATGTCTCGCATTACTAAAGAGCTGTTTCCAACGCGGATGTTGACACAGGCCTGTAATATACTGGTCATCTTGACCTCAAACACCTAACGATAACGTCAGGTTTAAGGTAAGTTAGCTGGTGTAAGCTAACCGACTTAGCTAAACAAAATATTTTTTGTTACGTTGTTGCGTAGTATGTAACGTTACCGGAGCCGGCAAACACGTTTTGATGAGATCAAATTAACCACTAGAATTACGTTAACAAACCGCATAACGAAAACGTTATCGTTAATGCTAACGAATATAGCTTTACAAGCTAGCCACCTAACGTTAGCAGGTCAATGAGCAAGCGTTAACTGTCATACTTGTTGTTGAATTTTCCCATCCTCCGTGACAACCCAGTGTGTCGTCGCTCCTCCGGAGTCCACTATGAGAATGCACAGAAGGATGAAAATCTTCCCCTGAAATGACGTTTTTCGCGAATAGTTGACACGACAGGGCAAAGACTCAGGACAGATTTTCCTGAGGTCCGCCATTTTTCTGTCTCATTTTGCTCTGTGGCAGCAGTGCGCAGCCTCCGGCCACGCGGCGGCGCTCGCGCCCGCAGCGCCCGCGCCCAAGACTGTAAAAAACCCTCCGCGGGTCATCACTGATGACGTCGGGAAAAGAAAACAGGAAACTGTATAGAAACGAAAAGTTCGACGCGTTTTCAAGGCAAAGGTGGGTGTTATAAAAGACTAATATCTGCTTCCGCAGACATGATACTTTAATGCTGTTGTCGCCGAAGAGGACGTGTGTTTGCTGTGCCCGCTGTTTCGGTCAGTATCGCTTCTTTTAATCGCTTTTTAGCACAGAGCTGATTCAAAGTTGCAGTTCCGCATCCAGGGGCATGACCACTGCATCAAGTGACAACACTGCCAGCAGCAACTATCGTATGCAAACAAGAATGTAGCTGTCATGAAATACTTTACGACGTAGTGTCAGTGTAAGCCAGGGTGCTACTTTAGGCAGGAGCTCGTTGAGTAATGCTTATTATGGAAACTAATTTGTTAAAAGTTGGTTTCCATTATGGGCTAGGTGGAGCTTTACCCAGTGTTAGCAGGAGTTTACAGCAGCAGTGACAAGCTAGTTAAAGATAAAGTGGAGCTGTCGAGATAATTACAGTTTAAACACCTCCACTTTAGACTTTACAGTCTTAAGTGACTGGATTACAGTGTGAGTAATATATAATGTGGTTTCTGTGTGTTTTGGCTGTAGCTTAGCTTTAATTGTGTTGATAGTATTTAGTGTATTAAACTTTAAATCCTCAGTATGTTTCTTCATATGTTACTACTACTGCTACTACTAATACAATAAAAAAAAAAAATAATGATGATAATAATGCATTTTATTTGTTTTTCTAGACCCAAAGCGAAACAAAAAACATAAAGTAGGAGGTATAAATCATAATAAATAAATAGGAGGTATCAATAATATTGTCCAGCTCAAGTAAAAGGAATGTATTGCCTTTTCATTTTTTGGGAAGTAGCACTGGTGACCTCACAAAAACCAAAACAGAAACACTATGATGTCACCTCACTGAGACTTAAAACAAGTGCTAACAACCTGAAAACATTTTCTGACCATTTAACGATCAGATTCTTAATTGTTTCTCTTATCAGCTATTATAAACTAATCAACTGATTACTTAGTAATGGATATCCAAGTTAGTTGCAGCCCTCAAATCAACTATGATGTGTACTATTGTGCGCATAACATTATAGTATATTATGGTAGAGAGTGATAACACTTCTGGCTGTCCAAGGTCTAATATTTTTCTCCCAGTTATTTCCTTTTTTTGTGTTGTAAATAATGGTGGGAAGGAACTTGAAAAGATATTTAGTTGATGGGAGGAAGTTACAAAGATAGATAGACAGACTTTATTGTCATTCAAATCCAATATTTTGTTGTTCAGTGTAAGTTAGTGTTGTGTAAGAGGGTAATCATCTTATGGAGTTCAAAAGTCTGATGCCTTGAGGGATGAAGCTATTTCCAAAAAGGTGGTAAGCTAGGTGCAATTCGTCTTTTAGAATCCTGTGTCTCTTTTTTTTTGGAGTCTGTGGTGTTAATTTCAGTAAAGGAAGTATGAAGTATTGACCTCTCACTGTAAGAGAGGAAATAACTGCTGATGCCAACTTGGGGGAGAAAGGAATGTGTGTATACACTATATTGTTTTATTTATTTTGCCACATTCACCCTTTGGTTGCTCATTTCTGTCCCACTCTCCACAGATGGCTTGCTTTGACAGTAACAAGGGGAGTTTGGAGGAGGACAGCTATGAAGGAGCTGTTGGTGGAGAGCTGTCCGGCTGTGCTTTGGCAATGCTGGAAAAAGAATCCCTTCTCAGCCCGTCAGAGAGCCCCGGCACCTTCATGAGCAGCACCTCCGCTAGTCTTCAGGCCCCTGCCCCCCTTCAAGGCTACGATGTGGACTTTGACCCACCCCTTGAGAGTAAATATGAGTGTCCTATCTGCCTCATGGCTTTGAGGAATGCCATCCAAACACCCTGTGGTCACCGTTTCTGCAAGAACTGCATTGAGAAATCAATTCGGTATGTATGCTGTTGTGTAGCTCTTTAAAAATAAATGTGCTCCAGGTACAGTGTCTAAATGATGCAACATTTTACTGACACTGGCTGTCCTGCAGAAATATAAAGCCCCCTACAGAGCCTGATTTTCTCAATACACTGCCTAAATTATTACTGTTCTTCCCTCTTGCAAAACAGGGACACAGGACAGAGGTGCCCTGTGGACAATGAAAGGCTGTCAGAAGACCAGTTGTTTCCTGACAACTTTGCCAAACGGGAGATACTCTCGTTAACTGTCCGCTGTCCAAACACTGGCTGTGCTGAGAAAATGGAGCTCCGACATTTAGAGGTGAGAATTTTAAAAGTGACAAGCATCTCTGCTTTCGACCTGCAACTCAGAAACAAGACATTTAAGATGAAAATGCAGAATTTGAAATAACATTGGATTGGATTATCTTGAATTACCAAGTCATGATTTCTGGAAAGAGACATTGCTATTGAGTTTTTCCAATGTCCTTTTTTGCTGCTTTGAGCACCACAAGCAGAGTGCCATCTAGTTTTATTATAGTTGAAACAAGGCAAAAATATCTTCAGCTCACATTAAAACAATCTAGAGTGATTATTAGCTCTCTGGGTAAAAGGGAAAATATTTGATTTTGGGGGTGAATGTCCGTTTAACAAAAGGAAGAACTGCGTCAGCAATAAAATAAGGTAGTAAAAAAAAAAACTGGCAACAAGTAAAATACTGGCAGCTCAGCTTGCCTGTTCCCCTGTCAACAGCACCATAGTCAGCACAGAGTCTTCCTGTTCCAACATTTCCTCATACTATGTGTCCTTGTTTTGGCATGTAAGAAAATGTGTCAGGTGCCAAGTAAAGAACAACATCTTTCTCTGCTGTGGACAGTGAAATTGTAATATGTGAACCACTGCTGTCCGACTACAGAAAAAAACATTAACCACATTGTTTCAATGTCTTATTTTCCTCCCAGAATCACTTGGCACAGTGTCAGTTCGCCACGGTGCCTTGCCCACAGTGCCAGCACTCTGTGAGAATGAGCCACCTCGAGGAGCACAAAACTGTCGAGTGCCAACGGAGACCTGTGTCATGTCCAGACTGTGTGGCAAGCTTTGTTTATGAGGAGAGAGAGGTAAGGTAGACTCAATTGTGTCATTGCTCCTCTTGCTTTTTTCCCCAGAATAGTTCTCATAGGAGCATAAACAGCTGCATTGTGTATCAGTGAGGATTTAGTCTTCTCACACTCCGGTTTGGTTGCTCCTTCAGCTCCATGAGCAGCAGTGTCCCTTTGCCAATGTGAAGTGCCAGTACTGTGAGATGGATCTCATCAGAGACCAGGTGAGTTTCACAATGTCTGCAATGGAAAATGTTTTTCTTATAGATGTGATTTGGTTATCATTTAGCTTCTGCCAACAAGAACTTCTCTTTCGTGTGAATAATGGGGAACCATTCCACACCCAGTCACAGCACATGTCACAGTTCAATTGGTCATCCACCACTTCTGCAGTAGCAAGTGCACCTGATGACGTTTAAGTGTTTTTCTGTATGAGAAAAGAAATTAGTTATTTCTAAGACAGTTGCACAATTATACATTAATAACTAACGTGTTTGATTGACTTGATAAAGGATAAAAGGATAAATAAAGGAAGCTAAACTGATGATGTCTTTGTTTCAGATGGAGTCTCACTGTGATACAGATTGCCCAAAAGCACCCATTGCCTGTAACTTTAGCACCTTCGGATGTAAGGAAAGGGTAGGTGATCAAATTCAAATCTACTACACACTGTGCAGGGGAGACACCTCAGATGAATAGGGTTAACTTTTAAGGAATCGATACCACTTGAGACACATGAAACTTCCCTCGTTGATTACATACGTAAAGACAATTATTTTTAACCTTAAAAGTTCTCTAAAATTTTATGTTTGAAAATGGAAATGGAGCATGCTCTAGTAAAAATGTGCTGATTTGCATACATTTCCAGAACAAAACCTGCACATCGGATAAAGCCAGGTTCAAAATTCTTGTTTTAGTCTGTCAACAGATTTTTAAGGAGAGGATTTTGGATATCTCTTTTGATCATTCTGTAAATCAGAAAATACTGTCAACAGCCATAAAATATGAATTTTCACCTTGTTCTCAGGAATAAAATGTTATGTAAATCAGGGTATGAATGATTCATGAGCAAACCCCTCTGGAAAACCTTTCAGAATATAAAAAAGAGTACAACTGGAAGGTTTGGTGTATGTAAGTGCTGGTGAAGATGAGATTTTTGGGTCATAGTATTGTAGAAAACAGCCTTTTAAGATATGTATGTAAAATTCCATACTTTTCTAGACGAAAAAACGAGACACAGGCGTAAAAATTGTAACTCATAGGTATCATTATGAAACTTCCCCAGCTGATTGATTACATTAAGACAACATTTTTATCACATTTTTTTCTGAAATGTTATGTTTAAATAGATTTAAATAAGCATATTTCCAGAACAGAATTCTGTGCTAAAATAAGCACCATAATGTGTATTTTGGACCGTGTCTTTCCACTAGTCTAAAAGAAGACATATTATTGAAGCCGAAAATATCAAAATTGACCACTGCATGAAAGAACGATGTTTTCACCAGGGGTGTCTCGCCTTAAAAGAAGAATCTTTCAGAACTTGCCTTGTTACACGACTCTTAGGCCTATCAGTCCTGCAGACCAGATGTTACAAATAAAAATTGCTTGCTCCTGCAGATGCAGCGCCACAACTTGGCTCAGCACATGCAGGAGTTCACGCAGATGCACATGCGCTTCATGGCTGAGTTCCTGCGTGGCCTCAGCCTCAACGGCACCACACCCAAATCCTTGTGGGCGCTAGGACCTTCGGTGTCCTCGGAGGATCAAGGAGCTTCAGCATCAGTTTCAAACTTTAGCGGGCCCAGAGGAGGAGCTCCAAGCTGCAGCAGCAACTCTGCCCCGTCTCAGCCCACTGAGGAGATGCAGAGGCTCAGGGAGATGGATGGACGATTAGTGAAGCAGGATCACCAGCTGCGCGAGCTCATCATCTTAAAAGAGACACAGGTAATGGATGTCCTTGAGTAGAACTTTGTGCATCTGGTTTTTATGTGTAATCACAGAGTCAATTTGTGATGCGTCTCACTTGTCATCCAGTTGGATTTAAGGATGAACTGATCAGATTTTGGTGGTCAAAGGTCAAGGTAACTGAGACTTTGCACCCGTCTCATTCTTGAAAATGTAGTATCTCAAGAACACATACAGGGAATTCTTCCAATAAGGCACAAATGTCCCCTTGGACTCCAGGAGGAACTTCCTAGATTTTGGTGGTCAAAGGTCACTGTGACATTTTGAAATGTTTTTGGCCTTTACTGAAGAATTTATACCCTAAATGTAATAAACTTTTACACAAATGTCTCACAGGATAAAATGATGAAGTGATGACATTTGATATTCAAAAAGTCAAAGGTCAACTTTTCTGTGACATCATAATGTTCTGCAGAAACACTTTTTCCGCGATATATATAGCACATTTTGGCAACAAGGCAATTCAAAGTGCTTTACATAAACATCAAAAGCAAGGAGATGAAGTGCAAAAGCAACACTAGAACACCATTAAAGAGCTAGAGAATAGAAAATAAAATTAAAAACAAGACTTTGGAAAATTCAACACCATAACTCAGGAACAGAAAGGGAGACATCAGGTCAGATACTGAATTGGTGACACTAATCTTGGCCGCCCCAAGCTGTGCTGGTTGTATGGATCTGCCGTGCCAAGGGGTTAAAGATGTGTGTGAAGCCTTCATGTTTCAGAATATGTTACATAGGCTGTATATATGTCTTTGCAGCAGCATCGATATTTGGATGTAAACCGTAACTGCAACTTTACTGGTTCGTGGAGGCACACAACCGCAAGGCAGTAATTCTAGTTCTGCATATCAAGAGTTGTCTCTCCATCTCTTCTCCAGATGGTTCCATTGTTTTGTCTCTACCTGTGTGTCCACAGACATTTTAACTGTGTGTCTGCACGGGAGGCGTTTCAGCTACAATTTTCACTCATCCGTCACCTGCTGGTCTTCTATTTTGATCGATACAGCTGTCTACGCAGGCTCATGTGTTTCACTCACGCTGTACCCTCATAAAAAGACAACCCAAAACGTATTTTTACGCTTCATGTCCATTTTATTCCATTTTACATGCGTAATTACGGTGATTGTGTTTTGGCTCCGAGTGCCAAAACACAGGTGGCCCACACTCAGTACTGCGCAACACATCCTCTGTAGACAGATGATGCACTGAAGCTGCTATTGCTGCTCTGCTATCTTGCTGCTCACGCTGCGCCTCCTGTGCAGACACATGTAAGCTTTTGTCATTTTAAACTATTATCCCATCTCTTCCACAGGCCGGCCATCTCGCAGAGATCAGGCGTAGAGTGTCAATGCTGGAGGACACAGTGAAGGAGCTGGAGGCCCAGCAAAGTCACGGTATCTTCATTTGGCGTCTCAAAGGTTTCTCTGCTCACCTACGGAGCCAAGAAGCAGGCCTCCCAGTGGTTGAGCACAGTCCTGGCTTCTACACAGGCCGTCCTGGCTACAAGCTGTGCCTGCGCTTACATCTGCAGACCCCCAACGCCCCGCGCTGCTCCAACTTCATCTCTCTCTTTGTCCACACCATGCAAGGAGCTTTTGACGGGCTGCTGACCTGGCCGTTCCAGGGCACCATCCGCCTTGCCATCCTTGACCAGGGCCCCGAGGGTCAGCACCACATGGAGGTGATGGAGACTAAACCTGACCTGCAAGCCTTCCAGAAGCCCACCATCCAGCGCAACCCTAAAGGATTTGGCTATGTCACCTTTCTGCACCTTCAGCAGCTGAGTCAAAGAGCCTTTATTAAAGATGACACTCTACTCATCCGCTGCGAGGTGACACCTCGATTTGACAGTATGTTTCACCGCGATGGTCCGACAGTGCATCCCAGAGGACACGAGGCTTCAGTTTCAAGGGACTAAAGCCAAACTCATATCTATAGGAGGATCATTATCATGCAGAGATGTCAGCACACACACACATTTAAAATTTGGACACTGCAAGCATGCTAGTATTTATTTGTTTACCGACGTTTTGTTTTAATAAATATATACAGCACAATCCTTTTAATATATTTGCAATGTATGTCTTCACTCACAAGGTACAAACATTCAGCAGGGCTTGTAAGGTCAATAGTTACTAATGTTTAATCAGCTCACCAGTTAAAGACGTGCACTTCCTGCCTGCAGACTGAATATTACTACATGACTTTGCTCTCTTGTTCTGGTTGTTAGAGACAGCGCTGAATATTAGAGATACCTTGTGGAGTTTCCGACCGCTAGTGTCACGATGGAGCGGATTTCCATTGTATTTTGTACTTGATCCTAAACTAGCACACACACACGGACCCATATGTATGCATAGGGGCATGTGGGTGATGAGACATACATTCTCAATGACTGCAGAGTACATAAGTACTGCATACAAGCTATCAAAAATGACGCAAAAGGTGAACTGGTGAAACTAATCCCCAGCAGCAGCACTGGGGTGTGTAGCAGTCTCCTTGTAATGGCCACAGTTGGAAGTCCAAAAACACATTCCTCGCTACCAAATCATGTAAAAGAAATGGCTGCACAATGATGAAGAAATGCCACAAACACAGATTACTTCTGATCACAAATCTAATGTGCAAGTCCAGTGGATCCAAAAACATGGAAACCTGAAGAACTGTTTCTTGAGGTGCAATCTTGCAATACGTCAATATGTCAGCTGGAGAAGATGGAGCAGTGATCAAAGCAAAGAAACAAGTCTGACCTTGTCCATCAAACAAAAGGAAGGCAATATGACATCCTTTGGTTTTATGGTATTACACTGGATATTTGGTGGCAGTAACACGGCAAGCAACTTCGTAATGTTCCAGAAACAAGTGAAGAAGAAGACCTCTAGTTTATGTACGTATGGATATGTGGAAACAATGCAAAGTCTGCTTTGAATGCATAGGCAAAAGCTCCACAGGGTACCTTTTAACAGGGTTCCTACGGCCATGGAAAACCCGGAAGTCACCCTGAAGTGATTTCACAATCGTGCTTTCCAGGGTTGGGAAAGTCAGGGAATTACAAAATCCTTGAGAGATATTGAAAACCACAGAATTTAGCTGTGTGAAATTGAATTAATTGTGACATTAATTTTCCGTGGATGACCATCCATGTAACGTAACATATGGCAAATTTATTTTCTGATGCTATTGATTTATACCTCTAATATGTACCAATGTGTGACAACATTTTATTGACCATCTTGTACGTTTCCTTATTTTCCCGCTGCACTCCATTCCTCTTTTCATGCATACCAGCTAGTCTGAGTTATGTTTAAGTAGACTTTGATATGTTTGAATAAGAGGAAAATAACACAATGAGAGACTTAACATGTTGCGCCATGAATCCCAAAGTGTCCGTACCTATGCTATGCCCCACCACTACTTTAAGTTGTGCTGCATTTTTGAGATGGAGTAGTTACTTTAATACATTGTGAATGGTCATGGAAATCCTTGAAAAGTCTTGGAAAAGTTTGGAAATGTGTCCATGAAAATGCGTGGGAACCCTGTTTTAAACACGGTAATTTTAAGGAACAGGAATAGCAAAACACATTCATTTACTTTCCAAATTAATCATTTCATACTTCAGTACTTTTGGCTTTTTATAATGTACTCTGACATAATCAACAAAAACTGACAGCACTTTCTTCAAAATGGAGGATTTTCTCTTTGCCCAGTTCCATCGTTGTGGCAGATTGCGGCATAATACGTTACAACTGTGCAGATTGTCACTGACTTACTCATATTCCTTTTGACAGAGTTTAGGTGCCTTTCACACAAGTTCCTACCCAGTGTGACCTTGGAAGATATTTCGACAGTAGACAGAAGTTCAACGTCACGATTGAGTGTCTTTACTTTAAACCAGTATGCTGCCTTTTAAGCCTTTTCATGATGTAATTAATGTATTGTGTTTTATATTTTAGTTTTTTTTCTCCACTTGTAACATTGCATTGTTAGGATGCCATTTAAAATGATTTGACTGTGTGCAGAATGATTCTGTTGATAACTGAATGAGATGTTTGCCATGAATTTCAGCATATGAGACAACACTGACGCAAAAATAGCCAAAAATTAAAGCTAAGCTTAAATTCAGAGCAACTGTAGTTTCACTTTTTTTTGGTTCTTTAAGTAATTATTTAAACCAATGAAACAACATTGTGTACTTTTTGCTGCTGTATAAATATTAATAATGTGTCCTGACATGCTGTTTTTCCCTAGGTGATTATGTTTTAGCAAATTTTTTCAAACTCAAAAGCTTAACTTGCAAAAGGAAAGGAATTAAGGGAATTTGTGTTTTAAGATATGTACAACAAACTCCCGTGGAACAACACTCAAAACAGGCAGATATCTGGGAATACATCGACCATCATTTTATTAATTTAAAGTCCAAAATCAGTGTCCCCTTTCTCCCAGTTACACCATCTCAAAATATTCTAAAAATCATACACATAGCATCATAATTAGCTGTCTACTAGTTACTGTTATCACCTTCATTCATCAATGTAAGGAAATTTTTTATTAGCTCCATATCCAGAGTGACCTGGTTTGGCCTCAGCAGCTTCTTGTTTGACGTCTTTCTCTGGCTGACTCTGAGGTGTGTCCTGGGTGCTGCCTGCCTTGTAGCCTGTTAGAGACACTGAAATTTCATGATATATTTATATTAAATCCGAAATACACACAGTAGTGCAAGAGAGTGTCTGATTTATCAACTTAAAGTCAAGTTTCAGATTTCAGACTCACTGGGAGCTCTTGGAGCTTCTTTCCCGCACTTGAGTGTGCTTTGAGCGAAGCACTCTGCCATCCAGGACAACACCTCTCCACAATATCTGATCTGCAGACGAAGACGGAAGTGGTTTATGCAAACTGTCTGTCAGATTACTTCTGAGCAAGTGTTAAGTGCATAGATGCATTACTGAATGGGCCACTGGGCTCAGAGAGACACAAAATGACTGAGAAAGATACAAAATTACTTTTAAGAGACATAAAATTATCTCAAAGAGACACAGGTGAGTACAAAAAGACACAAAACAACCACAATGAGACACAAAATGACCACAACGAGTTGCAAAGAAAGACGAAATAACAAAAATACAGGCAAAACAACCACATAGGGACACAAAACGACCAAAAAGGACACAAAAGTACCTCAAGGAGACACAAAACACCCAAAAAAGACATAACATTACCTCAAAGAAACACAAATGACTGCAAAAACATACAAAACAACAGAAAGACACAAAACGACTGAAAAAGACCCAAATGTACCCCCAGCAGACACAGAGCAACCACAATTACATATAAAACGACCACAAACAACACATAAAAGACATAAAACAACCAAAAAAGGACTCTGAAGAGACCCAAATGACCACAAAACAACTAAAAGAGACACAAACTTACCCCCAGAAGACACAAAGCAACCACAATCAGACACATAATCGCCACAGAGACACAAACAAAGAGATGCATAACAGCTGCAATGAGATGCAAAACCACCACAAAGCCTGTGTGTCTTGCTCTTTGTAAGAGAAGTGATGGGGCCCTTTACATATCTGTGCCCAGGGGCCCATTGCCTCATGATTATGTGAAATAGATTCAGGGAAATGTCACTTTTCCAGGTTTACCTGAGACTCCATGGATACCTGTCGTTTCTCCTGGTCCCTGAACCCACCAACAATCCTCAGCAGGCTCTGAACCCTTGATCACAAACAAAATAACACTTGAAAATCATATTCAATGCTGCAATCATCATTTTTGTCCACCAGTAGGGGGCAGGAGAGCTTTACAACAGGTTAGCGTTTGGACACGCTGTGTCCAGCGGGGTTATCAGAGCTTGTTTGCCAAGAAGATTACATGCTTTCATACCCCTGCTGTATGAGTGATTTTACAAAATTGGAAAAATAATAATTACTTTGAGGAGGTGCTCTTGAGCCTCTCCTCACTGCTCTCCCAATGTTGGCGCTCCAGTTTGGCCAGATAGTTCTCCTTCTGCACGGTCTCCCATGTTATTAGCCTTTGGTCTAGCCCTGCCGGCAGCTCTCTCTCTGGCCACACACACACACACACACACACACACACACACACACACACACACACACACACACACAAAAGGAGGTAGTCCAGTAACCAATTAACCAACAGGCAATTTCCATGGATACAGCAGGTGAAGGACAGAGATAAGCACACAGTTTGTTTTTTCAGTGTATAATTTAATTCGACTTTAGCCAGATACGCCACAGTGAACTATTTCAGTGTCTGTTTGAAATACAGTAGAATAGTTCCTAATGGAAATGTGGCGACATTATGCAGAAATAACCTTCATACCGAGATGCTCCTGCTTGGACACAGGCTGTTTGACCAGGCTGAGGAGAAGCTGAGAGAGGTGGCTGATGATGATGAAGGGTGGGGCCAGTGCTGGACGACTGTGGTATTCCACGATCAGATTGTATCGCTGGAACTTCCAAAAGATGTCTGTGTTACCCTGCACCACCTGGAACGTGTAGCTGCAAATGGGAAAGGGAAACAAAAAGAGAGAAAGCATAAAATATGTTGGGGTTTTTTAATTTTATCATGTACAAAGAAGTCAGTGGCATATGTTGACTCATATCGTCAGACAGACAAACAGATGGAGGGTTTTCTGGATTTCCAGCCTCTGACCTGAACATGGCAATGAGCAGATTTAGCAGCAGGACATTGGTGACAAGAAGGAAGATAACCAGCAGCAGGATGACCAGCCAGTTGGCGTAGATGTTGGGACATGGCGGCCGTAGGCCCATGATAATCTCCTCTGAGTCATTGGTGCAGTTAATTTCAGGCATGCGAGCAGCTGTGCTCCGTTTCATGAGAGAACAAGAAAATTAGAAGAGAAGACATAACATTCAGGCCAACGGGGAGCATCCCTGATAACATTAATGATTAAAATACAACATTAAACATGATGATAAACTGTCACAGGGCACATTCTTTAATAGATAAACATACATTTTAAAGCTGAATCTTCTTTATAATGAATAAACACATAAATCTGCATCTACTGTAATTTACCATCAATTTCCTCCAAAGGAATCTGGCCAAAAATGTGCAGGTAGGGGCGATACAGCGCTCTGCGAAACACCCAGTCAATCCTCGGGTCATTGGGGTGCAGAAGAGCCTGAGTGGCAACACCGTACGCAATCATCCACACACTCAAGAAAAAAAGGAAGAAGAAAACGTCCTTCATCTGTAAAGGCGAAGCAGACACATGTTTTCATCTTTATAACGCGCTACACAAGGTCTGCGCTGTCTACATCTGTGACCATGAACATCATTCAATGATAGTATATTGGTGATGTTTTGTGCACCATTCTTTCCACGATGATGATCTTGGGGCCCAGCTGCTTATGAATGGCAAAGATGTGGATGAGACGCAGAGTGAACACCATGAAGTCTATCGCCAGAACAGTCCTTCCTGCCTCGTAAGTGCCGCTCGCCATCCTGCAGAATCAAAACCAATAGATTATAGATTGTAATTCAGGAAAACGACATATTGTTGTGGCGCGGTCCTTGCAAGTGAATGTGTTATGTTTCAATAGTGCCATCAATCTCATTGAATGTCAGTTACCTGCATGAAACCCCAACAACAAAAAGTGAGATGGCAACCATGTCGCACTTGTTCCAGTTGTCCTCGACATAGAGTTTGAACTTCTTCAAGATGTTCATCTCTTCATCCGTGAAGAAGCTCTGTGTCATAAAAGAGAGTTTATGCATTACTGTAAGACATAGTTATTCGTAAACTGTAGAAAAATCTAAAGAAGAGAGAGTTTGTCATCTTAATATGCAGCCTAGATATATTTTTTGAAGCTATGGGGAATCTATTGGGTATGGATGGATTACTGAATGGGCAAAGGTGCGGCAAAGAAACACAAAATGACCAAAAGATACATAATGATGACAAAAACATGTGAAAAAACAACAACAAAAGATGCAAAACCACCACAAATGCTGTTTTTCTTGCTCCCATGTAGGAGAGGTGGGTGGGGCCTTTTGCATACATATCTGTGCCCAGGGGCCCATTGTCTCACAACACACCCATGATTTAGCACTATAGGACTGAAATCCAAATTAAATCTAAAAATCTGTTTCTAAATTCAGGTTACATGTTAAGTTTCAATCTCATATGTAAATGTATTCACACACTAATAGTTCTAGTTGTTCATAGGGAATGAACTTAAATAAACCTTGTCAGCAATTTTAAACCAGTAATATATTTTTAACATGTCCTCTGCCAGGTCACACACCGGAGCCCCATTTAGAAACACCTGCAGGGCCAAAAGGGAGTTAGCAGATACACAGCCCTGCTGCCTGTTAAATGTCTCTTGCACTTAGAGTGTATGGTTGAGCTGTCTCCGGTGGTTTGAACAGGGCACCTGTAAGTGCATGAAGAACCAGTGCCCAGTCCCTCGATGGCACAGTTGGTTTTAAAAACAAGCTGAGGGAGGTATGCTGTTTTCATAAAATGACAGACTGGTGTGTAAGCCCTGACTGGATGGTGGACTGATAAAAAACCAAATCACAAATTTTGCACGTCTAACCATGCGGCGTCCAGGTGGGATCAGTTATCCCTCTCACAGTACTCCACAAGATAGAGCTGCAATATGTCCTCATATCTAAATGACAGAATGAGTTGCCAGGGACTCCTGAAATGACATATAACCACTGGAGGTAACCAGCGACAGGCACACATGTTTACATTGTGAAACAGTAGGTCTAGGCACCAAAACTGCTTAGTTAGTTTTTGGAAAAGATCATAGTTTGGGTTAAAATAAGTACTTTTGCTACAAACAGAAGCTAACCTGAAGAAAACATTTTGTACGTTCCTTTACCTATACTACCATACTACTTAGTATAGTCAGTGCAGACAATACATGTCAAATGCAGTATGCCAAAAATACCAGGATGCTCTGCTGCATCCAGTCAGAGTCATTGTTAAATATTTCTTTTTAGGCTGCACACGTTCTTTTGGTCACTTTCACTTCCTGTAGTTGTAACTGGACCAGGGGTGTGGTTCGTTCACTGGTGTGGCGGCTTTTAGACAATGAGGGTGAGTTTTTGGCTCCGATATTTTCTGCTGACCGTAATCACATCATGTTATATCCCATCACAAGACTATCACCCTTAGCAAGCTCGGCGAATTTGTCGTAAGGTATCGTTAAGATTTGCTGCATTCCAAAACACATACTTTTTCTTTTAATATTAAATTTTCACTACGAATTGCAATGAATATATAAGCAATAATGTCCAGCTTAAGGCACAATGTTATGACAAAGTAGAATGTCCCAGTTGTATGCATGCTCCATGCAACAGTTGTAAGGGCAGCTGAGGTACGTGCTGATAGTAAAAGAAAAAGTATGTGATTTAAAACGCAGCTTGTTTCACATTGGACACAAACAGTTGTCTCCTGTATGAAAGTCTTTTCCGCACTTTTTACTATGTCACCGAACTTCCTCCTTTGCTTTCATCATAAGTACTAAGATTGCCACCTAACAGTAAATGTAAACAGGGGTCGTTATGAGCCGCCTTCACAGATGACCTATACAGCCATCGATCTGGACAGGGCAGTCTTTACAGCTCATCTACCAAATCTTTTCAGATATGTTCAGTTTCAAGACAAAATATTTTAATAAAAGCAGCAGGGGTCTGATCTTCCTCGGCTATTTATTTGCAACTCTGCTGATGTTGTCTGACCTTTTCAGGGCTTACAGGATTTGCAAATAGATTTGGAAGTTTCTGTAGACTAGGCATAATATGTCGAGCTAAAGGCTGAGGGTAGACCGATCAAATGTCACAGAGCACAGATGATGGTGTCGGTTAAATAAAAGGCAGTGATGAATTCTGTGCCAATAACAAACAGGCCTGATGATATGAATGTCTCCCACACTGACATGAAACAACTTGGAGTATTACAGTGTTAGTACTGCAAAGTGAGGGACTGGAAAGCCTTAAAAAGCGTGTGAACACCAGTGAGTTTGGTTGATGTAATGAAACACTATATATTGCTACCAGCCCATAATTAATGCAACAACATGATGGTTTTCATGACTTTTTAAGAGCTTTACACCAGCCTGTCTATCACATCTTAAAAGCTGGTAAACTTACAGTCTCTCACATCATTTTATGACAAGTACGGTGAGAACGGAGGCCCCTGTGGCATTGTCTTTCTTTCAGAGGAGGCATGCACCCCTGGGCTTGGTAGCATGCTAGGGCTGCCAGTAGCATTGCGTTCTTTATTTGGAAACCTGTGCCATTGTTCTGTGTAGCTGTGGGACTTTTTGAGATGTGTGTTGAAAAAGCGAGCGGAGGGAACAGAGGTGAAGGCCTGTCTCATCTGGGGCTTTTGTGCCCAAGGGAGGAGGGCTCAACGGGATCAGTGCAATAAGGGATCATGCTTGTCTGACCTGGCTCACTGGAGTCAGGCAGAAAGGTGAAAGGCTCATGAATCCTTAAAGCCCCAGAGAGAATGAGCTTAATGTGGCAACTCACATCACCTCCTACTCAGATATGACTGAGTTTTCAGGTCTGAACACTGTCGTGAAAACACATTTGATAATAAATAATAAATAAATCACTGAGTGATGATTTGAGAACTTGAAAAATCGAATGGAATTATAAAGGCACCAGTGAGATTGGATGCTTTTAGTGTCACCTGTCGCAGCTCCTCCAGCACCAAGGTAAAGACCCAGAAGTAGAGCATTATCTCTGGGGCCCCAGGGCCAAGGGGTGGTGGTGGGCGGAAGTCCAGCAGGAGCACATAGGTGAAGAGGAAGAGGAAGGCGAAGTACATGATGACATTTCCGAGGAACACGGTGACAGGAGCACTCCAGAAGCGACGCCAGCGGCGGAGTAGGAAGCGCCACCAGACAGAGGCACAGCTCTGAGCTGCTGGACCTCCGGGTGAAGCGTCCCTAGAAAACAAAGAGTGGAGGAGATGCTAAAGCACTTGTTGTAATCTTTCTGCACCAAAACATAATTAAAACAGTGTATAATGAGATGGGATATATCCTGGCTTCTTCATCCCCCGTCACCATTTGTATATTAATTACTCACCCTGTGTTATGGTGAGTTTTGTGAAGAAAACACTTGTTTTTCTAGTATGTCTCCAGTGAACAAAGAATCCAAAAACTGAGACAACTTCTTGGGGAATTGAAATCACAGGGGTCCAAGTTTAACAAAAGCAAAACTATATAAAAACATCCATTCAAAACACATTTCATAACAGTGCTTCAAAACAGGTGTCAAACTACTATATTATAAGTCCCACTGAACACAGGGTAAGTAATTAATATACAAATTCAGACTGGGGACAATAAAGATCTGACTTTTATGATGTAGCTGTATTTAGGCTGAGGTCAAGTACACCATAACTGTCAGTATACAATGCACAGTCATTCATGGTACACATTTCAGAAAGAAAAAACAACAATAACAATAATAAATAGCATCTAAAATAATAATTAACAAATATTATTTTCTGATTATTTTGATTATTATTTCATTGCTAACTCACAAAGGGTCATCGTCGTCAGTTAACAGCAGAGCCTTTTCTGTATCCAGACTGTCCAGCTCGACAAACTGCTCACGGCCATTCCGATTATCAAGTTCCTCATCGCTGAGAGACACATACAGGAGTGTGAGTGCATGCAACAGTGTACAGTAGAACCACATGGCTGGGACAGCGTAAGATCGATCACCTGAACTTTATGAGGTTGGTCCAGATGAGTGGCGGACAGAAGAAAGACACCACGAGTTTGGAGATGGCTGTGTCTGTCGTCATCGCCCCCCACCAAATTTTTGTGAGGAGAGCCTGCAGTGAGAGTTTATAGGTTAATATCAAACGGTTTTCACAAAAGGGACAAAGTGACCTAACATCTGAAGGAAATTCACCACAAGAGGGCCTCACAGGCCTTGGCATTTTTCTGCCTGACAGTCTTATGACTAAAGCCATGGAAACATCATACAGGAAGTCACCCCAGCTGGTTGAAAGAATAAAAAAAATACCTCCCTTTCTGTCTTCACAGATGTCTAGCTGCAGTTTGATGAGTCACTTGCATGCAAGGACACCTGATGCTTAATCATGGGTTGGTCCACCTTCTGTACAAGGCCAGTCAAATCCACATTCTCTCGAAATGTTGCACATATGCTGATTTATAACAAACAGCTTCCCATTTATGAAGGCTGTATTTTTCCAACTGTGTGCTTTAAATAAAATATTACTCTTGTCAATAGTTTTCTGCCTTTTAACTTTCCCTGCTGACTGAATACCAGTGATGACTTTACAATTACAAGGACGTCTATTTCGGTAAAATTGCAAATTGAATTAAGTCCACTGACCAGCAAAATGATATGACTTTGATACAAGTATGTAAAGGTTTTTAATAACTGCAGGGCAACATTTCAACACAGAAGGCAGCAATATGAACTACATATCTCTTCTCATCAAGTGCACATTGGAGCCAAATGAGCACATGGATGTGCCTCCTTGTTACCTGCACTCCATCGTGGGCGAAGAAGGATTTGGCATCTGCCTCAGTGGCCAAGTTAAGGACCGTAGATTTGCTCCAGCAGTGTGTTCTCCTCACTAACAAAGCATAAGCCCGGTCTTCACTGTTGGAGTAACACTCTCCAAAGACATCTGCAGCGATAAGAACAGTGAGTGCACAGAGTCAGCCACACAGCTATATCTGAGGAATTTGCACATCTCGATTCATATTTCATTCCCCTCCAGTAGGGTCTGTTTGTGTTGTTTGAGGTCAGTGACTACACCCCTCGCTATGCTTGACCTTTATTTTTTTCTGATCACATCAGCTGTTGTCATTGAAAGCTTTATGCACTCACCAAGGGCAAACTGCTCATACTTCGCCTCCTTCATACTACGTGCAGACTCAGCCTCAGATTCCAGTCGTGCCATCTCTTTCAGAATCTTACAACCCGCCAGCGCTGCCGCAACCGCCTCAGGGCCCTGAAGGATTAAAAGAAAGCTGGATCCAAGAAATGGGTCTGAGAGAGGGATCTGAGAAATCTAGTTTAGAATTTTAGAGTGCTGCTGCTTTTTGCATCTAAATGTGGTGTGCATCAGTCTGCAATAGATACATCTCTACCTGCAAGTCCACTGTTTTTCACGGCTCCCAGTCTGATTGTTTTTGACCATGTAACACTTCACACACGGTGAATAATTCAAGACTTACATAAAAGCTAAGCACTCCTGTGTTGCTCACCTGATCTTATTTGAAGTTAAAGACCTTTTTACCCCGTGTTCATTAACAGCACTGATATGAACAAGCCTTAACAGCATCAGAAAACATTAATATCTCAGATGTAGTTGTTATTATGTTCCGTCTACACCTGCCAGTCAGGTTGGGTACGATAGCAGGCTGTTTTGAATTTTGGTTGAGGGCTCGTCTCATCTTGGATATGACTAAAGTGGTGTTTTTTTCAGACCTGAGATAAGTTTTCCCTTCCTTCCTCTAGGCTTCAATTTTAGTTCATTTCAGTGCACTATATGAAAAAAAATCAACTCTCAAACTTTGTTGAGAAGAGGCAATTCATCACAGTAAACATCATGTCTTCATTTACTTGTGATTTGCTTGAAAGTGCAGATTGATCTGAAAAATATGCATCTCCATCTCTGCTTGTTGAATTTAATAACATACTGAAATGAATGGAAACCACTGACTGTGTGGACCTGTGGGTATTTTTATGTTTTGATAAATTAAGGGAGGTCGATGTGACATTCAGAGCATCAATATAGCAGCAAACAACTATTTGATATATGGAGATATAGTGGATTACCTAATAGAGTCATGCAGGAATAAGTCTAAAACTCTCGGTTCCCTCATCTTAAAGTCCAGGGTTTTTTTAATCAATTTTTGCTTAGGTACCAGACATAAAGTCTGGCTTAAGAGACTTTCACCTTTTGTTCTACAACATTAGAATGCATCCGATCCCACCCCTGAATTTTCGGCTAAATAAGACAAAAGAATGCCATCATGTCAAACACGCATGGGCCTGTAGCGTAGCCTAATGTTAGCTTTTTACTTTTGGTGATTGCAGTTAGGCAAAAAAAATCAAACAGGTGGTGTTCATTTGTGAAGATTATCTTGCTGAACACAACATTTTAGTATCATAGTATCATCTTTTTTCCCTGCAAAAAGTCAAAATCCAATGGTAAAATCCTGTTGGCTTTTTGATGAGGGAACCAGGGCGACGCCAACGTCTGCATCAGCATACAAATGCAGCACTGCATGGTGTCCTGAGCAGAGAACAAAGTCACGCTTCCTCTGTGCTCCAGCTGCTCGTGCATGTCAGTGCATTTGAGTCCCTGTGTGTGTATCCCACTGACTCAACCCAGTCTCACTCCGCAGTCATCGAAATCCGGCACTTTGTCGGTGACATCTGGCGTCAGACAACAACAACAACAGCCGTCTTGTCACATCAGCACATACGCGGCCAGTCCTTGTTTTTGTTTAATGGCACCCAGCGGCATCGGGGGGAAACACGGCGGGACAACAACAAAAGTTAAGGCAACAGTAGTCTGAGTAAGGTGGGCAGGAGGCCTGATGGACGGATCAAACAACCACAGACTTTGACCCAGGAGGCAGGTGTTCACTTCCTGTAGGATTAGCAGGTTGAAATTTGCAAACCTTGACCGCTAGTTGCCACCTTAAGCGTTGAACCAGTGTTTTGACATCAGATAGATTCCTTCTCAGACGCACATGCATGAGGATAGAAGAAATAGGATATTTATCTTGTATATTTTGCAAGATATTTAATAATCTGTTGTTTCTAAAACTGCCCAACGAGTGATCCTGACCCAGGGAGCCCACTGGTTGTTCTGGTTGTTACTGGTGTGACGTTAGATTGTGGTTACTGTACTTAGTGTCGCGGTAATTTAAAGCATTCTCTGGCACAAGAATTTCCTTTGGGATAAATAACGAATTGAATTGGAACACAAGTCTTAAGTTGGTCCTTTCTGGTAAGAGATTGACATTGTCTGTTATTAGTACATAATGTTTATTGTAATTTATTGCCATCTTTGCTAAAATCAACATGTAATATAAACCTTTACTTTGTAGAAGAAGCATTTAAGGACTAACATAAAGTGTTAATGAAGAGCAACATCATAAAACAGAGCTCTCCATTTGAAGCTACACTCAGTGTTGTGGATCTCAACCCTCTTTATTCAAATGATCAACATTTGTATACATCACACTGTATAATGTTGAGTTCATTCATATGTACATATTTAATTCAAAGATATTTTGCTAGCATAAGCCAGCCTGCAAGGATAATTGTGACGAGGCCTTCAACGTGAGAGATACTTCAAACAATCAAATTATGAATGCAGATATCCCAGCCAGAGTGTGAGTGGTGAAAAGATTTGCAGTGTGGGATGTACACACACACACACACACACAGAATGCAATTACCATAATTTCAGATAATGTTTGAAATAAGACGCAGGAAAGGAGCACATGAGGGTGACCGCTTGCGAGATTACAATAATTGGTTCCCTTAGTTCGGGGAAGGGCAATAAAGAAATGAAAGGTGTCTTGAAAAGACGTTGAAAACAAAGAGCAATTATCATTGATTGGTGTCTGTTAAACTATTCATAAAGCATCAATCCCATGTCAGGGTGTATTTCTCATTAACTTCATCAGGACTTTAGAGGCACCACCTCCCAGCTCGTTGAATATACTGCCCTGTGAAACAGCATGACCTTCATTTGAATAATGTTCTTGGAGATAAGATAGCTTTTTAGTTCACCTGAGTTCTTGATGAATACGCTGTTTGCTGGGCTCTTTTATCTGGTGACATTTTCATATGGCAGGACTGACCTGCACCTGCGCTGTGCTGGCCCACATCACTCTTGTTCATACTGAATCCAGAATACAAACTAGCACAGTATAATTCAGCTCACTTCAGTTGGGTTTAAATAGTTTTTGCCAATGCCAGGCACATTTGGACTTTCATTGATTGAACCACACACACAGAGTTGAGATTGTACGAGCTGGAGCTGAACTGACTAAAGTAGCTGACAAGACTGACCATAGCCCAGAAGTAGTTAGCCATCTGCTGTCGGTTCTGAAGGACAGCCCAGAGGAAGAGATCCCTCCAAGGATGTTCGCAGCGCTCCTCTAACTCGGCCAGGTTCTTCTGGCTGTGGAACAGTCGACCCTTCGCTGGCTTCTCCTGGAGCACACACACAGTATTAAATATGTATCATAAACAGAGGAGCTGCACAGACTTTACAGAAGCAAGCAATTATTACCTGAGTCATACAATCAATTGCACAGTCTATGGTCATTATTGCAAAAAATCTATAAGCCTGTGTGCCTTTTTTTCCTGGTGATTTGATCGAGCTATTTTTATAAGGGTGGCTAGACTTCATTTTTTGTACATGCTCTAAGATTTCTTATTTTTTGCCTCTAACTTAAAGGTCCAGTGTGGCGGATTTAGGGTAATACACTGTTAGAAATAAAACATAATATACTATGTAGTTTTTCTTTAGTGAATAATGACCTGAAAACAAGAGTCAATGTGTTTTTGTTACCTTAGAATCAGACATTTATATCTACATAGGGAGCAGAGTCCACCAGAGTACTATGATTCTACAGTAGCCCAGAATGGACAAGCCAAACACTGACTCTAAACAGGGCCATTTGCTTTAACATCGGCCACCACAGTTACCAGCCTCTCTGTGATGAGCTTAACAGTCAGGGAAACAATGATTTTTAACACAAAACTGCTTTATTTATTGTTTTTAGCAGTTTAAATTACAAAGTTAATTTGTTTTGGACAGGAAGAGACCTCTGCGGATAATTTAGCTCCAAGTAAAAACCATAGACTGTAAAAGTAATGGATGAAGCTACCATGATGTCACCCACTGGTTTGTGGACTCAAGTTTGGTATTTCAGCCCTCCCAACCTTTTTTTTTCTGGAGCCTGAAGTGAGGCGAGAGGTTGAGTGAAAGCCAAGAACACTACTGGCCTGTCACTCAAAGCGGCCCACCCTGCATAATTTTAAGAATAGAATAGAATTGAAAGTCACTTTATTCATGCCCACAGGAAAATTCTGGTATCCAGCAGCTCACCTAGAGATCTAACATAACAATTACAAGCAAATAAATATGCATAAATAAGATAAGTTAAAAACAAAGGATAGGAGCAGTATAACAAAAGCCCACTTGCGCTGTGATAGGTGGGAGTGGGGGGCTGGGGGATGGGGGGTTTAGAGGAGTTAAAAAGCCTAAAGGCTATAGGCACAAAGGATCTCCTGAACCTCCCAGTCCTGCAGCGCTGTGAGACGAGTCGCTCACCGCAGCTGCTACTCTGTCCAGCCAGGATGTTGTGGTCGTGGGGGTCTATGGGAATTGACTGGCTTCTGGAGCCAGCCTCAAGTGGCCGTTCAAAGAACTGCAGATTTTGGCAGTTTGGAATTGACTTTATTTTTCAGCAGTGGAGGTAAAAAAAACACCTAAATTTTGGATCCTAAGTTATCAGAGAAAAAAGGTGAACACGCATTAGCAGGTGCTGGGCTAGCGGCCTACTGCGACGAGCCACAGCATCGGAGAAACACTGATTTGTAACACAAAACTGCTTTATTCAGTGTTTTTAATCACCGGGTACATTTGTTTTGGAGAGAAAGAGACCTCCGTGAATAATTTGTCTCCCAGGCAGTAAAAACCTCCTAAACAAAGAACACTTGAGGATCCTAACTGGGAGTTCATGCTTGCCACACAGAAGTTTTTAGCTGGCTGCAATCTGCAATCCTCACACTAGATACCGCTAAATCCTACACACTGCTCCTTTAAAACAATATATTTTTTAATGTAAGTAATGTAGACTCTGATATATGGGATATGATATTTTGAAGTATGGCTTTGCACTGTCACTGTTTTACTTTTTTCTATGTCAATTGTTTTTGGATGCTTTATGAGCCTGGGCAGTTTGGATCCTTAACCACACCTGCCATCAGCCTATGCATGATGTATAACTGTGGTTGTGGGGTTTCCAGTTTTCAAACATTCTGACCTATTGAAAATCCCAGTAGGATCCAGATGTTATCCTTATTCAACCCTTGGAGCAATAAGTGATTGTGCAGGTGTTACTGATGCTGTTTTCTGATAGCCTTGCATCTACGTGATGTGTGTGTAATTACTCTCCTTCAGCTCATTATCACAAAACAGATTCCTTTCTCTGCTGAGGAGGTTATTTTCGTCTGTCAGCAGCAGAGATGGAGATTTTGGGAGGGACGCAGAGGACACATCTCCCTCAAAATGTGCACTTGTCACCCTCCCACAAAACAAAAAAGTAGCAAAGGACTTTTATTTTGATGAAATCAAGTCATTGCGACCCAAAGTTGATGCAGAAGTGGCAAAAATGTGCGCATAAACGGCCACCAAAATGCACACACCCCCTGTTCTCATGTCCCCCTCCAGTGCGGAAATGTAACCTGATATGTTGATAATTCAGAAGTGTATGAAACACGCTGAACAGCCAAGAAACAATTTTTAGCTAGAATTTCTTCCATGAGATTCTCACCTTTTTTAGCTGCACAGCGTGATTCACTACAAACAGCATATAAGGGAGTAATCAATTGCAAGTTCTGAGGGTGTAACAGCAGGTTTGCTGTGCGATGATCCATCTCTTCCTTCTCGCAATTAGGGTGAAATTGAAGTTCCCTGCCCCAGTGGTTCACAACTCGGGATCAAAACCTTTTCAGTGGGTCACTGAGGGGTCGCGTGTTAACTAACAGGATAGAAAACAACCTACATAGTTCTGATACACAAATCATATCAGTTTTCCCTGGGATTATCTAAAAGTTGTGACGGCTTTATTGGTTAGATTTTATGTTTCACTCTTGGAGGTGCAGGAGGAGGTCGCCATTAAAGATTTACCATTTTACAGGCAGTGAGTTTACCATGGAGTCTGTGTATTGCCTATTTCATTGCATCTTCCAGACCTTTAACAGTTTCAAATGAAACAGTCTGAGAGGGTGAGAAGGGGAAATCAGTCTCTGCTCACAACTTCCAGACAAATACAAACTGTGGGCTCACAAATACACATAGCTTCATTTCAAGGTGTCACAGGCAGAAAAGGATGAGAGCCTCTGAAAGGATTTCTTATTTAGTGTAGTATATATGTCTGACTGGAACTCTTGAGACAGACTATATCACTCACTGTGGGAATCTTTTGGTAAAAGCCTTTGCAGGAGTCATGGAGAAAGTCTTTCAGCACTTTGGCGACCTCGTAGAGGGTGAAGCGAGGTTTCCGGTCCCCTTGCTCAGGCGGGTGGTGCCCAGGTGGACCAGGTGTCCTGGCAGCTCCGAGCAGAAGCTGCTTCTCCTCATACTTTTTGAGGAGCAGGTTGTGTAAGAGGCTCTTCTCCGACACAGACCAGTAGAGCTCCTGTAGACGACCGTAGGTAAGGAACTCGCCCAGGTTCACACCGTTGTCCACAAAGAGGCGCACAAAGTCCGGTTTGTCATTGATCAGTGCATCCATCATCACCTCTTCAAGGTCACACGCCTGTAAAGATCATGTGTCTTAGTTACAACGACTTATAAAGCAGGTATCATCTCTTCTTCCTGTGAAAAGGTCATTGTCAATGTCAGGTTCATGTCTCCTTCATGATAATGTACACTGGCTTGCCACTGAGTCCCTTTGATGTTAATTGAATGCATATGTAAATAAGATTAATAATGAAAGACATGCTCATGCAAAATGGATTTTTAGCCCGATAGCTGCATGGCTCCAGGACGGAAATCTAGTCAGTTGTTTGGCTTCATCGATCCACAGTTTGATTCAGACTGAAATGTCTCAAAAACTGATGGATGGGTTGCCAGTTTTGTGAAGACATTCATGAAGGGAGGAACTGTTGTGACTTTGTGATCCCCAGATTTTCCCTCTGGCACAACCATCAGGTTGACATTTGTGGTTTTCAACGTCAACTGTTGGATATGTGTCAAAGCTATAGTTGGCAACTTATTTAAAATAACTTTTGTCCTATTCGCTGAAACTATCAAAAACTAAAAAGAACTGTCATAAATCATCATCATAAATCTGCATCAGGACCCAAATGCAGAGTAACAGGCAGGTTGAAGTAAAAAAAACAAAAAGTGAGCTTTCATGCAGCTACTCCAAATGAAAGAAGAACCAAAACTAAACTGAAAATCAACTGGGAAAAACTATGAACTCAGGTAAAAAATACAAACACAAGACACCAGACAGGAAAAGGAGCAGGGACCAACACCGAGAACACAGGGATGAGCACAGGACTAATAAAAGGACAAAATGAAAATGAACAAAAGGAAGCACACAGGTATATATACACAGAAAACTAATCACAAGAATGAGACACAGCTGGAGTAGGAGGACACGGGCAAAAGGAGGGAAATGGAGATTGACTTACAGATTAATACAGAACAGGTGTGATGGGAAGACTGTGGAAACAGGGAAGGACTAACGAGACAGGTGTGACGGAAAATAAGCGTGAAAACACACAACGACAGGAAGTAGAACCAGACATGACACATGAGGAGAGAATCTACAAAATAAAACAGGAAACAGATTAAACATGAATGAATAACACTGAACCCCCAACTACTCAGTGTGCCTGACCATGGGCAGCCCCCTCACTCTGACATCTCTCCCTTCAATGCATGTACAGGTCCTGTTGTGCACGTGTGTATATTTTGGGCCTGTGTGTATGACAAGAGTAAAAAATGGAATGTCCTCTTGGGGATTAATTAAGTCTAGCCTCCTCTTCTTGACTGCTAATTAACTTTACAGTTTAAACCACACTGAATATGAGACGAATTGTATTGCCAGAATGTGACAAACCTCTCATCACATTACTATTCATCTCACCTTCCACTCCACATCTCCATTAAAGATGTCACTCTTGGCAATATCCACCCGGTTCCAGGCCACAGCCAGCTTCAGCTCATCCAGGAAGTCCTGAGCTTCCTGACTTTGGCTCTTACAAGCTGATATAGACACACACACACACACACATGCACACACAATGCAAAAGATGACAACCTATGAAGTGCTACAAATGGCAAGGCTCTCTCTCTGTACATCTGTCAAGGCACACAACCCCCCTGTATTTGTGCAGCCTTAGAAAATTGCATGTTTCCTGATAACATAGTATCTCTCAATGGATACTCTACCTTTGACTAGAGCTTTGAGGATGACGGTATCCAGCTCAGAGCTCTCCTGTTCAGGGTCGTGGACAGTAAGGAGATGCCCATGGTCAAGTATCTTCTGGATCTGTTCGGCAGGTTAACAGTCAGTTTTCATGAACACCTCATTTGATTGAAGTGATGTGCATTTTTTGCATTGTTTGCATTGTTTTCTAAAATTACAATCCCTTCCCTGTTTATGTCAGCTTGAAAAAATACTCCATTATGAGTATCTTTCCCTCCTTCCCTCCTTCATACCCTTAATTAGGTCATCACATACAAATTTTGAAGATAAGGATGAAAATCCCACATTAGCTCCCCTCCCAATCTTCCCCAGTGTGCCCCATATTTCTGGCAACGTTTTAGTCTTGTGATGTGCATATCCGTGTATGTGCCTGCCTCCATGCTGTGCACATCTCTCTCACCAGCTTGACCCAGTTACTGATGTCTGTGCTGTGGTGGGCATTTGGAAAGGTGTCCAGCAGCAGCTCATGAACGCTGTCCATATCCCAGCAGCCCCTATTCATCAGCGTGACGAGGATGTCGGCCACGCCTCCCGAGCCTGCCAGGATCAGCCATGGTGTCGAATTGCCAATGCCTTTGTACATCCTCTGCAAGTGGGGACACAGTGTTCAGACTTGCAGGCAAACTCAAAAACACACTCGTTTTCGTTAAATAACTTCTCAGCTAAACAGAGAATTATATTGATCGGTGTTAGCTGTCCTCCATAATCTCAGTTGTGGCTCTATTTATGCAAATGCATTGGTGGCTTTGAAAGGCTTTCTAGCCAAAGAGATTAGTTTTGTGAAAACAGAAAGAATTTGTTTCTCAGTCTGGCTTTGGCTCTCAACTTGAGGAGGTGGCACAACCAAAATTTGATTTGGAGCCTAATGCTCAAGCCTAAGCTGCTGTTCAAAGTCATATTGTGCACATTCATATGTAGCTCTCAAAAGGTCTCCTCGCGGTCATGTCTTTTAAGTTCTTGAGTGACTAACACAGCACAGTGAAATGAAACTTACCTTTAAGATCCTGGGCTCCCCATGGACCAAGAGACACAGAACAGGGATCTCAAAACTGCCTGCACCTGCAAGCACCAAAAAATACTCTCATAATAACATCTCATGCAGCTCAGAGTGTCTCGAATTATTACCACTCTAGTATAACATCCCACTGTTGTGTGAAGGGCGCATAGGCTTCTCTTGTCAACTGAGAAACAGCCACTGTTTGACCAAAGTACACGTAGGGATAAATGTTATCTCCACAGATTCCTTTTCTCTCCAGCTTGTGAACAGTTAAAGCAAAGAGTGAAGTTCCCAATTGTTAAATTTGAATAATTTTAATGGCTTTAAGTGTAACACTATAAAAATTCCAACAATAAAACAAAACTGAGAACAGAGAGGTCAGAAAAAGCTAACATAATTTGTTAGCTTTATTTGTTTGTTATTTGTTGTTATTTCCTGCTCATTTCACAGCTCTTCATGTTTATGCTGTGAACCCTGAGATGGCCTGAACACAAGGTTGGATACCATCATATTGAAGGGACACTTTGCCTATTTTCAACTGGATCTGTGTCACCAAGTTTTGAGTGTGTGCAGATGAATGGTGTTAAGATGCCACCTGTAGAACAAGTGCATAGAAGACTTGTGCTGGCTGAGCTAGTTAATTTCCGGTTTAGCGTTCCGTTAACTTGAATGGGACAAAATTATTCAATCACGCCCCTGTTATTAGACCAAATAGATCAAATTCATGTTTGCGAGGGCTGTGAAGCTTAAAAAAAATGTATCCATTGATTTATAGACTAAGGGGAAAAGTCTTTAAAGGAGAACTATTATGCTTTTCCTCTTTTCTGACCTATAAATGTTGTTACAATGTTGCATATTCATGTTAAACAATGCCAACGCATCAAATAATGAGGTTCATGCATTTGGAAGTGAGCCCTGCAAGCTGTTTCGGATGGCTCTGCACATGGTGTTTTACAGTCTTTTTTTAAACAGTGTAGTCCGTGTGACGTCAATGCGTGTCGGACTTCTTATATGGGCCTGCCCAGGCATGCCGGCAGCGCTCGGCAGCCCTTCGGAAGTCCTCGGGAGTGTGACCAATCACAGCGGAGTGGGCTCGGTGGGAGGCGAGGGCTGGGGGGGTGGAGTAAATTACAGTTTTCGCGGGATGTAGGAAATACAAGGAAGCAGTGCAACGAGAGGCACAGCGTCCTGAAGATCTACGAAGCTTTGTGTGCAGGTAATCGTGTGTAGCTGCTCTATAGGAGTCCAGAAATCAAATACAAAGGCCCGAAAATGGGTATAATAGGTCCTCTTTAAATGGCATGATGTAATGGATATTTCACAGTTTGCCACTATATCCAATTATTATCTAATGTTAGAGTTAGCGCTTGTTTGTTCAGGAGCTTTCATTACTGTTCTTTAAGCTGTGGCCTGCATTTTATGTAACGTCATTGCAACGTCATTGTAATGGTGTCAAATTCATGAGGGTTGGGCACATTTAAGTGTGCATGACATATAAAAATCCATCAGTCATTATGTGATCAGCTACAACACAGTCCCTGATTGGTTGCTTTTGTTGTCAGTGACAGTGCAGATCCCTGATTGGCCACAATTGGATTTTAATTTGGAAAATGTTTGGGGTGGCACTGAGCCCAGACCGACACAGAGAGCAAAACAGAATGCTGAGCCCATGCCATCAGGATGGCCCCACCAGGCCATACAGCTGGGGGACTGAGACACAATTCAAAAACAATGGTCAAAATCAAAGCACCAGAGGCTGAGATATCCTGACTTTCAGTCATTGGTATAGGTTGAGCTCCAAAACCACTGAGTCCTACATTTCCCACACTACAACGTTACCAGGGATGCACCGAAGCCTGGTGCTGATCCTGGGGACCTGTGTGAAACACACTTGGACCTGGACACACACCAGTAACACAGACCTTGTTAAAAAATTGACAAAGTATCCCTTTAATAGGTGAGTACTACGCAATGTGCTAAGTTTCCCAATGACAACTTTTCACAACAGTGGCATTGGAAGACAATAAGAGGTAACTGCAAAGCAAGTTTTTGACCACTGTATGCCAGAGCAATGTTTGTGAGAGTGGGTCCCTGTTTTGTTTGTATCTTACTCATGAGGATAGAGACAACGTGATATACATTCCTGATGTGCCTTTAAGCTGCTCCACTGACTTACAAAAAAGCAAAGCAATGTCCCTGCAAATGCAGAGAAGACGGCCGCAAGCTGGCACATATGGCAAAATTTATATTGTATCCATAATTTACATTATTTAAAAAAAGCTGCCTTTACAAATGTTTCATGAGGAAGGAAATACACTAAACACATTTCAGGCCTCAAGGATACACAGAATGTACTTGGTGGTGTAAACACAATTTTTGTTTGTTTACAAGAAAACTCAGCAGATTACCTTTGATTACAGAAATCTTGTAAAGTAGCACCAGTCATCTATCTCAGCTAAATTGTGGATTAAAAACAAAGAATACTAAAGGGACGAGAGCTGGAAAACACCTAATGCTTGCCAGTCTGCTCACTTGCTGTTCTTAAGAGACAGTTTGTATTTCAGTCTTAAAAAATAAATATATATTTTTTTTACTTCCCTAGGGCAGTGAAGAGTCCATAGCACAGAATTTCAATTGCAGACGCACTGCAAAACACAGCCCTGCCTGAGCAGATGTGCATTTACTCAGTGACAGCACTGAGTGTAAAAATTTAAGGCATATGATTTTATGGTAAGCCATATGAAAAGGATATAAAATATGAAGCAGGGCTTTTAAAAAAAAAAAAGCTATCAGTGTATGACGCAGCCACCTGTACTACGAACAGCTCGACAGTGAAATAATGCTTACATGCATCTATAATTTAACAACCGTTTCTCTGAATGAGTGCTCCTACTTTTAATATTTAAGTACATTTTACTATTTATATTTTTTTAATTATAGGATTTTATATAAGTACATGCAGGGCTTTAAAATTTAACTAAGTCATTTTAGATTCTGCTGTTAAGTAACCAATAATGTAACCTGACTCTAATGGAGCTGTATGTAGGATTTAATGGTATCTAGCAGTGAGGATTGAAGAACTGCAACCAGAGTAATCTTCTACTGTTTGTCAAGAGTGAGCTCCCTGTTGGGATTCCTTCAGTGTTCATTGTTTCGAGGGTGTTTACTGAGAGCTAAATTATCCCAGAGGTCTCTTCCTCTCAAAGACAAACAGACCAGGTGGTTATAACCAGTAAAAACTCTGAATAAAGCAATTTCACATTAAAAATCAGTATTTCTCCAACACAGTTCTGCTAGTTGCAGATGGGCTACTAGCCTAGCAACTGCTAATGTGTGTTCACATTTTTTCTCTGATAACTTAAGATCCAGACATTCACAAGGTTTTTTACCAGGAACCGAATTATCCGCAGGTATCTTCCTCTCCAAAAAAAAATGGACCTGCTGATTTAAAATGGCAGAAAGACTATAATGAATAATAATAATAATAATAATAATAATAATAATAATAATAATAATACAGTTTCATGTTAAAAATCTGTGTTTTTATGGTGCTGTTTGGCTTACTGCGGAAGGGCTGCTAACTTCGGTTAATGGTGTAAAAACACAAAACACAAATGGCGCAAGAGCTCTGGCTCTTGGGCCAGTGTTTGGTTTGTCTGCTCTGGGCTACCGTAGAAACATGGCGGTGCAATGTGGCAGGCTCTGTTGACAAGGACCTGCTCCCTGTGTAGATTTAAATGACTCATTTTAAGGTAACAAAAACCTTATTTTCAGGTGATTATTCACCAAAGAAACCACAAAGAAGATTTATTAAATTCCATTTCTGCCAATGTATCCCCCTAAATCCTACACACTGGACCCAGCAGCAGTGATCTAAAGGGCTTTACCTCCATAACCAGTCCGTTGAAGGGAGATATGCTTAAGCAGCTTCACCCTCATTTCACTGGTGGCTCCTGGTCTGTTTGGATCCTCCTCCACCAGCACAAAGTGGGAGTGGTTGCTGTCCAGGGAATACACAGACCCATGAGGCATGTCCTGTGGCTTGTACGCTGCAGGCTCATCCGCCTTGAGAACACAAAGAAAGGTATGCAAAAAGACAGGAGGACAGCATGAACGCATTGATGTGAAATGTGGAAGTCATTGCTCATGGATGCTGCGGCTGTTTTCTGTAGCTCTATATTGTATGTGCAGACACCTTGGCGTAGTGGCTGGTGAGCAGTGCCTCTCGGTTGTGGATCATGTTCCAGGGTGCGATGCCAATGGCCACGACACGGACTTTAGATGAGGTGCTGGCCAGCGAGTGATCCCTCACCGCCTGGCCCAAGTGCTTGGTGATGCCAAAGCGCAGGCCGTTAGTCAAAATCCATGCACCTAGAGAACAGAGACGCAGTGTGAATGTGTGTGTCTGTATGGTATGCACAGATTTTTGTGCACTTGCAAGTGGGAAATGGGGGGAGGCAGAAGCAAGTCTCCAATATGTGCATGTATCAGACCACAAAGTTGTGTTCTGGATTCATATAAACAGCTGGCATATTGGTTGTGATATTACATTAATAGCTTATATGCTTATGAAGCATTCTGTGTTAATCCTCCTTACAAGCACTGAGTCATCATTTTACTCATCATGCAATTCAAAAAAAACATGTTCAACCTCATGCATCTAAATAAAAGGCAGGATTTTGGATGTGTTTCTGGTGACTCTGCTGCCAGCCAATAGAGGGCAACAGAGAACCAATTCTCTATCACTGGCTGTTGATTGCAAAAAGCCAAGGCCAGGTTTAGCCCCTTGGTTACAACCTGTACTCTGCGCAGCCTTCACAAGTCCTTTTCTCAGAGTGTCCCTGAGCCAGGGCTTCATCTGAGCCACTTCATCTCCTCCCACCAGGGCCACAACCAGGTGTGGGGGAGCAAGGCCCCAGTCCTCTGTCAGCATCTGGTAAATCAGGACTGGGTCTGTGTTGCTGCGCACTCTCACAAACTGAATATAAAAAGACAAGTTGATATGTCATTATCCTGCAAACTTTTTCTGTGCTGTTATATAACCTTCAGTGTTTGTTATTTTGAGTTGTTTTCACCTTTCCCCTTGTCTTAGTAGAGCCAATGAAGTCAATGTCGCCCACTCTTCCAGCGGCCCAGTGACTCTTCTCCTTCTTCATTCTGCTGGCCAGACCTCTGGCTACATTTTCCAGCGTCTCATCCACTGTAGAGCAGCAGGAACATCCCAGCAGGACACTAAGAGAAACACACATTCACTGAATATGTGTACTGTATTTTACAGGCCTTTTCCACCAACACACAGTAGTGAAAAACAAACCTCTGCTGTGGCCCGATCTCTGATCTACTGCTCACCTGGAACATCCCTCTCACTGTGTTCCTCATAAAAATGCACCAAGACTATTCTCTCTTCCCGCTCTCCCGTCGTGTAGCAAGCATTTAAATGAGACTCTGTGGAATCCCGGGCCATCTTCAAATGCAGTCTTAAGACTCACCTCTTACGTCTACAGCTTTTTAGTCTCCACTTGAAGAAAAAAAACCCAAAGATGTAATCTGTCCTACAGCGTTTAAATTAACCTGCTGCAGTAAGTTGTAGTTTTGTCTGCCAAGGAGGTTACTGTGTTGTTCTGTTTGCTGGTTCAGGTGTTTTTTAACAGACAGGTTTCAGAAGCTGCTCAAAAAAATTCAGTGAATTTGCAGGAAATGTTTTGGTAACTGGCATATGTGAATGATCCCCAAAGGTATGTGATGTGCCATATAATTTGTCTGATACATAACTAGACATAACTCACTAATCTGTGCTCTCACCAAAGTCAAAGTCAATGTGATGTCACAAGATCACCGCCATCTTTGTTTGTGCTCTGTGGTCTGTCCACTGCTGAATCGTGACTGAGCTTCTTTCTGGTTAATTTCACAACACTGAGTTACATTTTGATGGAAGAATATTAAAATCAAGTTAGTGTTTGATTGTTTTGAAGCCCTGTCTGGTGATCTAAGGCAAGATATGAGAAAAAACCCGCCCTGTTTGGCCTTGAATCATGCTGTAGGTTGTGATAGCACACTACCTTCACGCTAGCTTGAGAAATGAGTAAAGTGATATTAAGAGTGTGAGTAAAGTAATAATAATAATACATGTTATTTCTGGGCGCCTTTCATGACACTCAAGGTCGCCTTGCAGAGTTAAATACAGAGTAAAATACAATAAAATACAAAGTACAAGATAACTCAACATTTTACAATAAACAAACAAATCTAAGTTTAAAAAGCAAACAAAACATCTGTTCAGGCTTACCCACTCAAAGAGAGAAGGAAAGTCTGAACAGGTGAGTTTTCAGCCTGGATTTAAAGTGTGGTAGTGAATCAATATTTCAGAGGTCAGGGGGGAGTGCACTGCACAGTTGTACTTTAAACTGGCCAATCCTGGGCTAATAACGAGCTTGTCATACAGCCAGTCACCCAGCAGCTCTTTGGCACGTTGGCGTCTTGATGTCACAGAGAAAAGAATCTTAATTTGTTGCTTTTTTGAGCGGTTCTCTGTACTGCCACAAACAGTCCCAGAAGTGATCTTTCCCCCAAAGTTGACGTTGATAATAGGTCCCTATAACCCTCTACTTTTATGCTTGATTAAGCAAAGCCCTATTTTTCTACAGTATCACAATGCATATTATGTTAAAGCATATCCAAATGCAGAGTTTTGGGGCACTATGTGAAATACAGAGTGTATTAGTTGTCTGGACAAGGCCGGAGGTTAGCAGAGAATGGTGCTAGCTCAATACAGAATGGCAGCATTGCTCACAGAGCTAACATTGCTTATCAGGAGGGACCGGAGGGCTGGCACTACACTTCAGCGATGACGCCGTCCCAATATCAGTGGTAACCAACACATTCTCACTCCGACCTCGTCACATATCGATGTTTGGTCATGGACTTTCTACGTCCAGAGACAACGTGAAAGGTACATTGGATGTGTTGGTTGTTGACGTTCTGGGACGCTGTGTCAAGTTCTGCATGTTACATGCTTAGTCGTCTTTCAAAATAGAAACAGAAAACATAGAGTCTGCACTGGGTCTGTACAACACCGCAAACTGATGTTTTTTTTCCTCCAACAACTAACGCAAGGGGTTAGGTTTAGGAAGAAAGAACAGGGTTTGGCTTTAGAATCTTACGGGATGTGAACATTGCTATCCCGCCCACTCTACTCTGACTTTCGCCGCCTTAACTTCTGCTCTTGTTCCTCTACGTTTCCTCCTGTCACCTCCAAGTGTCGTTAAACTATAGCAGTGACCGACCACGTATCTGCTGAAGTTTAATGACAGCTTTTTTCGTCAGTGTCTGCTGCCACAAGTCACTGCCCAAGCGCCAGATTTTGACAACCCAAGACTGGGTCGTGATGACTGCTGTGTGAGTGCAGTGCAAAGTGGCCATGATGAGCTAACCAGTGCGATACACTCATGCACTAACATGCACATACACCAGACCGGCCAAACCACAGAGGGAATATGACTTCCTTCTCTGCTCAGGGCCCCATTACTCCACTATATCCTTACATAGCTAATGTTGTTTTGCTGCTATATTAATGGTCTGAATGTCACAGGCCTACAGACCTTTAAAATTCTATACACTTGTTCTACTATTAAAAATAACTAATTCAGATTGATTTTGATGAGGTATGCTCTGCTTTGTCCATAATCTGCTGTATCAAGAATGCAGCACTTTGCTCTCAGTATTTAACAGAAAGCATTCTCCTCTACAGCCGGAGAATTATGACCAGCTCTCATGAATAATTGAAATAGAAAACTATACTTAGAGTTAGTTAAGACTTCTCATTCCAGTACAAATGTTTGCCTCCTGTAGCACCTCTTCCACTCATGGAGCCTGCTGAACGCAAGTCTGATCTGATTGCTTGCAAATGATCCAGTGGTGAATTCTTTATTGTGAATACTGAACAGCAGTGTAATTTGTTTCAGATAAGAGCTTCAGACAACTGTCCTGAATGTACTGGACTTCCTGTGGAGGACAGTGGCGCCCTGTATCCGTCTGTGTTGTCTTTGACCTCTACAAACACACCTGTGCTCCTCGGACCACTCCAGTACGTCCCCGCATCGCAGACACCGTGTCTGTGGCTGCAGCGTCCCCTGCAAACAAATGAACACACACATTATGTCCATTTTCCTCTAAATCCATTGTGACTCACTCACCACTCTGCTCAGAGGGGAAGGCTCTTAGAAGTACTTGTGGTCAATGCAAAGTTGGCAGAATTTTCATCCTCGCTTCATATGCAAAGTGCTTCCTGCATGACGTTTGAACTAGAAACACACAAAACACTCACTCATATACATGAAACCAAGAAAACTGGGCCACAACACTGCGGGCACCCACCAGCATCTCTCAACATAAAACCCCTCTGTTACTATGTCTGATGTGAATGAAGTATTTACGTTTTATTAAGCGGTGTGGAATGTGCATTTGACATTATGAGTTGGTTTATACTGTTGTACAATGAAAACAGCCACAGTCTGTTTATCTCTCAATGGTTATTTTCATAGAAATAAATGACACTGAGTTTAGGAAGGAAAGTCATTCATTATTGATAAGATTATCCGTTTGCCTGAGTAAACACAGACTTTTATCAGCCAGCCTTATTTGCGTGGGCTGTTGGTGGAAGATGATTAGAACAAAAATGCAGCACAAGCGCATATTTCTTTCATGGAAAGCCTCTGTTGTGTACCTTGAATTAAGGAAAGGGTTTTAATAGAATCGTGGTGCAATGGTTAACACATAGACTGAGAGTCAATTTGTGTTTAGCCATCTGTTTTAATGTAAGCGAGCAGCTTGTTGTGGAGGCCTTTATTTGACTACAGGTTCTGGATCTGGGAGGGAAAAGACGATTGGTTATGCAAACAGGGCGATTTGTATGCAAAGGTACGGACACAGACACCCTTGCACACACACAAACACACACGCTTTACATCTTGCTTGAAGTCTGGCATAATGAACTTCCCTTTTCTCAAGCTGAGGAGATGATGATCTGGGATGTTTTGATCTATTTCTGTAGATTAGCAGACAGCAAACACACAGCTACAGTATGCCTGTAAAACTGTAGGGCCTTTCTAGACACATGTAGAGACCTCCTTTGAATTCAAAAACACGTATTTATGAGATAAGAGCAATATGTTTCACGATCAATATTTGGTTTTGAATCTGAATTTTACATCACCTGCAAACATTGTCAGGGGGGAAGAAAATTGATCTTTTGCTTAAGTGAAGGCAAAGTGAGGCAAATTTATTTATGTAGCCAATTTCATACCCGAAGGCAACACAAACTACTTAACACGTTACACAGGTAAAAGCACAAGGAACAAATGATTAAAAAACATACAAAAGCAAGCATGCGAAGAAAGCAAAAAAAAACAATACAGTAAAAGCAAACACAAAAGGACACAACAAGTAAAACAAACCAAACAAACAACAGAACAAACAATCAAAAGCATGCAGAATAAAAGCAATAAAACAAACTAATGCATGAATTTTAAATTTAAAACAAAATGAATTAAAAGCAGAGGTAAACACGGAGGTCTTTTGCTTGGATCTGAAAGTAGTCCGCATTGTTTTAAGTCTTTGCTCCTCTGGCAATTTGTTCCACATTTGAGCACAGAAACAGAAAGCAGCTTCACCATGTTTGGCTCTGACTCTGGGAGCAGCCAGTTATCCAGAATCAGCCAACCTGAGAGGTCTGCAAGGTTCACACTGGGTCAGGAGGGCTGATCTGAAATATCTTAGAGCTAAACCAGTCAGTTATTTATAGACAAGCAATAGAATTTTGCCATTAACCAAGAGAGGTTAGACAGTGCACTTAAAAAGTAAGTATGCAGCTGGGTGACATACAGATTGCTTGCTTGGGTTTAGGGATGTAGGAACTGGTCTGAAGGTAAGAAAACATTCAGAATTGAGCAAAATTAATCTTTAAAGGAATAGTTCAGATTTTTTGAAGTAAGGTTGTCTGAGGTTCTCATCCATAGACAGTACACTACATACAGTAGATGTCAGTCGGCAGGCTGGAGTACGACACGGAAGCTAAGCAATATAATCCTGTGGATGGGAGTCAGCAGCTAAAAATATTTTAACAACCTAAAAAAAAGTTCCACCTTATAAAAAAAAAACATATTGCTTGAAGTTTCTGACATATTTAGAGTATTTTTACCGCTTTCCCTCTCGTTCTGACAGCCTGTTCCAACGGGGAAGCTGTTAACGGTTTTGGGTCACCATCTATGCTTTTGTCAAAGCCGTCCAATAATAGATTGTGTATAAAAGTGTGACACTACATGCCAGGATGTCAGTGAAAAATGCTCATGTTCTTTGTTCAAATCATATATTTAATACCACTGAAATCTGTAACACTGTGCATTACGAAAATTGCGCTACAATTGCGAAATTCTGGGAAAATTTTACAACGAAACATGACAAGAATTCACTAAATAAAAGCTAGCAAATAAAGTCAATTATGAATTTGACCAACTAGTGAATCGACTAGTCGACTAAGTGCGCACATCCCCAACTGGGTCAGAGGAGAAACGCATTAAAATATGTGTCTACATGTGTTACACCTGTGCAGAAATACTGTATACGTGACGCAAAGACTGAACCAACAACTTCCGCTTTATCTTCAAGTCAAACTCTTCAGCTGTGTAATAACACCCTCCAGTTGTGAAATTCTGCATTATACAACACATAAATCATTGAATGTATTGCTTTTTCACCTTTGACATACAATGAAGACGTGAACCTGTGTATTATTAATTAACAGACACACTGCTTCAGTGGTGTAGTGGAAACTAAAGGCAGATATACAGAGTATATCCACCACCACCCATCAGCCAGAAAGCCATTGGAATATAAAGCAGGGTATGCCCACTTCCTCCTCTGTAGCCTACCCATCTATTTAACTACCACTACTTTCCTTTACTGCTTTATGTAAAAACATTGGTCATCCTGCACATTACATTTTCTAATTTACCAGAATCTTTCTAAGTTAATGTAGATGACCCCTGCGATGATGAACAGAAAAACATGCAGCTGCTACACTCTCCATACTCACCAGTGGAGTGCCTTGTCTCTCCTGCATGGCTCAAACAAAAGTTCCTCTCCTCTAGCTGTACCACACCTGAGGGCTTTTCCTTCACAGCCCGCAGGTGAACTACCTGGGCTATCAAAGGTGGGGCTCTCCCTCCGGCCAACCCCTGGCATGACTGTGCACCACTGCTTTGCATGTCGGTCAGCCAGCCGCTGCAAATTGATCCCATCCGCACCACATACACCTGCTGCCCTAATGAAACACTTAAACACTTTAGAGCGGACAACTTTGTGTTCATTTTCTGCATATTTTTTTGGCACGTTCGTGAACAGCCACAGAATTACAGGTCCAAATTTCAAAATAGCACAGCAGAAAATAGACTCACATAAAAAGTGTAATTTCTCCTATGAGCTTCAGCATTGATTCTCACTCTGTCAATGTGGCAGCTCTGCAATATTTAATACAAGCTGAATGGAGACAAATGTGTAATATATATCAAAATAACTGTCAGATGAATTCCAGATTAGTATTGTGCTCTATCATAATGTGTTGGTTTAAGTGGCTCTATATAAAGCTGAAATTCCTCTCTCAGCCGTCACAATAAAACTGAGAGTACGAGAGGCGGTAGTTTATCAGGTTTCGGCTCAATATGCCGACCAAGTATTCACACTATTTGCATTTTTGGCATTAAAGGACCCAGTGAAGGTGTGAATTTAGTCAGCGGTGGCTTAAAGCTTGGAGAAGGGGGCTTGAAGGTCAACAGACTGTTCAGCAAAATGAAGGTGGGTAAGAATGAACGCCCCCTCCCTCACAACACCATTAAAGTGCCCTGGTGCAAGGCCCATAACCTCCAACGTCTCCAGTGGGGCTGCTCAGTCGCCAGCAAATCGTGAACGTGAACGTGTTCAAAGGGATACTTAAACCCCCAAAATGATTTCTTGTACAACAGTTACTCACCCCGTGTTATGTTGTATTCATGAGGGAAACTTTGTTTTTCTTTTTCTTTTGTTTTCTTCCCCTAGTAAACAACAAAAAAATCAAAAAATGGAGGAAGTTCTTGAGGAATTGAAGTCATAGGTGGTCTGTCTATCAAACTGTGCTGTCCATGCAGCAGAAAGACACAAATACTTTCAGAACTTGTCCTACATGACCAGAGAAAACACAGATAAAGGGCTGATGCATTTGCTTTTGCTCAAGAGGTAGAGAAAAACTACAACTACAAGGATGCACTGAATTAACCCTTTAAAAAATTCATTCCCAACCTTTTTCCTTTGGGGTCCTGTTACACCCCACCCTTGGGCGGCCCTATGGGACAAACAGAACTCCACCACTGACCCAAGATAACCACATAAGACATCTTTAAAACACAAAGGATTCATTCACAAATAAAACAAGCAAACAGAAAGACAGACAGTATGGCATTATATATATGTAATATATAAACTTAAACTGATATTAAATTTTCCTTATTTTTTTCCTATTTTTAGTGGGGCGTTTTGTATTTTTTTTTAATTTAACCTTTATTTAACCAGGAAGTTCCATTATCTCTTTTACAAGAGAGACCTAGCCAATCAGAACACATTTAAAATGCAACAAATACAACATGTAATACAAAAATCTGCCACAAACAACAACTACTCAAACATAGTGGCCTCTCAGGAAAAACAATCATGTCTCTGTGACCACATTCTTTATGGTGCCCTTAAATTCATCGATGGATATAAGTGTTTCTAACTTTAGATCTTTTTGAAGATTGCTCCATGTCCAAGGTGCAGAGTAGGAGGATGCAGTGCTCCCGATTTGTTCAAACCCAGGGACATTGAAAAGCAACCACTTGGTGGAGTGTAGCCGGTAACTACCAGAGCTGACACACAGACGGGTGCAACGGTAGGCCGGAAGTTTTCCCAGTATTGCTTCATAGATAAAAATATAGGTGGCTAAAATGTGTTTTGTTGCTGACCCACAGCAGCCAGCCTATGGGACTCAAAAAATCTGAACTATCTTTTTAAACATTGACCAAAAAGTATGACATCATATGAAACATTTAAAATCATTAAATGCATTTTTAAATAACTAAACTGTGTTTTAAATACTGCTGAAATCTGTAGCACTTTGCATCATGAGCATTTTACTGCAACACATGACGACTCAGTCAATAAAAGCTGCTCCTCCTCAAGATTCTCAGCACAAGTTTACAAAATCACTTTAATCAAGTAGAAATTATAATGTAATTAACATATAGTAGCATAATTGATTTGGGTTTCTGAAGCAATTGCAAAGACAAGAGCCTTTTTACCACTGTGATCTGTGGGGAAAACTCTTCTTTCAATTGGTAAAAAAGCAATTAAAGCAACGACTTTTTAATTACTGTAGTCCTGACCTATATCTAACTAAAACTAAATCTCATCTCCTGATTTGAACTGCTTTTCTTCTCAGACCAGACACTTAGCCTATTTACTTTCCATCTCATTTTGGCACAGGCTGTGGTCTCTGTGGCCTTCAGGCAGTAACGGCCACTAATCACTGCTCCCTGAGGCCAAATGGCGCTGCTGCGTCTCAGTGTCCTCTCATTCAGACAAACACAATGTACACAAACAGCAGTGTTATCACAACAACACTGAGGCTGTTAGGGATTGTTTTTCTCTTGCTGAATATTTGCAATCACACAAATAAAGAAGTAGGACAGACGGACTTTATAGTAATATCACACAAAGTGTCCCAAACGGAACCGGAGCCTTTTACTGATGGTCTCACTGGTCTCCATCACACAATGAATGGATCTCGCCCCCCCTAATCCGCCAATTCAGAGAGCTGCAGCCAATCAGCAGCCTCTGCTCATTGTGTACAAACAAAGCATCGTGCGCCCTGCAGCCTTTAAATCGTCCTGCAGCAATGTGATGACCACTCAGACCAGAAGCAGACTGCACCACAACCATCAGAAGGATGAACCCCATCAGGCGCAAAGAGTCGGTGTGCAGGAGTCTGTTTGGCCCGGTGGACCACGAGCAGCTGCGCCGGGACTTGAAGCTGAAGATGAAGGAGATCACCGAGCAGGACAGCCGCCGCTGGAACTTCAACTTCCAGGCAGAGACGCCGCTGCCGGGCAGGTTTCAGTGGGAGTGGGAGGAGATGCCCGCAGACCGCGCTGCTGCTGTGTACCAGGAGTCCGCACAGATCAAGGGCGACGTGTGTCCTTCACGCACTGAGGAAGAGGACAGGCTGAGCGAGCGTGAGGAAGGCGCAGGGACCGACCAGGAGAACTGCTCCAGCATCTCCAACACACGCAAGCGCCCCGCTGAAGTGACGCCCGTGCGGAGGAAGAGGACGCGCTCCAAACCCGCTGCCAAGCCCAGCAACAACGCACGGATCACAGGTGAGGAGCAAGTCTCACACATCCATAATAACTCTATTAGTCCATCATGTAACCCGTGCTTGTGATAATGAATATGTTAGTGAGTAAACATCTTCTTTCGTGTTGCTTTTCTTGGCAGATTTTTTCGCAAAGAGGAGGAGGTCCACAGAAACCAAAAGCATCCTGAATCCTTTTCACACAAGTTCCAGTGAGGCAGCTCTGTGCAAAACATTACGATGAACATGCTGCTGAGAATGGACTATTTCTATCAAGGCCTATGCATAAATGTTTTTATGGACTGGACCAAGGCCTGCTGACTGCACCAAAGGATTTTATTTTATCTTGTTCTATTCTGTTTCCTTTTATTTTATTATGTCCAATTTTGTCTTGTTTTATCTTATTTTATTTTATCTTATTTTATTTTATTCTATTTTATTTCATTGTAAGTTTCAGGATTTGTGAACTGGGGTCAAACTTCACCACCCTCTGTTATTTATTCTATTTATGGACTTTAATTTAATGTCTTTGCATTTGTTTTTTCATTTATAATGTCACAGTTATGTTTGTTTGGACACCTTTTTCCATCAGTTTTGTGTTTGTTATATGAGCAAGAACATTTCAATAACTCAGGGGTAGGCAACCTACTCAGCCTAATCAGGGGCCAAATTACGCTCTTTAGCCCTTCTACTGTGGCTTTGACAAAAAAATTACATTTAAACAAATAACAGTTACTTTTTTAACATTTCATTGCAATTTGCATTTATCATTGTTGTGACCCTGAAGTGATTCTTACATTTTGCGGTTGTATAAATGTGTAGCCTAAATGCTGAATAAAAAAATACTTTAACATCTCGTCATATGTGCGTCATACGTCTACGGCCTGGCGCCTTTTCCTTAAATCTGCCAAATCTCAATAGCAGTGGCTACGCTTGAGTCTCCTCAGTGAGGCTCACTAATCAATTCCAAATCCAAAATAATAAAACATCTCAGAGGAAAAGCGAGAACCTCACAGTGAGTGGAGATTTGGTTGCTTTCATTGCTAACGCTGCAAAGTTTAAGCACCAAATAATCAGGAAGTATAGCTACATTGTTGTAATGAATGCTCCTTTAGACCTATTACAAATGGTTATGGGCTGATGTACATTAAATAGGCGGTGTTGTTGTCACTTTAAGGCACAAGTTTGCAGCTCCAGATGGATTTTTAAACTTTTTTTTTTGCTCATAATGTCTCTTTTGATAGTAAAGGTTGCCAACCCCTGAAATAACTGATGATTTTTATGTCTGTATGTTTCTGTTTTTCCTGTGTTGTTGGTGGATTTCTGTAACATCTGTTAATTATACAGAAAAGCACTGTTTTGTCCTTGTTAAGTTTGCCTAAATTAACTGACTGCCTGCAAATATTGCAGTTTTAATAAACTGTTTTATCAGTATCCTCTGATTTCTATGCTGTCTCCTTGGGGAAGCGTTCGTTTTTGAGATATAGCACATTAATACTTTTTATATTCAGACACAAACACAATAATCCGTGGTCTAAATTAATTTGCTGATAAATGCTGGTTTAATGATTTTGCACCCAGCACATTAAACTGGTTAATTTAGATTCATAGCACCTTAATTGTGTTCCCTGTCTCGGGTAAATGTGACCACATAGCTCAGAAAACAGCTCTCCAAACAATGGCATAGTCCAGGGGTTATTTATTTTATCACCAGCTTTCAAGTGGACAACACCCTGCAGCAGCAAAAACTGTAAATACACTGTTTTGTAATATGCAAAATAATGTGTTTACGCAGTAACATGTCTCATTTGAGTTGTGGCAGTTTGCCCCAAGTCACAAACACTTAGTCAGCCTTGTCTTGATATGTTAAACACTTCAACTGTTTGTTAGTTTTAATTGTAGTTTCAGGTATTAAAAGCACAAACAAATGACAGTGACAAACACTTCATCTAAGAGTTGCTGTAATAACATAAGAAAACTGACCCCGGAGTTGCGTAATTATAGCGATTTGTGACCAGAATTTCAAATGATTAGATTTTCAGTATGACTGCAGTCTTGTGCATCTGTGATTTGATGCTGAGCTTGAGTCAGCCACAGATGAGTAAGCTAATAACAAGTGCGCCTCTAAAGTTGTAGAAAAAAATCAATCCAAGTTGCAAGTTTGGCAATCGAAAGAAGAAAAAACGTTTTAGAGTAATTGCATTTTCTGGCTTGTATTATGAGATGTTTCATAATCGAAATCATAAGGACTGTGCTGTCAGGCTTGAAATTATATCCGTTAATATGAGCTGTAACTGCCAAATTAGCCCATTAGAGAGGCCAAATCCCACAGAGGCGTGCTCACTCCCACAGTGTTGGGGTTTCATCTCTAAAGAATTTCAAGAGGCCATCTGGCCGCAGAGCAGGACAATGGCCACAAAGCAGAGTGTGCCATCTATTTCACCTGCAAATCAGCCTTTGGAGATCCTCGACCCCCCCTCAGGACTTTTACTCAACTTTTCTCTTTTCACTGTGTCTCTTTTCATAGTCAAAGCAGCCATTATCATTGACATGCGCCCAAACCAAATCCTACTAATGTTTACTCCCACTTGGGGCTAATGTTTGCTTGTAATACTACAGCAGCGAAGGGACCGTGTTCAAGCACAGAAGACAGAGTCAAACATCACATTTACATTTTTAAACGCCTCAATAATGCCAAGGACAACCAATATTAAGTGTGTTAGTTTTGCATTTGGAACAGATTATCTTACATTATGTTCCAGTGAATTCATGTCTACATTGCCACTCAAGAAATCAATAATCAAAGTATCCCATGGGTCCAAAGCTTCCCATGGGATCACAGTTTCCCACCAACTACCTCACTTAAATTCCCCTAAAGATGTACACTACAAGCTGCTCAGTGCATCATCGGTGAATGAAGCTTTGAACGGTGCAGTGATTGTGTCAATTACACTAATGTTGCTGCATGTATTACAGATATACAGTGTGTGACCACACACTGAAATAAACCTATGATGTAAATATTGCTACTTAGGAATGGAATGATATCAATCTGCATGATCGTGGCTTCTTGATCAGGCCTTTATCACGCTGTTCAAATTAGAAGACGCTGAATGGAAAAACTGCAGGGGAGGCTGACATTAGGACTTGCAAATCCAAAACTGAGCTTAATTAAGTTTCATTAATTTGATACTTGGGGTGCATATAGTCTGAGAGAAACACAGGTCTAAAAGTTTAAAGTGAAATATTACACCAAAAATGATTAAGAATTTATCTGAATTTGTAGCTTTGAGCATTTTATTCATGCTGATTATTTACGCAAATGGCGTCTTAGTAAGCTGTAGCCTTAAAGGTTCAATGTTTTGGATGTAAGGGGATATATTAGCAGTAATGGAATATAATAATGCTAATATAATAAGCATGTTTCTTTAGTGTGTAATCACCGGGGGAAAAAAGTGTTTTCACTACCTTAAAATAAGGCATTTGTAGATACATAGGGAGCAGGTCCTTGTCTACAGACCATGTTTCTACTGTAGCCCAGAATGGACAAACCAAACACTGGCTCTAGACAGGGTCATGTGCATTATTGCATTTTCACAATGGCCACGGTAGGTAGCAGGCCCTCTGCAATGACAGCGTCGGATAAAGCAACCCGGTCTCACTCCAAAGTCGTTGAATACTCGTGCTTGGTCAGTGGCCTTTGACATCAACCCTTTCATGTTGGCATGATATGCGGCTGGCTGCCATGATTAAAAGAGCCTGGTGGTGTCAGGGGGAAACACGATGGGACAATAACGGAAGTTAAAGGGGCAGAAGTCCGAGTGGGGCGGGCCAGAGGGGTTGTGGATGGGTCCAACAACCACCGACTTTCACCTGGGAGGCCGGTGTTTGCCTCCCGTAAGATTGTAAAGCCAAACCCTGTTCTTTTTCCTAAACCTAACCACATGCGTTTGACGATGAAGAAAAATCAGTATTGTACTGATGTGGTGCATTTATTTTGAAAGAGACTTTATGCAAACTGTACAATTCCTGTAAAAATGGAAGTGTATTTTGAAAACAGACAATGCGCTTGGAAAGTCCAAGTCGAGCTAAAACAAATACCAAGGTCGGGGTGAAAATGTGTTGGAAAGATCTAGGTTTTATAATGTGAAACTGTTTCATCCTGTGTTTTTACCAGTATAAATCACTGGATCTGTTTGATTTGAAAAGGAAGAGACCTCTGTGGAAAATTCAGCAACTGATAAAAACCTCCTGAACATCTGGATCTCAAGTTATCTGAGAAAAAAATGCACATTAGCAGGTGCTGCATGTCTCCGACATAATAAACAGCATCGGAGAAACACTGATTTATAACGTGAAACTGCTTTAATAGGTGTTTTTACTGGTTTTAATCACCTGGTCGGTTTGTTTTGGAGAGAAGGAGACTTCTGCAGATAATTTGGCTCCTGTTAAAAACCTGCTGAACAATGAACACTGAAGGAATTCTAATCAGAAGTTTCAGCTGGTTGCAATCTGCAATCCTCACTTCTAGATGTCACTAAATCCCCCTAAATCTGACGCACTGTTTCTTTAAGAGATGCAAACAGTAATAATTCACATATAAGGCATTTTAGGTCTGCTGTTTTTTTTTTTGGATGTATTGATCCTCTGTGTTGATTGTGTTTATGGCTGTTGTACTTTAGATTTCCTCTCCCACTACCCCAAATAAAACTATTAAACCTCCACACCCACCCTGTAATATAACTCTTCCCTTCCCCACCTCCTGGTCAGCACAAAGGCCAACCTCCCCCCAGCACACTTTAGGAGGGTGGGGCCCATTGTTATGGACACCAGAGGCAGATGGTCATTTGGGCCTTTTCTCCACATGGCTACTTGTGTGAAGGAATGCCTGGACACCCCATGGATGGCCAGCGGGGAAAAGGTCACCATCTGCTACCCAAAGGTCACCAGTGTAAAAGAAAAAATGGTTTTGGCTATTTCCATAAGTCAGCGAGGACACGACACAGCCAACCCCCACCTCACAACAAAGGAAATTGTGTGATCTTGTATTAAGGAAAAAGTGAATGAATCTCTTAAACTCAAAAATAAGGCAGACATTTGATTGATGATAAAGGAGAAACCAAAAGAACATTTAATTTTAATGTGAAAACTTTTTTTCTTTCTATCAATCCACCTCTGGCAAATGTTAAAAAAAACCTCAGCATTAAGAGAAACACTTAGCTCATTTGTTTTAGTCACAGTTTCCCCGTAAGGCACCAGACACAACACATAGTAGACACTTGGTAATAATTACCACAGTCTTTTATTGCTACAGCAGAATATTTCTAAACATTACAAACAAGAGAGTGAGATAAAATTAAAACAGCAAAAACACCATTTGATTAAATGGAAACATTTCAATGTAAGGCCTCTTCCCTTAGAGATGGATTTAAATAAGAATAAAGCTTAGTGAATCACAGTATGATGCCGTGGCTGTGGCAATGTCTTTGGCAATAACCTGAAGAGATTTCAAGTAATATTTAAAAAAAAAAAAGGCAACTGATCATTTCAGAGACTTTGCAAAAACTAATGCTGAAAAATCACCATTGAAATGTTGATAATAATATTATTTCTCTTTCACGCATGGATCTGATGAGACGTCTCAGCTGCTGGAGAATAATGACAGACGCGGGGACGTTAATATAAAAACGGGTTTACATTCTTCATTAATTTGGCAAACTGTATGACGGACAATAATGCAGTCATTTTATGCCTTTAAAGGATGATTAGTCCCCTCAGCTAAACTCGTGCTAAAGCTAACATAACTAGCCTAAAAGACTTAAGTAACTGTCCCAGCTTTTGACTGTGAAGCCCAGTTCAGATCAAAGATTTGCGACGATGGAAACTGTTTTAGAGAAAAGTTGCAGCGGTGTGAACTGGCCGGTCAGAGCTCGACTGAAGCTGACCGATGGTGTCACCTGCAACTCAACTGGTCAAATCGCTGGCAACAAGCATGTCACTTGTTTCTACAGCCAATGGGCTTGTAGGGAAGTGACTGCAGACGGCATGTTCGCTTGCTGCGGCAGGTGCTGCTGTGTGAATGGTAAATGGACTGCACTTGTATAGTGCTTTTCTGGTCTTCTGACACTCAAAGCAGTTCAACACTACATGTCACATTCACCCATTCACACACTGGAGGCTGAGGCTACCATACAAGGTGCCACCTGGTACTCAGTGACCATTCACTCGCACTCTCACTCTCACACACACACACACACACACACACACACACACACACACACACACACACACACACACACACACAGATGGAACAGCCATCGGGAACAATTTGGGGTTCAGTATTGCCCAAGGATACTTCAACAAGCAGGCTGGAGGAGCCGGGGGTTGACGACCCACTTTCCCTTCAACCATGGCCGCCCCAGTGTTGGATGGTGGGTCACTGCTGCTGCCCGCTGTAGCCAATATCTCACCATCACTATCCTTATTCATATTTTAGGAAGCTACAAATTTTATTCAGCCACAAAATAAGCCTGAAAAGCTGCAAATCAGAACGGAAGTACAGAGAGTCGTTGCATAGAGATGATACACCATCTCATCTAGTTGCATTGGTGTGAACCGGCAGGTTTTTAGAACATTGCAGAACACTGCATTGCAAGTAGCTGCACGTTTTGAACTGTTATCGGGATTTTTTTTGGCCTGAACTGGGCTTAACATTCGTGATAAACTGAACTAATTAATGCGATCAGCAGTCTAAACTCGCGCTAAGCCAACGTTACTTGCTTAATCCTTTAAACCTGGAGTGCCCTTACTTTTCTTGTGCTGCTTTCAGATGCCTTTCACAAGTGTTTAACCCTTTGAACCCTCCAGAAAATTGGTGCGATTTCTTTCAAAAACAGGGAGAAAAAGGCAGTGAGTAACTTGGTAAGAAATGTCCCACAAATTACAAAAAAAAAGCAGAAAATTATTTTTTCAAAAACTAAGACAAAACTATTTATAATTATTATGACATTTTAAAATTGGTACAGAATTATAAAAAAAAATTTAAGCACTCTTTCCAGATAATTTCCCTGTTGTTTGTTTTTAACTTACTTATTTTCTTCCTTTTTTTAAAAACCAATTTTCTTGTTTTTAATTTTCTCTTTTTAGTAATTTCTTGTTAATTTTTTGGGGCTCATTTCTCCTTTCATTGCTCATTGCCTTCTTCCCATGTTTTTAAAAGAAATAAAGCCACTTTAGTCAGGTGTCAATGGGTAAATACATACTAGCTTGTCTCAGTCTCAGCTTTTGGCCGTAAGGTTAGTGTAATTCCTGTGATTAGCTGAATTTAGTCCTGGGATTAGCAGCTAAACTCAAGCAAAAGCCAACATAACCAGCCTAATATAGGGTCCATTTGTTAATCCAATCTGATGTTCTATATTAAAATGAGAGTCCTGTTGTTGAAAGAAACAGAAGATCAGTTCAGATAATCACACATTCACTCCGCTTGGTGCTCTGCTGCTCCATCTCTGCAGACAGAGCGCCCAGAGTTCGCTCTGCTGTTCCGAAACTGGTGTTCTGACACCAAAAGGGTACATTTCAACAGCTCTCCGGATTCACGGACAGTCCAGTTTGTGCTTGTTATGGCTCTGTTGCCTTTATTTTTTGGCTTTATAGTGGTGTAATAAGTGCAGTTGGAGCTCAGGAATTAAAGAGTTTAGTTGCCACAGTTAAGCTCTATTTTTAGCTCTGTTTTATAGTTACTATGAATTTAAAAAAGCAGTTTTCACAGAGCTTATAGGCTACTTCATAATATGATTTTGTCATACAGTAATAAATTCAGTAAAGCGTCTGAATTAGGTCTAACAGAATATCTTTTGACTGAAATTTGACAAAGGCAAATGAGCAGATGAATAGATATGCAGAGTAAAAGCTGCACTTGATCTGAATACATTTTATGAATTATACAAAAAGAAAAAGAAAACACTTTGAGGCAGTTTGGTTCCAGGTTTCAGCAGCTCTCATCCTGACTGGCGGTGCTGCTGAGGGGACGGTTGGGGCCGGCTGCGGCGCTGGCGACGTTGGATGAGAAGGACGAAGGTGATGAAGACAGCTGGTCGTAGCTTGGCAGACTGTCCTGGCTGGGGAGGACGTTACAGGTCCTTCCAAGCCGTGGCCTTGGCCTGCCTCCGCCTTCACCCTCACCGGCGTCTCTTTGGTCCAACAGGAAGGTGAGGGACTCTGCGATGCGGTTTAGCGTCTGGTCCATGTGTGTTATCTATGACAGTTTACAAGCAAAATAACACACTGGCTCAGATTTGGGTTCACTACTTATGATGCTTTTGACTTATTTAAATTGAGCGAGGTACTTCTAAGAGTCATTTTAAAGTTCAGGGGAGATTGTTATTCCCAATATTCATTTCTCAACAGAAAATGAAGCTTGCTAGGTAATTTAATCCGTGGTTTTAAAGGCAGGGATGTAATGCCCACTTGGGGAAGGAACTAAGGGACACTGTGATTCAACATTTTTGTTTTTCTTTGTTTGACACAAGAAATGAAAGAAAAGCAACATCAAGGTTTCTCTTTTTGTGCTGCAGAACTGGCACAAGCTGCTGAAAGTTTTATATCTGAATCAACAATAACAGGGCCACATGTCTTTGCGCAGATATTTCATATTACAAAGCCAGTTAAACTTTTGTTGCATTATCCAAAACTATTCCCTACTTGAGTTTCTTTTGATAAGTGAAACTGCCAGTGTACGGTCAACAGGGAAGCGTATTTGTTACATTTTCAGAAAAATTCAAAATATGAAAACAAGACAAACGCGGCCGTGCAAATGTTTGACTTTGCTCTTATACAAACAAAAGAAATGATCTGAAACCGTAAACGGCGAGGGAATATTGCTCCAGTTTTTCCACTGAAGTTGCACAAATCCCACCTTGTCCTCCATCCTGTTGAGTCTGGATCCGATAGAGTTTGTGCCTTTGTCTTTAGCTCGGTCTTCAGAGGGAAGTAAATAATAAGACAGGAGGATTAGAAGTGCAGTTTGTTATGTAGTTACTGTAATATATTTTGAGAGAGCATTGGAGTGATTCATTACCGGAGCCTGACTGGAACAAAGTTGCTTTCCCTATAGACTGGTCCAGTCTGAGGGACACAATAGGAGAATAGAGTCAGAAGAAAACATACTTTCTCTGTTTCCTCTCATTCCCCCGGCCTCTTGTTTTCGCGGGCTGTTTTTTGTTCATGCTTGTAAAAAGCCATCATCCACAATTGCATTTCTCAGGTAATCTAATTCATATGAAACTCTCCTTGGTTGAGCAGTTTACCTTCTCTGCAGCTCCTTAATTCGCACCATTAGGTTGAGGTGACCCTGGGAGTATTGCTCAATCACGTCCCGCACATCATAAGGCTTACGAGCTTGCTACAACAAGAAAGAAAATGTCTGGAACTGTTACATCAAACATTTATTTCACTCAAGAACTTCTTGTAAACATTTGTTTTTCACTTTCTGTCAGATATATACATTTTTAAAGGTGTTGCACAGTAATGTTTCATGATGGTTGTGGTGTTGTGACTCCCTAATCTCTGCTGCTGAGCCTGGTGTATGTTTGCAGGGGTGGTGAAGCTGAGAACCCAGACATCAAATATTATTGTATACACACAGTCACTTTGTATTCACACACTAATATATCACTTTTATCTTAGTGGACTTATTGAAAAGGAACAAACCCTTTAATTAGGTTTAAGTAGACCACTTGTTGGAACAAACCCTTTGAAATGAGGCAATCAATTGAGGCTGTCAAAGCTCTGCCAAGATGTCTTTTCTGTTATACTGCTGCTGAACTGCTCATTTGCAAAGTCTGCTATAACACGACTGCTAACAATGTTACCGATGCTGCTGCTATGATCACAGGACACATTTTTTTAGCATCACATCCCCCATAAAATGACTCATTTCACAATCAGGATTTGATCCATTTTGTCTGATAACATTTTGGAAGTCTAGAGGAGCAGCACTGGGGCTGCCCCCAACAAAGAATGTTCCTTGTTGACCAACAGTCGTCATTTAGGGCCATTAGTCGAGTAGTTGCCCGCATGTTAACAATATTAATTTAATTATTAAATGATATGTTTTGGGCGGGGCAACACAATTGTTTGAGTTGAAGGTGTGAGAAAGAATAGTGTCAGTAACATTGTTAACCCTGTGCTACATTACAGAGAAATACAAAACCGTACTAATGAAGCTTCATTAATATAGGCCTATATTTTATCTACAAGTGCACGTCACACACTGAGCGAGCCGCCTGTTAATGACGCTGTGGGCTAATGGGCATGTAGCTACTTCCATGTTTCAGATGATACGTCATGTTTGTAGTCGACCAATGAAGATGAGTTTACATATCACCTTGGGTTCGTCCTTCACCTTCTCAAAATGATCCCACACTTTGGATTTCCTGCCCGACATGTTATTAACTAGCCTGTGGAATAACCGCAGGTACCAGCCCTGGAAATTAACCTGACTCCTGTCTGACTGCTGAGCGTGGACACTTCCTGTGTCTGTCCTTTCAAAGTAAATTCCCACATGGTCCAGTCATATAGGTTTTGATTTATTTTGACAAGACGCAGCTCCTAATAAAGTTTCACATTTGTTTGTTTGTCTGCAACTAAGCAACCAATAAAATCTTGCTGACTAATGACCTTTCTGGTCGACTAATGTTTGGTCGACTATGTGGGGGCAGCCCTACGGAGCACTAAACCAGAAGTCAGCCATTCTGCTGGTGGAAGTGAGCCGCTCTGCCGCACTCTAAGTCTTCAGTGCGTTTGCTCTATGGGCTGCACTGTGCAAAAGTAATCTGTAATCTGAGTAATTTTATACAAGGCAGTTGAACCATTTTGGCTCCATGCACCACTGAGCAACTCTCATCAACACTGCAACTCAACACTGTATCTAGTTCTCTTAAAACACGTCGGATATCCATTTTCCAGATATCTGTTGGCTACACCCGAACCCCTGAAATATTGACTATTGCTAAATCGTCATCAGTCATCAATAGCCAGCGGGTTCCAAAATATACTAGTAAATTATGTCCTACTTACCTGAAAATTTCTCTTGGCCACAAAATAACGCATTCTCTGGATCACCCGTATGGCTTTTCGGTGTGACTCTGTCAATCTGCATGAAAGAGTTTCATATGAATCACCTGGTGTTACTTTGAAATCTCTGCATAGAAAATGTAATGAGGCTGAGAGTGAGGTGGAAATTACTGTTGGAAATTGCTTTTTAAAGAACATGCAGAGAAAGCACAGCAAAACAAAGAGTAACCCTGTAAAACTTTAACATCTAGGTTAGTCTTCTCAAAACACGACTTCAGCTCCTGCTTTATCCTCCCTGCATGAAACAAATATAACTGTGAAAAGATGGTTGACATGGCCTTCATACCCAAGCTCAACCAATTTAGGGGGAAATATTCAGCGCATCACAGCTTCACGATGACTGAGTCTACATCAAAAGCCTTTCCCTTCTGACTTATCTTCCTTTTAATGTGATCAAGGTGAGCTACAGTAACAACAAAGAACGGGTGATTTTTGTGTTCCTCTAAAAATCATAAATAAAAAAGCCCAGCGTAATTGTAGTGCATTTAGCCTCTATTATTATGTTGTGGGAATTATTAAGGAGCTATAACTCATCTGGGTTCATTACCCTGAAAAAGCAGTAAATGAGTAGGCCCTGTGTGAGAGGGAGAGAGCAGCTCTTTGTTAAGCCCAGTTAGGTAAAAGACTACACGAACAAGGTCTGCCGGGGTCTCATAATGGACTTTTCATAGGCGATGCAATGGGCTACTTTTCAACTGCAGCCTTCACAACATTTTGTCAAATTAGCACTATATCATGAGACGTAAATAAAGTGCTCTGTGACCTGTTATAAAACTCCATTTTCCACCACAAATGGCAGTGATGTAACCAGAAACACAGACAGCGAGGCAGGTGGACAGGTGGACACAGCTTCTCTCGACTCTAATGGCAGATAGCAGATTCTACTAAAAGTGCAGTTTGAATGTTGAGTGTTTCTGATCTTTACCCCAACATCAGTGAGTATATAGGGACCTGTATCTTTTACCTTAAGAGAACTTAAAGGCTACAACCCTTAAAGGAGAAGTCTGGTATTTTGCACTTTGAGCCCCATTTCTGGGTTGTTTATGATGAAATAGACAGCTATTTTTTCAGCTGCCTCACACCCGTGTGTAAACTTCCACTTGTTCGTTCGTTTGACCCTGAAGCGTTATACACTCCAGCCCACTTGATGGCGATAATGCTCCTTTAAGTGGGTGTCGCCAACCAGCAGGGAACCATTGCAATGTAATGTGACACAGAAAAGAAGCAGAAGAAGAAGGTTGGCGTTGTGTTCAAAGACATTGTACTGCGAAGGTTGTTTACAAGCGAGTAACCCATTGTGCAGTTTAAACTTTTTCGTTCATTCTTGTTCTTCCTCCAGGAGCGCACACAGCACTGTCGAGCCGGCACTTTCGCTGAGCTAAAGACTACAATGGCTACAACCTTGTCGTAAACAAGCCCCTTTCTGTTTCCAGTGGCGGATTACTACCAACGGACAACGAGGCTTCCTATAGAAAACCAATGGATTACACAAAATGTCAAATACATCTTCATAGAAACCACAGTTTGCTACGATTTTTATGTCAGAATATCAGCGAACACCACTGACCACTCGCCCCCCCCCCAGCCCCCTCCACACACACACACACAGATTGATCTGTGTTGACATGTTTACAGGTGTTATATGATACCTTCTCTCTTACTATCACTCAACTTGGTGTTTCTTCTTTGCTCATGTTTCCTGCCATGTTTGACAATTCTTAAAGTGGTTAGATTTATGATTACTTTTTGAAGGAACACTATACTGTTATCAAATCACTTTTCTCAGTAAAAAAAAAATCTCTAGCATTTTCAGAAATTACTGAATAATTTCAGGCCTGATGAAAACTGCATTATTCATGTTTCAACAAAATTGTGCTTCAATGTATGAAATTAAAACCTCTGTAACGATCGAGGAAAGGTATTTTGCCTTGGCTCAACCCCCTCAGTGCGTGAATAGAACAGCTTTTGCACCTTTTGTTTCCTCTTGCAATTGGTTTAACTGCTTCATGAGAGAGAAACAAACAATCCGACGTGAGAAACATGAAAAATGCTTTAAGGAGGCTGTAAACTGTTACCTCCCACCAACCTCTCTGCTACAATCCCCACTTTTTCACTTTCACTTTAAAGACCGTGTCTGCTGTGGTACCAGAGGTGTAATTTGCGTTTGTTTGTGACAAATGTGTGGTAGTTTTGTTAAAACACTCAATACCTCCATCATCTTCAATTTACCAAAACATACTGCACTGAAATGTCGATACCAAGGTGGCCGCAGAAATATCACTTCTGTGAACTATTCCACATCAAGAATCAATGCTGCATCTTGTAACAATGACTTCACTGAGCTCTCAGCTGCTGTAGACAACATGGACAATTTGGAATTCAATCTGAATTCATTTCTGTTCACCAATGAACAGAAATTTGATAAAACCTGGTAGAAAGAAGCACATTTTTCAAGCTTAAGGTGTTCTCTTGTCATGGATAACAAGCAGTAGTATCTCATAATGGTTCAATTTAGCATGGGATTTGATGTGGCACTGCTCTATGAGAACAGCTGGTTACATATTTTGGAGTCAGCAGAGCACAGAGTGATCTTTGCCAACAACGCTGCTGCGTGCAATTCCCACTCTGCATCATTACCCCACCGTTTAGAAAAGAAGTCCCATGGGTCAAAACTGTCGCGCCATTTGTTTCACTTACTGTGCACTTACATTACACTACAGTTACTTAACACTCATTTCCTCATATCAGTCTCCGTCTCTCCCTGTGCAAGTGCCTCTGCAGGCACAAGAGCTTTTTCCCTAATAGAGAATCATTACACAGCAGAGACAGGAGTTCTCTGGGGTTTGGCACACTACAAAGGTTAATTACAGAGAGCAAAAAATACACGCAAACGTTCTTCAACATGCTCATTAAAAAACACTCACACATAAACACAGCGTCAATGCGATCGCACTGCAGCGCAGTGGAAGTAAACTCACTGTAACACTGAGGTGACAGGAGCCAGCCCGCTGTCTCGCTCTGACTCCAACTCCAGGTCGTCTGCAAAGCTACAGTTCCTCCGGATAGGGCTCGGGGTTTGGACATCCAAAAGACCAGGGTTTCTTTTCACTGTATGTTCACACACAGAAACATATGTCAGAGCAGTGGCACACTCAAGAGGTCTGAAGGGCAGGGGCGGGGTAATGAAAAGGGCCCCAGATGAATGCCGTGGGGCACTACTGTGTAGAAAGTTTTCTAGCAGCTATGGGCAGCATATTTGACACTGGATCACGGCTTTTCTCTTTTTATTGCCACCCTCATTATGTTCGCTCCACTGGATGGAAGGACATCCAAAAGGGCGCTCCCAGATCTCCCTGCACATCTCTCAGCTCAGCAACAGCTGTAGAGCTAGATAAAATTCTGCCGGCTGACGCAAAACCTGTGGTTAGCATGACTGTTTATTAATTAACGTAGTAACAGAACGCTCGAAGTGTGGAGCATCAGATTGGATTATAAACGCACTCCAAGATTTACAAGCTTTAGGTTTGCTGCTATAATACTCACGTGAAAATGATTAAAAGTGCAAAGTTTATACTCTCCAGATTCATCATTTGTTGTCACAGTTTTATCCAATATAATACCAGTGAGTGTATCAACAAAGCTTTTCACAGTGGACATCTCTGGCCTGACAGACAAGTAACGAGCAAGGCAGACACTCGATGTTTATTTAATTCAACTTTCAATAATAGTGTCTCAACTGTCTTTCAATCAATGGCTTACTCATGAAATGAAATGAATCTAGCTGCTCGTGATATAAACTGATAGAAGGCATCTGCAAATAACTGATTCCTGAACATTTCTGAGTTTTGCTGCAGTGAATCAAACATCCAGTTTGTACAGTTCAGGGGTTCATATTGGCAGAAATGGAATACAAAAAGTATGTTTTCTTTATGATCATGTGCAAATAGGAATAACTGGGTTTTTTTGGTAACCTTGGAATAAACCATTTACATAAGCAGTGGGTCCTCGTCCATGTTGCATTACCATGTTTCGACAGTATAGAACACAGAGACCAAACACTAGCTCTATGGGCCATTTGCTTTTTTCGCGTTATTTGCTTTATTCAGTGTTTTAACCAGTTTAAATCACAGATTGTGTTTGTTTTGGAGAGGAAGAGACCTCTGCAAATAATCTGGCTCCTGGTAAAAACCTCCGGGATGTCTAGATCATAAGAGACCAGATAAAAAATGATCTGGCGACATAGTAAATACCTCTTAAACAATGAAAACTAAAGGAATTTAAATAAAGTTTCAGCTGGTTGCACTGCGCAGTCCTCACCACTAGATGCCACTGAATCTCCCTAAATTGTATATACTGCTCCTTTAATATCTAACCCACCTATTAAAAAACAAGGCCTGCACTCCTTAAAAATTGTGTTCAGAAGTTCATCAACATTATCAACAAAGAGTCAGCATACAATGCTGCAACAATGGTGTCTCACAATGCCCAATGGGGAAAGAGAAAGTGATGAGCTGCTATGTTGCATTACTTTACTAAAAGTCACAGCCAAAGTAAGTGGCTGAAATAAAGAAAAAATATGCCAAAGCTGCTTCTCTGGGGAAGCTTCAACATTATGACCCAGTGTGACAAGTGAATCTGTCTGTGCATAGTTCAGTTTTAGATTATGACAGAGCTGCCATCTTCGAATGGGAGAAATAATCTGAGTTTACAGACACATTCATCTGGTTAATACCAAGGGGAAAAGGTGAAGCTGAGTGTTAAGAGCTCCTGACAACTTGTTTTATTTCCACGAAACACATGAAGACGTGTTTATTGGATACTGGTGTTTTTTTGCTGCTGTGCTGTCTTGTCTTACTCCATGTATAATGTGGCAATTTTAAAAATTAGTTTGTTCTTGTGAGAGATCTTAATGTGTGTACGGCAGTTTGATTGATATTCCCTTGAGTGCACAAAAAAAAACACTATTTATGAAAATTAAAAAAGAGATATTTATTCAAAACAACCCAGTACAAGTTTGATTGATATTCCCTGGAGCACAAACACAGAATAAATACATAAAACATGATTAATAAAAACAGAGATATCTATTTTTATAAATGAAGTAACATATAAGATTGGTTTGGATTTAGTTCTCAATTTTGGCGATACAAGTCAGGCTCAGCTGGATGCTAAAAATGAGGACTGGTCAGGGGGTTGGTGTTCATTTTATGGAAAATAGGAATACAAAATAAGTTATATTTTAATAAACAAAAACTATGTATAGAAAAGGGGCTATTTTAAACCCTCGAGACAGAGAACCAGGAAGAATCCATAACTTTGTGCATGTTGCCGCAGTCCCTCGCGCTGAAAGGTCGCCAGCAAAGACGGCAGAGTTGTTGTGGAAGACTGTGTGGGAACTTGCTAATAATTTGAATCTGCATATGCAGGGTTTTGAAACTGCACCAGCTAGATAAGTGTGATACAACTGGTCTGAAAATAAAAACGTGGTGTGAAAATGTGTCAGCTTCAAATGGACTTTGAATGAAATGGACTTAATTGGTGCTGTCAACCACGACAGACAGATGTGACTCGACAAGCCATGACCAGCTGACTGATTTTTTTGAATAACAGATTGCAGAGAAGTGCTTTAACCACTTGGTGGGTTTATGTGGTACTCCAGCACGCATATGGATCTAATAATGATTTGTTGTCTAAAAAAGTGCTTTAAACTTAAGCATGAAATTGTTATTTGACTCCACAGACTTTGGTTGACTTTCCATCTGACCCCTTTGATATAACTATTTACTTCTGGAGTAACAAAGCAACATAAAAACTGTCGTATCCACACGTGTTGTTACCTGGAGGCGGTGAGCTGAACTGAAGTGAAGACAAAGACGTCCAGGACTGCTGGCACTCTGAAGCACACATGATGAGAAAAACAAATATGATCAGTGTTTGCCGCGGGGTAAAAAAAAAAAAGCACAGACACAAGCTATGGTGCTAAGCATGCAATTTTCTTTTCATCACTCACACAATTAAGCAACCAACTGAACATATCACAACAGGATCATGCAGTGATGAAAAAAGATGCTGTTAGAGCAGCTGAGACGATGAAGAGGAGGCTGTTAAAAAGGACAGTAGGAGAGGACAGTGAGTGTACTGAGGACGTGTGCAGGATGTGGACACTAACAGCAGCTCACCACCACATCCTCCCAAAGTGTGGGATCCTGTTAAACCCGCTACAGAGACAGAAAATCGAGAGAGGAAAAAAACACAAGCAAGACAATAGGCAGTTACCACGGATTAACTTAGATTCATATATATATATATACATACATATATATATATATATATATGGCTGTTCTCATGCACTGTATGTGTACCCATGAAAAATAATGCACCAAAATTCGTATATATCCCACGCAACCATGAGACAATAATTCGTATATAACCCATGTCTTTGGGGAAGCTGACACCAATGTCCCGACGGGAGTAAAGAAGGATGGGTCACAAAATAAAATGCTTTCCCCCAAGACTTTCCTCCACGACACCAGGTGAAACCAAATGAACTTTGAGTTATTTTAAGGTAAGTCATCACCATGTTTCTTTCCCCAAACCTAAGCTATGTAACTTTACATTAAAGATATACTATGTGGAATTTTCCTTAAAGTGTGAAGGTGAATTTTTCCGCAGTGACTCTATCCCGTGCCTGTATTTTCTGACTGTCTTCTTATTTTCTGTGTCCAGGACGCTTATGAGAGTATACCCCCACAATGATCGGGTGTGGTCATGGTTTTATAAATAGGTAGGGACTAGGTGCCAGACCATAAGCAACATGCATCCAGGAGACATGTTGCAACACTGTAACTAACTGCACTCACTGAAGAAATATTATCATATTTTTGGAAAAATGAAAGAGTGATGTCAGAGAGAAGCAGACAGAGGGGTCTACAGTCTGTGTTTGAAGGATATATCCAGGATGTCAAACTGACTCAGCAGCAACAACACGTTAAAAAGACAAAGATAGTTAGAAGCTAAAGCTGAACTATAGGCTACAGATCACAGTGTAAAAGTGAACCACCACATCACTGCTGATCACCACACAAGACAATGAATATAACAACACACACACACGTTTCATTTATCCTATCCTAACTGATATAAAGGAGGATGGACCAAATGCACCTGTCAGTATGACACAAACTACATCCTCCAATATGATGCTCAAGCTGAATCAACATCTCTCTAAAATGGTTTCAACCAAAAATGAACATTTCAGCGTTGATGAAGAAAGGGAGGGGTCACTGCTGTATTACACTGCATCAGTTTTAGATATGTGTTCCTCATAAATTAGCAGCTGGGTGTAAGTAATAGTTAATTTTCATCCCTGATGAAAACCAGCATGTGATTGACTATTTATGACTCTGTCTGTATTATTCCGAAATCCTTTCGGGACAATAACACCGTCTGACTCCGTAAGCAGCTCAGCACTTGTGTGTCCAGTCAATATAACCGCACACCAGATGGCAATGTGGCAGTTTAGTTAAATGATTCATAGTTAAAAGCAGCGTGCTGTCGATGTTAGATGTGCAGCGCGACCTGTAGAATCTATTTAGCTTCAAATCAAAGACACTGATTTTCATTGAACACGAGGCGAACAGACATGCATACATCTTCCCAACTACGGGGCACATTAAATTCTGCTGTTGCAGTGAGAAATGAGTGCAAGGCAAAACCATTTGCACAGCTTCATGTCGGTGGCAGAACTGCAGTCATGCATCCAGGGAGCTTTTCAGGTTACCAGCTGGCGTGAAATAAAAAAGTTATGTAACTAAGCACAACAAAAAGTGTGATCCAATCAGATGTTTACATATTACAGGCATGCTAAGAGTATCCATAATTGTCTCCCATTGACAGTAGACAGACTGTCCTTCCCACTATTCATTATGTTATCTACTTTGAACAGATTGACCATTAATGCATGCCTCCATGCTGCACTGATAATTATAATGATGATAATTAATTTTATCCATATAAATCCTTTGAAAAGAAAGGATTGACGAATATACGCAAAATACTAAATGAGGAGAGAACATTAAGGGAAACAATCAAGGATCAAATGAATAAACATGGAAAGTGAAATGAGTGAAGGAACTGAATGAGGTAATTTCAAAGATGATTTTTAATTAGTGAGTGTTTGGTGCTCTCCGGAAAGTGTTTAGGGTTTGATGAAAACATCGCAGTTACTTTTGTTCCAAGTCTGTGAGGAAGACAGGGAAGGTCGCTGGCTGAGAATGGCTGCTCTAACTCACATTTGTAATACACTGTCTGTCTGTCTGTCTGTCTGTCGGTCTGACTGTCTGTCTATATGACATGTTTATTGCAATGGTTGCAGGAAGTGTTCAGATTAAGTATAAGTACTAATACACACTGTGAAAATACTCCATTACATGTACAGGCCCTGCATTCAAGGTATGTATCAGTAAAATGTACTGAAAGTAAAAGTGTTCACTGTGCAGCGAAATGTTCCCTGTCAGTGTTTTCCTATTATATTTGATGTTTTTGATAATATTACTGCTGCATTAGTGTGTATGTTGCATGTTGGGTAGTTAGATGATGGGTTCCTGGTTCGAAGCCTTCAGCTGCCAGGCTACTCTTCTGTGGAACCATCTTCCTGTTTCAGTCAGAGAGGCATACACTGTCTCCGCATTTAAGAACTCAGGAAATCACCAAAGTCATAAGGGCTGTGTTTTTGGCAAGATAAGGGTCTGGGGTGCTTTGCTCGGCCTGCTGCCCCCGCAACCTGGCCCCGGATAAGCGAATGAAAATGGATGGATGGACTGAACACGTCATGAGAGCGTTATAATTCACCTTTACCCAAGACTCATTTTTACACAATAGAGTTTGAACATTTCATAATGTAACTCATTACAGGTGAGGAGCATGCAGGCGGGTACGTCCTCTGATGCGACAATAGTGAGTTTACTGCATCTTTTCGGCGCCCCAGAAAGATCTGTGCTTTCCAAAACACATTCTTCTATTGTCCTGGGCGTGACAGACACCGGTTGCTACTTGACGTCTTGTCCCACAACAGTGAGGATCACGGAGCCCATATAATAAACAGTCATTGTGTTGTTCTTGTACATGCTCATTAGTTTAAGTTTGTGGTCATCAGTCACTGGCACTGCTGTTTAGCCTGCGCAAAACTGATGTGACACAACAGAAAAACATCAGTGAATGTTCTTTTATTTTATAGGCCGATGGCAGTAAGGAAGGTGAATATTCAGCTGATAAATCAGTGCATCCCTATTGCCAAATTTTTTAAACTAATTTTAGGAAAACTGCCAATGCTGGCAGTGCGCCTCTTATGACTTCAGCTGTCATAAGGTGTTTCATAGACCTGTGTTCTTATGGTTGTTACGGTGGAGTGAAAGAGGACAGAAACATTAAAGGATCTTGTGGTCAGGAGTTTAAACACAGCACAAAACAAACCACCGCAACAAATCACTGCATGTAAACAATTCATTAAAATGTCAACACTATTATTTGTGAGAATTGATTCAGTGTCACAAAACATAATATTGCAGTACTCAAGTGTATCTATATTCTCTCCCAGCCCTAAAAATCATTACCCTCACCAACACTGCTGTTCCCCATTCCTTCATTATCTCTCCTGCATACACACCCGCCCTGTCTCTCCCCATTCATTTGCCACACAGTCCAATGTAACACACAGTCTTAGCGGTCCAGACCTAGTTTCTGTTTCTTGCCAGCCTGTTCCCGGTTACGCCTGCCTGCTCCTCGCCTGCTTAGCTTGGCCTCTCTGACTGATTGCCTGTTGCCGAACTCTGCCTTGAACTTCTAACCAATGATTGATCGCTTTGAACTGCTCTGCCTGTGAGTCCTGCTTTTGAGTCCACATCTCTGTGTGCAGAACCGTTACAGCACTGAAGGCAGAGACATTTGTTAAATGAAAGTAAACTGAGATTCTGCTAAATTTGTTTCCGTCAACCGTTGCTTCATCACTAATTCAACACTAATTCAGCTTCTCTAAAAACTGCAAAGAACTGATAATGTACTGACGGCGACCCAACACACAGGGCTACCATTTGAATTGCTTCTTTATCTCTTTCTCTGCTCTCCACTATTGATCCAACAGTACAGTACGTTGTGTGGAGTTTTGTGAGTTCAAAAGTGCAACACTGAAGTTCATACTCATCAATGCAACTTCACATTTTAATGCTGCAATGTGCTCATTCATCTTTAATGTCTGGGCTTTGTCCTCACCCCCTGCTGTGGCTACAGCACTACAACTGAAGCTCAAATCAATCATTCTCTTTTTACTGTATCATCAGTGATGTAGTGGACAGTACACACCCACCTCTTGTTCTGGCCGTTTTAAATATATCAGTCAAAAAGCCAGTAGAGTATAGCAGAGTACATCCACTTCCTCCTCTGTAACCTACCCATTTACCTAGTAGTACACCTGCCTCATGAACAGTGCTAGGCAGTGATGCATTATTATTACTGTAAGTGTAATAAATTGCTAATAAAATTCTAATATTATAGTTCCCCCCAAAATAAATAACTTGCTATGCTAGCTTCTTGGATGAGAGGCGAAATGTCTTCAAGAAACCATATTAGCACTTACGATTACCATGATGTAAGTGTGTGGAAATCTTTTCTACCAGTTTCAACTTACTAATGTTAACAAAAGTGAGCCAACTCTGCCTCCCCATTCTGTGACTGTACCTTCTACACCCCTACTGAGGTAGTAACAGCGCCAAACGTTGTCTGTACAAACGTGACAGCAGGCAGGACGGGATCATGGGTGGCACGGGTATACGTTTTTACAATGTTATGTGTGCGACCCACTGTGGGAGATTTAAATGTAGCTGATAGCAGTTAGTAGCTAACTCAAAGAAGAAGAACAAAATGTCTGCAAATTTGGAAAACTATGAGGTCCAGGAGCTTCTTTCCCTCTGAGCAGAGGGTGGAGACGGTACATTATTGTTATTGCCATGTCATTGTTATTGTTTATGAAGCACTGCAGGTGTGTGATATGTCACTCTAGGGGCCGATGCTGTTGTTCTACATGTCACGGCCATCATTCCTGCTTTGATTCCACAACGCCAGCATGCTGTCTAAAATCACACACTGGACCAGCATGATGCCGCCGTCATGTGGTTCTGTGTAACAACGCAAAGATGGTATAGAGAAAAGACTTTGTAGTGGCCCTGTAGCATAATCTTTGTGGAAAAAGGGCTTTTGTCTTTCAAACAGACCCTGTAAAATACTATTCACAGGCAACAAAAGAACCCCAGGTAAAATATCATTTGCAAGCTACCAAGCCTCAGCTGCACTTTTACCCTGACATTCACACAGAGGTGTGTGTGTTTGAATTTTGAGGAGAAAAGACACAATTACCAATATTATGGGGTGTTAACAGTAACGTAATATAACAAGTAGTGTAACTAATTCCTCATGGCAGCAGAAAAGTAATGTTACTTTTCAAAAGTGTTCCAAGAAATGAGTAATAAATCAAATTCCTTTGAGTAATGACCCAAACACTGCTCATCAACTACCACGACACCACTGTGTATTGTCAGCAAATGTGTGTTTTGCAGCCAGTGCAGCATTAGTCACTTCCTTTTATGCTTATGTGCGTCTTGAGTGACATTGTGATTGTTTATTTTGATTTTACTGAAACCATGTACATGACTCAGAACCTCATTAGCTGCGTTAAAAAAATCTGCAACACATGCAGAGACTCTTTAGGCCTTGTCAAAATGTGAGCTCTATTTATTGTAAAATCCGAGGTAACTGTATTTCTAAATGTGTTCTGTGTTCTGAGTTTTATGTGCTGATTAAAGTGAACTGGAACACAGTTTGGTGCATCAGAGATTGTACTGTTTGTTCCATTGTTGGTACCTGTGCCCACCGTGCTGTAAACATCTGAACTCAGCTCCCTCCCACTGTCAAACACAGAGTCGAAGGTGATGCTGGGAATTGTGGGAGAAGTTGGACCGTTGTCCTTGTCAGTGCTCTTCGGCTTCCTCCTTATCTTCACCTGCCCAAGAAATGCAAACATCTCAGCTCAACAGAGTGTTCCTGTGGGTTGCAAAAGTATGTTTGAAAAAGCAGGCATTCATATACTTCAACCTCAGCGTGTTGAAATGTTTCTGCTGTGCAGCAATGTTAAGAATCTGACTGTCTGTTAAAAGAGCACAATCACACAAAGAGGCAGTCATCAATGATGTAGTTTCCTATTTTTGCTGAAAGGATGTGTGAGCGTTAAGTAATGATTTCAGGGTCTAAGTGCAGCAGCATAGAAATCACAGTTGCATTATCAGGTCAGAAAAATTACGATTTTATATTAAGCATATTTTATACATGCTGTTATTGTGACATTTGACAACTTTTAGGTCAGACCCTACAAAGTCTACAGGGAAGGGCTTTGACACATGAACAACCTTTTAAACTGTATGCATTACTGTGGACATGGTCTGATACACAAGTAGCAGTCATATTGAATAATCAATATTAATATCAAAATGCTGCTGGCTGTTTTCTTGGTTGCTTATCTGTTTTTAATTTTTTTCTGTGTTAATTTCCTGTATTTTTCCCCCACATACCAACATGGCTCATACAGCAATAATGATAATATGATAATTCTTTGAAACTTAAATTTCAAATCTCATCAACCAGTTTGAATTTTAATCGTTAAAATCTACTAAGAACTAATAAAACGGATCATATTTCCTCCTGTTTAAGCCTCTCTGCACTGTTTCTTGGTAAAATCCAGAAGTGAATTTAAAATCCTTCTCCTCATTTACAAATGTTGAAGCTCTGTCAAATCTTATCTAATCTCACCTGAACACTGCGTTACCAGAATATTAGGTTACTTGTCATTCCCAGAGTCTCCAACAGTAGATTGGGAGCCAGAGCCTTCAGCTGCCAGGCTCCTCTTCTGTGGAACCATCTTCCTGTTTCGGTCAGAGAGGCAGACACTGTCTCCGCATTTAAGACTTTCCTCTTTGGTAATGCTTGTAGTTAGGGCTGGCTCAGGCTTGCTTTGGACCAGCCCCTAGTTTTGAACCAACCCCTGCTGAGGGACCTTGTATGATAAAACACTGATTCCAAAAAAGTTGTGACGCTGTGTAAAATGTTAATAAAAACAGAATGCAATGATATGCAAGTCTTTATTCGACCTATATTCAATTGAATACAGCTCTAAGACAACAATGTTCAAACTGATATACTTTATTGTTTTTGTAAATATACTCTCAATCTGAATTTAATGCTGCAACATGTTTCTAAAAAGTTGGGACAGAGGCAACAAAAGACTGGGAAAGTTGTGGACTGCTTGAAACATTCAGTCCAAGAACAACATGTCTCGTGGTGCAGTGTTTAGCAATGTCGCCTCACAGCAAGAGTTTGGTTTATTGGTGACTCTAAATTGTCCGTAGGTGTGAATGTGAGTGTGAATGGTTGTGTGTCTCTATGTGTCAGCCCTGTGATAGTCTGGTGACCTGTCCAGGGTGAACCCTGCCTCTTGTCCAATGTCAGCTGGAATAGTCCAACTTTTTTGGAACATGTTTCCGGCATCAAATTCAGAATGAGCTGTATTGAACTGAACATAGGTCAAAAAGGATTTACAAATGATTGCACTCTGTACTGAAGTTTTATGCAGCGTCCCAACTGTTTTGAAGTTGTCGTTGTACACTGAGCTCCTCTCTCCTCTAATTCTCAATTTGCAAACAATTATATCCCAGTATTGGATGTCATTAACTCGGCTTCTTCCCCAGAGCCTTTGTGCTCCCTTGTCTCGCAGGTAATGCTGCCGTGGTCCTGCCTGGTGCCAACTACTGCTGCTGTTACTATTAGTCACACTTCTACTATTATTTTACTAATTATTATTGTCACATATAGGGCACATAACTTTTTAATTAATACTTTTTTATGTTTACTCTTATTGTATTCTTGTTTTATTCTATTGATGTATATGTTGTAGATACATTTTCACACTTACAGCCTCAGCACAGTGCTGATATATATTTTATTTTGAATATTTTTTTTAATCTTAAGTATTAGTGTTAAACACTGTTGCATAATGCACATATAATTTTTATTTAAAATGCACATTTTCATTGCTATTTATTTAATTTAATTTAATTTAATTTAATTTAATTTAATTTAATTTAATTTAATTTTATTTTTATTGCTATTATTGCTTTTTATATAATTTATTTTATTTTATTTTATTCTATTTAATTTTATTTTATTTATTGCTATTATTGCTTTTTATATATTTTATTTTTTAGGTATTTATATTTCATACTCTTCTTACTTCTAATAATTCTCTATTTTTTACATCGAGCGACTGAAACGAATCACAATTTTCCCTCAGGGATCAATTAAGCAACATTCACTATCACATATTAATATATACAACAGACATACTATCATATACTACATTATTCATATTTCTGTTATGATTGTTGTAGTTGTTATTGTTTTTTATGTTGTTGCTGTGCATCTCTCTTCCTCCTCCCCCTCTATGTGTAATTTTGTCAAATGGATTATTGCACATTTATTATGTCGATCTGTTCTGTAAGCTCGACATCTATTGCACATCTGTCCATCCTGAGAGACAGATCCCTCCTTAGTTGCTCTTCCTGTGGTTTCTTCCATTTTCTATCCCTGTTGAAGGGTTTTTTGGGGGGGTCTTTCCTTATCTGCTGTGAGGGTCCAAGGACAGAGGGTTGTCAGATGTTGTAAAGCCCTCTGAGGCAAATTGTGATCTGTGATATTGGGCTTTATAAATAAAATTCAATTAAAACCGCCACTACAGTCACATAATTCAGTGTAAATTCCCTTGAGTCTGTCTCACACTGGACAGTTGGCGATGGAGTTGCCGTCCTTTTGACTTTGATTTATAACTTACAGCTGAACTAAGCACCAGTCCCACTGTGTCCACTACTTTGCCTGACATCAGACAGAACTGTCAAGTTGTTATACTCAGTTTCCATCTTCACTCAATTAGGTGAAGTCAGTAGATTCCAAGGTCTGAATCCAGGCAACACACCACAAACTGCAGCTTTCATTAAGTTGAATCAACACCTCTCAAAAACAGTTTCCAAACTACTGAACATTATAACCTTCTTGAGAGGAGGATTTACAGTATTGCAGAACTGTTGTTTCATATTGCATAAGTTTTGCCTTGGTGTGCCTACCAACCTGGAAACTGAGAAGAGGAAGCAGTTACAGTGAAATCTATAAAATGATTACTAACCGATTTCTTGGGCTTGGGGGTGGACAGAGAGGAGGCGGGCATGTTGGATTTCTTTCTCAAAAACATCTTGAATGTGGCAGAATCAAAGTTCTCCACTGCAAAACATCTCCACGATGTCTGGAGGGGCATGAAAATAGCAATATATTGGTTGGACAGGACTAATTTCATGCCATGCAAGAGAGAAAGCAAGGGTTACATGAAAGGATGGTCTCAATAATAAGACTGGGGCTCAGAGACAGTTCACTCCCCCGGCTGTGTTCTGTTTCTGTATTTTTTTGGTCAAATACCTGAATGAGACAGGCAGCTGCAGGGATCTGTCTGTTGAAGTGTTTTTGTCTTTGCTTCTGCTGCACCTTCAGGGCGAAGCCTGAGCCTAAGATTCCCTGTGAACAACAGCACAGCAGAGTTACTGCTCATTAATTCTGTTTTAACGACACACTTACAGGCAGCAGCATGACTCAAAAGACAGAAATAAACACAAAGTTAAATAAAAATTAGGAATAATGGGCCGTTTAATACTGAAACATTTAAGTCTATTATTCACTTTGCTCATCAACTGAAATTAATAGATTATGTTAATCACTTATGTCTTTTCTCAATCAAACACGGTATTATCTATTGGTTACACTCTCTTAAGTGTAAGGGCTTTCTTCCATTTTTAAATTTTATGTCACTGCAAATTGCAAAGCGTTTGAGCTCTAACTGTCACGTTTCATACACTACACTATAAATACTGAACCACAGATAACCCAGTTATTCATGATGGAAACTAACTGTAGATGTCTAATCATAATTCTTAAAGCACAGAACCTTTAAACCAAAGACACTGTTAATGTTGCTTTTTATGCCACATCTCAGCCAGAGGCGATCCTAGACTGCCCATTGAGGCCCCCTGCTTTTCACTTTGACACCAAATCGTCATCGACTTGTTGTTCAGCTGTCCTTACTCTTGTCACGTGATTCGTGAAATCTAACTCCTGCTGCCCTGTGCTGCTGCTACTGCTGCGTTAAGGGCCGCACACATGCCGAGGTTTTTGCGACCTCAAATTCACTCTTGTCAGTGTAGACATGCAGCAGGCGTGGTGAGATGCTTGAGATGCTGCATTTTAGTAGAGGGCTTTACATCTGTCTCACGGACAATATTTTGGCCCAATACACAAGATTCAAGGTTCAGTTTATTGTCATTCAAAATTTTAAATAACATAAGGGAAAATTTGTTACCCAGCTACAGTGTACAGAATAAATCATATCTAAGATAGACCTATAATAAATGATCAAATAACCTAAAAGCCTATAATAAATAGAACACATAGTTAAAAACAAAGCACCATGTTAAAGTGCATTCATAAGCCTCACAGCCTCTGGTAAGAAGCTACACTTTAGCCTCGTTGTTCGAGCTTTGAGGCTGCACAGCCTTCTGCTTTACACTCAGAAAATAACGCCTGGAAGAAGATCAGCTCAGCACACTGGATTTCTGGTAAGTAGACTATTGATATGATGCTGTTTGTGGTCGCTTAGGAACCTGACGCAACCAGACGCAACCTGCCTCTGCGCCCTTGAGAGTTGGCACAGAGTCGGCACAATATAGCGTCCATCGCCCAACCATGCATTTTTCAGGTGGTCAAGGACGGGGCATGTGTACGGCCCCTTACACAGCAAAGACTTTCAGTTTGCAATTTTAGCAACCATCATCTGACAAGGTATTGATGAAAAAAAAAGTCTCCATATGAACACCATATACAACCAGTAACACTGACTACTGGTGCTGTACCAGTATCAAGCCATGGGGGCCCCTTTTCCCAACATTTTTTTGAAGGGGTGGCCCAAACATTTGCTTGGTTTGCCTTTCTTGACGGTGCCTCTCTGATCTCAACCTTGTGACAAAAATGATATACATCTAATGTAACCCTGTGAGCTGCAGCAGGAGAATGTTGGTACAATGTAGAGGCGATGTAGGGCTTGTCAAGGTCCTCACAGCACTTAAAGCACAATATTATGAACATATGTATGAAGCTCTTAAACTGTAATCCTGTGGCTGGTGGAACATGCGAACCAGCTTTGTTCTATGGTTTTGTGGTTTACACATGAATCACAGCCACAGTAGAGCCTAAAGTAGGCACTCTGTGTTTCTTAATACATACTTAAAAGACCAAACTAATTAGCCTATGAATGTAGTTCAGTGGGAATTCATCTGAAGGAAACAGTGTGGTTTAGCCTGAAAGACGTCCTGGTTCAGCAATTTCTCGTTCCACTTACTGCAGGCAGAGCAAAGAAGGAAATGGCAAAGACTGAGAAACAGGACGCAATGGTCTTTCCAATCCAGGTTTGCGGCACTTTGTCTCCATATCCAATGGTGGTCACTGTCACCTTAGAAAAAAACATGAAAATTAATGCAAGCTTAATTCTGGCAATTTCATTCTGTAAAGCAAAAACTATCTGTCAGATTTGTAACCATTAACCAGCTGTGGTTTGAGCTAAATGCTAACTTCAGCATGCTAACATACTTACAATGGCAATTCCAACATGCTGATATTTTTGTTGGATATTTTTGGATCATGTTTAACATTTTCACCACCTTTGTGTAGCATGGTAGCGTACTAATATTTGCTAATTAGCACTTAACAAAAAGTACAGGTGAGGCTGATGTTAATGTCATTCTTTTAATGGAAAAGATATTACCGCGCAGAAGGAAGCTAACCACAGAGCTAGCTGATGTTACAGCTCAGCTGAAGAGGATGCCTTGGCAGGTTAGGTAGAAAGAAAATACTTCCTTTCTTGAACTCCTTTTTCTGGGTTATCTTAAGCCTTACCTTACCATGGCAAATTGGCAATGATTGCAGCTTTGAAACATTTGTGCTAGCCCTACATGACACACAATAAAATGTGCAACATGCAAACCATAAGCACGCCTCAAATTGATATGAAGGATCCACATTCCCAGGATTGGTAGAAATAGTACAGGCCACACTATTCATTACTATGTTTTCATTAGTTTATAATCACCTGAATATAAGAATTGTTGTGTCTTTGCTACCTTAGAATGAATCATTAATATCTGGATATGAAGCAGGTTTTCCACAGAATCCGCCATGTTGCTCTACAGTAGACCAGAATGGAAAAACCAAGCTCTAGAAAGGGTCATTTGTGTTTTTGTGTTGGCCACTGTAGTTCTCCTGCATGCATGACAAACCTTACAACCACTAAATTCTACAAATAAGACCAGTGGTTTCAAACTCATTTTAGTTCATGGGCCACATACAGCCCAATTTGATCTCAAGTGTGCAAAGTCATCTAGTGGGCCGGATTGGACCATTTGGCGTGCCACTTCTGTGCCCCGGGCCGTATGTTTGACACCCCTGTATTAGACCTTTAAATCTATCGTGAAAGAGATAGAATCTCTGGGATGTCTGTGCCTAAACTAATACATGTGTACTACTTTCTATATGTGGCACTTTCTGCACTTTGTTCCTGGGGATGTTTTATATTGTAGTGTTGTCTGTTTTGTATCATCCATAGTCACTTGTTTTTTGTGCTGCTGCTTATCTTGACCAAAAATAGATTTTCAATCTTACTGGGACCTATCCTAGTTGAGTAAAGGTTAAATAAAAAATGTTTGTACAACAGTTAGTCAGTCATGCAGATATTTCAGTGCGGGCCAAAGTGACGGACATTTCCATCCCTCGAGCCATGTTGCTAGCATAACAGAAATCATTTTAACTAACACTTCTAACACAGCTTCATGAGGAAAATGTTCAAACGCTGTGTCATTTTATTCGTCAGCGTGCTCTACATGTAAATGATTTGTGACTTGACCCAAAAAACAGCTCTGGTTGTTTGTGATGAGTCCACTTTGAGTGTTTGCTGTGGTGCATGTTTTCCCTGACCCTCCAAAAACAACTCTGACCTTTTTCACCTCTCGGACTCTAACCCACATCTTCATGCACTCAGAATGCAGACTGTGAGTGTGTGAGAGCAAACCTGATAACACTCACGGAATATAGTGTGTAAATATTGCAAATAAACCTTCATTTATATGAGAGAAGTGGTTATGACTGCTGTGTGTGTACGTTTTTTAATATCAGAGTCCCTGAAGTTTCCGAGAGGCAGAGTGGGTGGTGACTTATTGTCTGAAAATAAATTTTCATCCTGTATTCTCTGCACTACTTGTTTTGCTGCTTGTATTAGCGGCCCACTAGATGTGCCCAAGGGTTTTCACACAACTCCTACTGTAACAACAGTAGTACAGATAAAACAGTTCATGTTTGACCTTTCACTTGCCAAATACTGTTTGAAACAAGTCAGCGTTTTCTGCAAACTCTTACTTTTGCCAAGACTGAAGAGTGACTAAAACAATATTTAGAGGATGAGTCAATAACACCTCCTCTGAAACATAATACAGTTAATGCCATTGTTAATGTTAGTGCGATAATTGTTCTGTGGAGTCTGATCAAATCGTGATGATGAATGCAAAATTAATTACAGGACTTTAATAAATAAATGAACTACAACAAATGTATTAAATCACCAAAGCTGACTTGATTAAATGGTAATTAAAGGAATAGTTTGACATTTTGGGGAATATGTTTATTTATCAACTTGCTGAGAGTTAAATGAGATGAAAGATAGCGCTCTGGTGTCTGTACGTGCTTAAAAACTAGACATAATGGACATGAAAGAGACAAATCATAGACTTGTTAAATTATAAATCATAAAATCAAGTAGGATTTTAAAAGAGCTGCAGCAGCGTGAAGCGTAAAAGAAATATCACAACCCTCAAGAAAGACTTGCTCCACGATCAGGATCAGGATATCCATTCAGTCCGATAACATTTGGCAAGTCTAGAACAGCCGCACGATTTAATCATTTCATCCCCTTTCAAATTAGCAGAGAGCTAAACCCAAAGTAACCGGCTCAGCCAAGGAAGTCTCTAGTGCGCTCGCTCTATGGGCCCAATGATGTGGAAGCAGCGCCGATCATCTGGGTAATTTCATACCACAGAAATGGAGCTTTTTTTTTGGCTTCATGCGCCACTGAGCAACTTTCACAGGAATGAACAGAGTCCCACCTTCAGCGCTGTATTCAGGTCTCTTCAAATATTCATGGTGTCCACTGGGACCCATTGTAATTACCATACACCACTGAGACATGCACAATATTGACTGCACCAGGTATGATGCACCCAGACACACACATACAGATTCTTACCACTCCCCACCACAGGGCATCAGCATAGTTTCCAAACTCGTTGGAGCCGCTGCTGTTGACTGCATCTTTCTCTGCCAGGTAGACAAAGTACGAGGAGAAGATCAGGCTCAGAAAGCCAATGTATAACGTAGTGATCAGCTCCTGAAATACACACGCACACACGCACGACATATTTCATTAACAACAAAGGGATCATTTCAAAGAACGCAACAAGATTATATGATTTGAATCTATATGTGCTCTCTTACACAATCTGTCCTGATTGCCACAACGCATCAGTTATATCACTTCAGCGGTTAACAGCCTGGAGGCTAGTGTGGCTGTCTTTGCTAATAATATGACATATGGATGTGAATATTCATGTAAATGTGCTGTGAATATGATGATTAAAATACATTTCTGAGCATCCTGCCGTCTCTGTGGGCTTGATGATGAACTAAAAGTGGATTCACACTTTAAGCTCAGTGGTTTCTTATCAGTTCGCTGGAATGATGTTGTACATAAAGGATGAGGCTGGCATTATTCTGAGACCAAGACTGAAACCAACAATGTGTGAGTCCATTTCTCAATACTGTGGTGCTCAGCCCCCGAGCCAATTCTCTCCTACTGAAGACATAAATCTTTAAAAATGGGTCACAAATATTTTGTTTCATTTGTTTTCATGGCTCGGAAGTTTCCTTAACAGCTGGGCATTGTTACTCAAACGGGAGTAAATAGTGCATTCATTAGCTTCATTAACTATTCTGAGCCACAGGTTAGTATGCATCTATTGTGCCGGTATATATGTCAGCAGGACGGTGCATGTGGGATTGGCTCAAAATAAACAGAGGCTGTGTTCATTGTAATGAAGAAACGTGTCACCCAGTGCACCGGTTAGGCTCCTTAAAGTGTTTTTAAATTTCGGACAACAATGGAGCTCGATGGTGCTCAGGGAATAACTTACATCAGGCTTTGGCTCCACAGAAAACACTTGTTAGTGGGATCAATTCATCATTGATTTTGGTCGTTTCATGGGATTTGTTGACATGCGATCCACGCTAAAGCTGCATAAAGTAACTCAAGCGCAAATTTAATAGTCAGGTCTCATCTTATTGATTTTGAATGGCTCCATGGTATGTATTCGGTGCTGTATATATGGTCATGTACAAATTGCAGTATACACTGTCAGCTGCTGTTGTTGACTGGCTTCATAATATTTCATAAAGACCATATGTTCCATTCACCCGGGGCCTCATTTGTTAATTGTGTTTGTTCAGAATTAATATGTAAATCAGGACATGTTTCATGTCTGGATGTATTGCTTACATTAACAACATCAAACCAGACACTCTCTCTGCAAAGCTGCATTCTTAATCATTCACCCAAACAGCTCGTTTCATGGCTAATTTTCAGTGCCAGTTCTTTTAGCCAAAAATCAATTGGATGAAATCTTATTTGAAAGCAGTTTTGATAAGTTTGATGCTCAAGATGTTCATTCTCGGTCCTGACTAAAATTGTAGCGATCTGCTATCAGTGCTACAGGAGGTTATCATATTTTGGTTAATCACACAAACCATCCCGGACACAGACACACCTCCACTTATAAACTAATCCATTCATTTATTGTTTCCAACATTTTTGTCAACTAGTCCTGTAATGTGTATATTGTCAACTTTTATATCAACTAAAACTAGACTAAATGTCAGGTGTCTTTATTATTATTATTATTAAATATGACCAAAACTAACACAGACATTTGATCTCAGAACTAAAACTCAACCTAAAAGCTGACAAAATGAACACTACTTCATGAGTTATATGTGAAAGTGCAACATACTTTTCATCGTTAAGGTTTTTAGATCGGACACATCAATTTTGAAGTCGATCAGATTACATTTCTAGGAGGAAAAATGCACAAAAGTGGCACAGTAAATTCAAAATGGCCGACTTCCTATTGGGTTTTGGATATGGCTCTTACAGACTTTTTTGTACGTCTTGGAGTGTTACATCTGCTCACCAAGTTTCGTATATGTAGGTAAAGCCAGCTTCAGGGGCTGTTTCTTAGAAATGTTGTAGGGGGTGCTACTGAGCCATTTTTTGCAGCTGACCATTAGACCCCCTAAAATTTCACAGTTTTCACCAGTTCTGATAGAGGTGCAAAGTTGTGGGAGTTTTTGAGTATGTTAAGTCCTCCAAAAAGGCAATTCATTTGGTGGACAAAGCCGAATAATAAAAAGTTCTTGCACGGCATGGCACTCAGGCCATAATTGCTGCTTCACATTGAATTTCTGGCACCAAGCTTTTATTTTGAAGTGCTTTTTGTTGCTGTAGAGTGAATGACTAACGGACAGCTAGTTAACAGAGATGTCAAACTATCTTGACGACATGGGCGAAGAAGAAACGTTTACCCTGTGGCTGGACCAGTTGGGAACCACTGATGTAGAGGATACATTAAAACTTTCCAGAAAGTCACAGAACTTTCTGGATAAGACAAAGTTGAGGGAAGCAGCAGTGCGCTGCTCTTCAGCGGTGGTTGAAAACCAAACACTAGCTGAAAACACTCCGGATCAGGCATGAATGTCTTCATGGTGTGGCTTATTGTCCACACTAACTTCACCACCTCTGATAAAGTGCAGCTCACGGCTGCTTTGCCAAGCTTGTCAGTTTGAGTTTAGTTTTTATTGCTCAAAAATGTTTCATTTTAGTTTAGATTTTATTAGTTTTGATATGATCCAGGGTTTTTATATTCTGTATCCTATGGACTTTGTTTTAGAGTTTTCTATTTGTGTTCCTTGTTTCATGTTATTCATTCATGTTTGAGCTGCTTCCTGTTTTATTTTGTAGATTCTCTCCTCATGTGTCATGTCTGGTTTTACTTCCTGTCTTTGTGTGTTTTCCCACCTGTTTTCTGTCACACCTGTTCTGCATTAGTCTTGTAGTTCCCCACCACACCCTTGTTGTAAGTCAGTCTCCATTTCCCTCCTTTTGCCAGTGTCCTCCTGCTCCAGCTGTGTCTCATTCTTGTGATTAGTCTTCTGTGTGTTTCACTTTGTTTCTTGTCCTGTGTTATTCATGTGCTCATCCCAACGTTCTTGGTGTTGTTCCCTGCTCTGTTCCCTGCCTGGTGTCTTGTGTTCTGTTTGCTTTTAACCTGAGTTCATCATATTATTCTGGCTGGTTTTCAGTTTAGACTTTATGTTACCTGCCTGTTCTAGATGGTTTTCATCAGCGTTATTAAAGCTCGCTTTTTGTTAAATCTTGAACCTGCCTGCTGCTCTGCATTTGGGTCCTTCCTGAACTGATTCCTGACAACTTTCAGCAGTACTTTAGTTAGTTTTTTAATATAATATAGGGGGCATTTGTCATGGACAAAATTTAAAAAGTTTAAAAAAGCTATTACAACACAAACAAAGCACTGAAGGCAACTGACTCACAGTCATGATGTCCCAGTCTCAATGAACTTGAACACAACACCCTCCTCATGCTTGCTGTGTTGACAAATTTGACCAAATTGACAAAGATTGTATTTTATTTTAATGTTTCGCAAGTATACAATATTGTTACAGTTAGTTTTCATTTTTTCTAAAGTCTAGTTTTTATCTTTATTTCTGCAAACTGAAAAGACTTTTTAGTTAACTATGATAACCTTGGTTAACAAGAAACGTCAAAGCCGATCCTAGTATAGTGACACTGGGTTAGGGAGCGTGACGCGTAGTATTCAATTTCAATTCAATTCAGTTCAGTTCAATTCAATTTTATTTATAAAGCCCAAAATCACGGATCACAATTTGCCTCGGAGGGTTTTACAGCATATGACATGCCTCTGCCCTTGGACCTTCACAGCAGATAAGGAAAAACTCTCCAAAAAAAAACTTTAACTAAAAAACAAGTAGAGAACAAGATCTGTTAAACATTCATGTACCATTGCCTGGACACTGATTGACAATTATGGTTATATTTCAAATTTTGATCAAAATAATTGGCGAGGACAATTCAGTAGTCTCTGAAGGATGGAGGTATAAAAGTATCTGTACCATAATGCTTTATGCAGAGGACAAAAGTGCAACTGAGTTTTAACTTAAAGTATATTCAGTAACAATAACCAATCAATAGAAGGGTGTTGATTGAATTCAGGCACTAAATCATTAGAAATGAGTTTGAAACCCAGACAGCTGCTCTCTCCCGGTGTATTTAAAATAACTATGAGGCATCTCATTGCAGATCCAATAAGGAGCTGTCTGTGATTTGCTCAGGAGGTCTAATTGGGCCTGGCTCTTATCCTGTCTGACTGTAATTGGACTACTGCTTTTTGAAAGAGCTTTTTAAGTGAATGTGCACTCACCTACTACGTAATTCAAACTGTGTTTAACCACTCGGAGTGCACTCACTGCACTGAATCCAACTGAATTCCTGACAAGTGAAATTTTTATTTGTGTCTCGGCCCAAAAGTGTCACTCCCAGATTTTTCAGAGCGCCGCGGAGGAGCAGCAGCAGATTATTGAGAAAACGACCCGGGAGATGGCTGTTTGCCTCCCTCGAAATAACCGAACCTACCCTTATATTACCCTACATAAACAGTGCTTATGCTCCTTTGGTACTCAGCATCTGCGTCTGTATTTCTTCATATGCCTACACTTTTTTTCCCTGAATGTTTGGTACATTTCTGGGCATCAAACCTTTGGCAGTAAACACGAGAGCCTGTAACACCCTCAACTAACATCTCTGCTTGCAACTCAGAGGTGCGTGCTTCTCGGAAATAACAGCTTGTAAAGCATTCAGGTACATCTTCCCTGAGTCACTACCAGAGGTTTAGTAGCTGCTGTGACCTGGCAAACACATTCAGGAAACATGTGCTTCCAATCTGCCAGCGAGCAAACGTGGAGCAAATGTGCAAATTGTGTTTACAAGCCACGAGCACTAGAATGCTTCTCAGTGTGTATTTAAATGGTGTAATAACACCAAGAATGGATGCTGATTGAAGTGAATGAAACTCCATTGACTTTCAAAACTCCAGCTGTTAACACAGAAGGGCTACAGTTTCATATGTGTTTAGGCGAGAGAATGGCAAAACAAAATATTCAGGTCTCGTGTTGACTTTACCGCGACGGTTAGGAAATCACCAAGGAACAAACATTGGAGGCGCTGCACAGTCGCATCCAGCTGGTTTAAGGCAATTTGACCTCTACTGTACTGCTGCTTGTATAATAGCACACTAAATTTTCCTTGTGAAGGGCTCTTCAGGGGATGTGGGGCCGTAACATATCATTACTTTCGGCAAAAAGCAGTCCGAAGTGGAAAAAGGAACAAAGAATAAAGATAATTTATTGTCATTCCAGAACATGTATACATTAGGAGTGAAATTCGATGCTCAGGTCCCTGTACAAATAAAAAAAACAATAAAAGAAAGCACACCATAAACGCATTGAAATATTAAAAGTAAATAAATATGTAAGTAAGCTGAAGACTGAGATGAATGTTAAGATAAAAACAAAGAAGCCAAATGGACCCATAATGCCACTATGTCCTGGAAACAGTCAGTCAATAATAGTAATAATAATAATAATAATAAAAAGCTCTCTCAGATACCTTTAAAGCTAATTACACTAATTATAACCAGGCCTATCTGAAGGTCAGTCTTGTTCTGGCCTTTACACACTCATCATCTCCCCTCTGCCTCCATTTGTAAATTTGTATGAATCATATTAAAGCAAATTATGCAATTTTTTTTTTACCTTTAAATATCAGCCTCAACATCACTGTGATGGTACACTGACTTGTAATAGGAGGAATGCCGCCTCCGCCTGAACGCCTGTTCCTGCGGTGTGTAACTTTGGCAAACAGGTCAGATCACCAAAGCGTAACGATTTACAGCTCGGCTGTTTGGCAGCGCTTTCCGTTTTGTTTTCTCAGTGTTTCATCTGTATGTGTCTGAGGTTTTCTCCTGATACTATGTACGCTGACAACTTCAAATAAAGATTTTTTAAAAAAGGTACTCTCAGTGTGAGGCATAGAGACTGAAGAGGATGTTCACAGAGGAAGCAAATAAGAGTAAAAGACAGTGACTGAGCAAGAGGCCGGACAAGAGTAAACTAATGCAGGGCTGCAAACACTTTATAACGTTACTGTCCTGTCGTTAGGTGTGGTGATGGGCCTCACAGCTAATGAAAAACAATGACAATCTGACAGCAGAGTGCACAACCCTGACAACGTCAGCCATGAAAGATTCTGACTTAGGCTGGAATAGCATCATGTATCATCTCTGTCTCACGGAGTTTTGAAGTTTTGCAGGATGCAAAAATTCACATTCAAACATGTAGCAAACTGAGTATATGGGCTGAAAATGTTTGTATGTATTTTCTGGCTTCTGATTTTTTACATATTTGCTGGTTCCAAATTCCAGCGCTCAGGCAGTGACTTCTAGCTTCAGACGGTGACGAAAAAACTGCTCTTTTTTTTTCACGTCGGCATGATACACAGCTGGTCTCCATTACAGTTTGACAGCACCCGGCGGTGTCGGGGGAAACACATTGGGACAAGAATGTAAGCAGGGCTGTTTCAAGACACTCTGGGGGGCCTAGGCAAGAGGCACCTTGGAGGCCACCAGTGAAAGTATCATGGTTCTGAGTAGTATCACGATACCACAGCAAAAATTAGGCAGATGTGCCTTTTGTCATTTTAAAAAAGATAAATCACTTTTCTATAATACATCAATGATATTTCAATGGAATAAATTAATTATTGACTTATTCATACTTCAAAAACAGCATCAATAAGTGATTAACATAGGGGGGGATCAAAATAAAATAAAAATCAATCAGCCACCCTCCTCCCCTGACACGTAAAGAACAGTCCCTTCATAAGTAAAGAACAGTCCCTAAAGTGCGATGAGGTTTGTGGGCCGTTACTGACACAAAGAGAGGAATGTGAACAGCTCGTTTCTCCTCTGACACGTCACACCTGTGTGCAGCCACGGCTCGGCTGTTCAGGTATTTCTGGGCAGTCATGAAATCAACAAAGAGCCGGACTTCCCCGTCCCTGGTAAGCCTTATCTTGCAGCGTATTTGACAGGAATGCGGCGTCTGTGACCCCCGCTCAACCCACAACTGGCAGGATTCGCCTTTTGTTTCTGCTGCTGGTTGAAATCTGTACTTGCATAGCGTACTGAATGATTTGTTTTGCTTTGATTTTGCTGTGTACCACTCTGAATTTTTCTTTCATATTTTACCAGTTTCTTCTGAACCTTTGGATGGTTTCCTCTCTTTAGGGCTCTAAAAAGAACTTCAAATAAAGCAATCTAAGAAGGGAACACACACTCTCAAGGCGGTCTCAAGCAAACATCGCTTTGTTTTCACCTGCCTTAAAGCCTGGGAACCGATGGCCTATACCTGTGCCACACATTCCCTATACTGTTTTATAATGGTGGGTTCAGTTGCACAAGATGTGTAGTAAGATGACTGTAAAATAAAAGTAAGCGTTACTGTCTTTATCTGGATTTATTTTATATATCTTACACCCATTTGCATCTTTTATTCATTTAATAAAGAATGCACCATCTGTTTTATTGTACACGGTGATTGCTTGTGGGATGTTACAGCCTGGGAACCAGATGAATCTGTGAGCTCATGTTTTGTTTGCTCGAGCAGATGCGCCTGCCCCCTGCCTTTTAGACAGATTTTTACCCGACTTGGCCCCATTGGGCCAATCACAACCATTTATCTAATAAAGGGCTTGTTACAGACGATGACTGACAACTTGTGCAGCCTTTGTACTTGACATGAAATACATTCATCCTTGTGTTGCTGAACACTACAGTAAAAACCTAGTTTAGTAAACAGGAGCACCGCTGAGGTGTTTTCCAAAACAACACAGAGGGAACTTTCTGTCGAAGTACTATTTTCAAATTCAGATGGCAAAAAAGGGAACACGCTTTCACATATATTTTGAGGCGAGCCTATCACAGGATATTTCTGCACGTTGTAGTTTGATTACATTTCCCGTACCTTCAGACAAACAAACAGTTTCTTTCCCTGGGCTGTAAGAACACTAAACAAACAATTATCATGTGCAGTATCTATACTGTGCAACATTGTTAACCACTGTCTTTTATTGTTTTTATTTATTTTATCAATTGCTTTTGCTTTTTTTTAAAATGCTAATGGAATGGCACCTGTAATGTGATTATATTTAATATACAATGACAATAAAGCTTTCTATCTATCTGTTACATTTCTCCTTCACACATGTTTTGGTGCTCTGACTGGTCGTAGGTCCAGAGGCATTTTGATCTACTGCCGCACTTCTTGGAAATTGAAAATGAACTGAGAGGTTCAAGACTAACACAATTTGGTCTGATGATGTAAGGCTAGAGATGTCATGCATTTGCAGGAAAACAGTTCATAACAACAGCTTAATGAGCTATCGCGATCAGTCAGTGTCTTTCCTGGTAATGGCAATTACCAGGAAAGAGTGACATCCTCACTCAAGTGCCCTCTATAGCTGCTATTTCATGCAGCGTGACACCCAGTGTAGCTGTTGGGAATCTGCATAGAAAAAGACCCCAGTATCTCCCTGTACCAACACACTCTTTCTTCCCAGCTGAGGTCAATGGCTGTTAATGATGGGCCTCAGCAAGAAGCAATATGGTCATCAGCCAAGACCAATACACCAAAGCACAGCATGTGGTACTGGATGAGCAACATCCCTGAAGCTCTGCACACCTTCGTCGCTGTGTGTTCTCACACACACCTCAAAGACAACGGCTGTAACCAGTGGGGATAATCACAGCCACCTCTGTCTCTCAGCTGAATGACACTCTGGAGGGGTTACAGTCATCTACAGCAGAAGAGCTTATGGCCATAACCTACTGCACAGTGGCTCTTTTCTTCTGGCCCTGCTGAATATTCATTTGGCTGTAATATGCATTCCCACCTGGAAGCTCTGCACCGTGTCGTGGTGAAAAAAAATACATGACGAGAAGAGGCAATAAATCCCCTGACAGAAAGCCTCCAGCTTACTAATAACAATCAGAAGCCCCACGGCTCTGGAATTGAAAATGTGATGTGATCTCAAAACAGCCCTGTCTTCTACAAATTATATTTATATACAACTAATTTCAAACCACAAATATGTTTCTGAGGTAAATGTAATGCAGAGCGAGTTACATTTTCTATTAACGGGATGAGGAAATGTTGCTAATTAACGTACGCAGCAAGACGTGAAAATGTTGATACTGAACATATCAGCGAAATGTTCGCTAACAACATATCTTGGGTTTTTTTCTGTAGAAATGGGGGTCATATAACACACCATCCATACAGCCTTTTTTCATGATCTTTACCGAGCCTTAACCAGAGTACTTTTGTTGCGTAAATGTAACCACAGACAGGAGTGTTACCTCCTCAAAGAAACCTTGTCTCTAAACATAATTCAGGCAGCAATTACGTTGTCACCACAACATAATTATGAAAGCAATTTCGTGATATACAAATATAATTTCTAGGAGACAGGGTTGTGATTGGGTACCTGCCGATGGATGAAGACGACAGAGCCGAGAAGACGCCAGGTTCCTCCCTGTCGATCCACGTGGAGCATTCGCAGGATCTGCAGGAAGCGAATCCCTCTGGAGAATAACAAAAAGTTTTCAAATGCTGATATTCAGACCAAATGCATATAGTTTAAGTAAGGACAAAAACATGTGGACACCTAAATATTATTCCTATATGTGGCTTAAAAACCATGACCATTTATCTGCTCTTGTAATAATCTTTACTCTTCTGGGAAAACTCTTTACATGGAGCCTGCAGGATGTGCTCCATTAGTAAGGTCACGGTTCCTCCCAGAGGTGTTAGATAAGGTCGAGGTCGGGGACCTGTGCAGGTCGGACAAGCCCTCTCACACCAAAGTGGGAAAAACATTTCTTTATGGGACCTGGCTTTACCCAGTGGGGTAGTGTCGTGCTGAAATAAGGCAGGGGCTTCCCTACGCTGGCCAACAAGAGAAAATTTGCTATAATGGCCCACAACTTTTCCTTTGGGAGAAACGAGCTGCAGCCTCAGAAACAATTCAAAAACACACAAACCCCTGAAGAAAATACAACAGAAAAATGGAAACATAACAGAGGTTCTCTTTTAAAGGGGGAGTGCTAAATAGAACAGCTTGATTTTGCACTTGTGGAGAGAAAGAAAGCAGACGAGAGTTTGAGAGTTTGTTAAAGCGTCCACATAAAAAGGTACATATCTTTTTACATTTGACCTTAGTCTTTGTCAATATTAGAAAAGAGCAATGGATTTACATATCCCCCTCTAAAGGCCTGGAGAACTTTGATTGTGATGCATTTTTCTGTTGCATTTGTTTTTGGGGTTTGTGTTCTCTGACTTTATATTGTTCCTATATTTTATCATGTACAGCACGTTACTGTTTTCGTATTTGTTTTTGGAATTTTTACGTTACGTTTTGAATTGGCATTGTTTCTGAGGCTGCAGCACATTAAGTTAATTTGTTACCTTTGGTTCAGGAGCAGGGCCGTGTGTCAACCACACCTCTGATTACCTGCCAAGCCTACTCATACCTGGTCAACCCATCTTGCTCTGTTTGTCTCGGATTTCTCAACCCACCCTCCCTTTCCCTTTCCTTCATACATCATCCTCCCTACCTCTACCAACATTCCTTCATGCTGTCTTCCCATCTCCCCTCATCTTTCTTATTCGGTCTGGTGCATACGTCTCCCATGTCTCATTCTAGGTACCATCATCAGCTCAGATAGCCTGACACTGAGTCTCCCTCTGTCTGATCTCCAGTACATCCTCCCAGATCAACCTAACAGAAGACATCCCTCCTCCAACCTCCACTTACATCCATTCACCAGTCCTCAACAACTAACACCTCCTGAATTACAATTAAACATTTAAATGAAATATTGTTGTGGCGTGGTCCTTGGTCCAATTGTTTTGTGCCATTGTAGTGTGTTTGCTCTTGTTGGCCACCGTACTTCCCCAAACTGCTGCTGCAAAGTTAGAAGAACACTATTCTCTCAAACAACACTACATGCTCTAGTGTTCAATTTTCCTTTACCAGCCGCTAAACCAGGAGTACACAAGGTGCCCACATGCTTTAGACTATACTGTTTCCTCCTTCACATACACTGTCTCTTACCTTACAGCAGAGGTGGCAAAGACTTGACCTTTGGAGCCCACTGACAACACAACTATTGAGGCAACAACTACAATCAGATCTGTATTGATAGAGAAAGAGAGGCTTTAAGTATAAATATGGCACAAGAACATGTTCAGTATGAGGATGTGCAGCTTAACAAGAGATAGCGATGTCCTCCATATGAGGTTTGGGAAAGCCAAAGAAGAAAGTGCGCTATTAAGAAATTATCATTGGTTTCCATTAAAAAATTATTGTATAAATCGATTGAGGTGACACGGGTTGCAAATAATATTAACGTTAATATGCATTGCTGCATATTTAAAAAATCACCTGGAGGTGCCAATTTTAAGAATAAAAACCTGAAGGCAGAAAAAGCATTTGCACTGACAGTTTTAATTTCATGCTGAATTTGTCTGCGATATCTCATTTTGGGATGAAGCTCAGGATATATTACAGATATTGTTTAAATGCTGTGTGTGGGTGGCGAGTGATATGTCTGTTTGTGTGCATGTGTAGAGATACGCGTGTGTATGGGGGTTGTGTTCCTACCTATAATAGATATTGGCTTCCTGGCAAAGCGTAGTCGGCCACAGATGCCAACATATTTACTGCGGCAGCCTGCTGACCAGAGGCGGACAAAATATTCCACACCAAAGAACACCACAAGGACGATCTCCTGTCAGAGAAATGAGGAAAACGGAGCAGACAAATGAGGGAGAAGGACATGTGGGGAAAAAAACATAACATCAGATGTTGCAGGTGATTCAGTGCAACAACACCTGAACAGCTGCTCACACAGAAAAGTATGCTTTAAAGCAGATACTGTTACATTGTAGATGTGATGGGTTGCACTATTCTCACAACTTCCTCTTTGTTTTTTGTTAAGTGCAGCTTCTCAAACAAACCTGTCACGGTAATTCATTAAGGATTATTGATTCTCAATCAGCAGCTGCATCATTCGTCACTGTTTAATTTGTACCACACCATTGATTCATTCTTTATTACAGCTGCTACATGTACTCGGACCTGAGAGATGGAAAAGCTGATTCTGTAACCTTAACAAATTGTGTTTATTTTTGTTAATTTCATTGTGTTTTCTTAAAGGAGAAAAGTCTGAGTAAAGCAAAAGTAGAAGAACAAGCTGCTGCACGGTGATAGACCTTTGTTAGCAAGTACCACAAAGCACACACCATCAGCAGAAGAACATGATAACAGCTGCCCAGCAACAGATTCTGGTTAGCAGCTAACCAAGTAGCGCACCCGTTCCCTGAAACGAGGAACGAGACCTCTCATCTAGCAGCGAACAGCAGCTAATATTAGCACAAAGCACACACCTGCAGTGAGCAGTAACTGCTGGCACGCTGGGTAGCCGATTCAGGCTGAAAGACTTGAAGTTACATAAGTAATGGCTGTTTTTGTGGCATTTAATTGAGATTTTTATTCATGTAAGGATTAGACTGAAAGTGCTACCTTGCTGCTCACGCACAGGGCGTGGCCAAGATGACGCTATGTGCTCTGATGTTAGTTTTTCTAAGGGTGCTTTCACATCTGCCCAGTTTGGTTCGGTTCAATCAGACTGTGAGTACGGTTTGTTTGGGCAGGTGTGAACACAGCAATCACATTCAGGTGTGCACCAAAGCAACCGGACCAAGACAAGAGGTGGTCTGTGTCAAATCGAACCAACTGCAGTCACATGACACATTGTTTGGGTTAAACATGAGCATGTTACAGTCCTGGAGGACCAATCAAGAGCAGCTTTCTCGCACAAGGCATTTGATCTGGTCCGCTTGTAAATGCTGCCGTGAGAACACGAACCAACTCTAGGCAATTATACAACTTTGTAATAAAATGAGTCCCTGATTCAGACCAACGCAAGACAACTCTAGGTCTGAGAGCACCCTTTTAGTAGGGGAGTTATGATAAGGATGGCTGCACTCCTGCTTGGGCTGTCTTTCTCTTCAAGGAGGGAGGCAGGAAGTGCATCATAAGTGTTTATAAGATTTTACTTTATCCCGACATTAAAAATGTTAGGAGATGCACTAATTTGCTCTCCCACTAAGAATTAGATGACAAGATACACACCACTTTCATATCTGTAGACAGGGGGATACAATTAGCCTGGCTCCATCCAACAGCAGCAAAATCTGCCTACCAGCATCTCTAAAGCTCACTAATTTAGTCATATCTCATTTGTTTAATCCGTACAAAACCTGTAATGTAAAAAAACAACAACAACAAAAAAAAACCGGCATACTGTGGTGGTTTAACAATGTGTTTTGTGCCAGACTATTTCAAGGCCTGGCGCCGTAACTTCCTGGAGTCTCTGCTCATTGTCTGGCAACCTCACAGTGACGACAGGGAATAATCAGGGAATAAGCATGAAATCTTTACACTTCAGGTTTTGTATGGATTGTCAATTAGTGATTTTTAGAGGTGCTGGTGGGCTGATTTTGTTCCCTTTAGGCAGAGCCATGCAAGGAATTTCCCCTTTGTCAGTTTTTATGCTAAGCTAAGCTACCCATCTGCTGCCAGTACACATATTTCCAGACACATCTGGATTGCTTTGTCCCTTTTCTTCTCTTTCTTATTCTCCTTATTATTTCTTAATTCGCATGACATTAACTGAAACAAGCCACAACAGCATGTGTCTAACATGAGGCCCACACAATTAAAGCTTCTCAATTAAAGCTGCTCCATTTCAATTCCTCACAAGTTTCCTCCTCTGCTCCTGGAGGACAAATGGATTACAAAAAAATCAATTACAGCACACAATTACAACAACACGTGGAAATTAATGAACTGATGTGAATGGGAATGCAATTACCTCCACACGTCTCTTAATCACTGACAAGCATTCTGAAATGAAGCTGTCTGCCCTTTCATAGATTTTTAATGGTGACACAATCATTTTTGGAGTGAATGACGGGAGGGAACAAACTGGGGGATTCGGGCAGAGGATGTGTTTTCGTGTTGTACAGCAGGAGACGTTTTCAGCTCCGAATCACTGGAGGTGTTTTTCCTTCACGAGAGCCAAAGATTAAAACGTCAGTGAATATAAAACAGCATGTCTTGTAAAACAAAAATTGGATTAATAATATGTTAAACTGTGTTCTTGGAAGCGAGTATGTAAAATGCTGTATTTCTTAATTTATTCACTGAGGATTTCTACTTCAAGGTTGAAAAACAAATGGTCTATCCAAAAAGCAACACATTTGCAAGCAGGACGGGAGAGAAAGAGGGCATAGAGGAGAATCAAACAGTTGTTTTTAGTTGAGCTGGACACTTCGCTCTGACTTTGGTGTCCACTTACTCTGACTGTATAACACAAATTTTCACAGTTGTCACCAGACTGTGTGGATGCTGCCTCAAAATTTGTGGCGATTCATTTTTGACCTTGAAACAAGACTGTGTTAAAAGTCAAGGAAGTGAAACTTCAGTTAGCAGTGTTGTCAGCTGCTGTTTCCACAATCAAGGATGATCCGTCGACCTCAGCTTTTAAGCCAACGTGGAAGAGAAATCTTTAAAGTGCTCAGAGTAATGAAGCTCAGCACAAGTTCAATCAGAAGGACTTTCTTTATGCTATATCCATTTACAATTCTCTCTCAGTCCCACTTCCACCACTTCCATCAATCAGCTGACTATTGGTGCTCCCTCCTCCGGTTAGCCAATCAAGCTTTGCCACAATCTCCGTCAGCCATCCATGCTGCTGCTGCCAAACTTCAAATCTGTTCTCCTCTCTGCTCCTGTCAGCTGTCATTTAAGGCAGAATTGCTGCATCCCTCTCCACCCCATTCACCTCCAGTCACCTTATCCAGAGCCCCGGACAAGCTCATGAAAAACCTTTACCACCATCCTGGAACAGATGACATCATGATGGGGTCTAATCGCCAAAGACTTTTCAAATTTCTCATACTTATGTGCACATGTAAACAAATATTCTCTCCTGATTGATATTAAAAGTTTAAACAGGACCTATTATGGTCATTTCCAGGCTCATACTTGTATTTTGGTTTTCTATTAGAACAAGTTTACATGTTTTAATGTTCAAAACACACTTAATTTTCCTCATATTGTCTGCATGAATATACTTATATTCACCCCGTGTCTGAGATGCTTCGTTTTAACTCTGACTGGTTTCAGCATTTCAAGGTCTTCCACATCTGCACTCTCGGTGTCTCTGGACCATCTTTGCAGCCGAGGGAATGGCTTTAACTGAGTATAGCCCCAATCTCTACAGTGAAAAATCACATACAAAAGCTTTTACGCCAAAATCTGCCAAACCTGACATGTTCAAGTGGGAATATGAAACAAAATTGAGGAGGAATAAACAGTACTGGCAACAAAGATAAATTTTCCAAGATCTTAGCATGTACATGTAGCAGTGTACTTGCAGCCAGAGAATCACTGCATATGACAGTGGCATTTTCTACTGTGAGAAATCCCCTATAAAAGTTAGGAAAACCACAACCTTTACAACCAGACAAGTTCAACAGGAATTATCCAAAATCAAGGAGACATTTTTTTTTTTAAAAAAGAACAAAGATTACAAGTTTCCCTGACGTTAGCATGTGGCTACATGTAGCAGTGTGTGCACATAATGTGAACACTTGTAGCAGAATGCCTGGAGTACATGACCCAACACGTTCTCATCCCAACTCATCAAATGCACCTTTTGGCAGTGGACTTTCACCTCTAATGCATTCGGTATCCTCTGAGTCTGTTGTTGACGCTCCGAGATGTTGTGTCAATTCACACTTGTTGCATGCCTGTGTGGGAAATGTACAGTTTCTGCTTGTTCGATGCATGCAGTCTTTTTCAAAATACACATGCAACGTCAGTAAAACACTGTGTTTGTATGTTTATTTCCTTGTGCAACAAATGGAGGTGGTTAGGTTTAGAAAAAAAAACACCATGGTAAGTGAAACATTCACACGGGAAGTGAACAGCAGTCTCCAACATGACAGTGCAGAGTTTGTTGAACCCACCCCTCCGGCCCACTCTTGGGACTTCCCAGCTCCTCACACGACATTGTTACATGTAGCATTTCAAGCTGATGCCATGGCATATCATATCGTATCATACTGCCTACACTGTCACATCACATATATAACAGGAAATAAGAAAAAGCACAATAGGTCCCCTTTAAACAGCTAAAGCATGACTTGAGAAAATTCCATCTGCTAATGAAGAGCACGCCATTATGGATCCACCCAGTTCTGAGGAAACGAGTCCCGATTTGGGACAGAAATGAGACCAGGTCCCAATGTACAGTACTCTTCTACACAGGTCAGATAGGGTCTTGCTCTTGTGCCTAATGCTTGAGTAGATTTAAATGGGCCGAGCTCATCAGTTTGACCAGCTGATATGTGATCATTTCTGCAGGATAAAATATTTTAGGGAAATGAGTAGCCTGTTTAAAAGTTGTCTATTATAAAAGTCTCACATTTTTTTGGACTTTGACAAACAGATATTAGGGTTACAAGATTATTATTCATCACCTGCTTAGCTTCAGAGTGTTTTATTGTCGGTGCAGGAGGTGAAAACAGGACTTTCGATGATTTCTATAAATTAGTCTTTGAAGCATAACACCCATTACTTTAGGAGGTTGTTTCTGTGCTTTTAGATTTGTTCTTTGGATGTTATTATCATAACGCTGCTCTTCATTGTGGCTTCCTGTTAATTGATACTGCATCATGCTGCTGCAGGTGTTCTCTGTCTATTAGGCTCTGCTCTCATTAACAGTTTCCAGTTATGTCACACCTGGTTAGAAATTTACAAGTTAATTATAAATCATCATGTGTTTCGGAACAAAGGCCAGTCCTTGTTATTATCCATATACCTGTGCCTAATGGCTTTCTCTGCCATATCTCTCAGCTCTCACATCCCTCACCCCTCAAATCCCCCCTTCTCTGCTTCCTCGCCTCCTTCTGTCTCATTACAGGAGCCACATGGGGGACAATAAAACTAGGATACCTCTTCTAGTCATTGCCTTCACACTGAGTCTCACTCCCTGAGTTCTGCTTCACAACATCTTTCGACCTAAACCCATCATCAATCCTCATTCAACCCCTGGCTCTGCCCGACCCTTATTTCATCCCACTCTCCAATTTTGACCCTCATCATCCCTCCGTCCTCAACCTTTACTCATCCTCCCGTCCCAATGAAGCAATTTGCATTCATAAGCGACTTAAAACTGTAAATAAAACACGGTGCCAGGATTTGTTTGCACAATGAAATAAAATGTAGCAATATTTTTTGGGGGGGGAAGTTAACACTCATTTTTGGATCCCCAAAAAGAGACCAAACAAACAAGGCCTTTTGGGAATGCGGAGCCTTTGGGCAAACTGCCAAGCATCTGGCCAAACACACTACTACAAACACTGTCAGCCAGCGCTGCATCTCCAAGTGAAGAACACAGTGGTCTCTCTTAACCTTGAGTGTGCAGGAAGAAAGAGACAAGACAAAGAAGACGCTTCTGTGGTGGGGGAGGAGAGAATGAAAGAGTGGCAGGGTCAGAGCAAATCTCTAAACTAGAAAGCACAAAGTACACAACAGTCCCTTTGGGAGGGAGGACGGAAAAGATGAATGTTTGAGATTTTGGTAGGTTTAGTAGCATGGCAAATATTAATTATTCATTATCTGTGTAGAAGAGAAGAATAAGAAGATTAAATATCTCCAGGGTGAACTTAAGGCGGACAAACATTTATGTATATTTCATGATATTGTGGTATTTATTAACAAATTTCGCACTTTTCTTCATAATTACAGGTCTGACTCTCACACAGGAGCCTGAATCTCTACAAATTCAACGATGAACCTGTAGGATTTGAGAGTGTGATGTGCAGGCTTGTGAGACACCATGACCATTTCATCCCATTATCCTCAGGCCAAGGTGAACTTGTCACATGTGGCACGCTCCAGGCCTCCTCAAAGAAAATCCTAAAGTCCTTTTTATCCTTTCTTGGGGTTTTCTTTTGTCTGAGCTTGAGTGACTCACCCATCACCCAAACAGTTCCTGCGCTCAGCAGCTGGTGTCTCAGGGTTAAGTTTATCCCATTTGCTATTGACTTTAGAGGAGGAGCCTTCGCCCTCCAGCCTTTAACGGACGCCCTGAAATTGTTTGTAGGAAAGAAAGCCAACTAAAGTGACCCTTAATTGTTTTGTTTCTTTGTGAGATGGCGGTTAGGTCAATCAACCCATGAAATTGCTTTTCAAACAACAGAAGCTGAGGGATGATATTTGTTGTTTTAGTAACATCTTCACAATCATGGTATTGATTGTTGCAGCTACATCTTTGAAAATACGCAACCAGTCCAAAAAACTGTGATAGAAATTAATCTCTTCTCATCTCTTCTAAACAATGTTAGAATTTAATGATGACTCAGTGTCTATTCAATGCACAGTGTGTCATTTTACCTTTGTTTCTTTATAATGCAATCGAATAGAAAAGGGTCAAGAGCACAATTTCCAACTCAGAAACTACTGATGCTGCAATCAAAAAAAAAGATTCGAGTGCACAACTATTGACACTGCAATCACAAAACTTGTGAGCCTTTATAGTGCAAGTGAAATAAACTTGTGATTAAAAATGTACTCTGTACAATTTTGTTTGCAATTCCCAAAGGTATTTTGGCCATCCATGAGTTTTGTTTGCAAATCTAAAAGGTTTGTTTTCAAATCCAAAAGTTTTGCTTGCTGTTGAACTGAATCTTGTGGTACCTGGGCTACTCTGAAAGATGTAGGACATGTCTCCCAGCCAGTCTTGATTGGAGTGGTGGCTTGGACAGAACGAGAGAGGAGACGGCAGAAAATGTTTACAAATAACTTCCCGTGCATGTAGATTGCTTTTGTTTAACAATCTGCGATATTCATTCATTCATTGTCCGTGACCATCTATCCTGTTAGGGGTCACGTGGAGGCTGGAACCTATCCCAGCTGTCATTGGGCGGGAAGCAAGATACACCCTGGACAGGTCACCAGACTATCACAGGGCTGACACATAGAGACAGACAACCATTCACACTCACATTCACACCTACGGACAATTTAGAGTCACCATTTAACCTGCATGTCTTTGGACTGCGGGAGGAAGCTGGAGCACCCAGAGAAACAAACAGAAGGGTTGCCCCCCATGCCTTTGTCACCACTCGGCTGGACTACTGCAACGCACTATATGTGGGGGTTAATGGGTCCTCCATTGCTCGTCTGCAGCTGGTACAAAATGCAGCTGCACGACTTTTAACTGGTACACGCAAGCATGAGCACATTACACCAAATTTAGCATCACTTCATTGGATGCCAGTTCATTTTAGGATCCATTTTTAAATTATTTTTAACGTCCTTACCCCACCCTACCTCTCTGAGTTGCTACAGCCTTTTATGCCCATCCGTTCCCTCAGGTCAGCTAACCAGCTGCTCCTGACAGTGCCCAAAACCAGGCTCAAGCACAGAGGAGATCGTGCATTCGCTGTGGCAGCTCCCAAACTGTGGAACGATGTGCCATTGCACATCAGGCATGTTTTTAAACATCTTTTTAAAACCCACCTGTTTTCCCTGGCTTTTAACGCTGTGTAAGATCTTGTTTTTATGTGTTATTTACATTTTCTATTTTCAAATTATGCAAACTGTGCATTTCAACCTATTGTGTATTTTATAGTGCTTCTTATTTTCTCTGCACAGCACTTTGGGACCTCAGTGGTTGTTTTAAAGCGCTTTATAAATAAAGCTGGATTGGATTGGATTTGTTGAATCCAAACTAACTCCTTCAAACACATAGTCACACAATACCAATAATACTGATGTAACATTATAACACGTACAGTACGCATTAGCTTGGTGTCTGGCATGAGCCTCTTGTCATAGTAGCACACTGTATTAAAATGGATCAATATAGAAATGCATCAGTAACTTAGTCCCAGACTCTCAACATCAACATAGTCGTGATTAATGACGCATCCTAGTGCACGTTTAATGCAATGTAAATTCTTATTTTAATGTAAATTCAATATTGCATATTGAAACTTTAGGGGAAGTTCAGCCTCCCTTGTTGTCTCAGAGCAATCGCCCCTGGTATTGTACTGTCATGACCACTGTCCACTGCCCCTCGGTTTACCTTACCTCAACTGGATTACTGAGTCTCAAAATGGCATGCAATTATGAAAAAGGATGCTGTGTGGCAGAAAAAAATAATGTATTACTGGTACTGAGTAAGATGCTGTGATATTTTATGATTTACAGTAGCAGGTTGTTTCCCATGTTTATCCAGTAATTAGAGCATCTGAAGGGGTTAAAGGGGACATGACACCAACCAAATGAAATGCATGCTTCGTGAATAAAATTACAGATTTCATCCGGCTTGAATATTGGCACATTTGGGATAATGTAAGCACACAACTCAACAAAATATACGACATAGGTCCGGTCAGTTTAGACATTTTAATGTGGAAAATGTTCCATATTGTGTAATCATCTTTAACGGCCTTGTTTTATGAGCACTGTCATCGTTTTTGATGTATTTAAATGAGTTGTTTGACGTGGAAAGGGAACAAAACTATCAGAAGATCAGAATCAGGCCTGTTTGCAGATGCCAGCCAACAAACAGACAAAGCAGAAGTGCTGAGCAGATGGTGAAAGTCAAAGGGAAGATCAGATCAGGAGACCACGGAGGGAGAAAATGCCACAGGCTGTATCTACAATGTAAATAGTGCTGTTGTAAGAAAACGTTTAGATAAGATGGGGATTTAGATTCTTTCTTTTCCCTTCTTAATCACCCTCCTCGTATCTGTCAGACACATGTGGTTCATGGACCACTGATCAGGATCATTAAAGATACACCATGGTGTTTTCTTGTAAACAAACACAGTGTTTTTGTTTGCATCCAATTTTTCTTGCCCAAAGACATTCTGCACATCTTTAAGGCCTAAAAAGATAAGTGGGATGCATGCCACCTTATAAAACATCTATGAAGCTGATTGTTTGATTTTTTTTTTGATTTTTTGAAACCTGCATTATTTACGGCGCTGGCTGCCTTCCTTTTCTCCTCTTACAGTATACCGGCACACTGATACCTTCCACGGGAGATTGCTACCACCGCTACCGCCTTAGAACACATACTGTGTGTGGAATTGCATAAAATTGAGGGTTAAACCTGTTATCATGACTTTCATTTAGTAGATATGAGCAGATTTGGCTCATTATGCAACACAACATGAGGCAGTTTAACATGCAGGAACACCAGTTGTTTTGTCCATATAAGAGCAACACTAATCCATATAATCTTTATGGGAGTACAAGTCTTGGAGCTGGTGTTAAAGCAATTCTTCTCTTCTTCTTTTTCTTAGCTCTCCTTAGCTGTTGCTAGGATTACTTTTAGATTTCAGTCTTTCAGTCACTGATTGCTTCACTCTACATGACACTTCATGTCTTGAGAGTTCACACTGCAGACTTATTGGATATTATTCTGGTCGTGCTGATCTTTTAGGGAAAAACGAGATCCGGAGAGTTTAAGGAGGAGAAAGTTATCATATTAAATGTGTCATTCCTTCCAACTTTATATAACCCTGATCCGCTGGAGTATAAACTGGCCCACAACAGATATGCGGGATGGATCTGCAGACTGCAGCTGTGAGAGAGCAGCATACAAATACGTCTCCTGAATGAACTAAGTTAACTTATTACCCTGTCAGTGGCTGAGGTAGTTCACCCTGTAAACCACCAAAAAGTTTTCAGTACCAACTCATTTATTTCACAAAGCCACTTTGTGGTCTAACCAGGGCTTCAAAGAAAAACTGGTATATTTCAATCTAGACCATATTTTTCCACTTTTTTCTGTCTAAGTGACTGATGGGAACAACAATTTCTGAAATTGGTCTGGTACTGAGCGAGAGTGCTGCAACGTAACCACTGGAGGTATGCTCGCACCGTCAATTTCCATCCACTAAAAGTGTTTGTTTTTGCCAATGACGGGCTTAGATTGTTAATCTAAGTGTCTGACAACGTTACGAAACGGATCCCTTCGGAGATTAAAGAATAAGATCCTTTTTGTTTAACCTAAAACAGTTCGAAATTGCGAACGCCAAATCGACCAGACTCCATTTGAATAAAACGTCATCTATCATCGTAAAACACACTTTATTTTAAGTTGCCCGAAACCAAATATATATCGGAAAAAACATATTGGTGTGTCTTTCCTCTGTTCAAACAATCACCAACTCTGTTTTGGTTTATCAGACCCTTAATTTACTCAGTTAGATTTGAAACTATGCTGCCTCTACATACCCTAAAAATGCTGTTTATTTAAATGGAGTCTGGTGGGTTTGACGATGGAAAATTTAAGGGCTGTTTCTGGTTAAAGAAAAGAATGCTCATATGTGTATTGAAATGTGTTCTCATTGTGTTCAGTGTTTCTTTTACTTCCTGAGTTTTCCCGCCTGTGACTGTGGTTGGATTTATGGACTTTGCATTTTGTGTGATTTCCCTGAGTGGACTTTTCTGTTTTCGTTGACTGCCCTAACATGTCTGACCCCTGACTGTCTAAGTAAAGATTTGGATTTGATAACTGTTCTTGTTTTGTGTTTTCCGCTGCAACTGAGTCCCAGTTTTGTGTTAGACCATCACAAATCTGTAGAATATGACATGGGTCAGGTTGAGAAAAACCTGCTATTTTTTGGTTCCCGCTGAAACTAATTTTTCAGGTTCTGACCCAATTTATTTTTGGTCGAAATGCAGAAACCAGAACAGAACCTGTTCCATGTTGGTGAAAAAGGAGAGTCAGTGGATTTACACTGACTCTCGGTCCACTGGTCTCGGTCCAGTTGCAAACAAACTCTGGTGCAGTTGGTTTGTGGTGAGAATGTGCTCCGACCTGGGTCTGAACCAACTGCAGTTTTTGACCAATCAAGAGCAGCTTTCTCACACAAGGCATTTGATCTGATCTGCTTGTAAATGCTGCCGTGACAACACAGACCTACTCTAGGTAATTATACAACTTTGCAACAAAATGAGTCCCTGATTCAGACCAAAGCAGGAGAACAAGAGCACCCTAAAATCTTCTTGTGTGATCTGTAGTTGTTAGTCTTAAAACTCTCTTCGAGGTAGATCCAGTCTGACAAGGAGACAAATTAGAGACAAAACAATGCTTTAATCGTTAAACTCAAGTGTTACTTCCCAATTTAATTAAATTCAACACTCACCACCCAGAAGAGTGTTGTGTGAGCCAGGGCCTGGTACTGGTCGATGGTGGACAGAACGCTGAGGATGAGACAGGCCAGAACTATGAGAAACCTGCAGGAAATAAAGTAGTTATTACAAGTTTTATGTTATTCTTTCTTCTTTGTGTATATTCTTACATCATCTAATTGGATAATGGTGTCCAACCATCTCTTGTTTACTTAAAAAACTTTGTTTTCATCAAATCAAAGCTTTACATAACTCGTCATCAGTCGAGCCGAGAAAGCACGAAACTCCTCGAATTACTTTCCACCTCATATTCATGTCAACATTTCACACTTTGATTTAAACAGCAAAACTTCAGTCAACTTTGGTGTCTGCTTCAAGTCTGAGCTTCTGAGCTTCTTAAAAAAAAAGTTTCAAGACAGCATAACATTACTTTATATTTTTGTCATGAAAAGTGTCTGACTGGATTTGAGAAAACATTCAAGGACAGCCCTCTGGAGGAAATACTGTGAACCTTTTGAACTCCGCCATGTGAATGCAAAGCGTATGATAAACTTGTCAAATAATGAGTGCACAGGTTTGTATGCACACACACACACACACACACACACACACACACACACACACACACACACACACACACACACACACACACACACACAGTATCAACAAACACTAAATTGCTCCTTAACATTCCCCTTATTCCCCCTCAAGGTCACAATTGTTTCAACTACAGCAACAGTAAGACGTCTGTAACTCCTCAACCTACTTATTATAAAGATATTTTATTTCTCTGAGCCCAGGCTCCAAGCTGCGACACTGTATCAAACACATAACTCTCACAGCAGACACATTTCAGAAATCTTTTTTTGGTTACTTGGATAAAAAAGGAGCTTATATAACACAAGCCTACACACGTTGCAACACCAATTAAATTGTAGTGGTCAGTTTTTACAGCCGTTGATAAAAGTCACCAGAAGAGATCCTGTTTAATTTGATGGTAGTGGAGGAGGAAAGCAGGGCTGACTGCAATATAAGTGATGAGCCATTCTCAAACTCATTACCCTGTTCACACATGTTTCAGCCCTCTGAGCCTCAGTTCCTGTTTTCATTTTATTTTTTTTTAATGCAGTATTGCCTCCGCTATCAGAGTTGAAGTTGGGGTTACGTTTCACCACATTTCATTATGTTTGTCTGTTAGCAGGATATCTTGGAAAATTAATAATGAATGCGCATTAGACTTTGTGAAACGCTTGGCATCGTGGCAAGGACAAACTGATTAACTTTTCATTTCCGCTGGCGAGAGACGTGGCGGTGAAACTCTAAACTGGATTCACATGACACCATCTGAGTTCATTTGTCAATCAGCTGACTGAACAAACTTCCATTATTGGCCCAGTCGAACACCATGGAGGCTCTGGACATTTGGCTTTCTGATTAGATATTGCACCGCCAGTATTTATTGCAAAATTTGGTACACTGACAGACGAGCAGTTCTAATGCCTGCTGAACAGAAATCAAGCTGACTGAATGAAATTTGACTACTGTATTATGAAATAGGATGTACTTTTCATTCATATACTGTAAATATCATACTGTATACCTGGGAAAGGTTGAACTCTTTGCAAAAGAAAACTCAAAGATCCCAAAAAACATGATGTGACATTATTTGTTCTACATGTGAAGCAAAGATCAGCAAGAAAACTTATTACCGTCTGGCTGTTGTTTGCCTCTATGAACCACTCAAGTTACAGTTTACATCATAGACTGTAAAAATAATAGACGTAGCCACTGTGACGTCACCTATTAGTTTGTGGACTGGATCAGAGAACATCCAGCAGAGAACATCCACACAATCAGCACAGGTTCAAGGTGGACACCTGAGATTAGTGTCACCAATTCAGTATTTGACCAAATGTTTCTTCTTCTGGTCCTGAGTTATGACATTGAATGGCCAGAGATGTGTTTTGCAAAACAATATGATGTCACAGTGAAGCTGACGTTTGACATTTTGGATATAAAATGTCATCACTTTTTTAAATTTTATTCTAGTAGACATTTATGTGAAATTTAACAAAATTTGCATATGAATTCTTGAGTTATGGCCAGAAAAATTTAACCTTTGATTACCAAAATCTAATCAGCTCATTGTACAGTCCAAGTGGACGTTTGTGCCAAATTTGAAGAAATTCCCTCAAGCCCTTCTTGAGATGTTACAACCAATGGCTGTCAATGGCCAGAGACAAAAACATCTGGACACAAGTGCCTGATGTGTGGGCTTGAATACTCTACTTTTTTAGTAAGTAGGAGACAGAATACACCGATTCACAGTGACACTGTGCTGACAACAACAATCACTTTCAGGTAGACGACTGGCAACTGACTTGAATTGTGGAGATATGTCAAACTTATTTATTTCTGTTGTCATTGTCAGCTGGTGCCATGCTACACATGGTGGTCCGACCTTGTTTCTGCTGTGCTTATTATACTTCCACACCGGCGATTTTCAGGTTGTCCATCCGTCCATCCGTATGTACATATTACTCAGGAATGCCTGAAGGGAATTTCTTCAAATTTGGCACAAATGTCCACTTGGACTCAAGGATGAACTGATAAGAATGTGGCGGTTGACCGTCAAAAGTCAAGGTCACTGTGCATATCACAGAACATGGGTTTTTTTTCATCTCCTAGATTTGTTGCGCTAATTATTACAAAATTTCCCACAAATGTCTAACAGGATTAAATGATGACGTTTCATATCCAAAATGTCAAAGGTCAACTTCACTGACATCATGTTCTGCAAAAAACATTTTTCTGGCCATTACTCAACATCATGACTCAGGAACAGATGAGGAGACATTTGGTCAGATACTGAATTGGTGACACCCATCTTCGGTATCAACCTTTAAACTGTGCTGATTGCATAGATCTATAGAAGGTGTGTGTGAAGCATTCATGTTTTCACAATCATGGATGTAACTGTAGTGCAACTTGACAGTTTCATGGAGGCATACAACCACAAGGCAAAATTCTAGTCTTATGTGCTGTGTTGCTTTGCTAGCTACTACGATAAACCAAATGTAGCTAAACAATGTATATTTTAACCCCTCAAAAGTCTGGGGTCTGCCCATTGTTCCGACATCCCATTGTTCCAACCATATTAAACGCATTGTTCCGAAGTCCTGTTGTTCCGAAATCATCATGATGCCCTGTGGTTAAGGTCTGGTTAGGTTTAGGCACACAAACCACTTGGTTAGGGTCAGGAAAAGATCATGGTGTTGGTTAAAATGAAAAAGAAAGTGGCAAACACATAAGCCGTGAGCCTGCTTCGCCTCAAGCCTTTCCCAGCTGACCCAGAGCTGGTCGCGGCGCACCATCAAGGCAGAAATACGCCCGCTGGGAGCAATTCAGCACCGCGGAGAGTTCCCCACACAACCTCGACCCCAGAGTTAATAACAGGAGGTTATGGTGTTTCATTCTCTCCTCTCTATGGCACTTGTATCTCGACCAGTAGCCTACTTTTGTTGCCTTGCTGATTCTCTATGGTACACAAATACAGTATAACCTGGTATAATCACATATCGGAACAACAGGACGTCGGACCAATGACATGGACCCAAAAGTCCTACCTGAAAGAGCAATATCAGTTTAAGTGTAAGCTATATTTTGAGTATTTTCTCCACTTTACCTTAAACACTAACCAATCAAGGCACTTGTAAACCATAAACTCCTTCTGCAAAGGTAAAATTACAGTTTTTGTCAATTGAGTCTGGTGGTTTTGAGATAATAGCCTCAGTTCTCTGGTGGAAACAGCTGTTTAACAGCAAGGTAAGGCTGTGAAAATATTCTAAATGCAGTGTTCAAGTGAAATGATATTTATTTTTGTAGGTGGGCACTTTTTTAGGTTGCTAAAAACTAACCAATTGAGGCAATGTTTGCTCAGCACTGTTTGATCTGGTGAACGTGACGCAGGGGTTTTCTACAGCATTTTTGTAAACAAACACTGGGATTCGGTCAACATAGGAAACAGGAAATGAGGACAAGGAGAGACCAAAAACCTTGCAGTCACAATGTGTAACTATGTAAGTGGTACTGGGGACTGGATGGAACCCAGTATGGGTCTGGCATATCTTGACTACACTGCACAGTGTTGGTGGAAGTATTTGCTCCACTGTCATCTGGTTGATATTGACTTAGACATAAGAAAACAGCCCAAAAGCACCAGTGTCTTGTTACTATATGAGCACACTTGATGGAAACTATGTGTAGAGGGAGTTATAGTTTCCAGCCAGTGTTTGCACCATGGAGGCTCTTATCACCACATGCTACAGCCTGAGTTTATTGAAGACTGGCCAGGAATCTGAACACCCCCTTTTAAACTAACACACATACACACACAGACACGGGCTTGAACGTGCACGCCACACGTCAACACAGATAAAAGACCGAGGAGAGACCTGCTCAGGGAAGATGGACTGGTGTGTAACAAAGCTAACAAAGCAGCTGGTTCTGTCTGAGGGAAGAGAACACGTAGACAATACAACAAAGCAAAGTGAATTCGTGGCTCGATGTATGTGTCATCTGCAAAGTGGCATCTACAGTCTATTAAGATCAGGGCACATTGGGCACAGACAAAAAAATGCTCACGATTTAGGACGCAGTGTAATTTATAAAATCTTATGTTCAAATGTGACAGACGCAGTTGAAAAGAGGATCAAAAGAAATACAAATGAACATCAGACTTTCCAAGCCAAACACTCCGGTATGCTAATGGGTGTAATTTGTCAGCGGAGCTCTGCTTAAATTATTTCAGAGCATTTGAAATGCCAGTAAACATACACGCTCAGTATGCTGAGCATACACGAGTGCTTCACTTTGAATTCATCTGAGACGATCTGACTCGTCAGTCCTTCTCTACTAACTGCACCATCATATTTCACTTCCTTTACCTCCAGTGGGCTCGGTGTAGCAAACAGACAAAACAATACGTTGGCTCAGCTACATAGGCACCACTGAACTCTAAACAAAAGCTCAAAGCATTGCTCCTATCTATTATTGATGGACAGATTCACTAGCAGTCTGCTGTGCAGTGAGTGTAGAGACAAAGCAGGGGACAGGATAAGAGTTAGTAGTGACGCTGCTGACCATGTCACGAGCTGTTACCATCAAATATCCTGTCGGGAACAACAATCATTTGTTATTTTTATCGCTGTGCTTTAGAGTGATAAAAGAAAGAGCATAAATAAAGCAGAAGTATGCACCACAAAACTGAGATTTAGATGATTACACTGTGAGAGAAGATGTGTATTAAAGTGGAGCTTAAAAGGTCCAGTGTGTAGGATTTAGAGGGGTGTGTTGGCAAAAATGGAATTTAAAATAATAAGTATTTTTTCGTTGGTGCATAGTCACCTGAAAATAAGTTTTCGTTATCGAGATTGCCATGTTGCATAGCAATGTTTCTACTGTAGCCCAGAACAGACGAACCAAAAGCTGGCTCTAGATAGGGCCATATGCATTTTTGGCTGTGCCACCACAGTAAGCGACCCCTCCACGACAAGAGCATCAGAAAATAATTATCTTACAGTGACACTGCTTTATTCAGTGTTTTTACTAGTTTGAATATCACCAGGTCAGTTTTTGAGAAGAACGAGACCTCTGCCGATAGTTTGGCTCCCGATGAAATCTCCCCCCGAATGTCTGGATCTTAAGTTATCATAGAAAAAAGGTGAGCACACATTGGCAGGTGCTGGGCTTGTGGCCTGTCTGTGACCAGCCAAATAGGGTCTAATGTGACAAATAACATACACATCGGCAGCGCTTTATGAACAATAACAATGGCATTATCATGGAAATTGCAGTCATTTACCAGCCCTCTTATATGATGGCTGTCTCTTCCTCTGCTGTGTTTTTAATGTGTTAATATGTTTAATACCGCTCCCAGTGAATTCTCCTGAACAATGAACACTGAAGGATATCTAACCGAGGGAAGTTTCAGCTGGTTTAATCTGCAGTCCTCACCCCCATATGCCACTAAATCTCCCTAAATCTTACACACTGGACCTTTAAAGCCTTGTGTGTCATTTGCACAGAAGCCTGTGTCAGGCAAGTAAAGGGTTTGGCTAGTATGGGGTTAATAGCTCGGAGATATAAGGTAGTCACCAGTGACCTTGTCTGTGTGCTCCATTAAGAATCTGAGCTCCTGTGTTTTGTAAAAGGAGAAGAAAAGATAAAAGCAGGGAAGCCTTTTCCCCAGTTACTAAAATATTGGATGGAATACAAACAGCTCAATTCAAAAAACGTTCCTTAGATTGAAAGGAATAACAATGCATGAACCCTCAGCTTAGTTTGTTAAGTCATTAAAAATTGTGTCAGAATTGACTTCCTCAGGCTTGATACTGTTTGACAGAATATCTGTTTCAGTTTAATGGAGTCTGAAAAACACTTTCTGATTTGGCTCTTCTCTTAACTCTCCTGATCGACTCATCTACAACCGGCATGTGGGATGGATCCATGCTGCTCTAAACCAAAACACTGCATTTAATGTGAGACTGTAGCACACTGCAGACAGACACCCAGCGAGAGCATGGCATATAGTGTATTAATTGCATAAAGCTAAAAATATATCATGTTCCTTTCTAGAGATACACACTGTTGCTTTCTTTTTACCTCAGTACAACAGAGCTGAGTCCCTGCAAGCATACTGTATCACCACACACACACACAAACTGACAAACATATGCATGTGCAAACACTCGCACACACAAGGGTACCTCTGATAAGGACTCGGGTCACTCTGACGTTCGAGGTTCTGGGTCAGTGATAAGGCCATGCTTGTTCTTAACTGCTTTTCTTCCACTCGAAACACTTGCAAAACAAGGTACTGAACTGACCCCAGAAACCTGCTGGATGGTTAGACATCCTAACAACATGCTCGTACAACAAACACCTGCTTGTACTAAAGGAATGAGAGTTTTTGTCTATGATACGCAATCAAATTAAACCTAATGAAATGTAGCAAAACTGCAATGGTGACACTTCAGAGATGTGTTTTTAGGTAATTAAAGGTGTGTTTTTTGAAGTCTGGATTTCAGTGTGCAGCTTCTTGTCATCTTTGTCAGTAGAGGTGTGATCACATTACACCCCCGTCCTGCAATTATAGTAAAATTGAGGCCCACACAATGCAGAAATTCAAGGATGTGCTTCCTTATTTGGTGCAATTTCCTGGCTGGCACCAGTGCACTTGAACTTTGATGATTACCTTAGATAACTTTTACCATGTGTATGGTGCGCCAGCAGAAACACAGCTGGACATGTAGAAGTCATTATTCTAGCATATACTTTCTATGTTTTGTGCAATTTTGCAATATCAGACTATAAAGTGCAGCATCGCTCTCACACTGTTCACAGTTTGTGTTCACTTTGCCCAATGTTTATTTCAACCGTAGGAACCACAGACATCCTATCCCTTTTTAGGGGCAGAGAGCATGAAGCAGTTTCCTTCAAAGCTAAGCTAATGAGAAAGAAAATTAAAATCTGGACAAACAGGTTTGGCGTCTGGTGGAGCTGAGTTGCAGCAAGCAAACAACAAACAGTGCCGAGTTGGACAAAGTGAAAAACTTGTCGGCCGTGAAACACACTTGTTTCATCCTTAACATCTTCATGAAACAACATCATGTCCATATTATCACCAACATACACACACGAAGAAGTGAAATCGACTACTGACACCTTTGGATATGAAAAACATATTGATTCTGCAGCCAAGGCGAGACGGCTGCCAGGAAGCAGACAGCAGCAGAACGCTGTTCAAGACCAACAAACAACATAGGCCGGTACTTTCAACAGCTTCATGGGACATGACAACTGTGTTTGTTGCAACCAAGCCAAACATGATGTTTTTCAAACCCAAACATATGATTGAAAATTTAAATGTAAAGTTTCAGCATTTCCGCTACATATGAAACGTACAAATGTAACATATCCGTGGTTTGCAGAGATGTAAAATGCCAACATTTATTCTGGAAACTGGGTTGGATTTTGGATTTTTAAGGTGCGGTATGCAAGTCTGGAGAAATATGAGCCCGTTTTACACAGAGATCACGCAACAGGACCGCTACAAAGTCCCTCCTATAGGTCGCCTTTGGGGTTTTATACAGAACCAAAGAATGGTGGTGAAATTTGGTGTAAGTTTATTAGCACGGTGGCATCCCAAGCAAAAGAGGTGTGGCAGTTGTGACATGTAACACAACAGCATCGGCCTCTGTTGTGATAAAAAACATATGCATTGGCAGCGCTTTATGAACAATAATAATAGCATAACAATCATTTACCGTCTCTGTTATATGGCGGTTGATCTCGTCCTCTGCTCAGAGGGTAAGGAGCTTCCTGACCTCACTGTTTTCCTAATTTGCGGATATTTTCAGCTGCAGTTCTTCTTCTTTGAGTTAGCTGCTAACTGCTGCTAGCTGCTGTTTTGGGTGGGTTGCACACATAACATGTTGTCAAAACGTCACAACCGTCCTACCCATGGTCCCATCCTGCCGGCTATCCCTTTTACACAAATGTTGATTTGGCGGTGTTACTTCGTCTACTGCCAGCTTAAACGTGAGACAACTTTATCCCCGCATTCTACAATCATACAGTGAAACAAAATAATGATGCAGAATTCCCACCTTGAACAAGCTGTGTTAAAGGGGCTACAATTGATTATTGAGTGTCATTTCCTGGTTGTGAAATAGCAACAACCTTGAGTTGATAGTCGGACCAAACTACCAACCCAAAACTTTGGTGTTTGACAACAGATAAATTATTCTCTGTTTCCTGCCCAGGGACTACAGATGAAAATTCGTATATTGCTAACTCATAGTATCTGTGCACTGTCCCTGTTAAATGAATGAAATAAATAAATAAAATTAAATTAAATAGCGCTGCTTGGACAGTGATTTCCGCTTCAGACACTGACCCAAAAATGCATCCTTTTGTGGTGGTACGGTACATCACCAGGCATTTGTAGTGCCACCAGACAGCAATGTAATGTAAAGAGCTGGAAAGTGTCTATAGGCCAGATGGGAGATGAGGTGGATAAACAACACTGGACTTTCACCCAGGAGCCCCGTGTTTGCTTCCTGTATGCATGTTGAGCCAAACCATGATGTTATGTAAAAAATCGAAGCACGTGCATTTGTTGCACAAGGAAATAAATGTAAATAGGAGGTGTACGTTTTTTTTGAAAAAGATTAAATTCATCCTCCTGTAAAAATTGAATGGTATTTTGCAAAGACACAATGCATGTAACAGGTGTAAACTGACATGCCAACCTGCAACATCAACAACAGACACACCCAGAAAACCTTTTGCATTACATGTAGATGTCAAAAATCCACTGACAAAGCTGTGTAAAGTGATGAGTTGGGAGAGAGAACATGTTGGCATTTCACATCCTGCTAATGAGACTCAGCAATCAGCTGTATTGCTCCAGAACTGCACCGTTAAGAAACACTTTGTGGTGCTCCCTGTCGTTTATGCAGTCTGAGCATTCTTTGAATCAGCATGCAGTGGCCATTACAGGAAGGTGAATGCAGCTTATCTTGCTGGTTAACACCTCGTCTACAGTCTAATAATATAATTAGGGCTTGGCAACATGGAGAAAATCAAATATAATAATATTTTTGACAAATACCTTGATATCATTATTGTAGGGTTGACCATTGGTGCTTTCACAAAGTATTTACACATTGAAATTTTTGATAAAGAATTATCAGTAATGCAGATTTAATGACTTAGTGAGCAAAGGTGAATAATAGAAGAGCTACAACAGTCTGGTAAGTTCAGAAAATGAAATAATTTTACTGTAATGGAGCCTTTTAAACCAGGGCAAAGATAGCACTTGTGATATTAGGATATCCAAAATCTAAGATGATATCATGATATTGATTATTGAACTACTGCCCAGCCCGAGACATATTCTTAAACAAAGAGCTTCCTGTAAACACAACAGCCACTACCGTCCCCATTACTGTGCAGTTATCCTTGTTAATGTTCTAATGTGTTTGAGTTGCACCGTGTTGGCTCGTGCTCCCTTTGAGTCACTGAGACTCTAACCTGCTCCGACAGGCTGCGTTCCCCTGCGTCCCCTCCGACACTGAAGGGTCACAGGGTGGCAGCGCCAGACGGGGCCCGCTACCTCCTCCACCGCACACACACACACACACACACACACACACTGCCAAGTTTAGCTGCCTGCTATCAGTGCCAGCAAGTGGGGACAGACAGCACACATAGGGGGGGGAGCTGGAAGATCATATCCCACATTCCTAAAGCTGTGTCTGAACACTCCAGTCTGGATCTACTGGACTGTCAGTTTCCTGGATATGTGTTCATCCCAAGAAAAAATAAAAACAGTGAAATGTATCCTTTGGCATTACATCAGTGGTGTATAGTGGTGTTTATCATGAGTTACATTCCATTATTCAACAAAAAGACAGATTTCCAGGCAACCTGACAAAACTGTCACATCAATTTTGGGTGGTGAACCTTAATGTGACATATTCATGATTTCAGAGCTTTAGCAGATAAAATCCATCCCACACTGGATTACTCCAAGTTTTGTGTTCATTACTAGCTGTATTATTTATATTTCATTTCCAGTAAACCAGGTAGTTTCACACACCTGTCACACCTGTCAGGAAGGGAAAAATACTAAAGCATCCCCTGTCAGGTTGGATTGGTTTAAAAGTTTTGCTGCTTCAGACTCACTGAATGCAAACCTCTCTGTGTTGTTGTACTCAAACTGTTCTGCAAAATGAAATGCTCAATGGCGCTGAGGAAAATAGCCTCCCAAATGAAATATCTGTATAATATCCCTTTAGTACTCCTATGAGGACGCATTTTGTCTGAGTTTCTCTACTCTGTGATGAATTATATGGTGTTTTTTTAATCTACTATGGCTAGACTTAAATATCCATATAATATTCCTAGAGGGACCTTCAGTTGTGCTGTGATATCTGTGCAGCATCTTTCTAAAATTCACAGGATTAACAGTTCTTTGTAGTGGAGGCTTCCAAGGCTCTACATGCGCAATTAACTCCCTGTTTAATTAGGATCTTAGAGTTGCAATTATACCCTTGAATACCCCATGGATCAGGATGATTATGGAAATAAAAAACACTCACACTGTGAAGTGATACACGAAGCATTTCCAGCCAGACGGCCTTTCCAGAAAGTTATACACGCGTCCTTGGATGTAGGCGCGGGTGAGGACTGGACGGACCCCGATGCTGTACACCGACATCCGCACAGACATCCGGGGATGGGATAAGTACGGGTGGACGTGAACAGTTGGCATGACTGTCGGAGTGTCACCATCCCCTGGCATTTTGTCTCTTTCTGAAAACGTGTCGTTGCCCACAGGTGTCCCTGGATCATGCGCGCTAAATGTGGTTTCCGACAGCTCCAAATCCGGTGGTCTGTTTCCACGTGCCAGCCCAGAAGACCTCCGTGAGTTCCCCTGACAGGGGGCGGAATTAGACATTGCAGGTTCCCGTTATTCTTTTTAAACTTTTTCACAGTTATTTCTCGGTCACTGACTCACACAGACAAAGTGTTCGCCCATGTGCGGTTACCTTCTGTTGTGCGCCTGATCTCACCAGGGCGCATAAAACTGCAACATAAACTGCGTTATTAATGCTCTAGATCACCAGGACGGTGTTTCTTTAATTTAACTTTACGGCTCTCTGGGTTGTTGAGGTTATGGCGAGTCTCAGCCCTGAATGAATGTCCCCTACCTCTTTCAGAACACTTATCAGCCTGGAGAGCTGTGGGCGCCAGGCGGTGCGCTATGAGTCGCCAGCTGTTCAGACATTTTACTGTTTTGCAAAACTGCTCCAAAGCAATCTGCAGCTGATGAACTCCATCCTCGGATCTGTGTGAAAAATACACCACATTATCTTTCCCCCCAAAATGACGACTTTTCACACAAAATGCAAACTGTAGAGAAGAGAACTGTAAATAGAAATGACATGTGGTTCACTTTCTATGGGCCTATACATATATGTATATATATATATATATATACATGTATAAATATTTTGGTGATGCACTGATGTTAGTGAAATGCTGCCACTCACACAGGCATGCATCCAATGTATAGATGCACAAATGAGTAGCAAACGAAGCAATTACAAACCTCAAGGTTACCAGTGACTTGAGTTCCAATGCTGTAAAAAGCTCCTGCATTATACTCCATTATTCATAAACATAAAGTAATAAAGGTTCAGGCCTAACCCGCCTGTAAGAGAAAGGGTGACTCCACCAACAAAAGTGAAAACACAAGATTAAAACCCGAGATCACAGATGAATAAACAGGTGATTTTAATATGTCTATCAATAGAATACAAGAAAATAATCTGGAATTTCAGTGATGATCACTTAGAAACACAAACTGCTTTGCATGTGAGTCAAGGTCTACAGTCTTTATATGTTTCTGGTAAAAATGCTTTAAAGGAGAACACCATCTAAATTAAGAATTCCAATATGTTATTTCCATGGCCGAGGAAAGTCCAGCCAATTTTTGTGAATATGAGCATCTCTCTCTCAAAGCCAAAAACCAAACTAATAAATCTCAGACTTGTGATGCCATAGGGTATAAGGTCTGGAGCTCCATAGACAATGAATGGGAGCCTGATTTTATGGACCCACGGGATGTTTGTGGTTCACATTCTAGTATAGTGTTCTCAGTTCTGAGGCAGAAAATGCAGCCATATAGACGAATCACTGTGATAACGCACTAACGACAACGATCGCTTCTGGGTAGAAAATTGGCAGTTGAATATGGAGATGTGTAAAATCAGCAAACTTGTTGATTTGTGTTGTCATTTTCAGCCGTAACTGTAACATTTACAGATAGTTAGTTAAAAACTGCATTACGACTTATGTGACGTTTCCGCTGTGCTTATTCAAGTTGCAACACATTCTCACTCCCACCTCGTCACATATCAACGTTTGGCCCTGGATCTTGACAACTTTGGAGTGCTTATTTATGCATTTTGTTGCTTTGATATCATCTTTGATAAACCAAATCTACTGGCACAGAAGCTAAACAATGAACCGCTGTGGACGGTATGGAAGCAGAATGTACTTGAGCCTCCTAAAACAAAATTAAAGTTGGTGTAAGTGTATACAATATTTGAATATGTACTCCATTTTACCTTACACACTAAACAATCCATAAAATGAGTCTGGTGACTTTGAGATAACGTCTTCGATTCCCCGTTAAAAAAAGGCTGTCTGACTACAAGCAGTGAAAATACTCTATATATAGTGTACACTTAAACTGAAGTTTGTTTTTTTGTGGGTCTTTTTAGGTGGCTAAAGGCTAACTAACTGTGACAGCGTTTGCTCAGCGCCATCAGATTTTCTACCCTGAAGTTGTTGTAAATAAACTGTGATTTGGTCTCAGAACATTCCCCTGGCTGCTCTCAGTGTCTTCTATAACATCTTTCACCATTCATTGTCAATGGAGCAGCTCAAGACTTTATACCCTGTGACATCATGTTTTAGCACCCTGCCTTTTGGATTTGGGAAAGAGTTCTTCATTTTTTACAGGTTTTTTGGACTCAGTAGGAATAACACATAACCCATTTGTGTGTCAGTTACTTCAGATGTGTTACCTTGAATTTGTTAGGCACTTTTAGTTAACCTTTCTCACATGCCTCCACCACGGTGAACAGAGAACCAAAAACCAGCAAAACTGTATCAAAACACCTGTTTGCAAACTTTCACACAACTTGTGCAGTATAATTAAAGTCTCATTTATTCAGTCATATGCTCAGTACGTCCCTAGCACATGCGCTTTTGCTAAAACATTACTATTTAAAACACTTCCGTCTTCAAGTGGCCGGCAAAGTAGAACACACGTGGGTAGGAGGTTTGTACTGACGTGTTTTAAATGGAGAAGTTGTTGCAAAACTGCATGTTTGTGAAGTACTGAGCTTACAAATGAGTAAATGAGACTTAATTTATACTGCACAAGTTGTGTGAAAGTTTGCAAACAGATGTTTTGATAGAGTTTTACTGAAAACACATTCCCCATTTACTTCACTTAAATTTTCTGTTCATTATGGAGGCGTGCCAGGAAAAAAAAGTTTTCTTCACAAATTCAAGGTAACCAACGAATAATTGATAAACAGATGGTCATTTTCAGGTGAAGTATTCCTTGAAAGGGGCTTTACGTGAAATTCAGAGCTTGGTGGTTTGGTATGATATGCCACTGGACAGTGTTAGTTTGAAACGCTGCTGATAACAACATAAGTTAAGGAGCTGGAAAGTCCCTATGAAGTGGGTAGGAGGGGGATGGATGGGTCTAACAAACCCTGGACTTTCACACCAACACATTCTCACTCCGACTTCGTCACATATCTAGGTTTGGTCATGGACTTTCCACATCCAGGTACGATGTGAAAGGTACTCTGAGTGTGTTGGTTGTTGACGTTCTGGGACGCCAACAACTACAGAAGCGTTAAACCGAGCGTTGTTTAATTATAACAGCAACCGGTCGGCTTTTCTTATCAGTGTCTGACACTGCAAGTCATTGCCCAAGCGCCGGATATCGAAGACCTCAGAGTGAGACTGGGTTGTTCACACAGGAGCCAAGGTTTTGTTTCCTGTATCAATGTAGAGCTAAACTATGATGTGTTTTCCAACCACATGCTTTTGCTGACGTCACAGTGTTGGTTGTGGTGTCCTGGAATGTCTAAAGCAGATGCAGGAGGAGACCCAGCACATAATATGTAGATGTGTTAAAAAAACTAACAAAGTGACTTGGGACTTGGGACGAGAACAAGTTGCACACACAGAGGTTGTAACTTCATTCTCTGCTCAGGATGCCATTACTCCACTATAGCAAACTGCTGTATTAATATATTGAGTGTCCTATACAGCACCTTTAATGTGAAATCTGAATGTATTTTTCCATATATAGAGTAACTTGTGTACAGACATTTTTTTACAGTGAGTTCTATAAAGACAGCTTTTTTTTCTTATTATTATTTTTAATAAAGACAGTGATGTGTATAGATAATGAGTGTAAAACCAACTAACGGGAGATACATTCAAGGTTGGTTCAAGGCCCTCAGACCATTATTGCACATGCATGCACATTGTTGTTCATGAATTAATGTATTTATTTAGCATAAGATGAATCTCTAAAGAATAAGTGCTGACTGGCTAATTCATCTTGTGCAGAAGCGTAGAGAATGGCCTCCCATTGTTAGAGACGACATAGAGACTGTGAGTCGTTTCCCTCATTAAACTGTCAGTTGGAAGTATAAGTTAGAAGTGACAGTCATTGTGAGAAAGTCTGTGGCATGTTTGGAAGCTATACCCTCCTCTCCTCTGCATACTTGTCACCACCAGTGCTCAGATGTGTAACTGCTGAGACGGAGCAGCTCTGCATTGTGTGCATATAGGTTTTAACTTTCCATTCAGTTTCTCCCCTAAAAATGTTTCCTGCTGTATCTCTTACTTTCCACCACCGCTCAGAATAAGAAGGGAGAGGAACACCTATGCACGGATGATAAAATATAGATCGTATTGCCATTATTGCATAACTGAGCTGGAGTCGTACAACATGTTACAGCTTGAAAAACATGCCTGACTCATGTGTGATTTAGTACAGTCTGAAAGTAACTTCATCAACCCTGCTGTTGGTTTAATCCAAGGAAACTCTGGGGACGCATGCAGCTTAGTTTGACAAGGTTACCCTGTGGATTTTTCTTTGCAGTGACCTTGGCCATGCTACTCCAAGGAGGAGGAAACAAGCTCGCTGCAGCGGACTTTAATAGGAGTCGAGTGGCATGTATGTGATGACAGGATCTGTTGCCAGGTAGACATTAAACACTAACTGGTCTGTGCTGTTCGATGCCTCCCACCACATGTGAGTTTTTGTTCTTAACACAGAAAGGGCAGTTATCTTGAAGGTCACCCGTGCTCCCATATTTGATTGTGTGAAGGAAATTAAATATTTAATTTCTTAGGGCATATTCACACACACACACACACAGAGAGAGAGAGAGAGAGAGAGAGAGAGTGATGTTTACATATGAAATGATTCAGCCTAATCACCAGAATAAATGTTGGGACTGTATGTTTATGCAAACCACAGATATGATACATTTGTGCGTTTCATGTGTGTGATGTCATTACATGTAAATGAGCTGAGTTTCTCATCCCGAGAAAGAGGAGATGGTCGACAACGTGACACCCAGGCAAGACAGCAGTAGAAACTGTTTGAGACAGACATAACTAGTTGTTTTTAAAAGAGATTTGAGAACATATCCAGCTGTGTGTGACGACAGAGACCGGTATTTTTAGCCCAAACAATGTTTCCCAAACCATTAAAAACACAGTTGTCACAACATAAAATTGGAAATTTAAATGTAAAGTTTCAGCCTATCTGCTGTATATGAAGCACACAACGGTAACATGTCCCTTTTTGCAGAAACATACAATGACATTTGGAGCATAATTAAGATTCAGGGTTATAGATTGTATAAAATAATGGATGCAGCTACTGTTATGTCACCCATTGGTTTGTGGCATTTCAGCCCTCGCCAGAGCCACAGTGACCATATTTGGACAACATGGTGGAGCAAGAGGTGGATATGACTCACAGACAGCCTGTCACTCAAGCACTCTGCCCTTAAATATTTGTAACTTTGGGCCTAAATGAAATGTGAACAAATGAGTAATAAAAAATGTAACCCCCATACAGTTGTCATGAATGTTGAAATTAGCCATAGAGATCAAAACGGTTTTTTTTGTACCAAACATTTTTGCTGTAAAGTTGGCAATTTTACCACAGGGATCTATGGGGACTGACCCTTTTTTTTTGGAGCCAGCCTCAAGTGGCCATACGATGAGCTGCAGTTTTGGGCACTTGTGTGTTGGCTTCATTTTTCACCCTTAGAGTCTGTTCTGGGATCTTCTGCACATGGCACTCATCATGGCTGGCAGCAAACAGTGCTAACAGTGAGGAAAATGCTAACAACAGCAACACTGTCACAGAGCTATAGGTGTTAACAAGGGGGGTTGGGGGGCACTATGCTTCTGCAACGATGCTGTCTCAACCCTGCATCACGGCGTCATTGTGGTTATCAGTTGCAGTGCAGTGCGGCAGTGATCAGCTACCTTGTCGGACACGCACACAGGGACTCACATGCGCTAACATGCACATTTGGTTTGACTGTCTACCGCAACAAAGAACAGAGACTCTCAGATTACAACACACCAACCTGAAGTCGCTGAAAACTGGCGCTTTGTCAGTGACTTCCGGCGTTAGACACCTACAAAAAGAGCTGTCCTTTCACGCAGCTGGGTGCTGTTAAAGGTGTCAGGTGGAAACGTGGCGGAACAATAACGAACCTTAAGGCAGCAAAAGTCCAAGTAGAGGACCGGGTGGCTGGTGTTTGCTTCCCCTGTGACTGTGAAGCCAAAGCCTGTTCTTTTAGTCTACGCCCAACCACATGCATGTGTTGGCAAAACTTAACCATGTGCGTTTGTTGCTGAAGGGAATAAACATTACATTGCATTTCCTGTGAAAACGATAGTGTATTTTGAAAACAGACAACGCATGTAACAGGCTGACAGGTTAACACGGCATCCCGAAACGTCAACAATCAAAGCACCCAGGGTACCTCGCACATCATATCTCGACGTGGAAAGTCCATGACCGAATGTCAATATGTGACGACATGACTATCTTTACATAGCATTGTGTTTTGCTGCTTTATCAGTGCTCTGAATGTCGTGTACAGCACCTTTAAGAAGTAGGATAGAATATCTGACATACTGTAGCCAAAATGATGAATGGAGTCATCAAGAAAATAATGATCAAATCAATAGAGAATGCACATTATTGTGATAATCGCAGCCCTGTTGATGTTACACACATAGATTACGTACGTTTTCTGGCAAAATGGGGATCACTATGGAAAAGTATTTGATGGAAAAAAAAGTAGAACCCACCTGTATGTTTCTTGATGTTGCTCAAAGGAAGAAACTGCTCTGGTGAGATTTCTCAAATGTCCGTCAAACCACAGATGTACTTCTACTATTTTTTTTTTTCCACCAGTCAGGGCAGGTATTGTATGTCTATTTGATCATTCCTCACACCACTCCACGCTTCACCCTCTGTGTAACATTCATGTTGCATCATCCTTTACTCATTCTCCCACGAGCGAATAATATTACACATTTGAACCCATGTCCAACAAGTCATTTGTAAGACCCACTTCACCCAAAGAAGAAAACGCCTCTTGCTGAAATTGACACCACAGGGCAGCCAGAAAGCTACTGGAGTCTGGTGTCATTCATTGCAATAAGGTTGTAGAAATGCAGAATCTCATCTCCCTCCACGAGGCCATATGAATCAAGCAGGTTTTTATTAACTGGTATTTACCCAGTCTGATCCAGATGAGATTAAGAGATTCTTTTTTCCCGAGCCCCAGCTGACACAGCAGTAATGCCTAATCTAGTTTGCAAGGGGAAGCAAATAATAACGTTCTGTAGTAATTAATTGATGATCTCAAATAAAGGAAAATGGCAGCCAGAGAGAAAAAGAAACAGAGAGAAGATACGGAGATAGAATCCTAAGAATTACAACTGGAATATCAACAGTTTCCACACTTCCCTTGTCATAAATGCTTTGAACTCACAGGCAGTTACATAAGGTTGAAACGTTTCTGCAGGGTACTCCGCAGACAGCCTCTCCAAACAGGCTCTGTCCAAGCGTTCAGGGCAGTCAGTAGAAATTAGTCATGGGATCTCAGACTGTATTGTCCTCCATATTTATGAGTAATATAAACACATAAAGAGAAGGGGAGCTATCCCTCGATGGCCGTGTAAACAAATTATCAGTGACTAAGCCTATTCATGTAAAGACATGGCTAATCAAACCACGGCATATAATGTGTAAAGATGGCTGAGTGTTTTTGCGTTTTCTGATATAACCCAATTAATAATGATGAAGAGTCTCCTGCATGTGCGTCACTGAGTTGAGGCTGTTGTACACATATTCACGGTGGCCCAATTCAGGAGCTGCATCCTTTGAAGTCTGCGTTTCTAGACCGAATATGACAAGGCTGTCCCCTTCCAAAGGCTCCTCTGAATGCAGCCTGAGAAATGGGTCCCGCTTTCGCCTGAATGTGAAGGACACAATTGGTGTATCCTTTGTGACCTGCATTCTACGTGCAGACACTTGAGGCTAAAGCACTCTGCAGACTGAAAAACAAAGAGTCAACTGTCATCGACTCCAAGTTTTAAACACTCTTGGCGCACGACTTTGTCTTGCTTTGACTTTTGTTGGCTGGAAAACAGAACTGTGTCCTATTTCTTTCTTCTGTGTGATGTTGCGGTCATATGACGAGCCTGTCACAGCACACTTTGAAACAAGACGGCTGTTTTTAAATGCAAATGTCTGCACAGGTTGCTATGATCTATTCCACACCAGTCACTTGAAGTTGGGATGAATCATGTGACCACAGCCAATAGATACTGATACCAACTGTGAACTAGCTACAAATGAAAACAATAACTACAATAATGTAAATTCTGCTATTCAGACTGTATGTTTTGCATATCTTGCTTTTAGTTTTTACTGCTCAAAGTCATCACTCAATATCAGTATATAATAAACTGTGCAATGTTTTTATTTATTTTTATTTATTATTATTTGCTCTTATATTGCTCTTTGTTTTGGACAGTTTACTTATACTTGGCTGCTGTAATGTTGCATTCTGTCACATTCTGAATTACTCACATATTTGCTAATGTACTACGCATGTTACTGGAAAATACCACTGGAGGGCACACCAGAGAACTCATACCACACAGAACACTGATTCCCAACTGGTCAAGCCACGGGGTCCGAATCTGTCTTTCGTCATTTTGCCATGTCACTGAGCTAGTTTGCTGTCTCTATCATATCTGTTGGTCACTGTACAGCAGGAAGTGGCACTTAAAAGTAAAGGCTCTCTGCCAGAAATTCACTGTACTTCAAAATAAAGTGTGTTTATTACAAACTTGACACGTTCCCGAGTCACTTGTGGTCCATTCAGAATGGAATCAGGACCCACTTTTGGATCTGATATAAAACTTCTGGATTTACATGATTTATAGTCTTGGACTTGTTCATTTTATTTTTGCAGGTTTTCACGTCAACTTCTAAAATGGGACTAATCTGCCGCCAGCTATTTTGACAAGCATATTAGTCACTGTGCAGATGTTGGTAATTGCAAACTTCATTTGTTAGACTATTGTTGTCACTGACTTCTGCTGATTTCTGAAGACTCCAGAGCACTCCAGAGGGACGCATTATGGACGAGGCATGTGTACGCATAGTTATGAGCAAATTTATCTCTGGCTTAAGTCATCTTACAGAAATAAATCTCCTAAATTTAGGGCTGCCCCCAACTAAGAATTTTCCTAGTCTTCCAGTAGTTGTCACTAAGGGTCATTAGTTGACTAGAAATACAAAACCGTACTAATGAACCTTCATTAATATAGGCCTATATTTTATCTCCAAGTGCACGTCACACACTGAGCGAGCCGCCTGTTAATGACGCTGTGGGCTAATGGGCATGTAGCTACTTCCATGTTTCAGGTGATAGGTCATGTTTGTAGTCGACCAGTGAAGATGAGTTTACATATCACCTTGGGTTCGTCCTTCACCTTCTCAAAATGATCCCACACTTTGGATTTCCTGCCCAACATGTTATTAACTAGCCTGTGGAATAACTGCAGGTACCAGCCCTGGAAATTAGGGGCTGTACACATGCCGTGTCTTTAACCGCCTGGAAAACGTGGGGTTGGTTGCGGGTGTCTGAGGTTGCTATGCAACGTTAACAAGCATCGTACAGCCTATTTACCTGACATCCTGAGTGCAGAGCTGATCTTCTCCCAGGAGCTGTTTATAAGTGTATAGGCCTATTGTCTGTGGGACAGATGTAAAGCTCTGGGTAGCCCTGCACTAACATGATCAACCTTTCCATGTTTATCAGACTGAATATTTACAGAAGAAGGGAAAGATATCTGTTGGCTGTGATTGGTTTGTAACCTGACTCCTGTCTCACTGCTGAGCGTGGACACTTCCTGAGTCTGTCCAGTCCTACCTGAATTTCACTTTTACATTAAACCCGATGCTTTGGCTTGGTGGTCCAACTACCAACCCATCAGTATCTGACGACCTTGGGGATGAGACTTAACAACCAACTGTGTGAATTCTTCAGACTCACATATTGAACCTTTAACTTCCTCCAACAACTTCTACCATGACTTTGTAACACTGCAGCTCTGTGACAGAACAGCTACATTACTCACTTTATTCGACAGGATAAAACAAAACAAAACACCCCTCCCTTCCAACAAAAAATGAGCTAATATGAACAGGATGTCAGGCTGAATGAATGAATTTAAACAAATATTAAATATTTATCATTGCTGCGGCCTGCCATTTGTCCTTTATGTTAATGAGAAAGACTATTATTCATCACCCCTTGATTTATGGCAGATACTTCAAGGAACAGTATCAACAAAGAGCTGTGACTACTGCACAATAATCTTGGTCCATCCTGACTTGATAGCATTACACGCTCCCTGCAGATTTTTCAATCTGCTGTAACTCAGCCCTAAGGCTCTCTGTTGAGTTGAAATCCAGTGACTGGGGAGGCCACTGGAGTAAACGTAAGTCACTGTCGTGCAACATTTTCCTCACAGAAGTATTCATTTGGAAAAGGGTGAACTGAGGCCACGAGGGGAAGCTCCTGGTTAGCAGCAATGCTAAGTTATGCGGTTGTATTCAGGACATGCAGCACTGATAGCGCCAAAAAATGTTTACTATCATCAGTCAAGAGATGATAGATTATCGTCTCATCTGGCCTGAGCCCTCTCTGAATCAAAGATCACATTCAGGCTTGGAAAGCACAAACACACGCCACAGCTTAATGTCGTGTAACAGAGAGAAAGTAAACACTTGTTTGTGACAGCTATATGTACCTCTGTTTTCAACCAGTACAAAGCACTACATACTCTAAACACGTATAGAATTAGTGTATAATAAGCGATTGAGACACAGCGGAGGAGAGGCGTGCCAGCTGTGCAGGAAGTCAGGCTCAAGGGAAAACACACCGAGGGTGGCTGGTGGACAGGTGGGAAATGTCAGCATCTGAAAAAGAGACATAAACACACACACAAAGGGAGGCAGGGGACGAGACTGACGCAGGAGCAGCTGCGACAAACACACAACTTGTAACTGCGTTGTGGGAACTAAAGGGATTATTGCAACCACAGGCATTATGTGTACAGATAAATATTTGGCATGTCTACATGAATTGCGGGCCGATTTGACACTTGTTTTCTTTATGCCAACGCTTTGGTTCGTACAGAGGCCTTTTACGTTATTGAAATTACAGATTGAATTTCTTTAAAGGTTCAGTGTGTAAGATTCAGGGGGATTTAGTGGTATCTAGCGGGGATGATTACAGATTGCAACCAGCTGAAACTTCTCCCAGCTAGAATTCCCTCAGTGTTGATTGCTCAGGAGGTTTTCACAGGGAGCCAAATTATCCACAGAGGTCTGTCTCTCTCCAAAACAAATGGACCTGGTGATAAAAACCAGTAAAACACTGAAAAAGCAGTTTCATGTTACTTATAAGTGTTTCTACGATGCTGTTTGGCATGTCAGAGAGGGACGGTTTGCCCACCACATGCAAATAGGCGCTCTGTTTTTTCTCTGATAACTTAACTCTTCATGTCCAAAAACAAACTGACCTTGTGAATTAAAGTGGCAAAGACACAGAATGAAGCAGTTTCGTGTTACAAAATCAACATTTTTTACAATTCACATGGGCTGCTGACTACGGAGTTCAACGCCAAGACATGAACACGCAACCCGTTCTCATTCGGATGTTCTCAAATACTGCTGCTTGGTCTTTGATTTTCCGTGTCAGAAACTGATGAAGAATAGGCCTCCTTTCGTGGTGGTATGTTACGCTGTCGAGTGGCAGTTAATAATGCAACCGGACAGTGTCAGTTTGAAACACCACCATACAAAAACGTAATTTGAGGACCTGGAAAGCCCCTATAGGGTGGGCAAGAGGGGTGGTGGAAGGGTCCAACAACACTGGACTTTCACCCATGAGGCCAATGTTCGCCTCTAATATGAATGTGGAGTCAAATGATGGTTGTTTTTTTTTTTAGATCTAACCACATGCATTTGTTGTACAATAAAATAAATGCAAATACGTGGTGTTTTAAGTGTATTTTGAAGAGACACAATGCATGTAACAGGCATATATTGACAGACCGTCCCAGATCATAAAAAACAGAAGCACACAGGTTTCCTAGCGAGTCATATGTAGATCTGAAAGTCCACTGACCAAGAGCCGATATGTACTGTAACAGATCTGGAGTGAGAATGTGTTGGAAAAACCAATGGCCATATCTAGAGCCAGTGTTTGGTTTATCCAGTCTGAGCTACCGTAAAAACATGGCAGTGCAACATGGCAATCTCCAAAAATGAAGACCTGCTCCCTCTGCAGATACAAACAGCTCATTCTAAGGTAGGAAAAAAGGACAGTTCATATTTACAATTGGCTACACATTAAAGACAATACATCCCCCTAACTCCTATGCACTGGACCTTCAAGTGATTTCCAATTTAAAGCCATTTTAAACAAGTTTAAAACTCTGAATAAGGCAAATGCAGCACTTGTTTATGGCTTCAGGCAATATGTTTTTTATTGCATCACTTTCTTGTGCAGCACTTTTGCATGTTTTGCATATGTAAATTTTAAGTGTACAGCCATTTCAGCCACAAAGTAGAGTTTAGTCTCTAGAGACTCTCAGACTGTCCCTGTGGAGGAAAAAATGCTTTTAAAAGTCACTACTTACTCTCACCAAGTTTGTTTGCATCTTGTTTGGTCATTAATTCAAACCACATACGCCTGCAAAGTGCTAAGCATTTGTAGAATAGGATGCACAGCACATATACTGTACTTTTGTCTGACTTAAAAAACAATTGAATATTTTTTAAGGGCAGGAATTTGCAGCACAGGAACAATAAATACTGATTTACTGGCCTTCTAGCCCATTATACGGAAATTTTCAGTTCCCAAATAGCCATTTGAGAAACTAATGATACCTTTGTTTCCCTTAACTGTACCTTTAAGGGACTGAAAATGTATAAGCAGTTAAAGTGTCAATGAACACAACCATCTATGCAACCAAAACGCTACCCAGAGCCCATCTATGCGTCTGATTTAGCTGGAGAAATCCAAAAAGGATGATTTAAACATTCTGCCCTTGAAATCCAACCTGAAGAACAGCCTGTATCTATCCCACAGCTGGAGACCTGGTGGTGGTAAACCCATAGTCCACGCTGATATGTTGTCTCATCTGGTTAGCATGCTGTGTCTCAGGAAGCAGATTACCGCATTTCTTCTTCAGTGAAATGCACAAAGGGGAGCAGTTTCAGTTCAAAATAGTAACTCAACTTGCTTGTTGTGTTTGCCCAGCTCCCCGAAAGCCCCCTCAGGCAAAGATTTTAGCACTTAACACTACTCTGTGCTACAGGTTATTTCTGAATCAGTTTCCTTGTCACTCAAATGCCAGGAGTTAAGTGTAATTGCTGCTGTTGTGTCCTCGGGGTGCTTGTGCTCCCCATGACGCCCGTCGCTGTGTGGCCTGGAGAGAAGCAGCGAGGGCAGCCTGCATTTATGACACCATCCGCAGAGAGATGGAGGCTGAGGGAGCATATCATTAAAGCCGATTTGATGTTGTGTAGGACTGCAGGTACAATTGAACTTGACACCTATGGTTGCCAGGCGGTGACAATTTGGGTCAGCTCAAAGGATAATGCTGCAGATATTCTGTGTTTTTCTAATTGCCAGTGAGAATAAACAAACAATAAATCAGTTTAACTAAAGTAGTGGGTGTGTAACCAGAGCCTGTTCTAGCTTAATTCTCCGTCTATGAAAAACACATAAATGAGCCACACCATTGCACTGGGTGCCATGTTCCTTGATTATGATAAACATGAGTACTGTAGCTTATTTTGACTGTGCATCCTGCTGCTGTAAATACCCACTAGAGCGTCAAATGTGAATTAATCCACAGCTGAAAATAGTCCCCAACAAATGCACTATTAACTCCTGTCTAATTAGCATCTGGAAAACGCTTCAGTTCCCAGCTTTTAGGAAATTATTCAGCCTTTTCAACATGTGAAACTATTGGTTACCCGGTTTTTTAGGACGCACATCTCAAGTAGGAACAAAGGAGCTTAGAGTTGAGTGAAGAGAGGTCGGGAAGTCTTCATATACATCGCTGGTTTTGGTCTTTTCATGGGATTTGATGACTAAGAAAAATATAGTTATAATTTCAGAGTTTAATGAACATACTTCTTCTTCTTTCTGCTGTTTCCTTCCTGCCTCCATCTGACCCTCTGTATCCTCTTCCCTCAACACCAACTTCATGTCCTCTTTCACTACATCCATAAATCTCCTCTTTGGTCTTCCTCTAGGCCTCTTGCCTGGCAGTTTCAACCTCAGCATCCTTCTACAGACATATTCACTATCCCTCCACTGAACAAACCATCTCAGACTGGCCTCTCTGACTTTATCTCCAAAACATCTAACATGAGCATGAACATAATAATAATAATGATTAATGAACATGATAAAAAGTAATTCTTTATTGGAAGTAATAATATTGCTCCTCTAAATGCAACAGAAAGTCTCCATGACAACAAGCTCTCCTGTACTTCTTTCAGTATGGAGTGGATTTGTACAGGAATAAATAAGTAGTTAATACAAAGATTAAAAATCCAAAGTTCAACCTCTTTCACTGTCTAAGCTAAACTATCAAAAATGTCCTCCATCTCTGATGACAGCTGCCCTAAATGCAAACAATCTCCTGTTGACAATGAATTGCATGTTCTGGTCATGTGACTTATTATGTAACTTCCGGACCTCTATATTTGAGGTAGACTCATTTATTTGCAAGAAAACAATAGATCCTGAATCATTTATAGCATTGTTTAGCATACCTCTAATCAGTGGTTACAGTGGTTAGCACTGTCACCTCTCAGCAAGAGGGTTCCTGGTTTGAACCGTGGGTGGGGGAGCTCTTTTGTGTGGAGGCTTGTGTGAAAGTTAGGTTAATTGATGACTCAAAATTGGTCGTACTTGTGAATGTGAGAGTTAATGGCTGTCTGTCATGTGTCAGTCCTGTGATAGTCTGATGACCCAGCCCCCCTGCGACCCCCAGCAGGATGAGTGGTGACAGAAAGTGATTGAATGAACATTGTGTGGCGCTAATTTGCAGGATATCATATGAACTGTTGTATGAGGTTAAGTTGCAATCCAGTCACTGTCTAATATGGAAGTACTGGCAAAGAAATCTGAAACCTCCAGTGGAGAGCAGACTTGTTACTGTACATGAAATAGAAAAATCTCAGCAGGATAGAATATATTTTTCTGCTAACTCTGAAAACACTTTTGATCGGCCCATATAGATAATATCAAAGAGTCATGGGAACACATTGTAACATTGTGGCCCATGTTTTGTGTCACAGGCACTAACGCTGTGTCAGCCAGTGCCAGTTATTCTACAAACTAACAAGCTAGCAAAACAACATAACCCAGGAGAGCGTTGTTCTCCCCATTAAGATTACAAAGCCAAACCCTGTTCTTTTTCACTAAAACTAATCACATGCCTAAACCCAACCATGTGCGTTAGTTGTTGAAGGAAAAAAATGTCAATTTACGGTGCATTTATTTTGAAAGAGACTGTATGTAAACGGTGTATTTCCTGTGAAAACAGAAGTGTGGTTTCAAAGAAGACAATGCATGTAACAGGAAGAACATGACACAAAGTCCCAGAACATCAACAACCAACACACCCAGGGTACCTTGCAGGTCGTATCCGAACATGGCAGGTCCATGACCAAACGTCGATATGTGACAAGGTCGGAGTGAGCATGTGTTGGCCAGTTTTGGTGCACAACACACTCTACATCTGTCTCTAAAATGAAGGTCACCCTGGACGTGGAAGTGCTGTGAAGCACGCTGATATTCCAGGGAGTGCTACTTGTTTGCTTTCTGCACCTTTGCTGATTGATTGGGCTGTTTACACAGGACGCAACATAGCACTGAGCGCCCAGTGTATATTGAATATGATATAAATGATCTGACTATGAAAAATGGCTTAAAAAGGTACAGCTAAATCTCTCTGATGTTTCCTCTAATGTTGCTGCTAGCCATCTTAATGCACACTTCTCTTTCACAGCTCAACCTAGTGAGAGCAGCAGTGGTGGGTGGGGCAGGAGGCCAGATCCAGAATTTCTTAATGAGGGAGAAAGAGTAGACGTGCCTCTAGTCCCACTTTCAGAGTTTTCTTTTTACTTTGTTTTTGTGGCAAAACCAAGTTGAACAAATTATTAATCACAGCAGAGTATTTCTGCAAACTTTAAAACGTGTCTGGAGGGGAACTTGAAACTCAGATAAGCCAACTAGCCATAGAGCGTGAGAATTTGTCTTCTGTCATCATTGATCGACTGTATTGTAAAACTGGCACCCTGTGGTAATGATGATAGCACACAGCTGCAGCAGAGAAAATACTGTCATGGCCTTTTTTTTTCCTAACAAGTTCTATATTTAGCTCAGGCCTTGTGTTCTAAAATACAGTTTTATGCAATCTGAATACCATAGAAATGTTGTATAAGGAAACATGGGGGGGGCACAAAGGGTTTGCTCTTAGCTATATCTGTTTACGTAATGGCGCATTATGTATACTGTAGTTATCCAATTTACAGGAGGAAAAAGGTCCCATTTACTGCTTGGTTTTATTCTTGTCAGCTATAGGAGCCTGTCCATCTGACTATCCACCATCTAGTGCCACTGTGCTGTATTTGTGCCTATTGTGTTAATCAAGATAACAAACAAAGCAAGCACTTATGCAATATCACAATGCCTGATCAACACTGTGCTATGCGACAGAGCCAATTAAAGACAACTGTCTGGGGAGTTCAGGCAGTGCACAGGCTCTTTATCAAGACAAAAGGAAAGCTGTATGGAAGATATAGAGGAGCCACATCGGCTCAAGCATTAGAAGTGATCAGTCAGATATTAAAATCAAATCTAAAGCTAACAAGCAGTTATTATCAGTAATATTACCAGTGTCGCATTACCTACTTACTGGGGAGCAGTCAAGATTAATCGGATCAAAATGACATAAAGCATTAGTCTGTGCCTTTAAAAGACACAGCTAATCTAATTATTGCCAGTTTTCCAGGATGACTGAAGGATCTGCGTCTGAATCAGCCTTTCAGTGCGTTGGCCAAAGCTTCAACATGAACAAGTGCAGCACGGAGGCTTGGAAGGGGTGAAACGTGAAGCTGAAACAGAACGCTGCGATATGCACACAGAACATGGGCTGTGCTATTGCAGCATCAAGTTTGGGGGATAGAAAAGATGTCACCCTCTACTAGAGATGGTGACATTTTCAACTTGCTGCTCTGCAGAGAATCACATTGGGTTCAAACTCTCAACATAGTTTAACCTTTTGGCCTGAGTGGAGAACTGAACTGGTCATGTTTCAAAGGATGCAGAAGTTGTGCTTTTTGTGCTTCGCAAGATCATAAATGTGCATCCTCTGCAGACCACAACTGCCTGTTACAAATGAAGTGTACTTGACATCATCATTATCTTTATCAGTGATCTCCTAATGGACATTGTCAGGTTTTATGTTTAGTATTTGTTGTTATATGCTTACCGTGGCTTTCCTTGGCCTGATAGAATCCCAAATCTCTGGGAGCTCAAGGCAGAGTGCAGTAACTACATTTCCTGTGGTTTGGCTTGGGTTTTAGGTAGATTTTGTGGTTACTGCAACTTCTGCATCCATTTTTCTCAAGAACAAGGCAAGACGAACCAGGACATTTTGTCCCAGGATAGAACAGATATTATTCAATGTCAGTCATAACTCAGTTTTGACCAAAATTGAAGTTACTGTGGTTAGTCTTTGTAAGGCAGTAAGGCCAGAGATACACTCATTTTTAACTGTTTGCATACGCTGCCTCACTAATCTTACTTTCTCTCAGAGCCTGGTTGTGTATGCATTCAGGAATAAACGGTTCATCTACACAAGATACAATGCGTACATAAACAGCAAGGCTTTTTACAAACCATCTGAACCGTGAACCATGATCTCAGAATTAAAGGTAAAGTCAAACAATTTGAAGTCTTTGATACAGTTACACTTTCAAGGGTTGATTGTTCACATCATGCAAATCCTTAAGTTCTATAGACCGAGGTGTCGTTTGGACGCTAGGAAACAACATTGTTGTTCCACACAGACTTCTGGTCCAGCCACTACTGCACATAAACAGCATATGAAACACTGAACTGTGGTCCGTCTGAACTGAAATACACACTGTGGGTAATGGCAACATAGGCTGTCTCTCTTTCTGTCTCATTGTGTCATACAGATCACTGTTAATTTATCATGTTGATCTGTTCTGTATGACATCTATTGCACATCTGTCCGTCCTGGAAGAGGGATCCCTCCTCAGTTGCTCTTCCTGAGGTTTCTTCCATCTATTTTTCCCCCGGTAAAGGTTTTTTTGGGGGGAGTTTCTTCTTATCCGCTGTGAGGGTCCTAAGGACAGAGGGATATCATATGCTCTAAAGCCCTCGAAGGCAAATTGTTGTGATATTGGGCTTTATAAATAAAACTGATTGATTGACCTTGCTGATCAATGGTAAGTTGTTTTCTTCGACCAGGTTTAAACTTGATGTCAGAAATTAAAGTCTGCCACTTCGCTTAAAGAACAAACCAGGATTGCAGTGGTAAAATGAAGAATTGGACACCGCCAGATATCTGTAGCGCTCATTTCATGACTGTTAAGTTAGCGTGTTCAAACAGTCCATAGAGGGAGAGAGGAGTGTTTATATTTTTGTATGCTGTGTGTCTGTTCTGTCATTTTCATTCTCCAAAACGCCGCAAAATTTACCAGTAATGAAATGAGCACTACAGGCCTTCGCAGTTTCCCAGAAATGTTAAGTTTGTGCGTTTGAACACTGCAATCACCACTTCGCTCTGGTTCCTTTCTTCAGGGATGAGGTGGAGTTTTATTTCTGACATCAAGTTTGCACCTTGTTGGAGTGAACAACCTATCATTGAGCAGCAAGGTCCTAAAACTAATTTTGCCTTTTCCTACAGTTTGTATTTCAGTTTAGGCGAACATAAAGTTCAGCATTTAATATGCTCTTTTTGTGCATTAGAGGCTGGACTGGAAGTAGTGGAACAATAGTGTCATTTCCTACCAACCAAAAGACACCCTGAAATGGTATGGTCTAAGTATGTGAACAGTTTCGCTCACAGTGCAGCTGGTTGCCTACATGTACCCATGTTTAAAAAGCACATATATCTCCAGCCAAACAATTTGAAATGTTCAAGCGTGTTGCAACTGTGACCACACCCAAAAGTGTGTACTGACACACCCTGAAGTACACGTCTAAATCACTGCAGCTTAGTGAGAAGTGCTGCAGGTCAGTCAAGACAAGATTTTTAGCTGGTGTTGAATTGCTCTTGAATGAAGATGAGTTGAGAAGCAGTTGCATCAGCTTAGCAATTATGTAATATTATCAAATTTTCATTCGGCCTTAATTCACATTTGCCTGGTCAGACAAGCAGAAGAAAAAGCAACAGTGACTGAAACTTGGGAGTTGGCCCAGACAATCCCAAAGATACAGCAACTTAGTCAGTCAATTGAGTGGAGTGTTGTCTGCTGAGTTCAACAAGAGGAGCAATCCCACAATGAGCTCGGTTTGTGGAAACATCACCTGAGTTTCCAGCACTTGTCAGTGGTTAGAGGGAATGAGATAGCATACTTTTGGCTTGCAATTATATGCAATTTCCCGGCAATGATGCACTGAGTTTCCACTTGAATCAGAAGACTGAGGTCAACAAGGATATCAAATCAATATTCTCTCGATGTGAGAGATGCATGAGAGTTAAGATATCTTTCTTAAAAAAACGTGTTTTCAGGCATCATGTCCATTCTCAGTGTGATGTAGATTTCATTTCACTGGACCGTTTGCAGGACGGAAAATGAGGGAAACAATGCCTCAATTGCTTGGCAGAGAAATTTGTAAGACTCTGGGCTTCAGCTCTGTGTAAGCCCCGTCAACATGCTCAGCACTCTGAGATGTGCATTGTGTGGGTTTTTGTCTTGTCTTGTGCTATGGAGCAGAAGTAGTCCCTTCCTATTCTGACATCACACAGCATTGTCCTGTCTGAGATGGGAGATGAGCAACTGCGGGAAGGAAAGTGAGAGCCAGTGAGAAGAGGAGCGGGATGACAACAAAGAAATGGGGGAGTGATGTATAATGAATAGTGTAAAATAGAACACAAAAATGAACCGGGAACTCTTTAAAGGGAGACGACAGGGAGAGGGCCAGAGCGCCGATTGTTTGTATGAGATAGCTACAGGGAGAAATTGCAGTAAATGTAACACAGTGAACAGAGAGATGTGGACTCTAAAGCAGGACGCAGAGGCAGAGCAGTTGAAAGCAATCAATCGTTTACTTGGTGTGAGTTCAAAGAAGAGAGGCAACAGGTAATCAGTCAGCGAGGGCAAACTTAGCAGGCAAGAGGCAGGCAGGCAAAACTGGAAAGAGGCTGTGGTCAGGCAGGAAACAAGAATGAAGGCTGAAAATTGAACACTAGTAGTACATTAGACAGTGTGAGGAGAGAGGGCTGGTATATAAGCAGGGGAGATAATGAGGGAATTTCCCACCAGGTGGAAATGGCAGATATCTGAAATGACAGGAGGTATTAATGACTGAAAAGAACAGGGGAATGAGCAAGAATGTGCAGAATAACTAGAAGGAGCTGTTATGACAGTAACAAAACAAGGGACCGACTGAAATGACTCATTGTGTTTTCATTGAGATCCTTTTATTCCAAACTGCTAAACTAATTGGATCAAGTCTATAAGTGGATCACAAGCCAAACCTTGACGAAATCTCCGATAATCCGAGGTGCTGCTGTACTGTCTTGAATATTTTCAAGCCTCTGGGAATTCAAAACGCTCAACGCCTGCATCATTCATTCCTCATACCAGCTTGTGGTTTTGAAACAAAAATCAGTCATGAGGTCCGAAGGCACCAAAGGGGACACCGCTGCCCAGGAAGAATTTTGGTGATGTGATACAGTCAAATAAAAAGCTGCTAAGGAGGTGGGGAGGGATGTTAAAGGCTAATTTGACTTGGTTTTAATGGGTGTCAGAGAAGTGAGAGGTCTATATTTATATTTTGAAAGTAGTCTTGTGTACCTTTTACTTATTGAAGCCAAGCACATGGCAAGTGAGGATAAGCAAAGGGGAAATATGGCTGAGGAGGTTCAGCTGAGGCTTAGAGTCAGCGCAGTTATCTGAGGCTCCAGAACTGGGGAACTTGCCGATATAGATGCATACACGGGGGTGAATGTCATATTACATAATGTATACATTGCCTCATGCCCTCTTGCAGAGGGGATAAGGCAAAGAAGACATTTATGAAGTGCTCCACAACCCTGAAGCTGAGTTTATATAAAATGAATGACGCCTGCTGTATCAAGTATTTACAGCAAAAACAGTCCGTTATCCTGTAAAACATGTCTAAGGGATGTCAGAGATAGCCTTATGCTGTGTGTACCTGCCCAAAGTAAACTAAAAGACCGATGGTATGAAGGTGATAAGTAAGTAGCATTAACCAGGGTATCAAATTCCGTCAGACAGCCTTTTTGATAGGGAACTGAAGCCGATGTCTCAAAGCAGCCAGATAAAACCAAGTTGCTGGTCTGCCACTTCCTCAATCATTTAAATATTACAAATACTGTTTGATATAAGAACGACAGGTGGACTCAAAAATGCAGACAACCACAGAGCTCAGTTCAAAAAGGTTTATTTGCTCCACCAAAAGAATACTAGAAGTCCAGTGTGGAATTAGACCCGGGGTCAGCAGCTGGAGATCCAGAGATGTAAACTGGAAACAGAGGAGATCAGAGTCAGGAGCAAGGTAAACGGCCACAAACAAACATGCACTAAACCTGTTGCAAGACATGGACCAAGAACTTTACCGTACAAAGGTTCACAACGAACTGGCAACGAACTGGCAACGACTGCAGAGAAGAGCCGGTCTCAAATACTCCAAGTTGATTGTTCAGGACTTTGGTAAACCATGGTTGTTTTAAATGTGCTTTATAAATAATATAAATTGAGTTGAGTTGAGTTTGCTGAATGATTGCCGGTGTGGAGATGATTGCTGCAGCCTGCCTAACCTGCTCACACTCACACAGAAAGGAGGGGGCAAGGGAAAAGGGAATGAAAAACCAGGTGCAATCCTAACAAATACAGCATACATTTACACTGATACTGATTTATTAGGTGGGTCTTTTTTTTTTTTAGGTGTCCAAAATATGTTATGCTGTGGTAGCTGCCCACAGCAGTACGTTACTTTCTTTCCATGTCGGTAGATTTGGTTTATCAAATATGTCAGCACGGCAACACACCACAAAATAAGGACCACAGAAACTTCAGAGGGCTGAGGTCGGACCACTGTGTTTAATTATACATCTTTAGATTTTATAGTTAAGGCTGAAAATGACAACAGAAAAAAACAAGTTTGCTGATTTGACATATCTCTGCAATTCAAAACAGTTGCCAGTTGTCTCTCCGGGAGTGACTGTTCTCTGTATGACCCGTATAAACATGGAATGGGAGGACCAGCACTGTCATGCCTTTAAGGCGTCATTGGAGGTAGTAAAGTAACAGCGCCAAAATGACCTCTGTATGACATTTTGTTTTTTTAAAAAGATATTTTTAGGGCTTTTTTTGCCTTTAATCAATAGGACAGTTGTTTTAGCGTGAGAAGGGGAGAGAGGAGGGGGATGATGTGCAGCAAAGGGTCATAGGATGGAATTTAAACCATGGCTGCTGTGGCACGGACAAAGCCTTTGTACATGGGCAGCCTGCTCTACCAGGTGAGCTAATGGGCCCCCCAGGTGTGACATTTTGACAACATGTTGCGTGTGTGACGCAGCATGGGAGATTTTAAAAGCAGACAGGAACAGTTAGCAGCTAACTCAAAGAGGAAGAACAGCAGCTGAAAATGTCAGAAAACTGGGAAAACAATGTGGAGCTCCTCACCCTCTGAGCAGAGGATGAGATACACTGCTATAAAACAGCAACAGTAACTGATTGCTGAGGTCTGGAAAGTTAAATTATTTCACAACCAGAAGCCATGGATTATCAGTACCACCCGGACATGTAGACAAATACAAAGCAGCTACAATGTAAGAAGAGTAAAAAAGGACCAAACAGTGCACAAGTTAAAAGAGCTGATGGGATCACATTTCACAGGAGGTGTACAGTACCTGTATAATTCCATATTACAAATAAATGATGGATTGACTGCCATGTTGTACGCCCAAGGTGTGTGTGATATGTCACACTTGAAGCCGACACTGTTGTGTTACACGTCACGCCCATCACGCCTCATCTGTTCCCGGCATGCCATATGAAATCACACACTGGAGCGGCATGATGCTGCTGTTGTTCTGTTCTGTGGAGAAATGCGAGGGTGGCAAAAAGGATATACTTCATAGCAGCCTTACAGCACAATCTGTGTAAAATGGGCTATAGTTAGCATGCTAATGCTAAGCTAATGTTAGCTTAAGAGCTGAGGAAGTTTTTAAACAAACTTGTTTTAACAAACAAACACAAATTTGATGATTTTTGTGAATTTTATGTCGGCATTACATTTGTTGACTTGGGACTTGAGTGTTAAGACTTGTGAATTACAAAACAATGATTTGGTCCCACCTCTGCAATTAAATGCTTAACTGGCTCTTGCACAGCCCCAAATGCTCTTTGGTGAATCTGTATTTGAAACTACTCTGCCCCACTGACTACATAACATGTCCCCAATTTGCAGACTTTTAGTGCCCTTAAAAAATATGCGATTATGTCCACATAATAAAAGGGTCACAAGTTAACATTTACAAAACCCACTACACAGGATTTTGGTTAAAGGCAGTCATTCTTTTGTCAGCTGTCACTGGCTATTTAAAAAACTATTCACTGTTTCTTGTGGAAGTGACTTGCCTCAGAGTTGAAAAGGTCAGTCAATGTAAATTAAAATTTGGGCTAAAACTTGTGTGAGGAAAGGCTTATAACTTCCATTCGTTCTGAACAAGTCTTACCAAGAGGAGACTTCCTGTGATGTTAATGTGTACTCATTTTGTCCATAAATCAGTACAAAAATAAATCAAAAGAACAATAAGAAAGAGAGATGTAATCAAGCGAAATGGTTCAGCTATGCTTTTTACCACCAAAGTTGTGTTCCTGTTCTTTCACATTTTCTCGTCTGTCATCTAGAAGCTATTAGGAGATCGACATTATTCTTCTACTTACAATGTAGGAGACAAATTTTGTTTTGAAGTGACTGTCATGCATCATGAATGGTGGAGTCAGACAAATATATTCCATTTGAATAAATTAAGATTTGAGGCTTCTCATTATTTAAATACTTAATGGGCTCGAAAAGACTAAAGAAAGGACAAGTATGAAGTAATAAAAATTAAGTTGGATGAGTTAAACAACTTGGAAGATTACTTTGTAATTGTACTATGGAAATATAAATATATATACATACACACTCACTGGCCACTTTATTAGGTACGCCTATTCAAGTGCTCATTAATAGCTAATCAGTCAATCACACGGAAGCGCTTCAGTGCATTTAGGCATGTAGACAGGGTCGAGACCTGCTGAAGTTCATCATCATCAGAATGGGGAAGAAAGGTGATTTAAGTGACTTTGAATGTGGCATGGTTGATGGGCTGGTCTGAGTGTCTTTCATTGTGACCTGACCCATACTCGATGCAGATGTTCCTGTAACACTATGCCAGCCACTTGGTTATGGCGTTCCATGTATGCTCCTCCTGCCTGCATCTTACACCCTGCTATTGTGTGCTGAACTGTCTCGGGAGCATCTCTGCACAGCCTGCACCTGGGGTCCTGTCTGCTGTGGTAGACCCCTGCTTCTATTGATCTTGTACTAAGTGCTTGTTCCTGTGCTGCCATGATTAGTCCTTCTGTGCTGTCTAGCCTTTTCCAGCCACTGGTAGGATTTCTTGATGTCGGACACTTTTTCAATCTGTCTGTGGTACATGGCCTTCCTTCCATGATGGTTCATCCTCCTCTTCTGCATTCTTGTGTTTCAGCTGCCTGAAATATTCACTTAGCAGCTCATCTTTGGGGGCCATCTTCCTGATGTATTCCTGGATGTTGGTTGTTTCCTCCTGGACAGTGGCTCTGATGCTCACCAGTCCTTGGCCCTGCTTTGTATACAGTCTCAGGGTGCTGGACTTGGGATGAAACCCTTTATGCATTGTGACGAGCTTTCTTGTCTTTATATCAGTGGCCTCTGTCTCTTTGGCCAGCTTATTATACCAGCAGGATATATATAGTCTGTTTGAATTCTTCCTCATGAGAATACACCAAGGTACACCTAGATAAAACTATAATTTATCTATTTTATTTAACTGTTTAGAGTGGTTTCAGTTCAAGGTATACTATGCAGGAACTGCCAGTTACTATTAGTTACCAGCGAAAGTGAAAACAGACCCCATACTCAGTCTCGTTCACTATATTTGTATTTTTTCTGTGCTGTGTCTGCAGTTTTGCGTAGCTTCCTCTGCCACCTGGTTGCTGCCTTTTGATAAGGTCCCGACCTTACCTGTGCGCTGTGCCCAGGAACATCCCGAATACAGAAAAAAAAGGAGAAATAAACTACAGGCAGAGGGTAGAGTCTCTACAGAGAAATACATGTATCCACTTATAGTGGGTCATAAGTGACGATTGAGAGGGATTACTTTTGGATGAGTCTTTACATTGCTAATTCAGAAAAATACAGAGCGTACCCTTACATTTATGGTCATTTCAGAGACTTAATTTACAGTGCTTTTAAACTGTATTGTGTTATAGCCTATTAAGAGGGATATCTACCCCCATTCATAAAGATAGGATGGAAAAAACATTACTGTTCCATTTGCAGTTTTGTCTTAACAGAGTACTTCCTCATTACTGAAATCATAAAATCAATTCGTACTACAAACTGCACACTAAAATAATTAACATGAATTTGAGTTAAATTAAACTTAACTATAACCTCAGTGAAGTTACAATTAATTGCAGGGCTTTTGTATGGCAGCAGTTTAGGAAACCTAATAAACAGTTGTTTATATTCAGACTTTTTCAGAAACCACATTACATTCAGTCATTAGTTCTTCTGGTGCATTCAGGTGCTCCTCGGATGGTCCTTTATCTTGGGTTTGAAAGTCTTTCTTCTGACTTATGTGTGTTAATGTACTTTTAAATCGTAACTTAGACACAGCATGGATGCTACTAAAAAGATGTGCTGTATTTTATCTCTCAGAGCATTCAACGGCCCAGTGAAGATTCATGTTTGATTCAGTTTAAAGCTTTATATTGCAAAGTAATGTAATAAACCAGCCCGAAACAGGCATTGTCAGAGGCCAACAAACACTACAACTCAGGGTGTAAATAATAGGCAAAACTTTATTTAAAGATACTATTTAAAATGTACAAGATAGGACAGCAAGACACTAAACTAACTGATTCACTTATGGGCAGGCTTCTACTGTAACCGGCAAAACACACGCAGATAATCAGTGCAACATACACACGCGTTTAAGAGTGAATACACACAGCCAATTCCAGGACTCCGCACAGCAAACAGAAAAAAATGCACGGAACAGATGAACACACATGCCAAAGTGTAAACAGGGCTGTATCGCCCAAAACCACTACAGTGTGGCCAATGTCAAATGTCCCCCCACCCACAGGTTAACAGTGCCATCAGTGTAACTCACTCTGCAATCTAAAACGAGCTCATATTATAGTCATGTAGGCTACAATAAAGCAAAACATACAAGTCAAATATGCATAAACAGAGAAAAGAATGGAAGTGGTAAAACTTATCTCGCCCAGTTGGCGATGCCTCCCCCCAATGAGCGTGCAAGCTCACCGAACAGAACAACTCTCACCAGTAACAAAGAAAACCTGCCCGCCACTCTCCTTTTGACTCGGCGTCTCAGTTCAGCTGCAGGCACTCAGCTCATCGAGTGTGTGCAGGCCTGCAGCACCTGCAGGTCTCCTCCCACCACAGGTTAACTACAGTAATTTTGTCCTTGACTTGTTGCATTACCAGTAGGCTACATCCCCTAAAACCACTGAAATATTGCTCTACCTTTGTTGTCAGGGTTAATGCTAAAAAAATAAGTGTTCTTATTAATCTAAGTCACGTGGATATCAACGGTTACAACCTGATACCACATTACCAATGACATGTGAGCACAAGTTAATACGCAACATGAGTTACAACAACCAAAAGTTTACTTTTTGAAAAACTTTATTCAACAATACAATGTACAAAAAACACCAGGTATAAAAGAACACATCAATACACGAGAGCTGAAAATATAATGCAATGAAAGATGTACAAAAAACTGAAAGTAAATAATAATATTATCAATACATATATGTTTCGTTTTTTAAATACTATAATAATCTCACTTTTTTTGTTGCTCTTTTGAGCAAAACTGTTCAACACTGAGTTAAATTCAACCGAAAAATAAAAGATGGAAAGAGGGTTGTAACCCGAAGGACTTCTGTTTATGAATAAAGAATTTCCTTAATAAAATACAGAAGTTTATAAGATATCATATCATCATGGTAACAGATTATATCTTTCACCAGATTAAACCAATTAGTGATAGTACTGAATGCCTGAGAATTTAAATCACACGAAAATTTCATTAATATTCTACACTGAAAAAATAAATAAATCAATGTTTCATTAGGATGTTCATAAAAAGAACAAATCCACAGATCTGGAAATAATACAAAATAAAATAAAAATAATAGAATTCACTGTTTAGATTTTATGCAAAATCTTCACCGTGTTTCAGTTCAGGGGGCGTTCACGTAAATCGTCCTAATTCGAAACTCACTTTTCCGATTACTCCGAGAACACGTGAACGCAGGGTTCATGCGGCGGCCAGCAGTGATTGGCTGCTCCCACAGAGGTCAGCACAGGTGGAGCTCAGCACCAAAACACCTGCTGCTAATGAAGAGTTTCCCGAACAAGCCGTTAAGCTTCAGAAAAACTGTGGAGAAGATGTTGTTTTTTCCTGCTGCTACCGCCCGACTTCTGTTTCCTTTTTCGGCGTTAAAGACAAAATGTCCGGCTTGTTCCGGCCGTTGGCGGTTTGATCGATGCTGACTTGGTTATTCCGGAGACGCTGGTGCTCCTGCTTCACTGCACCAAGGTAAGACGGCTGTTTGGTGCTTTATGCTAACATGTATTGTAAGTGGATTTGTTTGGTTATAATGCCACTGAGGCTAAGTTACCTGCTGCTTCAATACTGACTCACAATGCTAATGCTAGCTGCTGATTGCTGCTGTTAAGCTAGCTCAGCAATGGGAATTCATGTTTTGCTGTTTTGTGGTGTGGCACTTGATGCTGTCGTTGTTTTTATTCATGCTGTGGGGAAATATTGGTCTTAGGGATATAAAAAGGATTGTTTTCCTCCAGTGGTTTAATTAAACATTTACTCAAGTAGTGTAGGCGATGGTTGAGGTAACGATACTTGTAACTAGGGGCCTTGTGTCATTCTTCTTAGCAGATATTAATTGTACTTACTATGTATGTAACGTTACACTAGATGGCGTTGTATTGCTTTTTCGAGTTTTAGTAATTTTTAGTAGTTTTTTAAATTATATTAATTATTAATATCACAAATTAAACTTTAGGTAGCCAACTAGAATAATATAAAAATGCTTTACAGTCCACTAGATGCATTTTGCTGCTCTAACAAAACGGCTGAGGTGACATGAGCAAACTGAGAACTTTATCTTATTAAATAAAACAGATGTTTTCCTTTGGAGACATAATTAACAGTTAAAGAAAGGTAATGTATTGCAATGTATTTTATCGCAATACTCAGCATATTGCAGCATATTTAAGATTGCAACAATCTTGTATCGTGACATACTAAGTATCGTGATACGTCATATTGTGGAGCCACAGGTGATTCCCACCCCTAGTATTTTGATTTTATTTAATTTAATGATTATGTACATATTCAGAATAATAATTTAAGTACAGATCTGAGTACTTCCATAGCCTGGATTCTGGTGTAATGTTGTCTTTAGTCACAAACACGCCAGATAGCACCGCAATTCACATTTCATCCACAAACTTCTTATTCAGCTTCATTAAAGAGCAATCTATCAACTAGAAGCAATACGTTTATGTGACAGCTTGCTTTACTGTTCTTGGTATCATAATTACATCTACACTGCTGAGCTCCTGCTCTTCGCTCAGCTGCAGCCTTTGTCAGCCTGCAGCTTATATCCATGTACTGATGGTCATCTGCTGCTTATCAACACTTCCTAACGCTTCATATGAAGAGGCTGTCTGCTCTAATCCACGACTTGTTGGGATTTTGATATGCTTAAGTGAATAATTATCTGCGGCAGATCTGGTGTGTTTCAGCCTGCTGCTGCAAATCAGGTGGATTTCAGGCAATAGATGTATCTGACTCACTTCACTAGATAGTATATTTTCCCAGCTATGGCTGGACGTGGTTTGTTTATTATTGTCCCTTCCCAGTCTCTGCTGTGCTGCTGAGCTGGTGTTTGCTTGTGGGTAGTGACAGCGTCACACCAGATGCCAAACATCAGCTCTACTTATTTTGCATTCACACAACAAATCCGTTCTGTGAGTTGGCTGACTGAACTAATGCTGAAGTTACGGCCACTCAGAGTTTCCCCCCAGAAAAGTTGGTGGTTAGTGGAGGCTGTGAATGTTGAGCAGTGTTCAAACTTCTAGAAATGATTTTCACTCACACTTTTAATTACTGCAGTTAGTGCTCAGAAAGAAAATGTCTTCACATAATGATGATGACTTTAAAGGGATAGTAATGTATTAACCAGCATAAAATGTTCATAATATTTTTTAAAATAAAGTGTTATGAGTCAGCAAGACAAACTTTACTGGCCTCACAGATGGGGTCATTAAGTATACGGGATAATTAGGGCTGCAATTTTTCAGTTTCTTGTAAAAAAAAAACTGAATTACTCTAAGTCTGGAATTGGTCAGATGTGTTGGATCATTATTACATAATAAAAACATATTCCTTGTATGTGTAAACTTAGGCTAATTGGCAAAAACAGTCTTGATACTGTCTTGAAATGAGCACCTCTGAGAAGAATTCTGAACGATAAAAGTGCACTCAGTAGAGTGCCGCTCTTCACCAGGTGGTCGCCCAAGCTGATCGTGCCTACTCTCGACAATTCCAGCAGACGCCCTGCAGTGCATTTCAGAAATGTCCCAGAGAAATATGTGCCCCATCTAATTTTGACAGAGCTGCAGCTCATTGCACAAAGCAGATTTACTTCTCCTGCTAATAGGCACTGTATGTGAAACATAGATGTAATTATGAAGATAAATGTATTTTTAATAACTGAAACACAGCTTGATCTGTGTCATTCATAACTGGACTTAAATTGTATTAACTTTGCCTGTAGACTACAGCACCACAAAGTAGGAAGTAACAGTAATGAACACAATTAAAACAGACAAAAAAAGAAACAATTTAACTACTACGTAGCCTACGAACTAACCTACTTTAGAAACATAAATATCAAACAAAAATGACCAAATCAACAAAATGTGCAAATCAACAAAATAGGGCATGCAAAACGCTACGCCTCTGAAATGGTCAGATACCATCAGAAGGAACGAACAAAACCAGGATGCAGCCATGGCAGCCTTAACGTTGTGCAGCTGCGCCCGATGGTATCGCCCCTCCTCACTCCCTTACAGTCAAGATGGCAGTGAAGATAACGAGAACTGGCTTTGACAGAATACTATATGGAAATGAATAACTGTTCTTTTATTTTTGAAATTTAGTTTTCATTTATCGTTGTAGGCCTGAAGTGATTCTTACATTCTTTACCTGTAAAAATGCTTAGCTTATATACCGATTCAAAAAAAAAAAGTTTTAACATTTTGTCAACTATCGTGTGTCATGTCTGTGGCCTGGCGCCTTTTCCTCTGAGAACATCACTAGCAATTATCGGATGTCCCGATCACAACATATTTTTTTGCATCCGATCCAATACAGAGTCCTTTATTTCGAAACTGAGTCCGATACTGAGTCTGAAAGAAAAATAAAGAATGCATCCAAGTTGTCCCATAAGGTTTGTTTTTTTATTTAAATAGTATCCAGAAAGCTTATTGGTGGTTCAGCAGCACAAAATGTAAACAAATTCTGAATTGTAAACGAACTGTCCCACCAGAGTTGCCGTAGGGCTGTGGTAGGCGAGGTTCCGCCATTAGATGTGGCTGTGTTGCTCTACATAAAGATAAAGTACCAAATAATCAAAAATAGCCCACTGCAGAGGAGTCACTTTGTGCTAAAACATATTAATGAATCCTCATTTAGATCTATATCTAATTAGGGATGTTCCTGGCGACTAATTTCCCTGTCAATAAGCAAATGTACACTGTACAATAACCATAATTTTTAATATCACTGTATACCTTAAAACTAGTATACTGTGTTTTTATTAGGGTTTATAGAAATGCACTCGAAGTTCAGCTGAATCAGAAGTTAGTTGTTTCTGCTGGTTTGAGTGGGCTGAGCGTCTGGCTGAGTGTCTGCCTTGTGCAGTGGCCAGCAGCTGTGTATCTAAACATATAGCATGCTTTGTTGACTTGCCTGCTGTCTGTGTCTGAGAGGTTTCAGTAAAACAAATTGGCAATTAATCACTGCCGTTATTACAGCAATCAAGACTGCATGCAAACAGACATGGGTGAATTGTGCATGCTTTATCGATTGATTGACTGATTGAGCTCACTTTGCTATGGTGTGTTAACACATCATGTCCTCTAACTTGAGCAGCTCTGTCTCTTTCTCTGACATAATACCAGCAGCCCAGATATTGAGATTGTTCTACATAATAGAAACTACTGTTTTTGCATCATTTTTGAAGGAGACAGTGTGTTTACTTGAGGCTAGAACTATTTTTGATGTCTGTGTCTTGCCTAATCTCCATATCGAATATTCTGTTAGAAGAATACTTTAGTGGCACACACATCCAATAGCCTTAACTTATTTTCAAAAGAGTGAAGGGACTCGTGATTGTGAAGTTACATGTTTGGTTTAACCACAAAGAAAAATCGGCCAGCAGTGTTTTTTGGTTCCCTAACTGAATTTGATAAGCAAGTTTTCATAACTGACAGGCATGGATATGAGTATGAATAAACTAAAAGGAATCATGTTTTTGGGAAGAAAGAAAATCTCCTGGCTTTTGTAAAAATTGACCATGGCAGTGCATTCACTAAATCCATTTTTTTCCCCAGATTCCATGTTTTGATTTTTCTGAATTATTTGTTTGACAGTTTAAGCACGTTCTGTCATCAGATTTTGGTCCATATTGACATGATCACATCACACAGTTGCTGCTGATTTGTCGGCTGCACATCCATGATGAGAATCTCCAGTTCCACCACATCCCAAAGATGCTCTATTGGACTGAGATCTGGTGAATGTGGAGGTCATTGGAGTACAGTGAACTCATTGTCATGTTCAAGAAACCAGTCTGAGATGATTTGAGCTTTGTGACATGATGCGTTATCCTGCTGGAAGTAGCCATCAGAAGATGGGTACACTGTGGTCATAAAGGGATGGACACGGTCAGCAACAATACTCAGGTAGGCTGTGGTGTTTAAACCATGCTCAGTTGGTACTAAGAAAATCTCCTCCACACCATTACACCACCAGCAGCAGCCTGAACCGTTGATACAAGGCAGGATGGATCCATGCTTTCATATTGTTTACACCAAATTCTGACCCTACCATCTGAATGTGGCAGCAGAAATCCAGACTTATCAGACCAGGCAACATTTTTCCAATCTTCTATTGTCCAGTTTTGGTGAGCCTGTGTGAACTGTAGTTTCAGTTTCCTGTTGTTAGCTGACAGGAGTGGCACCTGGTGTGGTCTTCTGCTGCTGTAGCCCATCTGCTTCAAGGTTGGACAAGGTGTTGTTGCTTCAGAGATGGTCTTCTGCAGACCTTGGTTGGAACCAGTGCTTATTTGACTTCCTGTTGCCTTTCTATCATCTTGAACCAGTCTGGCCATTCTCCTCTGATGTCTGGCATCAACAAGGCATTTTGGCTCACTGGATATTTTCTTTTGTGACCATCCTCTGTAAACCCTAGAGATGGTTGTGCATTAAAATTCCAGTAGATCAGCCATTTGTGACTCAGACCAGCCCGTCTGGCACCAACAACTATGCCACATTCAAAGTTACTTACATCACCTTTCTTCCCTATTCTGAGGCTCAGTTTGAACTTCAGCAGGTTGTCTTGACCATGTCTTCATGCCTAAATGCATTGAGTTGCTGCCACATGATTGACTGATTATCTATTTTAATGGTTATCAGATGAGCAGGTGTACGTTATAAACTGGTGAGTGTATAAAGCAATAAAATGAAAATAAAATAGAAATGAAAATGTGCATTAAAAATAAATGTGTAACACTAGTGAGTAAGATATTGAAAATATTAAGAATAAAATATTTATTATCACTGTGCTGAGACTTTAAGTGTGAAACTTTAACTACAGTATATACATCAAAAGAATAAAACAAGAATAGAGTAAGAGTAAACATAAGAAATATGTACAGGTATGTGCATTGTATGTTGAATAAACATATACATTCAAGAGGTGTTGGTGAGAATAAAGTAGTTTACTGAAAAATATTGCATGAAATATTGCGGCAGTTGAAGTATGGCACCCAATAGATAATTATGAATTATAAATGCAGAAGGTGAACACAGTCCAAATGCCAGTCTACTGCTGCAGAGCGGCTGCAGTCTGAGGGTGGAGCTGTACAGGTGGATGGCCACAGGCAGGAATGACTTCCTGTGGTGCTCTGTGGTGCATCCTGGGGGAATGAGTCTGTCACTGAATGTGCTCCTTGAACAGCATCATGTGCAGGACAGCAAAATGTCTGCAATTCATTAAGAGAATATTCAAAATGTAATATCTATGAATTTGATCTAACACAACATTTCACTATTTAACCCTTATCAATAAAGGTATTTTATTTGATAAGGCTCACATCTTAGCTTAGCATTGTTCTGCTCTAAATGTAGATATTAGTGTCAAATTCCTCAGTTTTTGGATGACATAAGGTAGTGCTAATTTTGGTAGACTGTGGCCTTCCTACAGAAGCTAATCTGACTACTGTTAGCTGTGTTGTACGTTTCCACTGCTAGATTTGATGTGACAACGTCATATGACCGAATCTACATCGGAGAATTTCTCTGCACACTTGAGGGTTGAGCTCCTGCTCCTCTGACTTCAGTTTTTCAGGTGCCATGAAATGAGATGTGAGGATGATATACAGTGTGAGATGAAGCCCCTGACAGGGACAGGGACAGCACCGAAGTAACCAAAGACATCCCCCCCTGCCTGACAGCTAGGCAGTGGCATAATGTGGCTTGAAATACAGTGCAGCCTACTTTACTTTCAGGAGGCTCGGCTCATGCTGCCAAGTCCCCATATTTTCACCTGAAAATCATGAAACCACAGTTCTGCAGTATCATTGAAATGCTCTCTGAGTGCTGAGTGTTGTTACAAAGAGACTGGAAATTAAATCATAGAGGTGGCATCTAAATTATTAATATTACCAGCAAGAATTTGAATAAAAGTATTAAATGAAAGGACTGTAATAAACCATGTGTTAGAGATCTTCAGCCTTGAAGACATTGTTTTTGTAGAGTATCTAGATAAGATTGAAATTCGAGAGTGAGACGGGGCAATGAAGTGGAGCTGAAAGAATTATTTGGTTAATTGATTTGTCAATCAACAGGAAAATAATCAGCAGCAATTTTGCTAACTGATTAATCATTCAAGTAGTCTTTTAAGAAAAAAAGGCCAATTATTCCCTCGTTCCAGCTTCTCAATTGTGAAGATTGGTAGCTTTTGTTTGACTGATGCGACACTTAACTGAATGTTATGTTTCTGTACTTGAGCAAGATGTGAAGATGTCACTTTGGGCTTTGGTAAATTTTAATTGTTTCTCTGTTGTTTTTCTGACTTTTGTAGGCCAAACAATTAATTGAAAATAATCAGCAGATTAATCATAATGGAAAATAAATGTTAGTTGCAGCCCTATTTCCAACCCTGTTTCTGAAAATCAGCGATACGTTTTTTTATACGTTATTATGTAGCAGATATGTTGAAACCGTAAAACAAGTACAATCTGTTTTGAAAGGATTCAAATCAGTGCCTCGTTGTACTAGACGCAGTGCAGCAGAGCCTTGTGAGTGTTTTTACATTTCACATTTAAAACAATCAAATCAATGCAGCCTGATGTTAAAACAATTGAGTAAATGACTTCAGTACCAGTTCATATAGTTGAAACTAGGGCTGTCAAATGATTGATTTTTTTAAATTGCTATTAATTGCTGAATTTCAACATTTAATCACGACTAATCACACTTTCTAATTGCAGGTTTAAAATTCCATAATTCTGCATTATAAAACTGCTTTGAAGTCCTTATTAACTAGATAAAGCAATTCTTAACCAAGTATTTTGATTGGGAATCAAATGACTGCAGAGAAATTTACTTAATGATCTTAGTGATGTAATGAGATTTATTTCTGTCATGTCAGTGCTGCAGTGTCTCAACAGTGTGGTCGAAAAGACCAAGTAGCAGCACGCAATTAATTCTCTGAGACCCACATACTGTCAATAGTAACACCCATAAGCTGGAAACCTGAAGATTAATTGAAGTGCAGCTCAGCACTATGTCAAGTGTTTCTGTTCATAAATCCATAATAAACATTGCATGCATAAAAGTGCATTGTTTGTGCCTAAAACTATATGAAGTGACATGAAGTGGACATGTCTGTAAAGGGGAGGCTCACAGAACACACTTTCATTCAGATATTTTGAGGTGAGATGGCAAGGAAAAAAAAATGGCCATGCTGTTTTCCCCCAAAATTTAGCCTGACTTTGGAGCATTATTTAGCGCCCTTCCTGAGAAGCTAGCATAACATGGTTGGTACCACCGGGTTCCTCAGGTCTTCTAGTTCCATGATAACCAATATGATCCCTCTGGCTTTAAAACTCAGCCATCTGTAGCCTCTGAATGACAGACTGCTCTGAAAATGGCAGCATTGATTAATGTGAATTAATAATATCAATGTGTTATATTTGGGCGTTGACTGAATCGTGATTAATGCTAACAGCCTAATCTATATGCTTCCTAACCCTGCATAACTAACTGCATTATAACTTGGCAAAACACAGTACACACTCAGAGTAGCTGGCAGTAACCACACGCTACAAAGACAGAGTCTGAAAAAAACTCTGTTCTGATGCGTCATGTCTGGGCCCCATGTGTTTTGGCTGTAAGGCACAAAAACCACTTGGTTATGTTTAGGAAAAGATCACGTTTTGGCTTTCCGTGCTACTATCCCAGCAGGAGTCCCCTCCAACTTCCAGTGAAAAAGTTAGCTCATATATTACATCACTTAAGAAATGTGGACATTGTATGTATGAAACATGAAAATGTATGATATTTGTGGGTTGCAAAAAACATAGTGCCAACGTTTTCGTCTGCTGACTGGGCTTGTTGGGGACCAGGCAGTGAGGACACAAGCACACTGGAGTTGTTGATAACACTGAGGGTTTTTATTAACCCAAAAACGTATGAAAAATTACAAACCAAGAACTAGAACTAGGCTCATAAGAGGTCAACAACATAACTAAGCCTGACCCCCAAAATTTGAAGCTTCGAAGCTTCGTTCGATGGCACGGGGTTCGGTTGTGAAAAAAAAAATTCGAAGTTTCGGTGCTTTTTTTTTTTCTCGTTTTTTGGGGGGCAGGCCTTAAACGCAACACTAACCCACACCAGTTCGATACTGACAACGAGCGCACTAAGAGCTGGCAGACATGTCCAAGCGGTCATCAGATGTGTGGTTGCACTGAAATATGCCCCGACAACCCCCAGAAAGCAGAGTACCAGATTTGCCAAAAGCAATTGGCATATCACAACTCAACAACAAATTTGGGAAATCACTTGAAAAACGGAAGTAGTAATTAAAAAAGAAAAAATCTCCGACAAGGAAATAGAAAGCCCGATGCAAGGTGACCTGCTATTATCCTGCTTGAACACAGACGACTAAATTCTTTCAACAATGTGACTCAAAATAATGATTAAATAGATTTTATTGATGTAAAAGGTAGGTACAGTTGACCATAAATAAAAGCAATCTCTGTAGATAACAAACTAATGAGTTTAAAGACTGTGAATATGGGAAAACATTACGATGTGTGGCTGTGACCATCACAGGGCTGGTTCATGAAAATAATTTTGGAATGAACCCACACAAGACATAAGGGACTCTTTAAATATAGATACTGTATATCCACCAAGACTTGGCGTGAAATGACAGCAGGCTGAGAGATTCCAACTATATCTGGTTTAATACTGTATGCATTGTATAAATGAGCAGCTGTTCTGTAAGCTGATGAGTGTTAAGGCCCCACAAGAATCCGCAGAGTGTCTAAGATGGTAAAAGCAATTTTACTGTACATATTTGAGTTGTGAGGAGGAACACAGTGCATATGGTGACATCATAGACTATTTTCATCTTACACATAACCAGTTTTAAACACATTTATCACAGTATTATTCGTACATATGTTGTTTTCTGTGATTTTCTTTAATAGGGTTTTTGGTGCTGAAAGTGGAGCTCATTGAAATGATGCCATGTAAATGGTAAAATATTGATTTGTTGCCATCAATCTACATCACAGTCTCTCTATTCCCATCTGCATTATGTATATAACTCATCTCCATGTTGTGCAGTCAAGTGTAGCATCTTACACTGCAGCTCTGCTGCCTCTGACAGATTATGATCTACTGTTATATTGTGATGAAAAGAGCAATGCTTGGATTTCAAGTTGACGACATGCTGGAGGGCTTACACAGTGGCTGTTCAGCATTTTCCCTGCAGCGATTCCTCTTTTATCTCAGCAGAAACAGGACAAATTCATTAGGGCCGTTGCCTATACAGTGCTTTCTACGTGACTCCTCGCAGTGCAGCTAATGAGTGTGAACAAAAGAAGTGTGATAAATGGCTCTGTAAGGGAGAGGCAGTGTGGTCTGTTGGTGGTACTAGAAGAAAGGTCACTTAAGAGTGTGATTCTTTTGAGCATGAATATGCCCAGTAAATGATGGGAGTTTATCGTCCATCTTGCAGACACTTTTAGGGTTGTCTCAGTTTGATGACTGTGGTAAAGGAAAGGTTGCACTGTCACCAAATTTGACATCTTCCTCTTCAGAATGTGAATGTGCAAAATAAATGTGATGTGGCAATGGCGTGGATGTCCAGGTAGCAAAAAGCGCTGGGCTTGGATACTGTTATGACCCGTGCCTACTGGAAAGAATCATAATGCAGATTTCAATGCCTCATTTCAGTGCCAGATGGTGTGTTTAGCGAGTGTGCAGCTGAGAGCGAGATAGAGCGTGTGTGTGACGGTGATGTGACAGTGAGGATGCTGCAGACTTAAACATAGCAGTGCAATGCCTGTACAGGTTAGGCTGTGTGTCATTGAATAGATGCTGCAACTCCTCAAGACCCAAGCCAAGTTCCCGTCTTGCTGGCCACCTGCTGATTTAGGTCAGATAGATTAGTCTCTAAATTAGCCTCAGACTGGAACCTGACCAGGCTTATTTAAAATGGACTGTTAAGGTGGACCAGCTATTCTCATTGTTGTTACAGTCACACCCACTCCTAAATAGATGCTGAGTTAGGGTGACAGTAATTGATCCCAGCTGAAAATTTGCTGATTTTTTTTATCAACTGATACGACAACCAAAAATGTAGTAGTAGTCCTGACCGAACCAAATCAAACTGACATCACTGTTGCTAACACAACAGAAACAAAGAGCAGGTCCGACTCTTCATACCTGCCCATATAACCCTACACTACAGATGAACATAATAAATACAATGATGTGAAAGTAAAGTGACTTTTCATCCGTATTAGATTAATAGTTAACAGTAAGAGAGAGGGAGATTATGAAGCCCATATAGCCCATATAGCCCAGATATCAGGCAAAATTAATTTCTAAATGATTTGCAATTATATAGCAAAATTGCAGATAAGAGGTGCAAAGATAAATACAAGAACAAAATTGCAGTACAGTAAATAAATATTTGATTTAATAAAAGGCAGTGGCAAACAGATAAGTCCTCAACCTTGCTTTTAAAGAAGTGAGAGATGGTTCTGACCTGCAGTTTTATTGGAGTTTGCTCCAGTTATGTGGTGCATAAAAACGAAATGCTGCTTCTCCGTGTTTAGTCTCGACTCTAGGTACACAAAGCAGACGACCTGAGAGGTCTGGATGGTTCTTAGTGTAGCAGAAGGTCAGAAATGCATTTGGGTCCGAAACCATTCAGTGCTTTGTGAACCAACAGCAATATTTTGAAGTTGATTTTCTACATCGACTTACAGGCAGGAAGCCAGTGTAAAGGAAAGAAAACTGAAGGATTTTTCTTGGTTAAACAAGGATTTTAGTACTTATATTGAAACTTGAACTTTTTTTTCAGTGAGCACAGCAGGAGGAGAGTGACAGCTGATGAGGAGAGTGCAAGTTGAAGTTAATTAGCGGTGTTTTAGCAGAGTTTTTGTGAGTTTTAGTGGAATTTGGGTGTTTGGTGTTTTCTTTGTAAATAATATTTAGAGTTGTAAATAATAGTATCTGTGTTTTTTTGAGACCTTCTGAGTTTTTTAATGCCGTGTTTTTGAGTGTTTTTTGCCGTGTTTTTGTTGTGTTTTCATCATTGTTGGTAGTTTTGCCATCGTTGGTCTTTTTTGCAATAGTTCGTATTTTTATGGTTCATAGATAGTTATAGTCAGTTATAGTTTTGTAAATACTGGAGGACAAATGTTGAGGAGGTTGATGAGAGATAGGAGAGTCCCGTTGAGATTTGTGGATGAGGAGGATGTGCCGGAGGAGACTGGTGGAGTGTAGTCATCTCAACTACAGTAAGTAATACAGTTTGTATTCACTGGATATGTATTCCCAATTTTATTACAATAATGCTTTTCAATATCAATATCAAATTTTCTTATTGGCTCGTTTTAGAATCGAGAATCGTTTCATAATCGAAATTGCTGCCCTCAGAATCGTAATTGAATCGAATCGTGAGGTGCCTAGAGATTTTCTGTTTTCTCAGGTCATTTAGCAACAATTTCAAAGTGCCTTTTGACTGCATAGACTGCCTAGTTTTATGGAACAATTATTTTTTCAGCAGTGAAATACTTCTTTTTTACTCATTGAATTCTAGGTCTCTAAATGGTAATTAATAGAAAACATATCAAATCCAGCAGCACTGTTTGAGAAATCTATGACTAGTTTGCTCCCATCTGTAAAGGAGATTTCAACTTCTTTTGTTGTCTCAAGCACTTCTTAAGCAGACACTCTGTTGCCACTTGATTAGGTAGACCTGAGTAGGATATTACCTTCATGACAGCCTGAATTGAAGAATGGATTCAACATGAGGAAGTTAGAATTTGAGTTTTCAGTTGAGTTCCTGCAGCTTTGTTTGCCTGGTTTTTAAACTGCAAATATCTTCCCATGTCATCTGGACGTTGTGCTGCAGTGTTTGAAAATCATCACTACAGTTCCACCATCAGACTGAATATTTCAGACTAGACAGGGTCCATGGATTCATGAGGTTAACTTACCATCTGAAATAGAGATTTGTCATGTCATATTGTCCAGTTTTTTGCAATCACATGCCCAGTGTAGCACTGTGGTCTTGCTCTTGGCTGTCAGCAGTGGAACCCAACACGGTCTTCTGCTGCCAACAAGCCTCTCTGCTTCAAGGTTCAATGAGTTGAGCATTCAAAGATGCCCTTCTGAGCACAATTGTTGTCACGAAATGTTACTTGTGAACTTGTGGCCTTCGTGTGTCCAGCTCAAAATAGTTTGGCCATTCCTCTGTGACGTTTGTCGTTTACAAGTTGTATTTTGTAACAGAGCTGCTGGCTGACAGTGTGTTATTGCTTATTGTTCAGGGGTTTTACAATACACACATTTTTATTGAACCGTTTGGAATGAGGTTTTTGGATCTCTATTTCCTTTTCAAACTGAACAATACATTGAACTAGGACTGGGTGATTTGGACATACAAATTCATATCTCTGTATTTTCAGGCTTAAAGGCGAAAGACAATACAGCAATACAGCTGCACAACATGTAAGTAAAAAATGATACAAAATAAATAGGGCTGTACGTTAACGTTTTGCACAAAGCAGTAGAGCTACAGAGGTTTAAAGGTTTGCAGCACAGGACAAAAAAATATAATGTCAGTGTAAAAGTATCAAGTAGGTTTGAAACAATTAAAAGTCTTTGTGGGGGGAGTTAAAAATTGTTTTCCATGGCCTGTCAAATAAACCTAGTGCTGGAAAGTGATTTAAGTATTTATTTATTGAGGCTATTAATCTTATTTATGCACAGAGCATCAACAGGGAGGCCGAGGGAGGGAAGGAGCTGGAGACACTGTCTGTGTTATATACATCTTGTATATGAAATGTCTGTGTTTTTGCTGCATTTTTTTAAACACATCTGTCTCCTGTGTCTCAGTGCCACACATTAGACTGCAATTACAAAAAAGAATGTCAATGCGCTGTGATCTGCATTGCAAGTAGTTTCAGCTCATCTTGTCGTGAATGTTTTTGTCTGAAATGGGCTTTAGTCACTCAGGTGTAGCTCTATCAGTTTAAAAATTAAGGAAATTTCCCTGGCATTTCTATTCATTTGCTGTATTGAAAACCCTCTGTACTGTGACACCACTGTGTCGTATCAAACTGAGCAGTGAATTTTGTGAAGCACCCCTATTGTTGCCCCATTCTTTATTAAAACTACTGCACGAGAATCCCATGAGGCTGGGGGCTCGGCAGCTGAAAACAGAAGCATCAAAAATGACAACAAATTCATAGTCACTTACATCATGTGCCTAACCTCAGCTGAACAGTAGCTGAATGTCTTGCAAATATCATGTTATATACTAGCTCCAGTTATTTTCTGTTTGAAGGAGCTGTTGTTGGCATTAAGAATAAGCATTAAGTATGCATAATCAAAAGACCACAATGCACCTAGATGCATTTCTTGATTGAACCAAAGAAGAAAGGAGTGTGTGTGTGTGTGTGTGTGTGTGTGTGTGTGTGTGTGTGCGTGTGCGTGTGCGTGTGTGTCTAGACATCTCCAAGGAGTAAGACCTGCCTCTGTGCATTTGGTGAAGGCAGTAAAGGTTTCAGAGCTCAGGATAATTGGAGACTTTGTCCTTAAAGGTGAGCCTGACATGTATGTGACATTTTTTGAGGGACTGCAGCAGTGCCCTGGGCAGACACATGTCACAGGACCACTGTTGGCACCAACCACCAGCACACAGCAATTGGACTGGTTGTCTAAGCAACTAGCTGGCGATCAGAGTTTTAAGAAAAAAAACAAAAACATTGCAGTAAGGCTACAACTAATGATTGTTCTCATTATCAATTAAGCTTCTAGTTACTTTCTCTGTTTATCATTTTGACTGTTTGTTTTGACCAACAGCCCAAAACTCAGAGATATTCACTTCACTGTTGCATAATAGGACAAAGAAAAGCAACAAAATTAACATGTTTGACTTAATTTGTTTTTGGCATTTTGCTAGAAAAATGATTTGCGTGATTGATTTATTGTTAGAATAGTTGCTGATTATATTTAAGTGTATTGACTATTTGAATAATTGACTAAACATTGCAGTGCTACATCCAACCTCTGACATACATGAAATATTGTGTTAGAGAAGTCAATATGTTTCTGTCCTTAATGAGAGATCAGAGATCTTACTTTCACAGATTGTGAAACGATTACTGTAGGTACATTCAGTTAACGCATTCATTTTAGTATTTATGTGGCCTTGAACAAAAGTTCACCTAATGCATTAAATATTATACCTTAAGAGGGTGTGAAAGCAAAGAACCTCATTATTCCTCATTAGATGTAGTTATTGTAAGTGCATTATCATACTCTCAGAACATTAACAGTTCCCTGCCAGATAAAATATTTGATTTCCCAATGAGATGGACCTTCAGTATCTAATAATAAGCAGCGAGGTACTCATTACACCAGTTGGAAGAAAACCCTTGCCTAAGCCTTTTAATAGTAAAACACATTTTTAATGGAAATGTCATGAAGATGGCACGGCTTCTGTAACGTGCATCCTTCACTACACCCCGGCCAAGAGCTTTCATTGGTCATTCCAGTGCAACACACCATATAATGAGCACTTTATTCAGTACTCAGTGCCCTAATGCATGTCACACCTCACATGTGCTGTTGAGCTCAAGGATTCATCACAAGATGCACAGCCACGACGCTGATCCTCTAATGCGATGCATTCCCTCGACCCTGCTGCCCTTTTTCACTGATCCATTCAGATAGAAGCAAAGGGTAGCACTCAAGCATGTCAATGTCTCACTTAAGTTTATAAGTACAAGTAGTTGTAAAAGCTTTCATTATTTTAAAGCGGCTGCAATCAATGTTTTTATAATGACAGTGAATGAAACAATTGTGAAAGCAATGCGACAATGTGGAAAAGGTTGCTTGTCGTGATGAACCCACCACCTCCCTGCACCCTTTGTTTAAAACACTCCTGAAAGGATACTTTTACAGAAATCTTTTTGTTTTTACAGTAAATCTGTTGTGTGTCTAGTTTTTAATCCTTCTTTATCGATTTTTATCATTTCTTTGTTTTTATTGCACACTCTGATTTATCTGGTCTTTGCCTATGTTCAGTGTTTTTATTGCTGTTTTTATCTTTCATTATATTTTATCTGTCTCATTAAGCACTTTGTAACTGTGTTTTGAAAAGTGCTATGCAAAAAAAGTTTATTATTATTCTTTATAAATTGTGGGGCACTAATTCCTTAGGAACGAACTGTTGTCTGAGGATACATGCACCATGTGCTCAGCCCCAGACAGCAGACACACAGTTGGAGACTAGCTGGTAAAGAAAGGGGCGCATTTAGCAGCTACAGAGCCAGACAGTTCCCTCAGGGGTTGGTAGGATCCAAAAGGAAAGCTAGAAGAAAGGACATAAGCAAAACTCCAAATGAATGATAATGTTGCCTCATAACTGCCGAATGTTTAAATAAACAACTGTTTGCTCACCACATCAACCTAAAATGGTGATTATATTAGTGTTGTGTTTATTAGTTATCAGTTTATCAGTTATTGCAGGTTTAAGTAGATTTGTTGTATGTACACACAGTTTAAAAAAACATTTTCCCAGTTTTAATCCTGTGTCCCTGTGATAATTGTTTTTATCATTTATGCCACATATATGTCTGGAAATCAGTATCAGAGCATTTTTCTATCAAAATCTCTGTCTTATATCCTCCTGTAATATCATTTTGAATGTTGGATGACTCACCCTGCCTTCAGGGTGGATTACAAAAGTTTGTTGAATCAAATAAGACTTTGGGCAATTAGCTATCCACACGGGTCATATAAAACCACCATTTGTGGGTGGCAAACGGAGCAATATGGAGAGATATAGGAAGAGACGTGTGTTTGGATATCAGTGGAGAAAAAAACAACTTTGTTTTCATTTCCAAAACTATGTGGCTGAAGTCTAATTTATTCATCTCTCTCCCTGGTGCTCCTCCTGATCTAATGACAGGAAGGTGTGTGGAGTTAACGCTCAGCTGCCTACTTTTTATCGGTCCAATCAAAATTCCAAGGTTTTAATTGAATTCCCTCTTGTAACTGTACACTGTTCAAATATTCAGTTTCACAAGAACATACACCACAGCACAAAGAATAAAGATGCTCTGACATCGGTTTCACTGGGACTTTAAAGAACTGAAAATGTTGCTGGTACATTTAAATTATTTAGGGGAAGGCAAGATTATTTGCAAAGCACCTTTTCAACAACAAGGCAATTCAGATAGCTGTACTTAAGACATGAAGCACAGGGAAACTTTGCCGATTTTCAACCAGCTTTGTATCATAGCAATATAGTGTGTGTAAATGAACTATGATGAACTGCCATCCATCTTACCGGCTCTCAGATTTCCCTGCTCATCTCCCAGCTCAAATCTGCTGGATGACATGTTTCGTGCTATCCAGTGGGTTTGAGCTGGCTCTAGGGCTGTTGATCGAACAGATCAGATCAGATTGTACTTCCTCATTTTTGTATTCTATCCACCATGGACATAAAGAGTAAAGAAGCAGATCGAGATAGAGAATCGCTCCTCTCTTTCTCTCAAATATGAACCGAGATTGGGGCGTCGTAGCTTAGTGGATAGTGCCGGCGCCCTATGTATAGAGGTGATGCCTCGCTGCAGTGGTCACGAGTTCGACTCCGGCTTGCACCCCTTTGCTGCATGTCGTCCCCCCACTCTCTCTGTCTCCCCATTTCACACTGTCCTGTATATTAAAGGCAAAAAGCCCAAAAAATAATCTTTAAAAAAAAAATATGAACCGAGATTCTGTTACTGCATTGCTTAGTTCTTGCTTCAGATGTTTTCAGAAAAAGATTTTAGCTTGCTGTTTAACTGTTGTACAAGCCAGCTGGCATGTTGTTCATGGAAAGGAAACCCACATTATGTCTAGGGCTGCCCCGTTAAAGTCAGAGATTAGAATTGTCACTTGGAGACCCTTCACTTTACTGAGTTTGCTTCACGTCCAATGGTCTTTTTCTTCGCTTGTCAGTGTGCTGCACAGTGTACTTTTGGGGACGTTTTGGTCCCAAGATTTTGCTGCAGAGTGAGTGCTGTTGACTTTGGCACTACTCTTTGTTACATACAGCTGTGGACGTGATGCAGCAGCACAGAGGCGGAATTTGTAGCTCACAGTTACTTAATTCGACACAGTCTGGCTTTTTTCAAATCTGATTTGACTGACATAATTCTAAGTTGGTTACAGCCCTTATTATGTCATCCACCAGCAGGCGCATTAATTGGCCAGTGCCAATTAAGTGCGGTGCAGTGCATTGTGGTTTTCTACCTCTTGAGCAAAAGTGAATGCCACAGCCCTTTTTCTGTTTCCTCTGGTCATATAGCACCAATGCCAAAAGTATTTGTGTCTTCCTACAGCATAGACAGCAGAGTTATGAAAAGACCATCTTTCCAGCAGTGAAATACGACTTCTTTAAAGATTTAGACAGCATGTACCATCATGTAAGTATTTTTTCCCTGCTTTGAGAAAACAAAATGTGTGTTCCACAGTCAGTAGTCAGCCCAGCTTTGTCTTGCTGGAATACTCACTTGCTGAACTTTAAGAAATTTTCGATTATCCTCTCTCTCCGACAACAACACTCCTCCAGAGCCCTCCAGTTTCCTCTATGTGGAGATACCCAACACCTATAATGTGAAAAATGAAGAACAGTGTCAGTGCCCATGGGCTGAGTCATATCCACAACATCCCCAGTTTGATTCTTGCATGTCAGCCATTTCCTGTCTGTGTCTCTAATATCTAATGCTGTGGTGTGTGGCATTTATGTATGCTACACACTTGTCCCTATAAAAATAAACATTAAATGAAAAGATAAATCAATATCAAATAAAGAAAAAAATATCCCCCTTTAACGTCAACATGTATGCCGCCGGTTGCTGTTATAGTTTAACAGCACGCATTGGAATCAAGGGGGAAACGTGGCAGGACAGGGACGAAAGTTAAAGTGGCAAAAGTCCGAGTGGGACAGGCAGGAGTGGATGGGTCCAACAAACAGACTTTCACCTGAAAGAGCAGTGTTTTTTTTACCAACAGTATTTTCATAGTTTTAGTTTTTACGCACCTATGTAATTAATGAGACACAAGGATTCTTTGGAGTTAAACTGGGTATTTGATCAAAGCCTGAATGGTTTGGTTGTGTGAAAAGGTGTGTTAGTTTTTCAGTTGTAGTTCTTTTAAAGCCCGTCAATCTTAGATGATAACTATTACACTAATGAGTAAAATCTCATCAGTACTTGTAGGGATGATGGCCAAAAGTATAAAAGCTAGTCTAAGGTTATAAAAAAACAACAGTATTCTTCTTTAAGTGCAGGGCTGACTGTAAAGAGATCCTATGTGATTAGGAAGATATTCTGGGGCCATATAAGCACACCCTGATGCTTTGGGTTTATAGCTCCTGGAAAAACTCCTCTGAAATTGAAAAGCTGGCTATCTTTCATTAAAGCATTGGGGACATTATATCTTTGCCAAACAATAGTCAAGTTTGCAGAGCACGTGCATGTTTGTGTGAAGAGACAAATGTTTGGAGAGCAATATCCTTTCATCCCGTACCCTCCGTGCTAACAATACACACAGGGTCTATTTCCATGAAAATAGAAACTGAAATATGAACCTGAGCTGTTGCTCAGAAAAACTCTGTCAGTCATCATTAATTTCTATACTGTGGAGTCTTGTTGAAGTTACAATGATAATACTGCTGAATAAATCCTTTGCCCGCATTGTCTGCAAGTAAAAATTTAGAAGCATGAGTGCAGATTAATCATGTTGACTCTTTGCTCTCAGCGGTATTTCTTGCTGGCAGTTACAGCTTTCTAAAGCAGCCAGGCACCGTCTAAAAATCTGGAGGTTAGGGATAGACCATTAATTCAATGAATTTGCTTAATTAGCCTACTGCCTCATGCCAAACCCTTAATAAAATACCGAGGGACTTATAGTCCGAGGTTGCAAATAACTTTCCAATGCAGCCTTGCCCTGCTTTAGAGCAGGATGTGTTTTATTTTTTTTGCAGCAGGGTACAGTGGGTTGTCTAAGAGGTTGTCTCATTTGGAGAAGGATCAGTGTAAGGGCAGTTTGACAGATGTTCTCACTCCAAAAAAAAGAGAAGCTGTAATGTCAGTGTGATTCTATATTCAATACCGTCTGATCTTGAACTCATCTGTAGAAAATCTATGACGTTCAGTTCTTAATGCGTTTTATCCTACTACAAACCTTGATGGAGAACAAATGATTGGCAATGCAAACTATAGTAAGTGTAGAATTTCCTGTGAATTTAGTACCTTGTACCACTTCTTGCTTTGTACGTGTTTCTGTGTTGGCTGGGAGATGATTGAAAAACATAGCACTTAACCTTAACCTTGAAAACGTTGACTAGCAACCTGACACGATGTCGAATGTTTGAATGGAAAAAAAAAAAAACCCTGAAAGAATTTACTTCAACGTGTACTTACTAATGTGCAGTGCTGTATGAGAAGCACAACAGCTACACGAAACTCCACTTACCAAGCTTTAGTGACATGTATGTGTCAACCTGTTATGCTACTCAAGAGGCCATGGCTGAAAGGGAATGACTGTGGCATCTAATAACACAGCAGAAGTGCCATTAGAGGCAGGTTCTCTATTGTCCACCAAAAAATACAGATTATGTTGAAGAGAATGGGAAAACTAGGAATGCCAGCCGTCAGCTGTTAATTGATTTACTGCTGTGAATGATTTTGACTGGTTACACATGTTAGTCTTTAGTGTAATAAGATTAAATGTCTTGGTCATTGTATTGCCTATGATCGATGTGTTGACAAAGATAAGACAGTGTTGCAAGCTGTAGGCACAAGCTAATATGCTTGCTTGTAAATTTAGCATGTGTTCATTTGATGTGAAGATGGCTCTTTTTAGAGCATTTTGCACTCTGCTGTATACTGCCCACTTGTTGCGCTCCTATGGGTCTATGTCATTATTATTATTATTTGAATAAATTTTACTACTCTTCAGTTTACTGCACTGCGCTTCACCCAAATCTGGTGGTCAGACAGCTGGTAAGCAGAATTAACATGCTGAAACATAGTGCTCACCCTCCAGTCTCCACTGGTTAGCTAGCTTTGGCCACTCTGTACTGCGCACCAGCTCAGTTGGGTGGGAGCTTGCAGCTGCGCTGTTCATTGGGCGGGAGCTTGCAGCTGCGCTGTTCATTGGGCGATCACTGCTAGTAATGCAATTCTGACCCAACAGTGTTGCTGTGGAAACATTGTGCCCATCCTCTGGTCTGCCTCTACATGGCCCCGGTTAGTAAGGGGCTCAGTTTTGAGCCTCAAACCCCTTTTAGCTGTGTTAACTATCACTGTTAGCTTCATTAACACCATTAGCAGTGTAGGCATGGGTTTTGGTGCTATCATAGTGAATAACACCAATGAGGTTTTGTGGCTTAAAATGAGCTGCTTTCTCATTGTGGCTACCTGGGGGAAGACAGTAGGGGAGCCATCATGCTTCTGCAACAATGACATCCCTCCACCAGGACGGCATTACCAATGGTAATTTCAAATCAGTGATTAAGGAAGGATTTTTTTCCTGTGACTAAAAAACCTAAATAAAAATGAACGCTATACAAATATTCTCTTATTTAATCCATTCCAGATGATGACTTGAGATACATGCATACCTTTTTTGCTACTCTGTGTTTAGACTCTGAGATAATCAACAGTTGTGTTGATGCTGAAGATTTAAGTAGGCTTTAATAAGGAAACAATCGTGGAATTGGAAACAAATCACACCAATAAGCATAATGGGCATCGGCATTATCCTCAATTAAACCTCATCAATTCCTACCCCCGCTCATTGTGGAAATCATTGTGCCATTAAGAGAGCATTAAAGAATAAGTCTTATGATATTTGATATTATCTTACAACAGTTCCCATGAAAGACCCAAACTATAGCCAGTCAGATATCTTATTCCCCACTGCCTCCATTGTTGCTAAAAACACATCAGTTTGCACTGCACTGGTTGACACGTTCCTTCATTGCAATGAACATAGGCACTGTAGTTTATTATGAGTTAATCCATGCACAGTCCTGCTTATAAATACACAGCACTGCAACAAATGTGTCTCAATCTGTGCCTAAAAAAGGTCCCAAACAAATGCACTTTGTGCTCCTTGAGTAATGTTTGCTAACCACTGTTGCCAGCTGTTTAAGTAAATTATTTACCCTTTATTAAAATTTCCTACCCTGCCAGATTCCTTATTCATATACACAGTTTGTAATAGGATGCTCACGCACTTGCTCCCATAGTCTAAATAAATGTAGCTCATGAAAAATACAGACTCAGGCTATAGAGACATGCTCCAGCTCCACTGTGACCTTGAATATTTCAGTAGTGGAAAACTTATTCAGATTTATTAACTATGTGTAATAAAGCTCAGTATTTACGATTAAGGAATGAGTCTCAGTTCAAGTAAAAATATATTTCTTTGCGATTAACTGTCAGTGCACGTAAACAGAAGTGATTTTCTTTTATTTTCAGCCAGAAATCAAAGCACCTGAGATTTCTGGTGAAGCAATTTTTGAGTCACTGGTATTGATCAACAACCCTGTCATACTCCTGCAGCTCTATTATAGTCATAAGGCAGAAATTGCACAGCACCACAATAGTATTTTTTTTTTTTTTATCTTTCTTTTTAAACTGCAGTGTAGTGCTGCATTCCTGTAGTCGTCTCAAATACCACCATTGTCTTCTACCCAGTGTTTGTCTTTTGAATCTTCATGTCCATCTTAAATGCTGTTCTGTTACTCTGAAAACTCGAGGGACCTTTTGTGAGACCGTCTCCTCAATGGCCGAGGTTCCGTAGCATAGCAACAAAAACGGTACCCAGGACGCATTGTAATGATTTATTGTTTCCTTTACACAGGACAAGGCAGAAAGTCAAGTGATATGTGTGAACAAACACGCCACACTCACAGCATTTGCTCTTATTAATAAAGATAACTCATTTGAAATGCATTATTTCTCACTTGAATGTGTAAGTTATATCATTTCTTATCATTTTCAATTATGAGGGCTGCTTGAGGGCAAGTTAGTTCCATTTTAAATCCTCTGCTCCCTCTTGGACCTCGCTCTGCTGCTCTGAAATTGGCCACTCACATTACGAATTGTGCTGCATATTACCATGTGCCAAGGGGAAGTGAAGGATGGCCTGTTGCAATAGCATAGGTAGGTCTGTCGGAGGAGAGAAATGTTGGAGATGAGCAAACCTGAAAACCCAATAACACCATTTTATTCCTTTTGGCAGATCTATATTTGTATAACCCAATAATCTCGGTATCCATGTGTGAAGGCACTAGCTGACTGGCTCAGTTTAACGGGCCTCACAGCAGGCATATTGGGTGTGGGTCAGATGCCTGCAGGCTGTTAATGATTAATGAATTCCATCACTGTCACACTGGGACTATGGTCACACACGCACACAAAAGCTGTCTATCAGCCTGTTCATCTGGTTGCAGAATTATCTTAAAATATGCCCTACAGGTGCCGTACAATAAGCTGAGGAAAAAAAAAATAACAACACGCCTGGCTAATTACTGGAATAAAAATAAATTGAAACTGCACAGGTCTCATCTCCTTAAAATTTTATATTAGCCCTGTAGGTGAATACAAATTCAGATTTATGATAGGTTAAGCATAGTTTTACAAATATCCAAGTTAGGGGTTTAAATGAACATTGGAATATTTCATTGCTCTAATCATTCCTCCTCTTCATACTGGCCATTAAGGGTGCATTCACACGTTCACGAGTTTGTTTGTCCCCTAAGCGTAGTTCGTTTGGGCAGGTGTGAACACAACAATTGCACCTGAGTGCGCACCAGAACAACTGGACCATGACCTTGTTGAAGAGGTGGTCTCAGTCTGGTAACAAACGAACTCTGGTGCAGTTTGTTTGTGGTGAGAACGTGTTCCAACTGCAGTCACATGACACATTGTTTGGGTTAAACATGAGCATGTTACAGTCCTGGAGGATTGTGACATTAGAAAGTGTCACATTTATCTTGCAAGTGTGCTCTTCTTCAACGTTTGCTTTACTTCCTGGATTTTTTCCACATGGAAATTATGACCAATCAAGAGCAGCTCACACAAGGCATTTGATCTGGTCTACTTGTAAATGCTGCCATGAGAACACAAACCAACTCTAGGCAATTATGCAGCTTTGTAACAAAATTAGTCCCTGATTCAGACCAAAGCAAGACAACTCTAGGTCTGAAAGCACCCTAAGTGATTCATTCCTGATGCATTTCCAATGTGAGAGATGGGGATAAGGCTGTGGAGATACCCACACAATTGCAATACGGCACTCTTGACAAGCAAATCATAGTGGATTGCAAACAACCACCACAACCACTGTGTTCATCCTTGTCCTTGTTTATATGGGAGAGCTTTGTATTTACACTCTGCTACAAATGTCTGCAGCATGACAAGGAGTTGAGTGTCTATTCTGCGTTGGGTGCTGCATGTTAGCCATTTTTTTCCAGCTCATTTTCAATCCCAGGGCATCAAATACTGAGACTTTGTCACACCCCTTGGTGTGTGATATCAATGCCAAACTCAGTCTTTGCTGTTTTTAAACTAACTTCTGTGTAAGTTAATTTGTGGCATTACTTGGCACTGAAAACGAATAACGTATTAGAATGAGCAAGAAAGTCCACCAAGGGCAAGAGGGCTAGGGGAGGAGAATGGATCAAACTGAACCGGACTTTTGTTCAGGAGATCGCGGTTCATGTTCTGTATGAAACCAAAGGTCAGTGTTCTTTCATTGTAATATAATGTCATCGCTTGACGTATGGTTGTCACTCACTGTTGTCAGCCACATGATGTACTTATGTCTTGTTACATAACACACATACTTTTTTAAAGCCCAAACATTGTGTTTTTTTCTTTGTTTCAGAACATGAATGGTATAACGTGTTTCAGCTGTGTGTCACATAGATACGCTCAATGGTTCCCTGTGTGTCCCCATGAGATGCTGAGGGGCGTGACTAAGCTTTTAAGCTATGTATTTGACGACCTGTGAATAAAAATAAGTTGCTTTTTCAGGTCATAGAGGAAACAAATACCCACTTGTGCTGCAGCAGCTTGCCACCGCCTGCGTAGTTGTCCCTCAATTGTGACTAGAAAGTGTCACATTTATCTTACAAGTGTACTCTTCTTTAACTTTTGGTTTACTTCCTGGATTTCCCCCACATGGAAATTCTGACCAATCAAGATCAGCTTTCTCGTGCAAGGCATTTTATTCGGTCCGCTTGTAAATGCTGCTGTGAGAACACGAACCAACTCTAGGCAATTTTACAACTTTTTAACAAAATTAGTCCCGGATTCCAGTCACATTTACAATGTCCAATCACAATGGTTGACGGGCGGGACCTCAAAGATCAGCTATTACATCGCTAAACAACAATAGCAACAGTGGAAAGATGAACACTGATCATACACAGACTGGTGAGTCCGTTCTGTCTCCCGTGCTTCAGCCTTCTCTCCATCCAGAGCGTGAACTCTTACTTGTGCCGACATTTTTACTGCCATGGATATTCAGTATCATAGCAACCAGGACATCTAGGCTGACCTCATTGCCCCTCTCTGTTATGCATTAAACGGTGAACAAGTGTTTAATTTGTTTTAAAACTGTCATCTTTGTCATTTAAAAAGCAACAACACACCTGGTTAATAGCCTCACAACAAAGCTTATTTACAAAGCACAGAAATCAGGATAAATGAAGTCATTTGCAGTAATACAGTACACCATGCTGTTGAGCCACCCTTAATCACCACTGGGGAAATTCCTTCAATGTGACAGTCCTAGAATGGGAAACAATCCACAGTCCTTGTTCTGTGCAAAAATGTATTCCAAAGTGTGTTTGAAGGCAATACGAGGCTTCAGCAGTCTGAGTTATCCTAACCAAGTGGGGATCTTCCAAATGTAGTCTTTTAGTACAAAATCCCCCAGTTCTGAATCCCTCCCTCCACTGTACTGGAGCTCAGCACGAGAACACTGACTGTGGAAACAGAGGGAATTTCATATTAAAAAGACTTTAACTTTGGTAGATACTCACTTGATTTGGCTCAGACTGCTGAAGCCTCATTTTAGCCTCAGATAAACTCTGAAATATGTTTGCACAGAGCAAGGACTGTAGATATCCCCCCATCTCTTACTCTGGAAGCTCATTAGGAGGGAATTACTGACCGGACTGTGTAAACAGGAGGAATAATTACTGCAACCAAAAACTGTTTCAATGTTTATATTGGCACTAAAGGTGTAATGAACCATCAGTCAGGATCGACAAATCGATTTAATAATCAACGATCCATTGTCATTGATACAAAGTCAAACATGGAAGAATTTCATTATCTTTGAGATACACCTTTATTTTGAAATTCTGTGTCCGTATCAGACAGCAGCAGGCAGATAGTGGCGAGCAGCCAAGAGAAAGATGAGGATAATGTTATTTAGTTGCCAATAAATCAGCAATGTGGAAATATTGTGGATTTCAGAGAAAATACTGTAGACTGTATAAATAATGGATCTAGCTTCTGTAATGTCACCCATTGGTTTGTGGACAGATGTTTTGAAGCCTCGAGTTCTGCATTTTGGCCGTTGCTGTGTTATTTTGGAGCCAGAGTTAACCATATTTGGACAAGAGGTCAGAGTTTTGGAGGGGTGAGGGGTGGATGTGACTCACAGACCGCAGTGATAGGTAGTGATGCCTCACAGACAGCCACACAGTCAAGTGACCTGCGCTTAAATATGTGTATTATGGGAGACTTTGGGCCTCAATAGAATTAGCTGTAGAGATCAAAACTGTTTTTGTACCAGGCTGTAAACATGTTTTTTTCCCTGCTGTGAAGTTGGGTGCTTGAAAGTGGGTTTCTGTGGGGATTTATTCTGTGTTGGAGCCAGCCTCAAGTGGCCATTCGATGAATTGCAGTTTTTGGCATTTCCGTGTTGGCTTCATTTCAGGCTCGGAAGTTGCCACTTGGAAAATACGGGTCAGCAGACAAAAGCATAGTATGTATCCCATGTGCTGTTTCATGTGTGTTAGTGGAGTCAGTTTAAAGTAAACTTAACTGCACTTAGCCACTTACAATTACTTACATTATTTATGTGTTGAAGAAAGGATGGCAGCTTTTTTTGTAACCAGCTGTGTTAAATAGGCATATGATATCATTTCATATTGATTGCAGGCCCCTGAATTGAATTGAAATTGTATTGTGTCAGACTTTATGATATCGGCAAATATCGTACAGTTTCACTCTAATGGGCAACTGGCAGACTTGAAAATTGTGACCCTGTTGTTTAATCACCACTCAGGTTGACAACAATTTGTCTAAAGTTCTTAATGTGCTTAAAAGGGCTTTATGCCAAATTATTGCATTGAGTGTATGAGTTTCTGGACACAGCTCTCAGTGTGGAGGTGGCCGAGCTGGCGACAAGCAGCTAAAGGTGCTAACTCCATAAACAGGGTATAACAACGGAAACAGTGCTAACAGAGCTTGTAAGACTTTCAAATAATGGCAGGTAAAGCCAGAACTGGAATTGAATTATGACAATTTGATGATTTGATTTTTGTAGAGGTATTTTTAGTGCATGAGGTTATTTCTTTATCTTTTTGTGTATCTTATTGCTACGTTGGGTATAATGTTGATTTGTCTATGTGCTATGTTGTATTTCTGTGGCTGTAAATTTGGGACAATAAAGTTAATCTTGATCTTGTGTAAACCAGAGGTAGGGGACTGTAGAGTTGGCACCACACTTCCTCTACGCCTCCATCCTGATATCAGCAGTAACCTGCCGTACAAGGACAATGCAAAGTGGCCATGATGAGCGAGCCAGAAGGACACATGTACTGACATGCACGTGCCACTGAATTGTCTTATAACAACACACCACAGGGATGCTCGGATTAAAGTACATACAGGTGACTTCATTCTCTGCTCAGGATATCATTACTCCAATATATCTTTACATAGAAAAAAGTGGTTTACTGCTAAATTACGGCTCTGAATGTCACATACATAACCTCTAAATATGCACTTATAGAAAAGTAGCATAAATACATAGGCCAAACCTTTGGATAAAAGCATGATGGTATATGATGTAGGCCTGTTTCAAGTCTGTTTCAAAGTAAAATTTAATATTTGGTACCATTAAGTGCAATTAGAAAACATTATACTGACGAGCACAATCAGAATCCGATACTGAGTGCAAAATGTCTATCAAAGCCACTCCACCACCTGTCACCCCTGGCTAACAAACTCCCCGGGTAATAGTTAAAACACAATAGATCATTGTGATCACTTTGAACTCCAAAGTACCTCACGATAGACCTAAAAGTAATTATCCATGACTCTGTTTCATTTCAGATATGAGCTGTATCAAAAAAAACCCGAACAGGTGAAACATGATGGCAGGTTTCACCATAGTGCCTTGCTGATTTGCCAATACCTTTGCTATTTCATAATGAAAAGTAAATTGTTGAATAGATAACAAAAATGATTAGTTCAGTCTCATTGAGCAACCACTGAGTGATTTGAAACTGTGTTTGGGAATCTGAAATCTGTAAAATATCAGTGCCCTACAGAAATGTCAGACACAGTTATGAGGCCACCATCAGACTGTGGTTGAATGTTAATTAGGTGATAATCTGCATGTGTTTGAGTTTTGTCCTTGAATGGCATGAAAAACTCACTGTCTATGCTAATCAGTGATCAATTTTTCAAACCCCAATTTCTGTTTTTATCCTTTTATTTTTTCAGTAACTTCTACATTTTTCTGGTGAATGTTTTCTGATAGCCATTTAAGGTTACACTTTATATTAAGGTACACACATTCATTATTAACTAGGTGTTTATTAGCATATTAGTAGCTTTATTAGTCATTATAAAGGTCTTATTGTGCATGACCATACTTTACAACTGCTTGGTCATCAACATTTCTCCCTAATAATCTCCATATTACTGAAAGAATAGGGAAGTAAAGAACATTGCTATCAGCCAATCTTTGCCTCACTGACTGTCATTGCCCTGTTGGCAAATAAGATGACATTCACCTATGGCAGTGGCCGATGTCTTTCCATTCTAGGCAGGCTAAAAAAGCAGGGCTCGAGACTAGGCTTGGGCACTGTAATGACTATGTATGATATATTCCTATATTTTTGTATTTTCAAACAAGATAGGGATTTGGATAATACTGTTTTAATTGATATAGGGCCAGGTTGTGTAACATAACATGGTTCGTCCAAAAACATACCAATGTGCATCTCTCCTCTCTCACACTCTGCGCACATCTCCACTCCACTCACTCATAAGTTCTTCAACAACATAAGAGAGACGCAGAGCTGCTCCTCTGTTTAATCTGTCTGTTAATTAGTCTACAGTGCCACATCGGTGTACATGTTGCACATGCTACGCTAAATCAGTCTGTGAGGTGAATGAAATTACCGCAGCACACGTGCAACACAGCGAGACAGAGCTGCTTGATTTTGTCAGGTGGGCCTTTGTTTGCTAGTTTGGGTGTGAGTTGGATCACAGCACATCACCATTCTTCTTGGTAGTTGTAGTCTAATGTGTGACACTGAGACAATGCCTGGATGAAGGTGACAGATGTGTTTAAAACAATGCAGCTACAACAAAGATGTTTCATATACAAGACGTATATACCGTGGACAAAGTGTCCCTCGCTCCTTCCCTTCCTCTGCCTCTCTGTTCATACTATGTGCATGAATAATATCAACAGCCTAAATATATAAGAAGATTTAAATCTTTCCAGCATTAGATTCATTTGAAAGGTCATAGAAAACAACTTTTTAACTCCAAACTACAATGGATTTACACCTACTTGATACCTTTATACTCCTAGTTATAGTTTTGTGTCCTGTGCTGCAAACCTTTAAACCTCTGTAGCTCCTGTGCTGTGTGCAAAAAGTTAACGTACAGCCCTGCTACTTATTTTATGTAATTTTTCATTTACATGTTGTGCAGCTTTATATTTTCAAACAGGGAGAAACATCCCTGTCTTTGCATTTTATTTTGATCACAGTCTGTTTTTATAAAAGTCCCGTGACATCTCAAATGTGGCTTTGACTTGCAGCTGAACATTTAGCCCATTTTCTAGAAAATACAGAGATATATAGTGCTGCAAGATTTTATAAAAATGTGCAATTGCGATTTGAGTGGACAATATCGCCGATCTCTATTTCATATCAGGTCTGCTGGCACAGCCTTTGTTAACACAAACCCCATTTCTGAAGAACATTTGCGATTGCGATTACAATATAATACATAAATGGTATCATTAGTCTTCTTGCTTGATTCAGTGTTTCCCCTACATTATATCCGGGGGCACTGACCTTACCTGACATAGTTATTTTATGGACAGTGTGTTAATAACCATGAACAGACTGAGCACAGTCAAATACGCTGCTCACACAGCAGCGCAGCATGGCACTGTACACACAGCGAAGCGAGCATATGTTGTGTTCAGGCGTTGTCACTTAAATGACAAATTCCAGCACGCCATAGCACAACACAGCAGCATGTCAAGTGGGCCGAACACGAGCAAAGTTGCTAAATTTTTCATTTGTTATTATAGTTTGTTATGGAGTCTGTGATTTCCCCGTGACACTTACAAATGTTTGCGTAACTGTGCTTGGATGTTGTTTCATGAGGCTCTGTCGGCTTTCAGGTGTCTCTTTGTCTTTAACGTTACACGGCTTGGCTTTCTCTCGCATGCATTCTTCCTACTTTTCTCTGTCCTGTCTCAAGTGTTGATATAGATTGGTCATGTTGCCGCGGGACGTGGTGACTTTAACTTTTACACTTACATAGCACGTCTTTCTATTCAACATCGAATCCAAAGTATCGCCATGTAACAGACGTTTTTTTCGCCACCAACTCAGACTGTTCGTGGTCGTGCTCATGCTCTTCTTCAGCGTATGTGTTGGTCACTGCTGCACGCTGGCTGCACACACCAGGGTAGCTTGTGGGCGTGATGTCAACAAACTCCACACACTACAGGAGAGGCAGTCACGTTCACAGGCACACACGTTAACATTTATTTACATTAAATCGCAGCCTTTTATGCGGTTATGTAATTGCACAGCCTGACATCGCGATTGCGATTGCGATTAGATTAATCGTGCAACACTAGAGATATTTGTGTATCACCATTCCGTCTGAAAATACCGAGATATGAATTTTTGTCCATATCGCCCAGCCATACTCAAGACTGCTGGCTACAGAGTTAAATTAATGAGCAGGTAAAAGAAAAATACAATGACTGTCAAATTAGCTGTGTGATCTCACTGTTGTGTGACGAGATAGCGAGTAGCAGCTGCCATCCTTTCGTCCCAGGGACAATAGAAAATGTGCGTAGGATGAACAGAGGTCTCTAGTATGAAAGGACGCAATAATGTCACTATGGATGAGTATAGATTGCTCCAGGAATGAGTCCCAAAACCCCAAAATGAGTTACCATTTTAGCACTCTGGTTTCTCTCGTTCTATGACATGAAATACGTCAGTGAATATCCCACTGTGAATTTTGAATTTGTGTCAAAAAGGAAGTTGCTAGCAAGTGGCGAAGAATAACTAAGGAATGTCTTCACGGCTTCACAGTCTTGTTGTGGTTGCAAAATTGAAGTCATGCGACCGTGGTGTTGTTAGTTTATAGCCCAACGTTAGATTTTTACTTCTGCCGATTGCATAGGCTACAGGTGGAGAGTAAATATCATGAAGTTTTGTTGGCCACTCATCTTGTTTCTGCAGTTATCTAAAATCCCATGAAAAATTCCATAGGCTTTTTAACAATTGAACCAGGGCGACGCTAACATCTACGTCACCCTAAAGGAAAACATCATCCTGGTGCACTGTATTTTTTCCTTGATAATGCTACTTTGTGATCATGGAACACCTGTCGACACCGGAAGGAGAACTAGAGAACATTAGCTCTAAGCAGCCGGTGCTTTAACTAACAGCTGACGGAGGTCATGGTGCAATTAAGCTCTGTTTAGTAAAAGAGAGTGAAGGCGGAGGTAAAGTGTAACATTATGTTTGATGTGTTCAAATGCAATCTTGTGAAATTTAGTTTTTGTGGGAAACCTCCTCTTCACACTTAGGAAATCCATTTAGCACACAACTAGTGCAATTAGCAGACCGACCCTATTCTTAAGTGACAAGGCAGTACATTTTTAATATGTCTTAAATATGTGAAGCGGTCCGTTAATAAAGGAGGTATCTCCGCTTGTGCTTAATCTTCTATCACTGAGTGGGAATAAAACCTATGTGTCTCAAGAGACATCCATTTTTCCAAGGTGTTACTCATCACTTAAGAATAGGGTCTGTTAAAAGCAGTAGTTAAGTGCTGTGATGGACTTACTAAGTGTGAAGAGGAGGCAACTTAAGAATGGGACACCTGAGTGTGCTAATAGGTGTCAAACCACTCATGAATTAATTATGAGCAAAACCTCACTTCAGAATGGTAATCATAATCCTAGTTAGAAAGACTTAACTTAGTTAGTTGGACACTACTAATACTTGTAGTTTTGTTACCAAATAATATTTATCATATTAATTAAGTGTTATTCGAGGGGAATGTGGTAATACCATCTTATGAGGCCCATACTGAGCAAAGAGACTGTAATTCATGTACCACAACTTCCTTACTTCCTGTCAACAAGCAATAATTAGTTAATCAATAGTTTATTGGTTAATTAATTAGGTAGTTATAGGAAGACTGTTGGGATGCTGTCACACCACACCTGTTTGGTTTGGTTAAAACAAGCTCAGGTCAGTTTGCGCGTTGGTATGGTTTGTTTGGGCTGGTGTGAAAGATCTCATTCGAACCCTGGTGTGGATCAAACGGACTGTGGTGGGGTTGGTTTGTGGCGTGAAAAAACAACAACAAAAAAATGACAGGATGATAGCAGATATGTGATTTTAGCAACAGCTAAACCAATAATAAATCTGTCTGCTGATTGTGAAATCTGTCCGCCATCCCATAATTCATCCTGATAAAGGCTACGTATATTCCACTGCCTATTTTATGCTAATGGTAACTATGGTAACATATATGCACGTCAGCAAGGGTATTTTCCCTGATTTAAAAAGCTGTTAAAACTGCCATCATTGTATCAGACTGTGTGTACTTTGTCTTTTAAAAAGTGTGTGACAGTGATCCCACATTATCGAGCCCTGAGTCATTACTGTACAAGACGCCTTCTTTTCATCCTGTCTCTGTTAGTAATTTTTCATAACATGTGATTGATTTGCAGTCTGATAAAAACCAACTAATAATGCTTACAATTAGTTATTTCTCTTCTCTCAAAGTTGTATAATTGCCTAGAGTTGGTTCGTGTTGTCATGGCAGCATTTACAAGCGGACCAGATCAAATGCCTTGTGTGAGAAAGCTGCTCTTGATTGGTCAGAATTTCCATGGGGGAGAAATCCAGGAAGTGAACAAAACATTGAAGAAGAGTACACTTGCAAGATAAATGTGACACTTTCTAATGTCACAATGGAGGGACAACTACGCAGGTTGATTTTAGCGCTGCTCATCGTGGACTATATTGCTGTCATTGTTCATTTTAGTCAAACCATACAGTTTGAAAACGAGGCGCGGCTCCAACTAGAAAACAATGTTTTGATGCATTGGATGTGCTGAATGTGCATATTAAGGCAGTACAGGAGGAGGTGCACATTAATAATCCTCCAGGACTGTAACATGCTCATGCTTGTTTAACTTCAGTGCAGTTGTAACCAGACAAACCAGAGACCACCTCTTCAGGAGGGTTTCAGTCCGGTTGTTCTGGTGTGCACCTGAGCATGGTTGCTGTGTTCACACCCGCCCAAACGAACTGCAATTTGGGGGCAAACAATCTTGAGTTTGAACCAAACCAAACTGTCAGTCACCAGAATTTGATTCCCCAGTGTGGGTCCTGATGATGCAGGATGACAAATGCCAAAACTGTCAAATCAACAAGTTACCTGCCAGTTGTTAGAACTTCGTATTTACTCATGAAGCATAAAGGCATTAGTAAGTGCCCTATAGTGAGTAATAAAGTGCCTGTATGCTACTAATATGCATGCGAATAAGGATTTATTTATTAATTCACTGCATTGTGGTGTCAGTTTCAAAGAATTTGACAACTGAAATAAAACAGTGTACAAAAACAGTGCACAGAGTCTCAGTGGCTCTGTCATGCAACTACCTACTGCCACACCAAATTCCATCCTCAAATTTAGCACTTAAAGTTTCTTCAGATATTTAACAGTTAGCCAACTTTTCCAAATATTTATCCGTTACTTTTCAAAATCCACTTGAACCACTCTTCACCTTGGCATGAATTCAATGCACTGCTCAGCACCTACTTAAAAAGAAAAAGTGTTACTTGAGAGCTGTTTTTCTGTTACTCCTGTTATTTCTTTCTTCAAAAACAGTGGTTAAAAACACCAGCAGCAAGTGCCAGTAGTTGGGTTTTCATTAACATGGAGAGCAAGATAGCATCACTTCTGTTTTAACGGAATTTTCTCGTCTGTCACAGCTGAAAATCTTGAGCAATTTAGCGGGTTGTTCACTGCCAAGCCTGTTAGTAACTGGTACTTTGCTGACAACGTTATCTTTGCATCACCTGTCCTTAAATCGTTTTAGGTAACAGGCATTAGACTTTTATGCTGTTATTACATACATGTGAACTATAACAACAGATGCCTTGTTTATCATGGACTCATGGCACTGCTGTGCTGCAGAATAAAAATAGGGAAAATGCTGGAATGCATATTTGGCATATTTTGGCCTGGCGTGGGTTCCTGTTGGCCTGGTGGCCCACCAGTGGGCCCAGACTTTGGACTTGAAAGATGACAGTTTCTCCTTTTTATACTGCCTCTTCAAGGCGGGAATTTCATGCTCTTACTCTGCCTTGCTGTGCTGTGTGAAGATACAATCATGGAAAATAGGGGGACAAACTTTTCTCGCCTTTTAGCTGATATCTGAGATAGTAACAGCACTGAAATGATTTTGGATAGCCAGCAGGATGGGATTATGGCCGTCATGGGTGTGATCAATGTATTGCTAGAGGATGTAATATGATATATTGCCGTACTGATATACCATCCTTAATCCTAATACAAGCATTTTATTTGTCATATTTGAATTTGAATATAACTTAATACTGCACAGATTTTTTGCTGTGTGGCTCCAGTGTGTATTAGGGCTGCACAGTTTATCAAATATTAATAAGGTTCGTGATATATTAAATTATCTCAAATAACTAAACATGATCAGCTGCGATATTGATGTTTAAAATGTGTACTCAGCTCATAGAAAACTCAACTCAAGTGCTTCCTAAATTAACAACAGCCTCCACTTTTGAAGAGCTGTCATGCCGCTGTGCGTGCAGTCTACAACGGCAGTCTGTAAAAAACTCTACTGAATGTTTCAGCGTCAGATGAGCAATATGAAAATCTTCCATCATCATCATCATTGTCCGTTGTTTGGACACAGGAGAGAACAAATTATATGTCAAGAGTGCAGAGACGTGTCTTTACTGCAAAACAACACAACTAACTTGTTCAACCTCCAGGAGACACCCCCCAATCTGCAGTAAGATGAACGCATGAAGGGCAAGAAAATAATGTTGCTAATGTTACTGTACTGTTACCATTAATCGTTCCTGTAGTTGTAGTAATTTTCAACACATTTTTTTCTTGCCACGCACAGATGAGTTTAAATTGGCAGATGTTTGAAGAGTTTGAATGATTGCAAACACTTCTCACATTGCAACCTGGACGATTGTTTGTCTAAAATGAAATTAAATAAATAATCTTGTTGATATTAAATAATTTGCCAAGTATAAAAGAAAACACTTTGCGACGAGATGACTAAACAGTCAGCAGACAGTTGGTTAATGAGGAGAAAGTAAGTCTTTAATGAACTGAGATAAACATAAACAAAGACAACAGTGGACTCGGTGGAGCCATAAGTAGCACTGCACTCAAGATTGGTTGTCAAATTAGTTGGGGTTTTTTTCAAGTAGCAATTAACTTAAACTGTGTTACCCACATTTATGTCAATAAATAGATGCACATCTCAGCAATCAACTGCGACACATCAACAAATCTTACTCCTATGCCAAAATACTATGCTTTAACCGGAGAGAAGTGTGAAAGGAAAGTAACCAGAGACGGCCATTCCCATGTCATAACAGATTAGTCCACACACAGCCCAACCTCCTCAAACACCCACACACACTCTGCTTCTCTCAGATCTCATTTTTATTCCCTGGTTCCTTAAATCCAGTGGATTTGTGCTGTGGGACTTCTTAGCTTTTAAGCAAACATGAAGCCGTGGTAAAACCTGAACCTGACAAACATACCTTAAAATATTCTCTCTTTCTGAACACGAATAATTTGACCAGGGTAAAGCTGTTTTGGCATGGCTTTTGTTTTCTCCACCAACAAAGAAGAGTGTTACATTTTCGCCTCTGTATTAAAAGGAAACACATTTGGCTGCAATTGGAGTGCGGCCAGGGCTATTACACTGCGCTCATAAGCTGATGGCAACGTCCCAAATTATATTATCTTCACTCTAATGTAAACTCCATTTTAAACACACAAGGTGCTTAGATGAGGATAAGTAAAACACATTTCAGTGGAGAACATAATTAAATGTGCTGATTGATCACAAGCAACAACTGCAGTTTGAGCCTCAGTAAGTGTTCAAAGGTGAGGAGTTATACCTGGCCTCCTTTCATCATTTTGTACGAGGTAGAAACGTCTTGATGTTCTCCTAAACTGCATTGTTTTTCACAACAATTACAACAAAAAGATTTAAAGAGTAAATAATGAGCTAAGGTTTTTGAGTAAGCACATCCTCTAATTCTGAGATGGAATTAACAGGAAACTGTGGGGTATATGTTTTTTTTTTCTTCTTTTGAGCATTGTCAGAATAAACCAAGAAATTAATAAAAAGTAGAACTGAATAATTTTCACCCAGCTTATTGAAATATGTAGTTGGCCTCATACAAGAGGGTCTGTCTGATGACTACCAACACCAACACCAACAACAAACTATTTATATAGCATCTTTCATACAAGAAATGGAGCACAAAGTGATTAACAATAAGGGCTGTACAAACACTGAGTGCTTCACATGAAATTGACACAATGGACATAAAACAGACAAACAAGGCAATTCAATATTCATTCATTTAAAACAGTTTAAAACATGGATTAACTGATTCATAAAATCATAGTTGTAAAACTATAAATCATAAAATCAGGTAAGGTTTTAAATGAGTTGCAGCAGCATGACATGCAAATAGTTTCAGGCCTAAATCAGGAAAATCAGAGCTAGTCAAAGACTAGTGGACAGATATGTTTTTAGCTTTCTTTAAAAAGTATTTAGTGAGTTAGCTTCCCTGATATCTACAGGTAGTGTGTTCCATAGTTTTGGGGTGTAATTGACAAACGCTGCATCCACGATCTTCTGGCTGTTGCTGGGAACCTCCAATAAACCAGCAGCAGATGATCACAGTGTTCTTGGAGGCAAACAGTTATGAATGTTAGCAATGTAGCTCAGTCCCAGCCCATGTAAGATTTTGTATACAAGGAAGAGGACCTAGATGTAACAGGTCGTCAGTGCAGAGCAGCTCAGACTGGCCTGATGTGCTCTCTCCTCTTGGTTCTGCTTGTTCTGGCTGCAGAGTTTTCAATGAACATCATAGCAATTCTGCAGTTGACACTTAATAGGATGCACAAATTTAAGACATTCTGTGTAGGGCATCCAGAGTACCAACTCTCTTGAACGCAGAGTATGTCTGTTATGAGGAAATCTCAGGAGCGCCAAACAGCTTTGAGCTGGTGGACATAAGTTATGAGTGCTGCCCATGGTGCTGAACAGGCTGCATGCTCTGGGGCTCTGTAGCAGTGTAGCTGTAAATTTAGACACCATATACAATGCTAACCATTGAGACATGTTTTGTACTATCTAGTCGGCATGTCACAAGACCAGAAATTTAGTACCCTACAATAAAATCTGAGGCCATGGTTCTCTGCTGGAAGTTCCACAATTCTCAATACTTGATATCGATTTAATCCCGTGATGATCTGCCTCAAATGCAATGCACAAGTCTACGTGGGTTCATGAGATTTATGTGAGCGAGAAAACTTTTTTATATATATAGCCTAGGGCATTAACAGAAAAGTCGATTTGTCGACGCGCCGACGTCAGTGGCACAAGTTGACGCCCCCCCGGGAGGAGTCGACAAGTCGTGTGTTTTTTCCCTCCCTCTCTCTCTCTCTCTCTCTCTGTGCTTACACTGATATTTTATCCTTGACTAAGTGAACATACTCGGGCGTACTATAAGCGGACTGGTGCGCGGAGCGGAGTCTGCGGAGGTCCGCTCGAACTCAAAGCGCACGTCCGCAAGCCCTGTGCGCGCAAAGCTGAGAGTTTACGACCGCGCGGATTCCGCTCCACGCACCAGTGACTGCTCAGCATGCATTTTTCACATCGGGGGATTTTTCATGGACATTTTTACAGGAAACTACGATGCGGAAGTGCGCTCGACTATGGAAGCCCGAATGACTGCAGACATTCCTCGCGGAGTTCACTCTGCTTATAGTATGCCCGAGTATGTTCGGACCTTGAGCTTTGCGTGCACAGGGCTTGCGGACGTCCGCAGAGTCCGTTCCGCATGCGTTCCGTCGGAGTATGTTCACAGACACACATCACGTGTGGAGATACTTCACTTTCCTCTGCTGTGTCAATGTGATGACGTCATCAAACGACATGTTGACTCGACTTCGACTTTATTGACAGATAAGTCGACGTGAAAAACAAATCAAAGTCGTTAATGCCCTAATATAGCCTACAGTATATTAATGTATTTCTCCTCTATCGCTGTTGTACAGCATTTATAAATGTAACAGCGAAAATACGTGGGACATGGACGCCGCACGATACATCTGTCACAGCATGCCCATAGCACTAGCGCGTCCATTATAATCAACTGAAGTTGCTACACTGACCATGGAACTCTATATGCAGCACATTTGATTCATGCCTTATATTGAAACTATGTTAACTGCATTGTCCCTATAAATAAAGCTGTTCTTGCCAGCATGGCAGATTCCAACCCTTTGTCCCTCACTGCATGTCATCCCCCCTCTTTTTGCCCCTTCAAATGAAGGCAAAAAGCCCTAAAAAACATCTTAAAAATAAATAAATAAATGCCTCATTGTGATGCAACAGAGCAACCTTGTGGGTGTGGCTACATCTGACATTAAAATACATCTATCAAAGCAATGCATCCTGTTGTTACAACATGACCGGTTCAATTCAGTGGCAGTCATTATCGCCTATAGGCCTCCAAACCCTCCCTAACAAACTGCATTATCACTTGGCAAAACTCAACACACACACACACAGTGAAGCTGGCAGCAACCACACGCTACAGTGACAAAGTCAGTGTAACAGGTAAAAATCCAACTTTAACCCCCCACGTCACTGCCCCATGCAATTTGGCTGTTAGATGCAACAGTTGGTCTTCATCATGAGCTCTCTGTCCCACCTCTCCTCTACTGTGGTTGAGGGGCTAGGTAAAAGGTGTCATTGATGAATGCAGCGTTTTACTCACAGTTGAACAGTTTTAAGCTCACAGAAGAAATGAAATGTTAAACGTGCAGAATGGATGTTAAGTGCCTCGTCACACTGCTGGCATTCACAGCATTGTGTAATTATGCAGCGCTCCTATCGTAAAGAATTACCAAGATACGCTGGTCTCTTTTCAATGATGTGAGGAGGAGCTGTTGCTGTAGTTGTGCCTGTTGCCGTCTTCCATGTGTTGTTCTTTTATGCTGGTAGGTGTTCCTCCTCTTCCTTTGATAACAGACTAGAACACTTGTAGGTGTATATGTTGCCTCGTCAGGTCTTAGGAATTGCATCCCTGATACTTACAGCACAGAAGAAAGCTCTGTCACGTTTTCAGAATCTTGGCAGCGACATGGCACCAAGGTATCAATTCTCATGAAATCCCTGTGTGACACCTGTAAACTGTCCTCAGATTGTTTCGTACCAAGTTCCCATCTTAACTCAATTTCAGTTCGTCAGTAATTTGATATACCTGTTTGTTTTGCCAGGACCTGCTTATATAAAATTAATTCAAGTACACTAATTCTCACATCATCAAAAGAGCAGGTAATAATTTATGCCCAGCACAATCAGTCTGTTGGACAAAATGATGAGATAAATTAATTTATTTCCCTGCCACGCACACGCCCGAATGGAGCTGGCTGCTCTGTGTAACTCCCACTAGTCCAGATGGCCAGTTAACCTTGGCCACACATGTTGGCACATGCACACACAAAGTTTGCACTGCCTACTTTTCACATTATCCATCTCATACGCTGAAAAAAAAAAAAAGTGTCCTGCCTTGAACATGTTGACAAGCTGTAGGGAGCTGTTAGCAGGAAACTCTGCTGCACAGTGAGGTCAGACTACACGTCCACTTACTCTGTCAGGTGAAATCGGTGTCTCCTTATGGATGCAGCAGAATCCTTGTCGAGTGTAATGAAGTGCCACTCTGCTCTGCCTTTTCAGAAACTGTACCAAGACAAAAAAAACAGTCTGACTCTGATGTGTCTTCCTTGTAGCAGGTTCATATTATCGATATTCCTTTCCTTATGGCGATGCTTTACAAAAACCTCTCATGAATGGTCTTGTGTCTCAGAGGAACTTCCAATTACTGTCATCATTTTACTTTGTTGTATGACCTAATTCTGTCACAAGTATTCCACCATAGACAGTTGTAGATAGTTATGACAGTAACTTTGAAAGCGGTTTAAAAATTGTCTGCTCTATCTTGAAGATGACATATGCTGTTTATTTCTGAGAATGGGTGGAAAAGAGACGTTTCAGAAATGTAATTATATAAAACTGTATAATAAAAAAAGAGAAAGCAAATTTATTTAGTTCTCATTTACACTTCATAGATTCTGGGAAGACCATAATTACTATCCAGTGCTGAGAACCCAGTACAGCTGTCAGCAGCTAAGAACAATTACAGATAGATTGCTGTCTGAGGTGGTTTGAGAGGCTTTCTAGTCTAATGTCTCTCCAGCCTTTACTTCCCACTGTTTACGTCCATAAGTGGTGAATGGAAGAAGCCACGCTCAGGGCCGTGCCCTTGTAATAATGGCGAGTGATAATGACACTGAAATTATGTAAAGGCTGGATAAATAAATAATTTCAGTGTGGCAGGAGAGTGTTTCCAGTGGTTTCAGTGCTCATGGTTACACAGACAGTAAGGTGCTATTATATGTGGCTTTTATCTCACTCCTGAGCAGTGAATGAGTGCCTGGGAGGTGAATAAATCTTTTGCCTCGTTTGAAGTCGATCCATGTGAGTCATCTAAGTGTTTGTTAGTTGATGGTTAGCCAGCTAGCCAAACTTTTTATTGCACAAGTTATCCAGAAACATCAGGCAGCTAATGACTGCCGCCTCTTTTGACATCTTGGCAAACAGTTTTCGGTGCATTACCTCCACTGTGTTGACTGAAGTGTGTTTCGCCCCACTTAGATTTGCATCTAGCATGAATAGATGCAAATTTGATTTCTTATCTGGCTAATGGAGACACATGTGGCACGGTGTAGATGAATATGTATAAAGATTTTATCTGGATTTAAGACAAATTAAGTGACAGGAGATCTAATTGATCAAAAAGTGAGATTTTAAGTGTTTGGCCTGCAGTTTTTAAGGCCCTCTATCACTAAATTGATTTCAAATTGTTGACAGCTCATAATAACCCCCAGATGTAGCTCCCATCTCACCTGTCAAAGAGAAAATGTAAAGACCTTGGGCGTGTGTCTTTCTCCTGCTTCATTATTTACTGGTGAAGTGTCTTTTAGTTTTTACCCCTTTGGTTGTTTCTTGGCTTTGTTATTAATCTTGCTCTCCTACAAGCTATAGTGAAAATATTCCAAATTTTTCTTTTATATAATTGTTGCCCCTCTTGATTGCCAGAATATGTTTGCAGACAGATTGGTTTCACAGCCCTAAAACTGTACATCAAGTTAGTCCAAATTAATCCCAGAGTACATGTTGGCATTTCTGCAAACCGCAGATGTGATACATTTGTACATTTGATATGTATTATATCAAGAATTCTAAAGTGACGTAGTTCTGATTACGTGTATATGAGCTGACTTTGTCATCAGGAGGTGGAGGGAATGGTGGATAAACGCAGGCGAGATGGCTGCCAAACTGCAGACCACTGTTTGAAACCAACAGACAGCAAAGCCGGGTGTTTTTTAGGGAGATATTGTGGCATTTCCAACCATCATTGTGGCACCCATACCGGGCATGATCTTTTCCAAACCATAACCAGGTGGTTTTATGCCTAAACAGAACCACACGTTAACAGCAGCATCGTTAAAACATAAAGAAACATACAGTTTTTAGCATATCTGCTTCTCTAAACTGAAATAGTTCTGATTACATGTATATGAGCTGACTTTGTTGTCAGGAGGTGGAGATGATGGCCTGTAGTGTGAAACCGATGGAGAAACTGATGGTGAGACAGCTGCCACACTGCAGACCACTGTTCAAGACCACCAGACAACAAAACTGGCTTTTTTTCATGAGACATTGGGGCATTTCCAGCTGTGATTGTGGCACCCACACCGGGCATTGTAAGCCACAACATGGTCTTTTCCTAGCCATAATCAGGTGATTATATGCTTGAATAGAACCACACATTAACCACAGTGTTGTTGTAATGTAAAGAAACGTATAATTTCAGCTTATCTGCTGCAAATAATCAATGTTGTCACCGTGCATATCTGCAAACCACAGATATCTGTGGTTTGCAGATATGCCAGAATCGATGCCAACATTGATTCTGGCAATTGAGTTGATTCAAAATGTTATGACTCAAATTTTAAACCAGAGCATTACTTAATCAAAACTTGGAATATTAAACAGACGAACCTGACATTTCCTTTTCTTTTTTTTTTTTTTTAATGGAAGAATGTTTTGTTGGTTTTGTCTTTAACAACAGTTTGCTGTGTGTCCTCACCAAGCTGTGCCTCAGTGCCGGTTTGTGTATATTTCTGCTGCCAGTAAGTTGCTTATTACTGATAAAGAATGAACACGCCTCATTCATCCATATCAGCCTCTTTTTCTCAGCTTCTCTACGCTGGTTTCATTACAGAATCGATTTTAAAGTTTCAGTGATTACTTGGCTCAGCAATGTTTGGCTGCTTACTGCTTGTCTCTTTACGAGCCCAGAGTGCAGCTGTAATTCTATAAAGTGTGGCCCCGCAAGTTTCTCTTGCTTGAAATTGAGGTATGAATAAAATTCTATCCTTTAAACACTCTCACAAACCATTTACTGTACTGGACAGTCTAGTAGCTGTCGTGTTTCCAGTGCACCTGCAACGGAGTGTGGTAGTGGAATAAAACCCTCATCAATCATAGTAGATGGCCAGTTTTGCTGTCAGCCAATCAGAGGTAAAGAAAATGGGCTGCATTGTAAACATAGAGTTTTAAACTAGTGTACCACAGTCATACAGAGAAAACGCCATCATAGAGGACAAAGTGAGGGATTTTTCTCTCGTTTCAAGAAGGCAAAAAGCATCCTAACATAAAATAGTTTTGCTGCCGTATCTTGCTGTTGTCAATAATGTTCCCTCTGCTTTCATGCTTTCTTGCTTTTACGAGTGTTACAGTTATTGCTATCTTTATTGCTCTATCCATCTGAGCATAAAACCCAGATGCAACAGGTCCTGGCGAGCTCTCTGGAGCATGTCAAAAAGCTTATTTTCAGAAAGTTGCCTTGCCGATACGAGAAAAACAACAACCCCTATTTGGTCACTTTTTCATCTTGAAACTGTTGGCAAGCACACAAACCTGCAACATTCATGATATACTGTACGAAGGGAAAAGAGCATAAATGACAAAGACAACAAAATTGCAGGATTGTTGGTTACTGTTTGTCAACACGCTCGTCAGCGAAAGTGAATGTAAAAGCCAAGGCCAGATTCACTCTTGTTTGGCATTTCGCCTCGCTATGTTTGCATTTTTTCCTTTGGCCCTGTGTCTCTTGGATGCCTGCTGCTTATGGTTTAGTCATTTCCTTTTTATAATGCCTCGACCTCACCTGAGCACTGTGGGGGTACAAGCTCGTAAACATCTCAAAAACACAATATAACAAGAAAAGAAGAAAATAGAGGCAGTGGGGAGAGCCACATACTTCTTTAGGGTCATAAGAGATGATTGAGAGGGATCACTACTGTATGAGTCTATATATTGGATTTTAGGAAAATCCAGGATAGTGCAGGCTACCTGTAAGGAATGCTTTGCTGTTATTTTAACTGTATCTCCATGTTGCAGAGATAAAGATGAATACACAGTGCTGTAAGCCAATGCTCTTTTTCATAGTATAACTTGATCCAGAAAACCCCAGATTTGATGCAGTGTTATGCTGAAATGAATGCTTCATCCACAAAATAATAAATTTGTGTATCAGGTACTCATCCTAAGTGACACCCCTGTTCATGAAGAAAACTTCGCTTTTCTCACAAGCCTCCACTGTGAATGAAGACGTCAGAAACAGAGAAAACTCTTGATGAATCTGAGTAAAAGGGGGAACGTATTTAAAAACAGCAAAACTATCAAACATCTGTTTACAAACTCTCACTGGACTTGTGCATTATAGCCTAATCCAAGTCTAAGACAAATGGCGCACCTGAGCATAGACTGTGTAAAAATAATGGACATAGCCACCGCAACATCACCCAATGATTTATGGACCGCATCTTGGATTTTTGGAGCCAGAATGACCATGTCTAAATGAGAGATTGTAGCTGTGGAGGAGCGAAGGGTAGATCTGACTCATAGACTGTAGCGATGCCTCACAGACAGTCTGTCACTCAAAGCACACCTGGCTTTAATTATGTATAACTGTAAGCCTTTATGGCGGCACGGTTGTGCAGTGGTTAGCATTGTCTCCTCACAGCAAGAGGGTTCCTCTTATTGACTTATTGAGCTGTTTGAACACCAGGGTGAGGGGGGGCTTTTTTGCAGAGTTTGCATGTTCCTCTTGTATCAGCGTGGGCTTGCCCTTGGTACTTCGGCTTCCTCCCATGATTCAAAGACATATTGGCGAGGTTAATTTGCGACTCTAAATTGGCCAAAGGTGTGAATGGTTGTCTGTCTCTATGTGTCAGCCCTGTGATAGTCTGGCGACCTGTCAAGGGTGTACTCCGCCTCTTGCCCAATGTCAGCTGGGATAGCCTCCAGCCCCCCTGTGACCCCTAACAGTATTAGTGGGTACAGAAAATGAATTCAAGCCTTAATAACATTTAAATGGGGGAGTTAAATAAAAATTCACCCCCTGTATGATTGTCAAGAAGCTATTGAGACCAAAACTGTTTTTTTGTACCAGGCTGTAAACACTATATTTCTGCTGTTTAGCTGGGTATTGTAACAAGGGTTTCTGTGGGATTTGATTCACTTTTGGAGTCAGCCTCAAGTGGCCATTAGATGAACTGCAGGTTTTGGCGCTTCCGCATTGGCTTCCAGGTTGCAGCTTGGTTCACATACATGTGTTTACCAAGGTGAGTTACTCATATGTGGTCCCCTTTTACACCAATTCATCAAGATTTGTCTCACTTTTTGGATTTTTAGATTACTATAAAGGGCATGCAAGACAAACAAAGTTTTCTTTACCACTTTAGCGTAACACAGAATAAGTATTGGCATACGAATGATGGGTAAAGTTTTCCTTAAAGCAGATTCATAACTGCCACTGCCACTAGGGGCAACAGTCAGAGATGGGCTCTGTGTATCCAAAGCCTCATTTCATCCACATAGCTTTGTTAGCCTAATGAAAATACAGAGACATACAATATATAATGCTATGACCTTTTTCATTCAGAAAAGTGTGAGCTTGGTTAGCTAATGTTACACAGCCCTTCAGAAAGTATCGCGTCATGTTGCTCCTGTTTTAAATAGCAATTGGCAGTCATTACAAATCCGTGCTTAAATTCTTACACTCTTTTCCTGGAGTCAGTTTCACAGCAATCTTTACCATTTTACCAGTGCAATGAATGTATCAGTTTCATGTCTGGTGCTCTGAGTAGTTAGAAGTCACCACAGGCCACTTCTCTTTGACACATCACCGACATAAGCTCTGTAAATCTGTCATGCATTGTCACATTATGTCACGTTTATTTCATGTAATGAAAACCAGCTATTTTACAAACCTGTCCACAAGCAAAAACACTCTTCTGTGAAGTCCTTGTGATGTTGATCAGGCTGACAGTTACTCCTTTAAAACAAAACCAGGCGTCTTTATGCCTCCAAGCTCTCAGTGTAATGTTGTGTCCCCAGTGTCGAGCTGACAGTTGAATGATATGTTTCTGTTTGGAGCATCTGTTGTCACTACAGCCAAACATTTAATAGCACTCCGCTAACACAACTTAGGACCTGTCACAGCTAACACACTTACCGTGCTTACTATTCAGAAATGTTGTGTGTCCCAGATAACACTCCATAAAAATTTGTTCCCCTCCAGTACCTCTTGTGACCAATGGGCACACATTAGCCTCAGCTACACATGTAGACTTATTGTGCACCATAACCGTAAATCCTGCTAACATGGTAATATTAGCATTAAGCTCAAATGACAGCTGAGGCTCACAATATGAGTCAGGTGTGACAAGAGAATACCATGGTCTGTAATCTCACTTTGGCATGTCATTTGGGTTTACAGTGCACAAATACATATCCCTGGCAATTTGGAGTGTATGCTGTAACATTACCACCAGGTCTAAATGCACTATATGACATTTTATGACCACAGGCAAGTACCAGCATTAAAAGACTGCAGTGAGATAAGTATTTAAGAGGTATTCAGTGAAGTGTGCTTCACTGTGAGCCTCCTAAGTAAAGCACCGAGCTCCGTGGACATTACTTTGCTTCCAGCACAGAAGATCACCTCTCTTAGAGATGAAAAATGTGTGTTCACATTCATTTTTATAGCAGATTAGCATAAAATAAGCACCCCGTAGTATAAAATGTTATTTATTTTAATAGAATTTCCATCTGCCCATCCCTTTTTAAACAAGTATTTTAAGAGTTAATGAACACATTATCTTCAGAGCAGACCTTGACTGTGAAATTAATTAGACAACATAAAATCCTTATGAGGCATAAAACTCCATTTTACGCATAAATATTGGGTATTGCTCAGCTGAAAGCTGGAAAATGGGTTACTTAAGGCAACAAATTAATAATGTCAGCATTTTCAAGATGCACCGGTGACAATATAATGCCAGGACTTGGACAGAGTGCTCACACTTATTGAGCTGCCAAATGGGTAAACAAATTAACTTTGTTACACTTGATAATAAATTGTTTATCTGATGGTGCTTTTCAAGGGTGCTCTTATTCACTCTGACAAGCTGTAACACTCTTGGTTTAGCCCAATCAAAAACTTAGATATTTTAATCTGCTCTTTAGATTGTAATATGTTCAAAACTCGCAGCCATTAAAAGCATTACTATTGTGCCATATAGCATAATGTACAAGGAAAGAATAAAATACAGAAAAAATATGTATAGCTGAACATGTTAATACATTTAATGACAAACCTCCTTTGTTGGCAGAAAGGAGCACATACTGTAGGACTGGCTTATTTTTCTTTTATTCAGTGTGTTAACATGCACACTTTAATTTGACCAAGGAGATACTGCCGTTGTTTTATCTGACAGACGGTAAAAAATCCAATCGACAAAATTGCTTGTTTGTGACACGTAACAGCGATACAGGCTACTGATTTATTTTTTTGGACATGTTTTTTCCAGGCAGCAGTGCCGAAGTGTGTGGAGAAAACATCAAACACAATTTAATGATGTTCGAGTCCTCTGCTCACTGACACGCAAAGGGTGGTGAGGTACACTGACTCATCTGTGTCTAATCCGCCAACTGACTCTTAATACTGAAATTTCAATTTCAGAGAATTGCGCTCCAAAATGTGTTTTTTAAAACATGACATTTTCTGATAATGTTACAACTCTCTCTCTTAACATTATAACCTTGTTCTGAAAACTACTGCTGCAGCTTTGTAATAGTGTTATTTTCCTTTTTCAAATCAACACGTTTAAAAGTTTATCTTTGTAATTTCATGATATCTTTCTTGAAAGTACATCTTTATCCTCTCAAAATACATCTATCTTTTCTGTCTTTTTTCTTCTATTTATCTAAAAATACCACAAACACTCATGTCTTTCTTGTCAATTGCTTGTGATGGGGCAATATGAAACAAAGAAAATGCTTTCAAGTTAGCATTTCAAGCAACAGAACTAATCCTAATAATGGGTTTTTGTGCTTTGTACATCCATCAAAGCAAACGACAGCAACAAGATCCTAACAAGATCTTTCTTTTATTTTGTACTGATAGAAAGATTATACCTGTAGACTATTCTCCATATCCTTCTCAAATGTTACCCATCTATCATGTAAACTTTTATTTATGGAAATCCATCCATGTGCTTCATTTAAACTCTTAACTCATTTTGTTACACACAGTAATCGGGTGGTTGAGTGCATGTTAACATACTGATTTGAGTATTGCCAATACAAATTTACAGAAATTTGAATATTTTAAATTCAACATTTGCTTTTAAAGATTCAGTCCCTGAAGTAAAAAAAAACAAACAAAAGTCGAGGGTATAGTGTCAAGATGCGTTTGCTGCTGTGCAATTTCTATCGCTCATAAACTGAGTACATATTTGAAGCAAAGATAGTATGCATCCCGACTGCAGTTTGTAAGCTTACATGGCCTCCATTCGAGGTTCACATGATTTTCATGTTGAATTGTATGGGTGCCTCGGTCGGACTGGCCTCCTCTTGTTCTTCTTTACGTGGCACATATTCAACCTCTATACTCGACTTAGTATTGTCTTTCCCTCGACTCCAGAGAAATAAAATTACAAGACAGAAGAGGACAACTCCGAGGAAAGAGATAAATCCCATGGTGGTTGCAATGATAAGTGTCTTTACATCAAATGGAAATGGAACTGTGGCCCGAGTCACATTAGCACCTTCATCGCTGGGCTGGTTGGAAATGAAGGCAAATGTCTTGTTTGGTTGGTGGGGCCAATTGGGGGAGTAGCTATGCACAAAAAGGTGAGCAGCTTTGGTGTCATTGCCCGCTGCATTGCTTGAAATACACAAGTAAGTGCCGTTGTCTTGGATTTGGGCGTAACGCACCTCCAGTGTGCCATCATGAGACACAGAAAGTCTTGACCCAGCGGTTTTGGTCGTGATGTATTCCTTCTTGGGGGATAGCCACATTATCACAGGGGCTGGATCACCCTCAGCATGGCAAGCGAAATGAACCGTAGTTCCTTCATCTACATGGCTTTCTTGAACCTTATAATCCGTGATCTTTGATTTCTGGCAGATGAAATAGTCAGAAGGAAGGATGTCTGGGAAGTCCTTGAACTCTTTTCCTTGAACTACCTCAGGTGAAGCACACATGGGCTGTTGTCTGTTAAAGTTGAGCCTCCACCTCCGACGGAAGACCCACAGCAAGCGGCAGTCGCAGGCCAATGGGTTGTCATATAAAGCCAGAGTCTCCAGGTTCCCCACTGAGTGAAAGACAGACTCCTCCAGGGTGTTCAAGCTATTGCTGGATACATTGAGGACACGGAGGTGGTTGAGTCCTCGGAAAGAGTAGGGCTCAATGGCAGTTAATCTCCCACCAGCCAAGTGAAAAGCCTGGAGCTTCTGTAGATTGAACAGTTGGTTCCCTTCCACTGTATGAATAGGATTAAAAGACAGATTCAAAAACCGCAGATATCTTAGGTGACTGATGGCTTGGTAGGGGATGACAGTAAGATTACAGTTTGTGACGGACAATGATGTGAGGTTGAGTCCAAATAAGCATTTTGGCGTCATGGTATCCAGGGCAGGCATTTGAGAAATCTCCAGCACTCTGAGCCGATACAGCCTCTTAAAGGAGTAATCCCTTATGACAGTGACATTGAGATAGCGTAATCGAAGTGACAACAGGTTATGCAGATGGCTAAGGGCATCAGTGGGCACTGAGGCCAGATTGCATCCTTCAATGTTGAGGCTTTCAAGGTTGCTGAGGCCATGAAATGATCGGGGTGAGATGAATACTAGGTCATTGTCGCCAACCTCCAGAGCCCTCAGGTTGTACAGCTCCTGGAACATGTAGTCAAGCAGAATGACAATTTTGTTCTCACTAATATCCAGCTGGGTGAGGTTGGTCAGGCCTGTGAACACCCCCAGCTGAATGAGCTTCAGCTGGTTGTTGCGCAAACCTAGAGTTCGAAGATTCATAAGGTTGCCAAAAGCCCCAGGCTCGATGGATGAAATTGTGTTTTCGTTAAGTTGCAGCTCCTCCAGCTGAGGGTAATTAATGAACTCCTCAGGCCCAAGAGTTTTCAGACGGTTCTTGCTTAGGTCTAGCAGCCTTGTTTCGGTAGGTATGCCCTCGGGAAGAGCTGCAAGTCTCCGTCGATGGCACACAACTGAACGCTCCTGACCGTTGCAGTCGCATCGGGAGGGGCAACCGGTGGTGGAGCCAGAGAGGACGGTGCCCAGCATGAGGATCAGGATGGGCTGCCAGCATGCCACCAAGTAGCTGTGCCCTCCTGCCTCCCCGGACACCATCCTACTGCTTACCTGTGTAGACAAGGAAAAAGAGGAGTTGGTAAAGAGGAGTGGTGGCACACAAAGGGCTTTGACAATTTTGAACAATGTCATGTTATGCTCTCAACAGATAGAAAAAGAAAAGTTTTGACAATTATAGCTAAAGCCCTGTTTGCAGGGGACTACTATAACCAGGGGATTCAGGTGATTTAGACAAAATTTTACCAATTCTTGAGAATTGGGACAAATCATGTCCTACCAAGAAAACCCCAAAATTACAACTTATCAACACACTAATTTCATTTCTGGGGTGAAATGTTACTAAGTATTTGTATGTAAGAAATAAATAAGATTTATAAAAATATTTTGATCTGTTTTCATTTTTTTAAGTTCTAAACTTCCTCTGTGCCAGAAATCACCCTTGCCCCAGACAAGAATTCACAAGTTCAATTGAAAAATCAGTTACAGAACTTTTAAATCTAAAATGAACAGTACAGTTCTCAAGAATGAGTGATTTACTGACATTATCCCCTGGACATGATGCACACAGTCATTTACAACTCCACTTCACACAACACAAACACTACAGTGCACCACCAGTGGCGATGTACAGTGTTAACGGCCTTTTTCTTTTACATGTTAGTGAAACAAACAGAGGCAATCCTGCCACACATTATCTTATGTCATTTATCTCAGATCTTGCTTTTCTGGGTTCAAGCTTTCTGTTTCAGTGAACGGGTCTCCATTCCGTGCAGTGACATGAGCCTTCTGTGCCCAAAATGCTGTCAAAACATTCATTCATATTTGCCAACACAGCCTCCATAATTCTCAACCTGGAAAGAGGCAGAAAAGAAGCGCTGAGAAATCAGACCACCTAAAAACGTCCTAAAATCACAGAGATGCCAATTCGCAAAGGACTAATATTTACAAAGGCCTTTTTTTTTTTTGGCAAATTGTGGTAGTCAAATTGCAATGAAATTTTTATGTGACAATTCATGGAAATGGCAAATTTGGAAGAAAATGCACCAAGTCAGGATAACATTCAGCCGGATATCATGTTTTGAGATGAATGAATGCTTGAATAACTATCATGTGTCATAATTCCAACTGACGACATAAAATGAAACCGCTTTCAGGAAGCAAAAGCTCTGTCTTTTCACTAATAAGGTTTTCATATTCAGACAGATCCAGCTGAATATGGCTGTCAAAATGTATAAAAATAACAAAAACACATTTTATTTTCAGTGTTTAGTTTCCCTAAAATACTTTCCTTTAGATATCATAAAAAGATCCGAAATATCCTAGAAATGCTTTCATGTTTCATAACATACCAAAACAGTTTAATGAACTATTGTTTTGCAATTCACAATTTCCATGACAATACACCATTTTCTAAAACTAATGAGTCCTCCCAAGTCTCAAGCCCATTTTGGCTCCTTTCTTAACAGTATGAGCTGAATACATTTCTTACATCATGAAACCCTTTGAAAAACCTATTTTCAGAACTTTTGCAAAGTCAGTGGAAATCACAATTGCGCTTTTATCTGCACACCTTTGCAAAGATATAAGCCCCCTTCCCTCTTTCCTTGCATAAAATTCCATTATTGTGACTTTCCTCACAAGTAATGAAATCAGCCAATCAATAGAAGGGCTTGGTCACACAGTATAACCACCCTGCTGCGCTTTTGACTTCTGAGCATGCTGAAAAACAATTACTGCCAATATCAGTGACACGTTGCCTCCGCTAGCACAAATGGTTTTTAATTAGCAGCCAAAAAATTCCATGGTATATCTTCAAATGGCTCCCTGAAATATTTGCAAAGTTAACACATCCCATGCCACTGCTGAGCTGTTGACCTTGCAGTGATATAAAACAGAGATTGCTGCCAAGCGGTGATAAATGGAGAGAGGGAGATTGTCAGAGGACTTTAAACCCCTATTTGATTTTGACTCAGGGGAACTTTAACTTGCTAAAACCTTCAAGCTCTACTTCTCACATCAATCATGCGATTTAAGTCGCAGCTATGTCTCAGGGACACACTCTTAAAAGAGCGTCATGCAAAGTAAGTGAAATTACACTGTGATTTGTTTTTCTTTTGGCATTTTATCTGAGCCGAAAAGAATTAAGCCAAACATTAGAGTAATGTGATAACCAAGTATTATACATCGATCAGCCAAAACATCAGACCACTGACAGGTGAAGTGAATAACATTGATCATCTCGTTACAGTGCAGTTTTCTGCTGGGAAACCTTGGATTTTAAGATTTATGTGGATGCCACCTGACATGCAGTACCCACCCAAACACTGTTAAAGTCCAAGTAACCCCTATTGTGGCAACAGCAGTCCCCCGTGGCAGTGCCCCCTGCCAGCAAGACAATGCACCATGCCACACTGCAAAAAACTGCGCAGGAATGGCCAGAGGAATGTGACAAAGAGCCCAAGATGTCAACCTAGCCTCCAAATTCCCCAGATCCAAATTGATCGAGCATCTGCGGGAGGTGCCAGTACCCCATAGGACCATAAGTCCAGTCCACAGTGGGGCCTCTACCCTGTCAAGGCCCGGATACAGGACCTCTAGTGGTGTCCTGTGGTGTCTGGCACCAGGGCGTTGGCGATGGATCTGTTGAGTCCTGTGGGTTGTGAGGTGGAGTTCTGCCACTTCCCACGGATGCTCGACAGTATTGGGATCTGGGGAATTTGGAGCTCAGGTTGATACCTTGAGCTCTTTATCACATTCCTTGGGCCATTTCGGAGTAGTTTTTGCAGTGTGGCATGGCCCATTAGGGAGTGCTGTTGCCATGAGAAGGGTACTTCGTCTCAGTGGGTGTTTGGGTGCTGCACGATAAATGGCATCCACATGAATGCCAGGACCCGAGGTTTCCAAGCTGAGCATTGCATTGTAACAAGATTATCAATCTTCTTCACTCCATCTGTCAGTAGTTTTAATGTTGTGGCTGATTGGTATAGATTGCTTTACATTAGGGAAATTAAATGTTTGAATTTATTTAACATAAATCAGTGATGTGAAGAAATGTTTCTTTTATTTTTCAAACAGGAAATTCCATTATAGGAGTATAATACAGTCTCCGTCCGAATATTCATCATGTTGTCATACGTGGGAGCTGAATAGGCACTGTGTGTTCTGTCTGTAGCTCATTCACCAGAGGAGTGTTTTTGTAAGAGCGCTTCAAATGGTCGGTGTAGTGCTTTTTAGAACCTCTCTGGCTGTCTACCACGCTGTCATGGTGTTAAAAAAATATTAAGCTTGATAGTGAAGATTAGACTCATTCTGCTTTTATTGCACCAACACAAATTAAACATCACTCTCAGTGAATTAAAGTCATGGGATTGAAGCAGCCTGGATTGTGGTCTGAGTAGCTCCAATGGAACAGTAATTGCAGCTTCCGTTTTTGCTTCCTCCAGAACTGTTAATTTCTGCTGCACATGTCAGACACATCGGGCATCAGTCCGGTGTGTATAGAGCATTGTGAAAAGCAGACTGTCAGAATGAAAGCTTAAGTGTCGATCGGTGGCGCCTTTGTGACCCTCCCACTCTGTTCCGTCTTCCACTAATTACGTGAAAACTACAAATGGATAGCATGTAGCCTCGTCCAGTGGGATGGTGAAATGTTTTCTAAAACAGACAAGCACACGTTTTACTTTGATCCTCTGTGACAGATGCTAAACCTTCGAGTAAAATGAAACCCTGCTAAGATAGTCGATGGAGAAAACGGCTGACATGTTTATCTGTTTGACACAGAATGAGATTTTTATCTTGTCAAGTCAGGCATATGAATGAAGATGAGGCTCACTGATGTCCTTGCTAATCGAAAACAAGCAAATGCAAATGCAGTGGTGATTTTCTTACCAGAGTATCATGCATGATTTATGATTCAGAGTGTAGTAAGGGCAGGGGTACTATCTGTGTAGTCTGGCCTTACAGCTCAGATCTGCTCGCTGTATGACCATTTTGTTTTGACCTTGAGCTTAAAAGAAAAAGACTTTGGCAAATAACCTCTTCATTTACTGTCTTTACATACACTGCCTTTAGTCTTGACATGTTCAGAGCAGAGTTTAAAGTCGTCTTTCCAAGGTAAAAAAATTTAATTTTAGTCCTTGATCCATCACTCCACATATTTTCTGTCCCCACCCTGATTCTTACTATTTCTCTTTTTCGATGGTATTGTGCAGGGAAGGAAGATGACTGGACAAGCCTTTTCTCTCCTGCCCCTCTATGACTGCTCGCATTTTCTCTGCGGACCTCTCACCCTGTCATAGTCCTCTTTCAAAAGCATGTCTCGGCTTACCATTAGTCTCTTGTTGCCTTGAATCTCTGCATCTCTTCTCTTGTGGTGCCATGTGGTTTGATACAGGGCAAACTGAAGAGAGGTGTGCACTGCTAATGGGTCACTGAGTTTCTGCAAGGAGCATGCAGACAAATGAGCTTTACGCATCGGTGCATGAATGCCCTTGGGTTGTTTTTAGTTATTGTTAAGTATGTTTGTTGTGCAGCATAATGTTTGAAGGACTGTTGGGATATTTACATTAAAAAGGAACTGGGCCATTTAATGATAAAGATTATTAAACCTTTCAAATATACGGGAGACAAAAAAACATAAGTAGGTCATGAAAAATGACTTCAACTCTGAAACACATCATAGGTGCAAATACAAAGCTTTGACATTAGTTGCAAACCAATTAGCATTATTTTTCAGTTGCCTGTACTCTGTATTTGTCTATTATTTCCCTGTTGGATAGTTTCAACTTGTGACCGCTGTCATGAATCATCAGTGCTGCTTGAGTTCTGAGAGTGTTTCCCTTGATAGAGTAAATAATTCAGCTTTCAGTTTGGGCACAGATGATTTGTCTTTTTTCTTTTCATAGCTGACAAATGCTGAAAATCAATCATATGACCAAGTCTTGTTTCAGCGATTGTAAATGTGATTAAATTACGTCAGAGTTAAAGTCCTTTTCACAACCCTGTACACGTGAGCATTGAATTTTTGGGAAAGAAGCTGTGATGTCTTTGTGGACAAAGTCATCAGTTTATAGGAGGGCTGTCTTGAGTACCAGTTCTGGGGCTTTGAAGCTTAGTTTTGGAATGATAGATGAGAGGACATTATTTAAGAAGGTTCAGTCATTGCATCTACAATAATGCGACAGTTAGCCACTTTGCCAAGCTGGTTGTAGATATGTGATATGCCAGTGTCCTTTGGCATCATTGGTATATCTGGCATAGGCTTGGGTGATTGGATGAATATAACGCCAATTGCCCATCGGCCAAGTCCATCACAGTTGGTTTCATTTTTGGCGATTTTTTTGGGGCGATTTTTGTCATTTTATTTTGCTAAATTAATGGTCTGTCTCCACAGAATTCAACTCGGTACATATAGTCCATAATTACTATGTAGAGCACAATTCAAAGTGTGTGCGTATTGGAACCTGCAGCTTCACACTGATTTCCTACGAGTCTTTCACAAAACACATCAGTGATGGCGGAGCTGAAAGTTACGGCCGGGGTCCACCGGCAACGGGAGCAGCGCGACACGTCTGCAGCACGAGTCCTGTAGCAGCTCGCCCCCTGTTATCAATTACAGCTGCTGCACCGGCAACTGGAGCAGCGCGACAACTCTCTATTTTAGGATGCTCTTCTATTTTTGTCGCGCTACGCTCCCCTACGCGACCCTCCAGCAGATAAAAACTACATGAAATAGTGTGCTAAATAAGCACACTGTGTTTTTAAATGAATAAACCATTATCAGAGGAGATATGTGATGATTTTTTTTCATGCATTTACCCATGTTTATCCGTGACATTGTGTAAATGTCCGTGGCGGACATTTGAAAGCGAGTAGATGACAAACAGTACAGTAAACTTGTTGATTACTCAAATATATGTAATAACTTAGGTGGAAAATGCTTTAACTATCATGGCTCAGCAAACGGTAAACAAGACGCTTGACGTGCAGCCGGTGGAACCCGGTCGTAACATGAACTCATATGCGCATATGGTTAACAATGTTACCAGCCGTGCTAAACACCCTCTCTGACGGCGTGCTTGTTGCCGGTATGCACAGATATTTCCGTGCCATGTTGGACATGAGTGGACTCGCAAAGCATGCTGCATTTTTTTGCTGCATTCATGTGATGTCGGGAGATCCGAGTTGTTGAGTTGTTTTTCTGACATGAGGTGGCGTTCATGTGAATTATCCCATTCTGAAAGTCATTTTTCGATTCTTTCCGACATCACATGACTGCAACATCCCCCGTCTGTTTTTTTTTCTCCGCCACACACACAACTGCCGAATATATCGGTAACCACCGGTTGATGGGCTGACGGTGGCCGGTTAGAAATTTTTAACATATCGCCCAACCCTAATCTGGCCTCCACTTTTTGAGGGTCATCTTTGAAGATTTTTGAAACTATTCCAGATGCTTGTGAGTCTGTAAGCTGTTCACAGGTGGTCAAACTGTCAGAGTCGCAAAACTAGGTCTATTACTAAGTTAAAATGTCCTTGTCTGAGAATATTTAAGAATTGATGATAATGTATAATCAGTTATATTGCATTACTGTTCCTTACTTAATGGGCTATTTGGGATTTTTTGGGTTGTGGTAGAAAAATGATGCATTCAAATAATATTGTTATATTTTAAGTGTTTTTTTGGTTTAATGGCCTTGACGCACCAAGCTGACGGTTGGCCGTGTGTCAATGTCGGGCCGTCTGTGAGTCAGTAACCCTAGGTTTTGAGGTGTATCCTGCACCGCTGGCGCTGTCAGACTTTGTCGGCTATATTTGAGCGGATTCAGCATGTTGAATTGGTGTCCGATCAGGCAGAGCACGCAGTGAGTGAAACCACTCTGTTTAGCAGTTCAGCTCAGTGCACGAGAAGAGAAATGGAAGTGAGGAAAGGAAACAAATGGCTAATGTCAAGAGTGTGAAACGGACCTGTTTTATTAGGTTAGATTATTTATTAGTCTTTGAGCTGTTGAGCAGACATGGATCATAATTGTTTGTGATATTGTTCACTAGCACACGATACATTTTTGTTCTGTAAACATCTGGTTGTTTTGGTAATGTGCTAATTGGCTAACTTGCATCTTAAATCCGCTGTGTCGTTCTTCCAATTTCCCTTTTTGAATGATGAATAAACTACTGCCGCCTGCTGCTATGGAGAATTGTCTCCTCTCAGGCAGGTTCAGAACATATGCTAGTTGGCTGTTGGCTGTAGTATTGCTGCTGTGTTCAAGTGCAACTTTTTGATCGAGACACAGGCAACGTGAGGCGACACAATAGTCCACCTCCATTGCCACTTGTTTTTTGTTGTCAGTTGTTGTCTGTGTCTGGGTCTTGAAAGGCTGCGTTACAGTGAAGTGATGTGATTTACTGAACTAACCAGACTGTTCTAGCTGTTCTATTATTTGGCTTTACCTACTTGGCCATTTTAACCACATTACTGATAATTATTCATCAAAACTCTTATTAAAATATTTTATGAAAGCACCAATAGTCAACCCTACAATATAGTGGCAATCAATATCAAAGTCAATATCAAGGTGTTTGGTAAAATTACTATCATATTTGATTTTCTCCTTAAGGCCCAGCCCTAGTTTACAGTATGTATTAAAATTACAATCTTCTTAAGACAGTCAAACATATGCAATCCATAATTTATCTTGTACATCTTGCATATGTCTCAGTCAGTGATGCTTTTCTGAATTTCCCCCCGGGGATCAATTTCTTCTCAGTTAAGTCTTATCTTATGTTTTATTTCTGTTAATGACAGCTGCTGATAAATGATTGCAATCTCTGGACGACTTCTAGCTTCAGTTTTCTTCATTACCGTCATGAACAGTGTGCTCATTAGCATCTCTCTTAAACATAGCTTGATGTTGAGTGGCAAACATTTCTCCAACAACTTTCATTATGCCGTGACTGTTTAGAGAAAAGCGAGGATGAAACGGAAAAGGGAGCTACAAAGTAACAAGTAAATATGTATAGGATTTAAGAGATGGAGATTGCTTTCACTGGTGTATTTGTGTTCGGCTGACAAACTTTAAAGCAAACATTTAAAAGTCAAATAGCAAACAAACAAGAAAACATTTTGGGCTGCAGAGAAGTGACAATGTTTGTGGGAGATCACAGTGGACAAGTCTCTAGAGTCTCAGTCTTTTATGAGACTGCACTGTTTTTAGTGTCGACTGCACAAAAGGTTTCATCATATATCATTTAATTTTCTTTGTAAATTAAAATTAGTTAGTTAATCTAGTCTTGAATTCATCACATTATAATTGGCACGAAGATATTAAAATTAAAGCTAAATCTCTAGCGTGCGCAGATCTAGGCATGCAACTGCTTAACATGCCAACAGTAATGATACAGCAAATATGCAATGACCTGCAATAATGATTATATTACATTTAATACTTGCAGGGTAAACCTGGACACTTAAGAACTGTATTGCCAGCTAATCTACATCCTCTAGAGGATTGAGCAGTCAGATATAAGGAATCCCATGAAAACAAACCCTCCATGGAAGCCTAAGATAAAGCTAACAACCCCTGTAAACCTAAAAAGACACTGCATGGCCTGATGCTCCACCATGCCAGGATCAAATGCTTAGAGAAAGACAAAATGGTTCAGTGCATGCATGGGAACTACTCCCGTTGAGATGCAGAAACACACCTGCATGGGGTCAGCAAACTCCCGATCTTTCTTTTCTTGACAGCAGTATCCTCTAGCTCGCTGGGCTCTCAGCCACAAAGGCATACACATTTTGCCTCAGAAGTTACTGCACAGAACATACCCACACCCATACTTATCATGGAAGGAGATGGTGTCAAGAGAGATTAGAGGAGTTTGGATAATTATAGTGATCACTGTGGAGGACACGGAAATGCACAGAAGCCTCTTTTTGAAGGACTGGTTCATGCAGAAATGAAAATGTTAGACAGTATTTAATTGCCTGCGTCAGTTTGTATGTCTTCATAATGGACAATGAATTCTCATGCTGTGGTTCTCTAAAAGCCTACTTCAAAACAAACCTACTAAAAAAGCCTGATGCCCTATAATCCAGCAGCAAGTGTTCAGAAGCCAAACAATTGCACTGAATTCAAAAGATTTACACCAGTATTCAAAGCATTTTTTCATTAAAACTAGTTTCCTGCAGTGTTTTTGCATAATGATTTTTCAGGCTGTTTGAGAAGCAGTTCACGGACGCTTAAGAGGTGGGGAGGTGTGCGCCTGCAGAGCTCTGTGCGACTGTGGAAACAATTATGACCACAGAATCATAATATTGTATGTAACGTTGTGTTGGCAAAAGAATGTAGGGAGAGGAGCTGAGGATTTAGAATGATTTACCTTGAAATCTTTTTGCATTCTCGAAACAATTGCACGGACATAAAAACATGAGAATTAGCCAGATAGTTAGTGCTTGTTTTGGAGAATCATAAGGTGATCTAGAGCAGAGGTCCGCGAGTAGATAAACAAACCAAACATAAAGTCTAAAGGGTGTTTATCCAACAATTTCAGGCACATGCTGAACCTTTGGCATTCATGCTGGATAGCTTTCAGTTTGACAGCTGACGCTGTAGATTAATGGTCTTGAGGATGCCAGCGGACATGGAGTAGTTGATCATAGAAGCCTGTTCACCACCTCAACATTACTGTGGTTAATGGAACTGAAAAGAACAGTCTCCATTAGGCTGTCTATTTGACTCTGCCTGGTTCAAAGTACCTCTACTGCACTCTGACCAACACAGCGTTCATTCAGTTGTCAGGAGTCATGGCTGGTATGTTGTGAAAGGTGGTCAAGCAGGTTGGGTGCTTTTATTGTAATATAATACTTATTTAATCCCAGATGTCAGTATTAAAATGCATTCAGAAGACCTCCACCAGGAGACTGCATCCTGGCTGCGGCATGGCTGCTGAAGCTAAGCCTGGCCACAATGCTTGTGGTGCAGCTACGATAGAAATTGTCCCTCCCAGTTTATTCATGTTGTATGATGGAGGTTGTATGGAATTAATGGAATTGGTCCGAGACCAAGCTTTTATGGATGGGACTTGGGCAATATATAAATAATTATATTGACAGTGTGATATGAGATTAGATATAATCTTAGATTTCTAATATATTAATAATGTTGTCTTTTCCTGGTTTTAAAGGCTGCATTACAGTAAAGTAATGTCATTTTCTGTTCTAGCTGGTCTATTGTTTGTCTACTTTATTATTTCCACATTACTAATGATCTCTGTAAAAACACCAATTGTCAACCCCACAACATTGTCGCAATATCTATATTGAGGTACTTGGTCAAAGATATCATGATATTTGATTTCCCCTCGATATTGCCAAGCCCTGCCAGTTTTTTAACCACAACAAAAGTTAAGAATGTGGCCTGCTCAGACTAGTTAAGGCTTGTTGTTTCTAACTGAGCCAATTTGATAATGCATTTTGTGCTTAGCTTTTGCTGCGTCATCTCATTGAGGACTTGTCATCCCCACTGGCTGGTTAAGAGAAGTGAGGAGTCAGCAGTCAGTTGAATGTAAAACAGTCAATAAAACATGTCTTTCAACAAATTTGAATTGCTGTAACCTTGAGAAGTCCTTGAGCATAAAATCATAAATAAAGACACAAAATATTAGGCTGATTGTTGCAGTAGTTTGTGAGATTAGTTGTGGACAGACAGATGCACAAACACAATGTGCAAACACAACCAAATGTATGATCTCCTTCAAGCTAACGCAGCAGAGTTAAGAAAAACCCAAACTATTTGTGTCATCACGTGAAAGGCTGTTTTTAATTTATAAATACACATAAAAGGGGTTATTTTCTCTGTGTGGTACTTCTCGCACAATAAAGCAATAACTAAAGCGAGCTTTTAACAGTAAGCGCTGCAACCCATTTCACTGCTCACCTTGCTGCATACGTGCTTTTGGAAATGAATTGTTCATGCTCTGCTCCTGTCAGGGCATACCCCCTCAGGTTAAGATTACAGACTGTGTATGCACCTCCAACAGGACGGGTGCTATGTTCAAAGGCACCCCAAGGGTGCTGGCCAATAGCAAGTCTGTAAGAATTGCATCTTTCTCACATGTTCATCCTCTACACTACTGATCTGGAAATAACCAGCTTGGAGATCAGAAGGCGCCTGTCATCTCCTGTGTGGTCAGCGGACGAGACTAATCATCTTTGATCCTCCATCTTTGTCAGTGCACCTAAAATAATTATATGGATCCTTTTTAATATGTCACACCGTCACCTTATGATCTAATGAGCGGCAGTTCATCATTGGCTGCAATAACATTTCTCATGGTAAGTGGCAAGGTCAACTGGCTCCAGTGTTTTAAATTATCCGGTGTTTTTCACAGAACACATTTTGACATATCACAGTAGGAAAAGCACATGGTTAAAAATAATGATGGCTGAAATCCATTTAGGTGCTTCGGTTTTAGGGTCCTACTATTGTGCATCCATTGTTTATGAGATTAGTAACAACAACTTTTCCAATGACAACAAATCAAAAAGTCTGCTGTGAAAAAGACCCCTTATTATTCCCTAGAATTACAACACGAGATAAAAGAAGTGATGTGGCTCACCGCAGAAACAAGCATAAAGAGACACCCAGTACCACAGTGCTAGACAAAAACACTAAAACACTGCAAAAAAACAAGACCAAAAAAAAAAAGCTATTCACATCACTCCAGCAACAAGAAAGTCAACACAAGACTTGGTACACTTTGTTGCATTGCTCATAGGTGCAGCAAAGACAACTTCGGTTCCACATGCCACAACAAAAGTAAAACTTGTCACACAGTTCTTCCCCAGTACATCATACGTGCGTCATCGTGGTGTGATGTGTTTTTAGTGTTTATGGACGTGCCTTTATGCGCTGATTGGTCCACACCTCACGCTGTGTGCATTCTCAAAGTTTAGAAATGATCAGTGTGCCACAATCACACACAAACAGGTCACAGGACTCTCTGCCATGAATGCAGCACTCAAAGACTCTTAATCCATAAATTTTAAAATGTCTTACTTTTACGATCTTTGTCTTTTGAGAACAATTAATAAAGCATGTTAGCATGGAAACGAGCAACTGGAGCGCTATCAAAATCTTTTGTTTCAAGAGAAAAAAAATCATTAAAAACGATCTCACCCAGCAAACAAAGTTGGTGTTTGGAGTCGAGGGCTCGAGGCATGTAAAAAACAAAAACAAAGGGGAAATCCTAAGCACTCAGAGTTGAGCTGACACCTACGTATCACGCCCTGAAGACGACTCCTGCTGAAACGTGGGTGTCAGCCGTGCTTGAATAAAAGCTTTTTACTACACGCAGAACTCTGACTGTGTCTGAGTTCTCTGTCTTTATTGTTCGTTGAATGTATGTCAATGTAACAATAAGCATCTGTCTTGACAGAGATCATTTTTAGAGCTTGTTGACCCGGAGTTTTAGGTGACTTGTCTCTGCCGATCTAAAAATAATGAGCACAACATCACTCGTAGGGAACTGGCTCATCCCGACCGGCTGGGGATTGACCTATGTTCATCAGAAAACTCCAGCTGTGTTCATAGATGTGTTGTTACAATGTGTAACCATTATTATTGGATTTCAGTGGTTGGATTATGTTAAATATTAAATATGGGTTCATCATGAGTGGTCATTTCTTAAAATCAAGGAGATTAAGATCACTTATTTTGTATTTTGTAATTGAAAATATGCTTGATTAAACTTAAATGATATTCCTTAAAAGGATCAGATCAGGATGGGGCTGATATTGAGAGTCAGGATTTGCATGACTCTACTCGAGGGGTGGATTTAGAAGCATAGGGATCTATTTATGATTAAAGGTTCAGTCAGTTTGTAGGATTTAGGGGGATATATTTGCAGAAATGGAATATGAAATAATAAGTATGTTTTCTTTAGTGTAGAATCACCTGAAAATAAGAATTTTTGTGTTTTGTAACCTTAGAATGAGGTGTTTTTATCTACATAGGGAGCGGGTCCTCGTTTAAGAAGTCCGCCATGTTGCACCATCATGTTTCTACACATTCGCATTTTTAGCAGCCCCTTTATGACAACCAGCGTGAGATTTTTAAAGTGAAACAGCTTCATTCAGTCAGTTTGTTTTGGAGAGGAAGAGGCCTCTGCAGATAATTTGGCTCCTGGTGGAACCCTCCTGAACTTCTGTATTTCAACTTATTAGAGAAAATAGCTGAGCCCACTCAAAGGTGCTGGGCTAGCGGCCCATCTGTGACGAGTCAAACAGCATGGGAGAAAGTTTTATGTGGTGAGAAAGAGACCTTTGAAAGTAGTTTGGCTCCAGGTGAAAACCTACTGAGCGACAAACACTGAAGGAATCCTAACAGGGATGCTTGACGCATGGGAGAAGTTTAAGCTGGTTGCAATCTCCAATCCTCACCACTAAATGCCACTACACACTGCTCCTTTAAGGTGTATTAACAAAACAGACCATAAACCAAAAATTCAAAGTGTTTTGAGACTGGATTTCCATAATTGAAGCCGCATTAAAGTAATTTTGAGCCAGAGTTCCAAAAAGTAGACTTAAAAATAAACCCATAGCCTTTAAGTACTGTGACGTTATTGTGACTCATGCGCTGAACTATGCGCTTATATTCTTCAGGGCGGATTGCTCGGCCTTTTGAGAAATGTTTCAGTTATCACTGTTACTTGAGTCCTTTTGTGTGGTCTTTCAAGTCCTGATAAAAATCTCTCTTTAGGTTCCTCGACGTTCAACCGTCTTTACCAGGCACTCGACTCTGCACAAGATACTGGCTCCTACTCTACTATTTCACACTGGGCAGGTAGTGTACAATCAGTGTGTGGGAGCTTTTGAGCGAGAAGCTTTTGAGCTGGGAGCAGCTGCCCACGGTTTTATATGGGGGGGTCAGTGAGAGCCAGAGGGACTCAACCAGACGGGCTGGTGAACCAAAACAATTAACTGGAAGAGCCTGAAACCTGCGCGGAGCTGCAGACTGGGCTGTTCATTCTCTGAGATCAGCAGTACTAATAACCCTTTTACAGAGTCATTTGATTTAGTGTTGATATGAAAAATATTGCTTAATGGAGTTTTAATTTGCCAACCAAAGACGTTTTTATTTTACATTACGTTACATTATTTATTATATCAAGATCTAATTAAAGACGCTGAGATATTTTCATCCTGTTGGACTCATCAACAAGATCAGTCAGATTCACGATGAGGGATGTTAAAGCAGCTAAATGATCCTGATCCCTCATTAAAATGGAGGAAAAACAGGGCCTCGAATGAACCTTGCAGTATTTTTAACCTGTTATCCACTATTACCATGCAGATCTGTTTCTTGGTTCAACTAAGTCTAACAGTAATACTACAAAAGAGGCTCCTTTCTTCATTAACACCCATTCGTCCTGAAAGTCAAGTAGGATAAGCTGGAAATTACACAAACCTTTATCCCCGTCTCATCATCAGGGAATATAAGATGTTTTGGACTGGAATTGAAAAGAAAGGGCTAAATGCCACACTAAAGGCAATTTTACCTCAGACAAGCCTCTTATGGCGCCTCGTAGAGAGCACAATAGGAGATTTTGAGAGATTTTCGCACCAAATCACTCAGGCAATAATCACCGGCCACATTACACATATGAAGTTAGAGTGCCTCTGCTTTTTTTAGCGGATGCAAAGAAACTTCGACAATTGATCTAAGTCGTGTGCTTGGATTGCTTTCTTTGAGTTCTTTGTCTTGGTGTCTTTGCAGCAGCCTTGGTGTTGTTAGAGAAATGTGGTATAAAGATTTCCAGAGACTTAATTACTTACTGCCCCGGTCCTTACAGTTTTGAGAATGCAGACATGCAGAGCAATAATCCATCATGTCCTTTCTTTCAAGTGAAAGAAACCAGACCACCGGTGTCAGTTATATTATAAATACCCGCCAGACAAAAGGACGGGATGACAGATGAACGGGAAGAGACAGTCCTTCCAAGGTTTCCACTGTGATGTATCACATTGTAGGCTCTGCTATTCAAGAGCTTGAATCCAGTCAGGAGCACGAGCATGAGGCAACCTCAGTCCTCCATCCTACCAGCCCCTGACTGTCTCATATTTAGCATAAAGCTGTTATTATTAAATTTAAATGAGGAAGGCTGCTGCAGAGCCGCAGGACTGTGACCTTCTGAATACATTTGTAGAACGCAAATTTGAGTATCCTGTGACAGATCTGCCTCCGTCTGTCACCTCGCCATCCAGCCGACACTGTATAAACACGTGGTCTGGCAGTCTTCACCACAATCACTCTCACCATTTCCTCCTCAAGGTGGCTGATGTTACCCATAATGTGGCAGCATCTGGATTCCAGATGGATCTTGTTTCAAGAGAATGCTATAATAGTAACACCCTAGCTGTTTTGTGGCCACTTTATACATTGCTCCTTTCTGGGGCATTGCAAATGAACTGTTATGTGCAGGAGTGCCCTAATTTTAGCTGTAAATAAAATGGGCTATGATTAGAAACCAAAATCATACATGGGAAAAATAAACCATAACAGAGCCCACAAAAGCCTCTGATGGAGGTTGCATTAATCATTCTGTATCAATCACAACGTTTACACGCACAAAATAATGTGGTTTTGGCCCTTATTCCATAAAAGACAATATTCCTACTAATCTGTTTATATGGCAAATGAAAATGAATATTCCACTGATATTACCAATTACATGCAGCCCTGCATACTCAGATTAATGTGCCCTTATGTCATCCATCATGTCAATGTGGAAAAGTGAAACGTCTTTGCATCAAACCTGGATTTTTTTTTAAAGTTTTCTACTGGTGGCAGACATGTTTGATCGTGCAAACACAGCCTTCCTCGCTCATTTCCTTCAGCCACCTTCTTGAAAAGGTTGGCGTTGTGACATTTGTGCAGATCCAAAAACTTCTTTTATTTAAAAGTTGCTGTGTTTCTTCCTCTGACCAGAAATGTGGGCTTTTCTTTTAGGCATGCATCTCTACCCCAGACCTCAAACTGCTAGCGGGTTGGTTTGTGCACAATCTATCCGTGACAATGCACAGAGCTGACTGTAAACACACAAGAGACCATGTGTTGCAAACTGCGGTAAAAACCCCAATTTAGAGGCATAGTCTGAATCTGATACATGTCCAAAGAACGCTGTTGAAACCTGAAATATACCGGCATATCCCATGTTTCAATGAAAATTTTTTTGAAAAAGTCCTAATTTGGAATATCCAATATATGCTGTTTGTATGACCTTCATCAAATTCAGAATATTTGTCATATCTGGAATAATAGTGGAATATTAGCGTGCTTGTAAACATAGCCAATGTTACTCACATATAGCCTACTGTATGTAGTTAACTCTGCTTTCATTTGAACATCCTTATTTATGCCTCCCTTGAGTTCACCCACAGATATTTCTGGCTGTAACTTCCTCCAACATGTGATTTGTCAGTTTGACTATTATTCCATTTGAACTGGAAAGGAAACTTAAATCCATCTGTAAACACATTACTGTGGCTTTGATGATCCCCATTTGATCCTACTGTGAGAAAATTGGCTATTGTTCAGTGTTATGTAGACCGCTACGACACAGAATATTAAGCATATGACAGCGATGAACAAAGGCCTTTGAGAAAAAACAAACAAACAAGAACAGCAGCACTGTTTTGATTGTGCTTACAGTAGCTGTTGTGTTTTGTTTGGATTGGAAGATAGGCTCGATAGTTTTTATTGCATGTGTGCATATTTTCTAAATATTTTGCTAGTATTAATAATTGTATTAATAGGGCTGGTAAAATGATTACACAAATTTTTGCCTGTAATAAATAAGCTCCTGCAGAGAACCTGTTCAGCTTTATTTTCCTGAGATGTCTGAGTGAAGTGAGTTCATACTCCTGTGTGCTTATTATTTTTCAAGTATACACCATTTCTAAGCAGCCTATAGGTAAAAACCTCTCTGGAACCTACAGACCCCACAAGGTTTCTTTGTTTCAGTGTTTGTAGATGATTCGAATGTATTATGGACTGCTGTTGGCCACTGGGCATCCTCGGAGGACCGTGGAGGTTATATGCCTCATACAAGTAAACAATAAGCATTTGAACTAAGACCACCCCAAAGTGTCTGTCATTCATAAGCAGCTGTCATGTAAATTATATATGAGTAAACACACAATAGGTTAGTTTCTTAACAGGTTCTCAGGGATCACATGGATCATCTATAAATGCTCAAAATAGTAAGTACCATGCAAAAAGATTTCACACTGTGCTCTGTTGTGGAAAACATTAAAAGCAGCTAAACTAGATATTTCTCTGTTGATGAAATTGCATGTGAAAGGATTCACTCATAGCGATGACCCCACAGAGAATGATGAACTCTGCAGTTCCCCTCCGTGTGTTGTAGTGACTCTTCGCTCACTGTTTTGGTTTAGTCTCATCAGCCTGGTTTCCAGCCTCAGCAGGCAGCTGTTTTCAGTAAAAATAGCTCTGATAGACCCACTGAACACTACCTGCCCAGCACCACATGGCATAGAGGCAAAGTTTGTGACTACAAACAGACATTCAGGACTTGAAGAGCAAAGCCGAGCTAAAAAGAGTGAATGTTTATCAGGAGGATAATCTCCATGTGCAGATATCTGCACATATATGCAGAATCTGTCGGCAGTGGGACAGGGTTTTGGTATTGGATGCATTCTGGTTTCTGTTTGTAGTCAATTATTGGTCGTCGTAGTGTTGCTTAATCATGTTTGAGCAGGCTTATGTTGCATGCAGGTAGACAGTAGAGGTGGGGATAAAGAAGGACACAGCATAGTATCGCGATATTTATTATATTTATCGCAATGGATGCCGAGTATTGATATTTTTATTATGTTAATTGTTAACATTGCAAATACAAATTAAACTTTTGGTAGCCTATTAGAACAATACAATTAATTGTTTTTTTAGACTACTAGATCCATGTTGCAATAAAAATGATTGAAGTGAGATGAACAAACTTTTCTCAATAGATAAAAACAGATGTTGACCAATTTTTTCCTTAATTTGCAGTTTACAACAGGTAATTAATTGCAGTATTGTGATAATATATTGAGGGACCTCTGGTGATTCCCAGTCTCTGTGAAGACTGACAGAGGCGGACAAACTGGCTGAAAATCAGTTCAGTGGAATTTCAATTGAAGCCATCGGCTATTGTCTGAAGACAACTTGGCTTTTTATTAGCTTTTAAAAATGCATCTGCTTTTATATGCATATATCTTTTTGTAGAGATTAGTGCACAGTCAATTCCAGCTCCATTCTCAGGTCCATGGTTCCCAAGGTCATGGCAAACCTGGAAAAGTCATGGAATTTCACAATCATCCGTGGATAGCCTTCCATGTAATGTGACATAACTTCAAATGTATTGTCTGTAGCTCCTGACGCAACATTGTTCTAATATGTGTCAATGTGTGACAACATTTTTCTTTATTATCAGGTACGTTTCTTTAATTTCACCCCGTGTTCCCTCTCGCTTTTCATGTGTGCCGGCTAACTGAAATTATGTTTGAATAGTTTGTATCTGATATGTTGAAACAATACCTGGCAAATGGGGCAAAAAGTTTTTTTTTCCATGGAAAAGTTTTGAAATTTGTTCCATGAAAATGTGTGGGAAGTTGCTGGACTGTAAATAAAGACATGGAGGAGGAAGGCCTGGACATTAGTTGGCTACCGGAACCCCCAGAAATATTGCCTGTGGCCCTCAGAGGCTAAATCGTCATCAGACCGATAGTCGATGGGTTCTGAGATTGTTGGAAGGATGAAAATACAACTCCAATTCTTATGTTGCTCCGTATCTGCTGAATGTGTAAACATTTAATATTTGCAAATTTGTCACCTCTTTTTATGGTCATATAAACATGGATCTAGCACACAATATGTCAGAGTTGTGTTTGCTTATTTAGATCCCCATTAGCCGCTGTAACTTTGTGCTTGTGGACAAGAAAGGAAAGGACAGAAAAATAACTTGATGCAGGTTAAATGTTGTGGTAATGCAAAAATACTTTGATACAGTGTATATTTGCATTATTTTACCATATCAATGTTGATTAAATTGCGATGCATAATAATACTAAGTGAGGTACTCATAGATATGTCAATGAGACAAAGTGATACCGACAGCATGTATACTGTTGAGAAGCAGTGTGCTCAGTAACAATGAGTTAGTTTTAATCACTCATTCCTTCACCACATGTAATCAGAAATCCCAGTCATAAACATGCCTCGCTCATTTCAGTCCGTTGGAATTGATTTGAGTTCTCTGGAGCGGCAGAGGTGCACACACAGTGACACGCATTAATAACTACCGGAGAGAAAAAAAAAGAAAGAGATTCCAATCAGCTGTCATAACCTGATTACAGGGCCTCAATTAAGAGCTGCGTCTGGCTCATAAAGCCTTGACGTGAAGAGCAGACCCTTCACTCAGAGATTGTCAGGGGTCTGTGGCTTGCAGAGGTTGTTACTGCACTGTTAAAAACAGAGTCCCCTCATCGATGTCTGCCTGCTGGAGCGTTGCAGCCATGATTATAAAGATGCAAATGTACCAGGCAATAGAAATTAAACAAGGGGAGATCGTTTATTTGGCCTGCATAAATAATCGTAGGGCATCATTCCCCCACACCTACCCTCCTCATCACTACCACTGCCACCCATCCATCTAACCTGTGGCAAATCAAGCACCTGCATAGGATCTCTCAGACCCACTGGAAACAGCCAAGAGCAAAAAGGCTCCTGAGAATGAATAAGTGTGAGTTGAGATGAGTTTACTGGCATTTGAGGGAACATGAATGTTAATGAGGGCAGATTAGGAAGCAGCGACAACCACCCTGGCAAAAACACTCAGGGAGAAACACAAAACAGGCACTCTGCTGCTCAGCCTCACACCTTCAGCTGTGATATAAAGAGGCAGGACATAGGTACATTCATCCATACACACACACACACACACACAAACACACACAATATTTACACAATAACTGTATTTAAAAGATACACCATGAAAAATACCCAAGCTTTTTCCTGTAACATTCAGATGATGCATGCACACGTACTGTACACTGTATGTGTGTGATCCCTACACAGTACAACCCCAGATTGCATAGCACACAGCAAAATGAAACCCATCTGGATGACAAAGCACAAATAAGATCTGGAGCCCTCCTCTGTGAATAATGCTCCCTCTCTCCATCCCTTCCATTTGCCTACGATACACAATTTTATTCCTGACATTAATTTGCTCCCTGGCGATCCCCTGGCCCCACCACTGCACCATAATAAATCTGATCCAATGCCTCAGCGCTCAAAGCCCACCATAGAGACAGAGTACTTACCAGGACTGTCATGCAGAGAATTCTAATTCAGGCAGCTCCATGTTGCCAAGGAAATTCAAAATGCCTCCGAAAGCATGGAGACAGGGATGCAGGATTCAAGACAGGCTAGATTCAAATGGGAAAGAGGGATATATGCAGCGACGAGAATCCCTTGTCTGAGGGGCATTTGAGAAATGCCTTCGTCCTCTCCAGATGCGCTAAATCCGGCAGCACTGATAGGCTGACATGTAAACACACAGGCGGCTCTGCTGGCTCACACGCGCTCACATACATGCTGCACCTAGCAGAGACAGAGAGGGACGAGGGAGGGGCAGCTGATGAGAGAGGTGGAAGGAGGAGCTGCAGTGTACTGGGAGAATGAGAGGCACAGAGCACAGGGAGAGAGGGGAGTTGAAAGAAATGGAGAGAAATGTTCCCTGATTGCACCGGCAGCCTCCTCCTCTGCTTCTTTGTTTACCTGTACTTCTCCTATTTATGGAGAGATTGGAATGATGTGGTTAACGGGAATACAGGCTGCTGTTTGAGAGAGGGAAAACAATTAGAGTGGTGTGTCTGTGTGTGTGGTGACAGAAGAAAGGAGGTTAGAGAGGGAGAACGTGCAAATAAAGCAGGGGAATGAAGACGTGCAAAAAAAAAAAAAAAGTGATGAGGGGTTATGAAGGGGAGGAGGGAGTGATGAAACTACAGGGGTATAGAGCTAATGAAATTTCTGCAGTATGCAAACCTTTGCTGGAAACGGCAAGTAACTCAAGACTGTGGTGGAGAGGCTGGTTGAGTACTTTGTGTTTTAAACATTTCTTTGCCAGAGTTGAGGATTAACGCCACCCATAGTGCAACGTGAGGTAATCATCGCACAAACTCACCTTTGCTGTGAGGAGCAGGGGCCCGGGGTGAGAAGCAGAGGCTTAACGGTGCTAATGGGTATACGGGGCTGGCACACACATGCTGGCAATGCCAAGGAAGCTCCACAGTCAGGGAGTGTTTATGGGAGATTAGGGGGCTGAGGATTTAGTGGAGTGGTGGTGGACATGAAGGGCTCCTGGCCACAGAATGAACTGTGTGACAAATGTTGTAAAGGCTTAGAAAAAGACATCAGTATTTCATTTTATACATTTCATTCTTTTATTTTTAAATCAAAGAGGTTTGTTTAATTTCTTTAACCCTTAAAAAACCGGCCCCCCATGGACGGCCGCAGGAGATTGTTGTTTGCATGACATGATCGTGTTTATACAGATCTAAAACAACAACCATAATAACTCGAGCATTCATTCTTTTTGTAGCAGAAAGCTAAAGCTTGTGTCTTTCCTGTCATGGCGTCATGGGCTTATTTTACCTTGCCTTACATGCCATGCAAACATGGTATTTTGCTACAGTTACATGGGTATTTTGTCATAATGGCTGCAGGAGGTTGTTGTTTGCATAATCCTGGATATATATCAATCTGAAATTAAAAAAAACCTACATGCTGGAGCCTTTATTCTTTTTGCAAGAGAAAACAAAGGTTTCTGTCTTCCCCATCATCAAGTCATTACCTTATGTCACTTTACCTTACTGCGGTACAAACGCAGTATTTTGTCATAATTATGCTGGAAATTTCACACAATGGCAGCAGAAGATGGTTGTTTGCATGATCGTGTTTATACAGATTTAAAATAACAATCATAGATGCTGGATCGTTAATTCTTTTTGAAGCAGAAAGCTAAGGCTTCCTCTTCTCCGTCATCACATCATGACTTTATCCTACTTTACCTTATGTGCTGTGCAGACGTGATATTTTGCGGTAATAACGCTAGTATTGTACTGTAATGGCCGTGGGGGTTGTCATTTGCATGACCTTAGATATATATCAATGTGAAATAAAAATCACAACAGTTAGAGCATTCTTTCTTTTTTCAGCAGAAAGTGAAGGCTTCTGTCTTCCCTGTCATCAAGTCATTACCTTGTTACCTCACCTAACTGCGGTGCAATGGCAGTGTTTTGCTGTATTATGCTGGAATTTCCCTCGGAATTTCCTCATAATGGCCCTGGGAGATTGTTGTTGCATAATCCTGGATATATATTGATCTGAAATAAAAACCATTATAGCTGGAGCATTTATTCTTTTGCAGCAGAACGCTAGGGCTTCTGTCTTTCCAATCATGAAGTCATTACCTTATGTTACCTTATCTTACATTGCAAACAGTATTTCGCCATAATTATGCTGGAATATCCACAGGAATTTAGAATAAATCTAGAATAAAAACCATAAAATCTGGAACATTCAAAAATGAGGATATCTCAAAAAACTTAATGTACGTTGTTCAAATAACTTATGGACTGTTAGGAAATATTGTCTTTATCTTTCTGCATTTAAAAATCTTGTGGATCATTCGTTTTTATATTCTTATTATGTCATATCTGATTAAAGACATGTCCAGTATTTGTACTATTTCTTTTAATGAATTTCAATACGTTTATCAGTCATTATGGTTGATTGACCTCCACGACCTTTAAGCTTTTAGGTTGCACAGATTTCTGGGATATAAAGCATTTGAAGATACTTCTGAGAAATGACATCATGTCATCATATAAGCAAAAATACCAATGTAGGCACTGGCGGACTGTTTTATTTATTTAGTTCAAAGTGTTGATTTATCTTATTTTTTTATATCAAGTTATGACACCCTCTAAGAGAAAGCTCACCCTGTTGTTGTTCTAAATCTGTTAGACAAATAGCAGTACACAGAGATGAAGACAGCCAATGGCGGCACATCTCTGCCGTACAATAAAACACACAGAGGGAGAAAAGAATTATTCAGCAGTTGGAAAAGGGGAAGCACTCCACACCAATACAACATAAAAGATATTTATGGCTCATTTCCCCAACTAGAAGCTAATCTTAAAGAGATGAGTTATGCCTCTTGTAAGAAATAAAACTAGATGAAATGTGAGTGAGTGAAATTTGAATGGATGACGCCAAGGATAAGAACCAGCCGACATGGAGCAGGGCGAATTCATCTCATTTTTTTAACATTTTGAATGGTACTGCTCCCACTATGGCCACTTAGAAAAGATTGGACGGCTGATTCATGACATCTTCATTTACATTCAGCAGTGCTATGAATTTCCCTATTTCTGTGTTGAGCCCTTAGAAACCATGTGACTCACAACTGACTGGAGACAATCAGAAAAATGATTAATGTGTTTGTATTGTGATGTTACAGAATTAAAACCCAATTAAGTAGATATTTAATGAAAGCACTCTTTTCCCATAAAAAATATCTCCACATATGCAGTGAATTCTACTACTGCAACTCAGTATTAGGAAGCATTTTTTTTAGAGTAGCAAAAAACTAGCACAGAGCTATAAGTAACTTTCTTGAGGTGAGCCTGCCTACCCTGGATCAAGTAAGTTGGCAGCCCATTAAAAGCGTCTCATGCCAAAAATGTTGCTGTTGCTTCCCACTATCCTGCATGTGCATTAGTGTCTGTCTGTGGCTCTGCTCGGCAGACTGCTCGCCCACATCAATAAATCCAAAATAATACCTTCATGCAGCAGTTAATGGCCTATAAATTATATATTACACCTAATGTTTCAAGTTTTTGATTACCGGCCATTGGCTAAGCCCTGCCCTTCTTAGTTGTTAGGGCTGTGCCTCATGTCATTTTATTTACATTTAAAGCCTCTATCGAAATTTTGGTCAAGTTCCAAATGTCTGTCGTCATGTTTTATGACCTCGTCAAATAAATAAATAAATAAATAAATAGTTGAACAAAATCCTCAATTTGAATGAAATGACCTCATTATGAAAGTATGAAAGTAACTTTCTTTAATAGAAAAATATAATTTATGGGGCTGTCAGATTGCTGCTAGACCACCAAAGTTCTAGTGTTATTTCGGGCTGCAGTTGCTCAGTCCGTAGGGACTTGGCTTGGAAGCTGGAGGGTAGACGGTCCAAGTCCAGCATGGACCAGGTAACGAGTTTGGACTGGTATCTGGCAAGGTTCCAGTTCACCTTCTGGGTGCTGCCGAGGTGCCCTTGAGCAAGGAACTGAACTCCTCACTGCTCAGGGCCACAGCTATCCATCACTCTGACATCTCTCCACTGTTAGGAAAATAACAGCAGAATGTAACAATGAATTTCCCAAAGAGGACAACAAAATACAATTGTTGTAATTGTTGTTTTGTTATTATTGAGGCTTTTAGGATGAGGACTAAATGATTTGTTTGATAAGCATGACAGGATCTCTGGTAATGAGTTTGGCCAGGTTTGCAGCAGAGCAGATTCACACCTGTGCTATTTAGTTTTGGAAAGGCTGAAAAATCGACACCACCTTCCAAACTCTTTACATGCAGAGTTTTGCTCTCGCTGCAGGCTAGGTTTGGGCAATATGATAGTATATACTGTGCTGTGGTAGAAATTTGTCCACTGGTAGAGATTCTGTTTCTGTCACTGGAGGTATTCGGGGCAGGCTGTGTAGCAAATCAGGGCTGGAGTCATGTGTGATCTTGTGATTCTTGCATGATCTTGTGATCAAGGTAACAGGATTTTAGCAGACATGGAGGAGGAGAGTGTTGTTGCAAATACAGAAACCTGTAACACCTGGAATTATTTTTCTCAGAAACCTTACTGTTCTTTACTGTTTAGGTCTTTTGTTTTTAACTAGTGTTGTCTTGTGTGAGGCAGTTTTTTTTTTTGATTGTTTGTTTTGTTTGTACGCAGGTTCCATGTCTACCAACTATTATTAGTTGTGTTGAACCCTTGAATGTTTTTTATACATTGTCTTTCAAGTGCGCAAGATCACAGATGAATTGTTTTTATACATATATAACTGGAGGTGATCATTCGTAAGCCCTATGAGGTTTTCCTGCCTTTGAATAGTTAGGTTTGACTTTATCCTTATTGTCAAATCCTTTTGTCTGTTATCATGAGTAATGCACTTTATAAACATTTCTACTTTATACATGTTATGAGTTTGTTGTGCGTCCACACATTGTTTTTGGTCCTTGTCATACATACATTTTTTTTAGTTTCTGCCATTTTATGTGCAGGTCTTTTATAATATATAACAATGTTGTGTCCTTTCCATTTATTTGGCCTGTGTTTAAATTGCACGCCTGTTTCCAATGCATTTTACACCCTGAAGAAGACTCTCTAGTCGAAACGTGTTGGTTATCCATGTAATAATTAAGGATTTTTAATCTACAGTCAGAGTGCCTCGGATGCCTCAGGTGGACTTTTACACTGAGTGAGCTGGCCGGACGTCGTAATTGATCTTTAAAAGAATAAATAATCAGATGTGCTGAAGTACAGTATGGCAATTTTAAACCATTTCTTAACTGAATTTACAGAACAGATACTGCATTTTCTTATATACTGTTTTAGTGATAGCCTGTGTATCATGATAGAGCATTATGGTCATATCACCCACCCCTAGTTTAGTTACCAACTGGCTCAAAGATTAGCTTCTGAATCTGTTTGATAATCAGCATTTTCCTGTCACACTGTTACAACTCCTACTTTTGTCCAGCTCTGTGTATGACAGAATGTCTTTCTTGAGTCGAGGGTCTCAGTTGATCTGCATTGCAGATTTCGGCCACGATACCAAAATCTTTGTCTCAACCCTGTCTCTGAGGGCTCCAGGCCAGCTGATGAGCTGCTGCTTTTTAGCCCCACATACTTATTCACAAACTGAACATGGAGACTGTGTAGGAACACGAAACTGCTGTGAAAGCTTGTAAACATCTGTGCCTGAGCTTTTAAGGTGCTCTGGGGTTTGTGCTCGGGCTTGTTAAATTGTTGACATAACTGTAAAAACCTGCGACAACAAAGTGATACAATGTGTTTTGTAAATAATGGATTCACTGAAAAAAATTCATGCTTGTATACAAATTCCTTTCAGCAGTGTGCATTTCAACATACAATATACATACTGTATGACAGGGTTTAATCCTGGGAATACACTCTCAAACTACACTGATCAAAAATTTAAACACGGCACCTTTGTTTTTGCTCCCATTTTTCACAGGTGAAAGTTAAAGCTCTTAGAGATTTTTTTATGTACTGAGGTTGGATGTACTGCCAAGTTAATGGCAATGACATTAGAGATGTGTTATGGTAGTGAAATGAACATTCAGTTCACAGGCAGCAGCTCTGGCAGACGTTCCTGCAGTCAGCATGCCAATGGCACACTCCCTCAAAACTTGTGACATCTGTGGCATTGTGTTGTGTGATCAAACTGCGCGTTTCAGAGTGGCCTTTTATTGTGACCATCCCAAGGCACACCTGTGTAGCTGTTTAATTAGTGTCTTGGTGCCAGCACCTGTCATGTTGATGGATTATCTTAGCAAATGAGAAGTGCTCATGAACACAGATTTTAACAAGTTTGCAACCAAAATTTGTGAAAAATAAATCTATTGAGTGCAAGAATAAAGTCTTAGATCTTTAAATGAAACCAAAAATACGTGTTGTGTTTTCATTTTTGTTCAGTACATAACCCTTTTCCCAGGAAATATAATAATATGAAAATGAGAAAGGAAGGGTTGCAGTTGTGTGAGATTTTCACAGTTCGATAGCCGTTTCGGAAAATGTTGTGGTTTTACGTTATCACAGTAATACAGAGTTTAATTTTTTATCAGAATGAAAATGGAAAGGTTGAACAAACGTTTTATTATTGTAATAATAATAATATATATAATATATAATTGTAATATGACCAAAATCTCATATCACAATATAGGTCGTTTCATGTCCCGATAATGATACATATCACGATATAGCACATTTTAATCTAATGAATAAAAAGTTTCTCTTTCTCAGCACTGCAGGGCTGAGCCAGCGCAGTAGAGACAGACAGCGGTGGAGTTATATAAAATTGTTTTGTTACTGTAAGTGCCATAAAAGCTTTGCATATTAAAAAGCCAAGAGGAGTAATTTATCAATGCGATCTGGGCAAAAGATGGACAAACTCCAAATGACAAAAAATATTGCCATAAAAAGTGTAATTTGCATCACAACGATATAAACGATAAAGCAAAATATGAAACAATAGACATTTTTCTCTCGTTACACGATATATATCGTCACATTGCACAGCCCTACTTGAGACCATTTTGTTAATAGAAATTTGTGTAAAAAGTCTCCCCTTAAAATTAATTAAAATAATGGGGTGATTCAACGTTCAGTTGCATTTTTTTTTTCTTCAATATCGTAGATAGGCAAATGTACCCAGTATAACTGTCAACTTTTATATCACGGTGTACCTTGAAACCACCAAAGTTATGTATTGAAGCTAGCTTAATTTATAAATGAATTAAGTGACATAGAGAGGGGAAGAGAAGGTTGAAGGTAGACTGTTGCATGCACTGTTTCTTTCAGTTACTAATAACTCAAACTGCTTAAACTAAATGGCATTCCTTTACTCTAATAATTATTAATGCCACAATACACTGAAGTGGTTATGCCTGGAGCCCATAGGTTTATGCTTATTTCTCCTTGTTACACTAAGTGTTGCTTGAGCTATGACCAGTGTGTTATGGGAAATAAGCAGATGTAGGTTTAAGATATAAAAATGTTGGTTGGGCTAGTCGAAATAGTCTCTGGACAGCTGAGAGAAACAATACAAAAAGTGTTGCAACTTCCCCCAGTCTCCTAAGTGTAGGTTAATGACACTATGAATAACAGTCTAAGTATTAGAATATAGCGCCTCTCAAAACACAGTTGCAATAAAGTGGTGTACAGTAAAACTAAACACATTTAAAACACAAGGAGAATAAAACAAATAACATGTCATAAAATGTCATTTAAGGAAAAGATAAAAATAAGGAAGGCCAAAACTAAAATCAAGATAATTATGGGAGATAAAATCAATAAGATATCAATAAAATAGGCAGCTCAGATAAAGTCTGGATATGGTTTCCGATAGAAGTACATTTTTAGAAGAGACTGAAAGGAAGCCAGTGACCCAGACAGCCTTATATCCTCAGGCACTGTGTCCTCGGCTCTTAAGAGAGAGTGAGCTGATTACATTTAAAGGGTTTTAACATTTTAACATTTTTACCTCCTATGTGCTTTATTCACATGAGTGTGTTTGTGATTCCCAGTTTAGTGTGCTTCACTTTTGGTTAAAATAAATATCCCAACTAAAGCATATATGTACAAAACCTGCTGTTACTGTAGTGATGCTGCTCTCTCCAATCATCTAATGCAGTGTCACATGTTTTTTTCTACATACGATCATTTAATCACTGCACTCACAAAATGGATATGATAATGCTTTTAATTTGGTAGTGGTACTCTGTTATTGTGGGCATGAACTCTTGCCAGCATATTACAAATTCATGATCGGTTAAGTGCTGAAATCTCTGGCACTAGACGCTGTGAAGTTACAACCTGGAAGGCTCCTTTAACCTCGCAGCCACCTCCTCCAAAACAAGCAGCCGAACAACTTAGTAGCTGAAAGACACAGTCCCTGATTTATTTATTTTGCCTCCCAGTTCACTGTTGAGTCCATTTTACCTCTTAGCATCTATAATAGCTGTTAATATATTTTCCATGGAGAAAGAGGGTTTTTTTGGTGCTCTTTATCATTTCCTGCTGATGTGATTTATAATGTTCAAGCAATCGCTGCAAATAGGTCAATGTGACATAATTTATTCTGCATCTATCCAGATATCTACAGAAGTAAGAGAAGCTAACACGACACAGCATTACAGTTAAAAAAAGATGTCCGGGGACACGGCCACTGACTGCTTGGTTGCTGTTAAAGTGTGTTAGGGTAGGGTTTTCCATTAAGCCTGATCAGCGAGGATTTAACACCAAACTGTGTTGTGTATGTGTTTTCAGACCTGCTCCAGCTGGTATTAAGTGTCTCTCAGGCAACTGCTAACATGTGGTGGGCTTTTCCAAAAATACACACAGCAGCTTCGCCCTGAGTCTGTCTCTGCAGGAAAAACTGCCACAGCCCGACGAGGACCCAAGTCGTTCAGAGAGCGCGAGTGGTCAGCTGTAAAGAGGCTTTCCTCCGCTTGCACTCAGCGCTACACGTGGAAGCCTGAAGGGCCGAAAGAGTTATTTTGTCTCGTTTATGTCATGCTCAATCATGGTGATGAGGAGGAGGAAGCACACGCGTTAAATGCTGAGCTTTGGGAAACAAGAAGTTAAACATAGGGGTCTTAGAAAACGAGGAGATTGTGTGTTCATAGCTCATATTTTTTTCTTTGTTTGAATACAGAGAAATAAAATACAAATTAATATGCAAAATGCATCTGTAGAAAGATAAAAACAAAAATACACTTAGGGCAGTTCATGAGGTTTATTTACCTCTAATATTGACTGAAAGAACTGAAACATCAAAGACTCTTTCAGGAGCGTAATGAGAGCAAGTCTGAGTTTGTCATATCTGGCCTCTCTGACTCCATCATTACCACCATTAAATAGCTCGTCAAGCCATTTGCCAAAAAAATCTGGGTTAATGTTTGACGCAGTCCCAGCTTTGATAAGCATAATGAACTCAGTAGTTAGTTCTTACTTCCTCCAGTTGAGGACGGCACCTAAAATCTTTAACCTACAGTATAGATAACATTATTCATGACTTAATTTCCTGCTGCCTTGGCTACTGTATCTCCCTTTATTGGCCATTAACTGCTCTTTACTGCTGTCCCATCTGCACCTAATTGTGGAAAATGCTGCTGCAAAAGTTCTTCCTGGCACCAAAAAAGACCATCTCTCTCCTGTGCTGGGTTCTCCAGTGCATCAAAAAATTGATTTTTAGGATCTCGCTGTTTGTTTTTAAGGCACTCAACGGGGCCCTGTATATCTCAGAACTCTTAACCTGTCAAATCTTCAAGTCTTTTAGGTGTCTTAAAGCTGCCGGTTGTGTCTCGGTGTGGCTGTGGTGTTTGGCTGCGTTTGGGTTTATATCAAAAAGCAAAACTTTACTGTGACTGAGTCTAATTTAACTCTGTCTTATCCTGAAGGTACTGGACTAAAATGTAAATGCACAGGTGTGATGGCAGGTCTGTATTTAAAGGCCATTTGATGATAAACTGCTCTGATCAGCATTTGTATATTAACAGTGGTGTTGCTCATATAGATAAACCCACAGAAAATCATCACCTGACACCCTCGGCTCTACAGAGTGTTTTGTCGCCTCTCGGCTCATTGTTGTGGTTTTCCGGCTGCAACTTTGCTGCTTTGATTCACTCTCACAGCTCTCTTTAACTCCTAGAGTACCAGATGTTTTCCTCAAGACTTCTTGGAGACCTTGGAGACTCCTAAAAGGAGTGTGATTATTTATTGCATTTTTATATTAGTGGCTGGATTTATGTAGGACTTCTATCTAAAGTGTTCCACAACGTGCAACCCAATTATCAGAAGAAAATATTGGCATTATACATTTCTGCAAATGAATACTTTACATTTGCTCATTTCATACGTATCATATCAATGTTTCTCAAGTGATGTAAAATTTGAGCTGACATTGGGAGGGGGAGGGGACGGTGGGCGGCGTGGCACCTGGGCAAGATGCCTGCTTTTCCTGCCTGAATAGTGGCATGAAAAGTGGTTGTTTTTTGTAGAGACATCACTGCTTTACCTGCTGGGATTGTGTCCCCCAGACTGTGTATTTTTAAGCCAAAACATGATGTTTTTCTAACCATAACCAAGTGGTCCTTGTGTCTGAAGCTAACTGCAGGTAAATTAGGGGTGGGAATCATTACACCCAATGTGCCTCCAGAGTTGAAAAAGGAATTGATTTTTATTATTCTAAAAGGAAACCAAAAGCTTAACTTGTATTTGCAGTAGTATTCATTTATATTGATCATCAGTGTATTGATTTGATATTGCTACTGAAAATACTATGATACTGTAACTGAGCCAAACCCAAACCTGTGTGTGTGTGTGTGTGTGTGTGTGTGTGTGTGTGTGTGTGTGTGTGTGTGTGTGTGTGTGAGACGTGTATGTATTCAGGTTTTTGTGTTGTGTTGTTGTGTTGCTGTTAGGTCGGCTGTGGCTCAGAGGCAGAGTGGGTGGTGCACGAATGAGATGATCGGCAGTTTGATCCCTGGATCCTCCAGTCTGCATGTCGAAGTATCCCTGGGTAAGATACTGAACCCCAATTTGCTCCTGATGGCTGTTCTATTGGAGTGTGTGTGCGCATGTAAATGGTTACTCAGGAGCAGGTGGCACCATGAATGGTAGCCTCGGCTACCAGTGTGTGAATGTGTGTGTGAATGGGTGAATGTGTGATGTAGTGTAAAAGCGCTTTGGGTGGTCGGAAGACAAGAAAAGCACCATACAAGTGCAGTCCATTTACCATTTGTCATAAAAATACCAAACCCCAGCAATGAGCAAGAAGTAGCGTGACACAGACGGTGTGTCCATCTTTAAGTTAACATTGTATTTTCACTAAGAATAACTTAAAGCATTATGTCAAGTAGGCAGAACCCAAATATGACTTGTAAATATTTGTCTGAACCCAAAGGGGCCCAGTTCGGGTCCCATGAGGTCCAGGTTTGGTATCCACATCTCACTCTCACTCACTCTCACTCTCACTCTCACTCACACACACACACACACACACACACACACACACAGTAATGGAAACAAACTACCACACAAGGAACTGGGAATCAGACCACCACAATACAAGACAAAGATCCATAACAAACATGGCATACAAAAGCAAACCACACACTGATCGACCGTGTGTTTGTAGTTATCAGGCAGCTTAGACTCCGGTTATTACACACTCTCATCACACACACAACAGAGGATGTCTTTGTAGAACTGTGGTTGATTTGTTCTCCAGCACACAGTTGATGTTGTGGCACTGGTGTTGCACAGTAATCTAGCAGCTGATAGCGTCGACACAGGTTGACAGGAGTCATAAAGTTGCAGTTTGAAACAGGGACAGGCAGACTGGCTAATTAGTGCAAATCCAGGAGGTGTACTTGGGAACAGACTGTCTTGCAAAGACAATCACTCACATGTACCAACATTTCAGAGCTGTAATGTAGGTGAAGAGTTGCGGTGTGAGCCAGGGGTGGGTGAAGTGTGTAACATGTTCATCACAGGAGTCGTACACACCAACCTAAAGGTAGGAAGAACACAAATTCAACTTGCATACGCGAGCCAGTGCAGTTTGTTTTGTTGTGGTTGATTATCAGTGTCAGAGCACAGATAAAAAGCTCAAGGACAGCCCTCACAGGACCTGAGTGTTCTGGGTAAAGCAAATGTTAAACAGCGGTAGATAATGGTGCTCAATTATTTAGTTTTTGACAGATGGTGACTAAGAATGTGTGAAGAATGGCAACGATGCAGCTGGATAAAAAGACAGTGGATGATTGGCGGCCAGATATGGATGGAGTAATGAGGCTAATGTTTTTCAGTGTTTAATTAACTGTTTCTCAAGACAGTCACAGAAAGCACTCAAAGTGTATCACTGTATGGAGCATGGATGGACTGGATGGATAAGATCAAAATGGTATTTATGTTTCAATTAAATCTTCACGCTCTGTCGTCCTTTTAGAGGCGGCAGGACATTTTCAAAGAGTCCTGACAGTTTGTCCGCTCAAATGGATACATTCAGACGAGCTGTGAATTTTAGATTTGATGAGAGTTGTCACAAAGGCGGTGGCAGTAAATCTTTCATTAGCTGACACCTTTGTTCTGGGCACACAGTAAGGATGACTGACATGATGTTATTTGGTCCTAATAAATTATTGCATGGAGGTTACCATAGTGTCAGTGTAGAGCGTCTAGTGTACAGTCGTGTGGGACGATATTGAAATTCCCCTACTGATGATATGTTTTTAGGAAAAACAATGACATACAATATTATTATCAATAGAGACCAAAAAAAAAAAAAGCTGAAGCGAGAGTGACACAGCGCACAGATATAAATAGATATGGACTAGAGAAGCATATGTTGGAATCCCTTGAGGGACCACAAAGTGTAGAGGCTACAAGCGCTATTTTGCGCAAGGGCATTCGGAGATCAATAAATTAGATCAATTAAGGGAAATAATTATACAGTAACACGTTTATCAACATTAATGAATGGAATTATGATAATACAGATATAGGCCTCCATTTTGTTGCATAAACAAACCAACTTGCAGCAAGTCGTGAACTCACCAAGGTGAGGTTTTGCAGTGACGACTAAACAAGCAACGGAGTACTGTCTGTTACTTTTAAGATATTACCACAGCTATTATCTTGGTGTTTCTTTTGTTTTCACATCAAATTCAGTCAATTTATGGTTTATTTTGACCAAACTAGAGTTGGTGGTTGTTGGTAGGGGGGTAAATTGCCAGTTTCGCCACGATATTATATCAATTCTTTGGACAATGATGCGATATTTGCTGATATTACAAAGTCTGCCACGATACGATTACAGTTTGATGTGATTTAAAGGCCTTTGATAGATATGAGATGATATCTGATGCCCTTTTAATATAATCAGATAACGAAGAAGCTGTCGCCCCTCAACACATCAGTAGTTGTAAATAACTGCAACCGCTTCAGTGCAGTGAAATTTACTTTAAACTCCATGAACTTGCATAAGACAGCACATGGGGTAAGTTAGCCATCAGGGCTTTCTGTCAGAAATCGCCCTCTGGGAGTTTTCATTTGAACCCAAATCATGATCTTTTTCTTTAAACTTCAGAGCTATCTAGCTTAAAGCCCTGAAGGCATAAATTAGCCCAGCGGCTAGTGAAGTTTTCCTCTACTCACAGCTCAACAAATAACATGTATTATTTCTACTTTTTTCTTACTCACTGTTGGTTTAAGTCACTGCATCTCCAGACAGAACTGCATGGTTGAATTTCAGCCTGCATGCTTGTTTTTTTCCCCCAGCCTAACGTTGTTGATACAGAGCAGCTAATGTTGCTACATGATGTTAGTGCAGCGAGATGCCCGGCCAGGCAGGTAATGTTGTGTTTTATTTCATAACGAGTGAACATATGGCATGTGGTTCGTCTGGTGACACGTATTTTCCCACTCTGCTGATTTATTCCAGAGTAAATAGCGTTAACCTTGTTGCCTTTTTCTTGCCTGCTTGTCATCTGCCTGCTGCTGTTCGACAGTGACACAGAAAGTCAAAATAAAGACGTGACCTAGAGATGATGATATAGATTGATGTTTTCACTTTGCATCAGTGATGTTAGATTATTAATCATGGAATTAATATATCGAACAGTGGACTAACTAACCAGATGACTAAGACAATTTTAGTAAGATTGGTTTTGTCTCTGTCAAGTATAATGAAGTGTGTTTTACAATGAGTTACAAAACGCTAACATTTGTCTTAGTTTGGTGAAAGAGAGAAACTTGGATTGGTGTGTGGTTGTATTTGTCTGATTATAAAGGAAAAGAGGTGTCAAAACAGGGCGAAACAGAGCTCCCAAACTAGTCAGTGTGACACACATCACAGCCCCTTTGACAGCTTCCCAAACTAACTACCATCATTACTTTCTTTTGTACTCATCAAATGATTGCGGCAAACAGTTCAGTGCCCTCTCTGTTCATTCTTTTGTAGAGGTGACACAGAGAAAGCAAGAGTAAAAGAGGAAGAGAGAGGCTGAATACAGTGCAAAATTCATAACAGGCGTTGCATAATTGAATATTGTTTTGTTATCATGGCCAGCAAATTTAATTATGAACAATAACCTCGTCACATTGCCCAATCCTAATAAACATCATCCAAATACAAATGTAAATTTTCACCTAGAAATTATTTGCTATTAATTCCCCGTGTTACTTATCTCTATCATAATAGAATATAGAGTGAATCACTGAACAGAAGAGCCACAGTTTAATTTGTCCTAATGACATGTATAGTATATCTTCCTGAAGTTGGAGCTACTGTCCATGAATGAACTGTAAAACCATATCCAAAAGATCTTGTCTTTTTTGATATTAGGAAATTCACTTCCACACTGTGTTGGTTTTAAATTTTTAATATTCTAGGTATTTATTTAATATGTTAATATCTATTGCTCTATTTTGATCAATCAAAACTTTAGAATGTAAATGTCAACAGAATTGTTGTATGAATGGCCAAAAAGTGACTTTTGGAACAAAATAAAATGTGGAGGGAATATTTGGTGACGGGGCATATAATTACTTTTAAAGTGACTTCACTGTCAGAGACAAATTTACAATGTCAGAATAAATTATGAGAGTTTAACCTCAGTTTGTGCACTCAGCCGTGATCTTGATCGTTTTGTGTAAAGTAGACATAACTCATTCCAACTCTCATATGTCAGTTTTCTTCTTGTTTTGATGTTTAATATCATATTAAGTTTTTAGTCTTGGCTGGAGGAGAAACGTTTAGAGTTGTGAAGTGAACAGAAGTCCAAATTTAACTTGTGGTGTACCTGATCAACCAACCAGCACTTATTATAGTGAGAAATCTTAATTTCTCAAAACAGTTTGCCTCTTATTCTCACTGTCTCCTTCCACTTTAAAGGCACAGCTAACAAACAGAGACTGGCAGCAACTTTAAGCAACAAAATCCAAAATGTAGAGTTGTACGCAAATACAGTTTGTCTTTATAGATAGTTTTGATGCTGAATTGACATGAATACAGTCGACATGTGACACCTGTTATCTCATGTTGTTTAAGTTATGCGTTTTTGCTGACGTGAAGAATTGTTAATATTGTTAAAAGGAGATTTGCATAAACTTTTCCATCTGGAAAAACATTGGAAAATTACCTCAAAGGGAAATCTAGAGGAAGTCTTGGAAACAGTGACCCGCAAGATCCCCAGCCCTCATTTTTATGACTTAAAGTTTATTGAATTTCAAACCACCTCAAAAGAAAATAATAATAATTCAATAAAAAAACAAAACAAACAAAATAAATGAAATAGGTAAGGATTGACTCCAACCATACCGCTGTTAAATGTCCGCTCACTGTTCATGAAAGATGAGTATCAAAGTAATGTCCATGTAAAGGTGTCCATATAAATATTTACTCCAGCTGTGCCATTGCCACATCCACCCTCCTGCAAATATTACAGTGCCAACAAGAGCTGTACGCGCTATCAACAACACATTTAAAGTTTACAACTTCACATAACATTTTGTAACAAACATCAATATACGCACACTGTGTATTTTACGAGCCTGGTGCTTAGCAAAATCAGATCCCCAGCCTTTCAAAAAACTTAGTGTGTGACTAAAAAAATGACATTGTCTTTAGATGTGAGAGGGTGTCAGATATTAGTCTTTCAAAGTATTTTCAAAGTGTTTTCCTCTTCTATTGTTTTATATCATGTGGTACTGAATGCATGAGTTGTTCTTTGTTGCCCAAAATTGATAAAAGAGCACCACCATGTGGATCAGAGCAGTTATGACAACTGTAGTGTGTACACCTCTGTATTTCTGTATTTATATCTGTATCTTTTCTTTTTTCTCCACATTTTCCTCAGCATTTTCATGCTTTTGTTTTTGTGAATAAATCAATTTATCTGCAGCTGCTGGCCACGGGCCTGAAATCAAACAGAACCAGAATGAGAGCCATTACATCCAGAACAAAATATCTTGTTGTTTACAACTCATTACAGCTTAACTCGCAGTATTATTATCATGCAGAAAGTAATTTTTTGCATTTGTCTTGCATTATGGACTGGACACTCGTAGGAGCAGCAGTGTTGTCCTCGTTATCATTTGAGACAATCATACCAGCTGCACAGCCACACAAACAAGTCCACATCGCTTCTAATATTATCCAACGCAGCTGAAAATGTTTTGCAGGGACACGTGCGGTTCTATTCAGTGAATAAGGCTCAGAACAGGAAAAACAGACCGCTTCCTCTGTCTTCCTGCTGACAGTGTTGGATGCATGTCAAAGAACAGCCTATGTGTGCGCTACTTGAGCGTGACATATCTGCTGAAGACGTTTTTTTTTTTCCATTTCATTTTCTGCTGCAGTGAGGCAACATGAAGAAGAAAGAGAACACCTGTCCCCAAAATTACAGAGAATGCCAGTGAGCACAGAACTGATTGTGTTCAAACTGTGTATAATTGTGTAAGCTGTGAACCATGTCCACCTTCCATGCTTGGCAGTCATGCACCATTTCCTGTGACCTCGCTCTACATGAGAGAATCTAAACTGATTCTGTGTATTTTAAATCGTCTAACTCCCCAGTTTAATTATATTTCTGAATGTATTATGTGTTGGGCTCATTGTGCTCAGATTTATGCCATATTTAATTTGCCGGAGTCCAACCTCAGTCCACCCAGGTTCCTACATTGAAATGCATGATTTCTGCAGACACACAGTGAGTTGGCTGGCGCTTTGTGAAGGTTTGCGCTGCATGAAGCACAAGCTGAAAAAAAGAAGATCCTTTTTATAACTTTTCTTTGCTGGTAAAAGACACAAACAAGCAAGAGGGAATATTATCACTGAGCATTAAAATGATCATCTTCTTTATGCCACTGAAAGTCACTGAAAAGGTACGGGCATTGTGAATCTGGGTCTAGTTGCAGGTGGAATAGTCAGAGAATTGAGCAGGAAATCACAGGATGCCACATTAATAATAGCACCTTTTCTGTTCAAGTATGTAACAAAATATCTTTATAATATTGTTTAGTTTGTAAAGAAATTAACAAATACAGATATTGTAGCCTATATAAAATACAACATATAGATGTAAAATGATGGCAAAAAAGGGACAAGACTAAAAAAGCTAAAATATTTGTCGATTAATCTATTACTTTCTTGATTAATTGATTAGTTTTTTGATCTATAAAGTGACAGAAAATGGTGAATAATGTTGCTCAGTGTTTCTCAAAGCCTAAGATGATTTTCTCCTCTGTCTTGTTTTGTTCACCTCCCAAAGATATTCAGTTTACTGTCACATAGGAGTAAAAAAACAGAAAATATTCATATTTAAGATAGAATCAAAGCATTTTGGCTTTTTATTTAAAATAAATTGATTACCAATTAATCCATCAGTTGTTTGGTCTATAAAATGACAGAAAATGGTGCAAAATGTCGATCAGTGTCTCAGATGTCTTGTTGTATTAATCACCCAAAGATAGTCAGTTTACTGTCACAGAGGAGTAAAGAAAACACAAAATATTCATATTGAAAGAGGATTTCAGAAAATGTTTTATTTTGTTTTTTGGCCTATTTTGCTGTTAATGGACAGGACAGGTGAGCGTGAAGGGGGGAGAGTGAGGGGGGATGACATGCAGCAAAGGCCACGGGCTGGATTTGAACCCGGGCCGCTGCGGCAACAGCCTTGTACATGGGGCGCCTGCTCTACCACTAAGCCACCGGGCGCCTTAGATTTCAGAAAATGTTGACCTTTTTGTTTAATGTTTTCTTTTGTTATTACAAATTAATCTATCAGTTGTTTGGTCTATAAAATGTCAGGAAATGGCGGAAAATGTTGATCAGTGTTGCCCAAAGCCCCAAGAAAAAACTCAAAGATATTCAGTTTGCTGTCACAGAGGAGTAAAGAAACTAGAAAATATTCACATTTATGAAGATAGAATCAAAGCATTTTGACTTTTTTTTTGACTGATCGATTAATTTAATAATTTTCTTTAGCTGACTCCATTTCATACAAGTATTTGCTCAAACACACAAAATAATAACTTCAGTTGTGTTCCTTAGTACCACGTCAGGGCAGTGCATGCAAAATGTAAACATATAATCAAATGCAATGTGAATTTGTCTTAAGTTACTATAATAAATACTGAAGAGAGAATGGACAAAATATCATTGGACACTTGAGCCTTAGGAAGTCCCTTTACGTCCACTGTGAGCCAAGTTTAAACTGTTTAATGCAGGACTTATTAACATTCTCTGACCTCTCAGAATATTTGAACTCCTAACGTTCTTAAAATAGATGGTATTGATGGCATATATGTGTATTTAAAACCTCCCTGTCTGCATATGAAAACGTATTAAGAGCCTCTGGTGCAGCGGGACATTTTGCTGCACTGCACTCTGCTTTACCCTACTTCTCTTTGCTCCAAAACTTCCCACCAAGTTTTAGATCCTGTGATCGGGGAGCAGCTTCCTGGTGCCCGTCAAACCACTGCTGATTTTGCATAACGGTCTCTACAGGGACTTTATCATCTTTGAATAAGGGAATACTGTGAGGGAACAGAGGTTGCACCATACGGTGATTATGGCCCTTTAGAATTGCTCTTAATTCTCTGGTTATTAGACGACCATTCAGAGTAATCAGTGATGTAATGATTCCAGTTAGTCTCCTTGACTGTGTGATTATAGGCTGATTAGGAAACAATTATAGATTTATGTGTTGAAATCAAATGAATAGTTTTAAAACAAACATAAACTGAGAGGGCATGGCAGAAAGTGACAGATAATAAAATTAAAAATAGCTTTAATGTTTCCATTTTAAGGGAGAGAAGCCTTTTTGCACATTGCATGTTGTTATATTTTCTTTATTAAGATTATTTAAGGCAATCATAGTAGCCTAAAGTCTGAACATGCCAATTGGTTGGGTCAGGTTTCGGAAAATAATCATGATTAGACGTCGTCATGTTATGTTGAGTATGTAATTGTTGTGTTTGTTTGACCTGTTCACCACCCTGACCACCTCCTAAAGCAGACAGCAGCCTGCAGCTCATAGGTCACATGATCCCTGGCTCACTTTTACATGGGTTATATACAAATTATAGTGCATTATTCATCATAGGACAGGGCGTCTGCAGGTCCTTAAAGAGTCTTAAAATGTCTTAAATTCAGCGTTACAACAATAAGGCCTTAAAAGTCCTTGAACAGTCTTAAATTTGTGAGGTCTTAACTGCTACAAACATTTATCTAATTTCATTTATCCATTTCTATTTTTTCTCCTATTATGTAAAAGTCCACATTTCTCATGTTACAAATCTTTAAAAAAACGACAATATTCATTTTATTTCATACTTACATTTACCTGTTGGCAAAATGTAGATCGACTTAACTCACTCAAATAACCATATTCCTCCGTAACACACATGCCTATATACTGCTTACCTGCAATGCCTAAATAAGTCAAATATGATTCGTCCAAAAATCTGTCCTAAATTTGGTTAAAATCTGTCTTGAACAGGTTTTAAAGAGATAGTGCACCCAAAAATGAAAATTCAAGGGAGGCTCAGGTGAAGTTTCAGAGTCCTCACAACACTTACGGAGATCCCAGGGGAGAGGGGGTTCACTACGGATAACTACGGACGGGCAGTATGGAGATATTTTGTGGACGTTTGAATCCGGGGCGCTGTAAGCCTCCATTAGGTGGAGTTGTGCTGCTACCTCTTCTCCCCTGGGATTTCCGCAAGTGTTGTGGGGAGTCTAAAACTTCACCTGAGCCTCCCTCGGCATATGGGTGAGTAGATAGTGGCTGAATTTTCATTTTTGGGTGCACTATCCCTTTAAAAAGCACGTCAATCAGGAGAGACTCGTTTTTATAGTCAAAAAATATTTATTAATGTGCACATAAGAATGAAACAATTCAAATAGGTTTTGGTGATTAGACCCCGTCGAGATGGTATGATATAAGGAAGGTTACGAATCCACTGTCGAATAGGGAACTCCCCTGAGGTCTGGACGCTGGTGGTGGTACAGGAGGTGGTGAAGATGTGGAAAAGAGAAGTGCTGATGATGTGGATGAGTCGAGGAATGTGCCTTTGTTGAGCTCGTCCTGGACTCTAGATACGATGTCTGGAGGTCAACGAGGTGGAGGAGGGCACGACAGTTCTGCCTAGAATGACAGCTGACAGCAGCAGAGGAGAGAACAGAGAGCAGATTTAAAATTTTGCCGTGGCATCCTGATAGGCTGAAAGAGATTGTGGCAGAGTTTGATTGAAAAGTGGACACCCAACATCAGCTGATTAGAGGAAGCAGTGGGAGTGGGATGGAGAGAGTTGTGAATGGATTAACACAAAGAAAGTCTTCCTGATTGAACTTAGGCTGAGCTCCATTAAATGTAACTGTGTGATACCTGTAGACACCCTGTAGGACTAAGTACAAACAGTGAATGAGAACAGCCTGACGTAGTATACAGCAGCGTTATCACACACTGTGTTATCTACAGAAGTTATAAAGACATCGGTGCTGACCATGTATCTATGGTATCATGATATGAGACTATTAGATTTGGATATCTAATATTGAAGTGTTGTCTTTTTGTGGTTTTCAATAAGTAACAGTAAATTTAGGAAAGGACATGACGTCAGTGACAATGTTCGAGGTGCCAGACTTTGGTGTCAGCTCTATTAGAGTCAGAGGGGCGAGCAGGACAAGTCTCACTACAACCCATCGTATCTTCGTTTCACCTTTGACTGTAAAATTCTTCCACCAAATAAGACACACTCTATGTGATGTTAATTAATGCTTTTAATCCAGATGTGCACGTTTTTCTTGTTATTGGTCTCCAGTCACATCACAGATCTGTCTCAAGCCCGAGTTTGGTCCAAGATAGCAAACACACCATTATGATACATAAACAAACAGGGCAGGTGCTGCCCTATAATCACTGACTAGACTGGAGTTATAACCAGATCAGGTCTTAATGGCTCTAATTGTTATGCTGGCTGGACTTAATGATATGGTCTGTCAGTTAGGTAAATGTCTGCCAAGCTATAGGACTTCACCGTACGCTGAAGTGCCTTGTAGTTTGCCTCAGTGATACACATTTACACTAATGTTAGTAATCTGACATTAATTAGTTAGCACACATAGAAGTCATGACAGAGATTAAGCCTGAGAGACTATAACATTTGGCATTACTCACCAGCATTACAGCTCTCTGTTTCTTTACACCCTCAAGAGGATTTTTTCTTACTCATGTTTATGGGTCAAATTAGTGTAGGGTGACTCAACAGAGACATTACTGGCTTGCATCAGCTAAACAAAGTAAAAACAAGTACCAGTAAGTGATAAAGGATCAGATTTATGATAATTTGTCAAGTAGTGCCAACTCCTGACAATGATAGGGAACATTATCTAAAGTTAACCCTCCTGAATGTTATTAAATACCATTAACAGTTTGAGGTTTGGTTAGCTGTTGATAACCAAATACATGTACTTGCTAACAGCAGGTGGCGTTAGCTGCCTTGGATTCAACAGGGGCTTGAGGTGCAGCTGAAACGGTTTTCCGCAGTGTTTACATTTGATTTCTCTCTGTACGGTGTCGTCGTCACAAAAGCCAAAAATTTGTCGACAGGACAGACACGGCATTTCTCTTTGGTACAAGATGCTCAAGCTGCTCAGTTGTCTGGGTGTTTGAGTCCTACTCCATGTTGCTTCCAGGTCGCAGACTGTATGGAGTCATGTGACTACACACGCAGTAGTGCGTTTTTAAGGGGACACTATATGGACACAAACAGTTTGGAAAGAATTTTTGAAAGAGATTACTAACATGGGCAAGATTATGTTGGTTAGAGGTTCTGAACGTCTGTTTTGATTAATTTTCGATTCATTGCCCAGCTCTACATGACAGTATGAACCAAATTTAAGACAACTCATCTAATAGTTGTTAGAGACATTTTACTCAACTCCAAAGTGGACCGATGCCACTTATTCAGCTAAAAAGTGAAATGAATAGTAACGGAAAGCACAGTAGGTTGGTGACTACGCGCACCTGTGCCCTGCAGCCTGAAAAGTCTTATTGCCTGAGAATAATAGCGTGGTACGCAGTTATGCATCATTTGGTGGTGCAAGTGCCCAAGGCATCTCACATTTTCCTAGTCTCTCATGTTCAATCTGTTCAGTCTTGTGCCAGCTAGAGTTAACAAAATATGATAATTACTGGGTTGGTTATCATATTGATACCCATCTGCTGCACACTCAGTAGTGAGATATTTGAATTGCATGTCTTGTTCAAAACATTTTTACATTGGGAAATTTAGAACTTGTGAGAAAAGAAACGGTCCAGACCCTACTGGACCCATAGTGGGTGATATAAAAATGTTTTGTAGATTCTTTTTATATCAGAGCTCCATGACTACAGTCTCAGCTGGGGTTGTTGACTGATTACATGATAAACCTCTTCCTCTGCAACGACTGTTTAAAATGCTGAATTGAGTTGCTGTGGGAAAAGGCACCTCACACACTTCACAAAGTACTGGCTGGTATCCTAGTGACGGCTGAACGGAAATTAAACAAAGTTGAGTGTTTTGATGAAGTGGGCAGGACTGCTGACTTCCTCTTTTCTGTCTGCTTAGTTGGAACAAAGAGCTTTTGTAATGCCTCATCACTCTTAAAGAGCCCGCTAAAGTAAAGCTCACACACCACCATCAGTATCTGACGCAGGCTGAATTACATGACAGCTGCTTCGGGCTACTTGCCCCAAGTGTTTCTCTCCCCACATCAGCAAATGGGGCTGTGACTGCTCCAGAGAGCTGTGGTAGGGACCTGCCTCCCTTCAGAGCAGTACAGTTATGTGGGACCCTGGAGGGCTCAGCCCAAATTTACTTGGACCTGTCACAGCCACGCAGCGGCAGGTTGTCAGGACAGCCAGAGCTATGCTGGAGTGTCCTCCACAGCTCTTTAATAGGGAATTCAAGTTTCTTCCCTCTGGCACGGCACCTGGTAGAACAGAGTGAGAAACTAGTTTCCTATGCTATGAATATGCTTAGCTCCTCTTAATGTCTTTTACACAAAATAATCAGGAATCTGTTGTCAACAGTGTTTATTAATGAGTTTTTCTGCAATAGTTGTGTCTTGGTTGATGTGTCTGGTGTGTTTTGTTTATATTTATGTATGAACCATAGGTGCAAAGAGAATTTATCTATTTGAGACAAGTTTAATTGGATGCAAATGATTGAATTGTGTCGCTGCAACATGCAGCTATTTGCATCTGTCATGTCATGTCATTCAGCTCAACACGCATTATGTAGTCACAATGGTGTGGAGCATCCTGAGAACACATGACCACACTCTCCATTCATGTGTCCTTACTTGTTAATTAGACTGAAAATTGTTCTCTCTCTGCTGCCAGTGGGGTCACTGTTTGTTATCTGAGGTCGAGTTGAAATGACCTGCAGAGGACTGACTTAATCGGTTTCATAATTTTCACTTGTAGACTGCATGTGGATGAGCTAATACATACTATGGATAGAATGTAGGACTAAAGCATAAAGCAGTGGTAGAAAAATTACTACAATACAAATAATAATATATTATTTATTTAGCAGGGGTGGCACATTGGTGACTCTAAATTTTCAGTAGGTGTGAATGTCAGTGTGAATGGTTGTCTGTCTCTATGTGTCAGCCCTGTGATAGTCTGGTGACCTGTCCAGGGTGAACCCTGCCTCTCGCCCAATGTCAGCTGGGATAGGCTCCTCAACAGGATAAGAGAAAATGAATGTATTTAGCACCTTCCAAAATTGCCTTACAAGGGAAAATTTTGATTGAAACATATTTCAGTTACATAAGATCAGACAGATAAAAGCACAGAGAATGAATGAAGAGGTGGGGTACACCTTGGACAGGTTGGCAGTCTATCACAGGGCTAACACTGGTAGACAGACAATTCAGGATAGAATAGTTGTGTTAACAGCAAAATCTTTTTTATGTTTAAAAAGAAAAAGTTCTCATTACAGTGAATGGTCCCTTTCACAGTGATATTGATGTATTAACCTGCAAGTTGCATTTCATTGTTGTCACTGGTCCAGGTGGCACTGAGTCTGACTACTTAATATACTCGTTCATCATACTTTATGGGCTTATCATATATTTTTGGATGTAACACCTTAATCTGTAAAGTAACTAGTCCCTACATCATGAAATAAAGATAATGGATGGAATTGAAAGTGACACCAGTTGCATTAAATTAAAATTGCATAAAGCACAGATAGAATATTGTACCCAAGTACAGTGCTTGGCAACGTTTTACCTTTTTGGCAAATATACAAAGAGGATACTGCTTTCATCACAGCGCTGCAGGAAACTACTTCACTATATGGGTGTTTAGAGAAGGTTAGACTATTTACAGTCACGCGTTAGCTGTATCATTTAGCTTCCATTAGCAGCTGCTAGTCATTTAGCGCCCATAACCTCAGGAAATGACACATTACACTGAAAAAAAAATTGAATGGTGTAAATCTAGGGTACTTAAATCTAGGGCTGAGGGATATGATGGTGATATAAAACTAGATATTGTGATAGATTTTGAATATTGTAATATTGTAAATGTTGTCTTTTCCTGGTCTTAAAGGCTGCGTAACAATAAAGTGATGTAATTTTGAGAACTCACCAGACTGTTTTTATTGTTCTATTATTTGCTTGCACCCACAAAATCATTTTACCCACATTACTGATGATTATTTATCAACAGTCCCATTGTGAAATTATTTAGTGAAAGCACCAACCCCACAGTATCATCACAACATTGATATCTTGGTACAAAAATATCTAGGGCTGCCCTCGACTAAGAGTTTTCTTAGTCAACGAAAAGTCGTCATTTAGGGCCATTAGTCGACTAGTTGCCCGCATGGTTACGGCATTCATTTGATTATTGAATTATATACATTTTGAGCGAGGCCACACAATGGCCTTCACCTTCTCAAAATGATCCCACACCTTGGATTTCCTGCCCGACATGTTATTAACTAGCCTGTGGAATAACCGCAGGTACCAGCCCTGGAAATTAACCTGACTCCTGTCTGACTGCTGAGCGTGGACACTTCCTGTGTCCGTCCTTTCAAATTAAATTCCCACACGGTCCAGTCATATAGGTTTTGATTTAGGCACAGCTCCTAATAGAGTTTCACGTTTATTTGTTTTTTTCTGCAACCAATGAAATCTTGCCAATTAATGGCCTTTCTGGTTGACTAACATTTGGTCGACTACTAGGGGCCAGCCCTAAAAATATCTTAATATTTATTCTTCTCCATAAACATGAATATATCCAGAAGGTAAGGACTACGAAATTGCAAGCGAGAGTGAAATTGGGGTTGGCTTTTACTGACATTTTAACTGGTGAGAGTGTTTACAAACAGTAACCAACAATCCTAGTATACCTTTAATATCACAGCTTTAATCATGCTACATTTAAATCTGCTCAGATCTATTTTTTTCAGTGTAGCTGAGGTTGTGGAAGCACTTACTCAGAAGTGAACCCTCTTGGTCTCAGTGGCATTTGTTTCTTTCAGCTTGTCTTTGAGGAAAGCTCCCAATAGAGTCACTCAGTGTTCCTCCGCGGTGTCATCGGCAACAGAATCTGACAAAAACAATTACAAGTTAAAGTCACTGCAGCATATTAAGTTTGGTTCTGCTGGTTAGAACTGCTCCCATCGGCTGAACCTTTATCTTCCCTCCTTGCTGCGCAGCTGCAGTTTGTCACTCCTTATCATTTTGTCAAGCAGTGCGGCTGGCTCACAGATGCACAGATAAACCTGCATGTTTATGTCCTCCTGGCTCATGCTGCAGCTTGTTGACTGGAAGTCTGAGCTCCATGTGCATTTATTCATGTCAGTTCCCCTTTTAATTGTGTGTTGCCTTTTCCTACTGTAGTCCAGACCTCAGCTGATCAGTTTTGAGTCCTCTCTCCCAATGTTCCTCTTCACTGTTGTATGTAGGAATGGATTTCTAAACCTAATCCTAACAAATTCTCTTGTCGGTGTTTCTTTATGGTGACCACAGCTGACTTGCAGCTGATGATGTGTTTAACAACAGCTGCCAGAGTCCATGAATGTTAGCCACTTTCCTTAAAGGTTAAGTGTGTAGGATGTAGGGGGATATAGTCCCAGATATTGAATATAATAATGTTTTCTCTAGTGTATAATCACCTGATAAGAATTGTTGTGTTTTTGTAGCATTATCATGTGGAGTAGGTCCTCAGCCATGGATTCAACCATGTTGCTCCATCATGTTTCTACAGTAGCCCAGTAGGGGTGCACCATTTTATCTAGTTCATGTTAATATAAAATTCATATTGTGATACTGGCGATATTTCAGCTCATTGACATATTGCCGTCATACTGTTACCCATGTCAACAACAAGCATGACTAAAGAGAAATTATAACCGACTCTGCGTCAATAGTGTGGAATAAACTGTGGCGTCCTGAATGTTTTATGAACAGCCCCGGACTTCTCAGACTCTTTTAGTGACTTACCACTCAGAGGGAACTCATCCAGCGGCTCCTCTGGCAGCAGCACAGCGTCTCTCCCTCTCATCTCTCGCTGTACACACGGGAGTCGTGTTGTCAAGTGATTTTGTCATAGAGTCTTTAGAGTTCATTTTAAGATTCTTTTATTTGTTTTCAAATTTTTAAATGGTCTTGCCCCGCCTTACCTCTCTGAGCTGCTTCATCCCTACGCGCCTGCTCAGTGCCTCAGGTCAGCTGATCAGCTGCTCCTGGATGTACCGAGGTCTAAGCGGAAGCTCAGAGGTGATAGAGCCTTATCTGTAGCGGCTCCCAGACTGTGGAACGATTTACCTCTCCACATTAGACTAGCCCCCTCACTGTCCGCTTTTAAAACCAGTCGTAAAACCCATTTTTACTCCTTGGCTTTAAACCCAGCATGAGACTCTGCTCTTGTTTTACTGTTTTTTTTGTTTTTATTGTTTTTTATTGTTTGACATAAGTTTTATTTTTGTACAGCACTTTGTTTCAGCTGTGGTTGTTTTTAAAGTGCTCTATAAATAAAGTTGAGTTGAGTAAATGTGTGATAGATGTGGTATCATAACAGCCTGTCACAGCATGATGATTAGAGGAGAAATGGCAGAGTGTAAAGGTCCAGGTGAAAAAAAACCCTCAATCATTTAGGATTTTACTAAAAGAAGAAAGTCACCTGTTGATTTATATATATAGATCCCAGGGGACATTTTTTTTTGTATTTGGGAGCTGTTCATTTTTGTCTTGTTTTTACTGAATATTTGAAGGCAAACTGTAAAAATATATATCATCCATTTTGTTGCAATTCTATGTTCTTAAATTAATAATACATTTTTTTACTAATTTGTCTTATTTTCAAGAATATCGTTAAAGCAAAAATACCCTGAAATATTGTGATATTATTTTAGAGCTATATCGCCCACCCCTATAACCCAGAGTGGCCAAACCAAAGACCAGCTCTAGCTACTACCGTTCCCATTTTTGTGTTGTTTTTAATGTTTAACAGCCTTTTTTTTTTTTTTTTTTTTTTAAAATGAGGCCCATCTGTTTGGAGAGGAAGAGACCTCTGGATAATTTCTGCCAAAAAAACCCCAAACAAAACAACAACAACAAAAAAACACAACTCCTATCACATGAACATTGAAGGAATTCTAACTGGTAGTTTCAGCTGGTTGCAATCTGCAGTCCTCACTGCTAAAGCTCCTTGATGCAGACACACTGCTCCCATGGGCGAGTTTTTGTAGTTGTTTTTGTCCCTTTGCAGCTCCTTTCTCTTTGTGGTGTTTGTGTGTCTCCTTGTGGACATTTTGAGTCTCTTCCTGGTCAGTACGTGTTAATTTGAATGACATTTTGCAAGGAAAGGCCAGGGGGCCCCCTGACACTTTGGGCCCTTGGGCCTGTGCCTGGTCAGCCCGTTCAGTAATCCATCCACGAATGCTGCTCTAACTACACCTTTGGGTGAACATTTCTTTTCAAAGTTCCAGTAACTCTCCACAGTCTGTATAATTAAGAAACAAAATGCCATCTAATTTTAATAGATGTCAGTTTAAATAAAGTAGTGTGGTAGGATGTGGTATATTATTCCACACAGTTGACATTTTGCACCCCAATCCATGCAATAGCATCAGATGTTTCTTTCTTTCTAAAAATACTTTATCCTGATACTATAAAGCCCATGTCCCTGCCCTGGTGGTTTATCTGACATAACAGCAGTATGCTGTTAATACTGCTGTCTCTGCAGCATTTTGTTTATCCAGGTCATGCAGCAGCTGTGTAGCAGAAGCAACTATGCGAGGTCTTAAAGATGCCTCACTACCTATTTGTGAGGGTTCAGTAGTTTGAGGATAAAGCCAGTGCAACAACACTTTTAATAAAATACACACCATGAGCATCATGGTGCACACACAGCACAGCATGTTGGGACATATTTATTTTAGAAAAAGAGTATTTTTTTCCACACAGGTTGTAGCTGTACTGCATCTTGTATATTTATCATTACACAGTGAGATATTGTTCCTGAGGCTGGTTGCTGCGGTCAGTTGAGACATTACTTGCAATTTAAGGAGCGACCTGAAGATGGAAGTAAAAATCCACCAGTGAGTTTAAAGCTCAGCCCGCCTCTGAGTTATGAGCATTGTTAATCCTTTCACCTCAGACAATTCAGTCTGTATTCTTGTAGTACTTCTCTGTTCCCTCCCCTCTGGAGTAGTGTATTAAGGACACCCACCCATGTGATGGTGGTGCAGTGTGAACACCATAACAAGTGAAGGAACCAGAAGTTGAGTGATTTATTTTCTCTTTTTGGCTCATACAATAGTCCTACCCGGAGGGATACCTCATTTCAGTGCAAAGTAGATGCTCAAATCAATATTATATGCATTCACAAATTCAATCTCACAATTCTCCATCTATGGAACAATTCCAATTTGTATTTTGTAGCGTGACGGAAGAGATTATTGGCGTCTGTCTGTTTTTTACATTTTGAAATTGAAACTGCAAGTTAGTGTTATATTATGTAAATTGAAAAGTCGCTATCCACAGGGATTAAACAAAAAATGTTACATATTTTGATAGATGCAATATATATTTTAATGACTTTTTGAGGCAAACAGTCACGAAGAATGCATTCGACTCTATAGTGTTTGTAAACCTTGTGCCTTAACACTCCCATCACCTCTTATATAGGCTCTTGGAAATTTGTCTTTATGGCAGAACTGACATTACAAGCATTTAGGAACAATGGCCTCCATAAACAGTAATTCACCTCTACAGCCCAATATGTGTCCTGTGGGGTCATCCCGTAAAGGCCATGAGCCGACTCCAGTGAGAGCGAGAGCTGGTAAAATGGTGAAAATCAGTCCTAGAAATGGTCATTTAATGGTACAAAACCAATCGAACGTGGAACACACAAATGTCCGAACATAAAACCTGGGGGTGACCACATGGCAAAGCTGCTGACGTTACAGAAACTGGAAATCTATGTTTTATAGATCTGCAAGTAAATAGATCCTTTGCCCGGAGCTACAGCACATACAGCACGGTAACTATCGAGTTTAAGGCCGTCTCTGTGTTCTTATCAAGGCCAGAAGACACGGAAGAAGTGGGAATTGGATAACTGCCAGATTTTATACCTCCGTGGAACAATGCAACCGCATAATGGTTGTTAATGATTCACAATTTTACCCTCTTGTTGGTCTTGACACTGTCGGAATGCATCTACGCTGCTGACCTAAGACAGTTTAATGCAAACGTGTTATGAGCTCGTCTCACATAAGATACATCTGACCTTCAAGGAGGTCGACTCACTGCACGCTGGTCTTGCAAGTGAATGGAAACATTGATACTGATGATAAAGTTAACATCCATATTATCCACTCTGCTCTCCTATATAGTCCTCCCACGCTTCTGAAAACACACGCAGGATAAATATTCTGTTATCAGCCATTCTCCGTCAAAATGATGCTTTCTTCATAACAAAAATATGTATTAGTTCTGTTATCGTTAACTTTTGGCCCCACCACTTCCACTCCTCAAAATTAGATGCATGTAATGTTGCTGATGCAGGACTTTGAGGGTATTCTGCCGTGAGTTGCTCTTAGTAAGATTACCAACTAAAGCTCTAAAATGTAAAGTATAATCAGCACTTCATTATACTTGATTATACATAATTAACTTAATTAATAATAGTCTTCTTTTAACAATCACATGAGTGAATAATTTGTAGAAATTGTGAGCTGTTTAGCAGTTTTTGCCTCGACTCAGAGGAGGCAGGGTAAGCAGCTCGCTGGCTAACAACCCCACAGAATCACAATAAACTGAGGCACAATCCCACACAAATGCTCGTCTCCAGTGGCAGCATCACCATGGTTTAAGGCCAAGGCTCTGCTCCCGGGGTCTTGCTGGAACATTACAATGCGTTGGAGGGAACAAAGCCGGGGCTACAATGACTGAGGTTGTCCTTGCTGGTTTGGATTGTGCAGGGTTTTAAAGTGGCCTGTACTGCGTTATTACAGTCATACAAATCCTTAGCTGCTCTGCCTCTAAACATCGATGTCCTGCACATGTCTTGTTGCTAAAAGTGGGTGTCCTGGCATCTTTCTGCAGCTTCGTGTGGGTGGCAGTTTATTGGCTTTAAATGTGGGTGTCCTGGCACATCTTGCCTCTGATTGTGGGTGTCCTGCTACTCACTTTGGTTGTTCTACCACTGTAGTCTTCCTGGTTACATGGCCATGTTTAGCTGTTGTGCAGTTATTAGCACTAATATGATGGAACTGTTGCTTCACAGTCAAAAGACTCATGAGACCGATCAAATATGCACTGGATTGAATTTTAATGGTCTATATATGAGATTTTGAACATGAATACAGCAGCAAATTTGCTATGTAAAGATATAGTGGATTATATAACAGTTAGGTCCGACCATAGACTGTATGGACGATGAATCTCCTCTCTCTCCTACTGTACAAACATGAAAGAAACATGTCCCTGATTCAGCTGCTGCCATCTTGCTCCAGTAATGTCATTTGGAGCCAGAGTGTGTGCAGGGGTGACCCCCTCAGTGTCGAGTTCCCGCCCATACACCCTCTCTCAAACTAATCACAAGACGCTTTGTTGCAGAGTGGTAGACGCAGCTGTCAGTCGTGATGTCAAACCCCCCTTTATATCAAATAGCATCAAATGATTAGTTATAACCAAACTTATGTGAAAACACGTGAACATATGGCAGAGTGATAAGAACTACCTAAAATGGCAGAAACCTCTTATTTCACTGGTCTCACGATAAAAAGAAACACATTATCATATTACCTGAGGGCTCATGCCTACAAGTGAATCACAGCCATGCTGATATTGAGTACAACAGTGCACCTTTTTGTTTACTTTTGATGGCAGAGGTGAGAGCTGAGGCTTTGAATGTGGTATAACACCTTTAAGGAGTCAGTGTGAATATGGCTATCATTTGTATTTTTAAAATAACTGTCAATGATGAAATAATTTAACTTCCTGAACCCATATTTCTCCTTTTAGCCTCAAGGAACATGTAATCTTAAGCACTGTATTTAAACCTCATTATGACATTATTGATTAAGTGTTATTCCAACACCCAAAAGAAGCTACATGAACCTCAATATTATATTAGCTGAACCTAAGGTTATTGGTTGAAATATTCCAAGATATATTATCACAGCTTCGCTATTACATGGCTGGAAATGGATAAAGTGTAGATGCTCAAGCAGCATTGGACACAGCTCTTTAAGTGCAGCTGTCATGCTTTGTATCTCTGCCTTGACATCTTCTGTGGGTTTAAAAAATGCTTTCAGCATGTTTTAAAGAGGTTAAGGAAAGAGTTCCTGTAACATAGTTTAAGGCCTCCACAGGCCAGGTCTCTGTGTTTTGTCTTTATGTGTTAGAAATGTGATTTATTGCACACTTTGTGTTCATTATGTCCTTGAGCTGACTTGGTTCCATTTGATATTAAATATACATGCATTTTCTTTTTACATTTTCTTGCCCCTCAGCAGCAAATTCAAATAAATTCCAAACTTTCTTAAAAAAGGAAAAAGGATGTCATTATAATTACACTGTTGTGGTTGTGCCACATTAAGTTTTGTGTTCACGGTTAACATAAAGGATGAACCCGTCACCGTACAGATGTTGCACATGTGTGCTGCACCGCTACCTTTTGTTCATCAGTAGCAAACTACTGACCAAGAACTGCTATGTTTGTGTTCACTGACATTACAGTTGTGCTTCTGTTCATTTGTCCTGAACGTATGTTGACAAACTAAAGATTCCAGACATGATGTTCAGAGTTTATTTCAGCACCAGTTCAGTGAAAGCACATTTCCATACTCCTGCACTGAGAGAATGAACCAACTGACAGGGAACTGCCTTAAGCTTCAGCTTTGCTGCCAGACTTCTATCTTTTTTTTTGTTTTCTCTTTCCTTTTCCACACAAAATGTTGAATGGCACTGTAGATGTTGAGAATGGAAATTTATGCAAGGGAATGCTGGATTTTTTTTCTCCCTCTCCTGGTGCAAACCCTCTGTAAACATACATAATAGACTATGGAGATTTCAGCACTTCCTAACTTATCTTCTTGAGCTTAATATTCATGCAGAGGAAAAGCAGAGAAGGAATGAGGAGCGTCCTTACAGAAAGCAAACAGTTGTTCGTAAAAGCAGCAACGTTGCTGACAGGCCATTATTTTAGCTCGCTCGGAATCAGGATATCTTGATTTACTCAGGCAACTGTCAGTCAATATCACTGTCCTTGGATATGTTATTGCAGACAAGTGGAAAAGTTGCCTGTTGGGACTGTTGTAGCCTGAAGGTAAAGACAAGGGCTTGTGACCAGAAGGCAAAAAAAAGAAGTTTCTGGACGAGGAAAATATGGACTAAAATAGTGATTGAGCCATGCTGTTCAATCCCTCGAGAACCAGCATCTACAACAAGTGCTCTTTATCGAGCCACTTGACCCAGTTTGCCCAGTGCTTACTGGTAAAAATAGCACTGGTTTTGTCACAGCTCCATAGGTAAATGTGCTTTAAGTGTTTTAAATGTGAGGCAGGATGATGCTCAATAGGAGCATCTACTGTAAAGAATGCTGCAGAAACCTTTCATGGATAACTAAAGGGTTTAAAAAGAAAACAAAAACATCTAGACTCGCGGCCCTTTATGCTGGATTCAGCTAAAGAATATATGGTTTCAAAGGCTCAGAGACTTGTTGGCCGTGCCTACTATATTTTGACAGCTGGTAGGCAAGCTCTGCCTTTCCCTTACTTTTAAAAATTCTCACAAAGCCCTGCAAACACACATTTCACTTCTATTCTTGCGAGAACCCTTTCTGACATAATGCATTCTTTTGCACCTAACCCCAAACTTAACTATGGCAATCAGCCAAGGCAGTGTGTTTATATAGCACATTTTGTACAAAGCTGCAGTTGAAAGTACTTTTGAAATTGAATAATAATATAAATAAGGTATTATAAAAACATTAAAAAGATTAAAACTTAATATCTGACATGCATAAACCCAACCCTAACCTCGAACTTTACCATAACCTTGTTTAAGTAATACATCTAAAACCAAGTCCCTTAAAACCTCATCTTTCAAACGCTCTCTTTGAAAAAGTGAGTTCCAGACACAGTTAGGGATGTCAACAGTTAACTGTTATCTCCGAAGAATATCATTGACCTGTTATGCATTTCTGTGTACAGGTTCATTTTGTTAGTCTTCTTTTACTGCACTGTGCACCACCTCAGTCTGGTGGGAGCTAGCTAGTGGCGTAGTTCATTCAGTGAGTACCGTTAGTATTGCTGTCCTGACCCAACAGTGTTGTGGAAATATTGTGCACCTATAACCCTAATGTAGTTATCAATGCTAAAGGGGTTTTATGGCTCAAAATGAAGCCACTTACACACTTGAGCAACGTGGAGAGGGACTGGAGGCTGGCCAACATGTTTCCACAGCAACACCATTCTGGTGTCTACATGGTGCAATCAGCAGTGTCCATTGATGAGTGGCATCGCTAGCTAGCTCTCACCCAACACAGGTGGTGCGCAGTGCCGAGCAACCAAGGCTAGCTAACCGATGGAGACCAGAGGGTGGGCAGTGGGCACTTTGTTTGAGCATGTTAACGTGGTGAGCCAGCTGTCTGAAAATAAAAGGTAAGACTTTAAGGCTACATCACAAAACAATTCTCAATGTCTCTAAAAGGATAGCACTTTGAAATGCGACGCCAAAGCTCAATTAGTCAGTTATTTTGTGCTGCACTTAAAGGCGCTATATGTAAGAAATCTAAAGCAAATAGTTGTAAAATCATCCTAAGAAAAGAGACTCAGAAATAATGTTCATATAACATACTGATCTGACCGACAACAATAGTGCAGCCAGAATATTTGCGTTTAAAAAACATCTTTACAGTCCACGAATCATGTTTATGTTTTGAATTTGTGTTTTGGCCTGTTGCGCCACCCACCGCCATCTACCAGTCATGCAGTCAGTAGAGTCTCAGCATCAGTTACAGTTACGACTGAACTACAGCAGCACGGCAAGCAGCATTAGCAGTGTCCCAGTACATAGCATTAGCAGCCGGCTCCTCCTCCGCTTAGCAGCAGAGAAGCCGGACTTGCTCGAACGGTCCGCTGGCAGCCACCCGTGGGCAAACAAATCAGTCTCCAGCGTGCCGCTGTCCAGCAACCTCGAATCTGTAGGGGAGGGGGGGCAGACACGACTCGCGGCAGTATTTTGAATTTGAGTGCAGTAACCGTTTGGCCACATTCTTACATACAGCACCTTTAAAGGAGAGACGTCTTGTATTTATTTTGCATATTTTTTCCTAAAAAATTAATGGGTGTTGGACTACCGAAAACAAAATTAAGTTATACTGACATCCATAGTCAGAATGCTCTCACTGCAAAATGTCTAAAACTCAAAAACCCTTTAAACCAACAAATATTCAGCAATTAATGGGTTAAGATTAAAGAAGTTTCAAAACCAGTGTATCAGCAGCTTATAGGCCTGCCACATCTTTTTGCCACAGAACATCAGTCCATCAGATCGTCGCCCACCTGAAGACTGATTAGGCTGCTAAAGTATAACTTTCATCATATCTTCTTCAGTGACCACAGTAAGAATAAACAGCTGAGATATTAACTTCATACTTACACTTCATAGCCAAAATGTTGAAAATTGCCTGCGCAAGATTTTTGTTGCATCACTCGGTGGATGTTTATGACTTTGACTTTGCTTACAGGCATTGAGAAATGATTGGAGGAAGTGCGAGGGAAAAGAAATCTGCACTTATAGTAATATTTCTTATATGCCTTACGGAGCTCCAGAGCAGCCTTTTTAATTTTTTAGTTAATGCAACATACTCAGCTGGAATACTGTGATTCTAAGTGGCTGAGATTGTGGGGAAGCAACTGGAGTCGCTTGACATCTGCAGCAATTTTGTGTGTTTTGAAAATATAAAGAAATTAGTATGTCCAATGCTCAACTGGCACAGAGCAATGGGATCTTTTCTGTTTGCGAAACTGCTTCAGGGACTGAAAACATACATTGAAAAGTCCCCTAACGTCATCTTGGCTGTGTAAATATTATATAAACTAACGATGGGGTAACAAAAACTTATTTTTTCGTCCATGCAAAAACATTAAACAGTGCTTGGCTCTGACTAAATCAAAGCACCCCATTTAGGCATGATCAAAATTCAAATGAAGCATTCGTAAACAAAATATACAGATCAATTGATGTGACATTCAGGCTTAGCTATGGGGAATTATCCAAATGTAATCTTGCATAATATCAACAATTCATGCTCGTTTTATGGTAATTATTCTTCATTTTGATAAGATGCTCAACAGGTTGACTCAGAGCACTGGGACTACAAGTTTCTGGCTGATGTGAGACATGATTGAGACAGATTACAGAGGTCCGCTGAGGACGCTCTCCCTGGTAACCAAGGCATGCTGCGGTCTAGCAGACTCATTACAACTGGTCACCATGGGTTTCCATGCATGAACTTCTAATTAGACCAAATAAATGGTTGGGAATCTTTCAGTTCAGAATGGGATACTACTGAGGTACAATAGACTCCAAACTCTATTAAACCCATAATGGAAATCATTTATCATGCCTATGGTGTGTGACCTCCACCTTTTGTATGGACTGCTTAATATTCTACCTGTATTACATGGCTTGGAGTCTCACTTGGAACATCTTCAACATTTTGTTCTTGAGCTGTTCTTACTTTCATAAGGTTAACCTCGAATATCAAAGTGTTTCACAGGGCAGGTGAGGGCCAGGGGTGAGACGATTTCATTACTACACATTTCCATTTGTCGATCACTGTCCAGGTGTGGTTGAGTTAAAGAATCAGGGCTGCACGTCGTACTTTACAACACTGGATTTCACTCTGTGCGAACAGATTATGCCATAATGTGAGAAAAGGTCAAAATCATCATTGTAATTCATGAATTTTGCTAACGTCTTGTGCTCACAGACAATCTCAAAAAGATTTTTGGGGGATTTCTGGGACATTTTGTTTAGGTTAGCAAGGTTGTTTTTGTGCCAGATTATTTCAAATTAAAGTTGTGTGTTGTTTTGTCAGGATCAGGATGACTACAAATACCACAAGATGATATATTTGTCTGTGGTGAGACATTTAGCCAGACTATGTATACCATGATAGTTATGTGGATGCATTGGGGCCACTTTGGGTGATGTTATCAATAATAAGAATTGGATTGGATTGTAATATAATTTTCTGCATCAGTGGTATGAAGTTTCTTAAATTGTCAGGTATTTAATTCAATGAATTAGACAAAAATAGAAGTGTCCCATCAGGAAGTTTTCTCCAGAAATAGTCCCCAATTTAATTTCCATGATGTTTATTGTATTTAATGTACCATTTATCAATATTTTGTAATTAGAGATGTCAAAACATGAGGTTTTGGTATTACAATTGTTGTCAGAGGAAATATAACAGATTTTGTTATTCAGGGAATTTAATATTATATCTAATAATAATTTAGTGTATTTATTATCATTAACTATATCCATGTAGTTTTTACGGAGTAAGAGATGGAGAGAAGACAGACCCTTTAACAATGCGCTTGGCTGGTGATAAATCCCTGCAGGATTCTTGAAGTAAACTGTAACAGGTTGCCAGCTACTCTTGGGGACGTTAAAGTGTTTGAGTCCAGCTTAATACATTAGCTGGTTAGGTTATTTAACCTTGACTTGGGCATACAGCAGTGGATGATTATGTTGATGTTGGAACATATTTGAAGTGTAGGACCCCTTTGCAGTCACTTTTTGACAACATGCTTGCGTGATAGGTATCTATCGTCTACAACAACTCCCTGATAATTTTGTCGATATCCAAAATGCTCCCAAACTTCTATTTTAATGTTTCTTTTGTTGTTGTTGTTTTTTTGGCAGATATAAGGCTGGGACGCAACTAAACCGCTCTGACATTTCTACAATCTTCTTCTCAACGCATCAGGTAAGCAAAGCAACTCTCATACACAGAGAAACTGGCGTACACACGTGATATGACTCGCAAAAGGGGATTTCATCGCACACACAAACAACATAACTTTTTTACAAGGCAACAATGTAGGAATATCATCGTATCCACAGTTTTTGTGCAACCAGGATCATAGCAAAACCGGTTAATCCCAACATCCCTAACTGTGATAAAGGATTTTATGTATATCGCACAGTTGTGCTATCTTTAAATTTAAGTTTATTTCAAATAATATTTTTTTTTTTAAATCTCAATCTTGCTGATTTTTCTTTGTTGAATGTAATGGCTAGCCAGTTATATTCCTACTTCTTCTACAAGCTCTGTTTCTTCTTCTATTCAATTTTATTTTATCCGTTTTAAGTTTTTTTTAATCTCGGAAAAGTAAAGTTTCGCCAGTTGTAGCTCAATTTAAAAAAGAAAAAAGGGTGACTTTGATTCTGTGTTATTGGACACATCATTTATCTGGAAAGCAGAGAGAATACACATGAGTCTAATAAAGAAAAAAAAGCTAAGAAAATACTCATACGACTTGACATCACCCTCCATTATTTGAATTAGCTTTAGATAATTGAAGGTAATTGATTTGTTTTCTTCATTTTCATTGTTCATTTACTAACAGCCTAACCTTGCCTTCAGTTTGAAGTACAGAGCCTGGTCACTAATTACACTTTAAATCTATTAGTGTCTTGCCTTAACTGAACTGCGACTTTGCTGTTACTGAGCTGTTAACCCCTTGGGTGTTTGGCGACTGCCCACTCTCCCTGCTGAGTGTTTAGCCGTATCTCCTCCTATCAGACTGCAGGTAGTAAACAGGCAGAATGGAATGAATGGAGACGTGGTATTGTTTGGAGGAACAACCGGCACCAAACAATGGCAAGAATGCCTCTCACCAATAGCTGAAGCTGCACGGGCGCTGACATCATATCACTCCCACATCTCCCTCTCTTGATTTCAGCCCCACCCGCTCCTTTCCATTAGCAAGTCGGTCCGTGTCCCTGTGTTATTTAAAGCCAGAGATCCTCCCTCTCGCCGAGCCACTGTGTTGCATCTGTCTGCCTCGCTGCTTGTGTGTCTGGGTGCGTGTGTGTGCGTATGAGAGTGCGCTAAAAAACCCAGGCAGCCAGTGGGAGAGCTAGAGAGTCGGGGAGAGAGACACGGGGGAAAGGCAAAAAGCATCTGAGAAGGGAGAAGGAACGGGAGTGTGAGACAGCTATGAAATTCATCCAAGCTATTTGCTTACTGCTTCTCTGTCCAGCTTTGAGCCTCAACACCAGGTAAGAGACAAATAAGAGGAGAGGGGTATTTTTTTGTCAGTTTAACCCGGACAGAGACTCTGGAACAAAAGGGGGGGTATAGGTTCAAAGCATGCTATAGGCAATCTTAGATCACTAATCTGAAGGTCTGTTCAGTCCTGCCAAATACTGAAGCCTTAATTCGTCCTGGCAGAGGCTCTCTGTGTGCCAAGCATGTTGGAGACTGAAAGACTTGAAAGGAGGAAGGAAGAGCTTTTCTGTTGAACTAGGCTATTATCTTTGTCAGTCCCGGGCAGGCTGAGAGACAGTTGTCCTTTTGTGGTGGTAATCCACTGAATGCGATGCCTCCTGAATAGTGGTGACATTGCTTTTTGGGACTTTTGGTGCCTGCTGGTCTGGGAGGGAGCAAGTTGAAGTCCAGGGAACTGAGAGAAAGGACAAGGCTACTTGTGTTGCAGTGTCTTGAAAAAGAGCAGGTGTGTGTGTGTGTCTCTATATGTGTGTGTGCATGCGATTTAAAGCTGAAGAAGCTGGGGGAAGATTGATGGGCAAGAGGAAAGAATAAGAGGGGAACGTGTGGAGAGGGGGGGAGTTTTGATGATTAATTAAATCATTGATAAAATCATCCTCCTTCTCTGCCAGTGCCTGACACCACTGCCTTAATGAGAGCCGTTAGAGGGAATTCAAGGCTTTGACTATACCATGGAGACATCACACGCAGGAAGGCATGCATTATAAAACTTGCCTTTCCCTTTTTTCTCCTCAGTGCCCAAAAACATTGTGATACTGTTGTCATCTTTTCTTGGTGAATTAGTTGAATGCAGTTGCTGAGGAATGCGTGCACATGGAGAACGACGGCTGTGGACTCGTCGTTAACTGAATAGAGAAATACCTACCTATTCATGGTGTGTGGCCAAACACATGACTGGCTACTATGCGAATTGTTCTTTCTGCTTCAGGAGTTAAGGTAGATAGAAATATGTAAAGAAAGAAGTCAAGGTTATTGCCTACATATCTGTCAATACCAGATAGGTACACTGATGATGCATGAGTCATAACTAAGGGCTGTGTTGATGTATTAACCTCCAGCATTCAGTAGTCAGCAAATTAAGCTCTAATGTACCCTTTAACACACCTGCAGTTTTAATGCCCACACAGGGCAAACACATAAATAACCTTCAGGCAACACTTTTAGAATATTCAGTCAATTTTATCAACGTCTAATGTTTTTGATTGTGCATACAGATACACTTGTTAGGCTATTTTTTAAACAAGGGAGCTAAAAATGCTGTTCAAGTTTCATGTATCAGCCTGCGAGGTGATCTTTTGGGTGCTAATTGGAGAGGGAGGCATTACGGTGGTAATTTGGCAGGTCAGCACAGATTGTATGCTACCTCTTGAGGGGGAATGACATGAAAAGTAATTACCAGATATAATCAGTGTTTTATTAGTTTATTTCTAAACTCAATCCAAAAAATGGGCTCAGAAGGCTGCGTTTCGTGTAAGGCAGAGGGTTTTCCTGGCAAAGGTGATACCTCAACTGCGACCTACTGAACTTAATTTATATTTTAAAATAGAAAAAGATAACAGCGCTAGGTCCTAAACGGATCAGCAGAGCCACATCTGCTTTATGTGCCTATAGGAAGCACAATCTATGACCGGTGCATCTGAAAACGCTGCAGTTTGGAAAAGAAACAACAATGAAAGGGGGATTTAAATAATGAATATACTTTTCACGGTCAGTGAATTGAGAAATGTTACATGCAGGATCTTTTTAGATCACTTCTTCTGTTGATTGAACTCTGTAGTCATGTTTGAGGCTGTGATTTGGGGTGTTTGGGATATTTATTACAATATACTATAGGTTTGACAACCAAATTTCAAGTCAGCGTCCTCAGGCTTTTTTCCGGAGCTTCCTCCTCAGTGAGGGCAGATTCTCAGTTGTTATAATGTGATCAAAGTAAAGAAAAATCTTGTTCAAGATCAGCAATGAACTTTCACACTCAAACTGACAGGGGTTTTCACACTCATACTGACAGGTGTTTTCATTTCATATTACATTTATGTATCAGCCCAGTTGCCAGGAGAAAATGTTGGCATTGTGCATTTCTGCAAACCATGAATACATTACATTTGCATGCTTCATATGTATCATATCAACATTTCTACACGCCTGCCAAACTGCAGACCAATGTTTGAGACCAACCACAAACCCGGTCGTGATTTAGAGAGTTGTTGCTGTGTTTCCAGTGGCTTTTCAGTCCCCAATTTAGTGTTTCTCAGGGACCTGGCATGGGGTTTCCTGTGGCTTTTTAGCCCCCAAATGTGGGTGTTTTTTAGGGATAGTGCCATGAAAAGTGACTGTTGTTTTATTGACACATCGCCGCATTTCCTTCCAGGATAGTGGCTTTGTTTTTTACAGAGACATTGCTGTTTTTCCAGAGCAGAATGTGCCCAAAGCCAGGTATTTTAAGCCAAAACATGATCTTTTCCCAGTGTTTTTTGTGCCTTAACCTAACCACACATCGAGTTTCATCGAATCCGGTACATAATGATATGCAAATGTAACATATCCATGGTTTGCAGAAATGATAATGCCAATTTTTTCTGGCGAGGAAGCTGCATATGTACATATATGTCTTTATCATTACTGTAGGTCACATGTTGATCTGGCTGTTCTGATTGTACGAGGTCTATATGAGACATAAACCTCAATTGAGAAGTGGCTTGATGGGAAAATGGTTTGGCTGGTAGCATCTGTGTTTGTGACAAGGTTTTACTCAGGACTTAGATTCTCCAGATTTACATTTTAATGAAAAAGTAAGCAATAAGGCATCTACAAGGACAGCTTAATGTGATTTTTCTTTTTCTAAAATGTGCCATCACTAAAAGCATCCATGGATGGATTCAATAAAAGGTCACCACTGAACAGGGAAACTAGTTGATACGTAACCGCTGTCCACTCCATCAATGTCCCACTCCTCCTGCAGTGGTGGACATATATTTTGTCTTCCTGTCAAATATATAGAATTAGCTATGCTTTTAATAGCCATCAGTAATTAGCTTGTGCATTATCCTGTTATGTTGTCTTTTAATCTAGCACTGCCCCAGACTGGTTCTGCTGAGGCAATACCAGTTTGCAGTCATGCATTTAACATACAGTAAAGCACTTGGAATTGGTTTTATTATTGCTGACATGGTTAGATTTGATTAAAACAGCACAGAACTGTAGACTTTGATGCACCTTATTCCAAACTCAAAATATTTCAGAGATGCTCAGTTTTCATTGTCATTTTTTTTCTTCCTCTGGTCATCAAACCCAAAGCAAAGCCAGGGAACGCTGCTTTTGATCTAGCCACTACTCAAAAACCCTTTTCTGAGTTGATTGTTTCCTCAAGCTCTTGTCATATTTTTTTGTTGTTCTGCAGGTCAGGGGCCCCAAACAAAGCTTATCATTTGTGACATCCTCATTTTTTGTTGTACCAGTGTAACATTGAACAGACTGACTGCAAGGTGTATCTGCAGCGGGAAAATGAATAGTGACTCGAGCTGTCTAGTCTACGCACTGCTCTGCCTCGCTTTGCTTGATTCACTATCATCACATCAGTGGTGCGTGAGAGAATCCATTTCAAAATGTTAACTGCAACCTCCACTGTGTGACCTGATAGTCGCCTTAAGGAATGAGAATTAATGAAATAGGAACCATTTCAATTTTTATGCATGATAGCAGCAGTTTGTTAAGCCTTTGGTCTTCGCTTAATTCTGTTTTATAGCCTTCAAATCTAAAAGGCATCTCGTGGGCTTACGCTATGTTATTAGGAATGCTAAAACATTGATAAACATTAAGAAAACATTCACATATTACAAGAATTCCCCGTTTTGAAAATTACAGAATATAATATCTAATTATCTCTGAAATGTGTAAAATGAACTATTGTGGTGACGGTCCCGGCTCATATGAGAGCTTGATTAAGAAGGATTTGATTTTAATGAATCGAATGGATTACTCAGGCCACATAATGATGGCGCAGGGCTATGTGTCATTGCAGGAATCAATTGGCACTCAGGCAGAACACAAGGCTGCATTGACACTAGTCCCATGAGATATGACTGTCCACCCCTGGGTCAGGGTTGGGAGGCAACTACAGTAACGCTGCTCTTCTGCATTTGGCTTGTTTTCTCTTCTCCATACACATCAAACCGCTCCACCTCTTTACACTTTCAAATATTCCCTTTCAGGGTATTCTTGAAACCTATTTGACACATTTTCTCGACACTATCTTTGATGTCTCTTACCTTAGCAGACTCTTCTCGGAAACGGTGATATCTGGTGGGATCTCCACAACATCAAATATTTATGAGTGTTTTGGACGGCAATTAAAAGGACTACAGAGAGCCTCGGATTATATGTAGAGTGCAGACACACTGCCGTATTGCTTTATATCTTAACATCTGCCTGTGGATATGAGCATATTGTAAATTAAATAGAGTCTCTCTATAATGTTACATACGGTCAGACATGAAAAGGAGAACACTTTATGAGGTGCAGTAATTAATGACGAAGCGGGGTAAGGATTATAATAAATCCTGTGAGATGTTGTTGACCTTGGGTGTTTTCTTTCTATGATAGCCTTTTGTAATAAATGTGTTCCTTAAATCCACTTGAGATGCTATCAGCAGTCAAAGCAAATGTTATGTCATACTTTACATCAAGAAATAACGCATTAATGTTCATGAAAAGAGGTTGACAATACTGTTTTTATGGATGGAGCATCTCATTGTGCGACTGTGATCAGGGAGCGCTGAAAGGTGCTCCGCTTCGTGCTCATTCATCACAACAGCATGTGCCTCCTTTGTCTCAATCCGTCACGTGTTTGCCGAGTTGAAAACATCCCACAGATCATCATTTACATCCGATCAATACTTTCTTTACAAGTGACAATGAAAAAAATTCAATCAAGATGTACAGTGGCGGAGAGAAACTCCACATGATGTCTCATTGAATGAGCACTCACAGGCTGGATTTGTTTCACTCGTCATAATGCTGAGATGAAACATGCAGAGTCAAGTTGTTCACAAATATTGGGCCTCATACAGGAAGCTATATACCAACACATTTTCTCTTATTTTTGTTCGTTTCCATGATTTGTTATTATTTTGTTAGTGCCCCTTATTCTCTCAGATTCACCAGTTTTATTTTTTGCTCTTCTCTTAGGTAAGAGAAAATCCTATTAGTGGTCAAGAGCACTCTAACCAAGACTAGAGGAAAATATTGTGTGTTCACTGTCCACAGATTGTTTGTCAGATGCAAGGAAACATACGTTGTACATTTTAGGAACATTGTAAAGGACACATGAATGTCAGATGGTCAAATCTAGATTATTATATGTAATTTTAATGATTGTATTTTTTAAATTTGTGGACTAAAGAAATACTATGTGTTCATTGATCCCAATTACTGTAATTTTAGTCACAGTGCTCCCTCTTCTGACCAGTGGTGGAATGTAACTAAGTACATTTACTCAGTACTGTAATTAAGTACAAATTTGAGGTACTTTTACTTTACCTGAGTATTTTATTCTCACACCACTTTCTGCTTCTACTCCACTACACTTCAGAGGGCAGGGCTGTGCCTTTTATTCCACTACAATTATTTGATAACTTAAGTAACTAGTTGCTCTACAGATTAATATTTTTGCGCACAAACTGTATGAATCTATACAAGTGCATCTGAAACAATTAGTCAATTGATTAGACAATTAATCGGCAACTATTTTGATGATAATTTAATTACTTTTCATGCAAAGATATTTCATGGATCAAGCTTTTATTCCTTTAATGATTTTGATTAATTAACTGAGTAGTAAGTTCACACATTTTCCTGATTTTACTTACTTTCTTTTACTTAAGTAGCATTTTCAGTGCAGGATTTTTATTAGTAACAGAGTATTTTTACAGTGTGGTTTCAATACTTTTACTTAAGTAAAAAAGAAATTACTAACTACTAAAATGTTTTCCAGGACTGGAAATGGTTTGGAAGAGTTTTGAATATACATTGTTATGGCCATTGTTTAAAATATGCTATAAAAATCCCAAAACATGTTTGAGGTTAAGCAAATATGTTCCTTATATTACTAACTAAAAGTCTAGTGCTGCACTGCGTGACTGTTGAAACGTCACCAGTATCACATGATACACATAGACCAGATTGACATCACTTCATTGCTCAGGTCGAGCCTCATCTGAGTGAAAGAAACACACTTCAGGAGGGAAACAGGATAATGCAGGAAAGCTGTTGTATAGCGAGGTAACAAAGGCTCTGCAGAGTACCCGTATGTGCCAGTCTGGTTTATTGGCATATGCAGCTGGTTGGTGGCCAGAATATCTAGCGAATGAGTAAAGCTAGCGCTTTAAGTTTGCTTATCCCTAAGTGCCTGGTAAGAGTGTGTTAAGTAATGTGTGGCTTTATCTTTGTGTAGGCCTACATATTTAAACTACTTACAGTTATGGAAATGGGGTAAAATACCATGGAAAAGTTATTGAAAAGATTTGAAAATTAATTGGTAGAAATGTGTTTGAGCCCTGTAAATACGTACTCCACTGCTGCTGTCACGGCAAATGTTTTGCTATTGCGGGGTTTTTGATTTTCCTGTAACACCAGTACTGACATGCTGGAAAATCACGTTAACTTTGTTTACGTTTTTTAACAGCACATCGATTTCACGATTGCAGAACTTCTTCTTACAGCCTTTTTTGGTGACACTCTTGGGGATGTGTCTGAGTCTTTGCACATGTGACTACGCCTGTCCTTATATAGTGTTTAGGGAGCATTACCAATGCTAGTAGATTACCAGGGTTTTCCACACATCCATGTATTTGTGGCGGCCTGCCATGTTTAAACATCTACCGCCATGTTTTGATTCTGTTTCTGGAGCTGGACCTTTCATTATGAGTGTGCTGGAATGTATTTACCTTTCGGTTATTGATTGTGCCACACTCTCAGAGTGCAGAGCTTTCTCTTGGCACAGATGGAGCAGCAGAACAGCAGGTGCAGTAAAAGTGAACCTTAATCATTCATTGGGCTGGATCTCAAAGTTTGCTATCACTCATAGACAGCTGCTCATCTCATCCATCGACCTAATCTGATCAGCTCCTATGGGGTCGGGGGGGCAGTCTTTGCCGTGTCCATGGACCTGAAAAGCCTCTGAATTTAGAGAGGCAATATAGAATGATAGCAAGGACACACAGGCAGGTCAGGGACCCCACCCCCACCTCAGCTGCCCAACCGCAGGCAGCTACCTCCACACAGAGATTCTAATTTTGTCAGAAACGCTGGGTTATTTATGATCAGGTGGGGTTGATCGTTCAGCACATCTGGGTAAGAGCAGATTTGCATGGATAAGAACGGTTGGTGCATCTGGAGTTGACCTCTGTTATTTCTTCTTCTGAACAGGAAATTAAGTGAAAATACAAAAGAAATTTAAGAGGATGTTGCTGCATGAGACTCATCGTGTCACACACTGGGAGACTGAGAATTGACTAGAGGTCAAGTGTGGAGCAGATGTGGGATTAGACCTAACTATTGACCAGAGGGAGATGGTAACGTCAATCTATACACTGATGGACTGCAAATTGTTAGCAGGGATAATGACTAATTGGAAACCATCCGCCTCTTATCCCCGGGCATTGTTTAGCACTTTGATGATAAAAAGGCAACTATCATGAACAAATGAGGCTGACCTACATGAGTATGGAGTGCTCAGCTCACCTATATTTTCCTCCTTTAAGTGGGGCTCGGCTGTGTTGCCATTCGTCTGGATAGTTATTGAGTGAGAGCTGCATCATTATCTAAATGAACTGGTGCTTTATTTATACTGACAGACATCGTAGAAGCGTGGCATGTTTGAACTGACACCCTTGCGGAAACATTTATGCATTTTGCAGAGCAGCAGTTTGGTGGAAAGTGGTAAAAGTGTCTAACTGGAGTGATGGGGCACTTTACAAGATGGGCATCTGTTTAATTACGTGCAGAGGCAACCTCTGAGTGACTTTCGATGTGCAGCAGTGATCTGTGCCACGACTCTGTCCATGCAACATAAAGCATTTGTGTGCGTTTGAATGTAACATGAAGGGAAAAAATGATTTCTCATCTGCTCTCTGTTTTTCTTGCCATCAGATGACATCTACAGTAGAGCAGAGACATGGTTATAAATATGACTTTCAGGGGTAGCTGGACTCCTCAAGATGAGAGAAAATGATATTTGTGCAGCCCGGTAATGTCCCCAGCACAAAATCAGACTGCGGATGATAATTGAAATTCAAAGGACATGGCATAATGGTCACACCATGGCAACCACGTTGGCCACATGACAGTAATGAAGTGGGCTACAATAAACAGAACCTTGGGTGGCTCCTATAAATGAGAAAGTAATTAAAAGGACCACGATCAGCGCAGGGTGAAGAGTAGCCACATGTTTTGTATTCAGGGCCACATTTCAGGTACTGTGCTTTTGCTCTTACTGCTCTCAGAAGACATTAGAAATGACAGCTGTGTTTACTGTTTAAACACTGAAAGTGTGTGTCACAGATTACTTTGTTATTGCGCTTCCTGGAACACAAAGTTTTATCATTGATTGGCATCACCCTCTAATGTGGCAGACGAGAAACTGAATATTTGCTTGGTGAAGGATGTTCAAGATGAGTGAGGGAGTAATCACATATTAACAGACATTAGGATGCTGGTATCGTTAAGAGTATTGATAATCGTATGAAGGATTTAACACTGAGTACAATGTTGGCTTAATTTATGGAGTGAATCGTGACTGACCTGTCTTTAAGATCTTAAAAAGCTTAAAATAAAATGTTCATTCTCCTCAGTAAACAAACATGCCTTGACATTATCACCAGCTAAGACTCTAGTCACAGTGCTGCATGTAACACTGACAGATGAACTGCACATTTCATATCATCGTAACCTGTGTGGCAACAGAAAATAGACAATATTAACAATGCTATTCCCTCTGTGTTCTCTCAGTCGATGCATTCTGTTGATGATTGTATTGGCAGGGCATCATTTTCCACAGTAATCATTTTAGACAGAATAACTAAAATTGGACACATTTAATCAGATTCCAGTCTTAAATTGCAAAATCAAAACTATATTGGTTTCTATTGGTTATTATGAATACAGTGTTGACAGGTGCAGAAGCCAAAACAAAATGCACACACAAGAATTTAAGTGGGGTTGCATGGGGTGCTTACTGGTTATCAGTGCACTACATACAGTCGATGTCAGTCAGCACAGCCCCAGTTTGGAGAGGCGGCAGAAGTACTGACATGGAAGCTAAGCAATGTACTGCTATGGATGGGGGGCAGAGGCAAAATGTATTTTAGGCTCCTAAAAAAAGTCCCACCTAAAAATCCATACCTGTTTAAATTTACTGTATACTGAGGGCATTGTCACCTCTTTACTTTTACATCAGACAGCCTGTTGAACAGCTTCAATTCCCCATCTTTGCTCTCGTCAAAGGCACCCGACATTATTTTGAAAAACTGTAATTCAAGCTCACTGAACATGGAGTCTGGCTTTGAAAATAATTAAAAATAGCTCACACTTAAACTATTGACTTGACTGACTATATTGAGTCTTTAGGTGGGACTTTTATCCGTGGCTAAAATAAACATTGTGATGACCCATCCACAGCTGTACAAACCAAAACAGAGAGCCAAAAGATGCTAAAACACTCCAGAGGGCACTCTGAGGGCAGCTGCAGAGTTATATGATAATGCCCCATGGTCTAATCACTATAAGCATTACCTTTCACATTACACAAAGTCATTTGATCCATTATTGATATTAAAATATTGAGTAGTGTAGGTTTAGAATTGTCAAAAAAAAAAAAGAATCAGTACCCCGAAAGACTCTTCCATTTATCACTATCTCCTCTGTGCACCTTAAATTTACCATAGCTCTTAATTTAAGGAAGCTATAGTTTTGCTATGCCTCTTGTATCCCTGTATCAGCCAGCACTGACTTTCACTCCTTGGCTGCTGTCAGTATAGATATTAACATTCGGTTGTCACAGTTACTGTTGTAATTGGCAGGCACTTAATTGCTCAGCCCCTGTAAACATGATGCTCATGTTCTTTCAGTGATGAGTCATTAGTGGAAGGCTTGGCGTTTTGTTTTACAGTGAAGTGCAAGATGTATAACCATAATAAACAAAAGCTGAGCAGCATCCCTCGTCACAGTGGCACCACATATAAAATGCCTCTGTCGTTGTCACCGCCACCGAGCAGCTTTTCCCTTTGAAGCTAAAGGAGAAAGCATCAGATATTCGCTCATGTATGTAGAATGGCGTTGGGGGGCCTTTCAAATGTTCTTTAATGTAGATGTCAGTCATGGCATTTAGATTTAAGTCACAGTGTATTTATCTTCCACGCTTTATGTGATTTCAGTTTGAATGCGCTGTCTGTGTCAGAGCAGTCTGATGTAAATAAGGTTTCGTCTTTTTATTCCTACCTCCTGATATCAGTCTTCAGTTCAGACATTAATTTATTGATGGGCTCTGAGCCCCCAAGACAGGTAACATCTGACTCGGTTCACACAGTCATAACTGTGAGGCTGATTACTATTAAAGCTGCAACTAGTGATTATTTTCACTGCTGATTAATACTTACCTGCTGCTCAATATTAATTGATGAATTGCTGGGTTTATGAGGTGAGAAATGTCCTTCACATTTTCCAGGAGTCCTTGGTGATGCCATAAAATGTCTTGTTTTGTCCGACCAACCATCCAGAACCCACATATACTGAGTTTACAGTGATATCAAACGAGATATCTGCAAGTTCCTGTTTTGGAGTGTTGGGCATTTTTGCTCAAAAATGACAAATAATCCATCAGAAATTCAACCTCGAACCTTATTAAAGAAGCTGTTAATTATTGCAGCTCCAGTTGCTATTGAAGTTTAACAGGTGTTATCAGTTGGGTCAAAATTTGATTTACTTGTGACACAGTTCTGTGGTTCCAGTACAAACCCTGATGCATCTCACGTTTTTCCATATATTCTTTCTCATTATTGTCTGACCACATTCACAACAGCATAAACATTACCAATGTAAATAATTAAACATATACGCAAAATCTGTACGTAAGATGAGGGTTGTGGCATATCGAGTAAAACAAAGATCACATTGACCAAGTTTTGAAATCTGAAAAGCAGCCTTTTGTGTTGCAGGATCTTGATGCAGATGTGGTCGTAGGTACTTAAGCCCAGTTCAGACCAAAGATTCACGATGATGAAACCATTTTAGCAGAGAAAAATTGCAGCGGTGTGAGCTGGCCTCACTGAGGTCGTTATAAGCCGGTTGTGGTCAAACACCGGCTACTGGTTTTACAACGTAAAGCACGTTGCCTGTTTTTAACAGCCAGTTGGCTTGTAATTAAGTCAGCTGGTCAAATCAAAATGACCGCCAAGTACTCTGTTTCCGTCCTCACTCCGTGGGTCGCTGCTGCTGCTTGCTGTACTGTATGTGCTTATGTCACCCTCACACACATAGTCTCATTGACTGATTAATTGGCACTGTTTATCTATATTATGGTGGCATATTTCTTATGAATGCAGTCCATCTGATGCTCATTCTGTTTCTGTTACTCAGTGTTTCATCACTATTACAAATGTAACTATAGCAGTATCTCACTATCACTATCCTCATTCATGTTTTAAGAAGCTACAAATTATATTCAGCCACAAAATAAACCTGAAAAGCTACAAATCACAACGTACAAAGTACAAAGAGTTGTTGCATAGGGATGATACACCATCTCATATAGTTGCATTGGTGTGAACCGGCATGTTTTTAGAATATTGCAGAATGGCGAATTGCAGCTAGTTTCAACTTGTTTCGTTGCGAATCTTTGGTCTGAACTGGGCTTAAGTCGAGTTGAGTCACTTCACTAAGAGGGGGCATGCGTAGGTTTAGGCAACAAAACCACTTGCTCAGGATGAAGAAAAGATTGTGGTTGACACGACTAATGATTCATGGGACTTTACAACTGATTAATGATTGAGTAATGACTGACCAACACCTGACTAGCGATCGACAAACTGACCAATCACTCACTTTACTAACGACTCAAGTGACAAAAACACCCTCAATTTTGACTTTTAGTTTCACACAGGACACGAACACCTGTCTCCTGGGTCAAACTTCTGTGCTTGTTGGGCCCATTCACCTCCCCTATCGTCCGCTCACCTTTAGCAGACTTTGCACACTTTGTACTACATCCACTGCTCTGAATGTCTAATAATGTTGCAGATGAGTTTACATTGGGGTTGGCTGAAAGCCAGATGTGTCTCCTACAGATGCTAAAGGGTGCCCTCAGCATCACTTTACCAATGCGGGGGGTACTTCCCAAGCTGATTATTTTAATGCCCTGGGGGTGAGACCTAGCTGGATATTTGAAAAGTGGTTTGAGTGGGTTCTGTTAGAATCCTGTAGCTCCTCTTTTGCAGTGTGCATTGACTTGAATATTGCTACTTCTCAACACTGTTTTAAAATTACAATGGAGTATTTTGCATCAGAACTGAATCATTCAGCATTTTAATATGGCCCGAGTTTTAATGTCATAAGACACGCTTTACATAGAATTTAAATGATTTAAATGACAACACTGATCATTGCAGTCAAATTACCTAATGATGCTGGCTTGTATTTCGAGGCAGTGTTAAGAGAGGGCTCTTAAATTGATGTCAAACATTAACAATGTTAACAGGTATTTATTTTATATGTGGCTGTATTCTGTAGGAAGGTAACTCATGGTTAGAAGTAGATGTTTATATCTAGGACATTTTATACATTATTAGGATAAAGAAAAACACCCTGTGTGCCTTTCATATGCAGAAACACAATGACATGAAGAGACTGCAAGTTCAGAGAGAACAGGTTCACTGAAAATCTGTTCAGAAAATCTGTTTGACCAAGGACATTGATTAATTCCAGTTATGGCTGTCCTGATATATTTTGGGGCTTTTAAAGCCTCAGTGAAAATTACCAATGAATATTCAAAGCTTTGACAGGACACAATGGGACCAGGGTGCGGGGTTAATAGTAATTACATCAACGTACGCAATATACCACCTGAACTAGATTCAATTTTAGTAATGACGTATCGCTTTCCTAAAGTAGCTAGCCACAGATAACTGTCCGCAATCTGTCACATCTGTTGGGTCTATGACTATATAGCGGCTTCTAGATAAGTTTAAAATAACCACCCAAAGATGCCTCAACGGGAGATATGATCATCTCACTGTCTTGGGTTTGTTTGTACTTACTGATTGATGATCCAGGGTGCTTCAGGTGGTTGAAGAGTTGACTTGATGATAAATGGAGAGTTGCGGGATGATGCTATATAGTAGACTGATTGCCCTGACTGACAAAATGAAATTAAAAAAACCCATCCAAACAAATAATCTTCAAAATAACCAGACCTTTACCACAAAAGAAAAAAGTTCAAATCAATATGGTATGAATTGATTTCATCAGACAATAAACTAAGATTAACCAAACCCATAGAGGTTGAAGACTGTAACCCCATGGTGTCTTCCACACTCCACACTTGCGTCAGCACACCTACCTTTAATTAAAGGTTACAGAGGTGCCAGGTCAGGTGATGCATTGAAGCGACTCAAAACAGAAAAAAAAAAAAAAAAATCGAAACTGGAAGGGCTTGCTAGAAATGGCTCTAACAGACTGGCCTCATCCTTTGTTGAAATTTGCCACTTCCTCTCAGTCTTGTCCACCAGTTCACTGGTGGTAAAACAAAATAAAAATATGGAGCATTCAGATACAGATTTGGATGTTGATTACCATGGCAACGATTGAAGCTCCAAAGCATTTGTGTGAACCTTGATTCTGATTATATTAACATCTCTGTGTGATCCAAAAGATTATTTTCCTGCCTTAGCTGGACAATAAAGTCTATTCTATTCTATTCTATTCTCTTGACATATTAGATTTGAATCATGATGTAAATAAACAAATATTCATTTTGACATTTACTTTGCAGGTCATTAACATCATAGACATTCACTGTGAATTCATGGATTGCAATCGCAGCAGTACACAGAGTTTAAATATCAGGCATAAATGTCATTCAGATCGAGAAAGATGAAAATGTTAGCTGCTATTTGAAATGATTTTCTTGTTTCCTTGCCTTCTAGCAGTCATTGTTTTTTTTCCTTCCCCCCTCACCTTTATTTATCCAGAGACTATAGTTGCTAAGCAGACACTGTCTTTGCAAGCAATGCCATGTTTCACATTCATAAAGTTACGCTCTTTCACACCGGGGAGCTGCCCTTCACAGATCACATGGTCTGCTATTGAACAGCTCCACTGAAGCAGTTACTTCAGTGTTCGCTCAAAACTACCTCTACAGTAGTTATCAAGGGATAGAATAAAGGAGAGGGGGGTTTACATGTTCACCTTCCACACCTTTATTTTCTCAGCCTTTCTTGGGATTCAGCTCTCAGTCATATGTCTCTAATCATTAAGCTGCCATCCGCAATCCAGCAGTTTCCAGATTTCATTCTTTTCTGCAGTTTAATTGGCTCACTGTGGGATGAACCAAAGTGCTCAGAGGCATTAAACACAAAATATTAGAGCGATCACACAACGTGTGAGTTATTGGTTTTGGATTGAACAGAGGATGAGGATCATAAATAATACAGGTTTACACACAATGCTTAGATCATGTAAGAAAAACACAGAGAGCTCTCAGCGGTCTGTCCTTTTTTATCAATATATTTATTGTGTCACAGTGTTTGTCTTTACTCCACTTCTCTTGTTGCTGTCTTTTGAGACTACTCTGTTTTATTAAAGCTGTCATTAGCAGCTGATCTTTCATCATTCTCCCCATCATTTAAAATGTGTTTTGATTTATCTGCATTTTTAAAAGCCAAGGCAGCATCTGAGAGATGTCTGTCATTCTGAAAAAAAACATCCCTCATCCCTGTTTAGTAAATACGGGAATAAAAGGTTCTTTTTTCCCCTGAGCTAACCACCCAAATCTATGAAGTAAAGGGTAATAGGTTTAATTCTTGGCTAAGGCTCCCAAATTATAGGGTATTGATGGTTCAAGTGGAATTTAAGCAAAAAGACTTGTTACTCATTGCTAACAACAAAACTTGCCTGGAGACTTAAAACCTTGCGAATGATTAGATTTGTACCAAGACCTCAATTATAATAAGCGGTCAGTAAACAAAAGGAGATGTGACGTAAAATCCATTTCAGCTGAAGTGCTCTGCACAATACCAGGAACACCTGTGCAAAATAATGCAGTCCAGACACACAGCTATTAATTCAGGGTCAATGAATTTCATTTTTCCCCCCGTAAAGAACAGAAATGCACCAACACCTGCAGAGAACATTGTATCAAGCTGTAGCCCTAGGTCTGCTTTCGTATGATGCAAAAATATTTCTTTTGTATCCAGTAATATGCTGTTCCCACAGAGTTATGAACCACACAGCTGAAGGGCTGAAGGGTGAAACAATGTAGTGTCTTCCTCAGTATTTTCATTCGCTATCACAAGCTTGGCAGGTTCACATCCTCAAAACACCAAAACATTTTTGTCTTTTACAGGATGGTATTAAAGTTTTTTTTGTCAGATATACAAGAAAACAAAAACAACTCATCAGAATGTAAATTTTGAGAAAATACAATATTGAATCTTGACCAATCAATATGTTAAAAGGGCTGAATTACCCAAATGTTTTTCATTTATATCTCATGTTGTACAACAGATAGCTGTTAAACTACAAGAACAATCTATCAGTGAAAATACATGTGCATGCTTGCATTGCAGCGGTATGACATTTTCACAATATAATAACCATCTCAGAAAATATCAGCATATCATGATACACAGTATTACAGTTTTTATTGTTATTATCACATACAGTGACTCTTAAAGGAATGAAAACAGAAGGGTTATATTGGTGAAGCAAACACTTTTGTGTTCAAATTGAAATATGAAGCATGTTTTTAATGGAATTATGTGTAAAGACAGACTGACAGGCAGTCTGGGGGAAAGGAGACGTGCACACACAGGTGAGATTCTCTGTCTGGTTGCTTTTTTTCAAAATACCGTTGATAAGTGAAAGTACACCGTATGATAACCATCAATTTTCATAGTACAGTAAAAGGTGAAACTGGTATACCTCTCAAGGTGTATGCTTTTACTGGACATATGTTCAAAATAGCCTACTTTTAAACAGCAATAAAACACTTCAAATTAAATGACCTGAAAAAAGCTAAATGAAGAAACGGTCTGTTGAACAGAGTGAATTTCAGACATTAAGTGACAGAGACAAAGGAGGGAAAGAACTCGTGCACCAAGCTTCACAGTAAACCACCAAGCTTCACAGTAAACCACCAAACCTGCGCTCCACTGTCTGGCTTGCTGTGATGGAATGAAGCGCATCATACCTGCGGTGTGTTGCAGGTCTTCCTGGAGAACATGATCTGTGATGCCATCACCATATACACCAAAAATGTAGTAGACTAGACTCTACTACTACGACTGTGGGTGTGTCATATGCTCTGAAGAGGCAGTGATGCACTGTAATAGATCCGTCGGTAATTAATAACCACAATCTGTTCTGTATAATTTAAGTTTATAATTAAGTTGTCTTGGCAGCATATATTTTAGATCATACAGTATTAGGCTATTTAATATGCTGGTAATGAATTTCTGTATTTATATGGCATATTCCCCACCAGAAAACTGGGAGTGAGTTACTGCCACAAGCAAAGGAAGTTCAAGTATCTCAGGGTCTTTGTTTACGAGCAAGGGTAGAATCTAGCGTGAGATGGATTGGTGGTTTGACGCGGTGTCTGTCATAGTGAAGATAACTGAGCCAGAAGGCAAAGCTTGTGATTTACTTGCCCATCGACGTCCCAACCCTTAGCTATGGTCATGAGCTATGGGTCATGACTGAAAGAATGAGGTTGCGGATACAAGCGGCTGAAATGAGTTTCCTCTGAAGGGGGCTTGGCTCAGCCTTGGAGATAGGATAAGGAACGGAGAGAGCTTGGAGTAGAGCTGCTGCTCCTTTGCATCAAAAGGGGCCAGTTGAGGTGGTTCGGACCTCCGATCAGGATGCCTCCTATTAGAGGTGTTCTGGGCACGTCCCACTGGTAGGACGCCGCAGGGCAGACCCAGAACAAGCTGGAGGGATTATATATCTCATCCGGCCTAGGAACACCCCTGCATCCCCCAGGAGGAGCTGGAAAGTGTTGGTTGGGAGAGAGACGTCTGGAGTACTTTGCTCAGCCTGCTGCCCCTGTGACCTGGCCTCAGATAAGCGGTTAAATATGGATGGATGGATGAACGGATTTCTCACTGGACATTTTTGCTGTTGATATTTTCATTTGCCAGACAACTACACATAATGCCAGCAAAAAGTCAGCATATGGTGGTGAAGTAACAGAATGTGTACCCCCCTTGGAATAGTGTTCCTCCCTGTTAATGCATAGTGCCCCTTTGGTTGTTAGGGTTAGGGCTAAGCAGAGGTGTAGTGGTAGTTAATGGGGTTGGTGTACTCTCCCATTTATTGCAATGGATTTTTTGGTTGATAGGTGGGTATATTGCCAAAAAGAAGAAGTTGGTATACCCTGTATACTGCCTAGACCTTGCACTACATCACTGGAGCTAAGGGTTTGTGTGAGGTTTAGGCAGGGGGAATCATATCGACAAGGAATTGGACTTTGTCACACCACCGGCCAACATAAACCCTAATACCACTGCAACCCTAGTGCATGCACGTGTTTCAACAGAGTTTCAACAAAATCTGAACATTTTAACCCTTATGAAAGAGGGTTAAAATGCAGAGCTGTTGAAGTTGGCTGTGTTTGTTGTGGCTCAGTGTACCTAATACACTGGGAAGTCAATGTATAATAGGGCAGAGCCATTTCTAGATATTTGCTTTTGGCTGATCCAGATAATCTGATGACTGAAACAATAAAGGTGCTTCAGGAAATGTATTAAAAAAAATTAAGCAGTAGTTTTTGACAGCCTTTCTTTTGTTTAACTCCTAACAATGTTATATCGCCAAACAGAGCTAGGTTTGTAAAGGCAAGTGAGCAAGCACCAGAAGCTGCTGCATACAGCTGTTGTATGAGCACGGCGCAGTACTGAGGGGCGGGGATTTGCTGTCTTACAGCATTCAGGGGGATCCGTGTCCCCATCCCCCTGTAGGAATTATTACAGAGCAGGCTGTTTGAAGCGAGCACTACTGTATCAGATTAGTCTCTTCTTGGTACAGTTTGGTTTCTCAACTGTTGTGAGCCATTTCAAGCTCTTTTGTGACAGTTGTCCCTTATGGGCTATTGCTGTTGAGACTGAAGCAAATTTGAAATTAATTTGGTGCAGTACAGCAGACTAAGTGTAAGCCTTCGTGTACCATGTCGTTGAGTAATTGAGGTCTGATCAGTGTTGAGAGCACCGGTTGGATGAGTGTCTGAGCTGCCAGAATTTACTCCACAGCTGTCAGTGGTCTTGAGCATAATTCAACAAAACATATTTGATGTGAGTTGCCCACTTGATTACTAAGCTCTTTCCTCTAATACACAAACCGGCTCCAGCATCTACACAGACACTCGCTCTATACTGCATGTTGGAATACGATGCAGGCCACAGGAACCGTGTCTGACAGAGATGTACTGTCAATATTCAAGGGCAAACAAAACAAACTTACATTCAAGAGCTGAAATTGATTCCCAAAGATATCACATAGAGCTGCCAAACTGGTGCTGTTTTTCATTTCCTGTCTTTTATTAACCCCTCCATATTTGTTCAGTGCTCTCTGCCGAGCGTACTGTACATCACAGCCAAGCTCCAATGTACCATTTTTCAAGAAACATAATATCTCCTTCTTTTGGTGAAGGCTACATAAATCTGAATCCTTTATCAGCCGCCAGCACACCTCCTCGAAGACGCCCGGGCGGATTCTGTTATTTTTATCTAATCATTTCCTGAGCATATTCTGGTGTCAGGATCCATCCTGGCTGACAAGTGCTGGTTCCATTTGAGTCCCCTATCGCCCTGTTTTTCCAGTGTTTTGCCATGACACCTGACTGATAAGTGTGTTGTTCAGTGTGTGTGTAGAAGAGGGGAAGGATTTCAGCAGTGACACACCGCATTTAGCACAGCGAAGCCGTTCAGCAGTGCCCATGGTGGCAGTTTATCTCATAAATGTTTTTGTTTTATATTTTGATTGAGGATTTTATGCCCGCAGACCTCAGGATTTGATGGCACTTTTGAGACTCCTGCTTATTCACCGCAAAAGAAAAATGGCGTCTTGAGGAAATGTGAAGTGTCAGAGATGTCATTAATCCACAGGCTTCGGTCAAAGGAGCCACAATTTGCATGAATTTGTGGCCACTGTGAAACTAACGTCAGATTTAAATTGCGGCTATATTTTCTGCCTTTGTTTAAATTTTATTTTATTGTGCATTTATGGCATTAAATTAGCAACTTGCCATTTCTAACTGTTTGGAAATTCTCCAAGCAGATTGAGAAATGCTCTCCATCGTGAGCCTGGCATTATTAAAAAAAATAAAAAATCCAATGGCACAGGGAGTCCTATTTCTTGACCCTGAAACGCTGCTTTCCGGGTGATGCTTCTGGATAAAAGGGTTATTGTCACTTGCCAATCAATTTTTAGTGTCAGGTTTACTATTTGGCAACAAATGGAAACTCACTCATGCAGCTCACCCTCTTGCTGATTGCATCTCTCTGATCAATCTGTATCTGCCCGTCATTTTTTTTTCTTTTTTTTTGGACCAAGACAACTGAAAACTACCAGAGAGTAAAGAGGAAGTCCAGGTTACAAAATGTGCCCTTTCTTCCTTTTGTGTGTGTATGTATGTGCATTGAACCCCACCGCTGGGCACAGAGAGGGCAGCGAGAGGGTGTTATGTTGCTGAAGTCCACCACTCCCATTTGCCTGTCTGTCAGATGTCTTGCTTGGCTGAGCTCCACACAGTGATGGTGTTGACAAAATGACAGGAGGGGGGCACACTCCAGTGAATGTCAATTTCGCTGCAAAGCACCGTTTCCCCAGGAGCGCTGAAGCTCCCACACACCAAAACAGAAAAAAGGAGAGAGCTGTAGTTTATAAAAGGCAAGCCCCACACATTTGAATATTTGCATAAAACATGTAGGGTCATGTGCGTGCATAACGACGTACGTACGACATACACAGCCCCTGTTCTTATACAAGCATAATGCGAGTGAAATTATACCCCGGCAGCTGCAATTAGCTGGCACATAAAGGAAATCACGATTAGAATGCTACCTGACGTTTCGCCGCTGTGACGGGGTGGTGATGGTGTGTGTCTGAGCACAGATTCAGTGTCGTTGGTTCACGCAGATCCTGTGTTCTCTGCGCTCTTCCTCGGCTCGCTTACTGTCCTGACTTGACTGGTGGGATTAGAGATGCATTCTAATGTGTCTCTAATCTTATAATCTGTCTAATAGGGGCACAGTTACACTGGAGCCCTTCTAATATAAACACAGATCGAGTTGGGGGACTGTGGAGGTTATTGGGGACATTTAGTACAGATCTGAATCTATAAGCTTGATATCAGAATTCACAGAGCATTCCTGTTTGTAACTGCATTAAGCGACTGGAGCTGCATTCGCAAAACTCACCTCAGATGTTAAATAAGTTATCCCCAACAACCTCCCTGGCGTGTTTAGCAAATTAGCATTTGATGACAGGTGTTTGGATTAACGCTGATTTAATGAGCTTTATGAAAGTCCCTGGAGGATGAATGCGGGGTTTTGGGATTACCTACTTCCAGGATACTGTTAAAGACAGGCAAATGGAAAATCTCTGCTCCAAATCCATTAAAATCTGTCCATGCCCTTATCTGCACGCCAGGAACGCTAAAACAACATCACACCTCCACTTCTACTAATGTGCAAGTGAAACAGATGCCTTTATTGTAGAGATGTGAATCTCACAGTATGAGAGTGTAAGATATCTTTTGGTGCGTATTTGGAAATGGATTGTCATTACAGCATTTTTCATCTTGATGGCACGCTTAATTGGAAATGCGCACACAAGGTCGTTCACTAGGCAGCAGTCTCCAAGGTAGCATAAATGTTCTTAGCATTACGGAAGAAGCTGATTTTGTACTAGTTTGTCTTTTATTTTCACTGATTTATTGATTAGTATTATCAAAGTAATTCATTAACCATTACATACTGCTCATATTTTATACCTTCACAACCATGAATCCCCTCATAACAAGTGTCTATAACAAATTTTGAGCCACATATCTATTAAGAATGTATTAATAGCCCATCTGACATTAATAAATTGGTGATTAATTCTTAATTAATCCTTCAGAGAGCAGGGAGAGTGTATACTTTAGGTTTTACACCTCGTATATGGAGAAAAGCATTTACTTTCACACAACATCATGTCCTGTATTACCTCAGACATGTAAACATAAAAGTTATCACGATTTACGTATATATTTTAGGAACTCAAAATGCAAGAACATTGTGGAACTGTGTGGTTTATTATATGACCATTTATAGCCATCACAACCATCAAATACTGTCGTCACTGCTACTGTTAATCATTAAAACATCCTAATAACCACTATCTAATTATAATTGTTGACCAATAATTGAAAATTTAACCAGCAGACAAAACAAACTAACAAAAATTGATAATTGCAAACTAGTCTTTGCATTCAAAGCAGTGCAATTTGCATTTTAACTTTTTGCAAACCCTTGCATTTGTGTTTCTCACTTTGCAGTGAGGTGTCCCTGTTTTGCAGTCCTGTCGTGCCTTAAATGGCAGCTCAGGTACCTTTATAGTCTGATGATCCCCCCCAACCCTTCTTTAGATCTCTGTTGGTTTTCAGGGAATTGATCTGTTTTAATTAGTTTATTTTGAGGTTATCTTGTAACATTGCAGGTGCTTGTGCTTGCAGGTACTGATCTCGCCACAGTGACTAGACACCCTGTGACAGGCCTGTGGGCTGGTTTTAAATGGTCCATAGCTTGTCTTTCAAAATATACTATATGTGGCCCGCCACACTATATTGGTTGATGAAGCAAAGACCACTTTGCATTTTGATTTTGTTCACCTATTAATGGCAGGACTATCATACAGTTTGTAGATGTGTACCAAGTAGGAACTACACAGGCAGAACTAATGTGTTTTCATAAACAGATGGTTAATAAGCAAATGATTAATTACCTTACAACAGAGATTTCCTGTAGCAGACATGGCCACAACAAAGAAGCGTAAAGACGACAGCGTGGTTAGCAACTTTCAGGATCAGTGCAAAGTTTAATACTTTTTCAGTCAAAGATGAAACATTTGGGATTCATTTTTTAACAACTCATTTGATGTGAGAAGCAGCTGGCATCCATTTCACATTATGTATTCTGGCCCCCATTCAGAAAAGTTTGGACACCCCTGCCCTAAAACCTCTATTCCTTGTGTGCACCGTGATCACGCCTATGCTGTTGTACTCTTCACTGTTTACAGATTCCCCCATGACGCATCAAAAACCAACAGGTTTCTGTCTCGGTCACTTTAAGATAAGACAATAAATTTCAGGCTGAAAAAAACGACAATTAGGGTCTTTTTACTGCTGGCAAATGTCAAAGCAGGTCAAATTTGACCTGAACAGTATGCACACTTTTCCTTTGTGGCATTTATAGCCAATCAGTGTATTTGTGCTCTTTCTTTAAGGAAATAATACAATACGTACGAGTAATACACTCTCATGGCTGTTAGCTCTGGTTTGTTCAACAAAACCAATACATACGTCAAATATTAAAGGCTCTATTGTTTTTGTATTACCTCAGATTTCTATTTGAGGTATGGCTATTTGTCAAATAACAAAATTGCTCACATATCTGTTTATGGAGGATGTGGCTCATGCTGTGGGTAAGGCTCGGGCCAAAATAGCTCCAGGGTTTTGCTCCAGGTTTTCAATTTAATCTATAAGCTACCGGAGCTGAGACCACACAGTAGACAGTATTTTGTGTACATGTAGTAATGAGTAAAGACCACATTCATTTGTATTAGCAGTACATGTCCTGTGAGATCAAGCTCACAAATGAGTTTCTTCTCTTCTGAGAAGGCTGTATTACCTTATTGCTGCTTCCTACAGTCTACATTACTTATTTTGGCTTAAATACGAGTGGATATGAATATTAAAAATGCACCATGTGTGACCACCAGTTATCACATCACCATATTAAAACAATAAAACATTAAGATTAGCACTTAAATGTGCATATCTACACATCAACATTTTCATTTTTGTTAAATCTAAAACTGGAAACACTGGAAAGACTTACGGGCTAAAATAATATTTAGTCACAGGAAAGATTATCTAAATAACCAAAACCTCAAAGCAGTTTATAAGCTTTCATTCTTTGAGTCCTTGTTACTTTGACTCCTTGACTCAGCATGTGATCAGAATATTTTATTTCCTCACCTGCTGGCAACCTGAAATATTCTTTGACAAAGTAAGTTCAGTGTGCATTCCATGTTTTCCGGTGTTTTCAGGGAGTTCAGTGTGTCTTTCACCTCGAGACTCTAATCCTCGTCGGACTCATCACAAAGTCACATGTGTTAGGACACAATAATGTGTGGTTGTGGCGAATCTGCACTACAAAGCTCATTGTGTCTGGCCACCTGCAGGCATTATGAATAATTTGCTCTGTTGCTAGAAGTGTTTTAATGTCTTCATTCTGGTGAGCGCATTATGCATGCCTGTTGTGTGAATCCCAAATTGTGGAAACAGCTTGGTGTTGTTTTTCACAAAGAACCTTTGCATAAAGAGAAAGGGATGCAGATGTCATGTGAGGCATGCATCTCAGTAATGATTAATAATAACAATAACTGGATTATTCCGTTGTGGCTACAATGATTGTTGGTTGATCAGCAGAGTATTGATTGGAAACAATTTTTCATTATTAATTAATCGTCAGGTAATTTGTCAAGCAGGTTGTAGCTTCTCAAATATGATTATGTTTTGTTTATTTTACTCTCCCGTAACAGTAAAATGAAATACTTTTGGGGTTTGGACTGTTGTTTGGACAAATTGAGACTTTTAAAGATGTTGTCCTGGGCATTTTTACAGTGTGCTGACATTTTAAAGACCAAACAATATATTGATTACTTATTACTTACTAATCTGTAGATTAACCTGCAATGAAAATGATTGTTAGTTGCAGTCTTTCAAGTAGTCATCCCTTATTGGACGAGTCAGAGTAGTACTACATTGTGTTTTTTAAACCACCATACAAATGAAATCACTTGGCATTACAGAGAAACAAAGGCTCAACATGGGATCCAATACCTAGTGTGAGAGAGAATGTCAAACAATGGTGTTGAGCTGGAAACTTGACAGGTTTAAAAAGACATGAACAATGGTCACCTGTGGGAGTTAAAAATTGTCCCTGCTGGACACGACCTTGTCAATCTTCTCCTTATCAGCCTCAATCCAGACAAAGGGTCTGCGGTGTCACCTGCTGTGGGCATTGACTGCAACTCAGTAGGAGCACCTCTCAGTTTGCCTGTCTGTCCTTGAATTTGAGGAGATGTTTAAAGACCCAGTCCTTCAAATCCCCCCACTGCATTCAAATGTACTTCACAGATAAAAGATTAGGTGCTCATAGATTAAAAAATACTTAGTACAGCCATAAATTAAATTTTCTGCAGAAACGTTTAAACTCCAGTGGAATAGTTTCCTTGTCTATTAGGGCTACATGATATGTTGTTTTAACGTCAGCAATGCAATGTGCCCTTTCGCAATCGTCACATTAAGTGCTCGATATACCTTTTCTGTGTATATGCACTGTTGCATGTAACTTTTAAAATTAAATGCACCACAAATTTGTTTTACCAGCACCAGTTTTTTTTGATCCATCCATTCATTTTCATCCACTTGTTCGAGACTGCGTTGTGGGGGCAGCAGGCCAAGCAAAGCACTCCAGACGTCCCTCTCTCCAGCAAGGCTTTCCAGCTCCTCCTGGGGGACCCCGAGGCATTCCCAGGGCAGATGAGATATGTAATACCTCCAGCATGTTCTGGGTCTGCCCCGGGGCCTCCTACCAGTGGGACGTGCCTGGAACACCTACGTTGGGAGGCGCCCAAGAGGCATCCTGATCAGATGCCCGAACCGCCTCAACTGACCCCTTTGGGCGTGAAGGAGCAGCGGCTCTACTCTGAGCTCCCTCCGGATGTCCGAGCTCCTTACCCTATCTCTACGGCTAAGCCAAGCCACTCTTCAGAGGAAAATCATTTCAACTGCTTGTATCTGCAACCTCATTCTTTCAGTCATAACCCATAGCTCATGACCATAGCTACAGGTTGGTTAAGTCTAGAAGAGCCACACATTATCTCCATCCAAGTTAGCAGAGGGCTAAACCTGAAGTTAACTGCTCAGCCGGTGGAAGTTTCTAATGTGCTTGCTCTATGGGCCCAATTATGTGAAGGAGCTGGGTGAATTTATTCCCAAGAACTCAGACTTTTTTGGCTTCATGTGCCACTGAGCAACTTTCATTGGGATGAATGGCGCCCCACCTCCAACATTGTATCCAGCTCTTGTTATACATTCATGAGTCTGGTGGGCTTTGTTATAGAAAGTGAGACTCTCCTGTGTTGGTGTGTAGATAAGCACAGTGAGCAGCATGTGCCACACAGTAAAGCGCATGCTTTTTCATGGGTAGTGAAGTTACAGCAGTCAGCAGAAAGTGTCTCAATAAGGTCAGGGTTGAGTATTACAACTGTAAAAAGGGCTTTGTCTTGTGTTTTCTGTACAGAGGAAATTAAGCATCCTTTTAATGCAATGTTAAGGCAACATTTGCTGATCATCTTCACCGCAGAGTTATTGGACTGTAAAAGGTGGTCGCCATAACAACAAAGCTTATTGAAATTAACCTAAAGAAACCAGAGGTCTCCCGACTACAGTTCAGAGCAGTGAAGCTGGAAAGGTTACACTAATCTACAAGAGAAACCTTGCGGATAAAGCATAATGCCGTTGTTCCCAACTAGTGGGTCGCTGTCCAAAGGTGGGGCACAGGTCTGTTCTAACTGGACTGCAAGTGACTCGCGAACATGTCAAATTTGTAAAAAACACACTTAATTTTGAAGTACTGTGAATTCCTGCTGTAGAGTGAGCGACTAACAGACAGCTACTTGACAGAGACAGCAAACTAGCTCAACGACATGGCCAAATGCAAGCATGATACTGAATATATTCAACTGTGTGGACCTTGAAATAATGACGAAGATTTCTCCTGACCCTATGGCTGTATTCTGATTTAAGGGTTCTTTGGATTTGTTTATTGCTTGAGAGTGACACGCATCTGCATGATTACTTCTTTCAAAATAGTGCTAATCATGTCATCTGCTTTATCTTTTTTTTCCCCTCCATTTTTATTTAACAGAAAAATATTGCAGTGTCACTATTTTTCCAGTTTTGTCAAGCCCTATTTTTTACTATTCGAGAAACTAAACACTTGGTGCTAGTAGAAGTCAGCAGTCTGCTCTGTATGTTGCTATCGAAAATACTTCCTCTCCCAGCCTGGACTATTTAGCAGTCTCTGCAGCATATTGGGGTGTCCCATATCTCTGACTGTTCATCCCGTGAGTCTCTCAAAGCTTGTGTAATATGTTATACAACTTACATTAATCCAACACCTCCCAACCTGAGTTGACAACAGGTTCCTCTGAATATAGTGCTTGGCTGCATAGCGAGCAGAATCCCATTACTTAAATGGATAGGACTAATAATAAAATATTACTTCCAACCTAACCGGATTAACAATGATCTTGTGCTCTTGGGAATTTGAGCTTCCATTCCATACAAACACCTTTTTATATACAAAGCTTTTAAGCAAGTTCATTTCACTTCTGCTGCTTTGTGTTCCTGGATTGGGAGGAGGGATAATAAATGCATGCTGGACAAATAAGGAGAGGGGGGAAGGCAGAGCTCTTTAAATAGTCTGTTTATGTGCTTACTGCTGCACCTCACTGTATAGCTGAATTAATGCCAAGTACACACACGTCAGGTCAGCTAGGGAATGCTAAGCATAGGAAAATACAAGCAGTTTGTAGACTTCACGCCACAGAAAATGCAGATGAAAGAAAAGGGTGAGACACACTGAATCAGCAACCGCGGCTGAACAGTGAGGCAAACCGTTCACAGGATTCTGGTCTACTTAGGCTGATTGGTATCTCTGCATCTACTTCAATGTTCTTTTCCTGTGTGATTGTTTACTCAAAACCCTTAGCGTAGAAAGAACCCTTTACTATTTGATGTAAGCGGCTGATACTGAATCCTGATGTTGATGCTGAAAGATTTTGAGGTGTCATGTGGTTAGAGTCAAAGAAGCAAGTGGGTCATGCTGAAGCTCATTGTTCAAGCGCCGGGTATCAGTACTTGATACTGTAAATAACCCAACATCAAGTGGTATTGAAACCTTTCCAGTCAAACAATACCTGCATTCGATTCTTTTGTACCCAGATCTTGAAAGCTTGCAGCTAATCACTCAGATTTAATGCGACATATGATTGGCCTTCAACTGTGAGATGCTTCCAAAACATCGGAAAGTATGGCTATACTACAAGCCTGTGGTGTCTGGTGGCAATTTATACAACTGACTGCTTCCAATCACCTGATTGGTATCAAATGGAGGAAAAAAAAAAAAAAAAAGGTGTCAAATAAAGTGCTCTATTGGTATGGATGTCACTTTAAGGGTATCGGGACCATTACCTCTTATTGTTCTTGTAACATTCACTCAAATTCACCTAAAGCGCAGATTCAAGGCATACTAAATTGCTCTCATTTGAAAGGTAAGACTGAAGTTTCCCCAACAGTCAGAATCACTGTTAGTGCTATTGTCATTAAGAAATACAAGTTCCAGCACACTGAAATAGAAGTTGTTTTATTTTTTTATCTTTGCCTGAATATTTTCTTGGAAAAAGAAGCTGTAGATGACTAGAACTGGGAATTATTAGCTGAAAAACAAAGGGGACCATAGCATAAAAACTCAGCTAGTCCAAAGTCAAAGTAAGATAACAATATGACAGAAAGTAAACATTTTACATGGTTTTCGAAGGTTTTGTTCAGGTACTTTTCTAAGAACGAGGGTAAAACGATGTAGTGTATGATTATGAGTGGAAAACAAATGCTCAAAGACAGAAATGTCTATTTAGGAACTTACTCTAAATGCAAACACTTCTGGAAAACCTTTATTTAAAAGACACGTTTTTTTTAATCCTCAAGACAACAGGTCTGTTGTTTGTTTGTTAAGGTCTGTAATGACAGTGACCGGTTCAAAACTGCCCTCGAAGTCAGGAGTGTCTGTGACCACAAGACCCATCAGACAAACCGCTTGCTAATGATTGGCTCTGTAACCCGAGAAATAAGGCAGGGCCTTCTTTTCACCACAGGCTCTTGTTGGCTGTTGTAGGCTGTGGAGAGGTCATGGCAACTCCTATTGGCTCGTCTGAGGTGTCAATCAAAAGGTCAGCATTCAGACATTGTTTTGGTATCGAGGTGTTGGCATATTAACATACAAACTCAAGTTATTAGGACAATAGATGGAGAAATATGAACATTTGAAATGATACAACAGCAGTCCGTGGATATCTATGGATGTAATAATGTGTTGATATATTTTGCTGGATTTAGTTCGCCTGGACTTGTATGAGGACTGCCTTTGTTAGAATATTATCGATCTGTGGATAAGGCATAATAGGTGAGCTGTAACTGTGTGATTTTTGTCTGACAGAGGCATTTATTGAACCTGCTGTGATAGTTGTATCTTGAAATGGTTGGCATCAATTGAACCACAGGAAACGTAGCTTTCAAACGATACGTCGTATGAATATGCCACTTAAACACGGCATTTGTTTACATATCATAATCATCTAATAAACCATATGAAGGCGTGCAGGCAGGCCATCAGATACAATACCTAGAGGAAATATGCAGACCAGCTGGAGCTACTACCAGAGGTGAAGTGCTTGGTGCTATTTGGTTGAATTGGGATGAAGAGGCTTTGTAGGCAGGTCCCTCTGCAGAGTGCTCAGTCTCTGAGAAATGACAAGGGGAATAAAAACAAAAGCCATAAGGAGTGTCACCGAGGCGGCGGAAAGATCTTCTACACTGATTATGTGTTTAAAAAGGAGCTGGGTTTCAACAGGCATTTAAAACTGTCTGCAACAATGCCTCCAGTAGTTATAAACACAGTAGCACTTGGAAGAGGGCAGCTACAGTTCAGGAAGATTTCCTTTTAAGGCTTTTGACAGGCTGAATTTTGAAGTAGCCAAAAAGCGGAACCAGTAAATTGGACTGACAGTGAAAAAATACAGCACCCAAACCTTAGATTTTGATCTCATAATTAGCAGATGAAATAGGAAGAATTCACGGTAGTAACAGAATTACATGGTTGTACACATGTATGGGCTACTTATGTCTACCCCACACGTGTTCACTGTGCAGTGGAGACATGATACGTGTGTTTCATGTGTGTAAGGATATGAATATAGATCTTTCAGAGATGTAAGTCATTGCAGAGACTTCTGGAGGTATCATGGGCCTAATTTAATGAAACGTCTGACAGTAGTCGACCACTTGATAACACCACTGAGACTCCCTTTCTTATTCATCTCACTCTTTCCTCCAGCATGCAATCCACATGTCACATTTCATTGCCTTTAACCCCAGTTTCATAGCACACATGATAGTTACATCAGATCCTCTGTATTAGTTAATGAATATCGGCTCACCCAGCTCACAATGGTAATATGTTGTGACAGCACTGAGAACTTATTTTTGACAGGTAAAGGTAGTTTTGTTTGTACTGCAGAATCTTAACTGGGGTTCTTACTGCAGAGATACATATTTGGCATTCCAGTCACAACCCTCCAGTGGGCCAACAGTTAGAGCAGATAGAGCGATACCTTAAGCAAGAAGTGCAGTAATTGTGGTTGGAGAGTGACCTCCTCAGTACTCATGTTTGAATTTTTCAGCTTTTAACTCATGTAGGGCCACTCTGTGACGGCACACAGGTCAACTGGTAGATCTGGATTTTCAAACTGAAATGATTAAACTGTCAAAATGTCACTTCACCGTATGTGGGTATCGATTTGCATCCTGAAATAGCAGTTGAAAGGATATGGATATTCTAATCAGCAGCTTGTTAGCATCCACTTACAGCTTCACACATCAGCTGCCGTTGTTGTGTAAGGGTAGTTTGTCTCACACGGAAAAACAAACCAAAGTTCAGATGCACCAAGTTTGATTATTCTCGGGAGAGTCTAAATTAGCAGCAGTGATTTCACAAACTGAACAAACGATTTACTCTGATCTGGAGCCAGTTGCTGCTTGGGTGTAGCCAAAGCAAACAAGATGAAGGTCAAATATACAACAGCCAGTTGAGGGAAACAGATGGAGTGATATATTTGAAATTCATAAAATACACATAATACTGCTTTACCTTAAGTATTGTAATTGCATCGACAGGTGCAAAAGAAATTACATAAAAGGACACAAAGTACATTTGTGCAAGGTCTTTATTCTGAGAGACTATTTGCTTGCCATTTCTTTATAGTTTGCTTAAAATTTCTGTCTGCTTCAATTATTTTCAGAGATATCGAAAGTTCATTCTATTCAATTGTAGCTTCATATAAAATGTCATTTTCTCCGTCGTACTCTTGAATCTAAAAAGGATCAAATCTGTTCAGCTGCCTATTCATGCCAAATTCAACTTACAATTTTATATTATTGAATGCTTTAATAAAATCATGTCACTTTAAAGCTCCAGTGTGTAGAATTTAGGGGATATATTGGCAGAAATGGAATATAATATAATAAGTATGCTTTCTTTAGTGTGTAATCACCTGAAAGTAAGAATTTCTTTTGTCTTTTTATTACCTTAGAATGAGCCGTTTATATCTACATAGGGAGTAAGTCCTTGTCTGTGGAGATTGCCTTGTTACACTGACGTGTTTCTACAGTAGCCTAGAAGAGACAAACCAAACACTGGCTCTAGATAGGGGCTTACACTTCTTAGCGTATTCATGTTTGCCACCGCAGTTAGCAGCCCCTACTTGAGGAACCAAACACTGTCGTAAAAACACAGAGTTTTAATGTGGCGCTGCTTTATTCTGTTTTTTTACCGGTTTAATTCACCTGGTCCGTTTTGTTTTGGAGACACGGAGGCCTGTACAGATAATTTGGCTCCTGGTACAAACCTCTTGAACAATGAACTCTGACGGAATTTCATTCTGAGAGTTTTCACTTGGCACAGTGAAAGTTTCAGCTGGTTGAAATCTGCTTATCTAGATGTCAGTAGAGTTAGCAACACTGATCTCCTGCAAACATTTATTATTATTAGTATTAATTGTTAATCAAATGTTACTTGTAAATTGTTTCATTGAATGGAAGAAGGAAACAAAATCATCCACCCGGCACTTTCTTTCATTTCAGGAATGAATTTAAGTTTCCTGCAGTGCATCATGGGTGTGTCAGGTGTCAAGGTGCATTATTAGCAAACATGCTGAAGACACTTCACTTCCGCTATTGAAATGTTTTGGTAATGACATTACTCTGAAGTTCAAACATTTGAATTTCTTTAAAGAAACTGAACTGAATAAATAGATCTTAACCCTTTTATTTATGAATGAGATGAAATCATGGACTGCAAACAATTGTACAGAGCTGACATTTGGTAACTCGGAGAGTCATGCAAGGACAGAGAGACAGTTTGAGAGAATACAGACGAAGAGAGCTGAGCCCCTGAAGTATGAAAAATATTTAAACAAGGAGAGGGAAATAAATGAAAGAACAGGGCGGGTTTAAGTCTATCAAAGATTTATCTGCCAGAAAGCAAAGGAATGTCCAAAGAAGCTGAAAGAAGGAGCACAGCGCATTAGTGAAAAGACGGAGGAAGTAGCAGATTTTTGGAGAACTGGAGGATAGATGGAATTTAGACAGGCCCAACCAGTTAGAGGTGCTGGTGCTGCAACAAGGACTGATCACCAAAAACTACTTTGTACCTGTGTGTGTCAGTAGGAATACAACACAGCAAGGTAACTTTATCAAGGTGAACATTTATAATACACAGATGAGTAACACTCAACTTATTTAGTCTTTTAAAGTTTTAATTAAATCTAGGGAATGCGGTATCTGGGATGAGTGGCTGTTGTCATCCTTTTCAAACATGGAAGGCAGGTTTTCACTCAGGCACCTGCAGCTGTGTTGAATCTCTGACCCCATGTTGATGTCACCCTCTTTTCTGGGCACGATGCCACTAATTGGGGTTTCCTATTATGGCAATGAGATATCTGACAGCTCTGCCAACTCATGTCACCCATTAGCAGCCACGTGCTCCTTTCATTCAGCCTGCAGGTGAATAAGATTTGTTTCTCAAGTCAGATCTTTATGAGAGACTGTCTGCACTGTTATTCACAAGTGATCAGATCGGATTTGTGTCCAGACATCAACCTACCTCTATGGTATGCTGTGGTACCGACGTGGGCGTCAGAAACGGTGGCTACACTGGTGACATGAGAGGTGGAGGTTCATCACTTTGCCTGCCAAACAATCACAATTTAAAGGCACAGTAACTTACTTAAGTTTATTTCAGCATCTGACCATACACTGTTGTCTTCCTTAGTGCTCTGCTATAACAGCATGGATTATCACTCTGAATTTGACCTCGTTGTCATGTGTCGCATTTTGACTGATGCAAGAGACACTTTAAAATCTGATTTAAGTGGCTAGTGTCCCATAGGTACTAGACTGTGACCGAGGAGTGGATTTTCACTGCTGTCCCATCCCACTCCCATGAGAGTAAAAACAAAATTCCTGTTCCAACCGAAGAATAACTCCCGTCCCATCCAGTCTTGTGTTTTTATAATGAATATAGTGTTTTTTCTCTCATATCAACTGCACATTTGTATAGAAAAAATATGCATACTTTATCAACTATACAGTAAAACATAATGCTGAAATAACTCCGAACAGTTTTATGATCTGATAATTTTATACCATTCATTCTCATAATTTTTATTGCAACATTTCTATTCTTGTAGAATTTATTTTATTGTGTTTAATAGTATTTTTTAAATATATATTTTTTGTAATCTTCTTCTTCTAGCCTTTATTTTATTCTTGACTGTTGCAGTACTTTGCCTTTAATTTCATTTAACCACAAACCACCGAGGCAAATTTCGTAGGTGAAAACCTACTTGGTATTAACCCTTATTCTGATTCTGGTTCCAACTGCTACAACCATGTGACAGATAAGTAGCAATGGCTGAAACGGTTAGCTTGATGCTAGCTCATAATGAGAATTAGAAGTAACGGAAATTAGCATCAGGACAGGGATAATATTATCCTAACAAGTAATCCGTTTTACTTTACATGCTTAAACATAAAACGACATGTATGCCCATGCTCCCATCCCGTGGGAATCCCATAGGAATCACGTGACCCACAGGATTCCTGAAAAGATGTCGGCCATTAGTAGGTACCTTAACATCCCCCTTGGCATTTAACTGGGGTTTACAGAATATAATGGTAGGTGCTGCCCGCAACCCCCAGACTGACCTCCCGTCGGGCGTCCTGTGCATACATACGCTGTTTACCTCACCTCTGAAATTAGTTTAATAGAAAGAGGTCTGTGTTTTTGATTATATTAGGATTTCTAAATACTCTGGCATACCGTATTATTGCCCAAGCCTGTCGACAGTCTGTAAAAAATCAATCTGAATACAATCTGGATATGCCAAAAAAACCTGCAGTCTGTACAAGCCTCTAGAGTTAACCTTGACACGGTTAATTTCTTTTTCCTTCTTTTTTTAAGTGCTATTTTAATAAATGGGCTAAGTTCTCAGAATTGGCAGCATAATATATTAGAATATACATAGTGGTAGTAGAAATTATACTATCAGGTAATACATCACACTTCACCTTCAGAGCAGAACTTTATTTCTCATTGTGAAATTCCAATGGCAGAGGCAAAAATAAAAACTGAAATAAAGTAACAAGTGAATTAACATGCATGTGACGATCCATGAGGGGCACTTCATTTACCATTTCTGGCTAATGGCAGGAGTTAAAGTTATAGTTGGTAATCCTGTTCAGAAACACTTCTTATTATACTGGGTGAAATGGTCCTTCCATCCCGAGTGTAGTCAATACATAATGTGTTCAGAAAAAGGAATGAAAAAAAAAAATCTGACCTCTGTGGCAACTGCTACTCGGTGCGAATGGAAAGAACCAATCAGATGCCTTCATGTCTCGTCCTTCCCAAGTTTCTTTGGGATTTATAAAAAGAATTTAATAAAATATAAAATGTAAAAATCTTTCAGAAATCATATGTTGTTTTGCTCTACATACACAGAACACATCTTAAACACTAGGAACAATTTGTTTTGTCAAATTTGTAAAATGTTTTGAATTTATAGTGTTTATTCTTCAAAATAAAATGCAATTCTAAGTATTTATACAAGACAACAGGAAACTGAATTGTGCAAAATCTTAATTAATCTTGTATTATTGGATTGGAAATATAAAAATATACATGTGAACTGCACAGCCAATTGTTTTGGCCTCTATACCAACCAATGTAAAATGATACTATATTGTACATTAGAGATTGAAGAGTATATATATATTCACTGCCAGAAAGTAGTTACTGTGGAAAGGCAGAAAAACTAAGATTGACAGCTACAAAACATGCACAGTAAAATCCTGGTTACATCTTAAGATATCTTTTCTGTACATACAAATAAAGGGCCCTCTGTGAGGGTCTTTGCTGTGTTTTATCTTTGCATGACTCTACAAATCCTCTCCTTTTTTTCACTGTTAAATTCACAAACCAGTAACCAGCATCTCTCTGGTATCTCGCTTCAGTACATTGAGCTATTCCTGCTTGAAACAGGGGCAGGCTGGGTTTGTGCATAACCTAGCACTGTCACACCAGGGTGCAAAACATTGTGCCCAGCACATATACATGATTTTTCATGTGGTGGGAGGGGCGGAGAGACTGAGAAATCTGGGATGATTTTGTTGGCACGGTGTAGAGCTACATCTATCCTGGAAATAAAATATTATGAAATAAAACACAAGAAAATAAATATTTTGCGCATAATTTAGCTCTGATTGTTTTAAGCAGGCGTGCATTCTGCTGTGGAGAATCTGCAAACAAGAGTCATTTTTATTGTGACTTTAATGGGAAAAGGTCCGTGCTGGAAATGATGTGATTCATCATCAGCGCTATTGAAAATCTGAGAGCCACAAATGCCAAGTGGGTCGTCCCGGACCACAAAGAATATGCCGCACATGATTTCTGAGTTATGGGGTCTTTTGACTCGTAACACACCCCAGCTGATGCTAGCAGTTGGGTGACAACATTATCACATCAGTCATAAAGGGCCCGGATCCTGTGCTGGTGAATGGAAATGGTCAGGAGAAGGACACACACATGTTGTATCTGTACAGACGGTTAAATCTGATCTTCCTCCATCTCCAGCCAGAGTACAGTACTTATCTTGGAAGAGACTAAACCAAAGTCTGTTATTGAATTGCTATTATTAAATCTTCATTGGGGCATGAAAAACTCATTGCATGTGAGGCGGCTGTATTGAAGTTCATTGAACAATCCAATGTGCTACAGTATGTATGAGACTATGGAATTGTTTCTAATTGAATTTTTATGCAGGCCATTTGAACAGCAGGGCTGCCCATGCTTCACAGCATGCAAACAGAAAATATCATGGTTCATGAATACTGCATGCCTGGCTGCCAGGTGATCTGTGACTCCAGCTGCACCTTTCTGTGCAGGGTTTTTTTCACCGATTCTTATCCAGGTCCATTAAATATTTGTGCAATATGTGATTCTACCAGATCTCCAAAACCAGACATTAAAGTGGTTACGCACTGTGATAGCAATCCCACACACAATTTGGCTTCATTGTGTGCAATATAAAAAGTTAGGAAAGAAAGGCAAGAAAATATTTTGGGGGCACTAGTCTCTGAACACAGATACCTGCATCAGTGCAGAATATGTTGGCAAGCAGATGTGTTCAGGTTTCTGTTTTAGTCTATTTGTAACCCTGGTAGTATTTACCAATCACATTTTTTTTTTTGTCATGATTGTTTATTTATTTTTGAGCGATTTTTGCCTTTATTGATAGGACAGTTAAGATAGACAGGAAATGTGGGAGAAAGTGGGGGCATGACACGCAGCAAAGGGCCACAGGTCAGAATTGAACCTTGGCCGCTGCAGAGGACTCAACGAATATGGGGACACACTACCAGGTCAGCTAGAGGTCACCCCTTTACCCATTGCGTTTTCATTGTGTAGAGCAGAAGAGGCCGAGCACATTGGCTAAAATGTAATCTGGGAAACCCACAGGCTATCATCTAATGATGATTGCACATTATATTAACCCTTACTTTTTAAATGATTTGCATTTATTAGCAGATATCTGTGTATCGAGATTAGCCGAAATGTGTCCGGGCCTGTCTCTAGTCCCTAATTGAACAGTGCATGAAAGAGGACACTAAACATTGCTTATATGTTGATGTTGTGTCGCTGGCCAACAGTGGTCCTGGTTTGATGCCAGAAACTGCAATGCAGTTAAAAGGCAGATGGCCAGATGGTCATGTTGTTTCCAAGTCCAACAGTGGTCCAGTGAGATGCCCTCTTACAAAACTGGATATACTGATTATATTATTGCTATGAAAACAGCAAATGCAAGTATCTTTTTCCTTTTTAAATTTGACAATTTATTTGTTTGGATGTGATCAGATGGCCACACCATGACGTCCACTACATGTCCAAAGAGTATCATTATTACTCAACACCCCTTTTTAAATATAACAAACATGTTTATGCCCTTTATGTATATCTACATGTAAATTTGATCTCCATCTCATTTTTTAAGCCTGTGGTGTCGGTAAGATCTAAAAGTCTTATTCTAGGCTGTTTTTGATTGCACAAATATCCTTCAGTACTGACATAGTTCAAGGGACCACGAAGTCCATGTTGATAGGAAGTTGGGTGGATGAATGAGTCACACACATAACTTTCACCCGGAAGACCAGGATTCAAGTCCAGTTTGATTCAAAGATTATTTATTCATGTTAATATCGTATTTCAATGTTGTCTGCTGGCTGCAACAGAGCCTCTGAAATATTGGTTGTTACTCCACTAGGTGATATTGTCATCAGACGATAGCTGATGGGTCACAAGATGTTGGGGGCACAGTAGGCTTGGGTGGCGTCTATTTTGTTGTTCCTTTATACATTCCTGAAATATCACCAGGGTGTATGGTACATGACGGTATTTGTGTGCAGGTCATTGAGTTGGATGTAAAAATCTTCACCCGTGGTCTCTCTCTGCTGTTGTGGGCCGGCTGTTTACAGTCCTGTAACATTATCCCCACCACTCACGGTTACGATGTTTACCAGCACAGTTGCCTGTTCTGCTGGTAAATACTGACATCTGGTGGCACATACTGCATGCAATACAGCCTCTCTGTACGAAGTTAATAAAAAAGAAAAGTGGCTGTATTTTTGACGGTGTTGACAATCATACGGTCTGGATTTCTAGATACCCTGGTAGGTACAACACTGTAACATTTCAGACCTTGTCATTAGCAAAACTGAAAACTGCATTGAAATGATGGTGCAAGGATTGTCCAGTCAGGTTCCTCAAACAAGAACTAAGATGAACAATTAAATGGCCACATACTGTAAAAATGGGACATATGTGCTCCTTCCAGGGATGCGGAAGGATTTCTTTGAGCCGGTTTCAAGCACACCAGGGTCCAAACTCTTCAGAGGATATAAGGGACTGCAGGACAGTGCCTGGCACTGCCGGTAAATGATGGAATAATCTGGAAACACAGCAGCCAATACTCTGGTCTGATGAGTATTTACCTACAGGGGGTATGCTCATCCCTTCCGTTTTATCTCAGCAAGCACATATGGTGCCCTGTTGCAGGCTCCTCCAACAGGAACGTCTGTTTTCCAGAGGATGCCTGCAGTTTATTCATACAGTTTTATTCACTTGTTGTGTGGCTATGTGGCGTCAGACTAAAGAGACCTTTCGTCAGAATAGGGGAGAATTTCTTGCTACTCTAGTCAAGGTGCATCATGCTGTGATATTTACGCTGTGTGTGTTTCAGTCACAGTAGCACAAACAATACATGGTCCCAATAAAGAACATTTAAAATGTCCAGAATCAATGACTGCCACCCTCCTTGTCCTTCAGACGGCAAGAACTCCTGTTGAGCCTACGTGAGCCACTCCACTTCATTCACTTAAGTATGCTTTTACCCCGACATCTAGTGTGACAGGCAATCCTCAGGAGGGCATTGATTGCACTGACCCCTGTGGGAGTAAGGGTACATATTTATGTGTCAGTAGTCGGCTGTCCTTAAGAATAATGTCATGGAGAACCACTGAGACATACATTGACAGTGAATAGTGGCTCCTCCAGGGGCTGTGAACCACCTGCATCATCACCTTCATCTCCGAACAGAATTTATATTCACTTTGAATTAGTTTATCAGCTCGACCTCGTGGTCCACGCCTGATGATTTAAATGTGCCCTCAATCAATCATATTTACATAATGAGATTTACAATGTCAAATGCAAGACAACTGTTCCAAAAATGTCTTCACTTGAGGCGTCGGGGGTGAAGGGTGAGCCTGTCACATTTCTGGAAAGAGTTCAGTGTTTTGTAATTACAGCCACATTAAAGACTACAGGCAGTAACCTGTGCCCTTTGTATGTCTTTTTAAGCGACACATTTAAACCAAGGCATTTGTTCTGGAAGATTAAAAACAGATACATCAAAGACAGCACATGTTATAGGACTTGTTAAATTAATTAAAATCAAATGAATGAAAATATGTACACAGACTCAAGGTGTATCCATTTGATGGCACATAATAGACAGATTGTCATCTCAAACTGTGCTTTGCGGCAAAGTGAAAGTGATAAAATCTCCTGCCAACCCAGTTAATTTAAAAACAATGCCAGAATAAACTGACATTTTCGCAGATGGAAAGAAGACTTTTGATGTTTATCCCAGCTGACAGAAAAAGAAAAACCTCTTCATTTTTGGAGGACAAATTTTCCCCATATTGGTATGGCTCCATATTGGTGTGGCATTTACAATAAATCGGCTTCTCCGCGGTGCATCAAAATGCCTCGGGGATGAAAAAAGGTCACACATAAGCAGAGAAAATCATATATGTTTGAAAGCATGCTGAATTCTGTGGTTCTCATATCTGAAGCAACACCAAGTGCATAAATATAGCTTCAGAATCATACAGAGAAATATATAATTTCATTTGAGGCTTTTTGTGGCTGCAGCATGGGTTAACAAGCCCAGGACAAATTTCCCACTTGTGGGACTATAAAGTTCATCTTATCTTATCTTTTAATTAGGGATCTAATAACTAGTATGTTTCGCTACTACTGCTATTTATATTCCATAGCTTTCTACACCCACACCTACCTTTCACTGCACAGAAACGTACATGCACCTTATAATGATTCTCCATAATCATAATGATTAACTTTTTTATCATAGCACCTTTAATATCACATTTACAAGGTGCTCTATAATAAAAATAGAATACAAGTAAAGCACCAAGAGAGTAAAACGAACTAAAAGCTTAAAACTAAACGCATAAATCACAGAGTAAAGAGAGCTAAGTTATATGAATGATGTAACCGAAAAGCAATTTTTTTTTAAAGAAGTGGGTTTTTAAAAGTGATTTAAAAGATGAGACAGAGTTAAAAAGGGTTGCTGCTGAGTGCCAGAGCTCCTGCTGAGGTTTATTTATTTCTTTTATTTTTTGGGCCTAAGTGCAGCAACTACTTGACCACCATCATGGAGCAACAACATGACAAAGCAGATTTCTCAGTGTGCACACCTGACACAGGATATTTGTCTCTTGGCAGTCTGTTCTCAGCTGTATGTAAAATCAATTCAACTTTGAAGTTAATATTAAAAAACATTACTTGAAGTCAGTGTTACAGCTAACTGATAGCCATCACCCCCTGTCATATTATTGCTATGTGTGAGCTTTTACACGTATTGGTGTTATTTTTCCCTCTGATATTAAAGTCTCTGATCAGATTATGCACCTCTCAAATGATCAGCGGGTTTACTGCACACTCTCAGACCTGAAGACATGTATTCACTGTCACTATGGTAACCCTCAAATATCCAGATACCTTCACACCCAGACAGGTTTGTGGCTTCTTGTGTGACTCAGATTATTTTGGTGCCAATCATTTTGTCAGATATGGAGTAAATTAACCAAAAGGGCAAAATATACATACAGGGTTCAGTCCAGTTTGCCGTGAGACACACCTGAATGCTAACATTTTCACTGTGAGGATTTTTAACCTGTAATGTTGAGTTTTCCTCCAGATTTGTTGTGGGGTCGGAACTGTAGCGCAGGAACCACAACTGGTTCCTGTGTCTTGCTGTCAAAGCAGATTATAGAGCTCATTTAAAGAGTCTATAGTGCGTGGTCTCAAGTGCATGGTGCAAGCGCGTTTAGGGCGGGTACAGCTCCACTTGTACTAATTAAACAGCACTTAATCTGGGTGCAAAGCAAGGCACAACAGGCAAAATGCTCGTATTTAGTCCCTTAATTATAGGTCTGCTTAGGGCCTAACATGAATTCAAATCATCTGAGTTGAATCTGTCAATTCCCATTCCCTGTGAAAGCCAGGTGTGCCTGCACCTGGTGCACTGCTGATTAAATGGCGGAGTCGGCAAATTGTTTGGACTGCCCTTTGAAAGTCGGAGATTCAAATTGTCAATGGGAGACCACACAGTCAAGTTAGGCTGCTTAAGGTCAAGCAGACGTTGTTGTTTTTTTGGTAGTCAGTGTGCTGTGCAGTGTACTCTTGCTGCGTAGTGAGTGCTCTTGACTTTCACGCTACTCTTTGGTACGAACAGCTGCGGACATGATGCAGAGACACAGAGGAGGGGAAACTTTCCATCGTAAGGCTCCAAGATAAGATTATCTTTTCTCCTGTACTTGGAAATGGTGAATTCACAGCTCACAGATACTTAATCATACAACACACTCAGCAAACAATGTAGTTGCACATTTCCCATCTGTTGTTAGCGGCGTTAGCTTGTTTACTGTATACCTACAACTTGGAAAAGCGAGTGGATTTCTACTGACAGTACTGCAGTAAGAGCAGTAATGTCACTGCAGTAAATACCATGGGACACTGAGCAGCAAACTAAGAACTGTAGTTATAAATATGACAGCGTAAACAATACTTAACTTCTAGCGTCTGAAATAATCAGTGTAGCTGCTCATTGTGCGTAAATATCATTGTGTGTAAATACCCACAGCATCTCTTGTAATGGGAAGTCAGACAGCAGCTCTGTAGCTCTGCTCTGCTCTCTGCTATGTTCACATTTTAGAGAGTTAAGTTAATTTTTTTCCTCTTTAATGATGTATTATTTCACCTACAAGCAGAGTGTAGGCATGTTTCTGAACTCCCCTATGTAGCTGCATCTTACTATTAGAATAATGTGCTCTTTAGATAACGTTTTTGTTGGTCAGTGGTGTGATCGCTTTCTGCTGTCTCAAAACAGCAATCTGCCATCACTGTGCCTGACCACACGTCATTCTACATTTAGATTGAGACGACTTTGTTAATCCCGCCGGGGATTAATGAGTAACTGCTTTAACAGCTTGCCTTGCATACAGTAACATTTAGACACATAAAGATGAGTAATAAATACAAATAAAATATGCTAAGGAGTTCAGTGGAATAAAGGAATTTATAAATAGAAAAAAGTGTAAGACCTACTACACACCCACAGGCACACAGATGGACACAAGAACATTTGCTTCTTACTCAACATGAGCGCTGGCCGTGAAAATGACAACTGCGTTGGTCTGAAACTAGCAATGACGGTTGCACTGCTTTATGCCGGGTGTAAAATAGGGATCTTTAATGTCTAATAGTTTCTAGGGTTCCTGGAAAAGTTGGTAGAAAATGATAAATTGTGGCCCCATTCCAAAACAGTTTGTATTGTATGCTAAACGTACATGCTGCTATGCATTTAACATTGTGTTGTGGCCCCACAGTAGAGCAGCATGGTTCTGCACCATTGATTTATTCTTGAAGGAAATGTATTCATTTATTGATTTATTGATTTAATTTGGTTGTAAAGCACAGCTGTTTGTTTACAAAGGAGGTGAAGTCAAATATCTGCTCTCATATACAGTTGTACAAACATAAACCTTAACCCTCAGTTGTGGAACGAGGATATATATGAGGACATACTAATGAAATGTATGTAAAGATAATTAATTTTTGTATCACTTGGCAGCTTGCTAACTGCTTTAACAGATCATTAGACGAGATACAAGGTAAATAATTATTATAAATAACAAGAATTTAAAGTTCATTTGTTATGTTAAGAAACAAAACTACAGGAAGTTTTCTGATTAATTAAGCAGCACAGCAGTTGCCAGGAACACACTGGCACACACACTTCTAAGACTTTAATAGACTCAACGACAGTGAATATACAGCGGCTGATACATCTCTCTTTCAGTGTTCTATCCCTGCAATATTTCTCACATCTGATGTGTTCTCAGAATTAGACTCTTCACTTTTTAATGATGGACCATGACACCCTGTGAATGAAGCGTGGCTGATTTGCACTGTCAACTGAAGACGTGGAACTCAAAGACACTGACAGGTTGTCACTGAACACCGAACCCTCAGGCTGATAGATTTTTACTTCCATTCTCAAGCTGTCTCCTTGTCATGTAGCTCCCCCCTGTCATGTGCTCAGGTATGGCCTTCCTGCTTCTTGATAGGATTTATTTAAGAAAAAAATCCTCACCTTTTACATGGAGGGTCATTTGATAGTGATCCCATATGAAGTTATTCATAAGTCATTAAGAATTGACTTTTCTTAAAGCTGCTTTTATCAATATTTTTACACAACTCTGCTATTCTCCTCAACTCTGTGGAGCAGGCCATTGTATTTAAACTTATTGTTTTGGTTTTATGTGGCCTTATGCCCTCTATACACTGTGCGATTTTAGCAATCTTATAAGACTATTGCATGACACACTGTGCGGCGTGGATCTAATAAACTTTGGTACGACGTCAAGTTTAATGTGTGTAGATTGTATGATGGCCTTTTTCTTCTGAATCGCAGGTTACGGCATACGTCAATATGCAATGTCATCAGGAGCTTCCCGTACTGGGTATGCAGGGAAGCTGCCCGCGTTACAACTACAACGACCAAGATATCGCCACGTTTCTCCCACGATGGTCATTTTTCGCCTGGGACAGCCCAAAACCGGCCATTAAAGGAGCTGTTCATGACATTCAGAGCATTCAGAGGGTGGGATAGTCTGCACATGGTTCTCAACATGGAGGTAGCTGAGCCATGAGATTTTATGTTCCATGTTTCAAGTGACTATTTTAACTTAAACTATCATATTTCTCCAACCCTAACCAAGTCCTTTTTGTGACTAAACCTAACCAGACCTTAACCACAGTGTTGTCACGACATGAAACAGCAAGACAAGAATAGTTATATATAGCGGATCGCATAGTTTTGCAAATCTAGGGTTACCATTTAGACATGACGCTGAACTAGCACATGAACATGTTCATGGGGTTTTCTATACAATTTTAACAATATTAAACAAGGGCTGCAGAGGAACTAACATCATTGAGACTTGGTTACGTCCAATCTATAAAGCTCCCCCACCTCTCTTCTTACATTTCACTGGAGTTGTACCTTGTATGACTTCATGTGATGAATAAAAGATTGATAGCAGTAATATTAGCTGTCTACACTGTTCAGTCCTCTTTCTCCTGCTGATATTACAGTCATGTCTGTACTTGGCTTTTGACTTCTTCTCTTCTCAAGTGATGCTGTTGTATAAGAGGAACTGGATACAGCATTGGTGGCAGGGCCACGTTCATTCCTTTGAAAGGTGCTCAGTGGTGCATTAGGCCAAAATGGTTCAACTGCAGGTAAAAAATGATCTAGATCACATTAAATACTTAGGGCGGACGAGCAAGACTGAGTGCGGCCAAAAGTCCAACTTTCACTGGCCAAATGGCAAACTTCTAGTTTAGTGCTCTGCCATTCTCAGAACCCATCGACTGTATTCGGCGTCTGACTTCTGGCAGACAGCGATACAGCCTCTGGGGGCGGACACTGCAAATTTGAATTTCAGTTCAATTTTGATCCAAAATGTCTGTCCTTGTTAGCTTACAAAGAAATGTGGAATTAACATAATATCAAGGGAAAAGGGAAAAAATATGATGGTAGAAAGAAAAAATGTACTTTAAAATATCCATCATTACTTAAATTTATGTATTATTACCTTTCAAATCTGGTCTTCACAACCCTTTCTAATATTCTTGATAAACATCAATAACTTTATAGAATTTTGATGACAAGTAAACAACAAAAAAACTGATGATCCCTAGTCCTTATGTAGGAGATGAATAATGGAGCTGTTGAGAGAGCCTTCAACAGCCTGCTCATTCCGCCTTGTAGTTGTCGACTTGTGAGTGTATGTTCTCAAATTAATTTGTATTTATGACTCTCTTACCCATCTGCCTTTAGCCTCTGTCACTAGATTTGGATATGATGATAAATACCCATGAATAAATTAATTATCGTCAGTGGATAAAATGAAGCCAACAACAACTCCGCTCCAACACAGAATAAAAGCCTCAGCAGTTTGTCTCTCCAAACTTTAAAACCAACAACACAGGCTCTTTTTGATATCTGAAATACATTTTTAAAAAAAAAATCAAGTATGGTTGAATGTCACTGATTTAGATTTTGTGTTGTACATTATTGTATTTTTACATAAAAAATGTGGAGGCTTTATTTCCCTGAATGTTTCGTCAGGTGTTAAACAGTTAATATGGCGAATGTCCATTTTTCAATGCCAGCTCTTCTTCACTGCCAGCAGATCAGTAATTGTGGAAAAACCAAGACTGGGGTGTGTAACATGATTGGAACAATATGAATCCTGTTTAGTGTGTTTTTCCCTTTGAAATTGTCCTTGCACCACATGAGGCTGGATCTGTTTGGTATCTTGAGAGGAAGAAGAAAAGAGCATCGGCAAGAGTATGCCAAATGTTTTTATTCCTCAGTGTACCGTTTTCCTCGGTAAGCTTAGCAGCAGCCGACAAACAGATTGACCACAGTTGAACCTTCGCAGTGAAATCATTACACAAGACAGAGGGTAAAAGTGATGTTATCTACATTGGCAAAGATTGGACGCAAGGCAGCTGGTTTAATAATGTCATTAGTAACACTTCAAATCATTGCAACCCCCTGAAGCTGCAATGAAAACCCAACCCAAAGGACCACTGTTTTTACTCTGCTTAAGAAACACTCATCGTTTTTTTGTGCCATACCACTTTTGTTTTGAGAACAAAAGAAGACAAAGTATTTTTCTCAAGGCCATATATATAGTCATTATAGCAGAGTAAATACTATATACTGTAAGTAATACTCCTGGGCTACTGGAAGAAGAACTATTACATTCAGTGGTCTACAGAGGCTATTTAGTGAAACTGAACAAAACACCTTTGCCTCAGAAGGACTATTTATTTCAGCAGTGTAGGTTTTAGAGTTACTGTAGGAAATGAATCTTCTCAGATCCACACCTGTCCATATTGTGTAACATAGCATTGGCTACAGCTCTTTTTTCCCATAACACAGGATCAAAAAAATCAACTCTAACTCTTGCAGCTCTTCTACAACTATGACAAAATAATTCAATAATTCAAAATAATGCCATGCATTTATCAGCTGTAAAACTCTCCTAATATGTTGATGTCATGCAGGGAAATTGATGATTATAGCTCCAAAAGTCATATGCTATAGCTATAGCTTCAATAGGCACACAACATTGCATCAGTCACATATTGTGGCATTTGATTATGTGTTCAGCATTAGCCTGTGTATTTCCCCCTCATTATTTATCTGTCTGCCTGTCCCTGTCCTCCTCCCATACTGATGCTGGAGTATTTATGCTCTCCTTACTTGTATCCTCAACGGATTGCTTTGTCCTAATTGGAAAGCCGAGTTAATTATCCCCTAGCCTGTACTTGGCACATCATCTAGACCTCCCTAGAGACACTATTGGGTTGGACTCATAATCCTGAGAAGAAAAAAGTTGCATCGGGGTGAAGAACGGGGACGTGGGAGCACGCTGACCGGAATTGGGCCCCCGATTGATTGATATGGATTGAGGATGGAGAAATCAAGAACATCCATCATAATTTCCAGCTGTCAGCATTCACGGGGATTTCATAGAGCTAATTGGAAAGGCCTGCACTGGATTGCACTTTTTCATTTTTGCCTCCTTCAGGGTTTCACCAAAAAAAAAAAAAAACTGTTCTCAGGTTTGTTTGGTCTTAATGAAGTCAAGTCACAGGATGAGAAGAGATGAACAGGACTACAGTAACCTGGGCTGGATGCTCATATTGTACCATATAGTGCCATGAGTAACTGTGTAGGTACTGAAGCATTTCCACAGGTTAGGATAGCCAGAGAAAATGTGCAGTATAATTCAAGTCACATGTATCCAATCGTATGCTCGGTGCCTCCCAAACACATGTATTTTTGCTGAATCCATCAATAGCGTAGGTGTGCTACTCATCTGTGCATCAGACTGGTTATTCAGAAGTATTAAGTAAATGTTATAGATTTAGCGAAAATGCATGTGTTTGGGAAGTACTGAGCATATTACTGGATAAATGAGACTTGGATTATACTGCACAAGATGTGCGACTTTATACATATGTTTTACATAGTTTTGATGATGATAAGAAGTTTTCTTCCCAAATTTAATGTAACACGAGCTAAATAACTGACGTGTAAATGGTCATTTGGGGGAAGACATATTCTTGTGAGGTTCAAACAAACTACAATGAGTGGCTACAACAATTCCTTGGTTATCATGTATTTGGCTCACAAGCCTTACTTGGCTCTTTGCAGGAATTTTAATGACACTTTAATTTCAAAGTTTATCACAAAAATCAATACATGAAGAGCAGCTGTGGTGGCAGCCAAAGTGTTATTGACATAATTGCTACCTAATTATAGAAAGTCAAAGCTGACAGTGTTAAAAAGCTGAGAAGAAAACACAACGTTGGGTACAGTGACCAACGGTGGCCACTGTTGCTAAAGAAGAGGTCACATCAAGGCAATGAGCAGCGCTCAGCATAATGCACAATTCTGCTGTTTCTCCCACAACTTAGTATTTACAACATGTAGTTTGTCTTATCAGTAGTTCAGGTTGATTTAATTCTTGAGCGGCATTGAAGTGACTGTAAAGCCAGAAAACTCCCACAAGCCTTGGGCTTTGTAAACCACTGCATTTGTGTAACAAAATAATACTTTCAGTGACAAGAAAACATAAAGAGCAGAGCATCTTCGGATTGATTGTGGCACAGCTCCTCTTGGGATGAACTGTATTCAATTTTCCAAAAAGAACTGACATTATACATTTTATATTATAGATGATAGATCCTGGAGCAACCCCCAGCAGGCCTGTGTGAATAGACACGACTGCATGAAGTGAAGCTTGTTGATGCTATTCTCTTCCAAGTTCTCTGCAATCTGCGTGCCATTACTCAGCTCCACTCCCGAAAATGAATGATATCTAAGAGTCATTCTGAAAAATGAATGACATCTCAGACTTATTATAATTTAATGGAGCTCCAAGATTCTTTCCTCTTACGATTAAACACAAGTTGAGTTCAATTTTTATTATCGCTGCGCTATGAATAAAAAAAATCAAGTGGCAGAGAGGCAGTTTCAAATGTTGGTGACATAATTGTCGATGATTGCTTTATTCTGTAAATCTGTTTTTGATATTTTCTGTGGCTTTTAAATGTCTAAAGCTACGGATGTGTTAGTTAAGACAGAGCTTACCCTGATTTAATTTACTTGAACAGACTAAACCAAACGATGTACTACAATATTCAACAAAATAAGACAGATGGAAACAATATGAGGCAGTGTCAAATGTTGGTCTCTGTTGAAACACTGCCTTGTTTATAAGTGTTGGCAGTGTATTATTGCTGGAGCTATGAATGTTTTAGAATCAGTTATCTCTGTCACAGTATGTCTAGCTTATTCTGCTAAAACAAATGTGTGCTAAATACCTCTTATCTTGATGCTATTTGATATAATCTTTGTGCAGAGAACAACAAAAAAAAACAGCAAACGCAAAGTTGTCACAAAAACCAAAATGCTGACGTCTCTTTATGAGCTGCAAACAAATCCCCTTTATTAGATGAATGTGATTGTATTTATTCTCTTTATACCTGCACCACGTTGTCCCTGGTGGCAGCTGAGCACAACTGCTTACAGAGTAAACTCAGTGTATCCTTTAATATCACTAAAGACAAATAAACTCTCTATGACGGACATCTGGCTGATATCATAAAAATTTAGGGCTGCAACTAATGATAAATTTCATCAGTGGTTAATCTGCCAATTAATTCTTTGGTGCATAAACTGTTAGAAAATAGTGCAAAATGTCCTTTACAGAGCCATCGACTGCTTTTTATTACTCGTTTTCTCAGAACATTAGTCCAAAAAATATAAATATAAAATATTCAGGTTACTGTCATAAAAGACTAATGAAATAGTAAATCCTCACATTTGAAAACTGAAACCAGAGAATATTTGTGTGGTTTTTAAGTGGTCATGAAATAGTCTGAATTTAATACTGCCTCTATATGACCCACAAGAGCAAACCAATCAGTGAGAAAATTAGCTAATTCTTAATGCCTGTTTCCAGGTTCGATCCCCCGCCAAATGAGACTAAACAGAACAGAACAGAAGAGCTTATGTTTACATTTTTCAAGGCAAAGTTTCGCAGTGAGTAGTATGTTAGCATGGTAATGGAAGCAGGAGGAAATTTTTCCCTTAGAGACTATACTGATACTTGTGTTGGAAAAAGAAAAGAACTGACTAAAGGACAAATAAATCTAAAAGGGACAGTGATAGAGCATGGAGGGAAACATGAGTCAACCTTGGTCAGTCATTCAACAGACTGAAAGAATTGAGGAATTTGAACAGATTTAAAACTGATCCTGAGTTGGCCCTCTTCCTCCTGGACAGGTTTGTCATATATTTATGAAAAACAATGCAGGACATGATTTTATATCTATATATGAATTTACAATTGGTGGCTCAAACAAAGTTTGCTTTGTTTCACTATTGTCATATTACAGTTATTAATTTTACATAGCCACAGATAGGTTGATGTCTCATCGCTGTGCATCTTGTGAGCAGCTGTGTTTTATAAAAAATAAAATTGTATTCCTTTAATTTGCTTCCAAAACAAGCGCACACGTTACGAGATCAAGATCTTTATGACACGAGGCATAGATGCTCAGGGAAACATTATCGCTTCTGTCCACAGGGGGCGCCAAACTCAGCACCTTCCTTGTAGTTGATTTAACGAAATAAATGACTTCTCAAAATGGTCAGAACTTCATTTTCAGTTGATCAACAAATCAATTAATCAAAATGACTGATAATAGGCCTACACATGAAAAGGAGTCCCAGTAGCAAAGATAAATGGGTTTTATTTAAAATAGGAAATAAACATTTAATAGTTAAAAAAAAAAAACAAAAAAAAAAAAACAAACCAAAACAATAATGATAAGCTAACAAAAACCCAGGATTCCTTGTGCAGTCATGTGAGCTAGCTAATGCGAAATCACCGTGTGGCACTTATCCATGACAGTGAGATGAACTTGATAGTTAACTAATTAGCCAAATTAGCCAAGGCCAATTAGGTGTACCATTATTCCAAGTGTATAGACATTCTTGTGAACCACAATGGATCGTTTTGGACCTTATTAAGGAAGATCTCTGAAATCTGGTCCACCTCAGAAACTACTGGCAAAAGTGTAGAGGATAAGGCTTATGCACCTAGCCATGCTTTATCTGCTGCTGAGTTAGCAGCTACAGGCAAGCGCAAACAAGAGAAGACCAAAAAAATATTAAGAGAAGTATCTCAAGTGCAGCTCATTTGTATACAATATATGTAGCAGAGGGGCCCTGCTTGGTCCTTGGCCTGAAAATCTTTGAAGACCCTGATACAACTACAACTAATACTCATATGTTTTGTTTGTTATTTCAGTCCTTTTAGGCTGATGTTTTCCCCTTAATTTCCCTATTCCTGTCCCTCTCCCTTTGAAATGTAATTGAAAAGGAAATAAATAGGTGCAAATCAGTGTTTTTAAATCTATGTAGCCTTTAAAACTTTGAGGTCATAAGTGTGTTGACAGAGCTTACCCTCATAAAACTTGCTTAGAATCACCAAACCAAATGATGCAATACAGTATTCGGCAAAATAAGACAGAAGGAAACAAAAAAAAGCACCAGGTAGGCCTTACTGCAGAGAGAAAACAGGTCTACCTAACCTTTGTAGTGGAGCACCAACCTCGGACCCCTGGTGAAGACATGAAATACAGTTAACTTCAAAGAAAATCTTGCTGGAGGAAAAAAAGGGCAAACACCTTGAACTGGGCAATAGCTGCAGCAAAAACTAGTAAATGGACACATGAGCTGTGAAAATGAAAAATTGTTGGGCAGCAGATACATTTAATGGCCCTTTAGATTTGAAATCATTGCCTCTGTGCTCTCCTTTCAGTGAGAGAGTTTTCCCAGGTTCAGTTGAGGTTTTGATGTTGCACACCTCGGATAACTGTGATCAGATGCTCGGCGCCGCTCAAAATGTGTATTGACTATTTGATAGTGTGTTGACTATCTCCCAGACTTCAATGAAATCACATGCTTCAGCCTAGTTAAGAACCCTGGAGTGACGATCTCTTAATAGAGGAGTCCTGTTCAAGGAGCTGGAGAGATGCAGCAAAGGAGATACTTGATAGAGTGGCTGCTTTGGAAAACTGATGAGAACGACGAGATGCCTCGAATGTGATTGAAATACCAAGTCGCTCGCTCGGTGTCCTGGTCATAGGCAGAGTCGTGTGAAAATTGGAACCTTGTAAGCTGACTGACCGAGAGAGTGGGGTCTTGAATGAGCACTGCCTCACATCTGTAACTCGTGCACATCCACTATGTTATCATGCGTGGCAGTGGAGCCGGCTATGAATACCAAGTCTGATCCACATTAAACCTAAACACTCACCCAAGAGCCGCATTACCAAGGTGAAGTGTTCGCCACCCTGGCTTAACCAATCCCTCAAATCAATCTGCCACAGGCAAAGCAAAGGATTTTCCACAGGGGGAATCTAACCAAAGCAGTTCTGCTATCTGCCTTTGATGGTGGACTGAAGCCTGTTAGATTAGCTTTTCTCAGTTATGATGACGTAATTCATTTATTTCAGTGGAGTTTTTTTTTTTTTTTTATGATTTACCTTTTTTTTCTGAGGCCACAAGTAATGGCTTAATTTTAAACTGCTGATTACAAGGAAGTATTTTTTTTTAATTTATCAGTCAACTCTTGCCTGAAGTGTGTACTCACTCTATTACCCCAAAAAAACAAACTGATTGCAATTTTGTGGTTAATTACGGTTATAAATCCAGGCCACTAAACGGGGAGCATCCTCATTTCTCAAGCAATTTAAATCAGTCATTACAACAGCACCAAAAATTGGTAAAAACATTTTGAATCTTTAATTTTGTGTCTTCTTAAAACACCAAGTGGTTACCCAATATTTAAGTTAAAAACCAACAACAGATGGCCCCAAAAATCGCATTAAAATAATACTTAAGTAAATACAAAAGCTCAAAAAAGTTAGGCACAGGACCTTTCAGACTTAATGGCAACAAAGCTATTTAGCTGAAATGTATTGCCTCCATAGGGTGTCGGCATAATAGGAAAAATTAGATCTCAAATGGGAAAACTCATGTTAATGCCTGGGAAAGTAGGCAAAAATTTTGGTGTACAAGTTGCCGATTTAACGTCATATGCAGAATCATGGGGGCAGAAAAACAATATTGTTTTGATAATGATATTTTATTATTAATTCACATATTGCATGTCAAATTTTTGCTTGAATGTAATTTGTAATTAAGCATTTGTTGCTGTCCAAATACAGTGACCTAGATTAGTTTGAAAAAATATTTATTTGCAGCAGGTAAAGTAATATTTTAGTTATTTCAGGGGATTTACCAGTGCAGCAAATCTGGGATGATTTGTAGCTCTCGTGTTGTTTTCAAATTACAACTTAAAGCCCATGAATTCAGGAGAACGACTCCCTGACTCAAGAAATGGGACCATCTGAGGAGCACAGCGTTGCACATGAAGTCATTTTGAGGAATTTGTCAGTGGTTTACATACGACTTTCTCTCAGCACGGTTATGTTCAAGTATTTATACCGTGACAAAAACATGAATTTTAGTCACATCATGAAATAGCTGTTTGGTAAATCAACACATAGGTTTCAAGTTGTTAAATTTTACGCCCGGCCATCTTTCTTTATATCCCGCCTTCATGGCCTGAGTCTGTTTGACAAATTGTGATTAAATTACATGGATGTGACATAAATTTGAGGGCAGGAACACGCCTGCAGTTTATGACAGGATGGACATGACTGATGGTGCCTGTAGACAAGGGGATCTGATACGGTACATGACAGGCAACTTGATGAATAAACACTGTGAGGTTGTAGTAAGGAAACCAGCTGAACCCTCTCAAATTGTGCACGTAAAACATCTGTGAAATGTGCATATTAAATTCAGTGCAGCAAGGGTATTGTGTGCTTGTACTGTAAATGTAAAAATTACTTTTTTAAAGTGACTTGTATTGAAGGATTAATCCTAAGCATTACTCAGAGATGATTAGCAACCAGGAACCTTGAGGAGGCCCCTAATGTTCTCATAATGTATAACAGATGAAGCAAACATTGATGTGCTTGCCAATTAATGAAATTATACTTAACATTCTGCCCCGATTTAGCAGGTTGCCCACAAATCCTAAGCTCCTTTCTTCTGACATAATTTGGTTTTGAACCCCGGCTAAAGTTCCCTGATTAGATTCCTTTATTGATTGTGCTGGAGCCGTGAAGGTCAGGCTGTCACTTGACTCACAGAGACTGACCTTCAGAGGAACTCTGGCACAGACAGTTGTCTCATTTCATTTGACGGGGATCATTTTCAGGGACTGATGTTTCTGGATATTATTTACTTGTTTTGACTTTTGTCGAAGATAAGGCATCTTTTAGAAATGTGCTGCTCATATTAAACAGGCACTCCACAGATTTTACTCATGGAGATCAGTTTACTTGTCACGAGGACTAATATTCATCCTGCGAAAACAGTTGTTAATTTGACGTTCTCTGTGGCTCCAAATGGAGTCCAAAGTCTGACAAAACGACTCTGACACTGACATCTGAGTTCTCTCAAATTGGGCTTGAGAATTCACATTTTTAACAGAAAGCTTGGGTTATGAAGATGTTTGAAAGACCTGGCCATTTACCAGGCAGAGAAAGTCATAACAAAGGATTCTAATGATTAGCATTATGAACAACGTAGGATGTATTGTTTTGGGAGCTTGACCAGTATCTGAAATTTACTTTGTTTCTTTGTTTCTATTTCTACCGGCCAAGGGGACTAGTAAATGACTAGTACATGAAAAACTACAGGGTTGTATTATGTAGTTTGCTGAGAACAACTTGATATGATTTTTTTAAATAGAAGTTTTAGACCTGCTTATTTAGAAATGAAAGGGATATTTTTTTTTTATGATTTTAGCATCTAATAATTAAAAATGCTGTGGTGAAATAGCAAAGTAATGACAGATAGATTTTAACGAAGTAAATCAAGAAAAAAAATAGTAACTCGCATTTTAAGCAACCTTTGTGGCCATTTGAGTATAGGTAACTGAGCTTACAAGGTGCACCTGAATGCACCATTCATGCTTTGCTGTACATGCTTTGCTTTTGGTGCTCTGTTGTGTTCTGGTGTTATGTGCAATACATGAATGGCTGATGTGGCATTCTTAGTTTTTTATGTTTTATGGATTATGCTTTTCATGTCCTCTGGGATATTATTGTAAGGCAGCAATACTTGTGCAGAAGAGTCCAAGACGAATTTCTCTACAGGGACTTTATAGTATCGAATCGTATTATATCGTATCGTAACATTAAAATGCAATAGAGACTCTCAGCATACTTTCTTTTACTACGTGACTATTTTCTTTTATTCTTATTATAGCATTACCTTGCCCTGAGTTAATTGTAAATATTTATTTAAAGTCATGCAAATTGTAATTATCTTTGCACTGGCTGTAACAGTCAATTTATGTTACTACACCTTGATAAATTATTTGCATTCTTTATAGGACACCAATTAAAATCCTGTTATTATTTCTTGTTTTCTCAGTAGAAAATGCACATAACTAACAATTGTAATGGAAAGAGAAGAGGACTTTAGTGTTGTATTGGTTCACTAAACTACCTCTAGAAGTGGAAACTGTCTTCTTATTGTTCCTTGTGGTTTCCAGTCAGCATCTAGGAAATTCATACTCCAGAAGTCAATCCTCAAAACAACCTTATTAAGACTGCCAGCCCAAATCTGCTTTTTGGCAATTTCAGATTGTTTCCAGATTCACTTCAGAAACACTTGATGACAAAATAACCCGCATAAAATGCAGATTTGCAAATTGGATCCAAACCACATTTGTAAGTGGATTGAAATGGGATATCAGTGTTCTAGAGATGCGTCTCAGTGTGAACACTCAGATTGGATTCCAAAGGATCTTTTGCATCCTTCGCAAAGTGACACATATTGACGACATAAAATTCATATTGTCAGAAGTTCTGTGTAGGATCTGTGCTGCTACTAGCAGAGCTCTATGAAGGACAATATGGAGAACAACAGTCCATCAAACAGACGTCGATGGAGGAGTTCTGCACTGTGGCTTGACAGCGCAATTGTTTAGAGGATGAAAATGATGGACCTCCATTTCTCATGCCTCTGCATTTAAAGCCATGTTGACTGCTTAGCTACAGAGTTACTGCAACCTGCAACCTTTGCAGATAGGTTGGTGATGTCTGGACACACAAATATGATCTGATCTCTTGCAAAACACGGACAGGTGGGCCTAAAGATCTGATTTGACAAACAAATCTGATTTTCCTGCAGTCTGAACGTAACCAAAGTCTGGACATTTCTGTCGCTGTATCTTCAGTTTTGACCATTCCTTGTTAAACTCTGTCTCTGTGAGTGTCCTAGCCTATTGTCCTAGCCTATGTATTGCCACAAGTGACAATTACAAAATATCGCCAGATTGGATTGTGTGTTACTTTTTTGTTTAAAACCAGTTGAAAAGTTATCAGTGACATGGTAAATTGTAGAGAGTAGTATATGGTCATAAATTCATCTAACTGACTCTGTCACACTGTTACTGGTCTGTTACACAGCTATATATAGAGAGATAATATTAGCTACCATAAAGTATGGATAGATTTAGCAGGATTTAAAGGATTACAAATCCTTACTGTATCCAGAATAACATGCTGTGAGCATCCTTTGAGCTAATATTCAGATTCATGTACTCACATTTAAATTTTGTTCTTGCATGCTGACATATGTAAGACTCTCGGCCATTTGCTTCCTCATCAAGCAGGAAGCGAGGAAAAATTGCTTCAAGCTTTCACTGTCATCTCAGGAAAGTCAGTCACCATTTCAAGGTTAATGGCAAATCACTTTGAGGGATGTAGGCAACAGGAGTGGCATTCGTGCAATGTCACACTAGCTATTATAAAAGATTATCGCCCAAAGACAACAGACATTAAACAAAACAGCCTTCAAGTTCCTGCAAATACTCTGATCATGAGAGCTCAATCCCGAGGTCCAGCAGTGTTGCTTTAGTGACCTTTTCTGAAAGATTACACTTGCCCCAAGATTTAATTTAGTGAAATGTGACAGTGCTGTGAGCCTTCGGACTGTCAGTGACATGAAAATATAATTTGCACTTTGCACTCAGTGAGCGAGCCTCATTAAGCTAATGGAATATCTGGTAGGTGGAACAAATGTGTGCTTTTGTTGCATTAAAATGATGGAAATGTGTTCAAACATCAGCTTCTTTGCATCACTGTGATTGCATAGCCGTACAGGAAACACTCATATAGCTTATATAAATGCATAAACATGTCACTCCTTTACTCCCTCATCTTTATGACTGCATTGCACTGACATAACCATAAGACAGCTGTCAAGAATGCCTGTCAGGGCGTGAATACATGAGAGTAAATATAATGAAAGAGAGGAATCAGTGGCAGATGCTCACAAATGCAGGATCTCTAAATGGGTCGGGTTAAAAACATCTCTCCTCATTGGCCAGGCAGCTTCACAATATTTTTGATCAGACCTGACCTCATCAACCTGCTTAGTTCCTGTCCAAGCCCAAACCATGACAGCAGTTTTGGACCTGAGCCTGATTAAAAACCCAAATTTCCACTGTCAAATTTTTTTCCTTGACATTAAACATCTATTAAGGCCCAACCCCTGACGTGTTTCCTCGCACCACTTCTCTTTCCTCTCCTCCATCTGTTTCTTCTAGAGTCAGTCGTCAGCTCTGCTGGCGTCTGGGGCAAGACAGGTTCAGCAGAGCAGGCTGCGCCCATCAGTGCGTCTCCATCTTCAAGTGCGCATGGCGGTCCATGGCGACCACTGTATGCATGTTAACGCACATCTCTTCCACTGCTGGGGAGGCAGAGGCAGACACTGCCAACCAAGCTGCCTTGCAGCCCCTCTCTGTCTCTCTCTCCCTTTTTTCATCCCTCTCTCCGCCGCACTCTATCTCTGTTTCCCGGCTCTGCACTGTATTGCTCAGTTGTTCCATCACATTCCTCCTCTCTCTGCCGTGATTCCTCCCGCTTTCTCTTTCTTTCCCTCTTGATTCAGTCCAATGCAACTCTCGCCATTTACCCACAAGAACTGCTAGTTTAATTTAACAAAAACAAAACACAACACCTGGAAATTGGCGAGAACCAGAGTTGATTCAAGCCTGGGGGAATATTGAGAAATTACAGCCTGGCCAGGCCAGAACCCGTTGGGTCAGGTCAGGCCTAATCAGGCTCGGGGAAAGGAATCACAGCTTCACAGCTCTACTTTATAGTTGTTAACAAGCAGGCAGATAAAACTCAGAACACCAGACAAGGAAAAGATTGGAGAAAAGATCGAGATGGAAAAATAGAAAAGCAAGAACACCTAGACATTTTCGACGGAGGGCAGGGAAAGAACTGCCTTCTATACATAATACAAGACTAATGAGCTATAGTGCAAAGCAGCTGTGGAGGCAGGTGGTGGCTCACAGGAGGAGTCAATAAAGAAGAAAAAAGGTGTGGCATGATTGGATCTAAAATAACAATCAGTACACAACAACAAGCTGAGTACAGCACACACAGAGAGCCCAGGAAATCAGAGGCAGGAGGGGGTTGCCTGATATCAGACAGAATTGTCAGCTTGTTACACTCCGTTTCCATCTTCAGGCTGACATCGCCTCCACTCTAACGGATTTCCGTGGTGGAGGGGAATTCATTTTTCCCTGACCAATCATTGTGACCTGACCAATCACTGTGCAATGTCATTTTTGGTCTACACTGATGAGAGCAATGCCAACATATTGGTTTTGCTGGAGTTTCAAGAGCCATGTGTAGCAGCATAAAAATAAATTACAACATTGGGTGATATTCGGAAGAACGCTTGACAATGGCATTAGTCCTTCCTGTGATGCTGATTGGCTAATTGTTAGTCCCCCTGCAGTGTTCATTGGATCGATTGCTTTTTCAACTGAGAGACTGGAGTGGGCGGATTCAAAGGTCTGGACCCAGGCAAAGAGAGGAGGGAGAGTTATCAGTATATAACCTCATACTGCCATTGTAATGCGTCAATCATTTTCAATTTATATTTTCATTTCAGTTGAATTTCACAGTCTAATCTGACTTTAAATGGTCATATTGGCAGCCCCACATCAAGCTTCACAATGTCAGTTAGTATAGTGAATAATGTGTCACATTTAAGCCTTCTACTCACCTTTTGTGTAGCTTGTATTAAGTCAACTTCATATCTGACAAAGCCCTCTGAGCTGCCAAGGACACACTTTAAAAATTACCACTACTACTACTACTACTACTAATGGGACTACTACTGCTTCCAATAATAATTTGTGTACAGTTGTACTGCCATTGTCTAAAAGTAATCTCTTAGTTTGGTGTAACATCGTATATTTTAAAACAGTTATGAGCTGAAATAATGAGTCTGATAATTGATTCATCAGTAACAGTTTTGAGTAATCAATCAATTAATCGTGCTAGTCATTTTTTAACCAAACCAATCAGTGGCTCCAGCTTCTCAAATTTAAAGATACGCAATAAGACTTCCCTTCAGTATGAAAATAGGTAGATATGTACATTTCACAGGTGAAAGTCACTGCACTCATACGTCCATGCGCCCTTTATAATGGCACTGATGCAGCCAATAGATGGCACTAGTGGGCAGAGTCAAAAGTTTCACACAACAAACGAGGTGACAGTGGAGGAGGTCATAATATTGTACGGAGGCAGCGCTTTAGACAGCTGTGGTCTGTGCAGCTGTTACATACATCCCGACGCGGACTGGGAATGCTTTTCATTATAATACTGATTTGTTCCATTCCGCCATTATTTAAATTTCTCCGTCTTCTTGTACGGTTGTATCTCGCTTTAACTACCCTACACTGCCTTCTTGATCTCTGATGGTACCGCTCCATTTTGTGTGTTGCTTCCAGCTGTTAACAGTCCTGTAACGTTATCCCCACCATTCACAGTCCCCATGTTTTTCAGCTAAGCTGCCTGTTTCACCAGCCTGACCCCTGGTGGTGCATGATGTACACTACATACAATACAGCCTGTGTATTTATTTTAACAGTATTGGAAATCATGCCATCCGTATTTCTAAATACCCTGGTATACCATAATAACAACATGATGCCGCCCAAGCCTAGTGATGAGCATGTTTTGCTGTTTTTATGTCATTTAATTAAATAAAAAAGGCAATTAATGGAGAAAACGATAAGCAGATTAATAGAGACTGAAAATAATTTGTTACAGCCCAAAACAGTAAGGTCTCTGACTTTGACAGGACTGAACTAGTAGCATTTAGTTTGGTGTGTTTTATCTTCTAAACAGTTGATGTCAATATAGAGCAACACACTACAGAAACTCTGGGATGGAGTGCCATAAAAAGAGCTCCCATTTAAGCAACCTGAATTATCATTTAAATGTAAGAGTTGGTCAGTTTGTGTGTAAAGCCAACAGCTTTATCTCATGAGTGGTTTTTGATGAAGGTAGACAGATACATAACTCAGCACTTGTCTTCATGAGTGCCCCATGATGCCTCATCTCAGGGTGAAAGCCTCCGTTTTAAATCCGCTGTGCTAAACAAGCGTGCACCGTGTCTCTCTTCCTGATGTAGTCATCTGCTCTCTAGCGATACTGTGGACATTCAGAGAGTACCTGAAGGCCAGTGGCTCAAATGGAAGAAAGGGCATCAGCAGCACACAAGCACAGGCACAGAGCTGGAAAATCGATATACAGTGCATCCCAGATATGCCGTGGAATCTTCTTTACTACACTGCAGAGGATATTTTCATGGATAAGCTGCTGCTTTTCAGGAATAGTGTCGGTGTCATACGGTTACTGACCACTGAGGAATGTCTACAACTGTTTTGTGTTATTTGTATTTCTCCCAAACATTTAACAATGCATGCTGTAAATTTTTAGTCATGCTAGCGTTTGTCTGTTGGTCAGTGTGTCCAAAACTTTGGTCCAGACTAAACTATACAGAAATATTGGACAGCATGCTGTGAGATTTTGTACAGACATTCTTGGTCCCCAAAAGTAGATCCTAATGACTTGTGTGGTCCTAGCAGGCTAAGGTGTTCACTTATTCTTAGATTTCAGCTACTATGAAATCTACTATTTTTTTTTAAGCACATGAAAGGACTATTTTAGTATCCTGTGTCTACCAGAAAGGAAAAGTTATATTGACAAACTCAATATTGTTGGTCTAGTTCAGTGTCCCTAGCTTATCTTGGTGAAATGATCCCATTGAATGGACAGAAAATACATTGATATTTACAACAATTTGATCAAAAAGCCAGGTAAGATAGGCATTTAGCCTAGCAAACATCATAACCAGGCTTTGCATGGCTTAGTTAGCTTCAATTTATTGTTTGTCTGGTCAAATTGGTGTCAGGATCTGACAGGTTTCCCATTCTGTCTGCTGATGCCTCAAGTCTTTATCCACGTTTATCTTCGTAAAAGCTCAGTTTTTTTGGTTCAGCAGCTAATAAAATCCTAGTTCTGGATCTCTACCTTGTTCAAAGTGTATCCCACCACACTGCAGCTTTTAGGCATTTTCCTGTGGTTTGCTAGCAGATAGAAACGACAAGGAGGCACCTTCAAGTAATACAAAGTCAATGGAGAGTGATAAATTGTTGGGTGGGACTTAATTGCACTCTGTCTCTGTGGTTTCCAGACAAAGTGTCCCAGTGACTTTGGCGATTCTCCTCCAGTGCACCATGAGGTTCACATTTGTGGTTTCCAGTGAAATATCTTGACAACTGTTGAATTAGGATTGCCATGACTTTTGGAACCAGCTTTCATTTTCCCCTCCGTATGAATTTTAATAACTTTGTAATGATCCTTAACTTCTCATCTAGCACCATCATCCAATCAGAACCTTTTTTGTCCAGTACTTGGGTTCAGGACAAATACCTGTAAAACTAATAACATTTACCTCAGCTGCAGCTAGAGTTTTTGTTTACTGCTAATAAGCAAATGATAGCGTGCTAACAAACTAGACTTAAATGCTAAACATTGATGATATTACACCTGCTTAATATTACATTTAAATTCCAAGTGTATCTTGTAAAACTAGAGAACCTAAGGCATAAATTAGTAGCACCCATGTTGGCATCGCTTGCCATAAAGGGAGCTAAATAACACTCCAAATTTTGGCTTGGAACAGCTGGCGTGGCCATTTTCAAAGGGCTCCCTTGAACTCTCACCTCACGATATCTAAATAAAAATGAGTTATATGGGCAGCCTTAAGATTCCCCCAGCCCTGAGAAGGCTTGTTTTAGGGTGCCACTCCAAGAGTTTCAGTGGCCCCATCGTGCAATTCCTGTGCAAGACTTCTGGGGGCACCACTGGTGAGCATGTTAGCATGCTTATGTTAGCATAACTTTACCTAAGTACAGCCGGGAGAGCAGTTGACGTGGCTGCAGACTCGTAATCTTGTTTTAATGTTTTGTTGTGGTTTGTTTTTCAAATGTAGAGTGCACACCATCAGACAGGTTGGATTTTTGGCTCACAAATGTTGTATCCAAAAGGTTATACGAGGTCTGGTGAAATATGAGAAACATCTCTGTTTCACAACACAACACAATTTAACAACACCACAAACTGCAGCCCCCTAAATGACCATTAAGTTGAATCACCACCTCTAAAACAGTTGGCAAAACAATCTCACCACAAGATCCGTAAGTTAAATCGACAGTCATAATACACAATCTCTCTCAGTAGACAAAGTTTGCCAAATTGTGGATGAATAGTTTTCAAATTCACATTTTTCTCGGGATTTTAAGGACTTCTCTCCAGTCCATGGTGGCTTAAAAGTTGAGACTGAGGTCAAGTATGAACTTTCAATCTCAACTCTCTAAAACAGTTTCCACAAAACTGAGCATTATAACCCTCAAGACAGGAGGATGTATTATTGCAGGGTTGTTGCATTACTTTTAGCTAGGTGGGCCTCATAAATTGCAAACTGAATGTACTTCCTCTCACCTTTATTTCCTTCTGTGGATGTCAGGTATGAGCAGAGCATAACTCAAGCAAGAAAGAGGAACTGAGATATAAACCAAATTAGGGCTTCATGTTTACTGCAGTAGATTATCTCACTTGGGGAACTTTCAAGTCTTGGAGGTTGTTTTTCCTTCTTTACAAGAATGACTGACAGCAAATGACTTCTTCTAAGAGGAGGAAAATGAGCCCTGATATCTGACTACGCTCTACGTAGACACAAGCAGGAATACAGACGAGGGCACCAATTTGAGTTTCCCAATCTTATAAAAAACACGTTTTATTCTTTAACTCTGTTCTATAATAAGAATGGTAATGAGACCAGAAAGAAAGACTTCCTGCCTCCTGTGAGTCACTCCTTTCTTACCTGTCAGTATTATGCAGATTGCAAATAGGATATGCAACCCAGCATGTCCGGGGTTTAAAGACACTTGGCAATCAACCAGAATAATAGCAGCAAGCCCAATCTGGAGCAATGCCCTCAATAATTTCAGAAAAACAGGCTAGTGTCCATTACCTTTTGTAATCAGCACCTTGTCTGTTTATTTTTCATTCTGCCTCCTGTTTTTTAGTCTCACTCTCTTCCTCATTTCATTTAAGTAAAGGGGACCCACTAGGCTCATTTTATTGTGCATATTTGTATTTTGGGTTCCTACTAGAACATATTTACATGCTTTATTTTAATGTTCAAAACACAATTTTTCCTTCTTATGCTGTCTCCCTGAACATACATGTATTCACCGTCCGTCTGAAATGCGCTGTTTTAGTGCTTCCGTCTTTAGGCCCCCATCCAAAAAGTAGGCCATTCTGGTTTGATTGATCGGCATTTCCGGGTCTTCCACATCTTACTGTCTCTGCACCGTCATTGCAGCTGGGGGAATGACGCTAACTGAGTATAATTGCACTTTCTACTGTGAAAAATTACCAATAAAGCCTACTAAACTAAAATCTTCACGATTGGATGTGTTCCAGCTGGAATATCGTCCAAAATCAGGGAGAAACTAACAACATCAGCGACCAAGACTACATGTTTCCCTGATGTTAGCAAATAGCTACATGTAGCAGTGTAGTAGCAACCGGGGGATAACTGTAACAGCATAAACTGGCACTTTTTACTATGACAAATCACCAATAAAAGCTCCTAAACCAAAATCTTCACAACTGGACATTTTCCAGCAGGAATATGATCCAAACTTTGGGAGAAATTGACATCAGCAAACAGAAATACATGTTTTCTTGATATTAGCATGTATCTACATGTAGCAGTGATACTTGTAGCCAGATAATGACTGTAACAGAGTAGTGGCACTTTGAACCATGAAAAATCAGCTTAAAAGGCTTCTAAACCAAAATCTCTGAACTGGACATATGCCAACCGGAATATGTTCCCATAGGCCAAAAAGATTCTGTGTTTTCCTGACGTTAGCACGTAGCTACATGTAGCAGTGAACTGGCAGCCAGGAACTGCTGGGAAGGGGCTATAGCAGCACTTTCTACCTTAAAAAATCACTTAGGCTATAAAAGCTTCCAAGCCTAAATCTTCACAACAGGAAATCTTCCAGCAGGAAAAATTTACAACATTGGCTAACAAGATTACATATTTCCCTGATGTTAGCATGTAGCTACACGTAGCAACGTAGGCTACATTATGTAAACACTGGCAGTAGTGTGCTTAGAGCAGATGACTATATAAACTGATATTAGCTTGTCTTACAGGTTGAAAAAATATCATTAGGATCACATTTGGAGCACTTGGATCCTGCCACTCGTCTTTGCCTGTTGACGTTCAGGTAGAGTTTGTAGGCCTCTGTATTTACTGTCGTACTTGGTCATTTTTAATGTCATGTTACTTATTTTAGAAATGGGAATGCCACACATCTGAACCAGGTCAGAGCAGTACTGTTCCCGGGATTCTTCTTCTGATATTGTGCCCAGACATGCTCCTCTGTCTCCCTGTCACCTGTAGTTGTCTTTATCCAGATGGATAAAAGCACACTCCCTCTGGCCACTTCTCGCCTTTGCTTCACTTTCTTTTTACACCTGGCAACAGTCTCCTTCTGTAAGGGAATCGCTTACATGATGTGTTAAAGTGGTAAAACTAGAGCAATGAATTCTTCGGTGGCTTGTGACAAGATGTGTTTGCCTTTGTGTTATCCCACATTGGAAATGAAAGGGAGTCATCTTTGTGTTTGATGTTTGCAGGGGATTATTTGCTTCACACCGGACTGTTCTTTGCAGTAGCTGTATCGGGATGAATGATTCTCTATATTCAGTCTTAGCATACAGCTTTAAATCCACCATGTGATTGCTCTTGAAGGTTGTAATGACAGGTACCATACTGCCTGGTTTTTATTTCTAGGACACTTAATTTAATGACATGTACGTCTGGCATATTTCTACTCCAAAGCTTCCTCTATTTCAATATAAAAGTTTTACTCAAGTGTCGTCTAAATCCAAGTCTGTTCTAATGAACAACATGTTCAGTGCCTACATTTTTTGCTAGGATGCACACAGCTGACAAGCATATAAGTAGCACTAATCTAGATTTCACTTGTTTGTCTTCATTTTGAGGGTAATATACTGTACAGTTAGTCTCCTGCAATTTGGCAGGCAGTTTAAGGACACAGTAGATGTTTATTGGCTTATTTAAATGAACTCCTAAGTAGCTGAAAATGCCTAATCCTGGCCATGAGCACAATAACAATATAGTAGGTTAACTAGCCAGGGTGAAACAAATAATTACATAATGGATAGTCAACTCTGGCATATTCTATTTGCTTATTTCTTAAAAGATAAACATTTAAAACTTCATTTTTTTTTCAGTAGTCTTTTGTCATTGTCTAAGTCTAAGATCAAAACTCTGTTTTGAGGTACAGTTGCTTTAATATAATTGTTGATAAGCAGTAGCATTTTAGTTTAAATCCAATAAGATAATTAAAACAGTCATGACCGTAAGTACTATGTCATAGGCAACTGGACTTGCTTGCGTTTCTTGAAGACGTTACGCCTCTCATCCAAGAAGCTTCTTCACTTCATCAGCGTCTTGAGTGAGAGGCGAAACGTCTTCAAGAAAAACAAGCAAGTCCAGTTGCCTACAATATAGGACTTACGATTACCATGACCTGGATGACTGAAAATCTTCACTGACAAGTTCAGTCTACCTCCACACATTTTAAAAGGGCTTTCAACTGTATTTTGCAGTTGTCATCAGTGAATAGAGTCGGGGATGTCTTAGTTGGTATGACATGACCTATGTATGGTACTTTGTAGAGTTGGGACGATTTCTGGTTTTGCCAGTCCAGCCCAATTTACAAGATTAAACCAGTTTGATTTCATGCAAACTTGCAAGTTATGGCACTTTCTGGCAAATGAAAAAGTAGCCTACATCAGCAACCTGTGCTGACGGTGTCACAGCACTAAATCCAAATTGTATTGCACTGCTAAAAAGCATTATGAGAACATGATTAACACAGTATTATGTTAATGAATAGACTAATGGAGCCACTAGTTTCTGAGTACTGGTAACATGAAGGAGGTCAAATTTCACTTGAGGTGGCAGGTTCTGTTTGTGAGTTCATGTGTTTTTTTGGGTGACGAGACAAAGCATTGTAATCCCTCAAGAAAACTAAAACTGCTTCAATATGGCAACATTTTGGACTTAAAGTCAGCAAAAGAGGTGTCCTGACTAGCCACGAGTGACGCAGTGCGCCATTCTTAGCCGAACTTCTTTTGGAGGCCTTGTTTCTCTTGAAAGCTCCACAATTGACAGGGACTGGCTGACTCCTAAAGTTGTAATGAGGCGTTGTCTGTATGATGCTCCTTTATGTCACCACAAAAACCAAGATAAGGTATCAGCTGCCTGGAGGGAGATCACTGTGGAGCTGAAAGTTTATGATAAACTTAATCACCACTGCTTATAACAAGCTAGGCTTCTTGCTGTTGGCTATATTGTATGTCCTTTCTCGTAAATATTACAGCATAAAACATGTTTCTTGTTCTAAAAGTACAAACATAGAAAGATAGCAACTAGGCTGTTCACCTATCTTTTAAATGGTGACATCTCCAGTTTGGTCTCTAGCACAAAGACTGATTCAGTGTGACTAAATCTAGTGGTAAAATTCTGTATGCTGGTCTTGTTCGGTGTTTGCCTTAAATTTATAGGGGTTAGAAAATGTTTACGATGGCCTAACCCTCATACTTTGGTCATGTGATAACAACTGAGCCATCTCACTGGCAGCTGACTAAAACCCATGTGTGTTGCCGTTGACTCCATAACTTGAGATTTTTTGTTGTTGTTGTTGATCATCTGTATTTAATTAATTTGTGAGTCAACCGGTGTACCTGGATGTAACATCATTAGTCGTGGATGAATGGATGAACGGCTACATCCTTGTTAAACTGAGTGATTAATAAATGAACGTCTGACAACAGTGTAAACATCCACTTGCTTACAAAGCCCTGTACTTGGAATCACACCTACAATTACTAACATACGTTATGTAATCAAATATTTCTAGTGTCTTTGACTGACATCCATTGTTGACACTGGTTGTCTCTGAGGTTTGGGTTATCGTCCCCCATCGCTGGATCAAACATCTCTGCACCATCTTTAAGTGTTTATGAGTCATCATAGACTCATTTTATTGGACGGGTGTGTGTGTGTATGTGCGTTTGTGTGTGTGCAAGCAGGCAATCAGGCAGCTCAGTTATTAATATTAATAGAAGATTAAAATTGACACAGACACACCTACTTAAGCACGATGAGATTTACACTGGAGGGGAGAAGCAAGATAAAAAATTGATTAAAATTATTAATCGATAATTATTTTAAGAAAAGTATCACAGACTGACTCTTTAGATCCTCATGATGTGTTGTTAAGGCAAATTACAAAAGGTGCTGTGGGTATTTAAACTCTTGCACACACCTTCAGGTCAACTGTGGAGTGATTCAAGAATCAGAAGGATTTAGTGGCATCTGGTGTTGAGGACTGCAGATTGCAACCAGCTGAAACTTCTCCTGGTTGCAGAGCGTAAACTCTCGATTAGGGCTCCTACGGTGTTCAGAGGTTATCTGCAGAGGTCTCGTCCTCTCTAAAACATGCAGACAAGGCTTTTAAAACCAGTTAAAATGCTGATTAAAGTAGTTTCACATTACAAATCAGTGTTTCTCTGATGCTGTTTGGCATGTTGCAGATGGACCACTTGCCCAGCATCTATGTGTGCTCACCTTATTATGATATTATGATAAAACGTTCAGGTGTATTTAATCAGCAGCCGAATTATCTTGGGAGTTCCCCTCATCTTCTAAACAAACAAACATGGGGATTTAAATCAGTAAAAATACTGAAGAAAGCAGTTTCATGTTACAAATCAGTGTTTCTCAATGCTGCATGTCAGAGACGGGCTGTTAGCCCAGCACTGCTAATGTGTGCTCACCTTTTTCTCAGAAAACTTAAGAGCCAGGCGTTCAGGTGGTTTTTAACAAGAGCCAAATTATCCTCAGAGGTCTCCTCTTCTACAAAACAAACAGAGATGGTGATTTGAAACAGTAAGAACACAGAATAATGCAGTTTCATGTTACAAATCAGCGTTTCCCTGACGCTGATTTACATGTCACAGAGGGTTTTCTCTGATATCTTAATGTGAGCTCACCTTATTTAAGATAGATCCTGCAGAGTTCTCCTCTTTTCCTAAACACATTGACATGGGGAGTTAAATCAGTAAAAATACTGAATAAAGCAGTTTCATGTTGCAAGTGAGTGTTTTTCCAACACTGCCTGGCATGTCGGAGACAGGTTGTTAGCCTAGCACCTGCTAATGTGTGCCCACTTTTTTCCTCTAATAATCCAGATGTTCAGGAGGTTTTTAATGGGAGCCAGATTATCCGCAGAGGTCTCCTCTTCTACAAAAAAAAGAGACACTGTGATTTAAACCAGCAAAAACACTGAATAAAGCAGTTTCACGTTACAAATCAGTGTTTTAACGAAGCTGTTCGGCCTATCCCAGAGGGGCCGCTAACTACAGTGGTTGGCACGAAAACATGAATGGCTCCGTCTAGAGCCAGTATTTGGTTTGTCCATTCTGGGCCACTGTAGAAACATAATGGTGCAACATGGCAGACTCTGAGAACAAGGACCCAATCACTATGTAGATATAAATGGCTCATTCTAAGGCAACAAAAACACTATAATTCTTATTTTCTGGTGCTTATACACTGAAGAAAATGTTCACTCAATTGTATTCCATTTCTGCCAATATATCCCCGTAAACCCTACACTGGACCTTTAAGTCCTCACCTCTCTTTAGCAAATGACAGACTATCCCTGCTGACGTACACAAGTGCAGACAACAGTACTCCTCTAAGTGTGGCTGGTCAACAGCAACATGGCAGGGGTATCTGCTTGATTAATGCAGCACTGGCTTCCCTTTATTTCAACCTCTCACACAGAGGGAGAGCTATTCAATCATGATTGACGTTTTGTTTCTTTTGTAGTAGTCTGCTAATCCATTAAAACTCAGACCAATTATTGTGATTTTGCATTTGTGACACTAATATTTCTGCTACATGAAAAAGTTGTATTTTGGCCAGCAAGGCCAAAGGGCAGTGTATCACGGCCACAGCAAGATTCTGCCTGGATGTTTATTTTCAGCATTAAATGAAAACACATATTACATGTGCAATTTGAAAACCTAACAGACTCAGAAAAGCTCGCCCAGGGTTTATATGCATACCCTTTTGTCAGCTCCCTTGAGGTTACAAATGTGCAAGACTGCATGGTCTAGACCTCATTGTAGCCCATTAATATAATAAATGAACACTGCTCCATGCATGTTGTTTATCATGCACATTCTAGTGAGCACAAGAGGCTGCGATACAGCTGAGCAAACCTTTCCAGCCTTCCCAGTATATTTATAGTTCCTGCAGATACTTTTGTCAATTTAACCACCTAAGGGTGTTTGTCTTTTTTTTTTTCTTCTTCTTCTTTTTTTTTTTAATTCAACAGTCTAATTGTCTCTTTGAAGAAGGTTTTTGGCATGGCTGGCCCCTTTTTTGTTTCCAGTGATTCAGACAAAAGGCAATATTGTACATTTACATTAACATTCAGCCCCTGAGCACGCCACATTAAAGGCCTGTCGCTGGGATTAGCTATGAAATCCGTCCCCTGACATATTTAAATATGATTTCATGCAAAATTCACTGGGAATTAACAGCTGAATTCCTCCTATACCAACTGTCCCTCATTAAGATCTTTTTCAATGGGTACTTGGTTCAGAGCAATGATACATAATCCCCTCTTCTGTCACACACTGTGAAAAAATGCAATGCACATTCGCTCAAATGATCAGTATATTGAAAGAGAACACGCGATAAAGTAGATTTGTCTGGGAGATGGAGACAGCAGATGAAATGGTCAAGCTGTGTGTATGTGTGTTTGTTATTGTGTGTGTGTGTGTGTGTGTGTGTGTGTGTGTGTGTGTGTGTGTGTGTGTGTGTTTGTGTGTGTGTGTGTGTGCGCGGTGGAGGGTGGTCAAAAGAAGGTCAACCACAAGGTTGCACATGTGAATTATGTATCATCTAGATCCACCAGAAAACACATGTAATAGTCAAACCGGCAGCAGTTGCTGTCTTGTACTGAAGGAGGTTCTTCTGCTCAGACTGTCTCGAGGGGCCGGATCGTTTGTTTCGTTTTTTTTATTCGAGCAGGCTGCTACATTGTTGGGATGTCTGGTATTTAATTAATAAAATGGATATGAACACCTGTGCAAGCATTCATTAGTGTGTCTCTTTAAAATCGTCGGGTACTAAGAGTTGCAAATTACACGTCGTGTTCTACCGTGCTCTGAATTAGCTGCTGAAGGCTACAACTGTCTGAACAATATTGTCTTTGGCACGCCAGTGGTATAAAAAGAACTTTGTTTGAGTTTCAGCCTATTTCTGTCAGCTTTGCAACTCATTTTTCACGTCTTCACTATTGGTTGTGAACCGGCTCGTGGACTATATGTAAAGTCATGCAAATTGCATGCTGAACAACAAAATGTACTTACATCAGCAAGTGTAGACCACATAACCTTTCATCTGGGGAGACTGTCCATCAGCGTCTACAAGATCTATTTTTAAAGAAAAAAAAACATGTTCGCTCTGAAAATCCTCTCCTCACAATACCACTCTGTGCCATGTGCTGTCATGCATTATAGAACAACTTTGGCAAACCATTTGATCGGTAACTTAAAATCGAAGGAACACTTCACGTCATAAAGCATGTGCAGGGCTCAGGGTGTGAACGTTGTTACTGTAAGGCCTTCTGGTTTGCCGAATATCAGTGTTATCCAGTGTAACCTGAGCAGAGACATCCAAACAAACCTTTCTGCTGACCCTCTCATGAAAGTAAGTGCCCCTGTGCATCCAGAGACATTCAGAGTTCACTGGAACAACCATCACTGTTAGCCAGAAACAAGATGAGAGCACTCTTCTTGCCATGACGCCAGAGGTAGATTGAAACCTCCGATCCATTTTTCATCCATTTATAATCTGATCATCAAAGCATCCTCACATCCTCCATTAATGGCTAGCAGAGTTCAGTGCTGAGCAGGTCAGTGGGTTGCTTCCATTAAGAACAAGAGAGAACAAGCATGAATTCTGTCTTCAACATGCTCAATTGGCTGAGCGGCTAATGATAAGGGTCATCAAGTTACAATGGGGCCGGTAACAATGCTAATACTGTAGCTGAAGGGCTGACATTTGGCCAGGCCTCTATGTGTAATGATCATGGGTGGACAGTCCACGTGGTGTGACAGGGCATCGAGTGGCTCCGACTGAATCTATCTATTGGATTCAGTGTAGAAACTGACATTATTAAAGCCCCAGAAGACTTGGTTTCAAATCGTATGTATTTATTTATGATATTCACAATAACAGGCTAAATAGGCATCAATCAAACTTGATGTCTAGGGAAAATAACATCATCAGTTTTTTTGTTTTTTATAAAGCAGATCTTTGCTGTCATTGGGACAGTGTTGGACCAGATTTGTTGATATCTGCTACTTTGCTAGCTCTTTTTTTTAAGACAGAGATTGCACTATATGGCTGCCAAGAAGTCCCTTCTTTATGCTGCCTTTGCATTTTTACACAGAACCAAACATCATGCCGCCCCACATGTGATTTTGGACAACATGCCAGCATCGTGAAAGCAAAAAAGGTGCGACAGGCATGATGAATCATTTACCGTCCCTGTTATATGAAGGTTAATCTTGTCCTCAGAGGCAAAGGAGCTCCCAGACCTCATTGTTTTCTTGATTTGTAGACATTTTCACCTGCTGTTCTTTTTTTTTTTTTTTTAAATAGCTGCTAACCGCTGTAAGCTGCTGTAAATCTCCCAGTGATCTGTTGCAACACGTCATCAAAACCTCACACTTTACCATCCACAATCCTGTCCTGCTGGCTGTCCCTTTTACACAGATGTTGATTCGGCGCTGCTACCTCCACTGTCGGCTGAAAGGCTACACATCTCAGTCCCCCCATTCTGTGACTGTACTGTTTATATAGAGCAGCGAGGCAGAATAACTTCCACACCTTGAACAGGCAGTGTAAAAGAGGCTAATGAGTTCCACACAGTGATGTACATACATAATTTAAATCTGGGAAAAAGATAGAGCAATAGCATTGTACTCTATCAGCAGATACCTTAAGTTGGTGTTTTTGTAACCTTATTTGTATTTGTGCATATTTTCTGAAAGCTTACAGATACAGACCAAACAGAGAGGTACCCCTGGAAATCATGGGGGCAATGTAGCATAGTCCAAGCAAGATGTGACCACAGGACACGAAGAAGATATTTGAAAAATGGGGGAACGGAACAAATCAGTAATGTAGTGAAAAGAATTATCGATCGCTTGTTTGTTGTTGTCAGAAACTTTTGACGCTGCCCTCAAGTGGATGTGTCTATGCCATTGTAATCCATGAAAGAATGTGGGCAGTGACATTTACAACATTTGAAATGAGTGTATCTATTTTCATACGTAAAGAGAGTAAACACACAGTTGTCATAAATTGGTAAGTTAGCAATAAAGACCAAAACTGTTTTCTTTTTTGTTTGTTTGTTTTCGTACCAGGCTGTAAACATTTTTATTTCTGCCGCAGAGTTGGGTATTTTAACATGGGTGTCTATGAGGATTGATTGGTTTGGAGCCAGCCTCAAGTGGCAGTTTGAGGAACTGCAGTTTTCAGCACTTGTGCATTGACTTCATTCTTCAGCCTTGGAAGTTCACCACAAGTTGACAGACTAAGGTGCATTTATATCTTAGCTACTACTATTCTTTCCCTGCACATCCCCCCTCAGCTGCAGACATTGCACATGCATATTGACATAGTAAATACTGGACATTTGTAAGTACAGTGATTTGTACAATACAGTGCCTATTATTTCCAGGTCTGTATGGATAGTATGATCTAACTCAACAGTCACATTGCTAGCTGCTGTTGAACTCCGCTGTGTGTGCTTACTCATCAGTTTCACCAGTTTCTTTTGATCTGTCATCACATTCCTCCCATGAGCCTTTAACATAGAAAGAGGTGCGCAGTGTGTAGGAGCACACAGTCTGCTCTCACTTAGTGGATGCAAAGCTGAATTAGCACAAGACTGCAGCATCTGAAGACTTAATATGGGCCTGGACACTCACTACTTTAGCAACTATTTTCCGTGTTACTCAGTGTTTTTCCTTTTTTTCCCTCGTAAACACCACCAGCAGCTGAATCCGACAATGTAATTTTAAATAAGGATTAATCATGAATGTTGTTTTGTTCTCAGTCTTTCTATTTGCCGCTCTCCGTTGAGACTTCTTTACAAATTGCAGCGCCGGTGAGCTGGCAACATACTGCTCTCGCTCTTTGGAGACAAGTCGATGGGCTTATAGTCTTATAGTGCTCAGTTAGAAATGTCTTGACTTCAGGTTTATTAGTGATGCCTACAGAAGGCTGTGTAATGTTGCCTGTAGAGTTTTAAACACCTCCATCAACTTGTCTGTTATTGTTGTTGTCATTGTTGGCTGTGGTTTTTCAGTATCTTTGAACTTTGTCTTTGAGCAGAGGAGCACATAAAAAACTTTTCTTTATTGGTTGTAATTGTGTTACTGGGATCGGAGAGCTGTTTCTATTGGTTTCTGTATGTTGCAGCCATTTAAACCAGTTAATCATCAGAGGTGTTTGCTGTTGAGAATGTGCAGAATGCACTTGCGATTTTGCCTGTGTGGTGGTAGGGTTATCTGTTGTTACAATAAATTATTTAAAATTAGTTTGTCAATTTTAAAATCTGAGGTGGGATATGATTTCACTTGGTTATCATTATACTTTTCTGAAATGTGTCTTGCGTCCCAAGACGTTCACTGTTTCATATGCATGACAAAACCCAACATTTACCCAAACAACAAAAAAGCAGGCATTACAAATAGGTGCAATCAATGTAATAACTCACTTTTACATTCACAGCTTTGTCTGCACAGATACGCTGATGCCTGCTTACAACCCAGACTCTGATTTAACAGTTTGACAAACTAAGGAACAAAAGAATCCCTCTAAAT